>OV702284.1:442274608-443709999 GCA_916181665.1 Avena sativa
ATAGTCAAAGGCAAGAAAGCAACAAGACAAAGAAAGATAGCACAAGGTACCCGAAGTTACTTACGAGTCCATGTCGCTCAAATTAAAAACAGGTAGGGCCCTCTGACCTTTCTTCTCTTCCTTCTTCCTCTTCGCCGACCGATGTGGCGCTACAGCCCGCACATGAATGGCTGGGATGGGAGAGGTGTAGAGGTTCGTAGCATGGAAAACAAAAATTTTCTATCGCATGAACACACATAAGCCAAGATCTATCTACTAGATTGCAGCAACGAGTCGATAGAGTACTAGCCCTCGAAGATCCAAAGCGGTTAACGAGAGCAGATTCTCGTGGATGATGTAGTCGTACACTTCCGATCTCAAGATCGCGTAGACGATCCTTTCGGCACTGCGTGTCGGCAGCGCTTCAGCAGTCGGTCACACGTACGATACTCGATGAAGACCTTCCTCTCCCTTGTTCCAGCAGGCAGCGGAGGTTGTAGCACTCTCCTCGTGAATCCGGCAGAACGACGGCGTGGTGTCGAAAGTAGAGGGGAGATCTCGCAGGGCTTCGCCTTAAGTCGGAGCGAGTATGGTGGAGTATGAGAGAGGGCCTTGGCGATCTAGGGTTTAGAGGCACCAAGGGGTGGGCTTGGCCGACGTCTAGGGAAAGCTAGGGTTTGCCCCAAGTCGGCTAGAAGAGGAGACCTAGGCGGCAGCAACACTTGGAGGTGGTGGCGCCAAGGGCTAGGGTTTTTGGTGTGAGGGGAGGGGGGCTCCCTACCCCTCCTTATATAGGTGGGAGGGAGGCGGTTGGGAGGAGGGAGTCCTCCTCCAACTCCTCCTCCTTGGCCGGCGGGTGGAGGGAGTAGGACTTCCTCCCTAAGTAGGTTTCCTACTCTCCCTCCACCAAGCAAACTTCAGATTTGACTTTTCAAATTGGCGTTTGACTTTCAAACTTGGATTTGATTTCTCTCATCATATTTCCCAGCCAAGTGACCTAGTACATGATGCAACCATTCCACATTGTCATGACACATCCATGTACCCTTCCCCCTCCGGAGTGCCGGACCTTCCAGACCCTTCTAGAACATTCCTGGTGAAATCACCGGAATCATTTCTGAACTCCGAAACATGAATTTCCTTATATGAATCTTATTCTCCGGACCATTCCGGATCTCCTCGTGATATCCCGGATCCCATCCGAGAATCCGAACAACATTCGATCTCTTACTCATCATTCCATAACTACTCAACAACATAGAATCCTTAAGTGTGTCTCCCTACGGTTCGTGAATTATACGGACATGACCGAGACACTTCTCCGATCAATAACCAATAGAGGAATCTGGAAATTCATATGGCTCCCACATATTTCTACGATTACTTTGCGATCGAATGAACCACTTACATACGATACCAATTTCCCTTTGTCTCACGATAGTTTACTTATCCGAGGTTTTGATCGTCGGTATCTCTACATACCTAGTTCAACCTCGTTACTGATAAGTACACTTTTCTGGTTCCCGTGATATGTGATCCCTTGTGAACCAGTCACATGCTTGCATGCTAATTGGATGACATTACACTGGGAGGGCCCAGAGTATATCTATCCGTCATATGGATGGACAAATCCCACTCTTGATCCATGTGCCTCAACACATACTTTCTGAACACTCAATGCCACCTTTATAGCCACCCAGTTATAGTGTGGTGTTTGATTTCATCAAAGCATCCTTCCGGTGATGGTTATTAGCATGATCTCATGGTCAAAGGAATTAGGTTACTATGTATCATAAAGCATATAGCAAATGAACTATATTAAATGACTTGATCTTTATGTTACGCTTAACTATAGGAGTATGTCCATCACATCATTCTCCTAATGATATGACCCTGTTGTTAATAACATCTTCTATGTTCATGATCAGGAAACCATGATCATATATTAACCAACAAGCTAGTTTAACAAGAGGCTTTACTAGGGACTCTTTTATGTTTACAAATCACACAAGTATTAATGTTTCCGGTTAATACAATTATAGCATGGTATGTAAACATTTATCATAAGCATGAAGATATGATAATAACCACTTTATTATTGCCTCTTGGGCATATCTCCAACAGTCTCCCACTTGCACTAGAGTCAATAATCTAGTTTCAAACCTTTGTGTATTCAACACCTATGGCTTTCCGGTGTTGCATGTACACGATTGATAGTGGTCAACTGATCTCCGGATCTGACACTTCCAGGTTCGTGTGTAATTGCATGATTTTGCGTCTCTACGCATCACTCATTCTATAATGAGATGGCTTTGTATAAATTTGGTGCTTTGGTGAGACCTTTAGTTCTTTGGGCTTAAAACATGTTGATAATATTGTCGTAAAATATATCTTCATAGTATTATCCCGCTGTGAACTACACCTAGTTTGATAACAAACTACTTGAAACAAATGACCTCTTTAGCTGCTATAATAGCAGTCATATACTTAGCCTTTTGTTGTAGTATCTGTCACAATGTCTTAACTTTGGAACTCATCCAAATCCATTATGGAACTTACTTTCAATTATATTGTGCCACCCTTAGTTTAGATTGATATAATCTTAATTTGTACTTTGTGACAAAACTAGTATCAATGTAGTACTTTTATAATGAACTAACCATCTATTTGCCACTTCTACAAAATAATATACTCTTAGTTCTTCCAAAAGATCATAAGAATATCCTTACTATCGTCCAATGATCATCTTATGAATCATTCTGGTATATGCTCATAACATTTAGAGCATAGGACATATCTGGATTTGTACATATCACAGTATGATTGATATAAATACTCTTTGTGATTTCATGCATCAAGTATCAATCTATACTTGAATCTTTGTTTCACTTACCAAGTGTCAATACACTTGAATATATCATCAATATTGAACTCATTCAATCCTTTCTGTGCGACAAGAACCTTTCTTGTAGTTTCTATATTGAACTCATTCAATATATCATTTATGTACTTTCGGCACAACCATATTAGCGTCTATTGATGCCAAATATTTGGGTTTTGCCTAAGTATTTCATCGGGATGAAATTCTTAATATGTGTTAATAAAAGATACATCATTTCCAATCAACAATATGTCTTCCACATAATGTATTAGAAACATGTCTTAGCGCTCCCACTTAATTTCTTGCAAATGCAAGCATCTTCATCGTCTCCGGCAAATTTAAACTCCTTTAACAGTTTCATCATAGTGAAGATTCCAACTCCGCAATGCTTACTTCAACAATTGAAGTTTGCATATGCTTTTAGCATCCTTTGAATTAACAAAACCCTATGGACCTTGTTATGCACATGTCCTAGGTAACAATTCTATTAGAAGAACTTGTTTTTCTTATTCAACTACCACATAACAAAATTATATGTAGTGGTTGCTACATTAATCCGTCTAGACTAAATATCGCTATGAAAGATCAAATCTTGTCATAGTCAACCTTTGATCATTGTTGTGAACTCTTTCCAAACATGTCGACTATTTCATAGATGTGAAACATCCATGTCTATTTCTTTATAGATCCAAACACAACTGTAAGGTCTTACACCTTTCTCGAGGGTCCTTCAAGTTCAAAACTTGATTTCTCGTGTATGGAATTATCACGGGTTTTATGGATTCAAGCCATTTATGGAGTTAGGGCCCATCATCGCTTATTTGCATGTAGTCCGTTCATTATTCTCAAATAATGATTCAACCCTCAAATCTTGGTATTTGATTGTTTACTCGACCTACTTGGTTCAATAGAAACTTTGACCTCCGTAACCACAACCTTTGAGGCATGTGAGCCAGGAGCATTGTTGTTGCCTCCGGAACAGTTTTCGGCACTGGGCAACTTTGCACATATAGCTAAGGTTCTTTTAACCTTATCAAAGTTCTATTGTCCTCCCACTTATCTTTTCACGAAAAATTCCTTCTGAAAGAAACTTGACATTCTAAGTGACAAACACTTTTGTCTCCGTTATGGAGGAATACTTAACAGTTATTCGAAATAACATACAAAGACAGGTTCATCCGACTTTGGTTGCAAACATCTTTCTTATGCATAGCATACCAATGTTTAAGAAAGGACAACTTGGGTTTTATCCCAAACCATAACTTTATATGGTGTCATTTCAACGGATTATGATGGAGCTCTTTTTAGTGGAAAAACGGTAGTCTCTAAAGCTTTTAATCTTTAAAATATAATGGCAGTTTTATGAATTACACCTTCGATCTTACCATGTCAAACAAGGTTTAATTACATATCTCGAACGCTCCATACTCTTATGGTGTTTCGGGACACGCAAATCCATGGAACAATTCCTTAAATCTTAGGTATTGTGCTAAACTTGTAACTCAAATATCTTCCTTTATGATCTTATCATAAACTATTTATATTCTTGTTGCAATGATTTTGTACTTCGTCTTGAATAGTCTTTGAACTTTTCAAAAGTTTCATACTTCATCCTTATTAAGTAAATATTCATATATTCACTCAAATTTTCGGAGAAAGTTTATGAAGTTGAAATTCATCTCTCTTGACTACACATAATGGATTTCATACAACAATATGTACAAGTTCCAATAAGCTAGTCATCCGTTCCCTTTTGGCCTATGAACGAAGTTTTAATTATCTCTAGGAAATTTTCACAAGCGTCATTTGATCAAAAATCAAAAGACTCCAAAATTCCATCCACATGGAGTTTCTTCATGTTTTCTTTCCAATATAATTTAAACGGCGATGTCACTTCCTAAGTGATCTTTCAATCAATTTGTCTTTCGACATTTTTAGCACTAGTTTTATGGATGTGATTTCTCCAACGAGATTTGTAAATCATCCATCTTTTATAGATTACGGCAATTATTTGAAAAACCCTTTTGTTCTCATAATACCTGATAAAACAAATCTTGAAGGTAAGCTTTGATGTTTAACGAGCAACACAATAACCCTTTATTTGTTCTCGATGAACATCATCACTTATTAATTTGCTAGTTACTTAGGCCATTGTAGTTCATGAATTGTGTTGTTTCGTATGACGATTCATACCAACAAATTCAGTATCCAATACTCAAGAACTACATTGTTTAACAAGCAAAGAATACAACCATAACATGTATATCCTCTATATACCTAAGCTGAACAATTCTAGTCTTTTCTTTTCTGCCATATATTTATGAGATTCTCTTTCAGTATTTCCTTTTCTGTTTGAAATAATCTATCATCAATAGTGGAGCCATACACATGACACATAGTCCAAAGCGTGTATAGTTAAATACCAATGTCTTTGGACTTGCACTTTGAAGTAGATCACCATCATCAAATGGTTGGTGTTCTTTCAAATTCCTTTATTTAGTAATCTCTTGGTGTAGTAAACATTTTACCTTTTTTTTGAGGGTAAAACAGTAGGGCAAAAAAACCCCACTGCAACTTTTATAGATTATATAGAGTTACAAAAGAATATTTACAACCATATTCCACCTCAAAAAAAGAGGGATAACATGCTAATCAACTATCTCCTGTCTAAATTAGTTTCAATCCAAATCTTAAGGCCCTGATAATACTTCTTCTTAATTCTATAAAGGACCCATCTTAATTCCTGGGCTACAATAGCCTTCCAGGTCTCCTTCGATGCATGCTGATTGTTGAAAATTTCATTATTTCTGCAAATCCAGATGCTCCAAGTTCCAATAATCAGAATTTCCATTGCAAAAGGGACCTTGAGATCTTTTTTAATACTGTCTAAAACTGTAAAGATGCTTTGATCAGCCGAATTGACCTATGAAATTTCAGCCCAGCAGGCTCTTGCAAAGGTGCATTCCCAAAACAAATGTAAACTGGTTTCTTCACTATTGCAGCCCTGGAAGACACAATCATAAGATGCCAGAGAAAAACATTTCCTTTTTAGAAGATTTCTTGTGTTGAGTCTATCAAGCAGTAAGAGCCAGAAGAAGAATTTGTGCTTTTGTTGACAAGAAGATTTCCATATCCAAGAGAAATGTGGCTGCATTGGTTGGTAACCGACTAAAGAGCAGTAAGCCTTTTTGACCGAAAAATTACTGCCCCAAATGTAAGACCAACAATCAGATTCCCCTTCCCTGCCAGAATGGAGAATTTGATCAAGACTTTGGTATTCCTGATAAGCTTGTTGGGACAAAGGAAGATAAAAGAGATCCTGAGTATTTGCAGTATGCCGGAACTCACTGACAGAGATGTGAGGGTCTTTTGCATATGAAAGGAGGTGAGGAAGCTTATGTTGGAGGCAACTATCATTCCACATATCAGTCCAGAATAGTGTGGATTTCCCATTTCCAACCAAGCACTTTGCAAGTCCTTTAAAAATGTCAATTAGTTTTAGATGAGCTTTCCACCAAAAGGATCCCTCAAGACTTCTTCTAGGTAGCTTATCATTGCAATAGTAAGTATTCCAAATCAAGTGAACCCAAGGAATATCCTTATGATTATAAAACTTATCCAAATTCTTCAAAAGAAGAGCAGAATTTTGAACATTAAGATCAAGAACTCCCAATCCTCCCTGGCTTTTGGGTCTACAAACTTTCTTCCATGCAACAAGAGCAGTACCTCTAGCTTGAACATCAGAAGTTTTCTTTCTCCACAAGCATTGCCTCATATATTTAATCAACTGCTCCTTGATAGTAACAGGGAGATCAAAACAACTCATGTAATATATGGGAAGGGAAGATAGCACAGATTTAACTAACTGCAATTTCCCCCCATAATTCAGGAAGTCAACTATTCCACACAACCTTCTTTCAACTCTTTGAACAATAGGCAAGAAGTGTTCCACATCAGGTTTATTCAAGCTCAGGGGCAAACCAAGGTAGGTAAAAGGCAAGGAACCAGTGAGGCAAGAAAGGGTATTGGCAAAATGCCCAAGCCTCTCTGAATCCATATTAATTGGCATCATGCTGGACTTAGAATAATTGACTTTGAGTCCAGTGGAAAGAGCAAAAGTATGAAGGATTGCCTTAATACACAAGAGTTGCTCAGAATCGGCCTTAAGGATTACTAAAGTGTCATCTGCATACTGAACCACAGGGAAGTCAGGACAGAAAACATTCTCAGTGGGCAAAGAAAGAAGACCCAGGTTCATTGCCTTATTAAGGATACTTTGAAGGAGATCAGCAGCCAGAACAAACAATAAAGGAGACAAAGGATCTCCTTGCCTGACACCCCTTCTGAAGTAAATTTTTTTCCCAGGCACACCATTTAAAAGCACAGAGGAAGAAGCAGACCCAAAGATCATCTGAGTCCAGGAAATCCATTTAGCTCCAAAACCTTTGGCTTTAAGGATCTTGATGATTGCAGAATGCTCAATTCTGTCAAAAGCCTTCTCAAAATCCAACTTAAGAATTAAAATTTCCTCCTTTGACTTGTGGCATTGGTCAAGAAATTCAAATGCCCAACCTAAACAGTCTTGGATAGATCTTTGTTTGAGGAAACCATATTGATTTTTGTGAACAAGTTTAAGGATGACTTTTTGCAGTCTATTAGCTAGAATCTTGGTGATAATCTTAAGGACAGTATTTAGCAAAGAAATAGGCCTAAAATCAGCAGGAGTCAAAGGAGCTGCAATTTTTGGAATGAGGGTGATAAAAGAAGAATTAATGCTTTCCAAAGAGGCATTTCCTTCATAGAACTCAACAAGTAGTTGCTTTACATCATCCTTGATAATAGGCCAGCACAACTTCATGAATTCATTATTAAAACCATCAGGGCCAGGGGACTTATCATTAGGCAGATTTGTGATGACTTCATCAACCTCCTCGTCAGAGAAAGGCTTTTCCAAAGCATTTCTTTCTTCCTGTGTTAAGCAGTCACCAGCCAAGTCATTAAGATTGAAATGCATTTCAGGCTTATCAGAAGATCCCATTCTATTTCTAAAGGAGTTCCAAAGAAGATTTGCTTTTCCATCATGATCATAGACCTCAAGATCAGAATCATCCTTGAGCATGGAAATGTAATTATATCTAAAACTTATGGTAGCTCTGGAGTGAAAGAATTTGGTGTTCTCATCCCCCAGCTTAACCCATTTAATTTTCCCTCTCTGTTTCCAATAAGTATTCTGGTTTTGTAAAAGAGAAATAATAAGATCTTTCAAGATATCCCTAAGATTCCACTCATGAACCGTAAGAGTTCTCATTTCCTCCATGATATCAAGCAAGTCAATGGTGGCATTAACATTACAGATTTGTGCCTTTAGCTTACCTACATCAAATATTCACCCTTATCATGGAATTATTCATGATCAAGCTACTTTAGCTTATAACAGTGAATCACGAGTATAATGTTGCTCTCCAAAACCTTTTGGAGGATTAGGACAACTAGTGTCTCCAACCTTTTGTAAATTCTCATCAAATATGAGAACATAAACTTTGCCATATTATACTCCATCATGTTGTAACCAAAACATCATTTCAGATATCGCAATATATTCCATACATGATGGTTTCTGAAACAACTCTTTCAACTCCTAGATTACCTTGATATTGAAACTATCTTTCGAATATCAAGAATCATGGAGATAAACATGATACTTATATACTAACACTGGAATTGTTACTCTTGATTTAATACCAACTATTAAACTTCACGGAGTAATCGAAACTTACTGAAAGTTCGCAATGGGACTTTTAAACCTTAGATTAACACTTCAAAACAATACGATACCAGTTTGTAAAGTAACTAACCAGAATTCTATAGTTGTATCATCTCAATTATAACTAAGCGCAAGGTGGTAAACGGATGCCAATGACTACAATAACTATGCAAATTCACTTTGATTTAATTTATGATAAATAGTGTTCAACTTTTAATCATATTGCTGTTGAAATCCCACTCAAAACAATATCCCTCACATTGTTTTAGTGATCAAATGAACCAAATCCACCACATCAAAACCGATCATCACGAGAGTTGATGTAGCTTCAATGGCGAACAATCAACATGTTCATCATATCTACTATATGACTCATGCTTTACCTTTCGGTGATCCGTGTTCCGAGACCATGTCTGTACATGCTAGGCTCGTCAAGATCAAACCTTAGCTTCTACATGAGAAAATCTGGCTTGCTCACGTTGTATACACTCGCAGAATCTAACACCCGATCATCACGTGATGCTTCGAAACAACGAGCTTTAGCAACGGTGCTTACTAAGGATGAACACTTTAAAACTTGAAATGTGTTCTTGAGGGATCATCTTATAATGCTACCGTCGTGAACTAAGCAATACAAGATGCATAAAAGGATTAACATCACATGCAATTCATAATATGTGATATGATATGGCCTTTCTTATTGTGCTTCTGATCTCCATCTTCAAGCACGAACATGATCTCCATCATCACCGGTGTGGCGTCAAGGTCAATGGCGCCGCTGCATGGTTGTCTTCCACCAGCATCAACTATTACAACTATCTTGAATAATAGTCACGGCAGGACTAAATGGATTTAAAAGACAACCATATAGCTCCTGCCGATTGCCGACTTACAATAAGGAACATTGCATACATCATATATAATCACAATCATGGCCATATCACATCACAGCACACCCCCTGCAAAACAAAGTTAGACGCCTCTAATTTTCTTTGCATGTTTTACGTGGTTTGGGGCTTTCAATAAGTGTCGTTATAACTTACGAACAAGAACCACAACATTGATACTATTATTGTCAATCACCCGTTGTAAATTGAATCTTAACTATGTTGGGAGAAACAGGCACCCGTAAAGCCACTTATGCAATACAAGTTGCATGTCAAGCGTGTAGCAAGTCTCATGAACGATGTCATGTAAGGTTAGCCCGGGCCGCGTCATCCCACCATCCCGCAAGATGCAAAGTACACAAGAATCAATCGACAACAAAAGCATCCACGCCCACAATGACCATTGTGTTCTACTCGTGCAATAGATCTACATATAGACACGGCTCTGATACCACTGTAGGGGTTCGTAGCATGTAAAACAAAAAATTTCTATCGTATGAACACACATAAGCCAAGATCTATCTAGTAGATTGCAGCAACGAGTTGATAGAGTACTAACCCTCAAAGATCCAAAGCGGTTAACGAGAGCAGATTCTCGTGGATGATGTAGTCGTACACTTCCGATCTCAAGATCGCGTAGACGATCCTTCTGGCGCTGCGTTCCGGTAGTGCTTCCGCAGTCGGTCACACGTATGGTACTCGATGAAGACCTTCATCTCCCTTGTTCCAGCATACAGCGGAGGTTGTAGCACTTTCCTCGTGAATCCGGCAGCATGACGGCATGGTGTCGGAAGTAGAGGGGAGATCTCGCAGGGCTTCGACTTAAGCCGGAGCGAGTATGGTGGAGTATGAGAGAGGGCCTTGGCGATCTAGGGTTTAGAGGCACCAAGGGGTGGGCTTGGCCGGCGGCTAGGTAAAGCTAGGGTTTGCCCCAAGTCGGCTAGAAGAGAGACCTAGGCGGCGTCAACACTTGGAGGTGGTGGCGCCAAGGGCTATGGTTTTTGGTGTGAGGGGAGGGGGGCGCCCTACCCCTCATTATATAGGTGGGAGGGAGGTGGTTGGGAGGAGGGATTCCTCCTCCAACTCCTCCTCCTTGGCCGGAGGGTGGAGGGAGTAGGACTTCCTCCCTAAGTAGGTTTCCTACTCTCCCTCCACCAAGCAAACTTCAGATTTGACTTTTCAAATTGGCGTTTGACTTTCAAACTTGGATTTGATTTCTCTCATCATATTGCCCAGCCAAGTGACCTAGTACATGATGCAACCATTCCACATTGTCATGACAAATCCATGTACCCTTCCCCCACCGGAGTGCCGGACCTTCCAGACCCTTCTAGAACATTCCTGGTGAAATCACCGGAATCATTTCCGAACTCCGAAACAAGACTTTCCTTATATGAATCTTATTCTCTGGACCATTCCGGATCTCCTCATGATATCCCGGATCCCATCCGAGACTCCTAACAACATTCGGTCTCTTACTCATCATTCCATAACTACTCAACAACATCGAATCCTTAAGTGTGTCTCCCTACGGTTCGTGAATTATGCGGACATGACCGAGACACTTCTCCGATCAATAACCAATAGAGGAATCTGGAAATTCATATGGCTCCCACATATTTCTACGATTACTTTGCGATCGAATGAACCACTTACATACGACACCAATTTCCCTTTGTCTCATGATAGTTTACTTATCCGAGGTTTTGATCGTCGGTATCTCTGCATACCTAGTTCAACCTCATTACTGATAAGTACTCTTTTCTCGTTCCCGTGATATGTGATCCCTTGTGAACCAGTCACATGCTTGCAAGCTAATTGGATGACATTCCACCAAGAGGGCCCAGAGTATATCTATCCATCATATGGATGGACAAATCCCACTCTTGATCCATGTGCCTCAACACATACTTTCTGAACACTCAATGCCACCTTTATAGCCACCTAGTTACGGTGTGGTGTTTGATATCATCAAAGCATCCTTCCGGTGATGGTGATTAGCATGATCTCATGGTCAAAGGAATTAGGTTACTATGTATCAGAAAGCATATAACAAATGAACTATATTAAATGACTTGATCTTTATTCTACACTTAACTATAGGAGTATGTACATCACATCATTCTCCTAATGATATGACCATGTTGTTAATAACATCTTCTATGTTGATGATCAGGAAACCATGATCATATATTAACCAACAAGCTAGTTTAACAAGAGGCTTTACTAGGGACTCTTTTATGTTTACAAATCACACAAGTATTAATGTTTCCGGTTAATACAATTATAGCATGGTATGTAAACATTTATCATAAGCATGAAGATATGATAATAACCACTTTATTATTCCTTCTTGGGCATATCTCCAACAAGAGGAAGAGTCACCATCACCGTGACGGACAAGGCACGACTGGTACCTAGGAGTTGGTGGAGTCGAGGCATCTGAAGATTCGCTCAAGCTTCGTGCCCGCTTTTGGGTCTGGTCCTCGGTCGCCTCGGGGGCTTCCTCGGTCGATGACTGCGCCGAGGGAAGATCGGACATGGAATCTACGATTTCATTGTCCGGTGCATCCGGAAATCGTCCGGGCAGTGGAGGCACCATGCCAGGAACCTTGAACTCCTGCAGAACGAAGACAAAGTTTCAGAACATATAATTGCAAAGAAAACACACTCGAAAATAGCGCTACGCGCACGTCCCAGATCTACACCTGCGGAACTAGTCGAGAAGCATGGAACGGAGGAGTCTGCGATTTCCCCGGAAGGTCCTCGTCGGCTTTGTACTTCAGCAGCGGCCGGAGGACTCTATCAAGGTCCCCCCTTGGAAAGCTCCTCAGCCACAACTCTAGTAGGGTCGTGGTGACCAGAATAAAGGAACATCGAGTGCGCCCTAGCCTGGAGTGGCTGCACCCGATGTTTGAGGAAGGTGCGGATAATATCCACACCGTTCACCTCCTTCTCTGGAATCACTTGGAGGTCCTCCACCCGACGATAGAGCTCCTCTATCTCCTCCACCTCACCCTCCAAGATGTGGTTCTTCCAGGACCTCTTCGGGACGATTTTATGGGTGGAGTCGAAAGGGGCAAGGCCAAAGTTTTGCTCGTCCACTATGGAGTCACGGATATAAAACCACTTCCTCCGCCAGTTCTGGACAGACTCGGACATAGAGAGGGAGAAGAAAAGAACAGAAGATCGAAGAGAAATGACGCAGCCGCCAATCGGATAGACTCCGTCGGAGCCAAACCGCTTCTTCACGGAATAGAGCTTCCGGAAGAGGCCAAAGTGAGGCTCAATGCTGAGCCAGCACTCGCAAAAAGTAATAAAACAAGCAGTGTGAAGAAGAGAATTGGGGGAAAGATGGTGGAGTTGAATGCCATAGAAGAACAACAGCCCACGAAGGAAGTCGTGGACTGGGAGAGAAAGGCCGCGAATAACAAAGGCGATGAACATCACCTGAAACCCTGTAGGAGGATGGGGAAATACCTCGTTGCCGGGGATCTTGACAGCCTCTCTGTCCTACGGGATTAAACCCCGCTCACGAAGCTTGCGCAGGTCGCCCTCACACGTCTCCGTGCGCCGCCACCCACCATCGGTGACACGAGTGGCGGCGGTGCCTTTCTTGCCGCCGGCGGTAGCACTAGTCGAAGCCTTCTTTGATTTCACCATTGCAGCGCGATGACGGCGGTGGTGCGAGCGCATAAAAGAGGAGGAAAACAATCGGAGAATTTCCAGCGCGCAGCGAAAAAAGCTCATGAGAATGGAAGAAGTAGAAAGCAAGTGGCTGCGGTGAAAACAAACCCCAACTTTTCCCCACAACTATAAGGACGAAGATGATGAATAGGGACCGTCCATCGGGAAGCCATAGCGCCAGCATCAAATCCAACCGTCCACGTGTCAGAACGGCAGCGAACCGTCGGTTGCACGCCGTCCACTACGCACGGAAACCAAGGAGACGCCGTAATTATCGCCACGTCACGCGTGACTAGTCAACTCCAAGTCAGAAAGTGGGACCCATGTTCGTCCAGTCGCGTCACCTTTGGCTCCGCAGACGCTTGAGGTCACCGATCGTCAGCACTGACATCATCAAAGCCATATTGGCAACGGTAACAAACTTTCGGCTAATAGCTAAAATTACTCACTTGAATCTATGATTCGAGCAACTACTCGGGGGCTACTCCTATCAGGAGCGCTGGCCGCGCACCCGAAGCATGCATAGCGTACTCTGCCAATGACCTATTCTTCGAGTCCTACGTCGAGTCTGCGACTCCACTACGGACTCGGGGGATACTCCCACAGGGAGGACCGATTTAAGGATCCGAAAAATTTGTGTCCTACGGACCTGAAGCCCATAATGGCTGAATTAAAGTCTCTACTCGAGTCTACGACTCGAACAGACACTCGGGGGCTACTACCATAGGGAGCGCTGGTCGCGCACCCTATGAATTCTTCGACTGCGATCTTTAGGATCAGAATGCAAAAACTTTTTCGGCAACTTTGCCCTAATTAATGCTAAGTGAGTAACATCCTCCTTGGCCACCCAAAACACCTTCGCGGTGATAAAATTTCGGATGCTATGTCTGCGACGCAAAGATAAGACCTACAAATACCATCTGATGGCCTGACAACGTACACGACTGTGCTCTACTAGTGAAAATCCGTGCTAACAGGCGCGATGAAAATCCCGACAGACGCGTTGGGTGCATCATTTGAAAACAACTGGGATTCTACTCCTGTAAGTCCTCAACAGCCTGAGTCGAATTTGCGCCAGCATATGTTCCAGGTTTGAGTCAAGAGACTCGAATCTGAAGAAGATCGTGTTGTTTTGTACTAAGACAGTTAACTGACCCTGATCCATCAGGAGAGTCAGGCACACGCATCAACAATCCCTACATGCTAAAATCACTCTTTGATGAACAGAAACAGATGCACCCGAAAGATTGAAGAGTCCTGAGCCAAATCTACGATTCGACTGAACACTCGGGGGCTACTGACATGGTTATATCCTACGAGTACACGACATTGGCATACCTGGTCCAACCCAAGGAAGGCCCACGAGAATATACGCGGCCCATGAAGAATTTCGGGTGGCCCAAGCCCATGACATCTTCGGATCCTTGGAAAGCAAGACTAGAACAAGATAGAATATTCAAAGGGGCAAACCATGAACCTGTAGCCTACTCGATCTGTGCCCGGGACCTGCCTATCTATATATAAAGGCTAGGAGGGTACGACAAGGAGGCTCTCTCATACCACCGCATACACACCTCCACGCCAGATTTCACCTGTGCACCTTTGTAACTTTCGGTTCCACTGTAATCAAGAGCAGACAAGCAGGAGTAGGATTTTCCCTCTGGGGGCCTGAACCTGGATAAATCTTGTGTCCCCTGGTTTCTTGTCTGTTAACCGTTTCGCGATCTCCAGCACCCCCATCTTATCCAAAACCCAAGCTCATAAAATGGGAATTGACGAGATTAAACCTCGTCAGAGGCAACTTTGGAGCCTGACTAAGCAACTTCTATGCTCGACTGAGAAACTTCGGATCCCTTTTTTATGCAAGCCGTTGGCCGACAAGGCAACATTAGAGCCCGACGAGGCAACTTCGGAGCCTGATGAGGCAACTTCAGAATCAGGCGAAGCAACTTTGGTAGGACATTAGGACGAAGCTGCCATGGTGGGTGAGGACGCCCCTTTTTAGGCAAGACACTGCCTGACAAGGCAACTTTTGAGCCCGACGAGGCAACTTCGAAGTCTGGTGAGATAAATTTGGTAGGACATGCCATGGTGGGTGAGGACAGCCCTTTTTTAGTAAAGTTGCCTTGTCGGCCACCAAGTTGCTTAGTCGGGTACAAGTTGTCTTGTCATGCATCGAAGTTGCCTAGTCGGGCACTAAAGTTACTCTATCGGACACTTTGCCGGGCTCCAAAGTTGCCTCATCATACCAAAGTTGTTTGTTCACGCACCAAGTGGCCTCATCGGGCACCAAAGTTGCCTCGTCGATAACCAACATTGCTCAGTGGAGCACAAAATGTCTGGTTGGCCACCAAAGTTGCCTCGTCAAGCACCAACATTTCTCAAAGGGGCACAAAAAAAATGGTCGACATCCAAGTTGACTCGTCGAACACGTAAGTTGTCTTGTCGAACACGTAAGTTGTCTCGTCAAGAATTAACATTGCTAAATCTAGCACTAGTTGTCTTCGGGCACCAAAGATGACTCGCCAGAAACAGAAGTAGTCTTATCGGACACAAAAATAATCACGCCAGGCACCAAATGATCTCATTGGGCACCAAAGTTGTCTCGTTGAGCACTCCATAGGGTACAAGTTCCCTGATCGAGCACCAAAGTTGTCTCGTTGAGCACTCAGTAGGGTACATACGTCCAATTTGCATCACCATTCTATATTATAATTTGCCTCTATTCATTGATATATGTCTTATTATGACGTATTACTTATGTCTTTTCCACTGTTTTTGCATGTTGGATGATTCTTGGAGGATGGACTGCCGGAGTCAGGATTCTGATGGAAAAAAGAGGTGTTTTGATGCAATTTCGCGAAGATCAGAAAAATACCAGAAAAATATTGGAAAATTATATTTTCCCAGAAGACGGAGGAAGTCAGAAGGGCAGGCGTAGTTGGGCCACAGGGGCCCACACCCCCTAGGCCGCGCCTAGGGCAGGTGTGGCCCATCTGGCCAGCTCTCGACTCCGCCCTCTCGTCTTTATCTTCCTCATGGAACCCTAATACCAGGGGAGCAACCATAGAAAGATTTCCGTCGCCTCTGCGGGGCGGAAAACACTGAGAGAGAAAGAGCTCTCCGACAGACAGATTTCTGCTGGGGAAATTCCTTCCCGGAGAAGGGAGATCATCGCCATCAACACCATCGTCAAGCTAGTCTTCATCGGGATCATCATCATCATCCACACCATCATATCCACCAGCACCATCATCATCACTCCATCCCGCTATAACAATTGTGTTGGATATTGCTTTAGTTCTTAGGGGAAACTTTCCCGGTGTTAATTACTATTGTAGTTGATGCTTATGAGTGGAACCATTGGATTATTGTTTATGCTCAGATTGTAATTCATCACCATATCATCTTTGTGTTGGGGTTCGCAGCATGGAAAACAAAAAAATTCTACCGCATGCATACAAACAAGCCAAGATCTATCTACTAGATTGAAGCAACGACTCGATTAGAGTTCTCACCCTCGAAGATTCCAAAGCGGTTAATGAGAGCAGATTCTCGTGGGTGATGTAGCGTACACTTGCCGATCTCAAGATCGCGTAGACGATCCTTCCGGCGCTGCGTTCCGGTAGCGCTTCCGCAGTCGGTCACACGTTCGGTACTCGATGAAGACCTTCCTCTCCCTTGTTCCAGCAGGCAGCAGAGGTTGTAGTTCTCCCCTCGCGATTCTGGCAACACGACAGCATGGTGTCGGAAGTAGAGGGAAGATCCTGTAGGGATTTGCCTAAGCCGGTGCGAGTTATTGTGGATCTAGGGTTTCCGGCGATTTAGGTTTAGAAGGCCGGAGAGGAGGAGGAGGTGTCAGCGGCGGCTAGGGCGACGAAGACGGGCCGGAGGTGGCGGCGGCTTGGGCGGCGGCGATGCACGGGTGGGGAGGGCTGGTGTTGTGTTCTTTGGGGCAACCCTCCCACTCTATTTATGAGAGGGGGGCAGCCTTGGGAGAGGAGAGTTTGAATCCATACCCAAACCCAAGTTGGATAGAAGGAAGGACTCTTTCCTTCTTCCACTAGGAAACTATTGTTCCAGTTTGACTTTTGAAACCTCCCTTTTGACTTTCAATTTAGAGCTTTATTTCTCTCTCGCAAATGCCCAACCAAAGTGACCTAGGACATGATCCAATCATTCCACTTAACCATGACACATTCATGGACCATTCCCCTTTCGGTCCGGTGAACCTTCTAGACCCTTCTAGAACCTCTCTGATGAAAACATCGGAATCATTCCCGAACTCCAGAATCGGACTTTCCTTATATGAATCTTATTCTCCGGACCATTCTGGATCTCCTCGTGATATCCCGGATCCCATACGAGACTCCGAACAACATTCAGTTTGCCTACTTACATTCCATATCTACTAAACAACATCGAATCCTTAAGTGTGTCTCCCTACGGTTCGTGGATTATATGGACATGACCGAGACACTTCTCCGATCAATAACCAATAGAGGAATCTGGAAATTCATATGGCTCCCACATATTTCTACGATTACTTTGCGATCAAATGAACTACTTACATACGATACCAATTTCCCTTTGTCTCGCGATAGTTTACTTATCCGAGGTTTGATCGTCGGTATCTCGAGATACCTAGTTCGACCTCGTTACCGATAAGTACTCTTTTTTTGTTCCCGTGATATGTGATCCCTTGTGATCCAGTCACATGCTTGCGAGCTAATTGGATGACATTCCACCGAGAGGGCCCCAGAGTATATCTATCCGTCATATGGATGGACAAATCCCACTCTTGATCCATGTGCCTCAACACATACTTTTCGAACACTCAATTCCACCTTTATAACCACCCAGTTACGGTGTGGTGTTTGATGTCATCAAAGCATCCTTCCGGTGATGGTGATTAGCATGATCTCATGGTCGAAGGAATTAGGTTACTATGTATCAGAAAGCTTATAGCAAATGAACTATATTAAAATGACTTGATATTATGCTACACTTAACTATAGGTGTATGTCCATCACATCATTCTCCTAATGATATGACCCTTTTGTTAATAACATCTCTATGTTCATGATCATATATTAACCAACAAGCTAGTTTAACATGAGGCTTTACTAAGGACTCTTTTATGTTTACAAATCACACAAGTATTAATGTTTCCGGTTAATACAATTATAGCATGGTATGTAAACATTTATCATAAGCATGAAGATATGACAATAACCTCTTTATTATTGCATCTTGGGCATATCTCCAATAGTCTCCCACTTGCACTAGAGACAATAATCTAGTTTCAAATCTTTGTGTATTTAACATCTATGACTTTCCGGTGTTGTATTTACACGTTTGCTAGTGATCAACTGATCTTCGGATCCGACTCTTTCAGGTCGGTATGTAATTGCATGTCTTTGCGTATCTACGCATCACTCATTCTCTAATGAGATGGCTTTGTATAATTTTGGTCCTTTGGTGAGACCTTTAGTTCCTTGGGGTTAAAACATGTTGACAATATTGTCGTACAATATATCTTCATAGTACTATCCTGCTATGAACTACACCTAGTTTGATAACAAACTACTTAACACAAATGCCCTCTTTTGCTGCTATAATAGCAGTCATATACTTAGCCTCTTGTTGTAGTATCTGTGTTAATAAAAAGATACATCATTTCCAATCAACAATATGTCTTCCACATAATGTATTAGAAACATGTCTTAGCGCTCCCACTTAATTTCTTGCAAATGCAAGCATCTTCATCGTCTCCGATGAAATTAAACTCTTTTAACAGTTTCATCATAGTGAAGATTCCAACTCCGCGATGCTTACTTCAACCATTGAAGTTTGCATATGCTTTTAGCATCCTTTGAATTAACAAAACCCTTTGGACCGTGTCATGCACACGTCCTAGGTAACCATTCTATTAGAAGAACTTGTTTTGTTTATTCAACTACCACATAACAAAATTATATGTAGTGGTTGCTACATTAATCCGTTTTAGACTAAATATCTCTATGATAGATCAAATCTTGTCATAGTCAACCTTTGAACATTGTTGTGAACTCTTTCCCAACATGTCGACTATTTCATAGATGTGAAACATCCATGTCTATTTCATTATAGATCCAAACACGACTGTAAGGTCTTACACCTTTCTAGAGGCTCTTTCAAGTTCAAAGCTTGATTTCTCGTGTATGGAACTATCACGGATTTTATGGCTTCAAGCCATTTGATGGAGTCAGGGCCCATCATCGCTTCTTTGCATGTAGTCGGTCCATCATTGTCAAACAACAAGATTTACTTTCAAATCCTAGTATTTGATTGTTTACCTGACCTACCAGGTTCAATAGGAACTTAAACCTCCGTGACCACAACCTTTGAGGCACGTGAGCCATGAGCATTGTTGCTGCCATCGGAACACTTTTCAGCGCTGCGCAACTTTGCACATATAGCTAAGGTTCACTTAACCTTATCAGAGTTCTATTGTACTCCCACTTAAATTTTCACGGAAAATTCCTTTCTCAAAGAAACTTGACGTTCTAAGCGACAAACATTTTTGTCTTTGGTGTTATGGAGGAATACTGAACGATTATTCGAAATAACATACAAAGATATGTTCATCCGATTTTGGTTGCAAACATCTTTCTTATGCATAGCATACCAATGTTTAAGAAAGGACAACATGGGTTTTATCCCAAACCATAACTTTATATGGTGTCATTTCAACGGATTATGATGGATCTCTTTTCAGTGGAAAAAAGGTAGTCTCTTAAAGCTTTTAATCTTTAAAATATAATGGCAGTTTTTATGAATTACACCTTTGATCTTACCAATGTTTTATTGCATATCATGATTATTCCATACTCATATGGTGTTTCTGAAGGGTTTCGCGGCATAGTAAATCAATTTTTTCTACGGATGCGAACAGAGGGAAAGCCAAGATCTAATCTAGGAGATGCAAACAACGAGAGAGATTGGATTAGATCTTCATACCCTTGAAGATTCGCACAGCGGAACGTTCGTCGGAACGTGGGTGATGTAGTCGTACTCGCTTCTCCTCCTCGTGATCCGATCCGATCTAGCACCACAAGTGGCGGTGCCTCCGTGAGATGCACACGTGCAGCACCTCGACGTCTCCTCCTTCCTCGGTCCAGCGAGTATGGTGGAGAGATGGGTTGGATCTACAACGCGACGGCGCGGTGTATATGGTGAAGAGTTTCTGCAGCAGGGCTTCGCCTACACGCAGTCGGGAGGGAGAGAGAGAGGAGGGCAGCAGGACAGCTAGCTCTTGGAGGGGAAGGTGTGGGGGGGGGGGGGTGGTGCGCCCCCAGCCCTCTTTATATAGAGGGGTGGGCGGCTGCCCTTGCCCCTCCCCCAAGCCCAAACCGGCGGCCCCAAAGGAGGAGGAGTGGGGGGCAAGGAAACCCCCCCTTCTAGAAGCTCTATCTAGGGTTTAAACCCTCTTTGGCCGGCTGGGCCCTCTGGGGCCTTGTGCCCCTGGCCCAATGCGGCCAGGGCACTACCTCATAGGCCCATGACCCCTCCCGGAAGGTGTGGCGACGTTGGTCCCCTTCCGGAAGGTTCTAGAAGCTTCCGGTACAATACCGATTAACCCGGAACAATTCCGAACTCCAAAAACTGCACTGCCTTATATGAATCTTATTCTCCGGACCACTCCGAAACCTCTCGTGATGTCCCGGATCCCATCCGAGACTCCGAACAAAAACTCATAAACCAATTATCCAATCTATCCTAGCGTCAAGACACGTTAAGTGTGTGACCCTGCGGGTTCGAGAATATGCAGACATGATCTTCTATCAATAATCAACAGCGGGGTCTGGAAACCCATATTGACTCCCACACATTCATCGATGATCATATCGGATGAACCATGATGCCAGGATTCAATCAATCCCATATATATTCCCTTCGTCTCGCGATATTTTGCTTGCAAGCGGTGTTGATATCGATTACCCAGTGGGCCCGAAGTATATCTCTCCGACTTGGGAGGGACAAATCCCATCTCGATACATACAACCCAACAGATACTTTCTGATCACCTGAGAGACACCTTTATGATCACCCTCTCATAGGATGACGTTTGATGACCTCAAAGTTTTCTTCCGATACCAGGGAGTTGTATTATCTCATGGTCTAAGGAATACAATATTTGACATAAGAAAAGCTTCGCAAAGATGAACACGATGACACGATCTAATTGCTTCGCTTAGTTTGGGTCTGTCCACCATATCATTCTCCCAATGATATGATCTCATTATTAATCGACAACTCATGTCCATGGTTAGGAAACCTTAACCATCATTAATCAATGAGCTAGTCCATAGAGGCGTACTAGGGACACGGTGTTGTTCACAAACCACACAAGTATTAAAGTTTCCGCTTAATACAATTCTAGCATGGAATATAAACATTATCATGAACAAGAAATATAATAATAACATCTTTATTATTGCCTCTAGGGCATAATTCCAACAGTCTCCCACTTGCACTAGAGTCAATAATCTAGTTTACATCTGGCAACAATCTCACACCCATGGCACTGAGGTGCTGATCATGTTTTACACGTGGAAGAGGTTTAGTCAATGGATCTGCGACATTCAGATCTGTATGTACTTTGCTAATCTTCAGATCTCCATCTGCTATATAATCTCGGATTATATGAAACTTGCGGTTGATATGCTTGGTCTTTGGATGATATCTTGGTTCCTTAGCAAGTGCTATGGCGCCAGTGTTGTCACACAATATCTCCAGTGGGTCCAATGCACTTGGAACCACGCCAAGCTCAGTGATGAAGTTTCTGATCCAAACTCCTTCACTTGACGCTTCTGCAGCAGCCATGTATTCCGCTTCTACTGTAGATCCCGCGATCACGCTTTGCTTGCAGCTTCTCCAGCTCACAGCTCCTCCATTCAAAATATACATGTATCCTGTCTGATATTTAGAATCATCCTTGTCAGTGTCAAAACTAGCGTCGACATACCCTTTTACGAGGAGCTGTTCATCACCCCCATAGACTAAGAACATTTCTTTAGTCCTATTTAGGTACTTTAGGATGTTCTTCACGGCTGTCCAGTGTTCCACTCCTGGATCACTTTGATATCTGCTCGTCAAACTAAGAGCATTGGACACATCCGGTCTAGTACACAGCATGGCATACATGATAGAACCTATGGCCGAGGCATAAGGCACTTTGCTCATAGCTTCCCTATCATTTACCGTAGCTGGACACTGCGCCTTTCTCAATATCTTACCTGACAACATAGGCACTGAACCTTTCTTTGCCTTATCCATTCTGAACCTTTTCAGAACTTTGTCTAGGTATGTACTCTGGCTTAAAGCTATCAGGCGTCTTTGTCTATCTCTATAGATCTTGATGCCCAATATATAAGCAGCTTCACCTAGGTCTTTCATTGAAAAACACTTGTTCAAATAACTCTTCACATCGTTAAGCATGTTGATGTCATTTCCGATAATCAATATGTCATCCACATATAGTATCAGAAACGTCACCGAGCTCCCACTCACTTTCTTGTAGATGCAAGCTTCGTAGCAATTTGGAACAAATCCAAAGCTCTTGATCACTTGATCAAAATGAAGGTTCCAACTCCGAGATGCTTGCTTCAGTCCATAAATGGAACGCTGAAGTTTGCATACTTTATCAGCATCCTTAGGATCGACAAAACCTTCGGGTTGCATCATATACAACTCTTCATCAATGTTGCCATTGAGGAAAGCAGTCTTGACATTCATCTGCCATATTTCATAATCATGAAACGCATCAATTGCTAATAAAATCCGAATGGACTTAAACATCGCTACGGGAGAGAAAGTCTCATCGTAGTCAACAACTTGAACTTGTCGAAAACCTTTCGCGACAAGCCGTGCTTTATAGACGGTAACATTACCATCCGCGTCCGTTTTATTCTTGAAGATCCACTTGCACTCAACGGCCTTTCGGTCGCTAGGAGGGTCCACCAAAGTCCATACTTGGTTTTCGCTCATGGATCCCAATTCGGATTTCATGGCTTCTAGCCATTTCATAGAGTCTGGGCTCATCATCGCTTCCTCATAGTTCGTAGGTTCACTGTCTTCTACTAACAAGACAGTCAAAACAGGGTTGTCGTACCACTCAGGAGGGGCACGCAACCTTGTCGACCTGCGACGTTCAGTAGCAGCATCGTCCGAAGCTTCATGATCCTTGTCATTAGCTTCCTCTATTGTTGGTGCAGGCGGCACTGGAACAATTTCAGGTGCTGCGCTACTCTCCAATTCAAGGGAAGGTTCAATAACCTCGTCTAGCTCTACTTTCCTCCCACTCACTTCTTTCGAGAGAAACTCCTTCTCAAGAAAGGAACCGTTCTTTGCGACAAACACTTTGCCTTCGGTTCTGTGATAGAAGGTATACCCAATATTTTCCTTAGGGTATCCTATGAAGACGCATTTCTCCGCTTTGGGTTCGAGCTTGTCCGGCATCAACTTCTTGACGTAAGCTTCGCATCCCCAAACTTTAAGAAACAACAACTTAGGTTTAGCACCAAACCACAGTTCATACGGTGTCGTCTCAACGGATTTAGATGGAGCCCTATTTAAAGTGAATACAGTGGTTTCTAATGCATAACCCCAAAATGATAATGGCAAATCAGTAAGAGACATCATCGATCGGACCATATCTAATAGGGTTCGATTCCGGCGTTCAGACACACCATTGCGCTGTGGTGTTCCGGGTGGCGTGAGTTACGAAACGATTCTGCTTGCTTTAAGATGTGTGAGAAAATCATAACTCAAATATTCACCTCCACGATCGGATCGTAGAAACTTAATCTTTCTGTTACGATGGTTCTCCACTTCATTCTGAAATTCCTTGAACTTTTCAAATGTTTCAGATTTATGTTTCATTAAATAGATATACCCATATCTACTTAAGTCATCGGTAAAAGTGAGAAAATAGCGATATCCACCATGCGTCGAAACACTCATCGGTCCGCATACATCGGTATGTATGATTTCCAACAAGTCCGTTGCTCGCTCCATCATACCGGAGAACGGGGTTTTGATCATCTTGCCCATGAGGCATGGTTCGCATGTGTCAAATGATTAAAAATCAAGAGACTCCAAAAGTCCATCAGAATGGAGTTTCTTCATGCGCTTTACACCAATATGACCTAGATGACAGTGCCACAAATAAGTAGTATTATCACTATCTACTTTGCATCTCTTAGCCTCAATGTTATGGATGTGTGTTTCATCCCTTTCGAGATTTAGAAGAAATAAACCATTCACAATAGGTGCATGACCATAAAAGATGTTACTTATATAAATAGAACAACCATTATTCTCCGATTTAAATGAATAACCGTCTTGCAATAAACAAGATCCAGAAATAATGTTCATGCTCAACGCAGGCACATAATAACACGTATTAAGGTTTAAAACTAATCCCGAAGGTAAAACTAAGGAGAGTGTGCCGACGGCCATCACATCAACTCTTGATCCGTTGCCAACGCGCATCGTCACCTCATCCCTCGCAAGCCGCCGTCTATTCCGTAGCTCCTGTTTCGAGTTACAAATATTAGCAACTGAACCGGTATCAAATACCCAGGCACTACAACGAGGGCTAGTAAGGAAAACATCAATAACATGTATATCAAATATACCTTTGATGGTGCCAGCCTTCTTGTCCGCTAAGTACTTCGGACAGTTGCGCTTCCAGTGACCCTTGTCCTTGCAATAGAAGCACTCAGTGTCCGGCTTAGGAACAGACCTGAGCTTCTTCTCAGCAGGGGCAACGCGCTTGCCGCCGCCTTTCTTGAAGGGCTTCTTTGCACCCTTACCTTTCTTAAAGGTGGGGGGCTTGTTGACCATCAACGCATGATTATTTTTCTTAGTATCCACCTCCGCAACTTTCAGCTTAGCGAAGAGCTCAGTGAACATATCAGTGGAACCAATCTGATTGTGAGCAACTACAAAACTTTTGTAGCTAGGAGGGAGTGATTGCATAACTCTGTCAATCTTGAGCTCTTCTGGAATCTCGCAGTCCAGTTGCTCAAGGCGTTGAGTGTAGCCCGACATCTTAATGGCGTGCTCACTAACGGAACTCCCTTCCTCCATCTTGCAGTTAAAGAATTTCTTAGAGATCTCATATCTCTCAGAACGGGCTTGAGTCTGAAACATGTTTTTCAGCTCCTCGAGAATCTCAAAGGGCCCGGCGAACTCCTCAAAACGATTTTGAAGATCCGATTCCATAGCATACAACATGGCGATCTTAATCAAATCATAATCATCCTTGCGCGACTGATAAACAGCTTTCTCATCAGCCGACGCATCTACAGCAGGGCGTCACCTAGCGCTTTCTCAAGGACATAGTCCTTTTGTCCGCCAGCGAGAATGATTCTCAGAATGCGGAACCATTTGGTGAAGTTAGACCCATTGTTTCTAAGCTTTTCTATCTCAGCAAAAACGTTGAAGTTGAAGTTGGACTTAGCCATGTGATCTACAGTATTTGCAAGTACAAATTAGACTATGTTCATGATAACTAGTTCAACTTAATCAAATTACTAGATGAACTCCCACTAAATTCAACATCCCTCAAGTTGTTTAGTGACCACGATCCAAATTCACCACACCTAATCCGATCATCACGAGAAGAGATGTGGCTTCAATGGTGGAGAACAAAGTGTCGATCATATCATTCATATGACTCATGCTTAACCTTTCGGTTCATGTGTTCCGAGGCCATGTCTGTACATGCTAGGCTCGTCAAGTTAGACCCAAGTATTTCCACGTGTGCAAAACTGGCTTGCACCCGTTGTATGTGAGCGTAGAGTCTATAGCACCCGATCATCACGTGATGCTTGGACACGACGAACTTTCGCAACGGTGCATACTTGGGGAGAACACAGTTTTTATCTTGATCTTTAAGTGAGGAATCATCTTATAATGCTACCGTCGCGATCTAAGCATAATAATATACATAAAAGGATAAACATCACATGCATATAACCTTTTGTGACATGGTATAGCCAATCTTCGCGCAATGATCTCCATCTTGTGCGTGCCGGCATGATCTCCATCACTCCACCATGATTGCCTCCACCACGAATAGCAACTACAACTATTGCTAACTACTTAGCGATAAAGTGAAACTATTACATGGCGCATAAGAAGTTGACACACAGGTCATACACAATTATGAAGACAACCATATGGCTCCTACCGGTTGTGTACTCATCGACATGCAAGTCGTGAAACATTACAAAACATGATCATCGCATACATTATACACATCACATCTTGGGCCATACCATATCACAGAAAACACTCCCTGCAAAAACAAGTTAGACGCCTCTACTTTGTTGTTGCATGTTTTACGTGGCTTATGGGAGTAGATGCTAAGAACGATTATTACCTACGGAAATCCACAACGGTGATATTATGGTTGCCAAACTCCGGTGTTAATCCCATGACAACTATAGTGAGAGAAACTGACATCCACCAGCCGCATGTGTGGAACAAGCCACACGTCAAGTGCGGAGCCGGTCTCGCGAACGACGTCGCGTAAGGTTGGCCTGGACCGCTCCAATCTCACTATCCCGCGTCATAAGAAGAACACAAACAAGAGGCTTGCAACAGAAAACATCAACGCCCGCAACAACCATGTTGCGTTCTACTCGTGAAACACATCTACACATAGATCTAGCTCTGATACCACTGAAGGGTTTCGCGGCATAGTAAATCAAAATTTTCTACGGATGCGAACAGAGGGAAAGCCAAGAACTAATCTAGGAGATACAAACAACGAGAGAGATTGGATTAGATCTTCATATCCTTTAAGATTCGCACAGCGGAACGTTCGTCGGAACGTGGGTGATGTAGTCGTACTCGCTTCTCCTCCTCGCGATCCGATCCGATCTAGCACCACAAGTGGCGGTGCCTCCGTGAGATGCACACATGCAGCACCTCGACATCTCCTCCTTCCTCGGTCCAGCGAGTATGGTGGAGAGATGGGTTGGATCTACAACGCGACGGCGCGGTGTATATGGTGGAGAGTTTCTGCAGCAGGGCTTCGCCTACACGCAGTCGGGAGGGAGAGAGAGAGGAGGGCAGCAGGACGGCTAGCTCTTGGAGGGGAAGGTGTGGGGGGGTGGTGCGCCCCAGCCCTCTTTATATAGAGGGGTGGGCGGCTGCCCTTGCCCCTCCCCCAAGCCCAAACCGGCGGCCCCAAAGGAGGAGGAGTGGGGGGCAAGGAAACCCCCCCTTCTAGAAGCTCTATCTAGGGTTTAAACCCTCTTTGGCCGGCTGGGCCCTATGGGGCCTTGTGCCCCTGGCCCAATGCAGCCAGGGCACTCCCTCATAGGCCCATTCCCCCTCCCGGAAGGTGTGGCCACGTTGGTCCCCTTACGGAAGGTTCTAGAAGCTTCCGGTACAATACCGATTAACCCGGAACAATTCCGAACTCCAAAAACTGCACTGCCTTATATGAATCTTATTCTCCGGACCACTCCGGAACCTCTCGTGATGTCCAGGATCCCATCCGAGACTCCGAACAAAAACTCACAAACCAATTATCCAATCTATCCTAGCGTCGAGACACGTTAAGTGTGTGACCCTGCGGGTTCGAGAATATGCAGACATGATCTTCTATCAATAATCAACAAAGGGGTCTGGAAACCCATATTGACTCCCACACATTCATCGATGATCATATCGGATGAACCACGATGCCAGGATTCAATCAATCCTATATATATATTCCCTTCGTCTCGCGATATTTTACTTGCCCGAGATTTGATCGTCGGTACCGTCATACCTAGTTCAATCTCGTTCACAGCAAGTACTTTACTCGTTCCGTAATCCGATATCACTTTGTGATTAACTCCTTAACCACATGCTTGCAAGCGGTGTTGATATCGATTACCGAGTGGGCCCGAAGTATATCTCTCCTACTTGGGAGGGACAAATCCCATCTCGATACATACAACCCAACAGATACTTTCCGATCACCTGAGAGACACCTTTATGATCACCCTCTCATAGGATGACGTTTGATGACCTCAAAGCTTTCTTCCGATACCAGGGAGTTGTATTATCTCATGGTCTAAGGAATACAATATTTGACATAAGAAAAGCTTCGCAAAGATGAACACGATGACACGATCTAATTGCTTCGCTTAGTTTGGGTCTGTCCACCATATCATTCTCCCAATGATATGATCTCATTATTAATCGACAACTCATGTCCATGGTTAGGAAACCTTAACCATCATTAATCAATGAGCTAGTCCATAGAGGCGTACTAGGGACACGGTGTTGTTCACAAACCACACAAGTATTAAAGTTTCCGCTTAATACAATTCTAGCATGGAATATAAACATTATCATGAACAAGAATTATAATAATAACATCTTTATTATTGCCTCTAGGGCATAATTCCATTAGTTTCGTGAAACACAAATTCATGGAACGATTCCTCAAATCTTTAGGTGTTATGCTAAACTTGTAACTCAAATATCTTCCTTTGTGATCTTATCATAAACTATTTATATTCTTGTTACAATGATTTTCCACTTCATCTTGAAAGTCTTCGAACATTTTCAAATGTTTCACACTTCATCCTTATTAAGTAAATATTCATATATTCACTCAAATTTTCGGAGAAAGCATATGAAGTTGAAATCCATTGCTCTTGACTACACATAATGGACTTCATACATCAATATGTACAAGTTCCAAAAAGCTAGTCATCTGTTCCCGTTGGCCTATGAACAAAGTTTTAGTTATCTCTAGGAAAGTTTCACAAGCGTCATTTGATCAAAAATCAAAAGACTCAAAAATTCCATCCACATGGAGTTTCTTCATGTTTTCTTTTCAATATAATTGAAACGGCGATGTCACTTCCTAAGTGATCTTTCAATCAATTTGTCTTTCGACATTTTTAGCAGTAGTTTTATGGATGTGATTTATCCAACGACATTTGTAAATCATCCATCTTTTATGGATTACGGCAATTATTTGAACAACGCTTTTGTTCTCATAATACCTGATAAAACAAATCTTGAAGGCAAACTTTTATGTCAATGAGAAACAGATTAATACTTTATTTGTTCTCGATGAACATCATCACATATTCTCTTGCTAGTTACCTAGACCATTGTAGTTCATGAATTGTATTGTTTCGTATGACGATTCACACCAACAAATTCAGTATCCAATACTTAAGAACTACATTGTTTTAACAAGCAAAGAATACAACCATAACTATTGGAGATATGCCCTAGAGGCAATAATAAAAGTGGTTATTATTATATCTTTGTGTTTATGATAAATGTTTACATTCATGCTATAACAGTATTAACCGAAAACATTAATACTTGTGTGATTTGTAAACTAAATTAGATTCCCTAGTAAAGCCTCTTTGTAATACTATCTTGTTGGTTAATAGATGATCATGGTTTCCCGATCATGAACATTGAGATGTTGTTAACAACAAGATCATATCATTAGGAGAATGGTATGATGGACATACTCCTATGGATAAGTGTAGCATTAAGATCAAGTCATTTCAATAGTTCATTTGCTATAAGCTTTCTGATACATAGTAACCTAATTCCTCCGACCATGAGATCATGCTAATCACCATCACCAGAAGGATGCTTTGATGACATCAAACACCACACCGTAACTGGGTGGCTATAAAGGTGGCATTGAGTGTTCGGAAAGTATGTGTTGAGGCACATGGATCAAGAGTGGGATTTGTCCATCCATATGACGGATAGATATACTCTGGGCCCTCTCGGTGGAATATCATCCAATTGTCTTGCAAGCATGTGACTGGCTCACAAGGGATCACATATCACGGGAACGAGAAAATAGTACTCATCGGTAACAAGGTTGAACTAGGTATGCAAAGATACCGACGATCAAACCTCGGATAAGTAAACTATCACGAGACAAAGGGAAATTGGTATCATATGTAAGTGGTTCATTCGATCGCAAAGTAATCGTAGAAATATGTGGGAGCCATATGAATTTCCAGATTCCTCTATTGGTTATTGATCAGAGAAGTGTCTCGGTCATGTCCGCATAATTCATGAACTGTAGGGACACACACTTAAGGATTCGATGTTGTTTAGTAGATATGGAATGTAAGTAGGGATACCGAATGTTGTTCAGAGTCTTGGATGGGATCCGGGATATCACGAGGATATCCGGAATAGTCCGGAGAATAAGATTCATATAAGGAAAGTCTGATTCCGGAGTTCGGGAATGATTTTGATGTTTTCATAGGAGAGGTTCTAGAAGGGTCTAGAAGGTTCACCAGACCGGAAGGGGAATGTTCCATGAATGTGTCATGGGTAATTGGAATGATTGGATCATGTCCTAAGTCACTTGGTTTGGGCATTTGCGAGAGAGAATTAAAGCTCTAAATTGAAAGTCAAAAGGGAGGTTTGAAAAGTCAAACTGGAACAATAGTTTCCTAGTTGAAGAAGGAAAGAGTCATTCCTTCTATCCCACTTGGGTTTGGGTATGGATTCAAACTCCCCTCTCCCAATCCTCCCTCCCTCTCATAAATAGAGGGGGAGGGCTGCCCCAAAGGACACACAACCAGCCCTCCCCACCCGTGACACGCCGCCGCCGCCGCCGCGCCGCCGTCGCCGCCTCACGCCGCTGCCGGCCCGTCGCCGTCACCCTAGCCACCGCCGAAACCACCTCCTCCTCTTCGGCCTTATAAACCTAGATCGCCGGAAACCCTAGGTCCACCATAACTCGCACCGGATTAGGCGAAGCCCTGCGGGATCTTCCCTCTACTTCTGACACCACGCCGTCGTGCTGCCGGAATCGCGAGGGGAGAACTAAAACCTCTGCTGCCTGCTAGAACAAGGGAGAGGAAGGTCTTCATCGAGTACCGAACGTGTGACCGACTACGGAAGCGCTGCCGGAATGCAGCGCCGGAAGGATCGTCTACGCGATCTTGAGATCGGCAAGTGTACGACTACATCACCCACGAGAATCTGCTCTCGTTAACCGCTTTGGAATCTTCGAGGGTGAGTAATCTAATAGACTCATTGCTACAATCTAGTAGATAGATCTTGGCTTGTTTGTGTGCATGCGGTAGAAATTTTTTGTTTTCCATGCTACGAACCCCTACAGTGGTATGAGAGCCGTGTCTATATGTAGATCTGTTGCACAAGTAGAACACAATGGTCATTGTGGGCGTTGATGCTTTTGTTGTCGATTGCTTCTTGTGTACTTTGCATCTTGCGGGATGGTGGGATGAAGCGGCCCGGGCTAACCTTACATGACATCGTTCATGAGACTTGCTCCATGCTTGACATGCAACTTTATTGCATAAGTGGCTTTGCGGGTGCCTGTTTCTCCCAACATAGTTAAGATTCAATTTACAACGGGTGATTGGCAATACTAGTATCGGCGTTGTGGTTCTGGTTCGTAAGTTAGAACGACACTTATTAAAAGCCCCAAACCACGTAAAACATGCAAAGAAAATTAGAGGCGTCTAACTTTGTTTTGGAGGGGTGTGCTGTGATGTGATATGGCCATGATTGTGATTATATATGAAGTATGCAATGTTCCTTACTGTAAGTCGGCAACCGATAGGAGCCATATGGTTGTCTTTTAATTCCGTTAAGACCTGCGTGTCTATTATTCAAAGTAGTTGTAATAGTTGATGCTGGTGGACGACAACCATGAAGCGGCACCATTGACCTTGACGCCATGCCGGTGATGATGGATATCATATTCGTGCTTGAAGATGGAGATCCGAAGCACAAGAAGAAAGGCCATATCATATCACATATTATGAATTGCATGTGATGTTAATCCTTTTATGCATCTTGTAGTGCTTAGTTCGCGACGGTAGCATTATAAGATGATCCCTCTAGCTCAAAATTTCAAGTTATAAAGTGTTCATCCTTAGTAAGCACCGTTGCTAAAGCTCGTTGTTTCGAAGCACCACGTGATGATCGGGTGTGTTAGATTCTGCGAGTGTATACAACGGGAGAAAGCCAGATTTGCTCATGCGGAAGCTAAGTTTTGATCTTGACGAGCCTAGCATGTACAAACATGGTCTCGGAACACGAATCACTGAAAGATAAAGCATGAGTCATATAGTAGATATGATGAACATGTTGATTGTTCGCCATTGAAGCTACATCAACTCTCGTGATGATAGGTTTTGATGTGGTGGATTTGGTTCGTGTGATCACTAAAACAATGTGAGGGATATTGTTTTGAGTGGAAGTTCACCTAGATTAATTTAACTAGTAATTAGAAATCAATTTGTCATAAACTTAGTCTAAACTATTGCAAGTATGTTGTAGATCAATGGCGGCCCCTACCATCAATTTTAATGCGTTCCTAGAGAAAGAAAAGTTGAAAAACAATGGAAGCAACTTCGCGGATTGGTTCCGCAATTTGAGGATTGTCCTCAATGCTGGTAATTTGACCTATGTGCTGGATGCACCGCTGGGTGACCCACCTACAGCTGATGCTACCGATGAGGTAAAGAATGTTTCCTCGCTCGGAAGAATCATTACTCCACAGTTCAGTGTGCTATCTTGTATGGTTTGGAATCAGAGCTTCAGAAAAGGTTGGAGAACAATGACCCACATGATATTGTCCGTGAACTCAAAATGATATTTGAGGCTCACGCGGCAGTTGAGAGTTATGAGGCTTCTGAAAAAGTTCTTTAACTGCAAGATGGAAGAGGGCAGCTCCGTCAGTGAGCACGTGCTTAAGATGTCTGGGCACGCAAGCAAGCTTCTAAGCTTGGGTATAGTGTTTCCTAATGCTTTGGGGATTCGTCGTGTCCTCCAATCACTACCACCAAGTTAAAAGAAGTTTTTGATGAACTACAATATGCAAAACATGGACAAGTCGTTGCCCGAAGTCTTATCCATGTTAAAGTCTGCAAAAGTGGAGATCAAGAAATAGCACCAAGTGTTGTTGGTCAATAAGACCACCAAATTCAAGAAGCAAGGCAAGTCTAAGAAAAAGGTAAACTTCAATAAGGGCGGTAAGAAAGTTACCGCGTCGGCGAACAAGACCAAGGCTGGGCCTAAGGCTGATACTGAGTGCTTTTACTGCAAGGGAGAAGGTCACTGGAAGTGGAATTGCCCTAAGTACTTGGCGGGTTTGAATAACGGCAACATCAAGAAGAAAGGTATATCCGATATACATATTATTGATGTGTATCTCACTAGTACTCGTAGTAGTGCCTGGGTATTTGATACTGGTTCGGTTGCTCATATTTTTAACTCGAAACAGGTGCTACAGAATAGACGGAAACTAGCGAAGAACAAGGTGACGATGCGCGTTGGAAATGGATCAAAGGTTGATGTGATCGCGGTCGGCACACTACCTCTTCATCTACCATCAGGGTTAGTTTTATACTTAAATAATTTTTATTTGGTGCCTACGTTGAGCATGAACATTATATCAGGATCATGTTTATTGCAAGACGGTTACTTTTTTAAGTCCGAGAATAATGGTTGTTCGATTTATATGAGTAATATGTTTTATGCACATGCACCTTTGATAGATGGTCTATTCTTATTGAATCTCGATTGTAGAAATACACACATTAATAACATTGAAGCTAAACGTTTGAAATTGAGCGATAACTCGACCTATATGTGGCACTGTCATCTTGGTCACATTGGAGTGAACCGTATGAAGAAACTCCATTCCGATGGACTTCTTGAATCACTTGATTTCGAATCACTTGAAAGATGCGAAGCATGTCTGATGGGTAAAATGACTAAGACTCCATTTTCTGGTATGATGGAGCGAGCTACAGACTTATTGGAAATCATACATACTGGTGTATGTGGCCCAATGAGTGTAGCGTCGCGAGGTGGTTATCGTTATGTTCTTACTTTCACGGATGACTTGAGTAGATATGGGTATATCTATTTCATGAAACACAAGTCCGAAACTTTCGAGAAGTTTAAGGAATTTCAAAGTGAGGTAGAGAATCAACATAACAAGAAGATTAAATTTCTACGATCTGATCGTCGAGGTGAATATCTAAGTTACGAGTTTGGCGAGCATTTTAAGAAATGCGGAATACTTTCACAATTGACACCGCCGGAAACACCACAACGTAATGGTGTGTCCGAACGTCGTAATCGAACTCTCTTAGATATGGTTCATTCTATGATGTCACTTATAGATTTACCGCTATCTTTTTGGGGTTATGCATTAGAAACAGCCGCATTCACATTAAATAGGGCACCGTCTAAATCCGTTGAAACGACACCGTATGAATTATGGTTTGGGAAGAAACCTAAATTGTCGTTCCTTAAAGTTTGGGGTTGCGAAGCTTATGTAAAGAAGTTACAGCCCGACAAGCTTGAACCCAAAGCGGAAAAATGCATCTTCATAGGATACCCGAAGGAAACTATTGGTATACCTTCTATCATAGATCCGAGGGCAAAATCTTCGTTGCCAAGAATGGATCCTTTCTAGAGAAGGAGTTTCTCTCGAAAGAAGTGACTGGAAGGAAAGTAGAACTCGACGAGGTTGTTGAACCTTCTCCCGAACTTGAGAGTAGCGCTGCACAGGAAGTAGTTCCTGTGGCGCCTACACCAATAAGAGAGGAAGCTAATGATGTTGATCATGAAACTTCGGTTAAAGTAACTATGGAGCCTCGTAGGTCAACGAGAACTCATACCACTCCTGATTGGTATGATCCCGTTATGAGTGTCATGTAGGTGGACAACACCGATGACCCTGCGACATATGAGGAAGCAATGATGAGCCTAGATTTCAACAAATGGCAAGAATCCATGAAATCCGAGATTGGATCCATGTACGAAAACCAAGTATGGACTTTAGTGGACTTACCGGATGGCCGGAAGGCTGTCGAGAACAAATGAATTTTCAAGAAGAAAACAGATGCTTATGGTAATGTTACTGTCTATAAAGCTCGACTTGTCGCAAAAGGGTTTCGACAAATTGAAGGAGTTGACTACAATGATACTTTCTCACCGGTAGTGAAGCTAAATTCTGTGAGGATTTTATTAGCAATCGCTGCATATTATGATTATGAGATATGGCAGATGGATGTCAAAACGGTGTTCCTCAATGGAGACATTGATGAAGAGTTGTATATGGTACAACCCAAAGGTTTTGTCCATCCTAAAGATGCTAACAAGGTATGCAAACTTCAACGGTCCATTTATGGATTGAAGCAAGCATCCCGAAGTTGGAATCAACGTTTTGATAAGATAATCAAAAGATTTGGTTTTATACAAACTTATGGAGAAGCTTGTATTTACAAGAAAGTGAGTGGGAGCTCTGTAGCATTCTTAATACTATATGTAGATGACATATTGTTGATTGGGAATGATGTAGACCTTATTAATAGTGTCAAGGATTATTTGAATAATAGTTTTTCAATGAAAGATCTTGGCGAAGCAGCTTACATATTAGGCATAAAGATTTGTAGATATATATCGAGACGCCTAATATCATTGTCACAGAGTACATATTTGTACAAAGTTCTAAATAGGTTTGGAATGGAAGATAGCAAGAAAGGGTTCTTGCCCATGTTGCCCAATACGACCTTGAGTAAAACTCAAAGTCCTGCAACGGCAGAAGATAGAGAAATGATGAGTAAGACTCCCTATGCCTCAGCCATAGGATCTCCTATGTATGCCATGCTATGTACTAGACCCGACATTGCATATGCTGTTAGTTTGACTAGCAGATATCAAAGTGATCCAGGAGTGGATCATTGGACAGCGGTCAAAAACATCCTTAAGTACTTGAGAAGAACTAAGGATATGGTTCTTTCTTATGGAGGTGATGAACAACTCGTTTTTAATGGTTACACCGATGCTAGTTGGAACACCGATCCGGATGATTCTAAATCTCAATCTGGATACGTATTTACTTTGAATGGTGCAACAGTTAGCTAAAGGAGTGCAAAGCAAAGTGTTGTGGCGAGATCTTCAACTGAATCGGAATACATAGCTCCTTCGGAGGCTTCACAAGAGGCGATATGGATGGAGTTCATTATAGAGCTTGGTGTGGTTCCAAGTGCGCTAGACCCAATGTCTATCTATTGTGATAACATGGGCGCCATAGCCAATGCACAAGAACCAAGGTCACACAAGAAGCTGAAGCATATCAAGCTACATTTTCACGCTATTCGAGAGCATGTCCAAGATGGTGACATAAAGATTTGCAAAGTGCACACAAATCTGAATGTGGTGGATCCGTTGACTAAACCTCTCCCGAGGGCAAAACATGACCAGCACCAAACCGCCATGGGTGTTCGGTATATTACCATGTAATCTAGATTAGTTGACTCTAGTGCAAGTGGGAGACTGTTGGAGATATGCCCTAGAGGCAATAATAAAATAGATTATTATTATATCTTTGTGTTTATGATAAATGTTTACATTCATACTATAACAGTATTAACCGGAAACATTAATACTTGTGTGATTTGTAAACTAAATTAGAGTCCCTAGTAAAGCCTCTTTGTAATACTAGCTTGTTGGTTAATATATGATCGTGGTTTCCCGATCATGAACATTGAGATGTTGTTAACAACAAGATCATATCATTAGGAGAATGGTATGACGGACAATACTCCTATAGATAAGCATAGCATTAAGATCAAGTCATTTCAATAGTTCATTTGCTATAAGCTTTCTGATACATAGTAACCTAATTCCTCCGACCATGAGATCATGCTAATCACCATCACCAGAAGGATGCTTTGATGACATCAAACACCACACCATAACTGGGTGGCTATAAAGGTGGCATTGAGTGTTCGGAACATATGTGTTGAGGAACATGGATCAAGAGTGGGATTTGTCCATCCATATGACGGATAGATATACTCTGGGCCCTCTCGGTGGAATGTCATCCAATTGGCTTGCAAGCATGTGACTGGCTCACAAGGGATCACATATCATGGGAACGATAAAAGAGTACTTATCGGCAACAAGGTTGAAGTAGGTATGCAAAGATACCGACGATCAAAGCTCGGATAAGTAAACTATCGCGAGACAAAGGGAAATTGGTATCATATGTAAGTGGTTCATTCGATCGCAAATTATTCATAGAAATATGTGGGAGCCATATCAATTTCCATATTCCTCTATTGGTTATTGATTGGAGAAGTGTCTCGGTCATGTCCGCATAATTCACGAACCGTAGGGAGACACACTTAAGGATTCGATGTTGTTTAGTAGATATGGAGTGTAAGTAGGGATACCGAATGTTGTTCGGAGTCTCGGATGGGATCCGAGATATCACGAGGAGGTCCGGAATTGTCCGGAGAATAAGATTCATATAAGGAAAGTCCGATTCCGGAGTTTGGGAATGATTTCGATGTTTTCATCGGAGAGGTTCTAGAAGGGTCTAGAAGGTTCACCGGACCGGAAGGGGAATAGTCCATGAATGTGTCATGGGTAAGTGGAATGCTTGGATCATGTCCTAAGTCACTTGGTTTGGGCATTTGCGAGAGAGAATTAGAGCTCTAAATTGAAGGTCAAAAGGGAGGTTTGAAAAGTCAAACTCGAACAATAGTTTCCTAGTGGAAGAAGGAAAGAGTCCTTCCTTCTATCCAACTTGGGTTTGGGTATGGATTCAAAATCCCCTCTCCCAAGCCTCCCTACCTCTCATAAATAGAGGGGGAGGGCTGCCCCAAAGGACACACAACCAGCCCTCCCCACCCTGGTCGCGCCGCCGCTGCCAAGCCACACACGCTGCCAACAGCCGTCGCCTCGCGCTACCACCCGCCCGTCGCCCTAGCAGCCGTCGACACCAACTCCTCCTCTCCGGCCTTCTAAACTTAGATCGCCGGAAACCCTAGATCCACCATAACTCGCACCGGCTTAGGCGAAGCCCTACGGGATCATCCCTCTACTTCCTACACCACGCCGTCATGCTGCCAGAATCGCGAGGGGAGAACTACAACCTCCGCTGCCTGCTGGAGCAAGGGATAGGAAGGTCTTCATCAAGTACCGAACGTGTGACTGACTGCGGAAGCGCTGCCCAAACGCAGCGCCGGAAGGATCGTCTACGCGATCTTGAGATCGGCAAGTGTACGACTACATCACCCACGAGAATCGGCTCTCGTTAACCGCTTTGGAATGTTTGAGGGTGAGTACTCTAATCGACTCGTTGCTACAATCTAGTAGATAGAGCTTGGCTTGTTTGTGTGCATGCGGTAGAAAGTTTTTGTTTTCCATGCTACGAACCCCTACAATAACATGTATATCCTAAGCTGAACAATTCTAGTCTTTTCTTTTCCGCCAAATATTTCTTAGAATTCTCTTTCAGTATTTGTTTATCCTTTCAAAAGAATCTATCAACATCAACAGTGGCGCCATACTTATGACACATAGTCCAAAACATGTATAGTTAAATACCAATGTCTTTGGACTTGCACTTTGAAGTAGATCACCATCATCAAATGTTTGGTGTCCTTTCAAATTCCATTCTTTAGTAATCTTTTAGTGTAGTAAACATTTTACCTACACGAAATATTCATCCTTATCATGAAACTATTAATGATCAAGCTAATTCAGCTTATAAGGGTGAATTGCGAGTAAAATGTTGCTCTCCAAAACCTTTTGGAGGATTAAGACGACCAGCGTCTCCAAACTTTCGCAAATTCTCATCAAATATGAGAACATGACTTTTGCCATATTATACTCTATCATGTTCCAACCAAAACTTAGTTTCAGATATCACAATATCTTTCACACATGATGGTTTCTGAAACAATTCTTTCAGCTCCCTGATAACCTTGATATTAAAACAATCTTTTGAATATCAAGAATCATGGAGACAAACATGATATTTATATACTAATACTGGAATTGTTACTCTTGATTTAATACCAACTATTAAACTTCATGGAGTAACCGGAACTTACTGAAAGTTTGCAATAGGACTTTTAAACTTTAGATTAACACTTCAAACAATACGATACCAGTTCGTAAAGTAATTAACCAGAATTCTATATTTCTATTATCTCAATTATAACTAAGCGCAAGGTGGTAAATGGATGCCAATGACTACAACAACTATGCAAATTCGCTTTGATTTAATTTATGATAAATAGTGTTCAACTTTTAATAATATTGCTGTTGAACTCCTACTCAAAACAATATCCCTCACATTGTTTTAGTGATTACATGAACCAAATCCACTATACCAAGTCTGATCATCACGTGACATGATGTAGTTTAAAAGGCGAACAATCATCATGTTCATCATATCATCTATATGACTCATGCTTTACCGTTCGGTATTCCGTGTTCCGAGACCATGTCTGTACATGCTAGGCTCGTCAAGATCAAACCTTAGCTTCCGCATGAGCAAATCTGGCTTGCTCCCGTTGTATACACTCGCAGAATCTAACACACCCGGTCATCACGTGGTGCTTCGAAACAACGAGCTTTGGCAACGGTGCCTACTAAGGACGAACACTCTATAACTTGATATTTTGTGAGAGGGATCATCTTATAATGCTACCGTCGCGAACTAAGCAATACAAGATGCATAAAAGGATTAACATCACATGCAATTCATAATATGTGATATGATATGGCCTTTCTTCTTGTGCTTCCGATCTCCATCTTCAAGCACGAACATGATCTCGATCATCACTGTTATGGCGTCAAGGTCAATGGCGCCGCTCCATAGTTGTCGTCCACCAGATCCAACTATTACCACTACTTTGAGTAATAGACACGCAGGTCTTAACAAAATTAAAATACAACCATAAGGCTCCTGCCGGATGCCAACTTACAATAAGGAACATTGCATACATCATATATAATCACAATCATGGCCATATCACATCACAGCACACCTCTGCAAAACAAAGTTAGACGCCTCTAATTTTCTTTGCATGTTTTACGTGGTTTGGGGATTTCAATAAGAGTCGTTCTAACTGACGAACCAGAACCACAACGCTGATACCAGTATTGTCAATTACCCGTTGTAAATTGAATCTTCACTATGTTGGGAGAAACAGACACCCGCAAAGCCACTTATGCAATACAAGTTGCATGCCAAGCTTGTAGCAAGTCTCATGAACGATGTCATGTAAGGTTAGCCCAGGCCGCTTCATCCCACCATCCCGCAAGATGCAAAGTACACAAGAAGCAATCGACAACAAAAGCATCAACGCCCACAATGACCATTGTGTTCTACTTGTTCAACAGATCTACATATAGACACGACTCTGATACCACTGTTGGGGTTCGTAGCATGGAAAACAAAAAAATTCTACTGCATGCATACAAAAAATCCAAGATATGTCTACTATATTGAAGCAACGAGTCAATTAGAGTACTCACCATCGAAGATTCCAAAGCGGTTAACGAGAGAAGATTCTCGTGGGTGATGTAGTCGTACACTTGCTGATCTCAAGATCGCGTAGACGATCCTTCCGACGCTGCGTTCCGGCAGCGCTTCCGCAGTCGGTCACACGTTCGGTACTTAATGAAGACCTTCCTCTCCCTTGTTCCAGAAGGCAGCAGAGGTTGTAGTTCTCCCCTTGCGATTCCGGCAACACGATAACATGGTGTCGGAAGTAGAGGGAAGATCCCGCAGGGCTTCGCCTAAGCCGATGTGAGTTATGGTGGATCTAGGGTTTCCGGAGATCTAGGTTTAGAAGGCCGAAGAGGAGGAGGAGGTGTCGGCAGAGGCTAGGGTGACGGCGACGGGCCGGTGGCGGCACGAGGTGGCAGCGGTGCACGGGTGGGGGGGCTAGTGTTGTGTTCTTTGGGGTAGCCCTCCCCCTCTATTTATGAGAGGGGGTCAGCCTTGGGAGAGGGGAGTTTGAATCCATACCCAAACCCAAGTGGATAGAAGGAAGGACTCTTTCCTTCTTCCACTAGGAAACTATTGTTCCAGTTTGACTTTTCAAACCTCCCTTTTGACTTTCAATTTAGAGCTTTATTTCTCTCTCGCAAATTCCCAACCAAAATGACCTAGGACATGATCCAATCATTCCACTTAACCATGACACATTCATGGACCATTCCCCTTCCGGTCCGGTGAACCTTCTAGACCCTTCTAGAACCTCTCCGATGAAAACATCAGAATCATTCCCGAACTCCGGAATCAGACTTTCCTTATATGAATCTTATTATCTGGACCATTCTGGATCTCCTCGTGATATCCCGGATCCCATCCGAGACTCCAAACAACATTCGGTTTCCCTACTTAAATTCCATATCTACTAAACAACATCGAATCCTTAAGTGTGTCTCCCTACAGTTCGTGAATTGTACGAACATGACCGAGACACTTCTCCAATCAATAACCAATAGAGGAATCTAGAAATTCATATGGCTCCCACATATTTCTATGATTACTTTGCGATCGAATGAACCACTTACATACGATACCAATTTCCCTTTGTCTCGCGATAGTTTACTTATCCGAGGTTTGATCGTTGGTATCTCTGTCTACCTAGTTCAACCTCGTTGCCGATAAGTACTCTTTTCTTGTTCCCGTGATATGTGATCCCTTGTGAGCCAGTCACATGCTTGCAAGATAATTGGATGACATTCCACCGAGAGGGCCCAGAGTATATCTATCCGTCATATGGATGGAAAAATCCCACTCTTGATCCATGTGCCTCAATAGATACTTTGCGAACACTCAATGGCACCTTTGTAACCACCCAGTTACGATGTGGTGTTGGATGTCATCAAAGCATCCTTCCGGTGATGGCGATTAGCATGATCTCATGGTCGAAGGAATTAGGTTACTATGTATCAGAAAGCTTATAGCAAATGAACTATATTAAAATGACTTGATCTTATTCTACGCTTAACTATAGGAGTATGTCCATCACATCATTCTCCTAATGATATGACCTTGTTGTTAATAACATCTCTATGTTCATGATCAGGAAACCATGATCATATATTAACCAACAAGCTAGTTTAACAAGAGGCTTTACTAGGGACTCTTTTATATTTATAAATCACACAAGTATTAATGTTTCCGGTTAATACAATTATAGCATGGTATATAAACATTTATCATAAGCATGAAGATATGATAATAACCTCTTTATTATTGCCTCTTGGGCATATCTCCAATACTTTGATCTTGATCCATATGATGTCTTGTGAGTAGTTCGTCTAGTTCTTGAGGACATGGGAGAAGTTATGTTGTTAGTAGTGGATTTGTGTTGAGTTATTATTCAATGGTTTTGTATTTAAGTTGTGGTGCTATTCTTCTAGTGGTGTCATGTGAAACGTCGACTACATGATACTTCACCATTTATGGGCCTAGGGGAATGCATTGTGTATTTGGCTACTAATTGTGGGGTTGCCGGAGTGACAGAAACCTGAACCCCCGTTAGGACACCTTTGCATAAGGGAGTGTAGGATCTCAGAGTTTAAGGTTGTGGTTAGGTTTATATCTTAATTACTTTCCTGTAGTTGCAGATGCTTGCAGGGGGTTTAATCACAAGTATGTATTAGTCCAAGTAAGGTCGGTACATTAGCACAGGTTCACCCACACAACACTTACAACACTAAAGAAGAGTACTTAGCTATTTGAAGCGAAAGCACTTGACAGAATTCCCATGTTTCCTCAAGAACGTTTGGTCCTTATAAGTATTTCCACCGGCTTGTCCTTTGCTAAGAAAGGATTGGGCCACTTGCTGCATTTGTTCTTTGTCTTTATTACTTGCAGTTTGTTTTGTTGCTTTATCAGAAAACCCCTAAAAATCTGTTTGCTAAGTATTTACAGAGATTTCCTGCTCCATACCACTAGTCAACACCTTTTACTCCTCATTGGGATCGACACTCCTATTTATCAAAAGTACTACGATACACCCCCCTATACTTGTGGGTCATCAAGACTATTTTATGGCGTCGTTGCTGGGGAGTGAAGCGCTATTGAAGAGTGGAACTGGTAAAGGAAACTTGTACTATGAGTATTGCTTTTTGTTACTGCTTCTCTATTTCCAATATGGATAACCCACTTGGTTTTCTGTTTGGGAAAACTACTACCACTGTTAGGGTAGTAGATGAACCACCATCTGTTGAGATAGATCCTTTTAAGATACCTACAAGTATTGTTGATCGTGTTATGGATAATTATTATTTTGGGGATGGAACTGTCCACCCTGGTGATCACTTGCTTTTTATCCATGAATTATGTGGGTTGTTTAAGTGTGCAGGTATCACAACTGAACAGGTGAAGAAGAAGTTACTCTCCATATCCTTGAAAGGGAGAGCTGAAGAATGGTATAAGCTGCTGAAGACTGGACAATCCATGGAATGAGAGGAAATGGCATCTCTCTTTTATTCTAAATTCTATCCTCCCGGTGAAATTCATAAGGATAGAAATCTGATATATAACTTTTGGCCTCGTGATGGAGAGAGTACAGCTCAAGCTTGGGGGAGATTGAAGTTACTAATGCTTAAATGTCCTATTCATGAACTCCCTAACAATATTATTATCAATAACTTTTATGCTAGGCTTGCTCTTCATGATAAAGATTTACTAGATGCTTCTTGTGCTGGATCATTCACATGTATGAAAGAAGAAGCTAAGTGGGATCTACTAGACCGTATTCAAGAAAACACCGAAGCTCGGGAGAATGGCAAAGGAAGAAAGTCAGGTATAAACTATGATTATGAATGCATAAAATCTTTTATGGGGACTGATGACTTCCATGATATTAGTAATGAGTTTGCTCTTGATTCCCAAAGTATTGCCAATTGATTTAAGGCCTTTGCCTCTTACATAGAAATTCCCAAAAATAAGTGGAATAAATACCATGCTCCTTATAAAGATGTTGTTAGTCATGTTCCTTTTAGAAGCACTGAAGTTTGTACTACTAATCATATTGTGCCTAAACCTTATGTTGAGAAAATACCTTTCCCAGCTAAGGTAAAGGAGTAGTCTATGATAATTAGTGCGAATAACAAAGGTACTAAGAAAACTCTGGAGCCTGATGAGCAATTGAATATCGAACCTGTGGTAGCTATTGTGAAAGACCCTGTCACTAGAAATATAGAGGATGAGCATATTGTCTTCTGTGAATACACTTCTAATATTATCTCTCATCCTAGTAAAGCTAGTGTTCCTGTTAAAATTTGTGATCATTGCTACTATGGTTTATGTGATATTGGTGCTAGTTCTAGTTCTAGTGCTATTCTTTATGAGCTTTATAGGGAAATTATGCATGAAATTGGCCCTTGTGAGCTTGAGGACATTGATGTGGTTATTCAACTTGCTAAGAAGGAAACCATCTGCCCTATTGGTATTGTAAGAGATGTGGAGGTTCTTTGTGGTAAGATTAAGTATCCTGTTGATTTTCTAGTACTTAATTCAGCAGCTAGTGAAACTTGCCCTATCATTTTTGGTAGACCTTTCTTGAACACTTGTGGAGCTATTATAGATTGTAAGAAGGAGAAAGTTTTAACTAAGTTTGATGGACATTCTTATGAGTTTAACTTTTCCAAATTTGCTAAAGCTCCTTGTGAAAATAGCTTGCCTAACGAAGATTTCAGGATGGAACAACTTGCTTCTATTGATCCAGTTTATGACCTTGGACCTCTTTTTGGTTATTGTAAGTATGCTCATTATGATGATAAAGTTGTTGCCAGTGACATTTATATTGTCAACTTTATTCATAGTGCTACTGAAAGTTATTATCAGAGAGGGAAACATGGTTTTATGCATCTCAATAATGTTAAGTTTCCCCGTTTTATGTTGAAAGCTTTGAAGTTGCATTTGTTTTGTCTTCCTATGCTAGTGGCTTTTTGTTTCAACAACTTGTTTTCTCATGATACCCCCATGCATAGGAAGTGGGTTAGACTCAAATGTGTTGGTTATTTGCTTCTTGATGCTCTCTTTCACTTCATATATCTCCTTTGTGAGCATCCTTAAAACTTTCAATCCTAACTTAAAAGCATTAAAGAAAAGTACTTGTTGGGAGATAACCCAAGAGTTTGGTTGAGTCTTGGAAGTTATTACCTATGTAATAACCGCTCCTTATCCTTTTTGTTTTGGTTTTTGTGTCAAGTTCAACTACTTTTGAGAAGTAGAGGAGTTGTGAAAAGTGGTTGTCCTGGGACAGATTTTTGTGATGCATTGTAAAAATTCGTGAGGGAGCTCAGTACGTAGGATGGAGATTTATTTTTCTGAGCTTGTTCTCCAAGTTGTTACCCAACTTTCATTAGTTCTGCACTTTTTGATTTGAGCAACGGAAGGTTTTCGAAAAAATCAATCTTTACCTGCTAGTCTGTTTTGACAGATTTTTGCTATCATTTCCATTTGCCTCTTATAGAAGCCTTTGTTTTGATGGATTTCAGTTGAAGTGTGCACCTAAAGGTTAATTGTTTTTGCTTACACTAATGTTGCCATTGAGGTTTGTGTGATACCTTGTAGGAAAGGAAATTCCAGGAGAAGGAGAAAAGGAGTCTATAGAGTTTGTCTTTGAATAGGTAAAAGTGGTGAAAACAGAAGGTTCGTGAAACCCCAATCTTTTTATATTTTTGAAGTTTTTAATACATAAGGGGAGTTACAAGACGAAACAGAGGAGGAACCGGAGGCCGGGGTGGCCAAACTCACCCCAGGCGCGGGCCCCAGCTGGCCGCGCCTAGAGGGGGTGAGACCACCCTGAGCTCCGTCTCCACCTCGTTTTCGTATCAAAACCTTCCTTATGCTTTGGAACTTCGTAATATATAACCCCCTGGATCCCCCGAGGTTCGTGCATCGTGTTCTCATCGTGTTTTTGTTTCGATCTATTTCTGTCAGGAAAATTTCTCAAGTTTAGAGCACCATGGTCTCCGCCAACGACAAAGGCAAGAAGCCCGAGGAAGATGATCCTCAAAATCCCAAGTAGGAGGAGATTTTGGTAGGTGATGAAGAAGACATGGGGGAGGACAAGCAACCGGACACCCGCACTACCGTCGCAAGCATTGGAGTGGTGGCAAAACCTACCAAGCTTAGGAGGACAGCACGGATGTCTACAGGAGGGAAACCTCCGCGTCTTATCTACAATCCAGGGTCATCTTCTCCATGCATCGAGAGACCTTTCCATACTCTTATACATGAGCATCAATATCAACATGTGCCCAAAGGGAACTTGCCCTCGATGTGGGATATGCCTTGTTCTAACCATGCAGGGGAGGAGCATACTAAGAAGGAAGAGTGGGGAAAGAATAGCAAGGACTAGAATTCTCGGCCTGATATGATCATGAACCGTATTGAGAAAAATTGGGAGCATCAAGTAAATCTAAATTGGTTTTGGCAAACCAAGTTCTGGTCAGTAGCAACACTTTTTGAGGTTTGAGAGAAAAAGAGAAAAAGCTTACATGTATTTTGTATAATTTATTTTCTTTCTTGTTGGCTCATAAGCTTAGTATTCTTTATTTAAGATCTTTTGTGTCTTCAAAGAAGATTGCATGTTTCGCTTTATCACTTGTAGGTTTACTTGTTTCTTTCAACTCTTTTGCTTGCTTCCCAGCCTTGCTAGCCAAAAACCTGTTTTTGAGAAGGCGTACTTCTCATGTTTCCAATCCCTTTGAACCAAAACCTGTGCCATTTGTGTCCACCATCTCTACCTATTAGCAATTGCTATTCCAAGCAAATTCTCAAGTTTCATCTATCTTTCGAATTAGAAAGTATTTTATTATGTGAAAACTAGTTAGTAAAGCTCTCACGAACTTGATAGCACACCTTATTTCCTTGCCCCTAATAGACTTGAACCATTGTGTCATTGAAGTTGTATATGCTTGCATCTATACGTTGGAATTAGCAGAACCGTTCTATCACGGGGAACACTTTCAACATTGTACCTGTACGTTGTACACAGTTGATATCATGCTCTTTTGTTTGCGGATGTCGTCGGTGTGAAATAAAGAGGGAACTTGTGAGTCCATGGAGTGATGTATGTGTGTTAGAGAAATGGCTGGGCCGCTAGCCTAATCCATGCCTAATCATGGTGGAAACTTGCAGCATCACCATAGTGAGCATTCTGTGAAGCATCCTCAATAAAAAGCTATGCACATAGTAAATAAAAAGATCGCTGAGATGCTCATTGTCTGCTTGCCTTGTCATTTTGGTTATGGGATTGCTCTTGTACCATGTTCAAGGGGTACCCCGTTGGTTGTTCTTTATGATACACATGTACTTACAATGACAAGAACTTACCGGTGACCAAAGTTGAGTAGCATGAGGAGTGGCCCTCATACTCAAGGGACATGAGATTGCCAACTTATATTTCGTCAAGCATATACTCCATCCTTGTTCACTTTAACCTTAATCATATCAAGATGCCTATGATAGGGGAAATGAGGGCTCAAAGCTAGTAAGTACCATAATATTTTGGGAGATCTTTATGACTTGAAATCCCTGCTACCCTCTATGAAGGGACCTTTCTCCTATTTTCTAAGTTGAGTCAGTAAACCTGCTTCCTCTCTGTCTCCAGCAAGCATTTGATTTGTTGTGTTGCAAGCATTCATATGGTGATTTATTCAATCATGTTCTTTATCTTCCTTGTTTGCACAAAAATCTTATCTATTGAGTATTACTTTGAAAGCCTTCATTGTGAAAAACCTTTTTGAGCAAAGATTGATCCTGTTATAAAACTTCTTCAAAAGTTTTTTTTGTGAAACTGTTTGCCAGCTGTTCTTTGACCAGGAATAAATTTTGCCAATTCCAATTATGATTTATCTTTATGCATCTCTATTATGACTCCTGTACTTGTTGCAAGCTAAGTTATATAATGGTGAGTTGCTTTATTCTATGAGTTGTGTAATGGTAAGTGTGATGCTTCTTGTCCGTATTCTTTTATCAACACTTCACTCCATAAACCTGTGGACATGTTTACTAAGCTCAATTTTCGCTTGGGGACAAGCGAAGGTCTAAGCTTGGCGGGAGTTGATACGTCCAATTTGCATCACCATTCTATATCATAATTTGCCTATATTAATTGATATATGTCTTATTATGAGGTATTACTTATGTCTTTTCCACTATTTTTGCATGTTGGATGATTCTTGGAGGATCGACTGTCAGAGTCAGGATTCTGATGGAAAAAGAGGTGTTTTGATGCAATTTTGCGAATATCAGAAAAATACCAGAAAAATATTGGAAAATTATATTTTCCCAGAAGACAGAGGAAGCCAGAAGGGGAGGCGTAGCTGGGCCACAAGGGCCCACACCCCCTTAGGCGCGAGTCCCCCCTAGGCCGTGCCTAGGGCAGGTGTGGCCCACCTGGCCGGCTCTCGACTCCGCCCTCTCGCCTATATCTTCCTCACGGAACCCTAATACTAGGGGAGCAACCATAGAAATATTTCCGCCGCCTATGCGGGGCGGAAAACACCGAGAGAGAAAGATCTCTCTGGCAGACAGATTTCTGCCGGGGAAATTCCTTCCCGAAGAGGGGAGATCTTCGCCATCAACACCATCGTCAAGCTAGGCTTCATCGGGATCATCATCATCATCCACACCATCATCTCCACCAGCACCATCATCATCACTCCATACCGTTGTAAAATTTGTGTTGGATATTGCTTTAGTTCTTAGGGGAAACTTTCCCAGTGTTAATTACTATTTTAGTTGATGCTTGTGAATGGAACCATTGGATTTTTGTTTATGTTCAGATTGTTATTCATCACCATATCATCTTTGATCTTGATCCATATGATGTATTGTGAGTATTTTTTCTAGTTCTCGAGGACATGGGAGAAGTCATGTTGTTAGTAGTGGATTTGTGTTGAGTTATTATTCAATGGTTTAGTATTTAAGTTGTGGTGCTATTCTTCTCGTGGTGTCATGTGAACGTCGACTACATGATACTTCACCATTTATGGGCCTAGGGGAATGCATTGTGTATTTGGCTACTAATTATGGGGTTGCCGGACTGACAGAAACCTGAACCCCCGTTAGGTCACCTTTGCACAAGGGAGTGTAGGATCTCAGAGTTTAAGGTTGTGGTTAGGTTTATATCTTAATTATTTTCCTATAGTTGCGGATGCTTGCAGGGGGTTTAATCACAAGCATGTATTAGTCCAAGTAAGTTTGGTACATTGCAGGTTCATCCACACAACACTTACAACACCAAAGAAGAGTACTTAGCTATTTGAAGCGAAAGCACTTGACAGAATTCCCATGTGTCCTCGAGAACGTTTGGTCCTTATAAGTATTTCCACCGGCTTGTCCTTTGCTAAGAAAGGATTAGGCCACTTGCTGCGCTTGTTCTTTGTCTTTATTACTTGAACTTTGTTTTGTTCCTTTATCAGAAAACCCCTAAAAATCTGTTTGCTAAGTATTTACAGAGATTTCCTGCTCCATACCACTAGTCAACACCTTCTGCTCCTCGTTGGGATCGACACTCCTATTTATCGAAAGTACTATGATACACCCCCTATACTTATGGGTCATCACCTGATCGAGCACCAAAGTTGTCTTGTCAGGCACAAAATTTTCCCGTGTGAGATCTGATTAAGTTGTATACTCTTACCCGCTAAAAAACTATTGTAGGCAACTTTATCATTGTAAAAGGCAAATTAAAAGTATTATAGACAACTTATTCACAATTGTTTCGAGATGTAACCATATTCATTGGGAGAAAAAGGCTTGAGTAGTGTACTATATTGAATAGGCACGAGTAAAGTTCAATATGAACCTTGAATTCGGAGAGGATAGCGAAATCAGACCCTAAACTTCAAATCCCTGAACTTGGCACACTAAAATTACCATTCCCGGTCAATCTGAACCCTGGCCCCGTTTGGCAAACCAGGAAAATGGCAATCCTAGCTAGGATAGCTTCCTCCTACGGACCTACATGGCGAGATTAAATCTCTCGTCTGTTCCTTCCATAGCGTAGATTAAATCCGCCACTTATCACCTTCTGGCTTTTGTATGGAGGCACGTGCACCTCATCCTGTATGGCGTGCTTGGCGGCCTGGGATTGCCGGATGAGGCTCGCTGCCTCCTCCTGGGTGGCTTCGACTCGACGCTCGAGCCCGGTCAACTACGCCCACGCCGTTCATGCCGTGACTGCTCTGCAAATCTTACTCTCCTCGATCAATTGACTTGCGGTGTACAAAGCTCCTTAGATAGCAGTCGAATGATCTAATCGATCTGTAAGCTAGCACACAGCGGGAACAATCTAGATTTGATTTTCAAAATCAATAGACAATAGCAATAGCTTATGCATCTTTTGTCGCGCCCAATACATTGATAGAGCAGACGACCGAGACGGCTATGTTCAGTAGCTCTCCTCAGATGGTCGGCATCAACAAGATTGGGCATGCAGCAATAGTGCCGCTATTTCTCCTCCTCCGGCGGTAGCAAGTCACAGGACTCAACGATGGAGGGTGGCTGCATAGCTATGGGGCACAGCGGTGACTGGAAATGCGCATCAAGGTCGCCTACATAGTGTGATGGAGAAAGAGAAGCGCAAGGTGTCAGCGACACTACATCTTGCACATCTCAGATGCTCGTAAGGACAGGAACTCGCTGGCGTTGCTCCGCGTAGCCAACCCCGTAGGCTATGTGATACTTCGTAAATGTATCTATAATTTTGGATGTTCCATGCTTGTTTAGTATCAACTTTTCTATGCTTTGTCTACACTTTGAGGTATTTTTATACATTTTCTAGGACTAACTTATTAACAAGATGCCACCATGCCAGTTGCATGTTTTCTGCTGTTTTTGGTTTCAGAAAATCTAGTAAGGAAATATTCTCGGAATTGGATGGGACAAAAGCCAAAGTCAATATTTCACCGAGGACAACACAGAGACCGAAGGGCAACCGAAGGAGGGCCACGCGGCCGCCACACCCTAGGTCCGCGGGCCACCCTACGGCGCGCCGCCCTATGGTGTGGGAGCCCCGGACGCCTCCCTGCCTTGCCTCTTCGCCAATAAAATCCCCCTGATGCCAAAACCCTAAGTATCCGATCAAATCTCCACGAAACAGTACGTAGCCGCCACCACCATCGTCCCTATATCGAGGGGGGGAATTGAAGCTCTTCCCGGCACCCTGCCAGAGGGGAGAAATCATCCTGGAGGCCTTCTTCATCACCATGCCAGCCTTCGGTATGATGCGTGAGTAGTTCACTCTTGGACTATGGGTCCATACAGTAGCTAGATGGTTGTTTCTCCTCCTTTGTGCTGTCATGTTTAGATCTTGTGAGCTCCGTTCATGATCAAGATCATCTATTTATAATCATACATGTTGTGTGTGCGGGGATCCGATGGATATTGACATTACTATGTCAGATTGATTATTGATTCTATCATGTCTTATTGATTATTGATTCTATCATGTCTGTGTTGTTTGTGATCTTGCATGCTCTCCGTTTCTAGTAGCTATCTTGGACAAGTAGATGCTAGTGACGACAAGAGGGAGTATTTATGCTCGATAGTTGGTTCATGCCTCTATTAAATCTGGGAAGTGACAGGAATCTCTAAGGTTATAGATGTGATGTTGCTACTAGGGAGAAAACAACAATCTTTTGTTCATGGAACAATTGTATTGTTTACTATAGATGTGACAGGAATCTTTTGTTCATGCAGTTATCCATTGCTTGCAACTTAATACTGGAGGGGGTTCGGATGATAACCTGAAGGTGGATTACTAGTCATAGATGTAGTTGGATGGCGGTCTATGTATATTGTTGTAATTGCGAATCAAATCCCATAGGAATCTTGATGTCTAGTATTTGCATTGTTATGCCTTGCTCAGTCATGTCAATTGCCCCGCTGTAATTTGTTCACCCAACATGTTATGTTATTTATCTTAAGGAGAACACCTCATGTGAACTGTGGACCCCGGTCCAATCTTTACCATTGTTACATCATCTACTGTTACCGTTTACTTTCTGCAAGAAACCATTATCTTCCACACTATACGTTTAATCCATTGTTTTTAGAAAACCAGTGAGATTGACAACCTCACTGTAAGTTGGGGCAAATTCTTGAGTTTATGTTATGCAGGATTCCAAGTTGCTAGCAACACCTTGGAGTTGTTTCCTTCCTCCTACTGGTTCGATAACCTTGGTTTCATAACTGAGGGAAAACTTAATGTTGTGCTGATCACACCTTCCTCTTGGGGTTTACCAACGAAGCTCTAAAGTGATCTGAGCTCATCAAGACTTTTTCTGGCGCCGTTGCCGGGGAGTAAGGACAGCTTCACAAGGGGAGTCTTTCACAACCATTTTCTTTACTTTGTTTTTGTTTTGCTTAGTTCTTTTGCTTTGTTTTGCTTGCTTCTTTTATCAAAAATTGGTTCCTACTATAGTTGTTGGTATGTTATTGCCTTGCTTTGTCATGCTTTCTATCAATGGTTGGTTTCTTTGAAACTAGTTCTTATTGGCAAGGTGGGTTCACGGAAGAACAAATATATTATTATAAGGAACATCGCTTGTCACAAAAAGGGAAACACTTATGAGAACAAATTGATAAATTGAATATCATTGCTAGAAACATGTGCTCTACTTATAATGTTACTTATTGCCGTGATAAATCTTTTTGCTATAGGAGGTATAAACACCTTCCTTTTCAATGTGATTATAATGATAATGTTACCATATCTTCTTATGTTAAAGGAAATTATGAATTTTATGATGTGGAATAAATTGAAGAATTTATTGCTTGGAAGGGTGCATTTGAACTTGCTAGTTTGCTTGAAAATACTGATGATTCACCTTATGAATATGAGGTTTATGATGTACTTAAATTTTGCTTTGATAATTACAAGGAATAAAATGGCTATATTCTTGAATATATTAATAGATGCTTTCCACAAACTGAAGAGACTAATGCCTTGCAGGAGCTTATGGAAGAAGAAATTGCTGAAACGAGAAGCTCATTGGATGAAAAAAAGGAGGAGAGTGATGAACAAAAGGAGGAAGAATGGATCTACCCATGCCTACCTTCTAATGAGATTAACTCTTCCCTTATATTATTTGATTGTCCCTCATGCTTGCCAAAGGAGGATGAATGTTATGTTCCTGTGGATCCTTTTGAAATATCTACTTTGGGTAAAACCTATGATAATAATTGTGTTCCTGTTATCTATGATAATCCATGCTATTTTGGTAAATCTTATGATAATCCTTTATTTGCGCCTAATTTCAAAATGCATGGTACTAAAGAGTTTTGCTTAGAAAATGTTTATGATAAAGCTCTAGAAGATGGCCGTATATTGGTTGATAATATTAATAGTACTACTATTGAAAATGAGATTAGAGAGGTCTTTAATTTATCTTGGAACCCCATACCTCTTGAGAATGATTAGTCATCTTATTATAAAATTGTTAAAAGTGGGTTTGAAGGTTTTAATCCCACTATTTTATAGCTTGATAAAAATTATGTGTTTGTAGATCATGAAAATCATACTTTATGTGATAGTTATATTGTTGAGTTTATTCATGAGGCTACTGAAAATTATTATGAGAGAGGAAAATATGGTTGTAGAAGTTTTCATGGTACTGAAACACCTCTCTATGTGCTGAAAGTTTTGAAGTTGCTCTTCCTTTGTCTACCCATTGTTGTTACTATGTGCTTCTTTGGTTTATTTTATTACAAGATTCCTATGCATAGGAAGTGGGTTAGACTTAAATGTGTTTTGACTTTGCTTATTGATGCCCTCTTTTACTTCAATTCATATTTCTTATGTGATCATCTTTCTATACCTAACTTAAAGGCGTTAAAAAAGTACTTCTTGGGAGACAACCCAATAGTTTTATTGAGTCTTGGAAGTTATTACTTGTGTAATAACCTATCCTTATCCTTTTTATTTGATTTTTGCGCCAAGAATAACCTCTAATGAGAGAGAAGTAATATTTGGGGAAGTTGTTGTCCCAAAACAGATTTCTCTGCTTCACTATAAAAATGCGTGAAAAATCTCTGTATGTCGGATTGATCTGTAATTTTCTAAGTAAATCCCCCAGGTTGTTATCTAACTTTAGTTAGTTCAACACTTTTTGATTTGAGCAACAGAAGGTCTTCAAAAAAAATCTGTTTTTACATGCTAGTCTGTTTTGACAGATTTCTACCATTATTTGCATTTGCCTCTTATCGATTTTTTTTGAGTTCTTTTTGGTGAATTGAGCTTTTTAAGGGAATTGCTGTAGTAGCTTGTGTTTTTAATGAAAGTTTTGCTATAGTCTGTTTTGCTTGGTGAATTGAGCTTTTTAAGGGAAACTAAACCCAATGGTTTATTACTTTTGAATGCACTAATGTTGCTAATGAAGATTGTGTGAAGTTTTGTATGAAGAAAATTTCCAAGTGTAGGGGAAGAATGATGTAATGAGATGAAGAATGGACAGAAGCTCAAGCTTGGGGATGCCACCCCGTGTCACCCCAAGAAATATTCAAGAGGTACAAGCGTCAAAGGTTGGGGATGGCCAAGGCATCCCCTTCTTCATCAATAAAAATCTTAGGTCTCTTTCTAGACACTTCGTTTTTATTGTTCAATGCACTGTTGTGTTGTTCTTGGAGCATCTTAGTTTTCGTTTTTGGTTTTCGTTTGCTTAGTTTTCTTGAATAAAATATTTGGAAACCCGCTTTCGCTGTGATGTTTCAAATAAGTTGATTGGTGTTGGAAAAGAGTAGAGAGTTTCATGCTTATAGTGGTACAAAGGGAGCTTGTTTTAACTGTGACTTAGACTTTATTATGTCATGCTACATGTTGTTTTGACTTTATTCTTAGTGATTATTGCTGTAGCATGACTTGTTGCAACCAATTGAGAGTGGTTAATGTGCCTTGAAAGAATCATGCATTGTTTTAGAATACAAAAGCATAATATTGTGGTATTCTCCTTTGATGCTTTGTTTGGGTTGACTTGGCACATGCTAACACCATGTTATTACTATGAACCAGTCACCTTAGCCTCTATGATCATTTAGTTTTTGACTTGTGGTACCACTTTATGCTTTGATTGATAATGTTTTGTCGCTCTGCGTGATTATGACCATTATTGCTCTCTTAGTTGGTCGCTCCCAGTCTTTTGCTAGCCTCCACTTTTATTGAGTAAGCTCTACTCATGCATCCAACTCCCAAGAAACCAAGTTATTCCAAAGTGTCCACTATAAATTCCTATGCATGGTGTGTTACACCTGTAAGGGTCCCAACCTTTAAATAAGGTAGAGTCCCCTGTGTTTACGATGCTAGTCCCTGGATCAATAGCTAGCATCCACAGTTAAGATGTAATATCAAGAAACAAAGGTCATAATAAAACTTTATAACCAGGAATAACATAATTTTATTACATCTTACATAGCTCATTTGGCTATTACATTACATTGCAGCGGAATAACTATAAGCATGGGGTCCTTCAGCTTCAAGTGCCACAGGCAAACATGTTGGTTGTAGACTTTGTAATCCTAATCAATCAATCTTCACTAAAATCAATCAAACCTGCAACATTACAAGTTACAGCCACAAGGGTCAATACATTTGAATTGTATTGGCAAGTTTCACTACTAAGTTGAATATAAGTGGATCCTATCATTACATGCATATTTGGCTAAGTAGGGTTTTAGGCTCATTTGCAGAAAGCAATAATTTATCCTATCTTTTAAAAAAAAGGTTTTGATCTTTAGTCACCTCCTTGGAATCCACCAAGTGTCTTTGTTAAAAATCTCTTGAGCTCCTTGGTAACCCCAAGTGTTCAAGTTTTCATCAAAATCTCTTGAGTTCCTTGGTAATCCCAAGTGTTCAAGTTTTCATCAAAATCTCTTGAGTTCCTTGGTAACCCCAAGTGTTCAAGTTTTCATCAAAATCTCTTGAGTTCCTTGGTAACCCCAAGTGTTCAAGTCTTTTATTGTCACTTAGAAAGTTTTCTTTTAGAAATTGGAATGTCGAGATTTCCCATAGCTTCAAACTTTAGTTGCTCAGTATTGTCCATAACCGGGGACACGGCTAAGTACTTAGATTTTATTATCTTCTGCAGAAGTAGTACACTTTACCCACATGTCACAATCTCATCTTGTTGCCACCAGTGGCCACTGGATTAGTACTCACCAAGATGGAGTACTGGCAGATTGAGAATGTGACAAAGTCTTTCCAGAGGGTCCTCCCATACACCATTGCTAGCTTGTCTTCAGTACCCATGTAGGATTCCAGGTCCTCATTTTCAGTAAGCTAAATACAATGCATGGGTCTTCCCAATGTAGTTGACTAAGCCAGAGCCATAAATAGCATGTGGTTGCACACGAAAGCCACAATTGGAGAAACATGTTCAATCTCTAAGTTTCCTGGGTGGTTTTCTTTTGGAGCACAACACAAAGAGATTGCCATAGACATGGTTCCTTTTGTTGCCACCTTCTCCAAAACTCAAAGTATCCTTGTCCACCCAGGTGGTTCATTGAGTCCTTGTTTTATTATATAAAAACACAACTCCTTTTCTCAACTTCATAAAATCTCAACATGTATCTCTTTTCAAAATATAGCATGGCTAAGCATGTAACAACTACATTGTTTTCACTAAGGAATGTATAGGGTATCCTATTAGGATTTAGCATAGCATAAGTATAGAAATTCTTTTCATGCATGTTTCAAAATCCACTAAGTATAATGAAAATAGTAGGACTTTAGATGATAGTGTCACTTGCCTTTCTTTTGGTATGGAATGTTGGTTCACTCCTTGATCTTGCTAGTCTCACACTTTTCTAACTTCACTACAATCAATCAAGCAAACACAATATCAACTAGCATTCCAAACCAATAATCAATCAAACAAGTCACACACATAAAACAATGGGATCTAAGTCATGCATGTAAGCATGCAAGAGATAGTTTTATTTGCAAAGCTGGTTTCCACTAGGCTCTAAACTTTGTAAGGCTCAAGGTGGACATTTTCCAAAGTGGATAAGTCATTTTAAAAAGGGTTTTGTCTATAAGCCATTTTTAAACCCATTCATCATTTTATGTGGTGGAATATGTTTTTATCAAATCAGAAACTTTAAGTCTTTCACCAAATAAGTTGCTACTTCTCAAAACTTGGTGTTTAGGGTCATTAGGTTTGTTTCAAATCATTTTCCCAAAGTTTTCTTTCCAAAAACATTTTCATAACAAAACCAATATTTTTATTTGGCTAGAAAAGGGCTAAATCAATTAATCCATCCTAAATTTCACCAAATTCATTTTCAAAACCATGGGTTGGTTCCTAGGGTCAGTAAGTTTACCACAAACCAATTTGCAAAGATTTCAACCTCAAAAACATTTTTGAACAATTTTTCTAATCTAAACTAGCATACAAATGTTTCTGCAAAAACAAACAATCTACTAGAGGCTTTTTACTAAACAAATTGCATGGTTGGCTAGGTCTTGTTCCACTGATTCCATTGATATAAAGTTTGCAATTTTTGGACGTGTGGATCAAAAGTTATAGGGTTTTCAAATCTGCATCTAAATCTGTTTTTCAAATTCTGTTTTAAATCGAAACTGGCCACGCGTCGCGTTTTGATTGGGCGGTACCGGTTCGCACGGATCGAGCGATGCGGGCCGTTGTATTAAGTTTCATCGCACGGCGCTGAGACGCTACTTACCGCTTCGCCTAGCTTCTATCGTGTGCGTCCGATCTAGATCCAAAGGATGCTACTGCTTGGTCAACGATGGGCGGCGCTGCGCGGCAGCAGACGGCAGCGACGGTCAGGCGGTGGCGCTACGGCGGCTACAGGAAGCAAGGGAGGATGGGAATATGCTCACCGAGATCGTAGTGACAAGATGATGCTCGAGGCGTGGTCGGTTGGTCGAGGGGCGCTCTGGTTCTAGGAGGATTGCTCGCCGGAGTGGGGAACAGCGTCGGGCGGCTCTGGTCCTGGTCGGAGTCGATGTTGCAGATCGCCCTAAGGCAAGACAGGAGCATGGTCAGATGCAGGAGGACGTGGCGAGTGTGGGAGCATGAACTAGACGGCGTGGTTTTCAGAATGGTTCTTAAAACCATCTGCCTTCCTTTGTTGTGGTGTGTGTTGTATCGGGTGCTATGAATGAATGTATGAATGAAAAAGAAAGTTGCTAGAAAATCTGAGTCAAACTTTAAAAAAAATTCAAAGACCCAAAAACTTTAGAAATTTCCCTCTTTTCTCATGATCTATCTCAATCTTCAGATGCCACGTGGAGGAAGTGGTTCATCCACGGACCCGATGTTGCAGATTCTGCAAATGTTGACTTCTGACCGTGAAGCTGAAAGAGCGGAACGTCAAGCCAACCTAGCCACCCTTCAGCAGATAGCCCAGCTTGCCCACAACAACCAAGGCCACAGAAATCAGGACAACCATGGATCTAAGCTCAAGAATTTGCAGAATACCAACCCACCTGTTTTCACTAAATCAGAAGAACCCTAGACGCCGATGATTGGCTGCAAACCATGGAAAATAACCTAGAAGTCGCCGGAGTGGAAGCCAACGAGAAAGTTCTGTTCGCCACCCACTATCTAGCCGGAGATGCCAGGGCATGGTGGAACAGTGTTCGCGCAATGACCGGAGGCCAGATGATGACCTGGGAAGAATTCAAGGTCAAGTTTAGCAGAACCCATGTGCCACCAGGTTTGATCAAGAGAATGAGAGACGAGTTCAGAGAGCTGAAGCAAGGAAGGATGACTGTAGTGGAATACCGTGACAAATTTTTGTCATTAGCTAGGTATGCCCCGGATGAGATCGATACCGAAGCCAAGAAGAAAGAAATATTCCTGAATGGTCTGCATGACGAGATGCAGACAGTGTTAGTCAATATCCCCTTTGCTGATATTGAAGCCCTTGTGGACTCTGCTATCCAGATGGAAGGAAAGATCAACCAAGCCAATGAGAACCGCAAGCGTCACATGATGCATCAACCAGGAACCCATCAGACCCCAAAGTATCGCCCCAACCCATCTCCAGGATTTGCCCCAAGAACCAACAGACCCCCGATGAACCGTCTGACCTATCCCAACCGTGGAAACCCTAGGCCCGGAGGAAATCACAACAACCCCGGCAACGCTAGCAATTTCAATCGTGCCCCACCCAAGTTCAACAACAACAATGCTACCGCCAACACCAACACTGCCCCTAGGACTGGAAGCAATGTTGTGCCTGTAGCAGCAAAGGACAAGTCGCAAGTGACTTGTTATTACTGTGGAAATAAAGGCCACTATTCCAACGAGTGCCCCAACAAGAAGAATGCTACTGCCCCCAATGCCAATGTCCCAGCTCAACAGCAGCGTCGTGTTCAGCCAGGAAGAAGATTTGCCCCAGGGAATTCACTCAACCGCAATGGTCGTCTTTTTCTCATGCATGTTGAAGAAGCTCAGGAAGCGCCAAACGTCGTGCTGGGTATGTTTTCTGTTAATTCAGTACTTGCAAGAGTGTTGTTTGATTCTGGTGCATCGCACTCATTTGTCACCGAAGAATTTGCATGCACTAGTAAAATTCAACCAACCAAACTGAAGCATGTCATGATTGTTCAAATTCCCGGATCAACCACTAAGGCTAGGCAAATTTGCAAAGCTGACCCTATCCGAATCCATGGCATAGATTTTTATGCTAATCTGATAGTACTCGGAACTAAAGGTCTGGAAGTAGTACTAGGAATGGATTGGATGTCCAAACATAAAGGATTGATTGACTGTGCCAAGAAAGCCATAACCATGACCAGTACTGCCGGAATATCAGTCGAGCATATATCGGAAACCTTACCTCGCCAATTCAAATGCAACAAGAGTATAGTCCAACCTACCATTGACCAAGTCCGGATAGTCTGTGAATACCCCGATGTATTTCCAGATGTTTTGCCCGGTATGCCCCCAGATCGGGATATCGAGTTTATCATCGAACTAATCCCTGGAACCGGACCCATAGCCCAGAGACCATATAGTATGAACCCGTCAGAGCTAGCAGAACTGAAGAAGCAACTGGATTCCATGGTGGAAATTAGATTGATTCAACCAAGTGCGTCACCTTGGAGGTCACCTGTCTTTTTTATGGACAAGAAGGATGGAGGTAATCGTTTGTGTACGGATTATCGGAAATTGAATGATGTCACCATCAAGAACAAGTACCCCTTTCCCAAGATAGAAGATTTGTTTGATCAGTTGACCGGTGCCAAAGTGTTCTCTAAGATTGATCTTAGAACTGGCTATCATCCACTCAAAATTCGTGCAGAGGATAAGCCAAAGACTGCCTTTACCACCAGATATGGATTGTACGAGTATACAGTCATGTCTTTTGGATTAACCAATGCCCCCGCTTATTTCATGAATCTCATGAATAAGATTTTTATGGACTTCCTGGATAAGTTTGTCGTTGTTTTCATCGATGACATTCTGATTTATTCCAAATCAGAAGAAGAACATGAGCTACACCTAAGGACCATTCTTGGAACCCTTAGAGATCATCATTTGTATGCAAAGTTTAGCAAATGTGAATTCTGGTTACAGGAGGTAGGATTCCTCGGTCACATTGTATCAGCCTAAGGAATTGCCGTTGACCCTGCCAAAGTGAAAGATGTAGAATATTGGCAAGCCCCAACCACTCAAACCCAAGTTCGTGCATTTCTCGGATTGGCGGGATATTACCGCAAATTCGTAGAAGGATTCTCTAGTATCGCCAGACCCATGACCCAATTGCTGAAGAAGGCAAGAAGTTTGAATGGACCGACAAATGTGAAGCAAGTTTTCAAGAACTCAAGAGGAGATTGATTTCAGCCCCAATCTTGATCATGCCAGATATCACGAAGCCCTTTGTGTATTGTGATGCATCCAAGATCGGTCTAGGATGTGTGCTAATGCAAGAAGGCAAAGTTATATCTTATCTATCTCGACAACTGAAGCAACACGAGAAAAACTACCCAACCCATGACCTCGAACTCGCAGCCATAGTTCTAGCCCTGAAAACATGGAGTCATTACCTGATGGGAAACCGTTGTGAGATCTATACGGATCACAAGAGCCTAAAGTATATATTCACTCAGAAGGAGCTGAATATGAGGCAGAGAAGATGGATAGAGCTAATCAAGGATTACGATCTGGACATTCACTATCACCCTGGTAAAGCCAATGTGGTAGCAGATGCCCTTAGCAGATTGCCGTTTTGCTTGAACTCCATGATTTTAAAGGAGAAACCAAGTTTGCACAAAGAGATGGAATATTTTCGAATGGAATTAGTAAGTGAAGGATTCTTGGCTAGCATAGAACTCCAGCCCACTTTGATCAGTCAGATTAAAGAGGCGCGGAAGGGAAATGCTAGTATTGACGGAATCAAGCGTTGTATCGGTACAGGCAAAGTACCTGGATTCACTGAGGACGAAGGAGTTTTGTGGTAGAAAGGATGCCTTTGTGTACCAGCAGATTCTGAGTTGAAAAAAGTTATTCTGAAGGAGGCTCATGATACTCTTTATTCTATCCATCCCGGAGGAACTAAGATGTATCAAGATTTAAAAGAGCAATTTTGGTGGCATAAGATGAAGAGAGAAATCAGAAGCTATATCGCCAAGTGTGACATATGTCAGCGAGCCAAGGCAGGACATCAAAGACCCGCTGGATTGTTGCAACCATTACAGATTTCGGAATGGAAATGGGATTCCGTTGGAATGGACTTTATCACTGGACTGCCTACCTCTAGTAGGGGAAATGACTCTATCTAGGTCATAGTGGACAGATTGTCCAAAGTCGCCCATTTCTTGCCCGTCAAGACCACATATCAGAGTTCGAAACTAGCAGAGTTGTACATCGCGAGAATCGTTAGTTTGCACGGAGTCCCCAAGAACATCGTATCGGATCGAGGAACTTAGTTTACCTCGAGATTCTGGAAGAAAGTCCAAGAAGGTTTAGGAACCCGCCTAGATTTTAGCACCGCGTATCACCCTCAGACCGATGGACAAACGGAGCGAGTAAATCAAATACTCGAAGATATGCTTAGAGCATGCGGGTTAGAATATGGATCCAAGTGGGAAGACTGTCTGCCGTTTGCAGAATTTTCATACAACAATAGTATCAAGCCAGTTTGCAAATGGCCCCATTTGAATTTATGTACGGACCAAAGTGTCGCACCCCTTTGAACTGGTCGGAAGTAGGAGAGAGTCAGATTTTTGGACTCGACATCCTACGAGAAGCTGTCACATCCCAAGATTTTCCAAATCTTGTAATGTGAAAAATAAAATAAACAAAATAAATTTTGTTGAAAATCAGGGTGAAAAGAAACTTTTGTTTCTAAAAGGAAACTTAAAACCCCATCTTGAACAAACTTTGGTAAAAGTTTGAATCCAACAAAATCCAAATCAAGGTAAATGCATTCGTCAATGAATATGTCTGGAAATTTAAACACTTGGAAAATAAATCCAAATCCCAAAGCCCTAATGGAATAAAAATCATTTTCTAGTTATCTCCAAGCTTATGGATTTGATCCATATAAAATATTGTCAACAAACATTTACAAATGATCAAGAAAGACAAATAGAAATATTATAAGACCATATAAATTGGAATCACCAAGTTTGGATCTCTAAATAAAAAGATATGGATTTTATAAGTTAAAGAAAGAAATATTAAATAAAGAATATTTAAAGACCAAATCAAATCTTGGCCTAACACATAAACAAGTGGATTAAGTTATAATCCAAATCCAAATAAAATAAAAAGGATAAAGAATTTCCAAAATAAAATAAAATGGCTTAAACCAAATCCTATTGGAATAAAGACAAACCCAAATTTTAGATGATTAATAAATCTTATTAAAAACTTTTCCAAATAATTCAAGATGAATTATTTGACACCCTTTTAAGTAAACAAAACTTACTGAAAGGTTTTGGAAGAATTTAGAAGTCAAATGGAAATTAAAAACATTATTAAATCCTATTTTGATTTAAAACAAGGGCCCTTTTTAGTAATTAAAAAGACCCGAAAAAGAAGGAATAAATTATCCTAAAAATGACTCCAGAATGTTTTACTAACCAGTATTTAAACCCACACAAATTTTGGCAAGGTTTTGAATTCAAATGAGTGTTTGAATTGGTGGTTCAAAATCAAAACAGAAAAATCAAAAGAGAAAAAGAAAAACAAACAGAACAGGAAAAAAAATAAGAAAAGGACCCAGCCCAACTAGCCTGGCCCAACTAAGCCCAACCTAACCCACTGCTCCTCTCCTGCAGAGAAATGCTTCACACCAAGAAAGAAACCCGCAGAGACGCTGACGACCAGGCCCCACTTCCCCTTTCTCTCTCACGCAGACAGACACGCCCCACCTGTCAGCTTTCTCTCCTACCCGCGGACCTCTTCTTCCCCCAACGCCGCTGCCGTTGCTGCACTAACTCCGCTGCTTGAATTCGCCTTAACGCCGCGTTAATCCCTCTCCGTGACCATGCTAGTTAAAGCGCCTCTCCCTCCTCTCTCTTTCCCCTCTATCGCCCCACCTTAGCGTGCCCCCAGGCCGCCCAATTCTTCTTTGCACCGTCCTCTGTCCGACGACTCTCCAGCGTCGATTCCGGCAGACCCGCGCCACCCCTCACCTCCTCGAGCACGCGATCATCTTCCCCAGACTCTGGCGCACACTCCAGTGCCTCCAGCTCCCTCTCGCTTGCCCACAACCTCGCCTCCGTCTTCGTCTGAGCGCCACCGAAGAACCCCGTAACTCCGGCGAGCACTACTGGTGAGTCTAGACCGCCCCTTACCTCCTCTTGGATACTCACAAGATCGTGGCTTCCATACGAACCTAACGGTGCCTTTTATTTGCCTTAGCACGCTGTATATCGTTGCCCCCATCGACATCTGACCGCACCCGAGGCACAGCTCAACTCCGACGAGGAATTCCTGCAACCCCAGTGCGCCCCTTGACTGAAGAAAGCCACGTTGAGCATCAGTGAGTCAAAGCGATTCTGGTGAGCCACTCTCCCTGACCCCTTGCTTCCTATTTTGCCCGCTCCGCTGCTAGCCGAGCGTCGCCGCCGCACGCTGCCACTGAGCGCCGCCAGTGTTTGGTTAGATCGTCGCTAGCCGTTGGATGCAAATCGTAGGGATACGATAGACGACTTAACGAACCGTTTTTGATCAATCTGTGCCGCATGATCTATTTAGATCTGACGCCTCCCGTAGCGCGATCCAACCGAAACGGTATCGACGAATTAAAACAAGACACGTGGCTCAGCTCGCTTGATTTAAAACAGAATAGATCTATTAGATGTGCCAATTTGAAAAATCCATAACTTTCAAACCACACGTCCAAATTTTGCAAACTTTATATCAATGGATTCAGAAAAACAAGACCTAGCCAACCATGCACTTTGTCTAGTAAAAAGGTTTTGGTAAAACGTTTTTTTTTGCAGAAACTTATGTATGCTTGTTTAGATTATAAAAATTGTTCTAAAATGATTTTGGGGATAAAATCTTTTGCAAATGGTGTGTTTTGAACCTACTGGCCCTAGGAAACAAATTGTGGTTTCAAAAATGTATTTGGTGAAACAAAAGAATGAATCTTTGATTTAAACCATTTCTAGTCAAATAAAATTATGGTTTAATTGTTAAATTTTTTTTTGGAGGAAAACCTTTGGGAAATGTTCTGGAAATAAACTCTCTGACCCTAAACACAAGATTTTATGGTTTGAAAACATATTTTCTTAAACCTATAAAAGGATGCCTTATTAAAAGCATTTCTTCACCACATGAAATAATGATTTGGTTTAAAAATAGTTTATGAAGTAAAACCTTTTGCAAATGACTTTGCCACTTTATAAAATGACCATTAGGTGTTTTAAAATGTTTGTGACCCATTAGAAACCACTTTTGCAAATAAAACAATCTCTTGCATGCTTGCATGCATTGTTTTGTTTCTATAATTTTATGTGATGAATTGCTTGAATGGTAGATTGAATTATTATTTGCTTGATTGAATTGTAGTGATTTGAAGTGAGTGAACATTGCAAAGATCAAGGAGTGAACCTATACTCTCTACCAACAAGGCAAGTGATGCTTCATACCTTATCCCATTATTTTCACTATGCATTAGTGATATTTCTAAGTAAGACTTGCATGGAATTTTTGCTAAGTATAAACCATGCTATGGGAAATCCTAGTAGATGAAACCTTAGTATAATTTCCTAAGTTAAGATTCCTACTACTATCATGCTTAGCTTAGCTAGTAGAAAACAAGGGTGGAATATATATTCATGCTATGGAAAATTTCTAAGTCTGAGGACTTGTGTTTTGTTTAATAAAACAACTAAGTGAATGAATCACCTGGGTGGAATGGAAGGAATGGTTTGTGTTGAGTGGTTCACAAGGCCCATTTCTATGGTTTACCTTGTGTATCTCACTTGTGGATGGCCACCCAGGAACAAAGAGATTTGAGATGTCAAATGTTGAGAAGCTTCAAGTGCAACCACTTGGCATTATGGGCTCTGCCTGGATCATATAGGTTGCAATAACTTAGCCAAATGGACAGTTGGTGGTAGGGGTTTGATAGGTTGGAGCGCGTCCATTCTGGTCTAAGGGAAGGCTTCTGAAAGATCTTGTCTTGGTGAAACCAAGTCTTGTGGGGAAAGTGCACCACCTCTGCAGAGTGTAAAATCTAAGTACTTAGCCATGTCCCTGGTAAAGGACAATTTGAGCATCAAGACATGGAAGCTATCAAGAATCTCATCATCCAAATTTCTAAGTTAAAAAGTTGTGGTTGAACAAGGGTTATGGTTCACCAATTTCTATTGGTGGTTCCTTGGGTGATATTTTGTCAAGCAAAAACTTAGTGTTTTCAAATGATAAGGAAAATCTATTTTGTGCAAAGCAAGCCTAAGCTCCACTTAGCCAAATGCATATAGATGATAGACTCCACTATACTACCATAGTATCACTTGCCAATACAATTCAAATGTATTGACCCTTGTGGCTGTAACTTGTTATGTTGCAGGTTTTGTTTGATATTAGTGAAGTTTAATGATTAGGATTACAAGTCTACAACCAACATGTCTGCCTGTGGCACTTTGAAGATGAAGGACCCCATGCTATTGTTATATTCTGCTGCATTGTAATGAAATAGCCAAATGAGCTATGTAAGATGTAATAAATTATTTTATTCCTGGTTATAAAGTTGTATTATGACCTTTGTTTCTTGATATTACATCTTAACTGTGGATGCTAGCTATTGATCCAGGGACTAGCATTGTAAACACAGGGATCTCTACCTTATAAAAGGTTGGGAACTCTACAGATGGTATCAGAGCATTGTGTTGCCTGTAGGATTATAACCCTAGGATTGGACAAAACCCCTTAGGAAAATAGGAGTTGTATTTGTTCCAAAACTTATTTACAAACAATCTTGTAAACTCTTTCCTCAACCATTATTGGTTTTAATTCTACACCTCCTCTATTTTAACTTGATGGATAAAGCCTACCCCATGGCCAAAGACTTCACCATGTGAAAAGGACTTCATCAACTCTAATGACTTCAACATCATCAACTCTAATGACTTCAACATCTTCAACTCTAATGACTTCAACATCTTCAACTCTAATGACTTCAACATCTTCAGCATTTTCACCAAGGACTTCAACCTTGGACATCACTAAGGACAAGTGAGACAAGAAATCTTGCTCAAGATTTGAAGACTAAGGAAACACAACTTAGAAGGAGCCATCATCACCTTTGAAGTTTTGTGACCAAGAGTTTTCCCAAGGAAACCATGATCTCATGCAAGAAGAATCAACCAAGAAAGATGGAAAGATCTCAAGTGAACCATATAGATGGACCACCATATTTAGTTTAAGCCAAACCCACCAACTTATGTGGTGTAACAAAAATATTTTTGGTTGCCTAAAAATATGCTTGAAACTTGTTGTTTGAGTGGAATGTTTGTTTGTGATTGCTTGCACATTGCTTGTGTGAATTGTGATGTGTGTGATTAGAATTATTTCCTTAGAAATATCTTGCCTATTCTAATCCCAATCCAACCCAAACAGATGACCTCTCCAAGAGACTCCAACATCAAGACTGATGACAACAACAACAACCAAGAGGACAACATGAGAGAACTCATAGTAACCCAAACCCAGTTGAACCAAGTGACAGCTCAATTTATAGCCAACACCAGTGAGGTAGATCCAACCATGCAACGGTTTTTGGAAACCCAAACCCAATTGTTGCATAAGGTGACAGATCAAATGATCAACATGGGAAGCAGCTCTTCCAAAGGAGTTTGTGACAACAAGGATGACAAAGATGTTATTTTAGAAGGAACCCAAGCTTGCAATATTTGTGGAGACAAGGATCACACTACCAAGGAGCATGAAGATCAATGCCCCAATTGTGAAGAGAAACATCCAATTGACCAATGCCCCACATCCCAAGCTACTTGTTACCTATGTGAAGGAATCAATCATGTCCCTATCCAATGTCCCATCTATTCCATAGTTGAACAAAGGAAACAAGGTGGAGTGCAAAAACTGATTGCAGACTACCATGAGAGAGCCAAGTCTACCAAGAAGGATGAAGACAAAGGAAAATCTCATCTTGTACCTCCATGCAATATGACTCAATTTAAAGGACCAAAGAGGAGACATATGAATTATCCAAGGAGCAATAGAAGGTCAAAGAAACCAGTAAACATTCCTACCTATGAGATAACATATGAAGAGCATGAACTGGAAGCACTCCTAGCTTTGGAGAAACCCAAGAAAAAGAAGGACAAAATCCATGTGCAATGTAATCATTGTAAAGAAATGGGACACTATGACAATGAATGCCCAGAAAAGAAGAAGGATCAAGGAAACAAACAAAAGGCAATGATACCAAAAGAAAAGAAAGATATCAGCCAAGTGATGTGTTTCAAATACAAAGAACAAGGACATTATGCAAGCAATTGCCCAGAAAAGATGAAACCTAAGATAAAGCCTATGAAGGATCTCAGCCTTGTCACATGTTTCAAGTGTGGAAACAAAGGACACTATGCAGATGTTTGCCCAGAGAGGTTTCAACAAGATCCCAAGCAAGCCAAGGTGTAATCTAGTTGGAATTTTTTTAAGGGTGGTAGTACCCTAGATGCTTTGAGCCAACTTGTAACCCCTAGCCTCCCCAAATCTCGGGACGAGATTTATTTTAAGGGTGGTAGCCTGTCACATCCCAAGATTTTCCAAATCTTGTAATGTGAAAAATAAAATAAACAAAATAAATTTTGTTGAAAATCAGTGTGAAAAGAAACTTTTGTTTCTAAAAGGAAACTTAAAACCCCATCTTGAACAAACTTGGGTAAAAGTTTGAATCCAACAAAATCCAAATCAAGGGAAATGCATTCCTCAATGAATATATCTGGAAATTTAAACACTTGGAAAATAAATCCAAATCCTAAAGCCCTAATGGAATAAAAATCATTTCCAAGTTATCTCCAAGCTTATGGATTTGATCCATATAAATTCTTGTCAACAAACATTTACAAATGATCAAGAAAGACAAATAGAAATATTATAAGACCATATAAATTGGAATCACCAAGTTTGGATCTCTAAATAAAAAGATATGGATTTTATAAGTTAAATAAAGAAATATTAAATAAAGAATATTTAAAGACGAAATCAAATCTTGGCCTAACCCATAAACAAGTGGATTAAGTTATAATCCAAATCCAAATAAAATAAAAAGGATAAAGAATTTCCAAAATAAAATAAAATGGCTTAAACCAAATCCTATTGGAATAAAGACAAACCCAAATTTAAAATGATTAATTGTAGAGGGAGTGTCCCAACCTTTATTAACATAAGGTGGTGTCCCCTGTGTTTACAATGCTAGTCCCTGGATCAATAGCTAGAATCCACAATTTAGATGTAATATCAAGAAACAAAAGTCATAATATAACTTTATAACCAGGAATAACATAATTTTATTACATCTTTACATAGCTCATTTGGCTATTACATTATATTACAGCGGAATAACTATAAGCATGGGGTCCTTCATCTTCAAAGTGCCACAGGCAGACATGCTGGTTGTAGACTTTGTAATCCTAATCAATCAATCTTCACTAAAATCAATCAAACCTGCAACATTACAAGTTACAGCCACAAGGGTCAATACATTTGAATTGTATTGGCAAGTTTCACTACTATGTAGAATATAAGTGGATCCTATCATTACATGCATATTTGGCTAAGTAGAGTTTTAGGCTCATTTGCATAAAGCAATAATTTATCCAGTCTTTTCAAAATGGTTTTGGTCCTTTGTCAAATCTCCTTTTCAAAATCCCTTGAACTCCTTGGTAAATTCCCAAGTGTTCAAGTCCTTGTCAAAAATCCCTTGAGCTCCTTGGTAACCCCAAGTGCATCAAGTTTTATCAAAATCTCTTGAGCTCCTTGGTAACCCCAAGTGCATCAAGTTTTATCAAAATCTCTTGAGCTCCTTGGTACCCCCAAGTGCATCAAGTCTTAAAAGTTTTCTTTTAGAAATTAGAATGTCGAGATTTCCCATAGCCTCAAACTTTAGTTGCTCAGTATTGTCCATAACCAGGGACACGGCTAAGTACTTAGATTTTATTATCTTCTGCAGAAGTAGTACACTTTACCCACATGTCACAATCCCATCTTGTTGCCACCAGTGGCCACTGGATTTGTGCTCACCAAGATGGAGTACCGGTAGATTGAGAATGTGACAAAGTCTTTCCAGAGGGTCCTCCCATACACCATTGCTTGCTTGTCTTCAGTACCCATGTAGAATTCCAGGTCCTCATGTCCAGTAACTTGAAGACAATGCATGGGTCTTCCCAATGTAGTTGACTAAGCCAGAGCCATAAATAGCATGTGGTTGCACACGAAAGCCACAATTGGAGAAACATGTTCAATCTCTAAGTTTCCTGGGTGGTTTTCCTTTGGATCACAACACAAAGGGATTGCCATAGACATGGTTCCTTTTGTTGCCACCTTCTCCAAAACTCAAAGTATCCTTGGCCACCCAGGTGGTTCATTGAGTCCTTGTTTTATTATATAAAATCACAAGTCCTTTTCTCAACTTCATAAAATCTCAACATGTATCTCTTTTCAAAATATAGCATGGCTAAGCATGTAACAACTACATTGTTTTCACTAAGGAATGTATAGGGTATCCTATTAGGATTTAGCATAGCATAAGTATAGAAATTATTTTCATGCATGTTTCAAAATCCACTAAGTATAATGAAAATAGTAGGACTTTAGATGATAGTGTAACTTGCCTTTCTTTTGGTAGGGAATGTTGGTTCACTCCGTGATCTTGCTAGTCTCACACTTTACTAACTTCACTACAATCAATCAAGCAAACACAATATCAACAAGCATTCCAAACCAATAATCAATCAAACAATTCACACACATAAAACAATGGGATCTAGGTCATTCATGTAAGCATGCAAGAGATAGTTTTATTTGCAAAGATGGTTTCCACTAGGCTTCTAAACTTTGTAAGGTTCAAAGTGGTCATTTTCCAAAGTGGCAAAGTCATTTGCAAAAGGGTTTTATTCATAAGCCCTTTTTAAATTCATTCAACATTTCATGTGGTGGAAATATTTTTATCAAAGCAACAACTTTAAGTGGTTCACCAAATAAGTTGTTGTTTCCCAAAACTTGGTGTTTAGGGTCAGTAGGTTTGCTTCCAATCATTTTCTCAATGTTTTCTTTCCAAAACATTTTCATAACAAAACCAATATTTTTAAATGGCTAAAAATGGGCTAAATCCATTAATCCATCTTAAATTTCACCAAATTCATTTTTTTAACTCCATGGGTTGGTTCCTAGGGTCAGTAAGTTCACCACAAACCAATTTGCAAAGATTTTAACCCTAAAAACATTTTTGAACAATTTTTCTAATCTAAACAAGCATACAAATGTTTCTGCAAAAACAAACAATCTAACAGATACTATTTTCTAAACAAAATGCAGGGTTGGCTAGGGTTGTTCCACTGATTCCAACGACATAAAGTTTGTAATTTTTGGACGTGTGGATCAAAAGTTACAAAGGTTTCAAAATTGAATCTCTAACAGATTCAAATCTGTTTTTAAAACGAAGCCTGGCCACGTGGCGCGTTTTGATTGGGCGGTACCGCTTCGTGCGGATCAGCAACGTGGACCGCAGGATCTAAAGTGAATCGTGCGGCACAGAACTAATCGTACCCCTTCGACTAAAGATCTATCGTGAGCGTCGGATCAATATCCTACGGTGTACAGCGTGACAGCCAAAGATGGGCGGCGCTCCGGTGGCTACTGGCGGCGGAGCGGCCAGACGGTGGAGGCGCCGACAATACAGGAAGCTAGAGTGGCTGAGGAGGTGCTCACCGCGTTCGCAGAAGTCTGGGGAAGCTCAACGTGTTCTCGAGGAGTCCAGGGGCGCTCTGGTCCGACGTGGATTGCTCGCCGGAGTTCCTGTTGGCGTCGGTTGCGCGTGGTCGTGGTCGAGGGCGAGGCTGCAGAGCATGCCGAAGCAAGGTAGAGGGTGCGTTAGACGCGCAAAGTCATTGCGGTGGTGCGAGCGTGAAGGAGGAGGCGCGGGGTGGTCTAGCTTACCAGGGGGAGGTCGTCGGAGAAAAACCAGACGCGGCGGCGCTCCAAGCTTGTCGAAGACGACGTTCTGGGGCGCCCGCAATTGAACGAGAGGCACGGACAGATGCGCCAGGAGGTGGGGGGTATGTGTGCGTGGTCGATGAGACTAGGGGCGGCGCTGGGTCGCCGGAATCGGCACCGAACCTCGTCGAAGCAGAGGGTGGTGTTGAGCGAAATTCGGCAGCCTGGGGGCGTGTCGAGGTGGGGCGACAGAGGGGAAATGGAGCGAGAGAGTGGGCGCTTAAGAGGGCCAGATTGCTGAGCGGAATCACTGCGGCATTACTACAAATTTATGCGCGGCATCAATGGCAGGAAACAGCCGGTGTGGTCGTCGCGAGGAAGAAGGTGAGCTGGAGGGGTGGGGTCCGGGAGTCAGCGAGAGAGTGAGAGAGAAGAAAGGGCCACTCGTCAGCGTCTCTGTGGGTTCAAAATTGAGTGCGAACCGTTTTCTTTCGGGGAGAGGGAAGCTGGGCTGGTACTGGGCTCAGTGGGCTTTGTCGACTAGGCTGTTGCCTATTTCTATTTTTTTTCCTTCCTGAATGTTTTTCTTTTTCCAATTCTAATTTCTGTTTTGAAATTCAAACAACACTCAAGCATTCAAATTGATTCAAACAATCACCAAACAATGCAATTGAATCTGGTTCGGTTTAGCAACATAAACCAATTCAAAAAAATAAATTAATGTTTTTATTTTAGAGTCCATTTATAATTAAATAAAATGGACCTTAGTTATTAAATCAAATAGGTTTTGTCTTATTTAAAAATCTTTATTTGAAATCTAAATAAAACCAAAACACTTCAGTAGGTTTTACTTGAGAATATAAAAGACTTAGAAAACTTATTTAAATTAAATAAAAAAGTTTTAGTGTTTATTAAGAATGGGAATAGCCTTTACTTAAATAAAATTGGATATTAAATCCTTATTATTTAATTTAAATAAACCTTTTCTATTTTTATCAAAATAAAATGTTTTATTTCAAAAGCTTGGCCAAGGTTTAATTTGGCTCTATAAAATAATCCTTATTTATAAAACTTCTATTTCATTTGAAACCAAATCCTTTTATTTAAAAGATCCAAAATAGTAATTCCAAAATATTTTATTTTCCTTTATTAAATGTTTATCTTTTTAAATCCATTTAGGATTTTATCTTTATCAAAATAGGTTTGAAGGTTTTTCAAATAAATTCAAAAAGTTTCTTCTCACCCTGAAAATCAAACAAAGTTTTATTCTATTCATTTATTTTTCACATCACAAGATTTGGAAAATCTTGGGATGTGACAGGCTACCACCCTTAAAATAAATCTCGTCCCGAGATTTGGGAAGGCTAGGGTTACAAGTAGGCTCAATACAACTAGGGTACTACCACCCTTTAAAATTTTCAAACAAAATTACATATGGGCTTGTTTGGAATCTTGGGGAAACTTCTCTGGGCAAACAATTTGCATTGTGTCCTTGGTTTCCACACTTGAATCATGGGCCAAGGTTGAGTTTCTCCATAGGCTTGTTCAACTTGTTCTTCATCTTTTCTGGACAGTTGCTTGCATAATGTCCTGGGTTCTTGCAGTTGAAACAGTTGATGTCTTTGAGTTCTTTACGTGGCTCTTGTGGACAAGTTGCCACATAATGGCCTAGCTCTTTGCAGTTGTTGCACACCACTTGGCCAATTTCCTTATTCTTATGGTTCTCTGGGCATTCACTGGAATAGTGTCCCATTTCTTTACACTTATGACATTGCACATGGCTTTTGTCCTTCTTTTGCTTTTTGGATTTCTCCAAAGCTAGGAGTGCATCCAGTTCATGTTGTTCATATGTTATATGGTAGGTAGGAATGTCTACATGCTTCTTGGACCTTTTATTGCTCCTTAGAAAATTCACATTCCTCTTATTTGCTCCTTTGAATTGGGTTGTTTTGCTTGGAGGTATAAGTGGTCCTTTTCCTTTGTCATCAACCTTCTTGGTAGACTTGGATCCTTCTGGATGGTTTGCAATCATTTGTTGCACTCTACCTTGTTTCCTTTGTTCAACAATGGAATAGATGGGGCATTGGATAAGAACATGGTTGTTTCCTTCACATAGGTAGCAAGTAGCTTGAGAAGTGGGACATTGTCCAACAGGATGTTTCTCTTCATAGTTGGGGCATTGCTCTCCATGCTCCTTGGAAGTATGATCCTTGTCTCCACAAATGATGCAAGCTGGGGCTCCATCTAGAATAACATTTCTGTCATCCTTGTTGTCACAAACTCTTTTGGAATAGTTTTCTTCCATGTTGACCATTTGATTAGTCACTTTAAGCATCAACTGGGCTTGGTCTTCCAAAAACTTTTACAGGGTTGGATCTTCACCATTGGTGTTGGCTATGAATTGAGCTGTCATTTGGTTCAACTGGTGTTGGGTTGATATGAGCTTTTTCATGTTGTCCCCTTGGTTGGTGTTGGTGTCATCAACCTTGATGTTGGAGTCTCTTGGAGTAGTCATCTGTTTGGGGTTGAATTAAGATTAGAATAGGCAAGATATTTCTAAGGAAATAGTTCTAATCACACACATCACAATTCACACAAGCAATGTGCAAGCATTCACAAACAACTTTTTACTCAAACAACAAAGTTCTAGCACATACTTAGGCAACAAAATATTTTTGTTACACCACATATGTTGGTGAGTTTGTCTTAACTAAAATATGGTGGTCCATCTATATGGTTCACTTGTGATCTTTCCATCTTTCTTGGTTGCTTTTTCTTACTTGAGATCATGGTTTCTTTGGGAAACTCCTTGGTTACTAAACTTCAAGTGATGTGGGCTCCTTCTAACTTTTGCATTCCCTTAGTCTCCAAATCTTGAGCAAGATTTCCTTGTCTCACTTGTAGTCCTTTGTGATATCCAAGTTGGAAGTCCTTGGTGAATATGCTGAAGATGTTGAAGTCATTAGAGTTGAAGAAGTTGAAGTCATTAGAGTTGAAGAAGTTGAAGTCATTAGATTTGATGTTGTCCTTTGCTCATGGTGAAGTCTTTGGCCATGGGGTAGGTTTTCCATCAAGTTGAAATAGAAGAGATGTAGAGTTGAAACCAAAATGGTTGAGGAAAGAGTTTACAAGTTTGTTTGTAAGTAAGTTTTTGAAATAAACATAACTCCTATTCTTCTAAGGGTTTTTGTCCAATCCTAGGTTTACAAATCCTACAGGCAACACAATGCTCTGATACCATCTGTAGAGGGAGTGTCCCAACCTTTATTAACATAAGGTGGTGTCCCCTGTGTTTACAATGCTAGTCCCTAGATCAATAGCTAGCATCCACAGTTTAGATGTAATATCAAGAAACAAAGGTCATAATATAACTTTATAACCAGGAATAACATAATTTTATTACACCTTTACATAGCTCATTTGGCTATTACATTACATTGCAGCGGAATAACTATAAGCATGGGGTCCTTCATCTTCAAAGTGCCACAGGCAGACATGTTGGTTGTAGACTTTGTAATCCTAATCAATCAATCTTCACTAAAATCAATCAAACCTGCAACATTACAAGTTACAGCCACAAGGGTCAATACATTTGAATTGTATTGGCAAGTTTCACTACTATGTAGAATATAAGTGGATCCTATCATTACATGCATATTTGGCTAAGTAGAGTTTTAGGATCATTTGCATAAAGCAATAATTTATCCTGTCTTTTCAAAATGGTTTTGGTTCTTTGTCAAATCTCCTTTTCAAAATCCCTTGAACTCCTTGGTAAATTCCCAAGTGTTCAAGTCCTTGTCAAAAATCCCTTGAGCTCCTTGGTAACCCCAAGTGCATCAAGTTTTATCAAAATATCTTGAGCTCCTTGGTAACCCCAAGTGCATCAAGTTTTATCAAAATCTCTTGAGCTCCTTGGTACCCCCAAGTGCATCAAGTCTTAAAAGTTTTCTTTTAGAAATTAGAATGTCGAGATTTCCCATAGCCTCAAACTTTAGTTGCTCAGTATTGTCCATAACCGGGGACACGGCTAAGTACTTAGATTTTATTATCTTCTACAGAAGTAGTACACTTTACCCACATGTCACAATCCCATCTTGTTGCCACCAGTGGCCACTGGATTAGTGCTCACCAAGATGGAGTACCGGCAGATTGAGAATGTGACGAAGTCTTTCCAGAGGGTCCTCCCATACACCATTGCTAGCTTTTCTTCAGTACCCATGTAGGATTCCAAGTCCTCATGTCCAGTAACTTGAAGACAATGCATGGGTATTCCCAATGTAGTTGACTAAGCCAGAGCCATAAATAGCATGTGGTTGCACACGGAAGCCACAATTGGAGAAACATGTTCAATCTCTAAGTTTCCTGGGTGGTTTTCCTTTGGATCACAACACAAAGGGATTGCCATAGACATGGTTCCTTTTGTTGCCACCTTCTCCAAAACTCAAAGTATCCTTGGCCACCCAGGTGGTTCATTGAGTCCTTGTTTTATTATATAAAATCACAAGTCCTTTTCTCAACTTCATAAAATCTCAACATGTATCTCTTTTCAAAATATAGCATGGCTAAGCATGTAACAACTACATTGTTTTCACTAAGGAATGTATAGGGTATCCTATTAGGATTTAGCATAGCATAAGTATAGAAATTATTTTCATGCATGTTTCAAAATCCACTAAGTATAATGAAAATAGTAGGAATTTAGATGATAGTGTAACTTGCCTTTCTTTTGGTAGGGAATGTTGGTTCACTCCTTGATCTTGCTAGTCTCACACTTTACTAACTTCACTACAATCAATCAAGGAAACACAATATCAACAAGCATTCCAAACCAATAATCAATCAAACAATTCACACACATAAAACAATGGGATCTAGGTCATGCATGTAAGCATGCAAGAGATAGTTTTATTTGCAAAGATGGTTTCCACTAGGCTTCTAAACTTTGTAAGTTTCAAAGTGGTCATTTTCCAAAGTGGCAAAGTCATTTGCAAAAGGGTTTTATTCATAAGCCATTTTTAAATTCATTCAACATTTCATGTGGTGGAAATATTTTTATCAAAGCAACAACTTTAAGTGGTTCACCAAATAAGTTGTTGTTTCCCAAAACTTGGTGTTTAGGGTCAGTAGGTTTGCTTCCAATCATTTTCTCAAACTTTTCTTTCCAAAACATTTTCATAACAAAACCAATATTTTTAAATGGCTAAAAATGGGCTAAATCCATTAATCCATCCTAAATTTCACCAAATTCATTTTTTTAACTCCATGGGTTGGTTCCTAGGGTCAGTAAGTTCACCACAAACCAATTTGCAAAGATTTTAAACCTAAAAACATTTTTGAACAATTTTTCTAATCTAAACAAGCATACAAATGTTTCTGCAAAAACAAACAATCTAACAGATACTATTTTCTAAACAAAATGCAGGGTTGACTAGGGCTTGTTCCACTGATTCCAACGACATAAAGTTTGTAATTTTTGGACGTGTGGATCAAAAGTTACAAAGGTTTCAAAATTGAATCTCTAACAGATTCCAATCTGTTTTTAAAACGAAGTCTGGCCACGTGGCGCGTTTTGATTGGGTCGTACCGCTTTGTGCGGATCAGCAACTTTTACCGCAGGATCTAAAGTGAATCGTGCGGCACAGAACTAATCGTACCCCTTCGACTAAAGATCTATCGTGAGCGTCAGATCAAAATCCTACGGTGTACAGCGTGCCAGCCATAGATGGGCGGCGCTGCGGTGGCTATTGGCGGCGGAGCGGCCAGACGGTGGCGGCGCCGGCGATACATGAAGCTAGATTGGCTGAGGAGATGCTCACCGCGTTCGCAGAAGTCTGGGGAAGCTCAACGTGTTCTCGAGGAGTCCAGGGGCGCTCTGGTCCGACGTGGATTGCTCGTCGGAGTTCCTGCTGGCGTCGGTTGCACGTGGTCGTGGTCGAGGGCGAGGCTGCAGAGCATGCCGAAGCAAGGTAGAGGGTGCGTTAGACGCACAAAGTCATTGCGGTGGTGCGAGCGTGAAGGAGGAGGCGAGGGGTGGTCTAGCTTACCAGGGGGAGGTCGTCGGAGAAAAACCAGACGCGGCGGCGCTCGGAGCTTGTCGAAGATGACGTTCTGGGGCGCCCGCAATTGAACGAGAGGCACGGACAGATGCGCCAGGAGGTGGGGGGTATGTGTGCGTGGTCGATGAGACTAGGGGCGGCGCTGGGTCGCCGGAATCGGCACCGGACCTCATCGGAGCAGAGGATGGTGTTGAGCGAAATTTGGCAGCCTGGGGGCGTGTCGAGGTGGGGCGACAGAGGGGAAATGGAGCGAGAGAGTGGGCGCTTAAGAGGGCGAGATTGCTGAGCGGAATCACTGCGGCATTACTGCGAATTTACGCACGGCATCAACGGCAGGAAACGGCCGGCGTGGTCATCGCGAGGAAGAAGGTGAGCTGGAGGGGTGGGGTCCGGGAGTCAGCGAGAGAGTGAGAGAGAAGAAAGGGCCACTCGTCAGCGTCTCTGTGGGTTCAAAATTGAGTGCGAACCGTTTTCTTTCGGGGAGAGGGAAGCTGGGCTGGTACTGGGCTCAGTGGGCTTTGTCGACTGGGATGTTGCCTGTTTCTATTTTTTTCCTTCCTGAATGTTTTTCTTTTTCCAATTCTAATTTCTGTTTTGAAATTCAAACAACACTCAAGCATTCCAATTGATTCAAACAATCACCAAGCAATGCAATTGAATCTGGTTCTGTTTAGCAACATAAACCAATTCAAAAAAATAAATTAATGTTTTTATTTTAGAGTCCATTTATAATTAAATAAAATGGACCTTACTTATTAAATCAAATAGGTTTTGTTTTATTTAAAAATCTTTATTTGAAATCTAAATAAAACCAAAACACTTCAGTAGGTTTTATTTGAGAATATAGAAGACTTAGAAAACTTATTTAAATTAAATAAATAGGTTTTAGTGTTTATTAAGAATGGGAAAAGCCTTTACGTTAAATAAAATTGGATATTAAATCCTTATTATTTTATTTAAATAAACCTTTTCTATTTTTATCAAAATAAAATGGTTTATTTCAAAAGCTTGGCCAAGGTTTAATTTGGCTCTATAAAATAATCCTTATTTATAAAACTTCTATTTCATTTGAAACCAAATCCTTTTATTTAAAAGATCCAAAATAGTAATTCCAAAATATTTTATTTTCCTTTATTAAATGTTTATCTTTTTAAATCCCTTTAGGATTTTATCTTTATCAAAATAGGTTTGAAGGTTTTTCAAATAAATTCAAAAAGTTTCTTCTCACCCTGAAAATCAAACAAAGTTTTATTTTATTCATTTATTTTCCACATCACAAGATTTGGAAAATCTTGGGAAGTGACATTCATAAATCTTATTAAAAACTTTTCCAAATAATTCAAGATGAATTATTTGACACCCTTTTAAGTAAACAAAACTTACTGAAAGGTTTTGGAAGAATTTAGAAGTCAAATGGAAATTAAAAACATTATTAAATCCTATTTTGATTTAAAACAAGGGCCCTTTTTAGTAATTAAAAAGACCCCAAAAAGAAGGAATAAATTATCCTAAAAATGACTCCAGAATGTTTTACTAACCAGTATTTAAACCCACACAAATTTTGGCAAGGTTTTGAATTCAAATGAGTGTTTGAAGTGGTGGTTCAAAATCAAAAGAGAAAAAGAAAAACAAACAGAACAGGAAAAAAATAAGAAAAGGACCCAGCCCAACTAGCCTGGCCCAACTAAGCCCAACCTAACCCACTGCTCCTCTCCCGCAGTGAACGCTTCACACCAAGAAAGAAACCCGCAGAGACGCTGACGACCAGGCCCCACTTCCCCTTTCTCTCTCACGCAGATAGACATGCCCCACCTGTTAGCTTTCTCTTCTACCCGCGACGACCTCTTCTTCCCCCAACGCCGCTGCCGTTGCTGCACTAACTCCGCAGCTTGAATTCGCCTTAATGCCGCGTTAATCCCTCGCCGTGACCACGCTAGTTAAAGCGCCTCTTCCTCCTATCTCTTTCCCCTCTGTCGCCCCACCTTAGGGTGCCCCCAGGCCGCCCAATTCTTCTCTGCATCGTCCTCTGTCCGACGACTCTCCGGTGTCGATTCCGGCAGACCCGCTCCACCCCTCGCCTCCTCGAGCACGCGAACATCTTCCCCAGACTCTAGCGCACACTCCACTGCCTCCAGCTCCCTCTCGCTTTCCCCACAACCTCGCCTCCGTCTTCGTCTGAGCGCCACCGAAGAACCCCGCAACTCCGGCGAGCACTACTGGTGAGTCTAGACCGCCCCTTACCCCCTCTTGGATACTCACAAGATCGCGGCTTCCATACGAACGTAACGGTGCCTTTTATTTGCCTTAGCACGCTGTATGTCGTCGCCCCCGTCGACATCTGACCGCACCCGAGGCACAACTCAACTCCGACGAGGAATTCCTGCAACCCCAGTGCGCCCTTGACTGAAGAAAGCCACGTTGAGCATCAGTGGTCAAAGTGATTCCGGTGAGCCAATATCCCTGACTCCTTGCTTCCTATTTTGCCCGCTCCGCCGCTAGCCGAGCGTCGCCGCCGCGCGCTGCCACTGAGCGCCGCCAGTGTTTGGTTAGATCGTCGCTAGCCGTTGGATGCAAATCGTAGGGATACGATAGACGACTTAACGAACCATTTTTGATCAATCTGTGCCGCACGATCTATTTAGATCTGACGCCTCCCGTAGCGCGATCCAACCGAAACGGTATTGACGAATTAAAACAAGACACGTGGCTCAGCTCGTTTGATTTAAAACAGAATAGATCTATTAGATGTGCCAATTTGAAAAATCCATAACTTTCAAACCACACGTCCAAATTTTGCAAACTTTATATCAATGGATTCAGAAAAACAAGCCCTAGCCAACCATGCACTTTGTTTAGTAAAAAGCTTTTGGTAAAATGTTTGTTTTTGCAGAAACTTATGTATGCTTGTTTAGATTATAAAAATTGTTCTAAAATGATTTTGGGGATAAAATCTTTTGCAAATGCTGTGTTTTGAACCTACTGACCCTAGATAACAAATTGTGGTTTCAAAAATGTATTTGGTGAAACAAAAGAATGAATCTTTGATTTAAACCATTTCTAGTCAAATAAAATTATGGTTTAATTGTTAAAAATGTTTTTGGAGGAAAACCTTTGGGAAATGTTCTGGAAATAAACTCTCTGACCCTAAACACAAGATTTTATGGTTTGAAAACATATTTTCTTAAACCTATAAAAGGATGCCTTATTAAAAGCATTTCTTCACCACATGAAATAATGATTTAGTTTAAAAATAGTTTATGAAGTAAAACCTTTTGCAAATGACTTTGCCACTTTATAAAATGACCATTAGGTGTTTTAAAATGTTTGTGACCCATTAGAAACCACTTTTGCAAATAAAACAATCTCTTGCATGCTTGCATGCATTGTTTTGTTTCTATAATTTTATGTGATGGATTGCTTGAATGGTAGATTGAATTATTATTTGCTTGATTGAATTGTAGTGATTTGAAGTGAGTGAACATTGCAAAGATCAAGGAGTGAACCTATACTCTCTACCAACAAGGCAAGTGATGCTTCATACCTTATCCCATTATTTTCACTATGCATTAGTGATATTTCTAAGTAAGACTTGCATGGAATTTTTGCTAAGTATAAACCATGCTATGGGAAATCCTAGTAGATGAAACCTTAGTATAATTTCCTAAGTTAAGATTCCTACTACTATCATGCTTAGCTTAGCTAGTAGAAAACAAGGGTGGAATATATATTCATGCTATGGAAAATTTCTAAGTCTGAGGACTTGTGTTTTGTTTAATAAAACAACTAAGTGAATGAATCACCTGGGTGGAATGGAAGGAATGGTTTGTGTTGAGTGGTTCACAAGGCCCATTTCTATGGTTTACCTTGTGTATCTCACTTGTGGATGGCCACCCAGGAACAAAGAGATTTGAGATGTCAAATGTTGAGAAGCTTCAAGTGCAACCACTTGGCATTATGGGCTCTGCCTGGATCATATAGGTTGCAATAACTTAGCCAAATGGACAGTTGGTGGTAGGGGTTTGATAGGTTGGAGCGCGTCTATTCTGGTCTAAGGGAAGGCTTCTGAAAGATCTTGTCTTGGTGAAACCAAGTCTTGTGGGGAAAGTGCACCACCTCTGCAGAGTGTAAAATCTAAGTACTTAGCCATGTCCCTGGTAAAGGACAATTTGAGCATCAAGACATGGAAGCTATCAAGAATCTCATCATCCAAATTTCTAAGTTAAAAACTTGTGGTTGAACAAGGGTTATGGTTCACCAATTTCTATTGGTGGTTCCTTGGGTGATATTTTGTCAAGCAAAAACTTAGTGTTTTCAAATGATAAGGAAAATCTATTTTGTGCAAAGCAAGCCTAAGCTCCACTTAGCCAAATGCATATAGATGATAGACTCCACTATATTACCATAGTATCACTTGCCAATACAATTCAAATGTATTGACCCTTGTGGTTGTAACTTGTTATGTTGCAGGTTTTGTTTGATATTAGTGAAGTTTAATGATTAGGATTACAAGTCTACAACCAACATGTCTGCTTATGGCACTTTGAAGATGAAGGACCCCATGCTATTGTTATATTCTGCTGCATTGTAATGAAATAGCCAAATGAGCTATGTAAGATGTAATAAATTATTTTATTCCTGGTTATAAAGTTGTATTATGACCTTTGTTTCTTGATATTACATCTTAACTGTGGATGCTAGCTATTGATCCAGGGACTAGCATTGTAAACACAGGGATCTCTACCTTATAAAAGGTTGGGAACTCTACAGAAGCAGAAGAGAAGGTTCACAAGATTCGTGAGCACCTCAAGACAGCCCAATCCAGGCAAAAGAGTTACGCCGAAAAGAGACGTAGAGACCTCGCCTTCAACATAGGAGATTTTGTTTATCTGAAAGTGTCGCCATTGAAGGGAACGCAGCGTTTCCAACTCAAAGGAAAGTTAGCCCCCAGATATATCGGACCTTTCAAGATTCGGAACCGTCGAGGAGAAGTATCGTATCAATTGGAACTACCCGAAGAGATGTCAGCCATGCACAATGTGTTCCATATCTCATTACTTCGCAAGTGTCTCGAAGTCCCCGAGAAGACCTAAGTGTTCAAAAATATCGACCATCGGACCATAGAGATCAACGATGACCTGACCTATACCGAAGTACCCATCCGTATTTTGGAAGAAGCTTTTCGAACTACCCGAACCCAAAGCATCAAGTTTTCGTCCTTTTTCAAATCTCGGGACGAGATTTTGTTTAAGGGGGGAAGGTTTGTAACATCCCAAAAATATTGAACTTGGATCATCAAACTCTAATCATCAAAATTTGGGTTAACAAAAAGTTTTCTAAATAAAATTATGAAAGCATGCATATGAGTATGCATTGAATTTGAAATTCTTTAGAACCACCTTGTTTGTATGTTTCTTTGCTTGTAAAATGTTTCTTAGGTGAAATAAGCATCATCTAAAACATTTCCCACACTTTTCCCAAAGACAAATAAATCAAAACAAATAAAATAAAGGAATGGTCATTTTGACCAATTTAACTCCCATGCCTACTTTGGCTGTCTCAAACTTTCAGAACCTAACAGAAACTTTTCTTGATCTTTGCACCCCTTGATTGTACTCATAACAAAGTATAAAGGACCACTTTGTGATCATCCAGAAACTTTCAAATGCATAGTTTAAATGACAATTCAAAATTGAATCTTTATCATATGGGAAGATCCCACTTTTTCAAAAACCACTCAAACAAGCTCAACTTTCAAAACCCAAGCATCTGCAGACTCACCAGTACCAATCTAGCACACCCACCAAAAATCTTTTCAAAATTCAAAACTTGAATTCATGCGGCCATTTCATCAAACACTTGGCAGACACAAATCAAACAAAATCAAAACACTATAGTGTGCAGTGCTTTGAGCCTAACCGGTTCCCTATCTAGCTCACAACCAGCTCAGTAGATCATCTAGCAAGATTAACCAAGCATTAGCACCACTGTGACCTTGCCAAAACCATTAATGGTGAACAGCCGAAGACACCCTTGCCACCCACATGTCGACAGCAAGCTAGGGAGGAAACTAGCCGTGCCAACCTTGTCTGGGAGATCACCCATGCCTCACCGCCCCCTCTCGACCAGCCCTGCCGCGAAGACACCGACCAGAGCACCCAGGAACGCCGCGCCCGTGCCTCTGCCAACCGTGCTGAGCATGCGCCAGAGCGCCACCCTCGACCGAAGCCCACAGACCGCGCGCCGCCCTCGCCGCGTGCATACACGATCGCCACCATCCCAGGAACACGCCAAACATGCCCACTGCACTGCCCGTGCCCCGTAGCCACCGCTCGCCGTTGAAGACGCCGCCTCTGTCGCGGAGAGCGTCGCGTGTTCTAGACCAACCCGCACCGCCCCACGTCTCGCCACCGTATCGTTGAGCATCGCCAGGGAACACCGCACCGTCCCCTACCTTCGCCCATGCCAATAGCCGTCTGTACTATCACCCCCGACGAGCTCATCGTGCACCCCGTCGGTCCCCTCGCTCGACTATAAATAGAGGCCACCCCCAGCCGAATTGAGCACACCATTCTACTCCTCTCTCCTCACTGATCGTGCCACACCGTTCCCGGAGCAAGGCGAGCAACACCTCGTCGTAATTTCACCAGAGCCCGCCGCCTCTGGAGAAGAAGGGAGCCAGCGATTGGAGCCGCCCCAGGAGGAGCCACCGGTACCAGGAGATCCGCCGTCGTCGACTTCATCGTTCGCCCGCCTCGCCGACCCTCGCCCGAACCCCGGTGAGCCCCCAGCAACCCCCACTGGTCGCGCTAGGTTTATGTGTCGCCGGCGTTGCCCAACGTCGACGATGACTCCCAGCCGTTGGATTAGAACTAGATCGAACGTCCCACATCGCCCCATACCGCTTCGCACCCCCCCTGTCTCACTGACGAGTGGGGACAACCACTTAAACCGCTCGCGGAAGCGCTAAGCTTAGCAGGCCGGCCCGTTAACCTTTCCCGCACAGCCCAGTTATTTGAATTAAACCTTTTCCATTTTATTTCAAACACACTTCTGTACCCAATTTCAAAAATCAACCCAGGTCGATTCAGTGCATCAAATTGAATGAAACCAATTTGTTAGAAAGTTCTGGGAATGCTGAATCCAAGCCCGTTGGATTCAAGTCATTTGGATCTATAGATCACCCATGATAAAAATAACAAGGCAGAAGCTTTTCTGCATTCAAACATTTTTCAAATTTAAACCATAATAGCTTTTGAGTTGATTCCAACTCTCAAAAATCATATTTAACCATACCTTTCAGAATATATAAAAATATATAGGTTTACTTACAGAAATAATGTTCAAGTAATAAAAGAATGCTATATAGGCATTTCTAGTCACTTTATTTAATTAAAATAAAAGGGTAAAACCTTATTAAATTGTGACACCACTTTAAATCATATTCCCATGGACTAAAATATGTGGTGATGACATGTGTCAACATGATCCCATGTTTGGTTTGGAGAATATTAAATCTTAAGTAGTTTTTCAATGAGTAGAAATTACCTTTCTAAAAATAAAAAGAATTAAACCAAGCCTTAATCTGGTAATGTTAGAGATGATGTTAGATCATCTATAGGACCCATTTGTGTGATGATTGCAAGTAGTTAAGTATTGTTTGGTGATTGTGTACCTCGTATTTATTTATAGACGCTAGTACCGACCAAGGATACGAGGAGGAAGGAGGATTCTATGAAGAAGAAGCAGAGGAGAACTTCAACCACTACTCTGCACAAGGCAAGCCTAATGCTACTAGTTGAATGTGCAAGCTAACACTTGCAATTTAGCAAGCTTATATTGACACTAATGCAAGCCTAATACTACCAGTTGAATGTGCAAGCTAACACTTGCAAGATACCCTACTGATGCCACAAACCACTACTTGTTACCATGACCACTATATGCCTTAATCATATGTGATTATATCCACTTGATAAACCAATCCTAGTTTTACCTGCAAGCTTCTTACTTTATTTCTTTATCAAAGCTCTTACCTAGATTTTACCTAAGTGAATGGTAGATACTAGACAGAAATGTGAAGGTTGCATAAAGAGCATAAAATTTGCCTAAGCTAGATAATCTTGATGTCATATTAAGGCATGAGATTGAACTTAGTTAAAACTCCACTAGTTTACTACCCCCCCCCATCAGTGCTTACCCCCACCTGTAGATGCTAGTGCTAAGCATAAAACTTTATCAACTTTAGATGGGAATACTTGGTGGAAAAATGGTTATGAAAACCTTGGAATGATGGATCATTCTATTGAAATGTTTTGGACTTGTGTTACGAACACTTGATGATTTTGGTGATGAAAATGTTGAGGCATGAGCCTTACCCGTTTATAAAACTGATGGTTGTCTGGATGCGATACCATTCCAATTTTATCGTACAACCACAATACCCGAAGATTGGGTAGGGCTTGACTGGAAACTTATATACCTTAGTATTAGTTCCCTCATGGCCAAGGTCTGAGCTGAGGCTACCTTGTGAAGATTGTCCACCTGTGCAGTACCCAAGATGACAGTTGGTCATGGTTGGGAGGCCAAACTCACAGGAGAGGTGCTTATACTAGGGCGTGTAATTGAAAGGTTAGGATTGATTATCCGCATACTGAGTATGGTGAGTTCAGGATTTGTTCCTGACGGATGTATCGAATGTTGTGGTGAAAGTGTACAATCTCTGTAGAGTGTCAAACTATTCGAATAGCCGCGTCCGCGGTTATGGACAGTTGGAGTGGTCATACTGATCCCCCGCCAGACTTTTCAAAATAACTTGTGAAATGAAGTGAGACTTTGACTTGACCACAACAGGGTTGTGATATGAAATACAAGTTCCCCCCTTAGGTGTTATAAAACTTTAACTAGCATTAGTTGCTTCCAAACTTAGTAGAGATAAATCTGGCTTTTGCAAAACAACCCTAGAGCCTAGTGTCCTATTATCAAAAAACCCTTTAATTTGTTAGTATTAGTTTGCGAGTACTTAAAGAGTACTCATGGCTTTGTCCCTAGCTATTCCCATGGCCAGACTATGAAGAGGAGTACCTGGAGGATGGACCCTAGGAAGGTTACGACAACTAGGATCATCTCTCATCGTCAGCATTGCCTGTGACCCCGAAGATGGAGCTTCGCCTATGCTACCGTTATTATTACGTATTCCGCTGCTTGATGTTATATTCAGAACTGGATCATGAGATTCCTATTTGTGTAAGAACTTATGTACGGATTGTAATGGATGATGTACTATGGTATCCAATTCTGTTATGTCTCGCAAAAATGGTAATCCTGGCATTGCGATGTGTGGCATAACAGGCATCTGGGATTAAAAATCCGGGTGTTGACACCAGGTGGAGCCTGTCCAGTCACAATGAAGATATTAGTATGGAACTGCCGCGGTTTGGAGAATAACACGGCAGTCCTAGCGCTTCTGGATGTCTTGAGGCGCCATAACCCCGAGGTTGTGTTTTTGTCGGCGACACACCTTGATCGCTATCCGGATGAATGTCTTCGAAGAAGAGTAAAGATGGACATCAGTATTATTCAACCTAGTGATGGACGAAAGGGTGGTATTCTAATGATTTGGAGAAGTGAAGTGAAGGTATCTCAATTATATGCATGCCGAAATTACATTGACGTTGAGGTAGAGGAGGAAGTGAACAAAATTTGGAGATTTACTGGTATGTACGGTGAATTCAAATAGGCTGATAAATACAAAACATGGGACAGATTGATGAATATCCATCTGCAGAATAATTTACCTTGGATGATGATGGGAGATCTGAACGAAATTTTATATGCACATGGGAAATAAGGAAGGAGAATTAGAATAGGAAGGTATACTAAAGATTTTCATGACTGTTTGGAGGTGTGCGATCTAGAAGATGTTGGTTATGTCGGCGATCCTTTAACTTGGCATCGAGGTTAGATGAGAGAAAGACTGGACAGAGGGCTAGCTAATTCTAGTTGGTTCCAAATGCATGAAAGTGATGCCGTTGTACATCTCGAGTACAATCATTCTGAGCAAGGCCCCTTTTATTGGATACCAAGTACTACTCTGCTGCAGCGGTGCATCCAACAGAGAAGCAATTAAATTTCGAAGCAAGGTGGTTTAAAGAGGAAGGCTTTAGAGAGACGGTGGAGTAACAATGGATGGACTCGGCTATGGCGTCAAACGTGATCGACGTGCTATCCAGACTAAAAAGCATGCATGCTGGTCTACATGCATGGGATCGGCGGGTTCTGCAGCAGCCCAAAAAATGGTTACGGAAAGCCCAGAGAGAGAGTTAGAGGAAATCATGCATGGGCCAGTATATGCTAATGAGCAGCGCAAGCATGATTTAGCAATAGAAATTTAAAAACTATTGGAGCAGGAGGAGATTAAATGGAGTCAACGAGCAAGAGCAAATTGGCTCCAACATGGTGACAAAAATACATCTTATTTCACAACTTTGCATCTACCCAGAAGAAAAGGAACTTCATCAAAAAACTGAAGGGGCCGACGGGTCAGATGATAGAAGGTACAGATGAATTAAATCCGGTTATTCTCCAGTATTTTCTCTAATCTGTTTAAATCCATACCCAAACCCAAGTTGGATAGAAGGAAGGACTCTTTCCTTCTTCCACTAGGAAACTATTGTTCCAGTTTGACTTTTCAAACCTCCCTTTTGACTTTCAATTTAGAGCTTTATTTCTCCCTCGCAAATTCCCAACCAAAGTGACCTAGGACATGATCCAATCATTCCACTTAACCATGACACATTCATGGACCATTCCCCTTTCGGTCCGGTGAACCTTCTAGACCCTTCTAGAACCTCTCCGATGAAAACATCGGAATCATTCCCGAACTCCGGAATCGGACTTTCCTTATATGAATCTTATTCTCCGGACCATTATGGATCTCCTCGTGATATCCCGGATCCCATCCGAGACTCCGAACAACATTCGGTTTCCCTACTTACATTCCACATCTACTAAACAACATCGAATCCTTAAGTGTGTCTCCCTACGGTTCGTGAATTGTACGAACATGACCGAGACACTTCTCCAATCAATAACCAATAGAGGAATCTAGAAATTCATATGGCTCCCACATATTTCTACGATTACTTTGCGATCGAATGAACCACTTACATACGATACCAATTTCCCTTTGTCTCGCGATAGTTTACTTTTCCGAGGTTTGATCGTCGGTATCTCTATCTACCTAGTTCAACCACGTTACCGATAAGTACTCTTTTCTTGTTCCCGTGATATGTGATCCCTTGTGAGCCAGTCACATGCTTGCAAGCTAATTGGATGACATTCCACCGAGAGGGCCCAGAGTATATCTATCCGTCATATGGATGGACAAATCCCACTCTTGATCCATGTGCCTCAATAGATACTTTGCGAACACTCAATGCCACCTTTGTAACCACCCAGTTACGGTGTGGTGTTTGATGTCATAAAAGCATCCTTCTGGTGATGGCAATTAGCATGATCTCATGGTCGAAGGAATTAGGTTACTATGTATCAGAAAGCTTATAGCAAATGAACTATATTAAAATGACTTGATCTTATGCTACGCTTAACTATAGGAGTATGTCCATCACATCGTTCTCCTAATGATATGACCTTGTTGTTAATAACATCTCTATGTTCATGATCAGGAAACCATGATCATATATTAACCAACAAGCTAGTTTAACAAGAGGCTTTACTAGGGACTCTTTTATATTTATAAATCACACAAGTATTAATGTTTCCGGTTAATATAATTATAGCATGGTATGTAAACATTTATCATAAGCATGAAGATATGATAATAACCTCTTTATTATTGCCTCTTGGGCATATCTCCAATACTTTGATCTTGATCCATATGATGTCTCGTGAGTAGTCCGTCTAGTTCTTGAGGACATGGGAGAAGTCATGTTGTTAGTAGTGGATTTGTGTTGAGTTATTATTCAATGGTTTAGTATTTAAGTTGTGGTGCTATTCTTCTAGTGGTGTCATGTGAAACGTCGACTACATGATACTTCACCATTTATGGGCCTAGGGGAATGCATTGTGTATTTGGCTACTAATTGTGGGGTTGCCGGAGTGACAGAAACCTGAACCCCCGTTAGGACACCTTTGCATAAGGGAGTGTAGGATCTCAGAGTTTAAGGTTATGGTTAGGTTTATATCTTAATTACTTTCCTGTAGTTGCAGATGCTTGCAGGGGGTTTAATCACAAGTATGTATTAGTCCAAGTAAGGTCGGTACATTAGCACAGCTTCACCCACACAACACTTAAAACACCAAAGAAGAGTACTTAGCTATTTGAAGCCAAAGCACTTGACAGAATTCCCATGTTTCCTCAAGAACGTTTGGTCCTTATAAGTATTTCCACCGGCTTGTCCTTTGCTAAGAAAGGATTGGGCCACTTGCTGCATTTGTTCTTTGTCTTTATTGCTTGTAGTTTGTTTTGTTGCTTTATTAGAAAACCCCTAAAAATCCATTTGCTAAGTATTTACAGAGATTTCCTGCTCCATACCACTAGTCAACACCTTCTGCTCCTCATTGGGATCGACACTCCTATTTTTCGAAAGTACTACGATACACCCCCTATACTTGTGGGTCATCAACACTATTTTCTGGCGTCGTTGCTGGGAAGTGAAGCGCTATTGAAGAGTGGAACTGGTAAAGGAAACTTGTACTGTGAGTATTGCTTTTTGTTACTGCTTATCTGTTTCCAATATGGATAACCCACTTGGTTTTCTGTTTGGGAAAACTACTACCACTCTTAGGGTAGTAGATGAACCACCATCTATTGAGATAGATCCTTTTAAGATACCTACAAGTATTGTTGATCGTGTTATGGATATTTATTATTTTGGGGATGGAACTGTCCACCCTGGTGATCACTTGCTTTTTATCCATGAATTATGTGGGTTGTTTAAGTGTGCAGGTATCACAACTGAACGGGTGAAGAAGAAGTTACTCTCCATATCCTTGAAAGGGAGAGCTGAAGAATGGTATAAGCTGCTGAAGACTGGACAATCCATGGAATGAGAGGAAATGGTATCTCTCTTTTATTCTAAATTCTATCCTCCCAGTGAAATTCATAAGGATAGAAATCTGCTATATAACTTTTGGCCTCGTGATGGAGAGAGTACAGCTCAATCTTGGGGGAGATTGAAGTTACTAATGCTTAAATGTCCTTTCATGAACTCCCTAACAATATTATTATCAATAACTTTTATGCTAGGCTTGCTCTTCATGATAAAGATTTACTAGATGCTTCTTGTGCTGGATCATTCACACGTATGAAAGAAGAAGCTAAGTGGTATCTACTAGACCGTATTCAAGAAAACACCGAAGCTTGGGAGAATGGCAAAGGAAGAAAGTCAGGTATAAACTATGATTATGAAAGCATAAAATCTTTTATGGGGACTGATGACTTCCGTGATATTAGTAATGAGTTTGCTCTTGATTCCCAAAGTATTGCCAATTGTTTTAAGGCCTTTGCCTCTTACATAGAAATTCTCAAAAATAAGTGGAATAAATACCATGCTCCTTATAAAGATGTTGTTAGTCATGTTCCTTTTAGAAGAACTGAAGTTTGTACTACTAATCATATTGTGCCTAGAGAAAATACCTTTCCCAGCTAAGGTAAAGGAGTAGTCTATGATAATTAGTGCGAATAACAAAGGTACTAAGAAAACTCTGGATCCTGATGAGCAATTGAATATCGAACCTGTGGTAGCTATTGTGAAAGACCCTGTCGCTAGAAATATAGAGGATGATCATATTGTCTTCTGTGAATACGCTTCTAATATTATCTCTCATCCTAGTAAAGCTAGTGTTCCTGTTAAAATTTGTGATCATTGCTACTATGGTTTATGTGATATTGGTGCTAGTTCTAGTTCTAGTGCTATTCTTTATGAGCTTTATAGGGAAATTATGCATGAAATTGGCCCTTGTGAGCTTGAGGACATTGATGTGGTTATTCAACTTGCTAAGAAGGAAACCATCTGCCCTATTGGTATTGTAAGAGATGTAGAGGTTCTTTGTGGTAAGATTAAGTATCCTGTTGATTTTCTAGTACTTAATTCAGCAGCTAGTGAAACTTGCCCTATCATTTTTGGTAGACCTTTCTTGAACACTTGTGGAGCTATTATAGATTGTAAGATGGAGAAAGTTTTAACTAAGTTCGATGGACATTCTTATGAGTTTAACTTTTCCAAATTTTCTAAAGCTCCTTGTGAAAATAGCTTGCCTAACGAAGATTTCAGGATGGAACAACTTGCTTCTATTGATCCAGTTTATGACCTTGGACCTCTTTTTGGTGATTGTAAGTATGCTCATTATGATGATAAAGTTGTTGCCAGTGACAATTATATTGTCAAATTTATTCAAAGTGCTACTGAAAGTTATTATCAGAGAGGGAAACATGGTTTGATGCATCTCAATAATGTTAAGTTTCCTTGTTTTATGTTGAAAGCTTTGAAGTTGCATTTGTTTTGTCTTCCTATGCTAGTGGATTTTTGTTTCAACAACTTGTTTTCTCATGATACCCCCATGCATAGGAAGTGGGTTAGACTCAAATGTGTTGGTTATTTGCTTCTTGATGCTCTCTTTCACTTCAAATATATATCTCCTTTGTGAGCATCCTTAAAACTTTCAATCCTAACTTAAAAGCATTAAAGAAAAGTACTTGTTGGGAGATAACCCAAGAGTTTGGTTGAGTCTTGGAAGTTATTACCTATGTAATAACCGCTCCTTATCCTTTTTGTTTTGGTTTTTGTGTCAAGTTCAACTACTTTTGAGAAGTAGAGGAGTTGTGAAAAGTGGTTGTCCTGGGACAGATTTTTGTACTGCATTGTAAAAATTAGTGAGGGATCTCAGTACGTAGGATGGAGATGTATTTTTCTGAGATTGTTCTCCAAGTTGTTACCCAACTTTCATTAGTTCTACACTTTTTGATTTGAGCAACAGAAGATTTTCGAAAAAAACAATCTTTACCTGCTAGTCTGTTTTGACAGATTTCTGCTATCATCTGGATTTGCCTCTTATAGAAGCCTTTGTTTTGATGGATTTCAGTTGAAGTGTGCACCTAAAGGTTAATTGTTTTTGCTTACACTAATGTTGCCATTGAGGTTTGTGTGATACCTTGTAGGAAAGGAAATTCCAGGAGAAGGAGAAAAGGAGTCTGCAGAGTTTGTCTTTGAATAGGTAAAAGTGGTGAAAACAGAAGGTTCGTGAAACCCCAATCTTTTTATATTTTTGAAGTTTTTAATACATAAGGGAAGTTACAAGACGAAACAGAGGAGGAACCGGAGGCCGGGGTGGCCAAACCCACCCTAGGCGCGGGCCCCAGCTGGCCGCGCCTGGAGGGGTGAGACCACCCCGAGCTCCGTCTCCACCTCGTTTTCATATCAAAACCTTCCTTATGCTTTGGAACTTCGTAATATATAACCCCCTGGATCCCCCGAGGTTCGTGCATCGTGTTTTTGCTTTGATCTGTTTCTGTCAGGAAAATTTCTCAAGTTTAGAGCACCATGGTCTCCGCCAACGACAAAGGCAAGAAGCCCGAGGAAGATGATCCTCAAAATCCCAAGTAGGAGGAGATTTTGGTAGGTGATGAAGAATACATGGGGGAGGATAAGCAACCGGACACCCGCACTACCGTCGCAAGCATTGGAGTGGTGGAAAAACCTACCAAGCTTAGGAGGACAGCACGGATGTCTATAGGAGGGAAACCTCCGCGTCTTATCTATAATCCAGGGTCATCTTCTCCATGCATCGAGAGACCTTTCCATACTCTTATACATGAGCATCAATATCAACATGTGCCCAAAGGGGACTTGCCCTCGATGTGGGATATGCCTTGTTCTAACCATGCAGGGGAGGAGCATACTAAGAAGGAAGAGTGGGGAAAGAATAGCAAGGACTAGAATTCTCGGCCCGATATGATCATGAACCGTATTGAGAAAAATTCGGAGTTGATTCGTACTCTGACCTTTGATATTGAGGATTTGAAGAAATTTATTGAAGATCTTATCAAGAGAACACCACCACCACCGAAGGAGTAATTCGTCATCAGGTTTGGCATCCCCTTGGCTTGTTCCAAGCTTGGGAGGAGTGCCGCGGTATCACCATATCTTTTATATTTTACCTTTTTAGTGGATTCATATCTTTGGTAGAGAGGTTATCTTATAGATTGGTTTGCATGTGGAAGTATCTCTCCTTTAGTTGATTATCTATGTATCCCTTGGTGTGAGTGCCTTTATGGAATATTAATGAGAAGTTTCATCTTTTACTTTTTGCACTTCTTATTTTAGTTTGCAATCTCTATTATATGATGGATCTTGTTGATCAGTATTGGCATCACTTTGGGAGCATCAAGTAAATCTAAATTGGTTTTGGCAAACCAAGTTCTGGTCAGTAGCAACACTTTTTGAGGTTTGAGAGAAAAAGAGAAAAAGCTTACATGTATTTTGTATAATTTATTTTCTTTCTTGTTGGCTCATAAGCTTAGTATTCTTTATTTAAGATCTTTTGTGTCTTCAAAGAAGATTGCATGTTTCGCTTTATCACTTGTAGGTTTACTTGTTTCTTTCAACTCTTTTGCTTGCTTCCCAGCCTTGCTAGCCAAAAACCTGTTTTTGAGAAGGCGTACTTCTCATGTTTCCAATCCCTTTGAACCAAAACCTGTGCCATTTGTGTCCACCATCTCTACCTATTAGCAATTGCTATTCCAAGCAAATTCTCAAGTTTCATCTATCTTTCAAATTAAAAAGTATTTTATTATGTGAAAACTAGTTAGTAAAGCTCTCACGAACTTGATAGCACACCTTATTTCCTTGCCCCTAATAGGCTTGAACCATTGTGTCATTGAAGTTGTATATGCTTGCATCTATACATTGGAATTAGCAGAACCGTGCTGTCACGGGGAACACTTTCAACATTGTACCTGTACGTTGTACACAGTTGATATCATGCTCTTTTGTTTGCGGATGTAGTCGGTGTGAAATAAACAGGGAACTTGTGAGTCCATGGAGTGATGTATGTGTGTTAGAGAAATGCCTAGGCCGCTAGCCTAAGCCATGCCTAATCATGGTGGAAACTTGCAGCATCACCATATTGAGCATTCTGTGAAGCATCCTCAGTAAAAAGCTATGCACATAGTAAATAAAAAGATCGCTGAGATGCTCATTGTCTGCTTGCCTTGTCATTTTGGTTATGGGATAGATCTTGTACCATGTGCAAGGGGTACCCCGTTGGTGGTTCTTTATGATACACATGTACTTACATTGACAAGAACTTACCGGTGACCAAAGTTGAGTAGCATGAGGAGTGGCCCTCATACTCAAGGGACATGAGATTGCCAACTTATATTTCGTCAAGCATATACTCCATCCTTGTTCACTTTAACCTTAATCATATCAAGATGCCTATGATAGGGGAAATGAGGGCTCAAAGCTAGTAAGTACCATAATATTTTGGGAGCTCTTTATGACTTGAAATCCCTGCTACCCTCTATGAAGGGACCTTTCTCCTATTTTCTAAGTTGAGTCAGTAAACCTACTTCCTCTCTGTCTCCAGCAAGCATTTGATTTGTTGTGTTGCAAGCATTCATATGGTGATTTATTCAATCATGTTCTTTAGCTTCCTTGTTTGCACAAAAATCTTATCTATTGAGTATTACTTTGAAAGCCTTCATTGTGAAAAACCTTTTTGAGCAAAGATTGATCCTTTTATAAAACTTCTTCAAAAGTTCTTTTGTGAAACTGTTTGCCAGCTGTTCTTTGACCAGGAACAATTTTTGACAATTCCAATTATGATTTATCTTTATGCATCTCTATTATGACTCCTGTACTTGTTGCAAGCTAAGTTATATAATGGTGAGTTGCTTTATTGTATGAGTTGTGTAATGGTAAGTGTGATGCTTCTTGTCCGTATTCTTTTATCAACACTTCACTCCATAAACCTGTGGACATGTTTACTGAGCTCAATTTTTGCTTGGGGACAAGCGAAGATCTAAGCTTGGCGGGAGTTGATACGTCCAATTTGCATCACCATTTTATATCATAATTTGCCTATATTAATTGATATATGTCTTATTATGAGGTATTACTTATGTCTTTTCCACTATTTTTGCATGTTGGATGATTCTTGGAGGATCGACTGTCAGAGTCAGGATTCTGATGGAAAAAGAGGTGTTTTGATGCAATTTTGCGAAGATAAGAAAAATACCAGAAAAATATTGGAAACTTATATTTTCCCAGAAGCCAGAGGAAGCCAGAAGGGGAGGCGTAGCTGGGCCACAAGGGCCCACACCCCCCTAGGCGCGAGTCCCCCTAGGACACGCCTAGGGCAGGTGTGGCCCACCTGGCCGGCTCTCGACTCCGCCCTCTCGCCTATATCTTCCTCACGGAACCCTAATACTAGGGGAGCAACCACGGAAATATTTCCACCGCCTCTGCGGGGCGGAAAACACCGAGAGAGAAAGATCTCTCTGGCAGACAGATTTCTGCCAGGGAAATTCCTTCCCGGAGAGGGGAGATCGTCGCCATCAACACCATCGTCAAGCTAGGCTTCATCGGGATCATCATCATCATCCACACCATCATCTCCACCAGCACCATCATCATCACTCCATCCCATTGTAAAAATTGTGTTGGATATTGCTTTAGTTCTTAGGGGAAACTTTCCCAGTGTTAATTACTATTATAGTTGATGCTTGTGAATGGAACCATTGGATTATTTTTTATGTTTAGATTTTTATTCATCACCATATCATCTTTGATCTTGATCCATATGATGTATTGTGAGTAGTTTGTCTAGTTCTCGAGGACATGGGAGAATTCATGTTGTTAGTAGTGGATTTGTGTTGAGTTATTATTCAATGGTTTAGTATTTAAGTTGTGGTGCTATTCTTCTAGTGGTGTCATGTGAACGTCGACTACATGATACTTCACCATTTATGGGCCTAGGGAATGCATTGTGTATTTGGCTACTAATTATGGGGTTGCCAGAGTGACAGAAACCTGAACCCCCGTTAGGACACCATTGCACAAGGGAGTGTAGGATCTCAGAGTTTAAGGTTGTGGTTAGGTTTATATCTTAATTATTTTCCTATAGTTGCGGATGCTTGCAGGGGGTTTAATCACAAGCATGTATTAGTCCAAGTAAGTTTGGTACATTACAGGTTCATCCACACAACACTTACAACACCAAAGAAGAGTACTTAGCTATTTGAAGCGAAAGCACTTGACAGAATTCCCATGTGTCCTCGGGAACGTTTGGTCCTTATAAGTATTTCCACTGGCTTGTCCTTTGCTAAGAAAGGATTGGGCCACTTGCTGCGCTTGTTCTTTGTCTTTATTACTTGCACTTTGTTTTGTTTCTTTATCAGAAAACCCCTAAAAATCCGTTTGCTAAGTATTTACAGAGATGTCCTTTGCTAAGAAAGGAGGCTCATGATACTCTTTATTCTATCCATCCCGGAGGAACTAAGATGTATCAAGATTTAAAAGAGCAATTTTGGTGGCATAAGATGAAGAGAGAAATCAGAAGCTATATCGCCAAGTGTGACATATGTCAGCGAGTCAAGGCAGGACATCAAAGACCCGCTGGATTGTTGCAACCATTACAGATTTCGGAATGGAAATGGGATTCCGTTGGAATGGACTTTATCACTGGACTGCCTACCTCTAGTAGGGGAAATGACTCTATCTAGGTCATAGTGGACAGATTGTCCAAAGTCGCCCATTTCTTGCCCGTCAAGACCACATATCAGAGTTCGAAACTAGCAGAGTTGTACATCGCGAGAATCGTTAGTTTGCACGGAGTCCCCAAGAACATCGTATCGGATCGAGGAACTTAGTTTACCTCGAGATTCTGGAAGAAAGTCCAAGAAGGTTTAGGAACCCGCCTAGATTTTAGCACCGCGTATCACCCTCAGACCGATGGACAAACGGAGCGAGTAAATCAAATACTCGAAGATATGCTTAGAGCATGCGGGTTAGAATATGGATCCAAGTGGGAAGACTGTCTGCCGTTTGCAGAATTTTCATACAACAATAGTATCAAGCCAGTTTGCAAATGGCCCCATTTGAATTTATGTACGGACCAAAGTGTCGCACCCCTTTGAACTGGTCGGAAGTAGGAGAGAGTCAGATTTTTGGACTCGACATCCTACGAGAAGCTGTCACATCCCAAGATTTTTCAAATCTTGTAATGTGAAAAATAAAATAAACAAAATAAATTTTGTTGAAAATCAGGGTGAAAAGAAACTTTTGTTTCTAAAAGAAAACTTAAAACCCCATCTTGAACAAACTTTGGTAAAAGTTTGAATCCAACAAAATCCAAATCAAGGTAAATGCATTCGTCAATGAATATGTCTGGAAATTTAAACACTTGGAAAATAAATCCAAATCCCAAAGCCCTAATGGAATAAAAATCATTTCCAAGTTATCTCCAAGCTTATGGATTTGATCCATATAAAATATTGTCAACAAACATTTACAAATGATCAAGAAAGACAAATAGAAATATTATAAGACCATATAAATTGGAATCACCAAGTTTGGATCTCTAAATAAAAAGATATGGATTTTATAAGTTAAAGAAAGAAATATTAAATAAAGAATATTTAAAGACCAAATCAAATCTTGGCCTAACACATAAACAAGTGGATTAAGTTATAATCCAAATCCAAATAAAATAAAAAGGATAAAGAATTTCCAAAATAAAATAAAATGGCTTAAACCAAATCCTATTGGAATAAAGACAAACCCAAATTTTAGATGATTAATAAATCTTATTAAAAACTTTTCCAAATAATTCAAGATGAATTATTTGACACCCTTTTAAGTAAACAAAACTTACTGAAAGGTTTTGGAAGAATTTAGAAGTCAAATGGAAATTAAAAACATTATTAAATCCTATTTTGATTTAAAACAAGGGCCCTTTTTAGTAATTAAAAAGACCCGAAAAAGAAGGAATAAATTATCCTAAAAATGACTCCAGAATGTTTTACTAACCAGTATTTAAACCCACACAAATTTTGGCAAGGTTTTGAATTCAAATGAGTGTTTGAATTGGTGGTTCAAAATCAAAACAGAAAAATCAAAAGAGAAAAAGAAAAACAAACAGAACAGGAAAAAAAATAAGAAAAGGACCCAGCCCAACTAGCCTGGCCCAACTAAGCCCAACCTAACCCACTGCTCCTCTCCTGCAGAGAAATGCTTCACACCAAGAAAGAAACCCGCAGAGACGCTGACGACCAGGCCCCACTTCCCCTTTCTCTCTCACGCAGACAGACACGCCCCATCTGTCAGCTTTCTCTCCTACCCGCGGACCTCTTCTTCCCCCAACGCCGCTGCCGTTGCTGCACTAACTCCGCTGCTTGAATTCGCCTTAACGCCGCGTTAATCCCTCTCCGTGACCATGCTAGTTAAAGCGCCTCTCCCTCCTCTCTCTTTCCCCTCTATCGCCCCACCTTAGCGTGCCCCCAGGCCGCCCAATTCTTCTCTGCACCGTCCTCTGTCCGACGACTCTCCAGCGTCGATTCCGGCAGACCCGCGCCACCCCTCACCTCCTCGAGCACGCGATCATCTTCCCCAGACTCTGGCGCACACTCCAGTGCCTCCAGCTCCCTCTCGCTTGCCCACAACCTCGCCTCCGTCTTCGTCTGAGCGCCACCGAAGAACCCCGTAACTCCGGCGAGCACTACTGGTGAGTCTAGACCGCCCCTTACCTCCTCTTGGATACTCACAAGATCGTGGCTTCCATACGAACCTAACGGTGCCTTTTATTTGCCTTAGCACGCTGTATATCGTTGCCCCCATCGACATCTGACCGCACCCGAGGCACAGCTCAACTCCGACGAGGAATTCCTGCAACCCCAGTGCGCCCCTTGACTGAAGAAAGCCACGTTGAGCATCAGTGAGTCAAAGCGATTCTGGTGAGCCACTCTCCCTGACCCCTTGCTTCCTATTTTGCCCGCTCCGCTGCTAGCCGAGCGTCGCCGCCGCACGCTGCCACTGAGCGCCGCCAGTGTTTGGTTAGATCGTCGCTAGCCGTTGGATGCAAATCGTAGGGATACGATAGACGACTTAACGAACCGTTTTTGATCAATCTGTGCCGCATGATCTATTTAGATCTGACGCCTCCCGTAGCGCGATCCAACCGAAACGGTATCGACGAATTAAAACAAGACACGTGGCTCAGCTCGCTTGATTTAAAACAGAATAGATCTATTAGATGTGCCAATTTGAAAAATCCATAACTTTCAAACCACACGTCCAAATTTTGCAAACTTTATATCAATGGATTCAGAAAAACAAGACCTAGCCAACCATGCACTTTGTCTAGTAAAAAGATTTTGGTAAAACGTTTTTTTTTGCAGAAACTTATGTATGCTTGTTTAGATTATAAAAATTGTTCTAAAATGATTTTGGGGATAAAATCTTTTGCAAATGGTGTGTTTTGAACCTACTGACCCTAGGAAACAAATTGTGGTTTCAAAAATGTATTTGGTGAAACAAAAGAATGAATCTTTGATTTAAACCATTTCTAGTCAAATAAAATTATGGTTTAATTGTTAAAAATGTTTTTGGAGGAAAACCTTTGGGAAATGTTTTGGAAATAAACTCTCTGACCCTAAACACAAGATTTTATGGTTTGAAAACATATTTTCTTAAACCTATAAAAGGATGCCTTATTAAAAGCATTTCTTCACCACATGAAATAATGATTTGGTTTAAAAATAGTTTATGAAGTAAAACCTTTTGCAAATGACTTTGCCACTTTATAAAATGACCATTAGGTGTTTTAAAATGTTTGTGACCCATTAGAAACCACTTTTGCAAATAAAACAATCTCTTGCATGCTTGCATGCATTGTTTTGTTTCTATAATTTTATGTGATGAATTGCTTGAATGGTAGATTGAATTATTATTTGCTTGATTGAATTGTAGTGATTTGAAGTGAGTGAACATTGCAAAGATCAAGGAGTGAACCTATACTCTCTACCAACAAGGCAAGTGATGCTTCATACCTTATCCCATTATTTTCACTATGCATTAGTGATATTTCTAAGTAAGACTTGCATGGAATTTTTGCTAAGTATAAACCATGCTATGGGAAATCCTAGTAGATGAAACCTTAGTATAATTTCCTAAGTTAAGATTCCTACTACTATCATGCTTAGCTTAGCTAGTAGAAAACAAGGGTGGAATATATATTCATGCTATGGAAAATTTCTAAGTCCGAGGACTTGTGTTTTGTTTAATAAAACAACTAAGTGAATGAATCACCTGGGTGGAATGGAAGGAATGGTTTGTGTTGAGTGGTTCACAAGGCCCATTTCTATGGTTTACCTTGTGTATCTCACTTGTGGATGGCCACCCAGGAACAAAGAGATTTGAGATGTCAAATGTTGAGAAGCTTCAAGTGCAACCACTTGGCATTATGGGCTCTGCCTGGATCATATAGGTTGCAATAACTTAGCCAAATGGACAATTGGTGGTAGGGGTTTGATAGGTTGGAGCGCGTCCATTCTGGTCTAAGGGAAGGCTTCTGAAAGATCTTGTCTTGGTGAAACCAAGTCTTGTGGGGAAAGTGCACCACCTCTCCAGAGTGTAAAATCTAAGTACTTAGCCATGTCCCTGGTAAAGGACAATTTGAGCATCAAGACATGGAAGCTATCAAGAATCTCATCATCCAAATTTCTAAGTTAAAAACTTGTGGTTGAACAAGGGTTATGGTTCACCAATTTCTATTGGTGGTTCCTTGGGTGATATTTTGTCAAGCAAAAACTTAGTGTTTTCAAATGATAAGGAAAATCTATTTTGTGCAAAGCAAGCCTAAGCTCCACTTAGCCAAATGCATATAGATGATAGACTCCACTATACTACCATAGTATCACTTGCCAATACAATTCAAATGTATTGACCCTTGTGGCTGTAACTTGTTATGTTGCAGGTTTTGTTTGATATTAGTGAAGTTTAATGATTAGGATTACAAGTCTACAACCAACATGTCTGTCTGTGGCACTTTGAAGATGAAGGACCCCATGCTATTGTTATATTCTGCTGCATTGTAATGAAATAGCCAAATGAGCTATGTAAGATGTAATAAATTATTTTATTCCTGGTTATAAAGTTGTATTATGACCTTTGTTTCTTGATATTACATCTTAACTGTGGATGCTAGCTATTGATCTAGGGACTAGCATTGTAAACACAGGGATCTCTACCTTATAAAAGGTTGGGAACTCTACAGATGGTATCAGAGCATTGTGTTGCCTGTAGGATTATAACCCTAGGATTGGACAAAACCCCTTAGGAAAATAGGAGTTGTATTTGTTCCAAAACTTATTTACAAACAATCTTGTAAACTCTTTCCTCAACCATTATTGGTTTTAATTCTACACCTCCTCTATTTTAACTTGATGGATAAAGCCTACCCCATGGCCAAAGACTTCACCATGTGAAAAGGACTTCATCAACTTTAATGACTTCAACATCATCAACTCTAATGACTTCAACATCTTCAACTCTAATGACTTCAACATCTTCAACTCTAATGACTTCAACATCTTCAGCATTTTCACCAAGGACTTCAACCTTGGACATCACTAAGGACAAGTGAGACAAGAAATCTTGCTCAAGATTTGAAGACTAAGGAAACACAACTTAGAAGGAGCCATCATCACCTTTGAAGTTTTGTGACCAAGAGTTTTCCCAAGGAAACCATGATCTCATGCAAGAAGAATCAACCAAGAAAGATGGAAAGATCTCAAGTGAACCATATAGATGGACCACCATATTTAGTTTAAGCCAAACCCACCAACTTATGTGGTGTAACAAAAATATTTTTGGTTGCCTAAAAATATGCTTGAAACTTGTTGTTTGAGTGGAATGTTTGTTTGTGATTGCTTGCACATTGCTTGTGTGAATTGTGATGTGTGTGATTAGAATTATTTCCTTAGAAATATCTTGCCTATTCTAATCCCAATCCAACCCAAACAGATGACCTCTCCAAGAGACTCCAACATCAAGACTGATGACAACAACAACAACCAAGAGGACAACATGAGAGAACTCATAGTAACCCAAACCCAGTTGAACCAAGTGACAGCTCAATTTATAGCCAACACCAGTGAGGTAGATCCAACCATGCAACGGTTTTTGGAAACCCAAACCCAATTGTTGCATAAGGTGACAGATCAAATGATCAACATGGGAAGCAGCTCTTCCAAAGGAGTTTGTGACAACAAGGATGACAAAGATGTTATTTTAGAAGGAACCCAAGCTTGCAATATTTGTGGAGACAAGGATCACACTACCAAGGAGCATGAAGATCAATGCCCCAATTGTGAAGAGAAACATCCAATTGACCAATGCCCCACATCCCAAGCTACTTGTTACCTATGTGAAGGAATCAATCATGTCCCTATCCAATGTCCCATCTATTCCATAGTTGAACAAAGGAAACAAGGTGGAGTGCAAAAACTGATTGCAGACTACCATGAGAGAGCCAAGTCTACCAAGAAGGATGAAGACAAAGGAAAATCTCATCTTGTACCTCCATGCAATATGACTCAATTTAAAGGACCAAAGAGGAGACATATGAATTATCCAAGGAGCAATAGAAGGTCAAAGAAACCAGTAAACATTCCTACCTATGAGATAACATATGAAGAGCATGAACTGGAAGCACTCCTAGCTTTGGAGAAACCCAAGAAAAAGAAGGACAAAATCCATGTGCAATGTAATCATTGTAAAGAAATGGGACACTATGACAATGAATGCCCAGAAAAGAAGAAGGATCAAGGAAACAAACAAAAGGCAATGATACCAAAAGAAAAGAAAGATATCAGCCAAGTGATGTGTTTCAAATACAAAGAACAAGGACATTATGCAAGCAATTGCCCAGAAAAGATGAAACCTAAGATAAAGCCTATGAAGGATCTCAGCCTTGTCACATGTTTCAAGTGTGGAAACAAAGGACACTATGCAGATGTTTGCCCAGAGAGGTTTCAACAAGATCCCAAGCAAGCCAAGGTGTAATCTAGTTGGAATTTTTTTAAGGGTGGTAGTACCCTAGATGCTTTGAGCCAACTTGTAACCCCTAGCCTCCCCAAATCTCGGGACGAGATTTATTTTAAGGGTGGTAGCCTGTCACATCCCAAGATTTTCCAAATCTTGTAATGTGAAAAATAAAATAAACAAAATAAATTTTGTTGAAAATCAGTGTGAAAAGAAACTTTTGTTTCTAAAAGGAAACTTAAAACCCCATCTTGAACAAACTTGGGTAAAAGTTTGAATCCAACAAAATCCAAATCAAGGGAAATGCATTCCTCAATGAATATATCTGGAAATTTAAACACTTGGAAAATAAATCCAAATCCTAAAGCCCTAATGGAATAAAAATCATTTCCAAGTTATCTCCAAGCTTATGGATTTGATCCATATAAATTCTTGTCAACAAACATTTACAAATGATCAAGAAAGACAAATAGAAATATTATAAGACCATATAAATTGGAATCACCAAGTTTGGATCTCTAAATAAAAAGATATGGATTTTATAAGTTAAATAAAGAAATATTAAATAAAGAATATTTAAAGACGAAATCAAATCTTGGCCTAACCCATAAACAAGTGGATTAAGTTATAATCCAAATCCAAATAAAATAAAAAGGATAAAGAATTTCCAAAATAAAATAAAATGGCTTAAACCAAATCCTATTGGAATAAAGACAAACCCAAATTTAAAATGATTAATTGTAGAGGGAGTGTCCCAACCTTTATTAACATAAGGTGGTGTCCCCTGTGTTTACAATGCTAGTCCCTGGATCAATAGCTAGCATCCACAGTTTAGATGTAATATCAAGAAACAAAGGTCATAATATAACTTTATAACCAGGAATAACATAATTTTATTACATCTTTACATAGCTCATTTGGCTATTACATTATATTACAGCGGAATAACTATAAGCATGGGGTCCTTCATCTTCAAAGTGCCACAGGCAGACATGCTGGTTGTAGACTTTGTAATCCTAATCAATCAATCTTCACTAAAATCAATCAAACCTGCAACATTACAAGTTACAGCCACAAGGGTCAATACATTTGAATTGTATTGGCAAGTTTCACTACTATGTAGAATATAAGTGGATCCTATCATTACATGCATATTTGGCTAAGTAGAGTTTTAGGCTCATTTGCATAAAGCAATAATTTATCCTGTCTTTTCAAAATGGTTTTGGTCCTTTGTCAAATCTCCTTTTCAAAATCCCTTGAACTCCTTGGTAAATTCCCAAGTGTTCAAGTCCTTGTCAAAAATCCCTTGAGCTCCTTGGTAACCCCAAGTGCATCAAGTTTTATCAAAATCTCTTGAGCTCCTTGGTAACCCCAAGTGCATCAAGTTTTATCAAAATCTCTTGAGCTCCTTGGTACCCCCAAGTGCATCAAGTCTTAAAAGTTTTCTTTTAGAAATTAGAATGTCGAGATTTCCCATAGCCTCAAACTTTAGTTGCTCAGTATTGTCCATAACCAGGGACACGGCTAAGTACTTAGATTTTATTATCTTCTGCAGAAGTAGTACACTTTACCCACATGTCACAATCCCATCTTGTTGCCACCAGTGGCCACTGGATTAGTGCTCACCAAGATGGAGTACCGGTAGATTGAGAATGTGACGAAGTCTTTCCAGAGGGTCCTCCCATACACCATTGCTAGCTTGTCTTTAGTACCCATGTAGAATTCCAGGTCCTCATGTCCAGTAACTTGAAGACAATGCATGGGTCTTCCCAATGTAGTTGACTAAGCCAGAGCCATAAATAGCATGTGGTTGCACACGAAAGCCACAATTGGAGAAACATGTTCAATCTCTAAGTTTCCTGGGTGGTTTTCCTTTGGATCACAACACAAAGGGATTGCCATAGACATGGTTCCTTTTGTTGCCACCTTCTCCAAAACTCAAAGTATCCTTGGCCACCCAGGTGGTTCATTGAGTCCTTGTTTTATTATATAAAATCACAAGTCCTTTTCTCAACTTCATAAAATCTCAACATGTATCTCTTTTCAAAATATAGCATGGCTAAGCATGTAACAACTACATTGTTTTCACTAAGGAATGTATAGGGTATCCTATTAGGATTTAGCATAGCATAAGTATAGAAATTATTTTCATGCATGTTTCAAAATCCACTAAGTATAATGAAAATAGTAGGACTTTAGATGATAGTGTAACTTGCCTTTCTTTTGGTAGGGAATGTTGGTTCACTCCTTGATCTTGCTAGTCTCACACTTTACTAACTTCACTACAATCAATCAAGCAAACACAATATCAACAAGCATTCCAAACCAATAATCAATCAAACAATTCACACACATAAAACAATGGGATCTAGGTCATGCATGTAAGCATGCAAGAGATAGTTTTATTTGCAAAGATGGTTTCCACTAGGCTTATAAACTTTGTAAGGTTCAAAGTGGTCATTTTCCAAAGTGGCAAAGTCATTTGCAAAAGGGTTTTATTCATAAGCCCTTTTTAAATTCATTCAACATTTCATGTGGTGGAAATATTTTTATCAAAGCAACAACTTTAAGTGGTTCACCAAATAAGTTGTTGTTTCCCAAAACTTGGTGTTTAGGGTCAGTAGGTTTGCTTCCAATCATTTTCTCAATGTTTTCTTTCCAAAACATTTTCATAACAAAACCAATATTTTTAAATGGCTCAAAATGGGCTAAATCCATTAATCCATCTTAAATTTCACCAAATTCATTTTTTTAACTCCATGGGTTGGTTCCTAGGGTCAGTAAGTTCACCACAAACCAATTTGCAAAGATTTTAACCCTAAAAACATTTTTGAACAATTTTTCTAATCTAAACAAGCATACAAATGTTTCTGCAAAAACAAACAATCTAACAGATACTATTTTCTAAACAAAATGCAGGGTTGGCTAGGGCTTGTTCCACTGATTCCAACGACATAAAGTTTGTAATTTTTGGAAGTGTGGATCAAAAGTTACAAAGGTTTCAAAATTGAATCTCTAACAGATTCAAATCTGTTTTTAAAACGAAGCCTGGCCACGTGGCGCGTTTTGATTGGGCGGTACCGCTTCGTGCGGATCAGCAACGTGTACCGCAGGATCTAAAGTGAATCGTGTGGCACAGAACTAATCATACCCCTTCGACTAAAGATCTATCGTGAGCGTCGGATCAAAATCCTACGGTGTACAGCGTGCCAGCCAAAGATGGGCGGCGCTCCGGTGGCTACTGGCGGCGGAGCGGCCAGACGGTGGAGGCGCCGACAATACAGGAAGCTAGAGTGGCTGAGGAGGTGCTCACCGCGTTCGCAGAAGTCTGGGGAAGCTCAACGTGTTCTCGAGGAGTCCAGGGGCGCTCTGGTCCGACGTGGATTGCTCGCCGGAGTTCCTGTTGGCGTCGGTTGCGCGTGGTCGTGGTCGAGGGCGAGGCTGCAGAGCATGCCGAAGCAAGGTAGAGGGTGCGTTAGACGCGCAAAGTCATTGCGGTGGTGCGAGCGTGAAGGAGGAGGCGTGGGGTGGTCTAGCTTACCAGGGGGAGGTCGTCGGAGAAAAACCAGACGCGGCGGCGCTCCGAGCTTGTCGAAGACGACGTTCTGGGGCGCCCGCAATTGAACGAGAGGCACGGACAGATGCGCCAGGAGGTGGGGGGTATGTGTGCGTGGTCGATGAGACTAGGGGCGGCGCTGGGTCGCCGGAATCGGCACCGAACCTCGTCGGAGCAGAGGGTGGTGTTGAGCGAAATTCGGCAGCCTGGGGGCATGTCGAGGTGGGGCGACAGAGGGGAAATAGAGCGAGAGAGTGGGCGCTTAAGAGGGCCAGATTGCTGAGCGGAATCACTGCGGCATTACTACGAATTTACGCACGGCATCAACGGCAGGAAACAGCCGATGTGGTCGTCGCGAGGAAGAAGGTGAGCTGGAGGGGTGGGGTCCGGGAGTCAGCGAGAGAGTGAGAGAGAAGAAAGGGCCACTCATCAGCGTCTCTGTGGGTTCAAAATTGAGTGCGAACCGTTTTCTTTCGGGGAGAGGGAAGCTGGGCTGGTACTGGGCTCAGTGGGCTTTGTCGACTAGGCTGTTGCCTATTTCTATTTTTTTTCCTTCCTGAATGTTTTTCTTTTTCCAATTCTAATTTCTGTTTTGAAATTCAAACAACACTCAAGCATTCAAATTGATTCAAACAATCACCAAACAATGCAATTGAATCTGGTTCGGTTTAGCAACATAAACCAATTCAAAAAAATAAATTAATGTTTTTATTTTAGAGTCCATTTATAATTAAATAAAATGGACCTTAGTTATTAAATCAAATAGGTTTTGTCTTATTTAAAAATCTTTATTTGAAATCTAAATAAAACCAAAACACTTCAGTAGGTTTTATTTGAGAATATAAAAGACTTAGAAAACTTATTTAAATTAAATAAAAAAGTTTTAGTGTTTATTAAGAATGGGAAAAGCCTTTACTTAAATAAAATTGGATATTAAATCCTTATTATTTTATTTAAATAAACCTTTTCTATTTTTATCAAAATAAAATGTTTTATTTCAAAAGCTTGGCCAAGGTTTAATTTGGCTCTATAAAATAATCCTTATTTATAAAACTTCTATTTCATTTGAAACCAAATCCTTTTATTTAAAAGATCCAAAATAGTAATTCCAAAATATTTTATTTTCCTTTATTAAATGTTTATCTTTTTAAATCCATTTAGGATTTTATCTTTATCAAAATAGGTTTGAAGGTTTTTCAAATAAATTCAAAAAGTTTCTTCTCACCCTGAAAATCAAACAAAGTTTTATTCTATTCATTTATTTTTCACATCACAAGATTTGGAAAATCTTGGGATGTGACAGGCTACCACCCTTAAAATAAATCTCGTCCCGAGATTTGGGAAGGGTAGGGTTACAAGTAGGCTCAATACAACTAGGGTACTACCACCCTTTAAAATTTTCAAACAAAATTACATATGGGCTTGTTTGGAATCTTGGGGAAACTTCTCTGGGCAAACAATTTGCATTGTGTCCTTGGTTTCCACACTTGAATCATGGGCCAAGGTTGAGTTTCTCCATAGGCTTGTTCAACTTGTTCTTCATCTTTTCTGGACAGTTGCTTGCATAATGTCCTGGGTTCTTGCAGTTGAAACAGTTGATGTCTTTGAGTTCTTTACGTGGCTCTTGTGGACAAGTTGCCACATAATGGCCTAGCTCTTTGCAGTTGTTGCACACCACTTGGCCAATTTCCTTATTCTTATGGTTCTCTGGGCATTCACTGGAATAGTGTCCCATTTCTTTACACTTATGACATTGCACATGGCTTTTGTCCTTCTTTTGCTTTTTGGATTTCTCCAAAGCTAGGAGTGCATCCAGTTCATGTTGTTCATATGTTATATGGTAGGTAGGAATGTCTACATGCTTCTTGGACCTTTTATTGCTCCTTAGAAAATTCACATTCCTCTTATTTGCTCCTTTGAATTGGGTTGTTTTGCTTGGAGGTATAAGTGGTCCTTTTCCTTTGTCATCAACCTTCTTGGTAGACTTGGATCCTTCTGGATGGTTTGCAATCATTTGTTGCACTCTACCTTGTTTCCTTTGTTCAACAATGGAATAGATGGGGCATTGGATAGGAACATGGTTGTTTCCTTCACATAGGTAGCAAGTAGCTTGAGAAGTGGGACATTGTCCAACAGGATGTTTCTCTTCATAGTTGGGGCATTGCTCTCCATGCTCCTTGGAAGTATGATCCTTGTCTCCACAAATGATGCAAGCTGGGGCTCCATCTAGAATAACATTTCTGTCATCCTTGTTGTCACAAACTCTTTTGGAATAGTTTTCTTCCATGTTGACCATTTGATCAGTCACTTTAAGCATCAACTGGGCTTGGTCTTCCAAAAACTTTTACAGGGTTGGATCTTCACCATTGGTGTTGGCTATGAATTGAGCTGTCATTTGGTTCAACTGGTGTTGGGTTGATATGAGCTTTTTCATGTTGTCCCCTTGGTTGGTGTTGGTGTCATCAACCTTGATGTTGGAGTCTCTTGGAGTAGTCATCTGTTTGGGGTTGAATTAAGATTAGAATAGGCAAGATATTTCTAAGGAAATAGTTCTAATCACACACATCACAATTCACACAAGCAATGTGCAAGCATTCACAAACAACTTTTTACTCAAACAACAAAGTTCTAGCACATACTTAGGCAACAAAATATTTTTGTTACACCACATATGTTGGTGAGTTTGTCTTAACTAAAATATGGTGGTCCATCTATATGGTTCACTTGTGATCTTTCCATCTTTCTTGGTTGCTTTTTCTTACTTGAGATCATGGTTTCTTTGGGAAACTCCTTGGTTACTAAACTTCAAGTGATGTGGGCTCCTTCTAACTTTTGCATTCCCTTAGTCTCCAAATCTTGAGCAAGATTTCCTTGTCTCAGTTGTAGTCCTTTGTGATATCCAAGTTGGAAGTCCTTGGTGAATATGCTGAAGATGTTGAAGTCATTAGAGTTGAAGAAGTTGAAGTCATTAGAGTTGAAGAAGTTGAAGTCATTAGAGTTGATGTTGTCCTTTGCTCATGGTGAAGTCTTTGGCCATGGGGTAGGTTTTCCATCAAGTTGAAATAGAAGAGATGTAGAGTTGAAACCAAAATGGTTGAGGAAAGAGTTTACAAGTTTGTTTGTAAGTAAGTTTTTGAAATAAACATAACTCCTATTCTTCTAAGGGTTTTTGTCCAATCCTAGGTTTACAAATCCTACAGGCAACACAATGCTCTGATACCATCTGTAGAGGGAGTGTCCCAACCTTTATTAACATAAGGTGGTGTCCCCTGTGTTTACAATGCTAGTCCCTAGATCAATAGCTAGCATCCACAGTTTAGATGTAATATCAAGAAACAAAGGTCATAATATAACTTTATAACCAGGAATAACATAATTTTATTACATCTTTACATAGCTCATTTGGCTATTACATTACATTGCAGCGGAATAACTATAAGCATGGGGTCCTTCATCTTCAAAGTGCCACAGGCAGACATGTTGGTTGTAGACTTTGTAATCCTAATCAATCAATCTTCACTAAAATCAATCAAACCTGCAACATTACAAGTTACAGCCACAAGGGTCAATACATTTGAATTGTATTGGCAAGTTTCACTACTATGTAGAATATAAGTGGATCCTATCATTACATGCATATTTGGCTAAGTAGAGTTTTAGGATCATTTGCATAAAGCAATAATTTATCCTGTCTTTTCAAAATGGTTTTGGTTCTTTGTCAAATCTCCTTTTCAAAATCCCTTGAACTCCTTGGTAAATTCCCAAGTGTTCAAGTCCTTGTCAAAAATCCCTTGAGCTCCTTGGTAACCCCAAGTGCATCAAGTTTTATCAAAATATCTTGAGCTCCTTGGTAACCCCAAGTGCATCAAGTTTTATCAAAATCTCTTGAGCTCCTTGGTACCCCCAAGTGCATCAAGTCTTAAAAGTTTTCTTTTAGAAATTAGAATGTCGAGATTTCCCATAGCCTCAAACTTTAGTTGCTCAGTATTGTCCATAACCGGGGACACGGCTAAGTACTTAGATTATATTATCTTCTACAGAAGTAGTACACTTTACCCACATGTCACAATCCCATCTTGTTGCCACCAGTGGCCACTGGATTAGTGCTCACCAAGATGGAGTACCGGCAGATTGAGAATGTGACGAAGTCTTTCCAGAGGGTCCTCCCATACACCATTGCTAGCTTTTCTTCAGTACCCATGTAGGATTCCAAGTCCTCATGTCTAGTAACTTGAAGACAATGCATGGGTATTCCCAATGTAGTTGACTAAGCCAGAGCCATAAATAGCATGTGGTTGCACACGGAAGCCACAATTGGAGAAACATGTTCAATCTCTAAGTTTCCTGGGTGGTTTTCCTTTGGATCACAACACAAAGGGATTGCCATAGACATGGTTCCTTTTGTTGCCACCTTCTCCAAAACTCAAAGTATCCTTGGCCACCCAGGTGGTTCATTGAGTCCTTGTTTTATTATATAAAATCACAAGTCCTTTTCTCAACTTTATAAAATCTCAACATGTATCTCTTTTCAAATATAGCATGGCTAAGCATGTAACAACTACATTGTTTTCACTAAGGAATGTATAGGGTATCCTATTAGGATTTAGCATAGCATAAGTATAGAAATTATTTTCATGCATGTTTCAAAATCCACTAAGTATAATGAAAATAGTAGGAATTTAGATGATAGTGTAACTTGCCTTTCTTTTGGTAGGGAATGTTGGTTCACTCCTTGATCTTGATAGTCTCACACTTTACTAACTTCACTACAATCAATCAAGCAAACACAATATCAACAAGCATTCCAAACCAATAATCAATCAAACAATTCACACACATAAAACAATGGGATCTAGGTCATGCATGTAAGCATGCAAGAGATAGTTTTATTTGCAAAGATGGTTTCCACTAGGCTTCTAAACTTTGTAAGGTTCAAAGTGGTCATTTTCCAAAGTGGCAAAGTCATTTGCAAAAGGGTTTTATTCATAAGCCATTTTTAAATTCATTCAACATTTCATGTGGTGGAAATATTTTTATCAAAGCAACAACTTTAAGTGGTTCACCAAATAAGTTGTTGTTTCCCAAAACTTGGTGTTTAGGGTCAGTAGGTTTGCTTCCAATCATTTTCTCAAACTTTTCTTTCCAAAACATTTTCATAACAAAACCAATATTTTTAAATGGCTAAAAATGGGCTAAATCCATTAATCCATCCTAAATTTCACCAAATTCATTTTTTTAACTCCATGGGTTGGTTCCTAGGGTCAGTAAGTTCACCACAAACCAATTTGCAAAGATTTTAAACCTAAAAACATTTTTGAACAATTTTTCTAATCTAAACAAGCATACAAATGTTTTTGCAAAAACAAACAATCTAACAGATACTATTTTCTAAACAAAATGCAGGGTTGGCTAGGGCTTGTTCCACTGATTCCAACGACATAAAGTTTGTAATTTTTGGACGTGTGGATCAAAAGTTACAAAGGTTTCAAAATTGAATCTCTAACAGATTCCAATCTGTTTTTAAAACGAAGCCTGGCCACGTGGCGCGTTTTGATTGGGTCGTACCGCTTTGTGCGGATCAGCAACGTGGACCGCAGGATCTAAAGTGAATCGTGCGGCACAGAACTAATCGTACCCCTTCGACTAAAGATCTATCGTGAGCGTCAGATCAAAATCCTACGGTGTACAGCGTGCCAGCCATAGATGGGCGGCGCTGCGGTGGCTACTGGCGGCGGAGCGGCCAGACGGTGGCGGCGCCGGCGATACATGAAGCTAGATTGGCTGAGGAGATGCTCACCGCGTTCGCAGAAGTCTGGGGAAGCTCAACGTGTTCTCGAGGAGTCCAGGGGCGCTCTGGTCCGACGTGGATTGCTCGTCGGAGTTCCTACTGGCGTCGGTTGCACGTGGTCGTGGTCGAGGGCGAGGCTGCAGAGCATGCCGAAGCAAGGTAGAGGGTGCGTTAGACGCACAAAGTCATTGCGGTGGTGCGAGCGTGAAGGAGGAGGCGCGGGGTGGTCTAGCTTACCAGGGGGAGGTCGTCGGAGAAAAACCAGACGCGGCGGCGCTCGGAGCTTGTCGAAGATGACGTTCTGGGGCGCCCGCAATTGAACGAGAGGCACGGACAGATGCGCCAGGAGGTGGGGGGTATGTGTGCGTGGTCGATGAGACTAGGGGCGGCGCTGGGTCGCCGGAATCGGCACCGGACCTCATCGGAGCAGAGGATGGTGTTGAGCGAAATTTGGCAGCCTGGGGGCGTGTCGAGGTGGGGCGACAGAGGGGAAATGGAGTGAGAGAGTGGGCGCTTAAGAGGGCGAGATTGCTGAGCGGAATCACTGCGGCATTACTGCGAATTTACGCGCGGCATCAACGGCAGGAAACGGCCGGCGTGGTCGTCGCGAGGAAGAAGGTGAGCTGGAGGGGTGGGGTCCGGGAGTCAGCGAGAGAGTGAGAGAGAAGAAAGGGCCACTCGTCAGCGTCTCTGTGGGTTCAAAATTGAGTGCGAACCGTTTTCTTTCGGGGAGAGGGAAGCTGGGCTGGTACTGGGCTCAGTGGGCTTTGTCGACTGGGATGTTGCCTGTTTCTATTTTTTTCCTTCCTGAATGTTTTTCTTTTTCCAATTCTAATTTCTATTTTGAAATTCAAACAACACTCAAGCATTCCAATTGATTCAAACAATCACCAAACAATGCAATTGAATCTGGTTCTGTTTAGCAACATAAACCAATTCAAAAAAATAAATTAATGTTTTTATTTTAGAGTCCATTTATAATTAAATAAAATGGACCTTACTTATTAAATCAAATAGGTTTTGTTTTATTTAAAAATCTTTATTTGAAATCTAAATAAAACCAAAACACTTCAGTAGGTTTTATTTGAGAATATAGAAGACTTAGAAAACTTATTTAAATTAAATAAATAGGTTTTAGTGTTTATTAAGAATGGGAAAAGCCTTTACGTTAAATAAAATTGGATATTAAATCCTTATTATTTTATTTAAATAAACCTTTTCTATTTTTATCAAAATAAAATGTTTTATTTCAAAAGCTTGGCCAAGGTTTAATTTGGCTCTATAAAATAATCCTTATTTATAAAACTTCTATTTCATTTGAAACCAAATCCTTTTATTTAAAAGATCCAAAATAGTAATTCCAAAATATTTTATTTTCCTTTATTAAATGTTTATCTTTTTAAATCCCTTTAGGATTTTATCTTTATCAAAATAGGTTTGAAGGTTTTTCAAATAAATTCAAAAAGTTTCTTCTCACCCTAAAAATCAAACAAAGTTTTATTTTATTCATTTATTTTTTTCACATCACAAGATTTGGAAAATCTTGGGAAGTGACATTCATAAATCTTATTAAAAACTTTTCCAAATAATTCAAGATGAATTATTTGACACCCTTTTAAGTAAACAAAACTTACTGAAAGGTTTTGGAAGAATTTAGAAGTCAAATGGAAATTAAAAACATTATTAAATCCTATTTTGATTTAAAACAAGGGCCCTTTTTAGTAATTAAAAAGACCCCAAAAAGAAGGAATAAATTATCCTAAAAATGACTCCAGAATGTTTTACTAACCAGTATTTAAACCCACACAAATTTTGGCAAGGTTTTGAATTCAAATGAGTGTTTGAACTGGTGGTTCAAAATCAAAAGAGAAAAAGAAAAACAAACAGAACAGGAAAAAAATAAGAAAAGGACCCAGCCCAACTAGCCTGGCCCAACTAAGCCCAACCTAACCCACTGCTCCTCTCCCGCAGTGAACGCTTCACACCAAGAAAGAAACCCGCAGAGACGCTGACGACCAGGCCCCACTTCCCCTTTCTCTCTCACGCAGACATACATGCCCCACCTGTTAGCTTTCTCTCCTACCCGCGACGACCTCTTCTTCCCCCAACGCCGCTGCCGTTGTTGCACTAACTCCGCAGCTTGAATTCGCCTTAATGCCGCGTTAATCCCTCGCCGTGACCACGCTAGTTAAAGCGCCTCTTCCTCCTCTCTCTTTCCCCTCTGTCGCCCCACCTTAGGGTGCCCCCAGGCCGCCCAATTCTTCTCTGCATCGTCCTCTGTCCGACGACTCTCCGGCGTCAATTCCGGCAGACCCGCGCCACCCCTCGCCTCCTCGAGCACGCGAACATCTTCCCCAGACTCTAGCGCACACTCCACTGCCTCCAGCTCCCTCTCGCTTTCCCCACAACCTCGCCTCCGTCTTCGTCTGAGCGCCACCGAAGAACCCCGCAACTCCGGCGAGCACTACTGGTGAGTCTAGACCGCCCCTTACCCCCTCTTGGATACTCACAAGATCGCGGCTTCCATACGAACGTAACGGTGCCTTTTATTTGCCTTAGCACGCTGTATGTCGTCGCCCCCGTCGACATCTGACCGCACCCGAGGCACAACTCAACTCCGACGAGGAATTCCTGCAACCCCAGTGCGCCCTTGACTGAAGAAAGCCACGTTGAGCATCAGTGGTCAAAGTGATTCCGGTGAGCCACTATCCCTGACTCCTTGCTTCCTATTTTGCCCGCTCCGCCGCTAGCCGAGCGTCGCCGCCGCGCGCTGCCACTGAGCGCCGCCAGTGTTTGGTTAGATCGTCGCTAGCCGTTGGATGCAAATCGTAGGGATACGATAGACGACTTAACGAACCATTTTTGATCAATCTGTGCCGCACGATCTATTTAGATCTGACGCCTCCCGTAGCGCGATCCAACCGAAACGGTATCGACGAATTAAAACAAGACACGTGGCTCAGCTCGTTTGATTTAAAACAGAATAGATCTATTAGATGTGCCAATTTGAAAAATCCATAACTTTCAAACCACACGTCCAAATTTTGCAAACTTTATATCAGTGGATTCAGAAAAACAAGCCCTAGCCAACCATGCACTTTGTTTAGTAAAAAGCTTTTGGTAAAATGTTTGTTTTTGCAGAAACTTATGTATGCTTGTTTAGATTATAAAAATTGTTCTAAAATGATTTTGGGGATAAAATCTTTTGCAAATGCTGTGTTTTGAACCTACTGACCCTAGATAACAAATTGTGGTTTCAAAAATGTATTTGGTGAAACAAAAGAATGAATCTTTGATTTAAACCATTTCTAGTCAAATAAAATTATGGTTTAATTGTTAAAAATGTTTTTGGAGGAAAACCTTTGGGAAATGTTCTGGAAATAAACTCTCTGACCCTAAACACAAGATTTTATGGTTTGAAAACATATTTTCTTAAACCTATAAAAGGATGCCTTATTAAAAGCATTTCTTCACCACATGAAATAATGATTTGGTTTAAAAATAGTTTATGAAGTAAAACCTTTTGCAAATGACTTTGCCACTTTATAAAATGACCATTAGGTGTTTTAAAATGTTTGTGACCCATTAGAAACCACTTTTGCAAATAAAACAATCTCTTGCATGCTTGCATGCATTGTTTTGTTTCTATAATTTTATGTGATGGATTGCTTGAATGGTAGATTGAATTATTATTTGCTTGATTGAATTGTAGTGATTTGAAGTGAGTGAACATTGCAAAGATCAAGGAGTGAACCTATACTCTCTACCAACAAGGCAAGTGATGCTTCATACCTTATCCCATTATTTTCACTATGCATTAGTGATATTTCTAAGTAAGACTTGCATGGAATTTTTGCTAAGTATAAACCATGCTATGGGAAATCCTAGTAGATGAAACCTTAGTATAATTTCCTAAGTTAAGATTCCTACTACTATCATGCTTAGCTTAGCTAGTAGAAAACAAGGGTGGAATATATATTCATGCTATGGAAAATTTCTAAGTCTGAGGACTTGTGTTTTGTTTAATAAAACAACTAAGTGAATGAATCACCTGGGTGGAATGGAAGGAATGGTTTGTGTTGAGTGGTTCACAAGGCCCATTTCTATGGTTTACCTTGTGTATCTCACTTGTGGATGGCCACCCAGGAACAAAGAGATTTGAGATGTCAAATGTTGAGAAGCTTCAAGTGCAACCACTTGGCATTATGGGCTCTGCCTGGATCATATAGGTTGCAATAACTTAGCCAAATGGACAGTTGGTGGTAGGGGTTTGATAGGTTGGAGCGCGTCTATTCTGGTCTAAGGGAAGGCTTCTGAAAGATCTTGTCTTGGTGAAACCAAGTCTTGTGGGGAAAGTGCACCACCTCTGCAGAGTGTAAAATCTAAGTACTTAGCCATGTCCCTGGTAAAGGACAATTTGAGCATCAAGACATGGAAGCTATCAAGAATCTCATCATCCAAATTTCTAAGTTAAAAACTTGTGGTTGAACAAGGGTTATGGTTCACCAATTTCTATTGGTGGTTCCTTGGGTGATATTTTGTCAAGCAAAAACTTAGTGTTTTCAAATGATAAGGAAAATCTATTTTGTGCAAAGCAAGCCTAAGCTCCACTTAGCCAAATGCATATAGATGATAGACTCCACTATATTACCATAGTATCACTTGCCAATACAATTCAAATGTATTGACCCTTGTGGCTGTAACTTGTTATGTTGCAGGTTTTGTTTGATATTAGTGAAGTTTAATGATTAGGATTACAAGTCTACAACCAACATGTCTGCTTATGGCACTTTGAAGATGAAGGACCCCATGCTATTGTTATATTCTGCTGCATTGTAATGAAATAGCCAAATGAGCTATGTAAGATGTAATAAATTATTTTATTCCTGGTTATAAAGTTGTATTATGACCTTTGTTTCTTGATATTACATCTTAACTGTGGATGCTAGCTATTGATCCAGGGACTAGCATTGTAAACACAGGGATCTCTACCTTATAAAAGGTTGGGAACTCTACAGAAGCAGAAGAGAAGGTTCACAAGATTCGTGAGCACCTCAAGACAGCCCAATCCAGGCAAAAGAGTTACGCCGAAAAGAGACGTAGAGACCTCGCCTTCAACATAGGAGATTTTGTTTATCTGAAAGTGTCGCCATTGAAGGGAACGCAGCGTTTCCAACTCAAAGGAAAGTTAGCCCCCAGATATATCGGACCTTTCAAGATTCGGAACCGTCGAGGAGAAGTATCGTATCAATTGGAACTACCCGAAGAGATGTCAGCCATGCACAATGTGTTCCATATCTCATTACTTCGCAAGTGTCTCGAAGTCCCCGAGAAGACCTAAGTGTTCAAAAATATCGACCATCGGACCATAGAGATCAACGATGACCTGACCTATACCGAAGTACCCATCCGTATTTTGGAAGAAGCTTTTCGAACTACCCGAACCCAAAGCATCAAGTTTCTCAAGATTCAGTGGAGCAACTACACAGAAGTGGAAGCTACCTGGGAGCGCGAAGATCACATCAGGACAGAGTTTACAGATCTCTTCAAATCCTAGGTAATCTTTTCGTCCTTTTTCAAATCTCGGGACGAGATTTTGTTTAAGGGGGGAAGGTTTGTAACATCCCAAAAATATTGAACTTGGATCATCAAACTCTAATCATCAAAATTTGGGTTAACAAAAAGTTTTCTAAATAAAATTATGAAAGCATGCATATGAGTATGCATTGAATTTGAAATTCTTTAGAACCACCTTGTTTGTATGTTTCTTTGCTTGTAAAATGTTTCTTAGGTGAAATAAGCATCATCTAAAACATTTCCCACACTTTTCCCAAAGACAAATAAATCAAAACAAATAAAATAAAGGAATGGTCATTTTGACCAATTTAACTCCCATGCCTACTTTGGCTGTCTCAAACTTTCAGAACCTAACAGAAACTTTTCTTGATCTTTGCACCCCTTGATTGTACTCATAACAAAGTATAAAGGACCACTTTGTGATCATCCAGAAACTTTCAAATGCATAGTTTAAATGACAATTCAAAATTGAATCTTTATCATATGGGAAGATCCCACTTTTTCAAAAACCACTCAAACAAGATCAACTTTCAAAACCCAAGCATCTGCAGACTCACCAGTACCAATCTAGCACACCCACCAAAAATCTTTTCAAAATTCAAAACTTGAATTCATGCGGCCATTTCATCAAACACTTGGCAGACACAAATCAAACAAAATCAAAACACTATAGTGTGCAGTGCTTTGAGCCTAACCGGTTCCCTATCTAGCTCACAACCAGCTCAGTAGATCATCTAGCAAGATTAACCAAGCATTAGCACCACTGTGACCTTGCCAAAACCATTAATGGTGAACAGCCAAAGCCACCCTTGCCACCCACATGTCGACAGCAAGCTAGGGAGGAAACTAGCCGTGCCAACCTTGTCTGGGAGATCACCCATGCCTCACCGCCCCCTCTCGACCAGCCCTGCCGCGAAGACACCGACCAGAGCACCCAGGAACGCCGCGCCCGTGCCTCTGCCAACCGTGCCGAGCATGCGCCAGAGCGCCACCCTCGACCGAAGCCCACAGACCGCGCGCCGCCCTCGCCGCGTGCATACACGATCGCCACCATCCCAGGAACACGCCAAACATGCCCATTGCACTGCCCGTGCCCCGTAGCCACCGCTCGCCGTTGAAGACGCCGCCTCTGTCGCGGAGAGCGTCGCGTGTTCCAGACCAACCCGCACCGCCCCACGTCTCGCCACCGTATCGTTGAGCATCGCCAGGGAACACCGCACCGTCCCCTACCTTCGCCCATGCCAATAGCCGTCTGTACTATCACCCCCGACGAGCTCATCGTGCACCCCGTCGGTCCCCTCGCTCGACTATAAATAGAGGCCACCCCCAGCCGAATTGAGCACACCATTCTACTCCTCTCTCCTCACTGATCGTGCCACACCGTTCCCGGAGCAAGGCGAGCAACACCTCGTCGTAATTTCACCGGAGCCCGCCGCCTCTGGAGAAGAAGGGAGCCAGCGATTGGAGCCGCCCTAGGAGGAGCCACCGGTACCAGGAGATCCGCCGTCGTCGACTTCATCATTCGCCCGCCTCGCCGACCCTCGCCCGAACCCCGGTGAGCCCCCAGCAACCCCCACTGGTCGCGCTAGGTTTATGTGTCGCCGGCGTTGCCCAACGTCGACGATGACTCCCAGCCGTTGGATTAGAACTAGATCGAACGTCCCACATCGCCCCATACCGCTTCGCACCCCCCCTGTCTCACTGACGAGTGGGGACAACCACTTAAACCGCTCGCGGAAGCGCTAAGCTTAGCAGGCCGGCCCGTTAACCTTTCCCGCACAGCCCAGTTATTTGAATTAAACCTTTTCCATTTTATTTCAAACACACTTCTGTACCCAATTTCAAAAATCAACCCAGGTCGATTCAGTGCATCAAATTGAATGAAACCAATTTGTTAGAAAGTTCTGGGAATGCTGAATCCAAGCCCGTTGGATTCAAGTCATTTGGATCTATAGATCACCCATGATAAAAATAACAAGGCAGAAGCTTTTCTGCATTCAAACATTTTTCAAATTTAAACCATAATAGCTTTTGAGTTGATTCCAACTCTCAAAAATCATATTTAACCATACCTTTCAGAATATATAAAAATATATAGGTTTACTTACAGAAATAATGTTCAAGTAATAAAAGAATGCTATATAGGCATTTCTAGTCACTTTATTTAATTAAAATAAAAGGGTAAAACCTTATTAAATTGTGACACCACTTTAAATCATATTCCCATGGACTAAAATATGTGGTGATGACATGTGTCAACATGATCCCATGTTTGGTTTGGAGAATATTAAATCTTAAGTAGTTTTTCAATGAGTAGAAATTACCTTTCTAAAAATAAAAAGAATTAAACCAAGCCTTAATCTGGTAATGTTAGAGATGATGTTAGATCATCTATAGGACCCATTTGTGTGATGATTGCAAGTAGTTAAGTATTGTTTGGTGATTGTGTACCTCGTATTTATTTATAGACGCTAGTACCGACCAAGGATACGAGGAGGAAGGAGGATTCTATGAAGAAGAAGCAGAGGAGAACTTCAACCACTGCTCTGCACAAGGCAAGCCTAATGCTACTAGTTGAATGTGCAAGCTAACACTTGCAATTTAGCAAGCTTATATTGACACTAATGCAAGCCTAATACTACCAGTTGAATGTGCAAGCTAACACTTGCAAGATACCCTACTGATGCCACAAACCACTACTTGTTACCATGACCACTATATGCCTTAAGCATATGTGATTATATCCACTTGATAAACCAATCCTAGTTTTACCTGCAAGCTTCTTACTTTATTTCTTTATCAAAGCTCTTACCTAGATTTTACCTAAGTGAATGGTAGATACTAGACAGAAATGTGAAGGTTGCATAAAGAGCATAAAATTTGCCTAAGCTAGATAATCTTGATGTCATATTAAGGCATGAGATTGAACTTAGTTAAAACTCCACTAGTTTACTACCCCCCCCCCCATCAGTGCTTACCCCCACCTGTAGATGCTAGTGCTAAGCATAAAACTTTATCAACTTTAGATGGGAATACTTGGTGGAAAAATGGTTATGAAAACCTTGGAATGATGGATCATTCTATTGAAATGTTTTGGACTTGTGTTACGAACACTTGATGATTTTGGTGATGAAAATGTTGAGGCATGAGCCTTACCCCTTTATAAAACTGATGGTTGTCTGGATGCGATACCATTCCAATTTTATCGTACAACCACAATACCCGAAGATTGGGTAGGGCTTGACTGGAAACTTATATACCTTAGTATTAGTTCCCTCATGGCCAAGGTCTGAGCTGAGGCTACCTTGTGAAGATTGTCCACCTGTGCAGTACCCAAGATGACAGTTGGTCATGGTTGGGAGGCCAAACTCACAGGAGAGGTGCTTATACTAGGGCGTGTAATTGAAAGGTTAGGATTGATTATCCGCATACTGAGTATGGTGAGTTCAGGATTTGTTCCTGACGGATGTATCGAATGTTGTGGTGAAAGTGTACAATCTCTGTAGAGTGTCAAACTATTCGAATAGCCGCGTCCGCGGTTATGGACAGTTGGAGTGGTCATACTGATCCCCCGCCAGACTTTTCAAAATAACTTGTGAAATGAAGTGAGACTTTGACTTGACCACAACAGGGTTGTGATATGAAATACAAGTTCCCCCCTTAGGTGTTATAAAACTTTAACTAGCATTAGTTGCTTCCAAACTTAGTAGAGATAAATCTGGCTTTTGCAAAACAACCCTAGAGCCTAGTGTCCTATTATCAAAAAACCCTTTAATTTGTTAGTATTAGTTTGCGAGTACTTAAAGAGTACTCATGGCTTTGTCCCTGGCTATTCCCATGGCCAGACTATGAAGAGGAGTACCTGGAGGATGGACCCTAGGAAGGTTACGACAACTAGGATCATCTCTCATCGTCAGCATTGCCTGTGACCCCGAAGATGGAGCTTCGCCTATGCTACCGTTATTATTACGTATTCCGCTGCTTGATGTTATATTCAGAACTGGATCATGAGATTCCTATTTGTGTAAGAACTTATGTACGGATTGTAATGGATGATGTACTATGGTATCCAATTCTGTTATGTCTCGCAAAAATGGTAATCCTGGCATTGCGATGTGTGGCATAACAGGCATCTGGGATTAAAAATCCGGGTGTTGACACCAGGTGGAGCCTGTCCAGTCACAATGAAGATATTAGTATGGAACTGCCGCGGTTTGGAGAATAACACGGCAGTCCTAGCGCTTCTGGATGTCTTGAGGCGCCATAACCCCGAGGTTGTGTTTTTGTCGGAGACACACCTTGATCGCTATCCGGATGAATGTCTTCGAAGAAGAGTAAAGATGGACATCAGTATTATTCAACCTAGTGATGGACGAAAGGGTGGTATTCTAATGATTTGGAGAAGTGAAGTGAAGGTATCTCAATTATATGCATGCCGAAATTACATTGACGTTGAGGTAGAGGAGGAAGTGAACAAAATTTGGAGATTTACTGGTATGTACGGTGAATTCAAATAGGCTGATAAATACAAAACATGGGACAGATTGATGAATATCCATCTGCAGAATAATTTACCTTGGATGATGATGGGAGATCTGAACGAAATTTTATATGCACATGGGAAATAAGGAAGGAGAATTAGAATAGGAAGGTATACTAAAGATTTTCATGACTGTTTGGAGGTGTGCGATCTAGAAGATGTTGGTTACGTCGGCGATCCTTTAACTTGGCATCGAGGTTAGATGAGAGAAAGACTGGACAGAGGGCTAGCTAATTCTAGTTGGTTCCAAATGCATGAAAGTGATGCCGTTGTACATCTCGAGTACAATCATTCTGAGCAAGGCCCCTTTTATTGGATACCAAGTACTACTCTGCTGCAGCGGTGCATCCAACAGAGAAGCAATTAAATTTCGAAGCAAGGTGGTTTAAAGAGGAAGGCTTTAGAGAGACGGTGGAGTAACAATGGATGGACTCGGCTATGGCGTCAAACGTGATCGACGTGCTATCCAGACTAAAAAGCATGCATGCTGGTCTACATGCATGGGATCGGCGGGTTCTGCAGCAGCCCAAGAAATGGTTACGGAAAGCCCAGAGAGAGAGTTAGAGGAAATCATGCATGGGCCAGTATATGCTAATGAGCAGCGCAAGCATGATTTAGCAATAGAAATTTAAAAACTATTGGAGCAGGAGGAGATTAAATGGAGTCAACGAGCAAGAGCAAATTGGCTCCAACATGGTGACAAAAATACATCTTATTTCACAACTTTGCATCTACCCGGAAGAAAAGGAACTTCATCAAAAAACTGAAGGGGCCGACGGGTCAGATGATAGAAGGTACAGATGAATTAAATCCGGTTATTCTCCAGTATTTTCTCTAATCTGTTTAAATCCATACCCAAACCCAAGTTGGATAGAAGGAAGGACTCTTTCCTTCTTCCACTAGGAAACTATTGTTCCAGTTTGACTTTTCAAACCTCCCTTTTGACTTTCAATTTAGAGCTTTATTTCTCCCTCGCAAATTCCCAACCAAAGTGACCTAGGACATGATCCAATCATTCCACTTAACCATGACACATTCATGGACCATTCCCCTTTCGGTCCGGTGAACCTTCTAGACCCTTCTAGAACCTCTCCGATGAAAACATCGGAATCATTCCCGAACTCCGGAATCGGACTTTCCTTATATGAATCTTATTCTCCGGACCATTATGGATCTCCTCGTGATATCCCGGATCCCATCCGAGACTCCGAACAACATTCGGTTTCCCTACTTACATTCCACATCTACTAAACAACATCGAATCCTTAAGTGTGTCTCCCTACGGTTCGTGAATTGTACGAACATGACCGAGACACTTCTCCAATCAATAACCAATAGAGGAATCTAGAAATTCATATGGCTCCCACATATTTCTACGATTACTTTGCGATCGAATGAACCACTTACATACGATACCAATTTCCCTTTGTCTCGCGATAGTTTACTTTTCCGAGGTTTGATCGTCGGTATCTCTATCTACCTAGTTCAACCACGTTACCAATAAGTACTCTTTTCTTGTTCCCGTGATATGTGATCCCTTGTGAGCCAGTCACATGCTTGCAAGCTAATTGGATGACATTCCACCGAGAGGGCCCAGAGTATATCTATCCGTCATATGGATGGACAAATCCCACTCTTGATCCATGTGCCTCAATAGATACTTTGCGAACACTCAATGCCACCTTTGTAACCACCCAGTTACGGTGTGGTGTTTGATGTCATAAAAGCATCCTTCTGGTGATGGCAATTAGCATGATCTCATGGTCGAAGGAATTAGGTTACTATGTATCAGAAAGCTTATAGCAAATGAACTATATTAAAATGACTTGATCTTATGCTACGCTTAACTATAGGAGTATGTCCATCACATCATTCTCCTAATGATATGACCTTGTTGTTAATAACATCTCTATGTTCATGATCAGGAAACCATGATCATATATTAACCAACAAGCTAGTTTAACAAGAGGCTTTACTAGGGACTCTTTTATATTTATAAATCACACAAGTATTAATTTTTTCGGTTAATATAATTATAGCATGGTATGTAAACATTTATCATAAGCATGAAGATATGATAATAACCTCTTTATTATTGCCTCTTGGGCATATCTCCAATACTTTGATCTTGATCCATATGATGTCTCGTGAGTAGTCCGTCTAGTTCTTGAGGACATGGGAGAAGTCATGTTGTTAGTAGTGGATTTGTGTTGAGTTATTATTCAATGGTTTAGTATTTAAGTTGTGGTGCTATTCTTCTAGTGGTGTCATGTGAAACGTCGACTACATGATACTTCACCATTTATGGGCCTAGGGGAATGCATTGTGTATTTGGCTACTAATTGTGGGGTTGCCGGAGTGACAGAAACCTGAACCCCCGTTAGGACACCTTTGCATAAGGGAGTGTAGGATCTCAGAGTTTAAGGTTATGGTTAGGTTTATATCTTAATTACTTTCCTGTAGTTGCAGATGCTTGCAGGGGGTTTAATCACAAGTATGTATTAGTCCAAGTAAGGTAGGTACATTAGCACAGGTTCACCCACACAACACTTACAACACCAAAGAAGAGTACTTAGCTATTTGAAGCGAAAGCACTTGACAGAATTCCCATGTTTCCTCAAGAACGTTTGGTCCTTATAAGTATTTCCACCGGCTTGTCCTTTGCTAAGAAAGGATTGGGCCACTTGCTGCATTTGTTCTTTGTCTTTATTGCTTGTAGTTTGTTTTGTTGCTTTATTAGAAAACCCCTAAAAAACCATTTGCTAAGTATTTACAGAGATTTCCTGCTCCATACCACTAGTCAACACCTTCTGCTCCTCATTGGGATCGACACTCCTATTTTTCGAAAGTACTACGATACACCCCCTATACTTGTGGGTCATCAACACTATTTTCTGGCGTCGTTGCTGGGAAGTGAAGCGCTATTGAAGAGTGGAACTGGTAAAGGAAACTTGTACTGTGAGTATTGCTTTTTGTTACTGCTTCTCTGTTTCCAATATGGATAACCCACTTGGTTTTCTGTTTGGGAAAACTACTACCACTCTTAGGGTAGTAGATGAACCACCATCTATTGAGATAGATCCTTTTAAGATACCTACAAGTATTGTTGATCGTGTTATGGATATTTATTATTTTGGGGATGGAACTGTCCACCCTGGTGATCACTTGCTTTTTATCCATGAATTATGTGGGTTGTTTAAGTGTGCAGGTATCACAACTGAACGGGTGAAGAAGAAGTTACTCTCCATATCCTTGAAAGGGAGAGCTGAAGAATGGTATAAGCTGCTGAAGACTGGACAATCCATGGAATGAGAGGAAATGGTATCTCTCTTTTATTCTAAATTCTATCCTCCCAGTGAAATTCATAAGGATAGAAATCTGATATATAACTTTTGGCCTCGTGATGGAGAGAGTACAGCTCAATCTTGGGGGAGATTGAAGTTACTAATGCTTAAATGTCCTTTCATGAACTCCCTAACAATATTATTATCAATAACTTTTATGCTAGGCTTGCTCTTCATGATAAAGATTTACTAGATGCTTCTTGTGATGGATCATTCACACGTATGAAAGAAGAAGCTAAGTGGTATCTACTAGACCGTATTCAAGAAAACACCGAAGCTTGGGAGAATGGCAAAGGAAGAAAGTCAGGTATAAACTATGATTATGAAAGCATAAAATCTTTTATGGGGACTGATGACTTCCGTGATATTAGTAATGAGTTTGCTCTTGATTCCCAAAGTATTGCCAATTGTTTTAAGGCCTTTGCCTCTTACATAGAAATTCTCAAAAATAAGTGGAGTAAATACCATGCTCCTTATAAAGATGTTGTTAGTCATGTTCCTTTTAGAAGAACTGAAGTTTGTACTACTAATCATATTGTGCCTAGAGAAAATACCTTTCCCAGCTAAGGTAAAGGAGTAGTCTATGATAATTAGTGCGAATAACAAAGGTACTAAGAAAACTCTGGATCCTGATGAGCAATTGAATATCGAACCTGTGGTAGCTATTGTGAAAGACCCTGTCGCTAGAAATATAGAGGATGATCATATTGTCTTCTGTGAATACGCTTCTAATATTATCTCTCATCCTAGTAAAGCTAGTGTTCCTGTTAAAATTTGTGATTATTGCTACTATGGTTTATGTGATATTGGTGCTAGTTCTAGTTCTAGTGCTATTCTTTATGAGCTTTATAGGGAAATTATGCATGAAATTGGCCCTTGTGAGCTTGAGGACATTGATGTGGTTATTCAACTTGCTAAGAAGGAAACCATCTGCCCTATTGGTATTGTAAGAGATGTAGAGGTTCTTTGTGGTAAGATTAAGTATCCTGTTGATTTTCTAGTACTTAATTCAGCAGCTAGTGAAACTTGCCCTATCATTTTTGGTAGACCTTTCTTGAACACTTGTGGAGCTATTATAGATTGTAAGATGGAGAAAGTTTTAACTAAGTTCGATGGACATTCTTATGAGTTTAACTTTTCCAAATTTTCTAAAGCTCCTTGTGAAAATAGCTTGCCTAACGAAGATTTCAGGATGGAACAACTTGCTTCTATTGATCCAGTTTATGACCTTGGACCTCTTTTTGGTGATTGTAAGTATGCTCATTATGATGATAAAGTTGTTGCCAGTGACAATTATATTGTCAAATTTATTCAAAGTGCTACTGAAAGTTATTATCAGAGAGGGAAACATGGTTTGATGCATCTCAATAATGTTAAGTTTCCTTGTTTTATGTTGAAAGCTTTGAAGTTGCATTTGTTTTGTCTTCCTATGCTAGTGGATTTTTGTTTCAACAACTTGTTTTCTCATGATACCCCCATGCATAGGAAGTGGGTTAGACTCAAATGTGTTGGTTATTTGCTTCTTGATGCTCTCTTTCACTTCAAATATATATCTCCTTTGTGAGCATCCTTAAAACTTTCAATCCTAACTTAAAAGCATTAAAGAAAAGTACTTGTTGGGAGATAACCCAAGAGTTTGGTTGAGTCTTGGAAGTTATTACCTATGTAATAACCGCTCCTTATCCTTTTTGTTTTGGTTTTTGTGTCAAGTTCAACTACTTTTGAGAAGTAGAGGAGTTGTGAAAAGTGGTTGTCCTGGGACAGATTTTTGTACTGCATTGTAAAAATTAGTGAGGGATCTCAGTACGTAGGATGGAGATGTATTTTTCTGAGATTGTTCTCCAAGTTGTTACCCAACTTTCATTAGTTCTACACTTTTTGATTTGAGCAACAGAAGATTTTCGAAAAAAACAATCTTTACCTGCTAGTCTGTTTTGACAGATTTCTGCTATCATCTGGATTTGCCTCTTATAGAAGCCTTTGTTTTGATGGATTTCAGTTGAAGTGTGCACCTAAAGGTTAATTGTTTTTGCTTACACTAATGTTGCCATTGAGGTTTGTGTGATACCTTGTAGGAAAGGAAATTCCAGGAGAAGGAGAAAAGGAGTCTGCAGAGTTTGTCTTTGAATAGGTAAAAGTGGTGAAAACAGAAGGTTCGTGAAACCCCAATCTTTTTATATTTTTGAAGTTTTTAATACATAAGGGAAGTTACAAGACGAAACAGAGGAGGAACCGGAGGCCGGGGTGGCCAAACCCACCCCAGGCGCGGGCCCCAGCTGGCCGCGCCTGGAGGGGTGAGACCACCCCGAGCTCCGTCTCCACCTCGTTTTCATATCAAAACCTTCCTTATGCTTTGGAACTTCGTAATATATAACCCCCTGGATCCCCCGAGGTTCGTGCATCGTGTTCTCATCGTGTTTTTGTTTTGATCTGTTTCTGTCAGGAAAATTTCTCAAGTTTAGAGCACCATGGTCTCCGCCAACGACAAAGGCAAGAAGCCCGAGGAAGATGATCCTCAAAATCCCAAGTAGGAGGAGATTTTGGTAGGTGATGAAGAATACATGGGGGAGGATAAGCAACCGGACACCCGCACTACCGTCGCAAGCATTGGAGTGGTGGAAAAACCTACCAAGCTTAGGAGGACAGCACGGATGTCTACAGGAGGGAAACCTCCGCGTCTTATCTATAATCCAGGGTCATCTTCTCCATGCATCGAGAGACCTTTCCATACTCTTATACATGAGCATCAATATCAACATGTGCCCAAAGGGGACTTGCCCTCGATGTGGGATATGCCTTGTTCTAACCATGCAGGGGAGGAGCATACTAAGAAGGAAGAGTGGGGAAAGAATAGCAAGGACTAGAATTCTCGGCCCGATATGATCATGAACCGTATTGAGAAAAATTCGGAGTTGATTCGTACTCTGACCTTTGATATTGAGGATTTGAAGAAATTTATTGAAGATCTTATCAAGAGAACACCACCACCACCGAAGGAGTAATTCGTCATCAGGTTTGGCATCCCCTTGGCTTGTTCCAAGCTTGGGAGGAGTGCCGCGGTATCACCAGATCTTTTATATTTTACCTTTTTAGTGGATTCATATCTTTGGTAGAGAGGTTATCTTATAGATTGGTTTGCATGTGGAAGTATCTCTCCTTTAGTTGATTATCTATGTATCCCTTGGTGTGAGTGCCTTTATGGAATATTAATGAGAAGTTTCATCTTTTACTTTTTGCACTTCTTATTTTAGTTTGCAATCTCTATTATATGATGGATCTTGTTGATCAGTATTGGCATCACTTTGGGAGCATCAAGTAAATCTAAATTGGTTTTGGCAAACCAAGTTCTGGTCAGTAGCAACACTTTTTGAGGTTTGAGAGAAAAAGAGAAAAAGCTTACATGTATTTTGTATAATTTATTTTCTTTCTTGTTGGCTCATAAGCTTAGTATTCTTTATTTAAGATCTTTTGTGTCTTCAAAGAAGATTGCATGTTTCGCTTTATCACTTGTAGGTTTACTTGTTTCTTTCAACTCTTTTGCTTGCTTCCCAGCCTTGCTAGCCAAAAACCTGTTTTTGAGAAGGCGTACTTCTCATGTTTCCAATCCCTTTGAACCAAAACCTGTGCCATTTGTGTCCACCATCTCTACCTATTAGCAATTGCTATTCCAAGCAAATTCTCAAGTTTCATCTATCTTTCAAATTAAAAAGTATTTTATTATGTGAAAACTAGTTAGTAAAGCTCTCACGAACTTGATAGCACACCTTATTTCCTTGCCCCTAATAGGCTTGAACCATTGTGTCATTGAAGTTGTATATGCTTGCATCTATACATTGGAATTAGCAGAACCGTGTTGTCACGGGGAACACTTTCAACATTGTACCTGTACGTTGTACACAGTTGATATCATGCTCTTTTGTTTGCGGATGTAGTCGGTGTGAAATAAACAGGGAACTTGTGAGTCCATGGAGTGATGTATGTGTGTTAGAGAAATGCCTAGGCCGCTAGCCTAAGCCATGCCTAATCATGGTGGAAACTTGCAGCATCACCATATTGAGCATTCTGTGAAGCATCCTCAATAAAAAGCTATGCACATAGTAAATAAAAAGATCGCTGAGATGCTCATTGTCTGCTTGCCTTGTCATTTTGGTTATGGGATAGATCTTGTACCATGTGCAAGGGGTACCCCGTTGGTGGTTCTTTATGATACACATGTACTTACATTGACAAGAACTTACCGGTGACCAAAGTTGAGTAGCATGAGGAGTGGCCCTCATACTCAAGGGACATGAGATTGCCAACTTATATTTCGTCAAGCATATACTCCATCCTTGTTCACTTTAACCTTAATCATATCAAGATGCCTATGATAGGGGAAATGAGGGCTCAAAGCTAGTAAGTACCATAATATTTTGGGAGCTCTTTATGACTTGAAATCCCTGCTACCCTCTATGAAGGGACCTTTCTCCTATTTTCTAAGTTGAGTCAGTAAACCTACTTCCTCTCTGTCTCCAGCAAGCATTTGATTTGTTGTGTTGCAAGCATTCATATGGTGATTTATTCAATCATGTTCTTTAGCTTCCTTGTTTGCACAAAAATCTTATCTATTGAGTATTACTTTGAAAGCCTTCATTGTGAAAAACCTTTTTGAGCAAAGATTGATCCTTTTATAAAACTTCTTCAAAAGTTCTTTTGTGAAACTGTTTGCCAGCTGTTCTTTGACCAGGAACAATTTTTGACAATTCCAATTATGATTTATCTTTATGCATCTCTATTATGACTCCTGTACTTGTTGCAAGCTAAGTTATATAATGGTGAGTTGCTTTATTGTATGAGTTGTGTAATGGTAAGTGTGATGCTTCTTGTCCGTATTCTTTTATCAACACTTCACTCCATAAACCTGTGGACATGTTTACTGAGCTCAATTTTTGCTTGGGGACAAGCGAAGATCTAAGCTTGGCGGGAGTTGATACGTCCAATTTGCATCACCATTTTATATCATAATTTGCCTATATTAATTGATATATGTCTTATTATGAGGTATTACTTATGTCTTTTCCACTATTTTTGCATGTTGGATGATTCTTGGAGGATCGACTGTCAGAGTCAGGATTCTGATGGAAAAAGAGGTGTTTTGATGCAATTTTGCGAAGATAAGAAAAATACCAGAAAAATATTGGAAACTTATATTTTCCCAGAAGCCAGAGGAAGCCAGAAGGGGAGGCGTAGCTGGGCCACAAGGGCCCACACCCCCCTAGGCGCGAGTCCCCCCTAGGACACGCCTAGGGCAGGTGTGGCCCACCTGGCCGGCTCTCGACTCCGCCCTCTCGCCTATATCTTCCTCACGGAACCCTAATACTAGGGGAGCAACCACGGAAATATTTCCACCGCCTCTGCGGGGCGGAAAACACCGAGAGAGAAAGATCTCTCTGGCAGACAGATTTCTGCCAGGGAAATTCCTTCCCGGAGAGGGGAGATCGTCGCCATCAACACCATCGTCAAGCTAGGCTTCATCGGGATCATCATCATCATCCACACCATCATCTCCACCAGCACCATCATCATCACTCCATCCCATTGTAAAAATTGTGTTGGATATTGCTTTAGTTCTTAGGGGAAACTTTCCTAGTGTTAATTACTATTATAGTTGATGCTTGTGAATGGAACCATTGGATTATTTTTTATGTTTAGATTGTTATTCATCACCATATCATCTTTGATCTTGATCCATATGATGTATTGTGAGTAGTTTGTCTAGTTCTCGAGGACATGGGAGAATTCATGTTGTTAGTAGTGGATTTGTGTTGAGTTATTATTCAATGGTTTAGTATTTAAGTTGTGGTGCTATTCTTCTAGTGGTGTCATGTGAACGTCGACTACATGATACTTCACCATTTATGGGCCTAGGGAATGCATTGTGTATTTGGCTACTAATTATGGGGTTGCCAGAGTGACAGAAACCTGAACCCCCGTTAGGACACCATTGCACAAGGGAGTGTAGGATCTCAGAGTTTAAGGTTGTGGTTAGGTTTATATCTTAATTATTTTCCTATAGTTGCGGATGCTTGCAGGGGGTTTAATCACAAGCATGTATTAGTCCAAGTAAGTTTGGTACATTACAGGTTCATCCACACAACACTTACAACACCAAAGAAGAGTACTTAGCTATTTGAAGCGAAAGCACTTGACAGAATTCCCATGTGTCCTCGGGAACGTTTGGTCCTTATAAGTATTTCCACCGGCTTGTCCTTTGCTAAGAAAGGATTGGGCACTTGCTGCGCTTGTTCTTTGTCTTTATTACTTGCACTTTGTTTTGTTGCTTTATCAGAAAACCCCTAAAAATCCGTTTGCTAAGTATTTACAGAGATAATAACCGGAGGAACTAAGATGTATCAAGATTTAAAAGAGCAATTTTGGTGGCATAAGATGAAGAGAGAAATCAGAAGCTATATCGCCAAGTGTGACATATGTCAGCGAGTCAAGGCAGGACATCAAAGACCCGCTGGATTGTTGCAACCATTACAGATTTCGAAATGGAAATGGGATTCCGTTGGAATGGACTTTATCACTGGACTGCCTACCTCTAGTAGGGGAAATGACTCTATCTAGGTCATAGTGGACAGATTGTCCAAAGTCGCCCATTTCTTGCCCGTCAAGACCACATATCAGAGTTCGAAACTAGCAGAGTTGTACATCGCGAGAATCGTTAGTTTGCACGGAGTCCCCAAGAACATCGTATCGGATCGAGGAACTTAGTTTACCTCGAGATTCTGGAAGAAAGTCCAAGAAGGTTTAGGAACCCGCCTAGATTTTAGCACCACGTATCACCCTCAGACCGATGGACAAACGGAGCGAGTAAATCAAATACTCGAAGATATGCTTAGAGCATGCGGGTTAGAATATGGATCCAAGTGGGAAGACTGTCTGCCGTTTGCAGAATTTTCATACAACAATAGTATCAAGCCAGTTTGCAAATGGCCCCATTTGAATTTATGTACGGACCAAAGTGTCGCACCCCTTTGAACTGGTCGGAAGTAGGAGAGAGTCAGATTTTTGGACTCGACATCCTACGAGAAGCTGTCACATCCCAAGATTTTCCAAATCTTGTAATGTGAAAAATAAAATAAACAAAATAAATTTTGTTGAAAATCAGGGTGAAAAGAAACTTTTGTTTCTAAAAGGAAACTTAAAACCCCATCTTGAAAATCAGGGTAAAAGTTTGAATCCAACAAAATCCAAATCAAGGTAAATGCATTCGTCAATGAATATGTCTGGAAATTTAAACACTTGGAAAATAAATCCAAATCCCAAAGCCCTAATGGAATAAAAATCATTTCCAAGTTATCTCCAAGCTTATGGATTTGATCCATATAAAATATTGTCAACAAACATTTACAAATGATCAAGAAAGACAAATAGAAATATTATAAGACCATATAAATTGGAATCACCAAGTTTGGATCTCTAAATAAAAAGATATGGATTTTATAAGTTAAAGAAAGAAATATTAAATAAAGAATATTTAAAGACCAAATCAAATCTTGGCCTAACACATAAACAAGTGGATTAAGTTATAATCCAAATCCAAATAAAATAAAAAGGATAAAGAATTTCCAAAATAAAATAAAATGGCTTAAACCAAATCCTATTGGAATAAAGACAAACCCAAATTTTAGATGATTAATAAATCTTATTAAAAACTTTTCCAAATAATTCAAGATGAATTATTTGACACCCTTTTAAGTAAACAAAACTTACTGAAAGGTTTTGGAAGAATTTAGAAGTCAAATGGAAATTAAAAACATTATTAAATCCTATTTTGATTTAAAACAAGGGCCCTTTTTAGTAATTAAAAAGACCCGAAAAAGAAGGAATAAATTATCCTAAAAATGACTCCAGAATGTTTTACTAACCAGTATTTAAACCCACACAAATTTTGGCAAGGTTTTGAATTCAAATGAGTGTTTGAATTGGTGGTTCAAAATCAAAACAGAAAAATCAAAAGAGAAAAAGAAAAACAAACAGAACAGGAAAAAAAATAAGAAAAGGACCCAGCCCAACTAGCCTGGCCCAACTAAGCCCAACCTAACCCACTGCTCCTCTCCTGCAGAGAAATGCTTCACACCAAGAAAGAAACCCGCAGAGACGCTGACGACCAGGCCCCACTTCCCCTTTCTCTCTCACGCAGACAGACACGCCCCACCTGTCAGCTTTCTCTCCTACCCGCGGACCTCTTCTTCCCCCAACGCCGCTGCCGTTGCTGCACTAACTCCGCTGCTTGAATTCGCCTTAACGCCGCGTTAATCCCTCTCCGTGACCATGCTAGTTAAAGCGCCTCTCCCTCCTCTCTCTTTCCCCTCTATCGCCCCACCTTAGCGTGCCCCCAGGCCGCCCAATTCTTCTCTGCACCGTCCTCTGTCCGACGACTCTCCAGCGTCGATTCCGGCAGACCCGCGCCACCCCTCACCTCCTCGAGCACGCGAACATCTTCCCCAGACTCTGGCGCACACTCCAGTGCCTCCAGCTCCCTCTCGCTTGCCCACAACCTCGCCTCCGTCTTCGTCTGAGCGCCACCGAAGAACCCCGCAACTCCGGCGAGCACTACTGGTGAGTCTAGACCGCCCCTTACCTCCTCTTGGATACTCACAAGATCGTGGCTTCCATACGAACCTAACGGTGCCTTTTATTTGCCTTAGCACGCTGCATATCGTTGCCCCCATCGACATCTGACCGCACCCGAGGCACAGCTCAACTCCGACGAGGAATTCCTGCAACCCCAGTGCGCCCCTTGACTGAAGAAAGCCACGTTGAGCATCAGTGAGTCAAAGCGATTCTGGTGAGCCACTCTCCCTGACCCCTTGCTTCCTATTTTGCCCGCTCCGCTGCTAGCCGAGCGTCGCCGCCGCACGCTGCCACTGAGCGCCGCCAGTGTTTGGTTAGATCGTCGCTAGCCGTTGGATGCAAATCGTAGGGATACGATAGACGACTTAACGAACCGTTTTTGATCAATCTGTGCCGCATGATCTATTTAGATCTGACGCCTCCCGTAGCGCGATCCAACCGAAACGGTATCGACGAATTAAAACAAGACACGTGGCTCAGCTCGCTTGATTTAAAACAGAATAGATCTATTAGATGTGCCAATTTGAAAAATCCATAACTTTCAAACCACACGTCCAAATTTTGCAAACTTTATATCAATGGATTCAGAAAAACAAGACCTAGCCAACCATGCACTTTGTCTAGTAAAAAGATTTTGGTAAAACGTTTTTTTTTTGCAGAAACTTATGTATGCTTGTTTAGATTATAAAAATTGTTCTAAAATGATTTTGGGGATAAAATCTTTTGCAAATGGTGTGTTTTGAACCTACTGACCCTAGGAAACAAATTGTGGTTTCAAAAATGTATTTGGTGAAACAAAAGAATGAATCTTTGATTTAAACCATTTCTAGTCAAATAAAATTATGGTTTAATTGTTAAAAATGTTTTTGGAGGAAAACCTTTGGGAAATGTTTTGGAAATAAACTCTCTGACCCTAAACACAAGATTTTATGGTTTGAAAACATATTTTCTTAAACCTATAAAAGGATGCCTTATTAAAAGCATTTCTTCACCACATGAAATAATGATTTGGTTTAAAAATAGTTTATGAAGTAAAACCTTTTGCAAATGACTTTGCCACTTTATAAAATGACCATTAGGTGTTTTAAAATGTTTGTGACCCATTAGAAACCACTTTTGCAAATAAAACAATCTCTTGCATGCTTGCATGCATTGTTTTGTTTCTATAATTTTATGTGATGAATTGCTTGAATGGTAGATTGAATTATTATTTGCTTGATTGAATTGTAGTGATTTGAAGTGAGTGAACATTGCAAAGATCAAGGAGTGAACCTATACTCTCTACCAACAAGGCAAGTGATGCTTCATACCTTATCCCATTATTTTCACTATGCATTAGTGATATTTCTAAGTAAGACTTGCATGGAATTTTTGCTAAGTATAAACCATGCTATGGGAAATCCTAGTAGATGAAACCTTAGTATAATTTCCTAAGTTAAGATTCCTACTACTATCATGCTTAGCTTAGCTAGTAGAAAACAAGGGTGGAATATATATTCATGCTATGGAAAATTTCTAAGTCTGAGGACTTGTGTTTTGTTTAATAAAACAACTAAGTGAATGAATCACCTGGGTGGAATGGAAGGAATGGTTTGTGTTGAGTGGTTCACAAGGCCCATTTCTATGGTTTACCTTGTGTATCTCACTTGTGGATGGCCACCCAGGAACAAAGAGATTTGAGATGTCAAATGTTGAGAAGCTTCAAGTGCAACCACTTGGCATTATGGGCTCTGCCTGGATCATATAGGTTGCAATAACTTAGCCAAATGGACAGTTGGTGGTAGGGGTTTGATAGGTTGGAGCGCGTCCATTCTGGTCTAAGGGAAGGCTTCTGAAAGATCTTGTCTTGGTGAAACCAAGTCTTGTGGGGAAAGTGCACCACCTCTGCAGAGTGTAAAATCTAAGTACTTAGCCATGTCCCTGGTAAAGGACAATTTGAGCATCAAGACATGGAAGCTATCAAGAATCTCATCATACAAATTTCTAAGTTAAAAACTTGTGGTTGAACAAGGGTTATGGTTCACCAATTTCTATTGGTGGTTCCTTGGGTGATATTTTGTCAAGCAAAAACTTAGTGTTTTCAAATGATAAGGAAAATCTATTTTGTGCAAAGCAAGCCTAAGCTCCACTTAGCCAAATGCATATAGATGATAGACTCCACTATACTACCATAGTATCACTTGCCAATACAATTCAAATGTATTGACCCTTGTGGCTGTAACTTGTTATGTTGCAGGTTTTGTTTGATATTAGTGAAGTTTAATGATTAGGATTACAAGTCTACAACCAACATGTCTGCCTGTGGCACTTTGAAGATGAAGGACCCCATGCTATTGTTATATTCTGCTGCATTGTAATGAAATAGCCAAATGAGCTATGCAAGATGTAATAAATTATTTTATTCCTGGTTATAAAGTTGTATTATGACCTTTGTTTCTTGATATTACATCTTAACTGTGGATGCTAGCTATTGATCTAGGGACTAGCATTGTAAACACAGGGATCTCTACCTTATAAAAGGTTGGGAACTCTACAGATGGTATCAGAGCATTGTGTTGCCTGTAGGATTATAACCCTAGGATTGGACAAAACCCCTTAGGAAAATAGGAGTTGTATTTGTTCCAAAACTTATTTACAAACAATCTTGTAAACTCTTTCCTCAACCATTATTGGTTTTAATTCTACACCTCCTCTATTTTAACTTGATGGATAAAGCCTACCCCATGGCCAAAGACTTCACCATGTGAAAAGGACTTCATCAACTCTAATGACTTCAACATCATCAACTCTAATGACTTCAACACCTTCAACTCTAATGACTTCAACATCTTCAACTCTAATGACTTCAACATCTTCAGCATTTTCACCAAGGACTTCAACCTTGGACATCACTAAGGACAAGTGAGACAAGAAATCTTGCTCAAGATTTGAAGACTAAGGAAACACAACTTAGAAGGAGCCATCATCACCTTTGAAGTTTTGTGACCAAGAGTTTTCCCAAGGAAACCATGATCTCATGCAACAAGAATCAACCAAGAAAGATGGAAAGATCTCAAGTGAACCATATAGATGGACCACCATATTTAGTTTAAGCCAAACCCACCAACTTATGTGGTGTAACAAAAATATTTTTGGTTGCCTAAAAATATGCTTGAAACTTGTTGTTTGAGTGGAATGTTTGTTTGTGATTGCTTGCACATTGCTTGTGTGAATTGTGATGTGTGTGATTAGAATTATTTCCTTAGAAATATCTTGCCTATTCTAATCCCAATCCAACCCAAACAGATGACCTCTCCAAGAGACTCCAACATCAAGACTGATGACAACAACAACAACCAAGAGGACAACATGAGAGAACTCATAGTAACCCAAACCCAGTTGAACCAAGTGACAGCTCAATTTATAGCCAACACCAGTGAGGTAGATCCAACCATGCAACGGTTTTTGGAAACCCAAACCCAATTGTTGCATAAGGTGACAGATCAAATGATCAACATGGGAAGCAGCTCTTCCAAAGGAGTTTGTGACAACAAGGATGACAAAGATGTTATTTTAGAAGGAACCCAAGCTTGCAATATTTGTGGAGACAAGGATCACACTACCAAGGAGCATGAAGATCAATGCCCCAATTGTGAAGAGAAACATCCAATTGACCAATGCCCCACATCCCAAGCTACTTGTTACCTATGTGAAGGAAACAATCATGTCCCTATCCAATGTCCCATCTATTCCATAGTTGAACAAAGGAAACAAGGTGGAGTGCAAAAACTGATTGCAGACTACCATGAGAGAGCCAAGTCTACCAAGAAGGATGAAGACAAAGGAAAATCTCATCTTTTACCTCCATGCAATATGACTCAATTTAAAGGACCAAAGAGGAGACATATGAATTATCCAAGGAGCAATAGAAGGTCAAAGAAACCAGCAAACATTCCTACCTATGAGATAACATATGAAGAGCATGAACTGGAAGCACTCCTAGCTTTGGAGAAACCCAAGAAAAAGAAGGACAAAATCCATGTGCAATGTAATCATTGTAAAGAAATGGGACACTATGACAATGAATGCCCAGAAAAGAAGAAGGATCAAGGAAACAAACAAAAGGCAATGATACCAAAAGAAAAGAAAGATATCAGCCAAGTGATGTGTTTCAAATACAAAGAACAAGGACATTATGCAAGCAATTGCCCAGAAAAGATGAAACCTAAGATAAAGCCTATGAAGGATCTCAGCCTTGTCACATGTTTCAAGTGTGGAAACAAAGGACACTATGCAGATGCTTGCCCAGAGAGGTTTCAACAAGATCCCAAGCAAGCCAAGGTGTAATCTAGTTGGAATTTTTTTAAGGGTGGTAGTACCCTAGATGCTTTGAGCCAACTTGTAACCCCTAGCCTCCCCAAATCTCGGGACGAGATTTATTTTAAGGGTGGTAGCCTGTCACATCCCAAGATTTTCCAAATCTTGTAATGTGAAAAATAAAATAAACAAAATAAATTTTGTTGAAAATCAGTGTGAAAAGAAACTTTTGTTTCTAAAAGGAAACTTAAAACCCCATCTTGAACAAACTTGGGTAAAAGTTTGAATCCAACAAAATCCAAATCAAGGGAAATGCATTCCTCAATGAATATATCTGGAAATTTAAACACTTGGAAAATAAATCCAAATCCTAAAGCCCTAATGGAATAAAAATCATTTCCAAGTTATCTCCAAGCTTATGGATTTGATCCATATAAATTCTTGTCAACAAACATTTACAAATGATCAAGAAAGACAAATAGAAATATTATAAGACCATATAAATTGGAATCACCAAGTTTGGATCTCTAAATAAAAAGATATGGATTTTATAAGTTAAATAAAGAAATATTAAATAAAGAATATTTAAAGACGAAATCAAATCTTGGCCTAACCCATAAACAAGTGGATTAAGTTATAATCCAAATCCAAATAAAATAAAAAGGATAAAGAATTTCCAAAATAAAATAAAATGGCTTAAACCAAATCCTATTGGAATAAAGACAAACCCAAATTTAAAATGATTAATTGTAGAGGGAGTGTCCCAACCTTTATTAACATAAGGTGGTGTCCCCTGTGTTTACAATGCTAGTCCCTGGATCAATAGCTAGCATCCACAGTTTAGATGTAATATCAAGAAACAAAGGTCATAATATAACTTTATAACCAGGAATAACATAATTTTATTACATCTTTACATAGCTCATTTGGCTATTACATTATATTACAGCGGAATAACTATAAGCATGGGGTCCTTCATCTTCAAAGTGCCACAGGCAGACATGCTGGTTGTAGACTTTGTAATCCTAATCAATCAATCTTCACTAAAATCAATCAAACCTGCAACATTACAAGTTACAGCCACAAGGGTCAATACATTTGAATTGTATTGGCAAGTTTCACTACTATGTAGAATATAAGTGGATCCTATCATTACATGCATATTTGGCTAAGTAGAGTTTTAGGCTCATTTGCATAAAGCAATAATTTATCCTGTCTTTTCAAAATGGTTTTGGTCCTTTGTCAAATCTCCTTTTCAAAATCCCTTGAACTCCTTGGTAAATTCCCAAGTGTTCAAGTCCTTGTCAAAAATCCCTTGAGCTCCTTGGTAACCCCAAGTGCATCAAGTTTTATCAAAATCTCTTGAGCTCCTTGGTAACCCCAAGTGCATCAAGTTTTATCAAAATCTCTTGAGCTCCTTGGTACCCCCAAGTGCATCAAGTCTTAAAAGTTTTCTTTTAGAAATTAGAATGTCGAGATTTCCCATAGCCTCAAACTTTAGTTGCTCAGTATTGTCCATAACCAGGGACACGGCTAAGTACTTAGATTTTATTATCTTCTGCAGAAGTAGTACACTTTACCCACATGTCACAATCCCATCTTGTTGCCACCAGTGGCCACTGGATTAGTGCTCACCAAGATGGAGTACCGGTAGATTGAGAATGTGACGAAGTGTTTCCAGAGGGTCCTCCCATACACCATTGCTAGCTTGTCTTCAGTACCCATGTAGAATTCCAGGTCCTCATGTCCAGTAACTTGAAGACAATGCATGGGTCTTCCCAATGTAGTTGACTAAGCCAGAGCCATAAATAGCATGTGGTTGCACACGAAAGCCACAATTGGAGAAACATGTTCAATCTCTAAGTTTCCTGGGTGGTTTTCCTTTGGATCACAACACAAAGGGATTGCCATAGACATGGTTCCTTTTGTTGCCACCTTCTCCAAAACTCAAAGTATCCTTGGCCACCCAGGTGGTTCATTGAGTCCTTGTTTTATTATATAAAATCACAAGTCCTTTTCTCAACTTCATAAAATCTCAACATGTATCTCTTTTCAAAATATAGCATGGCTAAGCATGTAACAACTACATTGTTTTCACTAAGGAATGTATAGGGTATCCTATTAGGATTTAGCATAGCATAAGTATAGAAATTATTTTCATGCATGTTTCAAAATCCACTAAGTATAATGAAAATAGTAGGACTTTAGATGATAGTGTAACTTGCCTTTCTTTTGGTAGGGAATGTTGGTTCACTCCTTGATCTTGCTAGTCTCACACTTTACTAACTTCACTACAATCAATCAAGCAAACACAATATCAACAAGCATTCCAAACCAATAATCAATCAAACAATTCACACACATAAAACAATGGGATCTAGGTCATGCATGTAAGCATGCAAGAGATAGTTTTATTTGCAAAGATGGTTTCCACTAGGCTTCTAAACTTTGTAAGGTTCAAAGTGGTCATTTTCCAAAGTGGCAAAGTCATTTGCAAAAGGGTTTTATTCATAAGCCCTTTTTAAATTCATTCAACATTTCATGTGGTGGAAATATTTTTATCAAAGCAACAACTTTAAGTGGTTCACCAAATAAGTTGTTGTTTCCCAAAACTTGGTGTTTAGGGTCAGTAGGTTTGCTTCCAATCATTTTCTCAATGTTTTCTTTCCAAAACATTTTCATAACAAAACCAATATTTTTAAATGGCTAAAAATGGGCTAAATCCATTAATCCATCTTAAATTTCACCAAATTCATTTTTTTAACTCCATGGGTTGGTTCCTAGGGTCAGTAAGTTCACCACAAACCAATTTGCAAAGATTTTAACCCTAAAAACATTTTTGAACAATTTTTCTAATCTAAACAAGCATACAAATGTTTCTGCAAAAACAAATAATCTAACAGATACTATTTTCTAAACAAAATGCAGGGTTGGCTAGGGCTTGTTCCACTGATTCCAACGACATAAAGTTTGTAATTTTTGGACGTGTGGATCAAAAGTTACAAAGGTTTCAAAATTGAATCTCTAACAGATTCAAATCTGTTTTTAAAACGAAGCCTGGCCACGTGGCGCGTTTTGATTGGGCGGTACCGCTTCGTGCGGATCAGCAACGTGGACCGCAGGATCTAAAGTGAATCGTGCGGCACAGAACTAATCGTACCCCTTCGACTAAAGATCTATCGTGAGCGTCGGATCAAAATCCTACGGTGTACAGCGTGCCAGCCAAAGATGGGCGGCGCTCCGGTGGCTACTGGCGGTGGAGCGGCCAGACGGTGGAGGCGCCGACAATACAGGAAGCTAGAGTGGCTGAGGAGGTGCTCACCGCGTTCGTAGAAGTCTGGGGAAGCTCAACGTGTTCTCGAGGAGTCCAGGGGCGCTCTGGTCCGACGTGGATTGCTCGCCGGAGTTCCTGTTGGCGTCGGTTGCGCGTGGTCGTGGTCGAGGGCGAGGCTGCAGAGCATGCCGAAGCAAGGTAGAGGGTGCGTTAGACGCACAAAGTCATTGCGGTGGTGCGAGCGTGAAGGAGGAGGCGCGGGGTGGTCTAGCTTACCAGGGGGAGGTCGTCGGAGAAAAACCAGACGCGGCGGCGCTCCGAGCTTGTCGAAGACGACGTTCTGGGGCGCCCGCAATTGAACGAGAGGCACGGACAGATGCGCCAGGAGGTGGGGGGTATGTGTGCGTGGTCGATGAGACTAGGGGCGGCGCTGGGTCGCCGGAATCGGCACCGAACCTCGTCGGAGCAGAGGGTGGTGTTGAGCGAAATTCGGCAGCCTGGGGGCGTGTCGAGGTGGGGCGACAGAGGGGAAATGGAGCGAGAGAGTGGGCGCTTAAGAGGGCCAGATTGCTGAGCGGAATCACTGCGGCATTACTACGAATTTACGCACGGCATCAACGGCAGGAAACAGCCGGTGTGGTCGTCGCGAGGAAGAAGGTGAGCTGGAGGGGTGGGGTCCGGGAGTCAGCGAGAGAGTGAGAGAGAAGAAAGGGCCACTCGTCAGCGTCTCTGTGGGTTCAAAATTGAGTGCGAACCGTTTTCTTTCGGGGAGAGGGAAGCTGGGCTGGTACTGGGCTCAGTGGGCTTTGTCGACTGGGCTGTTGCCTATTTCTATTTTTTTTCCTTCCTGAATGTTTTTCTTTTTCCAATTCTAATTTCTGTTTTGAAATTCAAACAACACTCAAGCATTCAAATTGATTCAAACAATCACCAAACAATGCAATTGAATCTGGTTCGGTTTAGCAACATAAACCAATTCAAAAAAATAAATTAATGTTTTTATTTTAGAGTCCATTTATAATTAAATAAAATGGACCTTAGTTATTAAATCAAATAGGTTTTGTCTTATTTAAAAATCTTTATTTGAAATCTAAATAAAACCAAAACACTTCAGTAGGTTTTATTTGAGAATATAAAAGACTTAGAAAACTTATTTAAATTAAATAAAAAAGTTTTAGTGTTTATTAAGAATGGGAAAAGCCTTTACTTAAATAAAATTGGATATTAAATCCTTATTATTTTATTTAAATAAACCTTTTCTATTTTTATCAAAATAAAATGTTTTATTTCAAAAGCTTGGCCAAGGTTTAATTTGGCTCTATAAAATAATCCTTATTTATAAAACTTCTATTTCATTTGAAACCAAATCCTTTTATTTAAAAGATCCAAAATAGTAATTCCAAAATATTTTATTTTCCTTTATTAAATGTTTATCTTTTTAAATCCATTTAGGATTTTATCTTTATCAAAACAGGTTTGAAGGTTTTTCAAATAAATTCAAAAAGTTTCTTCTCACCCTGAAAATCAAACAAAGTTTTATTCTATTCATTTATTTTTCACATCACAAGATTTGGAAAATCTTGGGATGTGACAGGCTACCACCCTTAAAATAAATCTCGTCCCGAGATTTGGGAAAGCTAGGGTTACAAGTAGGCTCAATACAACTAGGGTACTACCACCCTTTAAAATTTTCAAACAAAATTACATATGGGCTTGTTTGGAATCTTGGGGAAACTTCTCTGGGCAAACAATTTGCATTGTGTCCTTGGTTTCCACACTTGACTCATGGGCCAAGGTTGAGTTTCTCCATAGGCTTGTTCAACTTGTTCTTCATCTTTTCTGGACAGTTGCTTGCATAATGTCCTGGGTTCTTGCAGTTGAAACAGTTGATGTCTTTGAGTTCTTTACGTGGCTCTTGTGGACAAGTTGCCACATAATGGCCTAGCTCTTTGCAGTTGTTGCACACCACTTGGCCAATTTCCTTATTCTTCTGGTTCTCTGGGCATTCACTGGAATAGTGTCCCATTTCTTTACACTTATGACATTGCACATGGCTTTTGTCCTTCTTTTGCTTTTTGGATTTCTCCAAAGCTAGGAGTGCATCCAGTTCATGTTGTTCATATGTTATATGGTAGGTAGGAATGTCTACATGCTTCTTGGACCTTTTATTGCTCCTTAGAAAATTCACATTCCTCTTATTTGCTCCTTTGAATTGGGTTGTTTTGCTTGGAGGTATAAGTGGTCCTTTTCCTTTGTCATCAACCTTCTTGGTAGACTTGGATCCTTCTGGATGGTTTGCAATCATTTGTTGCACTCTACCTTGTTTCCTTTGTTCAACAATGGAATAGATGGGGCATTGGATAGGAACATGGTTGTTTCCTTCACATAGGTAGCAAGTAGCTTGAGAAGTGGGACATTGTCCAACAGGATGTTTCTCTTCATAGTTGGGGCATTGCTCTCCATGCTCCTTGGAAGTATGATCCTTGTCTCCACAAATGATGCAAGCTGGGGCTCCATCTAGAATAACATTTCTGTCATCCTTGTTGTCACAAACTCTTTTGGAATAGTTTTCTTCCATGTTGACCATTTGATCAGTCACTTTAAGCATCAACTGGGCTTGGTCTTCCAAAAACTTTTACAGGGTTGGATCTTCACCATTGGTGTTGGCTATGAATTGAGCTGTCATTTGGTTCAACTGGTGTTGGGTTGCTATGAGCTTTTTCATGTTGTCCCCTTGGTTGGTGTTGGTGTCATCAACCTTGATGTTGGAGTCTCTTGGAGTAGTCATCTGTTTGGGGTTGAATTAAGATTAGAATAGGCAAGATATTTCTAAGGAAATAGTTCTAATCACACACATCACAATTCACACAAGCAATGTGCAAGCATTCACAAACAACTTTTTACTCAAACAACAAAGTTCTAGCACATACTTAGGCAACAAAATATTTTTGTTACACCACATATGTTGGTGAGTTTGTCTTAACTAAAATATGGTGGTCCATCTATATGGTTCACTTGTGATCTTTCCATCTTTCTTGGTTGCTTTTTCTTACTTGAGATCATGGTTTCTTTGGGAAACTCCTTGGTTACTAAACTTCAAGTGATGTGGGCTCCTTCTAACTTTTGCATTCCCTTAGTCTCCAAATCTTGAGCAAGATTTCCTTGTCTCACTTGTAGTCCTTTGTGATATCCAAGTTGGAAGTCCTTGGTGAATATGCTGAAGATGTTGAAGTCATTAGAGTTGAAGAAGTTAAAGTCATTAGAGTTGAATAAGTTGAAGTCATTAGAGTTGATGTTGTCCTTTGCTCATGGTGAAGTCTTTGGCCATGGGGTAGGTTTTCCATCAAGTTGAAATAGAAGAGATGTAGAGTTGAAACCAAAATGGTTGAGGAAAGAGTTTACAAGTTTGTTTGTAAGTAAGTTTTTGAAATAAACATAACTCCTATTCTTCTAAGGGTTTTTGTCCAATCCTAGGTTTACAAATCCTACAGGCAACACAATGCTCTGATACCATCTGTAGAGGGAGTGTCCCAACCTTTATTAACATAAGGTGGTGTCCCCTGTGTTTACAATGCTAGTCCCTAGATCAATAGCTAGCATCCACAGTTTAGATGTAATATCAAGAAACAAAGGTCATAATATAACTTTATAACCAGGAATAACATAATTTTATTACATCTTTACATAGCTCATTTGGCTATTACATTACATTGCAGCGGAATAACTATAAGCATGGGGTCCTTCATCTTCAAAGTGCCACAGGCAGACATGTTGGTTGTAGACTTTGTAATCCTAATCAATCAATCTTCACTAAAATCAATCAAACCTGCAACATTACAAGTTACAGCCACAAGGGTCAATACATTTGAATTATATTGGCAAGTTTCACTACTATGTAGAATATAAGTGGATCCTATCATTACATGCATATTTGGCTAAGTAGAGTTTTAGGATCATTTGCATAAAGCAATAATTTATCCTGTCTTTTCAAAATGGTTTTGGTTCTTTGTCAAATCTCCTTTTCAAAATCCCTTGAACTCCTTGGTAAATTCCCAAGTGTTCAAGTCCTTGTCAAAAATCCCTTGAGCTCCTTGGTACCAAGTGCATCAAGTTTTATCAAAATATCTTGAGCTCCTTGGTAACCCCAAGTGCATCAAGTTTTATCAAAATCTCTTGAGCTCCTTGGTACCCCCAAGTGCATCAAGTCTTAAAAGTTTTCTTTTAGAAATTAGAATGTCGAGATTTCCCATAGCCTCAAACTTTAGTTGCTCAGTATTGTCCATAACCGGGGACACGGCTAAGTACTTAGATTTTATTATCTTCTACAGAAGTAGTACACTTTACCCACATGTCACAATCCCATCTTGTTGCCACCAGTGGCCACTGGATTAGTGCTCACCATGATGGAGTACCGGCAGATTGAGAATGTGACGAAGTCTTTCCAGAGGGTCCTCCCATACACCATTGCTAGCTTTTCTTCAGTACCCATGTAGGATTCCAAGTCCTCATGTCCAGTAACTTGAAGACAATGCATGGGTATTCCCAATGTAGTTGACTAAGCCAGAGCCATAAATAGCATGTGGTTGCACACGGAAGCCACAATTGGAGAAACATGTTCAATCTCTAAGTTTCCTAGGTGGTTTTCCTTTGGATCACAACACAAAGGGATTGCCATAGACATGGTTCCTTTTGTTGCCACCTTCTCCAAAACTCAAAGTATCCTTGGCCACCCAGGTGGTTCATTGAGTCCTTGTTTTATTATATAAAATCACAAGTCCTTTTCTCAACTTCATAAAATCTCAACATGTATCTCTTTTCAAAATATAGCATGGCTAAGCATGTAACAACTACATTGTTTTCACTAAGGAATGTATAGGGTATCCTATTAGGATTTAGCATAGCATAAGTATAGAAATTATTTTCATGCATGTTTCAAAATCCACTAAGTATAATGAAAATAGTAGGAATTTAGATGATAGTGTAACTTGCCTTTCTTTTGGTAGGGAATGTTGGTTCACTCCTTGATCTTGCTAGTCTCACACTTTACTAACTTCACTACAATCAATCAAGCAAACACAATATCAACAAGCATTCCAAACCAATAATCAATCAAACAATTCACACACATAAAATAATGGGATCTAGGTCATGCATGTAAGCATGCAAGAGATAGTTTTATTTGCAAAGATGGTTTCCACTAGGCTTCTAAACTTTGTAAGGTTCAAAGTGGTCATTTTCCAAAGTGGCAAAGTCATTTGCAAAAGGGTTTTATTCATAAGCCATTTTTAAATTCATTCAACATTTCATGTGGTGGAAATATTTTTATCAAAGCAACAACTTTAAGTGGTTCACCAAATAAGTTGTTGTTTCCCAAAACTTGGTGTTTAGGGTCAGTAGGTTTGCTTCCAATCATTTTCTCAAACTTTTCTTTCCAAAACATTTTCATAACAAAACCAATATTTTTAAATGGCTAAAAATGGGCTAAATCCATTAATCCATCCTAAATTTCACCAAATTCATTTTTTTAACTCCATGGGTTGGTTCCTAGGGTCAGTAAGTTCACCACAAACCAATTTCCAAAGATTTTAAACCTAAAAACATTTTTGAACAATTTTTCTAATCTAAACAAGCATACAAATGTTTCTGCAAAAACAAACAATCTAACAGATACTATTTTCTAAACAAAATGCAGGGTTGGCTAGGGCTTGTTCCACTGATTCCAACGACATAAAGTTTGTAATTTTTGGACGTGTGGATCAAAAGTTACAAAGGTTTCAAAATTGAATCTCTAACAGATTCCAATCTGTTTTTAAAACGAAGCCTGGCCACGTGGCGCGTTTTGATTGGGTCGTACCGCTTTGTGCGGATCAGCAACGTGGACCGCAGGATCTAAAGTGAATCGTGCGGCACAGAACTAATCGTACCCCTTCGACTAAAGATCTATCGTGAGCGTCAGATCAAAATCCTACGGTGTACAGCGTGCCAGCCATAGATGGGCGGCGCTGCGGTGGCTTCTGGCGGCGGAGCGGCCAGACGGTGGCGGCGCCGGCGATACAGGAAGCTAGAGTGGCTGAGGAGATGCTCACCGCGTTCGCAGAAGTCTGGGGAAGCTCAACGTGTTCTCGAGGAGTCCAGGGGCGCTCTGGTCCGACGTGGATTGCTCGTCGGAGTTCCTGCTGGCGTCGGTTGCACGTGGTCGTGGTCGAGGGCGAGGCTGCAGAGCATGCCGAAGCAAGGTAGAGGGTGCGTTAGACGCACAAAGTCATTGCGGTGGTGCGAGCGTGAAGGAGGAGGCGCGGGGTGGTCTAGCTTACCAGGGGGAGGTCGTCGGAGAAAAACCAGACGCGGCGGCGCTCGGAGCTTGTCGAAGATGACGTTCTGGGGCGCCCGCAATTGAACGAGAGGCACGGACAGATGCGCCAGGAGGTGGGGGTATGTGTGCGTGGTCGATGAGACTAGGGGCGGCGCTGGGTCGCCGGAATCGGCACCGGACCTCATCGGAGCAGAGGATGGTGTTGAGCGAAATTTGGCAGCCTGGGGGCGTGTCGAGGTGGGGCGACAGAGGGGAAATGGAGAGAGAGAGTGGGCGCTTAAGAGGGCGAGATTGCTGAGCGGAATCACTGCGGCATTACTGCGAATTTACGCGCGGCATCAACGGCAGGAAACGGCCGGCGTGGTCGTCGCGAGGAAGAAGGTGAGCTGGAGGGGTGGGGTCCGGGAGTCAGCGAGAGAGTGAGAGAGAAGAAAGGGCCACTCGTCAGCGTCTCTGTGGGTTCAAAATTGAGTGCGAACCGTTTTCTTTCGGGGAGAGGGAAGCTGGGCTGGTACTGGGCTCAGTGGGCTTTGTCGACTGGGATGTTGCCTGTTTCTATTTTTTTCCTTCCTGAATGTTTTTCTTTTTCCAATTCTAATTTCTGTTTTGAAATTCAAACAACACTCAAGCATTCCAATTGATTCAAACAATCACCAAACAATGCAATTGAATCTGGTTCTGTTTAGCAACATAAACCAATTCAAAAAAAAAAATTAATGTTTTTATTTTAGAGTCCATTTATAATTAAATAAAATGGACCTTACTTATTAAATCATATAGGTTTTGTTTTATTTAAAAATCTTTATTTGAAATCTAAATAAAACCAAAACACTTCAGTAGGTTTTATTTGAGAATATAGAAGACTTAGAAAACTTATTTAAATTAAATAAATAGGTTTTAGTGTTTATTAAGAATGGGAAAAGCCTTTACGTTAAATAAAATTGGATATTAAATCCTTATTATTTTATTTAAATAAACCTTTTCTATTTTTATCAAAATAAAATGTTTTATTTCAAAAGCTTGGCCAAGGTTTAATTTGGCTCTATAAAATAATCCTTATTTATAAAACTTCTATTTCATTTGAAACCAAATCCTTTTATTTAAAAGATCCAAAATAGTAATTCCAAAATATTTTATTTTCCTTTATTAAATGTTTATCTTTTTAAATCCCTTTAGGATTTTATCTTTATCAAAATAGGTTTGAAGGTTTTTCAAATAAATTCAAAAAGTTTCTTCTCATCCTGAAAATCAAACAAAGTTTTATTTTATTCATTTATTTTTCACATCACAAGATTTGGAAAATCTTGGGAAGTGACATTCATAAATCTTATTAAAAACTTTTCCAAATAATTCAAGATGAATTATTTGACACCCTTTTAAGTAAACAAAACTTACTGAAAGGTTTTGGAAGAATTTAGAAGTCAAATGGAAATTAAAAACATTATTAAATCCTATTTTGATTTAAAACAAGGGCCCTTTTTAGTAATTAAAAAGACCCCAAAAAGAAGGAATAAATTATCCTAAAAATGACTCCAGAATGTTTTACTAACCAGTATTTAAACCCACACAAATTTTGGCAAGGTTTTGAATTCAAATGAGTGTTTGAATTGGTGGTTCAAAATCAAAAGAGAAAAAGAAAAACAAACAGAACAGGAAAAAAATAAGAAAAGGACCCTGCCCAACTAGCCTGGCCCAACTAAGCCCAACCTAACCCACTGCTCCGCTCCCGCAGTGAACGCTTCACACCAAGAAAGAAACCCGCAGAGACGCTGACGACCAGGCCCCACTTCCCCTTTCTCTCTCACGCAGACAGACATGCCCCACCTGTCAGCTTTCTCTCCTACCCGCGACGACCTCTTCTTCCCCCAACGCCGCTGTCGTTGCTGCACTAACTCCGCAGCTTGAATTCGCCTTAATGTCGCGTTAATCCCTCGCCGTGACCACGCTAGTTAAAGCGCCTCTTCCTCCTCTCTCTTTCCCCTCTGTCGCCCCACCTTAGGGTGCCCCCAGGCCGCCCAATTCTTCTCTGCATCGTCCTCTGTCCGACGACTCTCCGGCGTCGATTCTGGCAGACCCGCGCCACCCCTCGCCTCCTCGAGCACGCGAACATCTTCCCCAGACTCTAGCGCACACTCCACTGCCTCCAGCTCCCTCTCGCTTTCCCCACAACCTCGCCTCCGTCTTCGTCTGAGCGCCACCGAAGAACCCCGCAACTCCGGCGAGCACTAATGGTGAGTCTAGACCGCCCCTTACCCCCTCTTGGATACTCACAAGATCGCGGCTTCCATACGAACGTAACGGTGCCTTTTATTTGCCTTAGCACGCTGTATGTCGTCGCCCCCGTCGACATCTGACCGCACCCGAGGCACAACTCAACTCCGACGAGGAATTCCTGCAACCCCAGTGCGCCCTTGACTGAAGAAAGCCACGTTGAGCATCAGTGGTCAAAGTGATTCCGGTGAGCCACTATCCCTGACTCCTTGCTTCCTATTTTGCCCGCTCCGCCGCTAGCCGAGCGTCGCCGCCGCGCGCTGCCACTGAGCGCCGCCAGTGTTTGGTTAGATCGTCGCTAGCCGTTGGATGCAAATCGTAGGGATACGATAGACGACTTAACGAACCATTTTTGATCAATCTGTGCCGCACGATCTATTTAGATCTGACGCCTCCCGTAGCGCGATCCAACCGAAACGGTATCGACGAATTAAAACAAGACACGTGGCTCAGCTCGTTTGATTTAAAACAGAATAGATCTATTAGATGTGCCAATTTGAAAAATCCATAACTTTCAAACCACACGTCCAAATTTTGCAAACTTTATATCAATGGATTCAGAAAAACAAGCCCTAGCCAACCATGCACTTTGTTTAGTAAAAAGCTTTTGGTAAAATGTTTGTTTTTGCAGAAACTTATGTATGCTTGTTTAGATTATAAAAATTGTTCTAAAATGATTTTGGGGATAAAATCTTTTGCAAATGCTGTGTTTTGAACCTACTAACCCTAGATAACAAATTGTGGTTTCAAAAATGTATTTGGTGAAACAAAAGAATGAATCTTTGATTTAAACCATTTCTAGTCAAATAAAATTATGGTTTAATTGTTAAAAATGTTTTTGGAGGAAAACCTTTGGGAAATGTTCTGGAAATAAACTCTCTGACCCTAAACACAAGATTTTATGGTTTGAAAACATATTTTCTTAAACCTATAAAAGGATGCCTTATTAAAAGCATTTCTTCACCACATGAAATAATGATTTGGTTTAAAAATAGTTTATGAAGTAAAACCTTTTGCAAATGACTTTGCCACTTTATAAAATGACCATTAGGTGTTTTAAAATGTTTGTGACCTATTATAAACCACTTTTGCAAATAAAACAATCTCTTGCATGCTTGCATGCATTGTTTTGTTTCTATAATTTTATGTGATGGATTGCTTGAATGGTAGATTGAATTATTATTTGCTTGATTGAATTGTAGTGATTTGAAGTGAGTGAACATTGCAAAGATCAAGGAGTGAACCTATACTCTCTACCAACAAGGCAAGTGATGCTTCATACCTTATCCCATTATTTTCACTATGCATTAGTGATATTTCTAAGTAAGACTTGCATGGAATTTTTGCTAAGTATAAACCATGCTATGGGAAATCCTAGTAGATGAAACCTTAGTATAATTTCCTAAGTTAAGATTCCTACTACTATCATGCTTAGCTTAGCTAGTAGAAAACAAGGGTGGAATATATATTCATGCTATGGAAAATTTCTAAGTCTGAGGACTTGTGTTTTGTTTAATAAAACAACTAAGTGAATGAATCACCTGGGTGGAATGGAAGGAATGGTTTGTGTTGAGTGGTTCACAAGGCCCATTTCTATGGTTTACCTTGTGTATCTCACTTGTGGATGGCCACCCAGGAACAAAGAGATTTGAGATGTCAAATGTTGAGAAGCTTCAAGTGCAACCACTTGGCATTATGGGCTCTGCCTGGATCATATAGGTTGCAATAACTTAGCCAAATGGACAGTTGGTGGTAGGGGTTTGATAGGTTGGAGCGCGTCTATTCTGGTCTAAGGGAAGGCTTCTGAAAGATCTTGTCTTGGTGAAACCAAGTCTTGTGGGGAAAGTGCACCACCTCTGCAGAGTGTAAAATCTAAGTACTTAGCCATGTCCCTGGTAAAGGACAATTTGAGCATCAAGACATGGAAGCTATCAAGGATCTCATCATCCAAATTTCTGTTAAAAACTTGTGGTTGAACAAGGGTTATGGTTCACCAATTTCTATTGGTGGTTCCTTGGGTGATATTTTGTCAAGCAAAAACTTAGTGTTTTCAAATGATAAGGAAAATCTATTTTGTGCAAAGCAAGCCTAAGCTCCACTTAGCCAAATGCATATAGATGATAGACTCCACTATATTACCATAGTATCACTTGCCAATACAATTCAAATGTATTGACCCTTGTGGCTGTAACTTGTTATGTTGCAGGTTTTGTTTGATATTAGTGAAGTTTAATGATTAGGATTACAAGTCTACAACCAACATGTCTGCTTATGGCACTTTGAAGATGAAGGACCCCATGCTATTGTTATATTCTGCTGCATTGTAATGAAATAGCCAAATGAGCTATGTAAGATGTAATAAATTATTTTATTCCTGGTTATAAAGTTGTATTATGACCTTTGTTTCTTGATATTACATCTTAACTGTGGATGCTAGCTATTGATCCAGGGACTAGCATTGTAAACACAGGGATCTCTACCTTATAAAAGGTTGGGAACTCTACAGAAGCAGAAGAGAAGGTTCACAAGATTCGTGAGCACCTCAAGACAGCCCAATCCAGGCAAAAGAGTTACGCCGAAAAGAGACGTAGAGACCTCGCCTTCAACATAGGAGATTTTGTTTATCTGAAAGTGTCGCCATTGAAGGGAACGCAGCGTTTCCAACTCAAAGGAAAGTTAGCCCCCAGATATATCGACACCTTTCAAGATTCGGAACCGTCGAGGAGAAGTATCGTATCAATTGGAACTACCCGAAGAGATGTCAGCCATGCACAATGTGTTCCATATCTCATTACTTCGCAAGTGTCAAAAAGTCCCCGAGAAGACCTAAGTGTTCAAAAATATCGACCATCGGACCATAGAGATCAACGATGACCTGACCTATACCGAAGTACCCATCCGTATTTTGGAAGAAGCTTTTCGAACTACCCGAACCCAAAGCATCAAGTTTCTCAAGATTCAGTGGAGCAACTACACAGAAGTGGAAGCTACCTGGGAGCGCGAAGATCACATCAGGACAGAGTTTACAGATCTCTTCAAATCCTAGGTAATCTTTTCGTCCTTTTTCAAATCTCGGGACGAGATTTTGTTTAAGGGGGGAAGGTTTGTAACATCCCAAAAATATTGAACTTGGATCATCAAACTCTAATCATCAAAATTTGGGTTAACAAAAAGTTTTCTAAATAAAATTATGAAAGCATGCATATGAGTATGCATTGAATTTGAAATTCTTTAGAACCACCTTGTTTGTATGTTTCTTTGCTTGTAAAATGTTTCTTAGGTGAAATAAGCATCATCTAAAACATTTCCCACACTTTTCCCAAAGACAAATAAATCAAAACAAATAAAATAAAGGAATGGTCATTTTGACCAATTTAACTCCCATGCCTACTTTGGCTGTCTCAAACTTTCAGAACCTAACAGAAACTTTTCTTGATCTTTGCACCCCTTGATTGTACTCATAACAAAGTATAAAGGACCACTTTGTGATCATCCAGAAACTTTCAAATGCATAGTTTAAATGACAATTCAAAATTGAATCTTTATCATATGGGAAGATCCCACTTTTTCAAAAACCACTCAAACAAGCTCAACTTTAAAAACCCAAGCATCTGCAGACTCACCAGTACCAATCTAGCACACCCACCAAAAATCTTTTCAAAATTCAAAACTTGAATTCATGCGGCCATTTCATCAAACACTTGGCAGACACAAATCAAACAAAATCAAAACACTATAGTGTGCAGTGCTTTGAGCCTAACCGGTTCCCTATCTAGCTCACAACCAGCTCAGTAGATCATCTAGCAAGATTAACCAAGCATTAGCACCACTGTGACCTTGCCAAAACCATTAATGGTGAACAGCCGAAGCCACCCTTGCCACCCACATGTCGACAGCAAGCTAGGGAGGAAACTAGCCGTGCCAACCTTGTCTGGGAGATCACCCATGCCTCACCGCCCCCTCTCGACCAGCCCTGCCGCGAAGACACCGACCAGAGCACCCAGGAACGCCGCGCCCGTGCCTCTGCCAACCGTGCCGAGCATGCGCCAGAGCGCCACCCTCGACCGAAGCCCACAGACCGCGCGCCGCCCTCGCCGCGTGCATACACGATCGCCACCATCCCAGGAACACGCCAAACATGCCCATTGCACTGCCCGTGCCCCGTAGCCAACGCTCGCCGTTGAAGACGCCGCCTCTGTCGCGGAGAGCGTCGCGTGTTCCAGACCAACCCGCACCGCCCCACGTCTCGCCACCGTATCGTTGAGCATCGCCAGGGAACACCGCACCGTCCCCTACCTTCGCCCATGCCAATAGCCGTCTGTACTATCACCCCCGACGAGCTCATCGTGCACCCCGTCGGTCCCCTCGCTCGACTATAAATAGAGGCCACCCCCAGCCGAATTGAGCACACCATTCTACTCCTCTCTCCTCACTGATCGTGCCACACCGTTCCCGGAGCAAGGCGAGCAACACCTCGTCGTAATTTCACCGGAGCCCGCCGCCTCTGGAGAAGAAGGGAGCCAGCGATTGGAGCCGCCCCAGGAGGAGCCACCGGTACCAGGAGATCCGCCGTCGTCGACTTCATCGTTCGCCCGCCTCGCCGACCCTCGCCCGAACCCCGGTGAGCCCCCAGCAACCCCCACTGGTCGCGCTAGGTTTATGTGTCGCCGGCGTTGCCCAACGTCGACGATGACTCCCAGCCGTTGGATTAGAACTAGATCGAACATCCCACATCGCCCCATACCGCTTCGCACCCCCCTGTCTCACTGACGAGTGGGGACAACCACTTAAACCGCTCGCGGAAGCGCTAAGCTTAGCAGGCCGGCCCGTTAACCTTTCCCGCACAGCCCAGTTATTTGAATTAAACCTTTTCCATTTTATTTCAAACACACTTCTGTACCCAATTTCAAAAATCAACCCAGGTCGATTCAGTGCATCAAATTGAATGAAACCAATTTGTTAGAAAGTTCTGGGAATGCTGAATCCAAGCCCGTTGGATTCAAGTCATTTGGATCTATAGATCACCCATGATAAAAATAACAAGGCAGAAGCTTTTCTGCATTCAAACATTTTTCAAATTTAAACCATAATAGCTTTTGAGTTGATTCCAACTCTCAAAAATCATATTTAACCATACCTTTCAGAATATATAAAAATATATAGGTTTACTTACAGAAATAATGTTCAAGTAATAAAAGAATGCTATATAGGCATTTCTAGTCACTTTATTTAATTTAAATAAAAGGGTAAAACCTTATTAAATTGTGACACCACTTTAAATCATATTCCCATGGACTAAAATATGTGGTGATGACATGTGTCAACATGATCCCATGTTTGGTTTGGAGAATATTAAATCTTAAGTAGTTTTTCAATGAGTAGAAATTACCTTTCTAAAAATAAAAAGACTTAAACCAAGCCTTAATCTGGTAATGTTAGAGATGATGTTAGATCATCTATAGGACCCATTTGTGTGATGATTGCAAGTAGTTAAGTATTGTTTGGTGATTGTGTACCTCGTATTTATTTATAGACGCTAGTACCGACCAAGGATACGAGGAGGAAGGAGGATTCTATGAAGAAGAAGCAGAGGAGAACTTCAACCACTGCTCTGCACAAGGCAAGCCTAATGCTACTAGTTGAATGTGCAAGCTAACACTTGCAATTTAGCAAGCTTATATTGACACTAATGCAAGCCTAATACTACCAGTTGAATGTGCAAGCTAACACTTGCAAGATACCCTACTGATGCCACAAACCACTACTTGTTACCATGACCACTATATGCCTTAAGCATATGTGATTATATCCACTTGATAAACCAATCCTAGTTTTACCTGCAAGCTTCTTACTTTATTTCTTTATCAAAGCTCTTACCTAGATTTTACCTAAGTGAATGGTAGATACTAGACAGAAATGTGAAGGTTGCATAAAGAGCATAAAATTTGCCTAAGCTAGATAATCTTGATGTCATATTAAGGCATGAGATTGAACTTAGTTAAAACTCCACTAGTTTACTACCCCTCCCCCCCATCAGTGCTTACCCCCACCTGTAGATGCTAGTGCTAAGCATAAAACTTTATCAACTTTAGATGGGAATACTTGGTGGAAAAATGGTTATGAAAACCTTGGAATGATGGATCATTCTATTGAAATGTTTTGGACTTGTGTTACGAACACTTGATGATTTTGGTGATGAAAATGTTGAGGCATGAGCCTTACCCCTTTATAAAACTGATGGTTGTCTGGATGCGATACCATTCCAATTTTATCGTACAACCACAATACCCGAAGATTGGGTAGGGCTTGACTGGAAACTTATATACCTTAGTATTAGTTCCCTCATGGCCAAGGTCTGAGCTGAGGCTACCTTGTGAAGATTGTCCACCTGTGCAGTACCCAAGATGACAGTTGGTCATGGTTGGGAGGCCAAACTCACAGGAGAGGTGCTTATACTAGAGCGTGTAATTGAAAGGTTAGGATTGATTATCCGCATACTGAGTATGGTGAGTTCAGGATTTGTTCCTGACGGATGTATCGAATGTTGTGGTGAAAGTGTACAATCTCTGTAGAGTGTCAAACTATTCGAATAGCCGCGTCCGCGGTTATGGACAGTTGGAGTGGTCATACTGATCCCCCGCCAGACTTTTCAAAATAACTTGTGAAATGAAGTGAGACTTTGACTTGACCACAACAGGGTTGTGATATGAAATACAAGTTCCCCCCTTAGGTGTTATAAAACTTTAACTAGCATTAGTTGCTTCCAAACTTAGTAGAGATAAATCTGGCTTTTGCAAAACAACCCTAGAGCCTAGTGTCCTATTATCAAAAAACCCTTTAATTTGTTAGTATTAGTTTGCGAGTACTTAAAGAGTACTCATGGCTTTGTCCCTGGCTATTCCCATGGCCAGACTATGAAGAGGAGTACCTGGAGGATGGACCCTAGGAAGGTTACGACAACTAGGATCATCTCTCATCGTCAGCATTGCCTGTGACCCCGAAGATGGAGCTTCGCCTATGCTACCGTTATTATTACGTATTCTGCTGCTTGATGTTATATTCAGAACTGGATCATGAGATTCCTATTTGTGTAAGAACTTATGGACGGATTGTAATGGATGATGTACTATGGTATCCAATTCTGTTATGTCTCGCAAAAATGGTAATCCTGGCATTGCGATGTGTGGCATAACAGGCATCTGGGATTAAAAATCCGGGTGTTGACACCAGGTGGAGCCTGTCCAGTCACAATGAAGATATTAGTATGGAACTGCCGCGGTTTGGAGAATAACGCGGCAGTCCTAGCGCTTCTGGATGTCTTGAGGCGCCATAACCCCGAGGTTGTGTTTTTGTCGGAGACACACCTTGATCGCTATCCGGATGAATGTCTTCGAAGAAGAGTAAAGATGGACATCAGTATTATTCAACCTAGTGATGGACGAAAGGGTGGTATTCTAATGATTTGGAGAAGTGAAGTGAAGGTATCTCAATTATATGCATGCCGAAATTACATTGACGTTGAGGTAGAGGAGGAAGTGAACAAAATTTGGAGATTTACTGGTATGTACGGTGAATTCAAATAGGCTGATAAATACAAAACATGGGACAGATTGATGAATATCCATCTGCAGAATAATTTACCTTGGATGATGATGGGAGATCTGAACGAAATTTTATATGCACATGGGAAATAAGGAAGGAGAATTAGAATAGGAAGGTATACTAAAGATTTTCATGACTGTTTGGAGGTGTGCGATCTAGAAGATGTTGGTTACGTCGGCGATCCTTTAACTTGGCATCGAGGTTAGATGAGAGAAAGACTGGACAGAGGGCTAGCTAATTCTAGTTGGTTCCAAATGCATGAAAGTGATGCCGTTGTACATATCGAGTACAATCATTCTGAGCAAGGCCCCTTTTATTGGATACCAAGTACTACTCTGCTGCAGCGGTGCATCCAACAGAGAAGCAATTAAATTTCTAAGCAAGGTGGTTTAAAGAGGAAGGCTTTGGAGAGACGGTGGAGTAACAATGGATGGACTCGGCTATGGCGTCAAACGTGATCGACGTGCTATCCAGACTAAAAAGCATGCATGCTGGTCTACATGCATGGGATCGGCGGGTTCTGCAGCAGCCCAAGAAATGGTTACGGAAAGCCCAGAGAGAGAGTTAGAGGAAATCATGCATGGGCCAGTATATGCTAATGAGCAGCGCAAGCATGATTTAGCAATAGAAATTTAAAAACTATTGGAGCAGGAGGAGATTAAATGGAGTCAACGAGCAAGAGCAAATTGGCTCCAACATGGTGACAAAAATACATCTTATTTCACAACTTTGCATCTACCCGGAAGAAAAGGAACTTCATCAAAAAACTGAAGGGGCCGACGGGTCAGATGATAGAAGGTACAGATGAATTAAATCCGGTTATTCTCCAGTATTTTCTCTAATCTGTTTAAATCCATACCCAAACCCAAGTTGGATAGAAGGAAGGACTCTTTCCTTCTTCCACTAGGAAACTATTGTTCCAGTTTGACTTTTCAAACCTCCCTTTTGACTTTCAATTTAGAGCTTTATTTCTCCCTCGCAAATTCCCAACCAAAGTGACCTAGGACATGATCCAATCATTCCACTTAACCATGACACATTCATGGACCATTCCCCTTTCGGTCCGGTGAACCTTCTAGACCCTTCTAGAACCTCTCCGATGAAAACATCGGAATCATTCCCGAACTCCGGAATCGGACTTTCCTTATATGAATCTTATTCTCCGGACCATAATGGATCTCCTCGTGATATCCCGGATCCCATCCGAGACTCCGAACAACATTCGGTTTCCCTACTTACATTCCACATCTACTAAACAACATCGAATCCTTAAGTGTGTCTCCCTACGGTTCGTGAATTGTACGAACATGACCGAGACACTTCTCCAATCAATAACCAATAGAGGAATCTAGAAATTCATATGGCTCCCACATATTTCTACGATTACTTTGCGATCGAATGAACCACTTACATACGATACCAATTTCCCTTTGTCTCGCGATAGTTTACTTTTCCGAGGTTTGATCGTCGGTATCTCTATCTACCTAGTTCAACCACGTTACCGATAAGTACTCTTTTCTTGTTCCCGTGATATGTGATTCCTTGTGAGCCAGTCACATGCTTGCAAGCTAATTGGATGACATTCCACCAAGAGGGCCCAGAGTATATCTATCCGTCATATGGATGGACAAATCCCACTCTTGATCCATGTGCCTCAATAGATACTTTGCGAACACTCAATGCCACCTTTGTAACCACCCAGTTACGGTGTGGTGTTTGATGTCATAAAAGCATCCTTCTGGTGATGGCAATTAGCATGATCTCATGGTCGAAGGAATTAGGTTACTATGTATCAGAAAGCTTATAGCAAATGAACTATATTAAAATGACTTGATCTTATGCTACGCTTAACTATAGGAGTATGTCCATCACATCATTCTCCTAATGATATGACCTTGTTGTTAATAACATCTCTATGTTCATGATCAGGAAACCATGATCATATATTAACCAACAAGCTAGTTTAACAAGAGGCTTTACTAGGGACTCTTTTATATTTATAAATCACACAAGTATTAATGTTTCCGGTTAATATAATTATAGCATGGTATGTAAACATTTATCATAAGCATGAAGATATGATAATAACCTCTTTATTATTGCCTCTTGGGCATATCTCCAATACTTTGATCTTGATCCATATGATGTCTCGTGAGTAGTCCGTCTAGTTCTTGAGGACATGGGAGAAGTCATGTTGTTAGTAGTGGATTTGTGTTGAGTTATTATTCAATGGTTTAGTATTTAAGTTGTGGTGCTATTCTTCTAGTGGTGTCATGTGAAACGTCGACTACATGATACTTCACCATTTATGGGCCTAGGGGAATGCATTGTGTATTTGGCTACTAATTGTGGGGTTGCCGGAGTGACAGAAACCTGAACCCCCGTTAGGACACCTTTGCATAAGGGAGTGTAGGATCTCAGAGTTTAAGGTTATGGTTAGGTTTATATCTTAATTACTTTCCTGTAGTTGCAGATGCTTGCAGGGGGTTTAATCACAAGTATGTATTAGTCCAAGTAAGGTCGGTACATTAGCACAGGTTCACCCACACAACACTTACAACACCAAAGAAGAGTACTTAGCTATTTGAAGCGAAAGCACTTGACAGAATTCCCATGTTTCCTCAAGAACGTTTGGTCCTTATAAGTATTTCCACCGGCTTGTCCTTTGCTAAGAAAGGATTGGGCCACTTGCTGCATTTGTTCTTTGTCTTTATTGCTTGTAGTTTGTTTTGTTGCTTTATTAGAAAACCCCTAAAAATCCATTTGCTAAGTATTTACAGAGATTTCCTGCTCCATACCACTAGTCAACACCTTCTGCTCCTCATTGGGATCGACACTCCTATTTTTCGAAAGTACTACGATACACCCCCTATACTTGTGGGTCATCAACACTATTTTCTGGCGTCGTTGCTGGGAAGTGAAGCGCTATTGAAGAGTGGAACTGGTAAAGGAAACTTGTACTGTGAGTATTGCTTTTTGTTACTGCTTCTCTGTTTCCAATATGGATAACCCACTTGGTTTTCTGTTTGGGAAAACTACTACCACTCTTAGGGTAGTAGATGAACCACCATCTATTGAGATAGATCCTTTTAAGATACCTACAAGTATTGTTGATCGTGTTATGGATATTTATTATTTTGGGGATGGAACTGTCCACCCTGGTGATCACTTGCTTTTTATCCATGAATTATGTGGGTTGTTTAAGTGTGCAGGTATCACAACTGAACGGGTGAAGAAGAAGTTACTCTCCATATCCTTGAAAGGGAGAGCTGAAGAATGGTATAAGCTGCTGAAGACTGGACAATCCATGGAATGAGAGGAAATGGTATCTCTCTTTTATTCTAAATTCTATCCTCCCAGTGAAATTCATAAGGATAGAAATCTGATATATAACTTTTGGCCTCGTGATGGAGAGAGTACAACTCAATCTTGGGGGAGATTGAAGTTACTAATGCTTAAATGTCCTTTCATGAACTCCCTAACAATATTATTATCAATAACTTTTATGCTAGGCTTGCTCTTCATGATAAAGATTTACTAGATGCTTCTTGTGATGGATCATTCACACGTATGAAAGAAGAAGCTAAGTGGTATCTACTAGACCGTATTCAAGAAAACACCGAAGCTTGGGAGAATGGCAAAGGAAGAAAGTCAGGTATAAACTATGATTATGAAAGCATAAAATCTTTTATGGGGACTGATGACTTCCGTGATATTAGTAATGAGTTTGCTCTTGATTCCCAAAGTATTGCCAATTGTTTTAAGGCCTTTGCCTCTTACATAGAAATTCTCAAAAATAAGTGGAATAAATACCATGCTCCTTATAAAGATGTTGTTAGTCATGTTCCTTTTAGAAGAACTGAAGTTTGTACTACTAATCATATTGTGCCTAGAGAAAATACCTTTCCCAGCTAAGGTAAAGGAGTAGTCTATGATAATTAGTGCGAATAACAAAGGTACTAAGAAAACTCTGGATCCTGATGAGCAATTGAATATCGAACCTGTGGTAGCTATTGTGAAAGACCCTGTCGCTAGAAATATAGAGGATGATCATATTGTCTTCTGTGAATACGCTTCTAATATTATCTCTCATCCTAGTAAAGCTAGTGTTCCTGTTAAAATTTGTGATCATTGCTACTATGGTTTATGTGATATTGGTGCTAGTTCTAGTTCTAGTGCTATTCTTTATGAGCTTTATAGGGAAATTATGCATGAAATTGGCCCTTGTGAGCTTGAGGACATTGATGTGGTTATTCAACTTGCTAAGAAGGAAACCATCTGCCCTATTGGTATTGTAAGAGATGTAGAGGTTCTTTGTGGTAAGATTAAGTATCCTGTTGATTTTCTAGTACTTAATTCAGCAGCTAGTGAAACTTGCCCTATCATTTTTGGTAGACCTTTCTTGAACACTTGTGGAGCTATTATAGATTGTAAGATGGAGAAAGTTTTAACTAAGTTCGATGGACATTCTTATGAGTTTAACTTTTCCAAATTTTCTAAAGCTCCTTGTGAAAATAGCTTGCCTAACGAAGATTTCAGGATGGAACAACTTGCTTCTATTGATCCAGTTTATGACCTTGGACCTCTTTTTGGTGATTGTAAGTATGCTCATTATGATGATAAAGTTGTTGCCAGTGACAATTATATTGTCAAATTTATTCAAAGTGCTACTGAAAGTTATTATCAGAGAGGGAAACATGGTTTGATGCATCTCAATAATGTTAAGTTTCCTTGTTTTATGTTGAAAGCTTTGAAGTTGCATTTGTTTTGTCTTCCTATGCTAGTGGATTTTTGTTTCAACAACTTGTTTTCTCATGATACCCCCATGCATAGGAAGTGGGTTAGACTCAAATGTGTTGGTTATTTGCTTCTTGATGCTCTCTTTCACTTCAAATATATATCTCCTTTGTGAGCATCCTTAAAACTTTCAATCCTAACTTAAAAGCATTAAAGAAAAGTACTTGTTGGGAGATAACCCAAGAGTTTGGTTGAGTCTTGGAAGTTATTACCTATGTAATAACCGCTCCTTATCCTTTTTGTTTTGGTTTTTGTGTCAAGTTCAACTACTTTTGAGAAGTAGAGGAGTTGTGAAAAGTGGTTGTCCTGGGACAGATTTTTGTACTGCATTGTAAAAATTAGTGAGGGATCTCAGTACGTAGGATGGAGATGTATTTTTCTGAGATTGTTCTCCAAGTTGTTACCCAACTTTCATTAGTTCTGCACTTTTTGATTTGAGCAACAGAAGATTTTCGAAAAAAACAATCTTTACCTGCTAGTCTGTTTTGACAGATTTCTGCTATCATCTGGATTTGCCTCTTATAGAAGCCTTTGTTTTGATGGATTTCAGTTGAAGTGTGCACCTAAATGTTAATTGTTTTTGCTTACACTAATGTTGCCATTGAGGTTTGTGTGATACCTTGTAGGAAAGGAAATTCCAGGAGAAGGAGAAAAGGAGTCTGCAGAGTTTGTCTTTGAATAGGTAAAAGTGGTGAAAACAGAAGGTTCGTGAAACCCTAATCTTTTTATATTTTTGAAGTTTTTAATACATAAGGGAAGTTACAAGATGAAACAGAGGAGGAACCGGAGGCCAGGGTGGCCAAACCCACCCCAGGCGCGGGCCCCAGCTGGCCGCGCCTGGAGGGGTGAGACCACCCCGAGCTCCGTCTCCACCTCGTTTTCATATCAAAACCTTCCTTATGCTTTGGAACTTCGTAATATATAACCCCCTGGATCCCCCGAGGTTCGTGCATCGTGTTCTCATCGTGTTTTTGTTTTGATCTGTTTCTGTCAGGAAAATTTCTCAAGTTTAGAGCACCATGGTCTCCGCCAACGACAAAGGCAAGAAGCCCGAGGAAGATGATCCTCAAAATCCCAAGTAGGAGGAGATTTTGGTAGGTGATGAAGAATACATGGGGGAGGATAAGCAACCGGACACCCGCACTACCGTCGCAAGCATTGGAGTGGTGGAAAAACCTACCAAGCTTAGGAGGACAGCACGGATGTCTATAGGAGGGAAACCTCCGCGTCTTATCTATAATCCAGGGTCATCTTCTCCATGCATCGAGAGACCTTTCCATACTCTTATACATGAGCATCAATATCAACATGTGCCCAAAGGGGACTTGCCCTCGATGTGGGATATGCCTTGTTCTAACCATGCAGGGGAGGAGCATACTAAGAAGGAAGAGTGGGGAAAGAATAGCAAGGACTAGAATTCTCGGCCCAATATGATCATGACCCGTATTGAGAAAAATTCGGAGTTGATTCGTACTCTGACCTTTGATATTGAGGATTTGAAGAAATTTATTGAAGATCTTATCAAGAGAACACCACCACCACCGAAGGAGTAATTCGTCATCAGGTTTGGCATCCCCTTGGCTTGTTCCAAGCTTGGGAGGAGTGCCGCGGTATCACCATATCTTTTATATTTTACCTTTTTAGTGGATTCATATCTTTGGTAGAGAGGTTATCTTATAGATTGGTTTGCATGTGGAAGTATCTCTCCTTTAGTTGATTATCTATGTATCCCTTGGTGTGAGTGCCTTTATGGAATATTAATGAGAAGTTTCATCTTTTACTTTTTGCACTTCTTATTTTAGTTTGCAATCTCTATTATATGATGGATCTTGTTGATCAGTATTGGCATCACTTTGGGAGCATCAAGTAAATCTAAATTGGTTTTGGCAAACCAAGTTCTGGTCAGTAGCAACACTTTTTGAGGTTTGAGAGAAAAAGAGAAAAAGCTTACATGTATTTTGTATAATTTATTTTCTTTCTTGTTGGCTCATAAGCTTAGTATTCTTTATTTAAGATCTTTTGTGTCTTCAAAGAAGATTGCATGTTTCGCTTTATCACTTGTAGGTTTACTTGTTTCTTTCAACTCTTTTGCTTGCTTCCCAGCCTTGCTAGCCAAAAACCTGTTTTTGAGAAGGCGTACTTCTCATGTTTCCAATCCCTTTGAACCAAAACATGTGCCATTTGTGTCCACCATCTATACCTATTATCAATTGCTATTCCAAGCAAATTCTCAAGTTTCATCTATCTTTCAAATTAAAAAGTATTTTATTATGTGAAAACTAGTTAGTAAAGCTCTCACGAACTTGATAGCACACCTTATTTCCTTGCCCCTAATAGGCTTGAACCATTGTGTCATTGAAGTTGTATATGCTTGCATCTATACATTGGAATTAGCAGAACCGTGCTGTCACGGGGAACACTTTCAACATTGTACCTGTACGTTGTACACAGTTGATATCATGCTCTTTTGTTTGCGGATGTAGTCGGTGTGAAATAAACAGGGAACTTGTGAGTCCATGGAGTGATGTATGTGTGTTAGAGAAATGCCTAGGCCGCTAGCCTAATCCATGCCTAATCATGGTGGAAACTTGCAGCATCACCATATTGAGCATTCTGTGAAGCATCCTCAATAAAAAGCTATGCACATAGTAAATAAAAAGATCGCTGAGATGCTCATTGTCTGCTTGCCTTGTCATTTTGGTTATGGGATAGATCTTGTACCATGTGCAAGGGGTACCCCGTTGGTGGTTCTTTATGATACACATGTACTTACATTGACAAGAACTTACCGGTGACCAAAGTTGAGTAGCATGAGGAGTGGCCCTCATACTCAAGGGACATGAGATTGCCAACTTATATTTTGTCAAGCATATACTCCATCCTTGTTCACTTTAACCTTAATCATATCAAGATGCCTATGATAGGGGAAATGAGGGCTCAAAGCTAGTAAGTACCATAATATTTTGGGAGCTCTTTATGACTTGAAATCCCTGCTACCCTCTATGAAGGGACCTTTCTCCTATTTTCTAAGTTGAGTCAGTAAACCTACTTCCTCTCTGTCTCCAGCAAGCATTTGATTTGTTGTGTTGCAAGCATTCATATGGTGATTTATTCAATCATGTTCTTTAGCTTCCTTGTTTGCACAAAAATCTTATCTATTGAGTATTACTTTGAAAGCCTTCATTGTGAAAAACCTTTTTGAGCAAAGATTGATCCTTTTATAAAACTTCTTCAAAAGTTCTTTTGTGAAACTGTTTGCCAGCTGTTCTTTGACCAGGAACAATTTTTGACAATTCCAATTATGATTTATCTTTATGCATCTCTATTATGACTCCTGTACTTGTTGCAAGCTAAGTTATATAATGGTGAGTTGCTTTATTGTATGAGTTGTGTAATGGTAAGTGTGATGCTTCTTGTCCGTATTCTTTTATCAACACTTCACTCCATAAACCTGTGGACATGTTTACTGAGCTCAATTTTTGCTTGGGGACAAGCAAAGATCTAAGCTTGGCGGGAGTTGATACGTCCAATTTGCATCACCATTTTATATCATAATTTGCCTATATTAATTGATATATGTCTTATTATGAGGTATTACTTATGTCTTTTCCACTATTTTTGCATGTTGGATGATTCTTGGAGGATCGACTGTCAGAGTCAGGATTCTGATGGAAAAAGAGGTGTTTTGATGCAATTTTGCGAAGATAAGAAAAATACCAGAAAAATATTGGAAACTTATATTTTCCCAGAAGCCAGAGGAAGCCAGAAGGGGAGGCGTAGCTGGGCCACAAGGGCCCACACCCCCCTAGGCGCGAGTCCCCCCTAGGACACGCCTAGGGCAGGTGTGGCCCACCTGGCCGGCTCTCGACTCCGCCCTCTCGCCTATATCTTCCTCACGGAACCCTAATACTAGGGGAGCAACCACGGAAATATTTCCACCGCCTCTGCGGGGCGGAAAACACCGAGAGAGAAAGATCTCTCTGGCAGACAGATTTCTGCCAGGGAAATTCCTTCCCGGAGAGGGGAGATCGTCGCCATCAACACCATCGTCAAGCTAGGCTTCATCGGGATATCATCATCATCCACACCATCATCTCCACCAGCACCATCATCATCACTCCATCCCATTGTAAAAATTGTGTTGGATATTGCTTTAGTTCTTAGGGGAAACTTTCCCAGTGTTAATTACTATTATAGTTGATGCTTGTGAATGGAACCATTGGATTATTTTTTATGTTTAGATTGTTATTCATCACCATATCATCTTTGATCTTGATCCATATGATGTATTGTGAGTAGTTTGTCTAGTTCTCGAGGACATGCGAGAATTCATGTTGTTAGTAGTGGATTTGTGTTGAGTTATTATTCAATGGTTTAGTATTTAAGTTGTGGTGCTATTCTTCTAGTGGTGTCATGTGAACGTCGACTACATGATACTTCACCATTTATGGGCCTAGGGAATGCATTGTGTATTTGGCTACTAATTATGGGGTTGCCAGAGTGACAGAAACCTGAACCCCCGTTAGGACACCTTTGCACAAGGGAGTGTAGGATCTCAGAGTTTAAGGTTGTGGTTAGGTTTATATCTTAATTATTTTCCTATAGTTGCGGATGCTTGCAGGGGGTTTAATCACAAGCATGTATTAGTCCAAGTAAGTTTGGTACATTACAGGTTCATCCACACAACACTTACAACACCAAAGAAGAGTACTTAGCTATTTGAAGCGAAAGCACTTGACAGAATTCCCATGTGTCCTCGGGAACGTTTGGTCCTTATAAGTATTTCCACCGGCTTGTCCTTTGCTAAGAAAGGATTGGGCCACTTGCTGCGCTTGTTCTTTGTCTTTATTACTTGCACTTTGTTTTGTTGCTTTATCAGAAAACCCCTAAAAATCCGTTTGCTAAGTATTTACAGAGATTTCCTGCTCCATACCACTAGTCAACACCTTCTGCTCCTCGTTGGGATCGACACTCCTATTTATCGAAAGTACTATGATACACCCCCTATACTTATGGGTCATCACCTGATCGAGCACCAAAGTTGTCTTGTCAGGCACAAAATTTGCCCGTGTGAGATCTGATTAAGTTGTATACTCTTACCCGCTAAAAAACTATTGTAGGCAACTTTATCATTGTAAAAGGCAAATTAAAAGTATTATAGACAACTTATTCACAATTTTTTCCAGATGTAACCATATTCATTGGGAGAAAAAGGCTTGAGTAGTGTACTATATTGAATAGGCACGAGTAAAGTTCAATATGAATCTTGAATTTGTAGAGGATAGCGAAATCAGACCCTAAACTTCAAATCCCTGAACTTGGCACACTAAAATTACCATTCCCGGTCAATCTGAACCCTGGCCCCGTTTGGCAAACCAGGAAAATGGCAATCCTAGCTAGGATAGCTTCCTCCTACGGACCTACATGGCGAGATTAAATCTCTCGTCTGTTCCTTCCCTAGCGTAGATTAAATCCGCCACTTATCACCTTCTGGCTTTTGTATGGAGGCACGTGCACCTCGTCCTGTATGGCGTGCTTGGCGGCCTGGGATTGCCGGATGGGGCTCGCTGCCTCCTCCTGGGTGGCTTCGACTCGACGCTCGAGCCTGGTCAACTACGCCCACGCCGTTCATGCCGTGACTGCTCTGCAAATCTTACTCTCCTCGATCAATTGACTTGCGGTGTACAAAGCTCCTCAGATAGCATTCGAATGATCTAATCGATCTGTAAGCTAGCACACAGCAGGAACAGTCTAGATTTGATTTTCAAAATCAATAGACAATAGCAATAGCTTATGCATCTTTTGTCGCGCCCAATACATTGATAGAGCAGACGACCGAGACGGCTATGTTCAGTAGCTCTCCTCATATGGTCGGCATCAACAAGATTGGGCATGCAGCAATAGTGCCGCTATTTCTCCTCCTCCAGCGGCAGCAAGTCACAGGACTCGACGATGGAGGGTGGCTGCATAGCGGTGGGGCACAGCGGTGACTGGAAATGCGCATCAAGGTCACCTACATAGTGTGATGGAGAAAGAGAAGCGCAAGGTGTCAGCGACACTACATCTTGCACATCTCAGATGCTCGTAAGGACAGGAACTCGCTGGCGTTGCTCCGCGTAGCCAACCCCATAGGCTATGTGATACTTCGTAAATGTATCTATAATTTTTGATGTTCCATGCTTGTTTAGTATCAACTTTTCTATGCTTTGTCTACATTTTGAGGTATTTTTATACATTTTCTAGGACTAATTATTAACAAGATGCCATAGTGCCAGTTACATGTTTTCTGTTGTTTTTGGTTTCAGAAAATCTAGTAAGAAAATATTCTCGGAATTGGACGGGACAAAAGCCAAAGTCAATATTTCACTGAGGAGAACACAGAGAACGAAGGGCAACCTAAGGAGGGCCACACGGCCGCCACACCCTAGGTTCGCGTGGGCCACCCTAGGGCGCGCCGCCCTATGGTGTGGGCGCCCCGGGCGCCTCCCTGCCTTGCCTCTTCGCCAATAAAAGCCCCCTAATGCCAAAACCCTAAGTATCCGATCAAATCTCCACGAAACAGTACGTAGCCGCCACCATCGTCCCTATATTGGGGGGAATTGAAGCTCTTCCCGGCACCCTGCCAGAGGGGAGAGATCATCCTGGAGGCCTTCTTCATCACCATGCCAGCCTCCGGTATGATGCGTGAGTAGTTCACTCTTGGACTATGGGTCCATACAGTAGCTAGATGGTTGTTTCTCCTCCTTTGTGCTATCATGTTTAGATCTTGTGAGCTCCGTTCATGATCAAGATCATCTATTTATAATCATACATGTTGTGTGTGCGGGGATCCGATGGATATTGACATTACTATGTCAGATTGATTATTGATTCTATCATGTCTTATTGATTATTGATTCTATCATGTCTGTGTTGTTTGTGATCTTGCATGCTCTCTGTTTCTAGTAGCTATCTTGGACAAGTAGATGCTAGTGACGCCAAGAGGGAGTATTTATGCTCGATAGTGGGTTCATTCCTCTATTAAATCTGGGGAAGTGACAGGAATCTCTAAGGTTATAGATGTGATGTTGCTACTAGGGAGAAAACAACAATCTTTTGTTCATGGAACAATTGTATTGTTTACTATAGATGTGACAGGAATCTTTTGTTCATGCAGTTATCCATTGCTTGCAACTTAATACTGGAGGGGGTTCGGATGATAACCTGAAGGTGGATTACTAGTCATAGATGTAGTTGGATGGCGGTCTATGTATATTGTTGTAATTGCTAATCAAATCCCATAGGAATCTTCATGTCTAGTATTTGCATTGTTATGCCTTGCTCACTCATGTCAATTGCCCCGCTGTAATTTGTTCACCCAGCATGTTATGTTATTTATCTTAAGGAGAACACCTCATGTGAACTTTGGACCCCGGTCCAATCTTTACCATTGTTACATCATCTACTGTTACCGTTTACTTTCTGCAAGCAACCATTACCTTCCACACTATACGTTTAATCCATTGTTTTTAGCAAACCAGTGAGATTGACAACCTCACTGTAAGTTGGGGCAAAGTCTTGAGTTTGTGTTATGCAGGATTCCAAGTTGCTAGCAACACCTTGGAGTTGTTTCCTTCCTCCTACCGGTTTGATAACCTTGGTTTCATAACTGAGGGAAAACTTAATGCTGTGCTGATCACACCTTCCTCTTGGGGTTTACCAAAGAAGCTCTACAGTGATCTGAGTTCATCAAGACTTTTTCTGGCGCCGTTGCCGGGGAGTAAGGACAGCTTCACAAGGGGAGTCTTTCACAACCATTTTCTTTACTTTGTTTTTGTTTTGCTTAGTTCTTTTGCTTTGTTTTGCTTGCTTCTTTTATCAAAAATTACAAAAAAAAATTAGTTTTGTTTGGTTTGCCTTTTCTTATCAAAAAACAAAAAAATTGGTTCCTACTATAGTTGTTGGTCTGTTATTGCCTTGCTTTGTCATGCTTTGTATCAATGGTTGGTTTCTTTGAAACTAGTTCTTATTGGCAAGGTGGGTTCATGGAAGAAAAAATATATTATTATAAGGAACACCGCTTGTCACAAAAAGGGAAACACTTATGAGAGCAAATTGATAAATTGAATACCATTGCTAGAAACATGTGCTCTACTTATAATGTTACTTATTGCTGTGATAAATCTTTTTGCTATAGGAGGTATAAACACCTTCCTTTTCAATGTGATTATAATGATAATGTTACCATATCTTCTCATGTTAAAGGAAATTATGAATTTTATGATGTGGAATAAATTGAAGAATTTATTTCTTGGAAGGGTGCATTTGAACTTGCTAGTTTGCTTGAAAATACTGATGATTCACCTTATGAATATGAGGTTTATGATATACTTAAATTTGCTTTGATAATTACAAGGAAGAAATTGGCTATATTCTTGAATATATTAATAGATGCTTTCCACAAACGGAATAGACTAATGCCTTGTAGGAGCTTATGGAAGAAGAAATTGCTGAAACGAGAAGCTCATTGGATGAAAAAGAGGAGGAGAGTGATGAACAAAAGGAGGAAGAATGGATCTACCCATGCCTACCTTCTAATGAGATTAACTCTTTATCCCTTATATTATTTGATTGTCCCTCATGCTTTCCAAAGGAGGATGAATGTTATGTTCCTGTGGATCCTTTTGAAATATCTACTTTGGGTAAAACCTGTGATAATAATTGTGTTCCTGTTATCTATGATAATCCATGCTATTTTGATAAATCTTATGATAATCCTTTATTTGCGCCTAATTTCAAAATGCATGGTACTAAAGAGTTTTGCTTAGAAAATGTTTATGATAAAGCTCTAGATGATGGTCGTATATTGGTTGATAATATTAATAGTACTACTATTGAAAATGAGATTAGAGAGGTCTTTAATTTATCTTGGAACCCCATACCTCTTGAGAATGATTAGTCATCTTATTATAAAATTGTTAAAAGTGGGTTTGAAGGTTTTAATCCCACTATTTTATAGCTTGATAAAAATTATGTGTTTGTAGATCATGAAAAGCATACTTTATGTGATAGTTATATTGTTGAGTTTATTCATGAGGCTACTGAAAATTACTATGAGAGAGGAAAATATGGCTGTAGAAGTTTTCATGGTACTGAAACACCTCTCTATGTGCTGAAAGTTTTGAAGTTGCTCTTGCTTTGTCTACCCATTTTTGTTACCATGTGCTTCTTTGATTTATTTTATTACAAGATTCCTATGCATAGGAAGTGGGTTAGACTTAAATGTGTTTTGACTTTGCTTATTGATGCTCTCTTTTACTTCAATTCATATTTCTTATGTGAGCATCTTTCTATACCTAACTTAAAGGCGTTACAAAAGTACTTGGGAGATAACCCAATAGTTTTATTGAGTCTTGGAAGTTATTACTTCTGTAATAACCTATCCTTATCCTTTTTATTTGATTTTTTGCCAAGAATAACCTCTAATGAGAGAGAAGAAAGATTTGGGGAAGTTGTTGTCCCGAAACAGATTTCTCTGCTTCACTATAAAAATGCGTGAAAAATCTCTGTATGTCGGATTGATCTGTAATTTTCTAAGTAAATCTCCCAGGTTGTTATATAACTTTCGTTAGTTCAACACTTTTTGATTTGATCAATAGAAGGTCTTCAAAAAAAATCGATTTTTACATGCTAGTCTGTTTTGACAGATTTCTGCCATTATTTGCATTTGCCTCTTATCGATTTCTTTTTGAGTTCTTTTTGGTGAATTGAGCTTTTTAAGGGAATTGCTACAGTTGCTTGTGTTTTTAATGAAAGTTTTGGTATGTTGAAACTAAACCCAATGGTTTATTACTTTTGAATGCACTAATGTTGCCAATGAAGATTGTGTGAAGTTTTGTATGAAGGAAATTTCCAAGTGTAGGGGAAGAATGATGTAATGAGATGAAGAATGGACAGAAGCTCAAGCTTGGGGATGCCACCCCGTGTCACCCCAAGAAATATTCAAGAGGTACAAGCGTCAAAGGTTGGGGATGGCCAAGGCATCCCCTTCTTCATCAATAAAAATCTTAGGTCTCTTTCTAGACACTTCGTTTTTATTGTTCAATGCACTGTTGTGTTGTTCTTGGAGCATCTTAGTTTTTGTTTTTGGTTTTCGTTTGCTTAGTTTTCTTGAATAAAATATTTGGACCCCCGCTTTCGCTGTGATGTTTCAAATAAGTTGATTGGTGTTGGAAAAGAGTAGAGAGTTTCATGCTTATAGTGGTACAAAGGGAGCTTGTTTTAACTGTGACTTAGACTTTATTATGTCATGCTAGATGTTGTTTTTACTATATTCTTAGTGATTATTGCTGTAGCATGACTTGTTCCAACCAATTGAGATTGGTTAATGTGCCTTGAAAGAATCATGCATTTTTTTAGAATACAAAAGCATAATATTGTGGTATTCTCCTTTGATGCTTTGTTTGGGTTGACTTGGTACATGCTCACACCATGTTATGACTATGAACCAGTCACCTTAGCCTCTATGATCATTTAGTTTTTGACTTGTGGTACCACTTTATTCTTTGATTGATAATGTTTTGTCGCTCTACGTGATTATGGCCATTATTGCTCTCTTAGTTGGTCGCTCCCAGTCTTTTGCTATCCTCCACTTTTATTGAGTAAGCTCTACTCATGCATCCAACTCCCAAGAAACCAAGTTATTCCAAAGTGTCCACTATAAATTCCTATGCATGGTGTGTTACACCATTCCAAGTATATTCTTATTTTATCTACCTTCCAATTAAAAAGTCACTTTGTTATGTGAAAATTAGTGATTAAAGCTCTCATGAACTTGATGGCACACTTTATTTTTCTTGCCCCTAATAAACTTGAACCATTGTGTCATCTTTGTTGTATATGCTTGCACTTATAAGTTAGGAATTAGCAGAATCATGCTGTCATGGGGAACGCTTTCAACACCTGTAAATATCTACCCAGTTCATATCATGCTTTTTTGTTTATGGATGTCGGTGGTGTGAAATAAAAGGGGAGCTTGTAAGTCCATGGAGTTATGTATATGTGTTAGAGAAATGCGTGGGCCGCTAGCCTAAGCCATGCCTAATCATGGTGAAAACTTGCAGCATCACCATAATGGGAAATCTATGAAGCATTCTTCTTATTAAAAAAAGAGAGATAGAAAAAAAGAGAAGAGAAAAAGAAAAAAAAAGAGGAAAGAAGAAAAAAACACCAGTTTCCCATGGTAAATAAGAAGATTGCTAAGATGCTCATTGTCTGTTGCCTTGTCATTTTGATATGGGATAGCTCCTGTATCATAGGGCAAGGGGTACCCCGTTGGCGTTTCTCTATGATACACATATACTTACAATGACAAGAACTTGCTTGTGACTAAAGTTGAGTAGCATGAGGAATGACCCTCGTACTCAAGGGACATGAGATTGCCAACTTATGATTTATCAAGCATATACTCCATATTTGTTTCACTTTAACCTTAATCACTTCAAGATGCTTATGATAGGGGCAATGAGAGCTGAAAGCTAATAAGTACCATAATTTTTGGAAGCTCTTTATGAAACTTGAAATCCTTGCTTCCCTCTATGAAGGGCCTTTCTTCTTACTTTTATATTGAGTCTCTACCTTCTATATTTATGCACCAATTAAGAGAGCATAGTTGTCATTCTTAGTTCTGTGTGCATTGTCCCAAAACTTATTGATTGATTCATAATGTTGATATTGCTTATTCTTGAACTATTTGTATCTAGTCACCCTTATGAACTTTGAAGGTGTCCTGTGCATTTATGTTTTGCTACTCCATGAAGGACAAGCTAAATACCACTATGCTATGTTTTCTATATGTGAAACAAACAAACGTCTTTCAATGCATTGTTATTCATGATCTTTGTTTGTATCCTTTCATGTTGCAACATAGTTGCTATGTCTTATTGTTAGAACTACATCTTTCACTCATATTTAGATTACTTTGATCCCAGCTTCCAATTCTTTGCAAATGGTTGGATCAAGATTGTGATGGTGCATGTCACCTAAAAAATTATTCTTTTTTATCACTTACCTACTCGAGGACGAGCAGGAGTTAAGCTTGGGGATGCTTGATACGTCGTAAACGTATCTATAATTTTTGATGTTCCATGCTTGTTTAGTATCAACTTTGCTATGTTTTGTCTACATTTTGAGGTATTTTTATACATTTTATAGGACTAATTATTAACAAGATGCCACAGTGCCAGTTACATGTTTTCTGTTGTTTTTGGTTTCAGAAAATCTAGTAAGAAAATATTCTCGGAATTGGACGGGACAAAAGCCAAAGTCAATATTTCACCGAGGAGAACACAGAGAACGAAGGGCAACCTAAGGAGGGCCACATGGCCGCCACACCCTAGGTCCGCGCGGGCCACCCTAGGGCGCGCCGCCCTATGGTGTGGGCGCCCCGGGCGCCTCCCTGCCTTGCCTCTTCGCCAATAAAAGCCCCCTAATGCCAAAACCCTAAGTATCCGATCAAATCTCCACGAAACAGTACGTAGCCGCCACCATCGTCCCTATATTGGGGGGGAATTGAAGCTCTTCCCGGCACCCTGCCAGAGGGGAGAGATCATCCTGGAGGCCTTCTTCATCACCATGCTAGCCTCCGGTATGATGCGTGAGTAGTTCACTCTTGGACTATGGGTCCATACAGTAGCTAGATGGTTGTTTCTCCTCCTTTGTGCTGTCATGTTTAGATCTTGTGAGCTCCGTTCATGATCAAGATCATCTATTTATAATCATACATGTTGTGTGTGCGGGGATCCGATGGATATTGACATTACTATGTCAGATTGATTATTGATTCTATCATGTCTTATTGATTATTGATTCTATCATGTCTGTGTTGTTTGTGATCTTGCATGCTCTCTGTTTCTAGTAGCTATCTTGGACAAGTAGATGCTAGTGACGCCAAGAGGGAGTATTTATGCTCGATAGTGGGTTCATTCCTCTATTAAATCTGGGGAAGTGACAGGAATCTCTAAGGTTATAGATGTGATGTTGCTACTAGGGAGAAAACAACAATCTTTTGTTCATGGAACAATTGTATTGTTTACTATAGATGTGACAGGAATCTTTTGTTCATGCAGTTATCCATTGCTTGCAACTTAATACTGGAGGGGGTTCGGATGATAACCTGAAGGTGGATTACTAGTCATAGATGTAGTTGGATGGCGGTCTATGTATATTGTTGTAATTGCTAATCAAATCCCATAGGAATCTTCATGTCTAGTATTTGCATTGTTATGCCTTGCTCACTCATGTCAATTGCCCCGCTGTAATTTGTTCACCCAGCATGTTATGTTATTTATCTTAAGGAGAACACCTCATGTGAACTTTGGACCCCGGTCCAATCTTTACCATTGTTACATCATCTACTGTTACCGTTTACTTTCTGCAAGCAACCATTACCTTCCACACTATACGTTTAATCCATTGTTTTTAGCAAACCAGTGAGATTGACAACCTCACTGTAAGTTGGGGCAAAGTCTTGAGTTTGTGTTATGCAGGATTCCAAGTTGCTAGCAACACCTTGGAGTTGTTTCCTTCCTCCTACCGGTTTGATAACCTTGGTTTCATAACTGAGGGAAAACTTAATGCTGTGCTGATCACACCTTCCTCTTGGGGTTTACCAAAGAAGCTCTACAGTGATCTGAGTTCATCAAGACTTTTTCTGGCGCCGTTGCCGGGGAGTAAGGACAGCTTCACAAGGGGAGTCTTTCACAACCATTTTCTTTACTTTGTTTTTGTTTTGCTTAGTTCTTTTGCTTTGTTTTGCTTGCTTCTTTTATCAAAAATTACAAAAAAAATTAGTTTTGTTTGGTTTGCCTTTTCTTATCAAAAAACAAAAAAATTGGTTCCTACTATAGTTGTTGGTCTGTTATTGCCTTGCTTTGTCATGCTTTGTATCAATGGTTGGTTTCTTTGAAACTAGTTCTTATTGGCAAGGTGGGTTCATGGAAGAACAAATATATTATTATAAGGAACACCGCTTGTCACAAAAAGGGAAACACTTATGAGAACAAATTGATAAATTGAATACCATTGCTAGAAACATGTGCTCTACTTATAATGTTACTTATTGCTGTGATAAATCTTTTCTATAGGAGGTATAAACACCTTCCTTTTCAATGTGATTATAATGATAATGTTACCATATCTTCTCATGTTAAAGGAAATTATGAATTTTATGATGTGGAATAAATTGAAGAATTTATTTCTTGGAAGGGTGCATTTGAACTTGCTAGTTTGCTTGAAAATACTGATGATTCACCTTATGAATATGAGGTTTATGATATACTTAAATTTTGCTTTGATAATTACAAGGAAGAAAATGGCTATATTCTTGAATATATTAATAGATGCTTTCCACAAACAGAATAGACTAATGCCTTGTAGGAGCTTATGGAAGAAGAAATTGCTGAAACGAGAAGCTCATTGGATGAAAAAGAGGAGGAGAGTGATGAACAAAAGGAGGAAGAATGGATCTACCCATGCCTACCTTCTAATGAGATTAACTCTTTATCCTTTATATTATTTGATTGTCCCTCATGCTTTCCAAAGGAGGATGAATGTTATGTTCCTGTGGATCCTTTTGAAATATCTACTTTGGGTAAAACCTGTGATAATAATTGTGTTCCTGTTATCTATGATAATCCATGCTATTTTGATAAATCTTATGATAATCCTTTATTTGCGCCTAATTTCAAAATGCATGGTACTAAAGAGTTTTGCTTAGAAAATGTTTATGATAAAGCTCTAGATGATGGTCGTATATTGGTTGATAATATTAATAGTACTACTATTGAAAATGAGATTAGAGAGGTCTTTAATTTATCTTGGAACCCCATACCTCTTGAGAATGATTAGTCATCTTATTATAAAATTGTTAAAAGTGGGTTTGAAGGTTTTAATCCCACTATTTTATAGCTTGATAAAAATTATGTGTTTGTAGATCATGAAAAGCATACTTTATGTGATAGTTATATTGTTGAGTTTATTCATGAGGCTACTGAAAATTATTATGAGAGAGGAAAATATGGCTGTAGAAGTTTTCATGGTACTGAAACACCTCTCTATGTGCTGAAAGTTTTGAAGTTGCTCTTGCTTTGTCTACCCATTTTTGTTACCATGTGCTTCTTTGATTTATTTTATTACAAGATTCCTATGCATAGGAAGTGGGTTAGACTTAAATGTGTTTTGACTTTGCTTATTGATGCTCTCTTTTACTTCAATTCATATTTCTTATGTGAGCATCTTTCTATACCTAACTTAAAGGCGTTACAAAAGTACTTGGGAGATAACCCAATAGTTTTATTGAGTCTTGGAAGTTATTACTTCTGTAATAACCTATCCTTATCCTTTTTATTTGATTTTTTGCCAAAAATAACCTCTAATGAGAGAGAAGAAAGATTTGGGAAAGTTGTTGTCCCGAAACAGATTTCTCTGCTTCACTATAAAAATGCGTGAAAAATCTCTGTATGTCGGATTGATCTGTAATTTTCTAAGTAAATCTCCCAGGTTGTTATATAACTTTCGTTAGTTCAACACTTTTTGATTTGAGCAATAGAAGGTCTTCAAAAAAAATCGATTTTTACATGCTAGTCTGTTTTGACAGATTTCTGCCATTATTTGCATTTGCCTCTTATCGATTTCTTTTTGAGTTCTTTTTGGTGAATTGAGCTTTTTAAGGGAATTGCTACAGTTGCTTGTGTTTTTAATGAAAGTTTTGGTATGTTGAAACTAAACCCAATGGTTTATTACTTTTGAATGCACTAATGTTGCCAATGAAGATTGTGTGAAGTTTTGTATGAAGGAAATTTCCAAGTGTAGGGGAAGAATGATGTAATGAGATGAAGAATGGACAGAAGCTCAAGCTTGGGGATGCCACCCCGTGTCACCCCAAGAAATATTCAAGAGGTACAAGCGTCAAAGGTTGGGGATGGCCAAGGCATCCCCTTCTTCATCAATAAAAATCTTAGGTCTCTTTCTAGACACTTCGTTTTTATTGTTCAATGCACTGTTGTGTTGTTCTTGGAGCATCTTAGTTTTCGTTTTTGGTTTTCGTTTGCTTAGTTTTCTTGAATAAAATATTTGGACCCCCGCTTTCGCTGTGATGTTTCAAATAAGTTGATTGGTGTTGGAAAAGAGTAGAGAGTTCCATGCTTATAGTGGTACAAAGGGAGCTTGTTTTAACTGTGACTTAGACTTTATTATGTCATGCTAGATGTTGTTTTTACTATATTCTTAGTGATTATTGCTGTAGCATGACTTGTTCCAACCAATTGAGATTGTTTAATGTGCCTTGAAAGAATCATGCGTTTTTTTAGAATACAAAAGCATAATATTGTGGTATTCTCCTTTGATGCTTTGTTTGGGTTGACTTGGCACATGCTCACACCATGTTATGACTATGAACCAGTCACCTTAGCCTCTATGATCATTTAGTTTTTGACTTGTGGTACCACTTTATTCTTTGATTGATAATGTTTTGTCGCTCTACGTGATTATGGCCATTATTGCTCTCTTAGTTGGTCGCTCCCAGTCTTTTGCTATCCTCCACTTTTATTGAGTAAGCTCTACTCATGCATCCAACTCCCAAGAAACCAAGTTATTCCAAAGTGTCCACTATAAATTCCTATGCATGGTGTGTTACACCATTCCAAGTATATTCTTATTTTATCTACCTTCCAATTAAAAAGTCACTTTGTTATGTGAAAATTAGTGATTAAAGCTCTCATGAACTTGATGGCACACTTTATTTTTCTTGCCCCTAATAAACTTGAACCATTGTGTCATCTGTGTTGTATATGCTTGCACTTATAAGTTAGGAATTAGCAGAATCATGCTGTCATGGGGAACGCTTTCAACACCTGTAAATATCTACCCAGTTCATATCATGCTTTTTGTTTATGGATGTCGGTGGTGTGAAATAAAAGGGGAGCTTGTAAGTCCATGGAGTTATGTATATGTGTTAGAGAAATGCGTGGGCCGCTAGCCTAAGCCATGCCTAATCATGGTGAAAACTTGCAGCATCACCATAATGGGAAATCTATGAAGCATTCTTCTTATTAAAAAAAGAGAGATAGAAAAAAAGAGAAGAGAAAAAGAAAAAAAAAGAGGAAAGAAGAAAAAAACACCAGTTTCCCATGGTAAATAAGAAGATTGCTGAGATGCTCATTGTTTGTTGCCTTGTCATTTTGATATGGGATAGCTCCTGTATCATAGGGCAAGGGGTACCCCGTTGGTGTTTCTCTATGATACACATATACTTACAATGACAAGAACTTGCTTGTGACTAAAGTTGAGTAGCATGAGGAATGACCCTCGTACTCAAGGGACATGAGATTGGCAACTTATGATTTATCAAGCATATACTCCATATTTGTTTCACTTTAACCTTAATCACTTCAAGATGCTTATGATAGGGGCAATGAGAGCTGAAAGCTAATAAGTACCATAATTTTTGGAAGCTCTTTATGAAACTTGAAATCCTTGCTTCCCTCTATGAAGGGCCTTTCTTCTTACTTTTATATTGAGTCTCTACCTTCTATATTTATGCACCAATTAAGAGAGCATAGTTGTCATTCTTAGTTCTGTGTGCATTGTCCCAAAACTTATTGATTGATTCATAATGTTGATATTGCTTATTCTTGAACTATTTGTATCTAGTCACCCTTATGAACTTTGAAGGTGTCCTGTGCATTTATGTTTTGCTACTCCATGAAGGACAAGCTGAATACCACTATGCTATGTTTTCTATATGTGAAACAAACAAACGTCTTTCAATGCATTGTTATTCATGATCTTTGTTTGTATCCTTTCATGTTGCAACATAGTTGCTATGTCTTATTGTTAGAACTACATCTTTCACTCATATTTAGATTACTTTGATCCCAGCTTCCAATTCTTTGCAAATGGTTGGATCAAGATTGTGATGGTGCATGTCACCTAAAAAATTATTCTTTTTTATCACTTACCTACTCGAGGACGAGCAGGAGTTAAGCTTGGGGATGCTTGATACGTCGTAAACGTATCTATAATTTTTGATGTTCCATGCTTGTTTAGTATCAACTTTGCTATGTTTTGTCTACACTTTGAGGTATTTTTATACATTTTCTGGGACTAACCTATTAACAAGATGCTGCATTGCCAGTTGCCTGTTTTGTTGTTTTTGGTTTCAGAAAAGCTAGTAAGGAAATATTCTCGAAATTGGAAGTGACAAAAGACAAAGTCAATATTTTACCGGAGAGAACACGGAGTCCAGTGGAGAGATGGAGGGGCGCCACAGGGTGGACACCCCCTGGCGCGAGTCCACCCTAGGCCGCGCAAGAGCAGGGTGTCGCCCCCTGGTCCTCCACCGACCTTGACTCTTCGCCTATAAAGTCACCCCGATGCAGAAACCTTAAAGACCCGATCAGATCTCCATGAAACAGTTCGTAGCCGCCGCCACCATTGTCCCTAGATCGGGGGGATTTGAAGCTCTTCCCGGCACCCTACCGGAGGGGAGATATCATCCCGGAGGCCTTCTTCATCACCGTGCCAGCCTCCGGTATGATGCGTGAGTAGTTCACCCTTGGACTATGGGTCCATACAGTAGCTAGATGGTTGTTTCTCCTCCCTTGTGCTATCATGTTTAGATCTTGTGAGCTTTGTTCATGATCAAGATCATCTATTTGTAATCATACATGTCGTGTTTGTGGGGATCCGATGGATATTGAGATACTATGTCAGATTGATTATTGATTCTATCATGTCTTATTGATTATTGATTATATCATGTCTGTGTTGTTTGTGATCATGCATGCTCTCCGTTTCTAGTAGCTATCTTGAGACGCTCCTGACAGATCTTGCTGATGGGGTAGTTGATATGCTTACGGAAGGTGTTCCTACTGGCCATGGAACGACTACTGATGCTAATGTTGACAGCAACAAGAGGCCAAAGAAGGACGGAGCTAACTCCTCTTCACTATGATCGGCGGGTTCCCAGGTGGAGCATGTCCGGTCACAATGAAGATATTAGTATGGAACTGCCGCGGTTTGGAGAATAACGCGGCAGTCCTAGCGCTTCTGGATGTCTTGAGGCGCCATAACCCCGAGGTTGTGTTTTTGTCGAAGACACACCTTGATCGCTATCCGGCTGAATGTCTTCGAAGAAGAGTAAAGGTGGACATCAGTATTATTCAACCTAGTGATGGACGAAAGGGAGGTATTCTAATGATTTGGAGAAGTGAAGTGAAGATATCTCAATTATATGCATGCCTAAATTACATTGACGTTGAGGTAGAGGAGGAAGTGAACAAAATTTGGAGATTTACTGGTATGTACGGTGAATTCAAATAGGCTGATAAATACAAAACGTGGGACAGATTGATGAATGTCCATCTGCAGAATAATTTACCTTGGATGATGATGGGAGATCTTAACGAAATTTTATATGCACATGGGAAATAAGGAGGGAGAATTAGAATAGGAAGGTATACTAAAGATTTTCATGACTGTTTGGAGGTGTGCGATCTAGAAAATGTTGGTTACGTCGGCGATCCTTTTACTTGGCATCGAGGTTAGATGAGAGAAAGACTGGACAGAGGGCTAGCTAATTCTAGTTGGTTCCAAATGCATGAAAGTGATGCCGTTGTACATCTCGAGTACAATCATTCTGAGCACATGCCCCTTTTATTGGATACCAAGTACTACTCTGCTGCAGCGGTGCATCCAACAGAGAAGCAATTAAATTTCGAAGCAAGGTGGTTTAAAGAGGAAGGCTTTAGAGAGACGGTGGAGCAACAATGGATGGACTCGGCTACGGCGTCAAACATGATCAACGTGCTATCCAGACTAAAAAGCATGCATGCTGGTCTACATGCATGGGATCGGCGGGTTCTGCAGCAGCCCAAGAAATGGTTACGGAAAGCCCAGAGAGAGAGTTAGAGGAAATCATGCGTGGGCCAGTATATGCTAATGAGCAGCGCAAGCATGATTTAGCAATAGAAATTTAAAAACTATTGGAGCAGGAGGAGATTAAATGGAGTCAACGAGCAAGAGCAAATTAGCTCCAACATGGTGACAAAAATACATCTTATTTCAAAACTTTGCATCTACCCGGAAGAAAAGGAACTTTATCAAAAAACTGAAGGGGCCAACGGGTCAGATGATAGAAGGTACAGATGAATTAAATCCGGTTATTCTGCAGTATTTTCTCTAATCTGTTTTCATCAGATAATAATCAGCTGGATCCGAATTTCATGGAGAAGATTATCCCTAAGGTTTCTGAGGAGATGAATCAAAATATTATTGCACCATTCACGACAGAGGATGTTAAGAAAGATGTGTTCAACATTGGCGATCTCAAAGCACCTGGGCCGGATGGACTACATGCTATTTTTTATAAGAAGTTTTGGCACCTTGTTGGTAATGATATCACAACAGCTGTTCTACAGGAGATTAATGAGAGGATAATGCCACCTAGGTGGAATGAAACAATAGTGGTGCTAATTCCGAAAGTGGATAACCCGGAGGAGGTATCTCAATTTCGGCCAATCTCCCTTTGCAATGTTGTTTATAAGATTATTTCTAAGATGCATGCAGGGAGGCTTAAATTGATCCTTCCTGGCATTATTTCCACAACTCAAAGTGCTTTTGTATCGGGCGTCTTATCACGGATAATGTCTTGGTGGATTACGAATGTGTACACAACATCAAAAATAAGAGGAAGGGGAAATCTGGTTTGTGTGCGGTGAAGCTTGATATGCACAAAGCCTATGATAGGGTGGAGTGGAACTTTCTGAGGAATATGATGAGTAGACTGGGCTTCCATGAGCAGTGGATTGAACTGGTAATGGCTTGTGTTACTTCGGTTTCTTACAAGGTCAGGTATAATTCTCAACTGACTAAGGGGTTTATCCCCACTAGAGGTATACGACAAGGGTACCCTTTGTCCCCCTATTTGTTTCTACTATGTGCAGAGGGTTATAGAGTCTTTTGTTGCACGCGGAGGAGATTGGTGGCATTGAAGGGGTTAAGGTGTGTAGGAATGCACTATCAGTATCACATCTATTATTTGTTGATGATTCCTTGATCCTCTTGAAGGCAGACTTGAACAATGCAATCTCGTTGCAACAAGCGTTGGATTCTTATTGTACAAACTCGGGACAATTAGTTAGTGTGGCGAAGTCTAGCATCTTTTTCAGTCCAAATTCTAATATGGATGTGAAGGTGGAGATATGCAATACTCTAAATATTAACACTGAAGCTATCTCTGATAAGTATTTGGGTCTCCCGGCGATAGTTGGAGTGGATAGAAGCGATTGTTTTTGGCACTTTGTGGAGAGGGTGCTGCAGCGTATTAAAGGTTGGAAGGAGAAGTTTCTATCCATTGGTGGTAAGGAGATCCTAATAAAAGCTATTTTACAGGCTATTCTGGTGTATGCAATGTCAGGTTTTCTTCTACCAAAAAATATATGCAAGAAGATCACATATGTGATTTCACAATTTTGGTGGGGTGATGATGAGCAAGGTAGAAAGATGCACTAGTATGCATGGTGGAAATTATTCTTTCCAAAGAAGGACGGTGGCATGGGATTTAGAGACTTACATTCTTTTAATTTGGCCATGTTAGAAAAACAGGCTTGGAGACTAATTGATGAACCAAATTCTTTATGCGCCCGAGTCCTTCGTGCAAAATATTACCCTTGTGGTGATGTCTTAAAAGCTGGAGTTAAATCGGGCTCTTCATTTACATGGAAAGTATAGTGGAGGGGATCCAAACGTTCAAACGTTGTTGTATTTGGCGTGTTGGCAATGGTGAGTCTATTGAAATTGGGAAGGATCCTTGGATCCCAAGTAGTTCTAATCGTAAGATTGTTACATCGAGAGGCAATTGTATCTTAACAAAGGTTTGGGAACTGATTGACCTGGTTACTAATAGTTGGGACCAAGATCTGATCAAGAACAATTTTCATCCTATTGATGCTCGGAGGATCCTGCAGATTCCGCTTAGTGTTAATGGGTTTGATGACTTTATAGCTTGGCATGGTACCAGGTCAGGTACATTTTCTGTTCGATCGGCGTATCACATCGAATGGAAACACCAATTTAGTGGTGTCACTTGCAGATCGCTGAACAGAGGTACGGATCTAAACAACCCTACTTGGAAGATTTTGTGGAACCTAAGTGTCCCTGTAAAGGTTAAGATTTTTTTCTAGCGAGTTCTGCACGGGATACTACCTTTGAAAAATATTATGTTAAAAAGGCACATTGGTTCAGATGGTACGTGCCCCTTGTGTAATGCAGCGGAGGAAGATCTATTGCACATGATGTTCAAATGTCAAGGTGCAGTTGCTATTTGGCAAGCTCTTGATTTGGAGAGCAATATTGAAGGAGCAATGGTAGCGGATAGGCCTAGGGCGCAGGTATTTGAAGCTATGATTACGGCACCTGCCTTTGTTGTTCCGGGTTTGGATGATATTAAAACCCAGGATATCGTGGCGGTGGCGACTTGGTATATTTGGTGGCTGAGACGAAGACAGACGCATGTAGAACAGATCCCTCCGATCCAGAACTGCGTGACTTCCGTTAGAGCGATCACATAAAATGCTAAAATAAAGCCTACTACTTCTTTGCAGCCAGATAAGAAGATGTGGGAAAAACCAAGGTCAAATCATATCAAAGTTAATGTCGATGCTGTCTTCATGGAAAGCGAACGGTCTGGTGTTACTGGAGTAATTATCCGAAATATCCATGGAGCTTTTGTTAGTGCTGCCTCGAAGTTCATACCGCATGTGTCGTCTGCGACTATGGCGGAAGCACTATCTATGGAACATGGGCTTTCCCTTGTTAGATCGCTGAATTACCATCAGGTTGAAGTGGAATCAGACTCACTGGAAGTAATAGAGTATTGTTCAGGCCAGGAGCGTATATGGAATAAAGCCACTGCCGTCTATGCCGAGATTATAGCACATGCTGGAGCTATCGGAAAAGTTGAATTCAGCCATTGCGGTAGAGAGTTCAATAAAGTAGCTCATTGCATAGCTAGGGATTGTTTTAATTCTAAAGTTTCTTGTAGTTGGATCGATGAACCCCCTAGCTTCATTGTGCGATATCTTGTAAATGACAATTGTTTAATGGGCTGCAGGTTTTAGACGCACTCTTTTTTCTTATAAGGGTACCTAAGGGGACTAGAAGGTTTTAATGAGGCGGCTTGCATGCTTAGTATATGATGTTTTACCTAAAAAAAGTTTGACCGGTAAAAAATCCCCAAAGAAGACATCGTGTGAGAGCCTCTTTCTCCCGCGTGCGTGGCTTCTGCGCTCGGCAGCGGCCAATGCGACGCGACACGGTTGTGCGGTGAGCAGGTGCGTGAGGCGCTCGACACGCCCATCCAGCGCCCGGGCGCCCAGACCGCGGCCGACCAAACTATAAACAATTTTTTTATTTTTTGACACGGAAGTCTAAACGAATTTCGAAAATGGGCTTCTGGGAGAAGCTAGGGAAGGTATCAATTAGCCAATCTCTGAAAATTTGAAATTATTTCGATAAGCTGTTTGAACGTTTGGTAACTTGTGAGATTCGTTCAAATCTGGTGGACTAGCTAATTGAAAGATAAAAACAATTTGGACCAGTTATTTGACTGTTTTGCCTGTTTTGCCAGTTTTGTTAAATTCAACCAAAAAATAATTTCGAACTTTTTCAGCAAGCCGGTGACGCGTGAACAGGCAATACTACACCATTGCTAAGTCACGGACTTACCAGCTTAATCTAAGATTTGGACATGTGTGCAACTATTACTCTCTCATACCGAAAATAGTGACCTTGGTTTGTTTAGATTCACATATGTCTACACACTAAAACGTGTCAAGATATATACGAATCTAGACAAAGCTACATAGTGAAACTCAAGCACATATGTAGACCGTCACATATGAAACTCAAGCCTTAGTAGACCCCTGGAGGCAGTGACAGCTCTAGGTTTTTGGTGATAGGTATTCATTGTAAAAAAAATCAATGCACTATATAAAACTAAAAAATGATAGGAGATACACAGAATGGTACAACAATAACAAATTTCTAGGAAAGTAACAACCTATAAGAGCTAAGATTATAATTCCACGATAATTACCAATACATAATAGTATAATAACAATTCAGCATTGAGGCATTACCTCTTGATTGAAGAATTTATCATATCATCTTCTTACAAATTACAATATAACTTTGCGATCACCTTTTTGGAAGAGATTGATGACATCCTCATCGTTCACTTGATTGAAGAATTCTCTCTCAATAAATGTAAGCATACAATTGTTCAAGTATTCATAGCCCATTTTGTTCCTTAGCTTATTCTTCACATAGTTCATTGAGGATATACTCTTTCAACACTAGCAGTAGCTACTGGAAAATCAGTACCAATTTGAGAAGCTTGTATACATCAAAATATTGTTCATGCTTGTTTGTCTCCACAAGCATAACTGAAAGCTGAACTAGATTCTTCAAGTTTTTAAACCTTTCATCTCTGCACACATGACTAATATACATGTCTAATTGCCATGGAAGTCTTGCCAGTTCATCACTTGTGAAATCATTAGCATAAAACTTTGTAGCAAGCCTAACCAACTTATTTTGATCATAAGAAGCAAATAAATGAAGTGGACTGAATGCTTCCACGCAAGAAAGTAGATCTGTGTTTACCTTATCAAATTTGTCATTCAGCTCAGAAAGTTGCCTATCAATGACACTCACAAACATATCAACATGGAAGCGATGGAAATTCATTGAACCATTATAGAAACCCCTTCTAGGTCGCCCAACAGGGTAGTAAGGACCTTTTATATCAACAACTTTGATCTTATGCTTTGTACAGAAAGATGTTGCCTTTATAATAAAATCATCCCATACAGGATCAGTCATCAGGCCTTCCAAGTGATACTTTGTGAGATCAACTAGCACAATAGCATGAACAATATCTTGGTCTTGCTTTTGCAAAGCTTTGCTCAAATAATCCGTGTATCCAAATATTTCTTCCATCAAGTGTGCCATGAAAATAAACTCAAATGACTGAAATAATGTCAATACAGTTAGAGCCATTACAGCCTCCACACCATGGTACTCTTTTCCAATATTGACGAGGACTCGTCGTATTGCAACATACATAGAGATGACATGGCTCACGGTTCTGAAGTGAGAGCCCCAACGTGTATCACATGGCCTTGCCAAACCCATTTCCCGATTGATCCCACTACCCATTTCTACTACTTCCAATTCCAATGCATCAATCAATTCCTCGGCCTGGGCTATCTGAAGCATTCTCTTTTTTTTACAAGACATTCGAAGAGCATTTAACAAGTTTGCAAGCTGCTAAAAGAACCAAGTACAATCACCACTCTCCTTAGCAACAACAACAAGAGTTAACCGAAGTTGGTGGGCGAAACAATGAACATAATAGGCGGAAGGAGACTCATCCATAATTAATTTTTTCAGGACATTAGCATTACCTTTCATGTTACTAGCTCCATCATATCCTTGCCCACGAACCATCGCAAAGGTCAAATTGTACTTCGTAAGCATTTGTTGAATTGCAGCTTTAAGTGTCAAAGAGGTAGTATCCTCAACATGAACAAGACCAAGAAATCTTACAACCGTCCTTCCTTTCTTATCAACATAACGCAAGCAAACAACCAACTATTTTTTTACAAAAACAGTAGGGAAGACCCCTACTATGTAATTTTATATCTTTTTTAAAGAAAAATTGTACACAATTGTGAGCCTTGCTCACATATCAATCTTACATGCTTATAATGTGTCAAGCCATTGCTGCATGCCTTCTTTAAGACTTGTCTTAGCCTTATGCATAATAAGGGAAAAGTTCCTTTAAAAAGGAGAGACATCTAGTTATGGAGGGGATAGGATCTCTAAAAATATATCCATTTCTATGGTCCCAAATGCTCCAACAACCAGTTATAATGATTTCCATAAGAAAATTGGCACTGTATCTGGTGCATGCATCCTGGATCATTTGATCAATATGCATATCAGTGTTCCATTCCATGCCCAGAGCCCACCGAAAACCTTGACTGAAACTGCATTCAAAAAATAGATGGTGTAGAGTTTCCTAGGGGCAAGTATCACATAGTATGCAGTCCTGGAGTTCGACGAAAAAATTCTTTCTTGACATTAACTATTTTGTGTTTAATCTCTCATTCAGAAGAAGCCATGCAAAAAAATTGTGTCTTGGAAGACAACATGTTTTCCATATGTCAAGAATAGACTTGGGCGTTGGATGAGCCCCAATCAGTAATCTGTAAACTTTCCTGCCATTAAAAGATTCACCCCATGGGAGTTTCCAAGTATCCTATTCATCATTGGGGTTTATACTTCTTATTTCCTCCAGCATATTATTTAATTCTTCATGTGCCACAATGGACAGGGGAAGTTAGAATAGATCGTAGAAGTTGTTTTCAGCAGCAGCAGCAGGTATGGCCTTGTCCATGGTTGATTTTCATTACTGCAGAAAGAAAGAGACCAGATGAGGATATTTATCCTCCAAACAAATATCCTTCCATAGGTCTTTCCATAGGAGCATAGTTTTACCATTGCCAATAATGCAGTGTGTCATATCTTTGTATGTATCCACATTGGCCATACAGTCTCTCTAAAAGAAGGATCCGATTTGGTTTAGAGCATGTGGAGCTAAATTCCCTTGATAATAAGCTTTCCATATGAGGTTTACCCATGGTATGTCCATTCTGTTGTAGAATTTATGAATATTTTTATCAATAGTGCCTGATTCTGGACTCTGAGGTTTAAGACCCCTAAACCTCCTTGATCTTTTGGTCTGCAGACCATATCCCATTTAGCTAAACATTTTCCTTGCTTATTGATATCTTTTCCAGCCCATAGGAACCGTCATCCACTTTTCTAAAAATGGATAAAAACAATTATGGGGACTTTAAAGGAGCACATGGCATGGAATTTAAGACAAAGTTCGGAAGGGTTAGCCTCCCATTATATGACATAAGAGAAGATAATCCATATAACTTTATATCAAACTTGGATACAATAGGCATTAAACTATCCACAGATGCTCTAGTAGTGCCTAGAGGAAGACCCATATAGGTGAATGTCAGGCTTTCCAATATTCATCCAAAAGAAGAGGCAAGTTGGCAGGCATGATCTTCATGTACATTAATGGGCACCAAAGTGGATTTGTCATAGTTTACTTTAAGGCCAGTCACACTACTAAATTGTTGAAGTCTATCCTTGAGATTAGCCAATTGGGTAAGATCACCTGGCATAATAAGCATGGTATCATCAGCATATTGTAGAATAGGGTATTTGTGACCAAAATTTTCATCTAGAGGGAGGTTAATTTCATTTCTGTGCCAGGCATCATTGAAAATATCTTGTAGAAGTTCTATAGTACATACAAATAACAGAGGAGAGAAGGGATCTAATTGTCTGACACCTCTTCTGCAGGCAATTTTTCTCCCAGGGACACCATTTAATAGCACAACAGTAGAAGCGGAGTAAAGAACAGAACTAACCAGAGAGATCCACTTTGGTCCAAATCCTTTGGCTTTCAGCATACTAATGATTGCAATATATTCAATCTTGTCAAATGCTTTCTCATAGTCAATCTTTAGAATAATTGAAAGGGCATGTATGCCCCCATGTGTGGTTTTGGTAATTAATGATAATCTCTATAGAAAAATGTGTAAATTGAGTTTCACTTATAGGTTTTTCCATTGGCATCGCTTGGGCCATGTATTGGTCTCAAGGTTGGAAGATGAAGAAATGTCCAAGGGCTTTGTGCCCATTGGAATCATGAAGAAAGAAGGATCTTGAAGGTTGATCAAGACATGTGCAAAGAGTTGCATCAAGATGGATCAACCTCAAGTAGGGATGAAGAAGGGTAAGCTCAAGATGCGCCATCCCTAGAAGATATCATGCTTGAAGCTTTCCATCCTCGTTCTCATGGAATGATGAAGACAAGTTCAAAGAAGAGGTTTCCCCATGGAGTGTGGGGGAGCAATTTGCAAGTCTTCATCTTCATCAAGCAAGAGCATCCAAGAAAGGTGTTCCCACTATAGAAGAACAAGACGGTCTACATCAAGTTCAAGTGGGTTGCTCAAGGCAAAGGTATGTTCTTGATAGGGCTTCTCTTTTGCCGGTCTCGTGTTGGTAGTTGGGAGACCGGGTTTAGGATAGATAGCCGTACTATCAAGAGGGGCTCTCAAGCGGTTGTCTCGTTTGCATCGTTCGGAGAGAGCTCAAACCTTTGCATTCATAGCCTCATCTTTCTTGGTTGTTATTTGGTTCTTGTCCATGAGAGGATCTAGAGCTTGTGGTCATCATCATAACAAGCTCTAGTTTATCATCTAAGGATTTCACTTGCATATCTTATTGCAGTTTTTGATCTTGCGAGTTTTTCGGCTCCACGCCTTGTTGGATTCTATTCGTCGTTATCTTTCCAACAAAATTGGTTTCATCCTGTTTGGAGTTCGGATGCAAAAGTTATTGCGTTTCTGGTTTTCAGGTTTCTGGAATTTCCCTGACCGGAAGTTCCGACTTGCCATCTGAAGTTCCGCTAGGGCATTTTTGCCGCCGAAATTTCCGGTGGAAGTTCCGGGTCTTCTTCCGCTCACGCTCAGTAACTTTCTGTTTTGGATGTGCTATTTGACGGAACTTCAGTCGGAATTTCCACCGGAAGTTTCGCTCTCACCGGAAGTTCCGGCCAGGGACCGGAAGTTCCGCTCAGGCCGAAAGTTCCGGTTGAATTTCTGGCTCTTGTTCCGCTCACGTTCAGTAACCTTCTGTTTTCGTTGTGCCTGTTTGACGGAACTTCTGTCAGAACTTTCACCGGAAGTTTTGCTCCCAAAGGAAGTTCCGGCGAACCGGCGGAAGTTCCGACCAGGATTCGCTTTTTCAGTTTCTCGCTCCACAGTTTTACACCGTTGGCTGTGTGCCACCAGAACTTCCGGCTTCCCACCGGAAGTTCCGGCCAGGGGTCGCGATTGCCCATAACGGGCAGATCTGGGAGCCCTTTAAAAGGGGCTCCTCTTCCCCTTCGTGGGTACTAGCTTTTCTTCTTGGTTCTTGGCTTTCTCTCTCTTCTCCATTGTTAACCTTGAAGAAGCTTTCCCTCTCCCTTTCCCCTCCTATGATTCTTGCATCTTTTTTAGGGATTTGAGAGAGGAGATCTAGATCTACAATCCCCCCAAGCTAAATCCCTTCTTTGTGAAGGAATCATTGGGATCTAGATCTTGGAGAGTTTTGTGTTCTCCTTTTGTGTTCTTCCTCCCTTATTCCCCCAATAGCTTTTGTAGCTTTGTTGGAATTTGGGAGAGAAGGACTTGCCCTTGCATTTGGTGCATAGGTTTGAGTTCTCCTCGGAGATTCGGCGAGTTTAAGCTTGTGAGCTTGTTTCTCTTGGGTTCCTTGGAACCCTAGACGGTTGTGTGGTTGGATTGTTGACCTTTTGTGGTCATGTAGCCTTTTGTGGCGTTGTTGGTCTTTTGTGGCATTTTTGGCCTTTTGTGGCTCTGTTGTTGGGAGCCTCCAATTGAGTTGTGGAGTTAGCCCCAATCTTGTACGGGTTCGGTGACCGCCCTCAAGCGTCCCATAGTGGAGCAAGTGCCCGCCTTTTGTGGTGCGCACTTGGGAGAATATGGTGAGCCTTTTGTGGCGTCGGTGAGTTGCGTGCTTTCGCATCCGGGGTGAGGCCTTGTGTGGCGTTGGGTGAGCATCGAGCCACCACACCTCGAGGTGAGCCATTTGTGGCGTTCGGAGAGCATTGCGCCATCGCACCTCTCCAACGGAGACGTAGCTTCTTTGGAAGTGAACTTCGGGAAACAAATCTTCGTCTCCGCGTCCATCGGTTATCTCTCAACCGAACCCTTTACTTATGCACTTTACATTGTGATAGACATCGTGCTTGAAGTATTTATACCTTGCTATCACCTTGTTGCTTGTATTGCTTAGCATAGGTTGTTGGTGCACCTAGGTGAACTTAGTGGCTAAGTTTTGTGCTCAATAAATTAAACATTAGTTTTGTTCCGCATTTACTTGAGCCTAAGCCATAATAATTTTAAAAGCCTATTCACCCCCCCTCTAGGCGACTTCCTTTGTACTTTCAATAATAATAGGTTTTTTCGTCATATGACATAAGTGGAGGTATTCAGATGCCCATCCTAGGCAGTCATGAATATTTCCCCCCTTAATAAATCCATACTAGTTGCTGTGAAGAATGGATTTAATCACCTTCCGAAGCCTATTAGCCATAATCTTAGTAATAAACTTAAGAGGGAGACTGACCAAAGAAATGGGGCTAAAGTCATTCATTCTGGATCATTAATCTTAGGAATGAGTGTTATAAAGGCAGTGTTAATGGCTTCCATATTGATATTTCCTTCATAGAAGTCATGAACCAATTTAATAAAATCATCCTTGATGATGGGCCAACATTTTTTGAGGAACTGCCCATTGAATTCATCTGGACCAGGTGTCTTGTCACATGGGATTTCCTTAATAATAGAGTCCATCTCATCAATAGAAAATGGGACATCCAAATGGAGGAGATCATGGGATTGAACCACCATCAATTATTGCAAAATGACCACCATCAAGTTCTTCAATGACTAGTTTAGTAGTCTCCCGTGCACAATATTTTATTAACTCATGTTGTATATTATGGTGAGTCATCTTGCAGTTTTGTGGAGCATTGTTGAGAACGACCCTGTCAACATCTTCAAAGTTTCCTGCTAGCCAATTTAAAAGCTCAAGAAAAATTCCTTTATTTAGCAAGTCTTCACTTTCATCATGTCCTCTAAATGCCAACCCTTGGCGCAATAGAAACCTCAAACACTTGAGTGCCCATATCAACTGGAGCTTATACAAAGCCTTGTACTGTGATGTGTTTGAAGCAAGAGACTCTGGATTGATGCTTTTGGTGTAGTGAACATATTAAATTTCTCTTGAGCTTCAGCATGAGCACTACTAACACTACCTTCAAGTCTCTTCAATCTCGATTTCAATTTCCAGTTTCTAAACCCATTTTTCACAAATGAATCTCCACCTGAACATTTTTCTATCCTTGAACAGATAGCAAACAAAGCAGAAAGCGACATCTTTTTCCACACTATACTCAATCCATGGAAGTTCTTTAAACCAAGCACGACCAAAGCGACGATCAATTCCACTTTTATTTGTAAACTCAAACTTATGATTCTTTGGTTGACACGGACCCATCTTAATGTATCTCCTTCTTACTCTATCCTGGTCATTGACATCATACCTTAAGATCGAAATCCGCTTGGCAGGATCATGTTTGAGTGCCCCAAAATTTGTCACCTCTTTTGGTTCATCCTCTTCATCAATCGTTAGTTGGGGATGGGGTTTTGCCTCTACTCTCCGATTCATGTTCTGTATCCGGTGCTTGTACTAGCGCCAATTGCATATTGCTCTCGAGCTAAACAGGAGAAGTAGTCGAGTGTGCGAGAGTCTGATTCGGAGTTGATGTTTCATCTCTCTCTTTTTTGCTTTCGATGCCTTTTCCCACATTGCAAAAATGCTACTGCTACTGACAACACTCTTATTCATCTATATTACAAGAAAACAAGGAATAAATTCAGAAAATTAGAAATTTGAATCGCATCCAATATAGGAGATCAGGTCAAATTACGTCTGCTATTCTACTAAAAATCTACGTGAGTAATCAACTATGTCAGTAATTACGTAGTTATCAACCACTCACACAAAAATTCACTGCCGAGTAATATAATAATCTAATGCTATTCTAGAAAGCTAATCCGATTACATCTGCTAGACTGCTACTCTAATGCTAATGCTAATCTGCTAGCGCTAGGTGTTCGTACGTGCTCCATCTATGAACAGTCCCTGCCGGGAAGACCGGAAATTACCTGGCCTGGCCGCGTGCTCGCATCGCCTGTCGCTGCTGGATGCTCCGATCACCGGTCTACGCCACAAACGCTTGTCGCTAGGGCCTGCCGGTGCATTGGATTGAGAGGATGAGGCGAAGATAGAGAGCGGTGCGGTTGTGTGGCGTGCGCCAAAACTATCTTGTGCATGCAGGGCGTGCCCAGTCGTAACTCAGAGTCGAGGCGGTGCATTCCTGTGGCCTATTTCTGCTAGTGGGCCGAGCTAGGCTGACATATATGTATACATAATCTTTTTGCACCTGGAGGCGGTTAATGTTTGTGACTGGCTGTCGTTCCATGATTCAGGGAGACCGTCACTATTATCCTTTGTCTCAGGTATTCGTTAGAGGCGTTTCTTTTTAAAGAACAGCTAAGAGGGAAGTAGTACTAGAGACGGTGCTAATTCCAATCGTCTCAGGTTATAGTTAGAAACGGTCACAGAATTACGACCGTCTGAGGTTGATGAACACAGCTGATTGTTTGTACTTTAGAGAGAAACTGCCTCTAGACACCATCTCTAAGTAACGAGTTTGTACTAAAGTGTGCAATCTGCAATCGGTCTAGTATTAGAATGTTTAGGTCTAGTATTAGAATGTTTAGGGAAACAGCGAGGCTATCGTCAATCTGCAGATAATATCTATAGCTGCCGAGCGGTGACCGAAAAAACAGGACCCTCTCGGGCCTCTCCCGTGAGCGGCCGAGGGGAAATCCCTAGCCCCCTTCAGGCCGCCGCCTCCCCCTCCCCTCCCCTCGCCGCCGCCGGGGCGCGCTGGCGGGCGAAGCCCGGCCGGCGGCGGCGGCGGCGGGGCTTCTTCTCTCTCCCCATGGTGGCGGTCCGCGCGGGCAGGCGTCTCTGCGCGGGGCGGCGCGCTGGTGCAGGGTGCGGTGGCGTGGGGACGGGCATCGGCGGCGGAGGTCGCTGCAGCTCGGCTCGGCGCGGAGGGCTGCAAGGAGGCGAGGTCTGGCGCGCGTCGGGAAGCGGCGTGGTGCCCTCGCGCGGATCTGGCGCTTCCAGAGGGCGGTGGCGGGGCTGGTCTTCAGGCGGCGCGACGTCGTTCTCCGGTGGTGTGGCTACGGCGGCAGGCTCTGCTTGCCCCAGATCTGACGGCGGCGGGCCGGCGGCCCTGATGGCGGCGGTGCGGGTCGGTGGGGCTCGGCCGGCTGGCGGGGTGGCGGCGGGCTTGGCCGCTGCTGCTCCTGGGCGGCTCGGGTCCCCCTGCCCCTGCCGGTTCCCTAGGACCGGCTCGGGTAGGCCCGGCGGCGCTGGCGATGTCCCCTCCGGCGGCGGCAGGTCACGACGGGGTCGGCTCGGTGGTGGTGGGCTAGGAGGGAGTTCCCCGGGGCGCGGTCGGCGGTGTCACCACGGCGCAGCAGCGCGGCAGCGGGCTGATCTTGGCTAGGTCTAGGCCCGATCTGGGCCTGCGGGCTGATCTGGGCCTGGTCCCGGTTGGTCGGCCCTGCCACTGCGTCCGGACAGCGACCGCTTCGGTTGGTGGCGGGTTGTACCCCGCACCTTGGTGGCGGCGCGGACCTTCTGCCACGTGAGGCAGCTCTCGATCACCTACCCATCCTGGCGGTATCTTTGAGTGTGAGGCTGACGGTGGTAAGGACTCGAGCTGATGGACGCCGGGGCGGCGGCCTCGGAAGGTCGACGGCTTCGACTTCCCTCCGGCGGAGGTGGCTTCGGGAGGTGACGTGAGACCCCTAGACCGGTGGCGGAGGTTGGCCCGGGGGAGCTCGGGGGCGATGGTGCTGCTACTTGGCAGCCAGGATTTGCCGGTGCGGCGGATCCCCTGGTGGGAGGAGGAGTGGGGTCTGAGGCGGCAGTTGGCGTGTTCGTTGGCACCCTTGCTGCAGTGCGGCGGCGGGACTTCACGAGCCTCCGCGGGTTCGGCCGGGCCTGAGGGCCTGGTTTGTCTTGCTGCTACACCCGGTCGGCTACCACCTGCTGGTGGTGGAGGTAGTTCCCTCCCGCGTACTAATGACATGCCGACCATCGCCGAAGTCTCCGCTCCCTCGGCCTACCGGCTTCGCTCCGTGGTTCCCGGTGTGACGGCGGTGGCGACTTCAAGACCAGGGTGGCGCGTGCTCGTGGGTGACGGGTTTGGTGGAGCTTTTCAAAGTGCTCGGGTGGGTGGCTCCGGTGGGGTCGGGAGAAATCCTTGTCTGTTGACACTGGCACGGTGACGCCCGCGGGTATCACCTTCCTTCTTGAAGGGTGTCGGTGGCCTCCCTTCCCCACCCCCCGCTGCGGACCAGGGGAAACCCGAGGCCTCGATCGGACAGCAGTGTCGTCGTCGTCACTCCCCTTCTTAGAGGTGTTGTCTTGGTTCGCAGGCACTTTGGACTGTGGGTTGTGTGGTGGTATGTCTTTGGGGGGGCGCACCGGTTGCGAGTTGCTTCCGTTTTTGGCACACCGCCGTTCTCGGCTTTCTTTTTCTTTTCTTTCTTCTTGCGTTTCGTGTAGGGCTTGGGTTCTACCCGGCGCCTTGTATCCTGTGTTGTTTGTTCCTTTGGGCGATTTGCTGTCTGGCCCAGCAGCGGTCTCACCTGTGTGCTTTATTTATAAAGCGGGGCTAAAGCCTATTTCGAGAGAGAGAGCGTCCCTTTATATTTTGCGCACGCAACATGAGGCCACGAACCATCGTAACCGTTGGTTGGTGACACCCCCGATTAGGGTGTTCTGTCACATACGAGAGATGACCGAACGTTGGTTCATGGGCCTCCTCTTTACCCCTTTTCTGTAACTTTTTCGGACTGTTTTGTTAACCTGACAGATCTTGTCAAAGGTTCACCTACAGGATCGACATGCCTCAAGCAGGAATTGGATATACGAGGATATGACATAATTGTTCGGTTATATAGGTTTCCACTTAAGCAACAATTGACACCACAAACTAAATATTATTGTCTACCCGTTGCGAGTTCTAGAGTTCCTTCTGCTAGTAGATTCCTTTTGTGCTACGCTTACACCAACAATTTCACTTGCTGCCTCCAACTGAATTACCAGTGTCATATCTGCTGCGTGGTGGTGACCGGTGACAGGCTAGTGGTCGCACTGGCACCCTTCGGCGCCAATGTCTCCGAACGCTGCCACGAGCCTCGGCACGACGTTGGCAAGTGCCATCCTAAAGCCGGTCGAGCACGACAGCTCCATGCTCTCATGATCAGCAGGAGCTCCTCCCTGCATGTACATGTGGCACATCTCCAGCACGTATCTCCCCCGACGGCGGAAGTGGTCCCTGACGAATTCCTCAAATCCTTTTGGCGGCCGGCGCAGCAGATGGAGCGCGGTTCTGAGAGTGAGCACGAAGGCATTGCTGCTATAAGGCAACGCATTGCGCTTGCCCGACGCCATGTTGGCCAGATGCTCGTAGCCAGCCTCGTTGTAGTAAGGCTGGTCGTTGAGGATGAGAGCCTGGAGGGAGACAACGACCTGGAGGATGCTCGATGTTGTCGGCGACCACACCTCGGTGCCCTCGCCACCGAAGGTGTTGAGTAGACTGAGGCACACGGTGCCGGATTCGTAGAGGTTGGGATTGAGGCGTAGGCCAAAAGAGTGGTAGTACACTTGGGGTGGCACGGCCGGGTAGGATGGTGGTAGCTGCAGGTCGAAGAAGAAGAGTCCGTCGTGGTACGGCGTCCCGCTCGCGCCAACCATCACCACCCGTAGCAGGTCCATGCGGTCCTCGAAGCCACGCACGTAGATGGTTTCTGCATATTAACGTCGGCAGAAGATCGATGTGTCAATGTCATTGATCCACATGTATATATACGGTTATGCACGCCAAGCTACTATCATACGTACGTACCTGGTAAGCTGTTCTGTAGTATTTTCCACTCCTTTTGCACGGTCTTGACCCACCTCTTTCCGCCGCTGCTGTCCTAAAGTTGATTTGACAAAAAAAGAAAAGAGCATAATTTATCATTTTGAATTTTTTTTGTCACATGGAATGTGATGACTGAAAACTGGTGCGTGATCAAGCACATGTATTATTTGAAGAATGAAAGCTATGTGAAAATGAGAAAAACCGTGCATGCACCTACCTGGTCCGTGGTGACAGTACTGTAATGGTGATCTGGAGGGCTCTTCACCACATCAAATCGTGCGAATTTAGACAGATCAGTGTCATCATCTTTAGCCTTGATCATCAGAGTTTCGGCGGCGTCATCTTCGCTATCATCATCAACACTTGTATCGGTTCTTGTCTCCGTGGCAGCAACGTTAGGATCTTCGTGACTACCCGAGGATACATACGCATGAAGGCCATCTACTTCATCCGCTGAGCTGACACCGCCTTCAACTTCTGTACCATCCGCTGGATCATGTTGTTCATTGTCCTGTTATTGGATAGGTTCAAGATAAATATCAACTTCTGTACTAGGCACATATAGTCTATGTATGAACACTTACATACCGCTTGAGGAGCATCGACACCGTCCTCCTCCACCCACTCGTCAACCGGCAGTTGCGTGTAGTGTTCCTTGTTAGCGACGCTGATCTCATGGGGCCATACCTGAAGCTCATAAGGAAATTCAGAAGTTATTAAGTCACAAATAGAGATAAGAGGCCTATACACGTTATTAAGTCGAGTAGCAAGAGAACATGTCTCTGGCCACACAAGCCTACCGTTGACGTGCTGCCGTCGCCCCACTCGACTTGGACTTGGCCATCATGAAGGTCAACAACGCGCCCTACCCACGAAAGATCGGTCGAGGCCCTCTCTGCTTCTCGTTGCTCCTCTACTAGCCTACTTTTAGGTATGTTTGATAGCAGACGAACGACGATGTCTCCGTAGAAAACAGTGTGGTCAGGGTCCCTTCTCAGATCATATGCACTTACGACATCGTCGCGGTCCACCTCCGCAGGCCATGTGGAGGACGCCTTGAACCACGATACATTCACCGTGTGGTCTTTCGAATTTACGCTTCTGACGACACCAATGCGCTTGCTTATTGATCCACCGGTAGCACTCACAACATCATCTCTGGTACCATCAAGCTCATCGTCATCTATAGTAGGAGAATTGTCAACAACGTACTGCCCAGGAAAAAACTCGAATTCGTTGGTGAACTCAGAGGGGTTGATGATCGTCGATCGTGCCCCATATTGTCGTGTGCCGTCCTGCCAAAGCACGTCGACGACGGTGTTTGTGTTGCCGACGGTCATGGTGGGTGGCGGCACAGGCGACCCTGAACTTGTGTATTTTTGGTCTTCATTGTCTGTACTAGTAAGAAAGCAACGGTCCGCTAAAGCCCAGGTGCAGTCGGGATCGGAACAAAAATAAGTGAGATCGTGAGGATAAAGATAGGCCGGAGGGGCCAAGTCATGGAAGAGTCGCCGCTCAATGCCATATTCTGCAGAAGCGATCCAATAGACAAAGACGCCGGCCATCTCCACTTTGGTCACCTTGCCTCTTTGGCGGTCCGGCGTCCATTGGCCGTTTAGCCACCGCGCCTCTGCGAAGATGTCCGAGGAGTCGCTGGTGAGGATGCCCGCCCCCGGGTAGAAGACGGTATTCATCTGGGGGCGGCAGTGACGGGTCTTCAACAGCTGTAGCTTCTTGGGCTCGACGTCGGTGACCGTGCAGAGCGCACCGTCGTCGAACAAGACGTCGATGTCCAGAGATACCTCGACCACCCGGCCCAGCCACGTCCCGGACACGACGTAGTCGCCAAGGCTAAGCCCACGGACGCGCCGCAGCCCTGCCGGCGTCACGCCCATGACGACCTTTGTCGGTTGGCAGCGGCTGTTGAACCGGACGACGGCGAGCGTGGTGGTGACGCCGGTGACAACGCCGATCTGGCCACCAATATCAGACGCCGACCCGACGATCTGGCTAATGTGGAGAGTGCTCCGGTCGATGATGCCGATGCCATCGTTCTTCTTGGTCACCAGTGAGCCGTCGATGCGGAGCGCCGTAAACGTGTCGGTGTCGTCCCCGTCGAACCCAAGCACCAGGCCGCAGTCAAGGAGCCTGGTAACAGGACGCCCTGGTGTGAAACTCACCAGGTCAAGGGTAAAAAGATCAGTATATCTCCCGACGGCCTCCTCCTCCTCGGAGGCGGCGGCGGCGCCGGCCATATTATCAAGCTAGCTTTTGTTCTCGATCGATGATGTACCTAGCTGCTATATGGGTGTCACGTGCCCAGCCGATGGTCTAGTCGCTCGATCTTGACCCAAGACCGGCGTGTATACGGAGCTATATATAGCGTGTATATGGAGTTACGTTTGAGTGGAGGTAGGATTAGATACAGAACCGGATACTACACAAACACATGCAGAGTGCGTACGTGTCCGAGCGAACGTATCCGATGAATACACTCAGGTCCAACACGCACTCTATAGGCTGTCAATACATCCGAAGTTAATTGAGCGCAAACATACAATATTATACTTCCTCCCACACATATTAGATTCAGCTAGATAAGAATTATCTAGTCAAGTTTAGTGCTAGATACACTTGTTTCGAGACAAATTTGAGTCAATCGGAGAAAGTATATATTTATACTCACGATATATCAGAATCAGATTAATTCAGTTGAAGTGACACACAACCAGTATTGTATATTTTTACCATGAACAATTTTTGAAAACTCAAACAATTTTTTGAGCCACGAGAATAACTTTTTTACACCCACTAACACCTTTTGGACATCCTAAATAAATTTTCGAACATGTGAACATCTCCCGAAAATATGGACTTTGTTTTTCTTTGCGGGTAATATGGACTATTTTTTTTGCGAAATTCCACCAATCTATTCATAATCATCAACATAAGTACAAAGAGCCCTAAAAGTAATAGAAATTACAAATAGGTCATTGGACCACCTAACGACCACTACATACACTAGCACGAGCCGAAGGCACGCCGCTGTCCTCGCCCCTCCATCACCGGAGTCGGGCAAATCTTGTCATAGTTGAACTTGTTGTAGTAGACAGATGAGAAATCGTCGTGCTAAGGCCCCATAGGACCAGCGCATAAGAGCAGCAACCATCACCGAAGATGATAACCGTAGATCGGAAGAGACTGACCTCAAACTATATGGAAGAACATGGAAAATGATCAGATCCCAAAAGATCCGTCGAACACACGACTCCACGCGCCTTCCGCCGGCGCTAGATGCACCACCGGAGCGAGGATAGGGCGCGGAGGACCTTATTCTGACTTCAAGACGTAGCCGGCCACCTCAACATCCCGAAGAAGAAACCAAAAAAAAGGCTAAACAAAAATGAAAACCCTCCCTCCGGCAAGACGCCGTGGTCCGCCACACCTCCAAGGCCCCGAGGCGACTGGAGACGGAGTGGACCGGCGGCGTCGTCGGCAAGGGGTTGGAGCCCAAGATGGGTTTAAGAGCATCTCCACTCGCCTACCCAGGAGGCCGATCCGGACGCCGAATTTCGGTCCGGACGCCGAAAATTGGTCCAGTCGCGTACCCAAGGACCTATTTTCGTCCGGATTTCGGCGTGTTTTAGTCCGGCCTACCCAGGCCGAACCCAGGATCCTGGGTACGCCCTGGGAACGCCGGACGAAGCAAATTCGACGAGTGGACCCGCCTAGTCAGCATATATTCGCCCTTATTCATCCAAAGTTCGCTCATATTCACCCAAATTTTGCCCATATTCGCCCATATAGACCATATTCGTCCAAAGTTCATCCATGTAGACCATATTCGCCCAAAGTTCGCCCAAAATTCGGGCATATTCGCCCAAAATTCGGGCATATTCGCCCAAAGTTCGTCCGTATCGCCCATATTCGTCCAAATTTCGCCCAAAGTTGTCCATATATACAAGATTCGCCCAAAGTTCGCCCAAAATTCGGGCATATTCGCCCAAAGTGTTGGAATTATGCCCTAGAGGCAATAATAAAGATGTTATTATTATAATTTTTGTTCATGATAATGTTTATATTCCATGCTAGAATTGTATTAAGCGGAAACTTTAATACTTGTGTGGTTTGTGAACAACACCGTGTCCCTAGTACGCCTCTAAGGACTAGCTCACTGATTAATGATGGTTAAGGTTTCCTAACCATGGACATGAGTTGTCAATTAATGATGAGATCATATCATTGGGAGAATGATATGGTGGACAGACCCAAACTAAGCGAAGCAATTAGATCGTGTCATCGTGTTCGTCTTTGCGAAGCTTTTCTTATGTCAAATATTGTATTCCTTAGACCATGAGATAATACAACTCCCTGGTATCGGAAGAAAGCTTTGAGGTCATCAAACGTCATCCTATGAGAGGGTGATCATAAAGGTGTCTCTCAGGTGATCGGAAAGTATCTGTTGGGTTGTATGTATCGAGATGGGATTTTTCCCTCCCAAGTTGGAGAGATATACTTCGGGCCCACTCGGTAATCGATATCAACACCGCTTGCAAGCATGTGGTTAAGGAGTTAATCACAAAGTGATATCGGATTACGGAACGAGTAAAGTACTTGCTGTGAACGAGATTGAACTAGGTATGAAGGTACCGACGATCGAATCTCGGGCAAGTAAAATATCGCGAGACGAAGGAAATATATATGGGATTGATTGAATCCTGGCATCATGGTTCATCCGATATGATCATCGATGAATGTGTGGGAGTCAATATGGGTTACTAGACCCCGCTGTTGATTATTGATAGAAGATCATGTCTGCATATTCTCGAACCCGCAGGGTCACACACTTAACGTGTCTCGACGCTAGGATAGATTGGATAATTGGTTTATGAGTTTTTGTTCGGAGTCTCGGATGGGATCCGGGACATCACGAGAGGTTTCGGAGTGGTCCGGAGAATAAGATTCATATAAGGCAGTGCAGTTTTTGGAGTTCGGAATTGTTCCGGGTTAATCGGTATTGTACTGGAAGCTTCTAGAACCTTCCGGAAGGGGACCAACGTGGCCCCACCTTCCGGGAGGGGGCATGGGCCTATGAGGGAGTGCACTGGCCGCATTGGGCCAGGGGCACAAGGCCCCATAGGGCCCAGCCGGCCAAGAGGGTTTAAACCCTAGATAGAGCTTCTAGAAGGGGGGGTTTCCTTGCCCCCCACTCCTCCTCCTTGGCCGCCGGCCTTGGCTTGGAGGAGGGGGCTAGGGTTGCCGCCCCACCCCTCTATATAAAGAGGGCTGGGGGCGCACCACCCCCCACACCTTCCCCTCCAACCCTAGCCGCCCTGCTGCCCTTCCTCTCTCCCTCCCGACTGCTTGTAGGCGAAGCCCTGCTGCAGAAATTCTCCACCATATACACCACGCCGTCGTGTTGTAGATCCAATCCGTCTCTCCACCATACTTGCTGGTCCGAGGAAGGAGGAGACGTCGAGGTGCTGCACGTGTGCATCTCACGGAGGCACCGCCACTTGTGGTGCTAGATCGGATCGGATCGCGAGAAGGAGAAGCGAGTACGACTAAATCACCCACGTTCCGACGAACGTTCTGCTGTGCGAATCTTCAAGGGTATGAAGATCTAATCCAATCTCTCTCGTTGTTTGCATCTCCTAGATTAGATCTTGGCTTTCCTCTGTTCGCATCCGTAGAAAATTTTGATTTACTATGCCGCGAAACCCTTCAGTGGTAGTAGAGCTAGTTCTATGCGTAGATGTGTTTCACGAGTAGAACGCAACATGGTTGTTGCGGGTGTTGATGTTTTCTGTTGCAAGCCTCTTGTTTGTGTTCTTCTTATGATGCGGGATAGTGAGATTGAAGCGGTCCAGGCCAACCTTACGCGACGTCGTTCGCGAGACCGGCTCCGCACTTGACGTGTGGCTTGTTCCACACATGCGGCTGGTGGATGTCAGTTTCTCTCACTATAGTTGTCATGGGATTAACACCGGAGTTTGGCAACCATAATATCACCGTTGTGGCTTTCCATAGGTAAGAATCGTTCTTAGCATCTACTCCCATAAGCCACGTAAAACATGCAACAACAAAGTAGAGGCGTCTAACTTGTTTTTGCAGGGAGTGTTTTCTGTGATATGGTATGGCCCAAGATGTGATGTGTATAATGTATGCGATGATCATGTTTTGTAATGTTTAACGACTTGCATGTCGATGAGTACACAACCGGCAGGAGCCATATGGTTGTGTTTATAATTGTGTATGACCTGTGTGTTAACTTCTTATACACCATGTAATAGTTTCACTTTATCGCTAAGTAGTTAGCAATAGTTGTAGTTGCTATTCGTGGTGGAGGCAATCATGGTGGAGTGATGGAGATCATGCCGGCACGCACAAGATGGAGATCATTGCGCGAAGATTGGCTATACCATGTCACATAAAGTTATATGCATGTGATGTTTATCCTTTTATGTATCTTATTATGCTTAGATCGCGACGGTAGCATTATAAGATGATTCCTCACTTAAAGATCAAGATAAAAACTGTGTTCTCCCCAAGTATGCACCGTTGCGAAAGTTCGTCGTGTCCAAGCATCACGTGATGATCGGGTGCTATAGACTCTACGCTCACATACAACGGGTGCAAGCCAGTTTTGCACACGCGGAAATACTTGGGTCTAACTTGACGAGCCTAGCATGTACAGACATGGCCTCGGAACACATGAACCGAAAGGTTAAGCATGAGTCATATGAATGATATGATCGACACTTTTGTTGTCCACCATTGAAACCACATCTCTTCTCGTGAAGATCGGATTAGGTGTGGTGAATTTGGATCGTGTTCACTAAACAACTTGAGGGATGTTGAATTTAGTGGGAGTTCATCTAGTAATCTGATTAAAAGTTGAACTAGTTATCATGAACATAGTCTAATTTGTACTTGCAAATATTGTAGATCAAATGGCTAAGTCCAACTTCAACTTCAACGTTTTTGCTGAGAAGGAAAAGCTTAGAAACAATGGGTCTAACTTCACCAATTGGTTCCGCAATCTAAGAATCATTCTCTCTGGCGGATAAAAGGACTATGTCCTTGAGAAAGCGCTAGGTGACGCCCCTGCTGTAGATGCGCCGGCTGATGAGAAAGCTGTTTATCAGTCACGCAAGGATGATTATGATTTGATTAAGATCGCCATGTTGTATGCTATGGAATCGGATCTTCAAAATCGTTTTGAGGAGTTCGCCGGGCCCTTTGAGATTCTCGAGGAGCTGAAAAACATGTTTCAGACTCAAGCCCGTTCTGAGAGATATGAGATCTCTAAGAAATTCTTTAACTACAAGATGGAGGAAGGGAGTTCCGTTAGTGAGCACGCCATCAAGATGTCAGGCTACACTCAACGCCTTGAGCAACTGGACTGCAAGATTCCAGAGGAGCTCAAGATTGATAGAGTTATGCAATCACTCCCTCCTAGCTACAAAAGTTTTGTAGTTGCTCACAATCAGATTGGTTCCACTGATATGATCACTGAGCTCTTCGCTAAGATGAAAGTAGCGGAGGTGGACATCAAAAGGAATAATCATATGTTGATGTTCAACAAGCCCCCCACCTTCAAGAAAGGTAAGGGTCCAAAGAAGCCCTTCAAGAAGGGCGGCGGCAAGCGCACTGCCCCTACTGAGAAGAAGCTCAAGTCTGGTCCTAAGCCGGACACTGAGTGCTTCTATTGCAAGGACAAGGGTCACTGGAAGCGCAACTGTCCGAAGTACTTAGCGGACAAGAAGGCTGGCACCATCAAAGGTATATTTGATATACATGTTATTGATGTTTTCCTTACTAGCCCTCGTTGTAGTGCCTGGGTATTTGATACCGGTTCAGTTGCTAATATTTGTAACTCGAAACAGGAGCTACGGAATAGACGGTGGCTTGCGAGGGATGAGGTGACGATGCGCGTTGGCAACGGATCAAGAGTTGATGTGATGGCCGTCGGCACGCTCTCCTTAGTTTTACCTTCCGGATTAGTTTTAAACCTCAATAAATGTTATTATGTGCCTGCGTTGAGCATGAACATTATTTCTGGATCTTGTTTATTGCAAGACGGTTATTCATTTAAATCGGAGAATAATGGTTGTTCTATTTATATGAGTAACATCTTTTATGGTCATGCACCTATTGTGAATGGTTTATTTCTTCTAAATCTCGAAAGGGATGAAACACACATCCATAACATTGAGGTTAAGAGATGCAAAGTAGATAGTGATAATACTACTTATTTGTGGCACTGTCGTCTAAGTCATATTGGTGTAAAGCGCATGAAGAAACTCCATTCTGATGGACTTTTGGAGTCTCTTGATTTTGAATCATTTGACACATGCGAACCATGCCTCATGGGCAAGATGATCAAAACCCCGTTCTCCGGTATGATGGAGCGAGCAACGGACTTGTTGGAAATCATACATACCGATGTATGCGGACCGATGAGTGTTTCGACGCGCGGTGGATATCGCTATTTTCTCACTTTTACCGATGACTTAAGTAGATATGGGTATATCTATTTAATGAAACATAAATCTGAAACGTTTGAAAAGTTCAAAGAATTTCAGAATGAAGTGGAGAACCATCGTAACAGAAAAATTAAGTTTCTACGATCTGATCGTGGAGGTGAATATTTGAGTTATGATTTTCTCACGCATCTTAAAGAAAGCGGAATCGTTTCGCAACTCACGCCACCCGGAACACCACAGCGCAATGGTGTGTCTGAACGCCGGAACCGAACCCTATTAGATATGGTCTGATCGATGATGTCTCTTACTGATTTTCCGTTATCATTTTGGGGTTATGCATTAGAAACCGCTGCATTCACTTTAAATAGGGCACCATCTAAATCCGTTGAGACGACACCGTATGAACTGTGGTTTGGTGCTAAACCTAAGTTATCGTTTCTTAAAGTTTGGGGATGCGAAGCTTACGTCAAGAAGTTGATGCCGGACAAGCTCGAACCCAAAGCGGAGAAATGCGTCTTCATAGGATACCCTAAGGAAACTATTGGGTATACCTTCTATCACAGAACCGAAGGCAAAGTGTTTGTCGCAAAGAACGGTTCCTTTCTTGAGAAAGAGTTTCTCTCGAAAGAAGTGAGTGGGAGGAAAGTAGAGCTAGACGAGGTTATTGAACCTTCTCTTGAATTGGAGAGTAGCGCAGCACCTGAAATTGTTCCAGTGCCGCCTGCACCAACAATAGAGGAAGCTAATGACAAGGATCATGAAGCATCAGACGATGCTGCTACTGAACGTCGCAGGTCGACAAGGTCACGTGCCCCTCCTGAGTGGTACGGCAACCCTGTCTTGACTGTCTTCTTAGTAGAAGACAGTGAACCTACGAACTATGAGGAAGCGATGATGAGCCCAGACTCTGAGAAATGGCTGGAAGCCATGAAATCCGAATTGGGATCCATGAGCGAAAACCAAGTATGGACTTTGGTGGACCCTCCTAGCGACCGAAAGGCCGTTGAGTGCAAATGGATTTTCAAGAAGAAAACGGACGCAGATGGTAATGTTACCGTCTATAAAGCACGGCTTGTCGCGAAAGGTTTTCGACAAGTTCAAGGTGTTGACTACGATGAGACTTTCTCTCCCGTAGCGATGTTTAAGTCCATTCGGATTTTATTAGCAATTGCTGCGTTTCATGATTATGAAATATGGCAGATGGATGTCAAGACTGCGTTCCTCAATGGCAACATTGATGAAGAGTTGTATATGATGCAACCCGAAGGTTTTGTCGATCCTAAGGATGCTGATAAAGTATGCAAACTTCAGCGTTCCATTTATGGACTGAAGCAAGCATCTCGGAGTTGGAACCTTCGTTTTGATCAAGTGATCAAGAGGTTTGGATTTGTTCCAAATTGCTACGAAGCTTGTATCTACAAGAAAGTGAGTGGGAGCTTGGTGACGTTTCTGGTACTATATGTGGATGACATATTGATTATTGGAAATGACATCAACATGCTTATTGATGTGAAGAGTTATTTGAACAAGTGTTTTTCAATGAAAGACCTAGGTGAAGCTGCTTATATATTGGGCATCAAAATCTATAGAGATAGACAAAGACGCCTGATAGCTTTAAGCCAGAGTACATACCTAGACAAAGTTCTGAAAAGGTTCAGAATGGATAAGGCAAAGAAAGGTTCAGTGCCTATGTTGTCAGGTAAGATATTGAGCAAGGCTCAGTGTCCAGCTACGGTAAGTGATAGGGAAGCTATGAGAAAAGTGCCTTATGCCTCGGCCATAGGTTCTATCATGTATGCCATGCTGTGTACTAGACCGGATGTGTCCAATGCTCTTAGTTTGACGAGCAGGTATCAAAGTGATCCAGGAGTGGAACACTGGACAGCCGTGAAGAACATCCTAAAGTACCTAAATAGAACTAAAGAAATGTTCTTAGTCTATGGGGGTGATGAACAGCTCGTCGTAAAAGGTTACGTCGACGCTAGTTTCGACACCGATAAGGATGATTCTAAATCTCAGACAGGATACGTGTATATTTTGAATGGAGGAGCTGTGAGCTGGAGAAGCTGCAAGCAAAGCGTGATCGCGGGATCTACAGTAGAAGCGGAATACATGGCTGCTGTAGAAGCGTCAAGTGAAGGAGTTTGGATCAGGAACTTCATCACTGAGCTTGGCGTGGTTCCAAGTGCATTGGACCCACTGGAGATATTGTGTGACAAAACTGGCGCCATAGCACTCGCTAAGGAACCAAGATATCATCCAAAGACCAAGCATATCAACCGCAAGTTTCATATAATCCGAGATTATATAGCAGATGGAGATCTGAAGATTAGCAAAGTACATACAGATCTGAATGTCGCATATCCATTGACTAAACCTCTTCCACGTGTAAAACATGATCAACACCTCAGTGCCATGGGTGTGAGATTGTTGCCAGATGTAAACTAGATTATTGACTCTAGTGCAAGTGGGAGACTGTTGGAATTATGCCCTAGAGGCAATAATAAAGATGTTATTATTATAATTCTTGTTCATGATAATGTTTATATTCCATGCTAGAATTGTATTAAGCGGAAACTTTAATACTTGTGTGGTTTGTGAACAACACCGTGTCCCTAGTACGCCTCTAAGGACTAGCTCATTGATTAATGATGGTTAAGGTTTCCTAACCATGGACATGAGTTGTCAATTAATGATGAGATCATATCATTGGGAGAATGATATGGTGGACAGACCCAAACTAAGCGAAGCAATTAGATCGTGTCATCGTGTTCGTCTTTGCGAAGCTTTTCTTATGTCAAATATTGTATTCCTTAGACCATGAGATAATACAACTCCCTGGTATCGGAAGAAAGCTTTGAGGTCATCAAACGTCATCCTATGAGAGGGTGATCATAAAGGTGTCTCTCAGGTGATCGGAAAGTACTTGTTGGGTTGTATGTATCGAGATGGAATTTGTCCCTCCCGAGTCGGAGAGATATACTTCGGGCCCACTCGGTAATCGATATCAACACCGCTTGCAAGCACGTGATTAAGGAGTTAATCACAAAGTGATATCGGATTACGGAACGAGTAAACTACTTGCTATGAACGAGATTGAACTAGGTATGCCGATACCAACGATCGAATCTCGGCCAAGTAAAATATCGCGAGACGAAGGGAATACATATATGGGATTAATTGAATCCTGGCATCGTGGTTCATCCGATATGATCATCGATGAATGTGTGGGAGTCAATATGGGTTACCAGACCCCGCTGTTGATTATTGATAGAAGATCATGTCTGCATATTCTCGAACCCGCAGGGTCACACACTTAACGTGTCTCGACGCTAGGATAGATTGGATAATTGGTTTATGAGTTTTTGTTCGGAGTCTCGGATGGGATCCGGGACATCACGAGAGGTTCCAGAGTGGTCCGGAGAATAAGATTCATATAAGGAAGTGCAGTTTTTGGAGTTCGGAATTATTCCGGGTTAATCGGTATTGTACCGGAAGCTTCTAGAACCTTCTAGAAGGGGACCAACGTGGCCCCACTTTCCGGGAGGGGGCATGGGCCTATGAGGGAGTGCCCTGGCCGCATTGGGCCAGGGGCACAAGGCCCCATAGGGCCCAGCCGGCCAAGAGGGTTTAAACCCTAGATAGAGCTTCTAGAAGGGGGGGTTTCCTTGCCCCCCACTCCTCCTCCTTGGCCGCCGGCCTTGGCTTGGGGGAGGGGGCTAGGGTTTCCGCCCCACCCCTCTATATAAAGAGGGCTGGGGGTGCACCACCCCCCACACCTTCCCCTCCAACCCTAGCCGCCCTGCTGCCCTTCCTCTCTCCCTCCCGACTGCTTGTAGGCGAAGCCCTGCTGCAGAAATTCTCCACCATATACACCACGCCGTCGTGTTGTAGATCCAATCCGCCTCTCCACCATACTTGCTGGTCCGAGGAAGGAGGAGACGTCGAGGTGCTGCACGTGTGCATCTCACGGAGGCACCGCCACTTGTGGTGCTAGATCGGATCGGATCGCGAGGAGGAGAAGCGAGTACGACTACATCACCCACGTTCCGACGAACGTTCCGCTGTGTGAATATTCAAGGGTATGAAGATCTAATCCAATCTCTCTCGTTGTTTGCATCTCCTAGATTAGATCTTGGCTTTCCTCTGTACGCGTCCGTAGAAAATTTTGATTTACTATGCCGCGAAACCCTTCACAAAGTTGGTCCGTATCGACCATATTCGCCCAAATTTCGCCCATATAGACCAGATTCTCCCAAAGTTCGTCCAAAATTTGGGCATATTCACCCAAAGTTGGTCCGTATCGACCATATTCGCCCAAATTTCACCCATATCGCCCATATTCGCCCAAAGTTGGTCCGTATCGACCATATTCGCCCAAAGTTCGTCCATATTCGCCCAAAACCGATTATATTCGCCCAAAGTTCGCCCAAAGTTTTCCGAAATTTGTTAAATTTTAGCCAAACGTGGGAACTCACCTGGGTACGCGAGTGGGAAACTGGGCGTACCCAGGCGAAATCAAGCTCCGTCCGGCCAAAAAAAGATCCGGATTTCGGCCTGGGTTCGCCCAACGAGTGGAGATGCTCTAACTGGTCACTGGTCACTTACGATCGTCTAGAGTCTGCCTTAGGCTACGTAGCGGTTCGGTGTCTGCTAGACTATAGCTTTGAAATACATAGAACATTTTTAACATATGAACTCCTTTCAATCCATGTGAATATGTTTTCCTCAAAATTGGTTGACATATTTTGGAGAGTGATAAACATTTCTTTTGAACCTTGTGTCATTTTTATTTTTTTAATAAAGGGCACTTTAATATTTCAGGTTTGGTCTTGCCAGGGAGTAAATGAAAGTACTATGGACCAGTAAGCATAAAAACATAAGGGATAAATCCAATGTTTGGACTTCCAGGTTTATTTTTTTTTCTTATTTCTTTTCACTTCTTACCTTTCTTCTTATTCTTCTTGGTAACTTGAGTAACAGATAGTGAGCAGAAAATACATGTGCTAGATCTTTGATAAAAAATTATAAGAGAAAGTAAAATAAAGTTTTGGGATATGTAGCTCATGCTAACAGTAATCATAAAAGTAGGGTTCTAGGCATATTTTATTTTTATGGTTAAAATGAAGACAAATATAGTTTATATGCTTGACCCATCACAAGTTAAATGTCTCATTCCTGTTGACCACAAGTACCAAGACCTTCATGCTACTCAACTTAGGAATTTCTTCATAATATGCTTACAGTTCCAAACGAGGTGGCACTGATATACCTCTTTCCCTATTGTATGGGGAGTCTTTGAGGGGCTATCCGTACTCAGATGACAAGACAAACAGATAAATGGACATTCTTAGCAGTTATTTGAGCAATTTCTGGGGAGATTTGCATCGATAAACTGTCATTTTCTATACAAAAACTATTCGTATATGGTACAAATATTGGTAGATAGACAGTATACATTGTGGGATGGCAATCAGATCTGTCATGCTTTATGGAGCAGAATGTTGGCCCACTAAGAAGCAACACAGCCAACAAATGAGTGTCGCCGAGATGCGTATGCTAAGGTGGATGTGTGGCCACACAAGAAAAGACCGGATCAGGAATGAAGTGATACGCGAGAGGATAGGGGTTCCGCCAATCGAAGAGAAGCTTGTCCAACACAGATTAAAGTGGTTTGGGCATGTCCAACGGAGGCCACCAGAAGCACCGGTCAATAGTGGGATTCTTAGGGGTTTTGATAATGCAAAGAGGGGTAGAGGATGATCAAAGCTAACATGGGATCAGGCGGTTAAAAGGTATATGAAGGAGTGGAATGTCCCTAGAGAGTTGGTTTATGATAGGGCTGCATGGAAATCAGCAATCCATGTGCCCGAACCTTGATTTACTTCTTTTGTTCTTTGTTCTTTGTTCTTGTTATTGTTATTGTTCTTTTTTAATTGCTTTTTTTCACTAGTTCTTGTTTGACTTGCACTTTTTACTGCTTTCCGCTTGACTTGCACTTTTCTCTAGTTTCCGTTTGGGTTTCATATCTAACATATCCCAACTTGATTGGGACTAAAGGCTTGGTTGTTGTTGTAGACAGTATACATTGTTGTATTGAAGAAAATTGCATATGAGGAGGTACTGGAAAGTTAGAGTGGCATATTCACAAGTTGTGTTTTTGTAATGGCATATGTGCAACTTATGAATTAGGAGTGACATAAAACCAATTAACCCTAAAGTTTAAGGGGTCGTTTGGAATGTAGGATTTTCACAGGAAAAACGTAGGAATCGACAATCCTTTAGAGTGTGCACTGTAGAACCATTTGATGGGAAGGATCCACCCATAGGAATTTTGCGGGAAAGTTTCCTTTGCCTCTAATTTCGTAGGAAAAGTATATGAAAGAAAACATTGGATCATATCTCTTTTTATTTTTCCTATGGAAAGAACGGCGATGTCATCTGGCAGAGCTATTGCTTGGTTCTTTCGCTGGCTACCTAAACCCACGTATTGTATCTCTTCCATGCCTTGTCTTACTTTTTTGACGCAAAAAATGGATGCTTCAAGGCTGTCTACACATGATGAGCTCCTAAGCAAGATCTACTCACAATATTCATGCTTAAGGTGGGTACAAAGTACTTATTCAAAACTAAAATCAATCCCGATGGTATACATGGAGACAAATCGCCGACGTCATTGACATCGACCTTCGATTCGTTGCTAACGCGCATACTCACTTCGTCCTTCCCCATGCCCCGCTTATTTCCTAGCTCCTGCTAGTAGTTACAAATATGAGCAACAGAACTGATATCAAATACCCAGGTGTTGCTCCTGGTGCTTGTAAGGAATACATCAGTAACATGTATATCACATATACTTTTGTCTTTTGCGGCAAACTTGCTAGCTTTCTTGTCCTCGAGGTACATGGGGAAGTTGCGCTTCCGGTGCCCGTATCCCTTGTAGTAGTAGCACGTAACGCCGGGCTTGGGCCTCGGAGCCTTAGGAGAACTGGCAACCGGCTTGCCATACTTCTTAGGCCTCTTGGCCTTCTTATGTGGCGACTTCTTAAAGTTGGTGGTATTATTGACCATCAACACCGTGTGCTCCTTCTTGATTTCCATCTCAGTAGTCTTGAGCATGGCGAACAACTCAGCAAGGGTCTTAACCATCCCCTGCTTGTTGTAGTTCATCACGAAAGCTTTGTAGCTAGGGGGCAACGAGTGCAACACCCTATCAATCACAAGCTCGTCCGGGATGTTGCAATCTAGAGCGTTCAGGCGTTGAACGTAGCCAGACATTTTGACTACGTGCTCGCTTACACCGCTATGCTCTTCCATCCTAGTAGATAAGAAGAGATCAGAAGCTTTGTACCTCTCTGGATGATCCTGTGGAGCAAAGACGGCCTTGAGATCCTCAAGGATCGCAAATGCAGCCATCTTCTCAAAATGCTTTTGAAGGTCTGGCTCCATGGCATAGAGCATTCCACTCTGGATGAGGGAGGAATCATCCGCCTTGGACTGCCAAACATTCTTTTTGTCCTCAGTGGCGGTATCTGCGGGTTTGGCGGGCAGTTCTGCCTCTAAGACATAGTTGAGCTTGTAGGGGGTCAAGAGGATTCTCAGGGTGTGGTACCAGGCGGTGAAGTTGGACCCATCGGTTTTCAGCTTGTCCTTCTCTAGGAATGAGCTAAGGTTGAAGGTGGGTGGGCAAGACATCTATAATGGATTTGCAAAGAGTTTAGACCATGTTCATAATATACTAAGCTCAAGTTTTAAGTTTACTCTTAAACTAAAATTAACAGGGCTCCCACTCAAAACAAACATCCCTCTGTTCGTTTTAGTGATCACATGATCCCATGTCACTATATCACCCCTGATCATCACAGCCGATGATATAGCTCCAAAGGTAGACATTCTGAATGTCAATCACATCACCATGCGATTCATGCTCGACCTTTTGGTCTCTTGTGTTTCGAGGCCATATATGTACATGCTAGGCTCGCCAACTCAAACTTGTGTGTATTGTTGTGTAAGCTTTCGTACACCCACTGTATGCGAACGTAGGTATGTCTGACACCCGATCGTCATAGTCTGCCTCATACCGAAGAACTTTCTTGGTGGTGCACACACAAGAGGAACACTATCATTTTAATTGTGAGGGATCATCCTATTTAGCTACCGTCGTATATATAATACTCCCCCCATTTCAAAATATAAGATGTTTTAGATTTATGAAGAAAATGTATCTAGACTTATTTTAGTGTGTAGATTCACTCCAAACCTAAGTGAACCTACGTACTAAAAGTATCTAGACTTCTTTTAGGGAGTATACTATGCCAAACAAGATGTGCAAATAAATATTTCAAAAGTATGGTGTCATGAAATGGTTGCAGCACCTTGATCTCCATCGAGAGATCCAATGGAAACATGTTTAATAAACTTACCATGTCACGACACACGCCTCTGTAAAAAAAGTTAGATGTATCTACTTTATCCTTTTGCAAGTTTTATGTGGCTTAGGGCTTTCATGGCAGAACCCCTTCCCACCTATGAATGTTGAGCCACAACGTTGATTCAATGGTTGCCTCTTCGCTCCTTTTTCAGGGCCCTCTCGTGTAAAAGTTGTTGGAATTATGCCCTAGAGGCAATAATAAAGATGTTATTATTATAATTCTTGTTCATGATAAAGTTTATATTCCATGCTAGAATTGTATTAAGCGGAAACTTTGATACTTGTGTGGTTTATGAACAACACTGTGTCCCTAGTACGCCTCTATGGACTAGCTCATTGATTAATGATGGTTAAGGTTTCCTAACCATAGATATGAGTTGTCAATTAATAATGAGATCATGTCATTTGGAGAATGATATGATGGACAGACCCAAATCAAGCAGAGCAATTATATCGTGTCATCATGTTCATCTTTGCGAAGCTTTTTCTTATGTCAAATATTGTATTCCGTAGACCATGAGATAATGCAACGCCCTGGTATCAGAAGAAAGCATTGAGGTCATCAAACGTCATCCTATGAGAGGGTGATCATAAAGGTGTCTCTCAGGTGATCGGAAAGTACTTGTTGGGTTGTATGTATCGAGATGGGATTTGTCCCTCCCAAGTCAGAGAGATATACTTTGGGCCCACTCGGTAATCGATATCAACACCGCTTGCAAGCACATGGTTAAGGAGTTAATCACAAAGTGATATCGGATTATGGAACGAGTAAAGTACTTGCTGTGAACGAGATTGAACTAGGTATGCCGATGCCAACGATCGAATCTCGGGCAAGTAAAATATCGCGTGACGAAGGGAATATATATGGGATTAATTGAATCCTGGCATCGTGGTTCATCCGATATGATCATCTATGAATATGTGGGAGTCAATATGGGTTTCCAGACCCCGCTATTGATTATTGACAGAAGATCATGTCTGCATATTCTCGAACCCGTAGGGTCACACACTTAACGTGCCTCGACGCTAGGATAGAATGGATAATTGGTTTATGAGTTTTTTTTCGGAGTCTCGGATGAGATCCAGGACATCACGAGAGGTTCCGGAATGGTCCGGAGAATAAGATTCATATAAAGGAAAGCAATTTTTGGATTTCGAAATCGTTTCGGAATGTTCGGTATTGTACCGGAAGGTTCTAGAAGCTTCCAGAGTGGGACCAACGTGGCCCCACTTGTCGGAGGGGTGCGTGGGCCTACGAGGGAGTGCCCTGGCCACATTGGGCCAGGGGCACAAGGCCCCATAGGCCAGCCGGCCAAACCCTAGGGGAAACCCTAGGGAAACCTTCTAGAAGGAGGGGGAAAACTTGCCCCCCACTCCAACCCTTGGGGCCGCCGCCCTAGGGCTTGTAGGAGGGGACAAGGGGGCCGGCCAGCCCCCTATATATAGAGGGCAGGGGCGCAGCCCTCTCCTCCCACTCCTTCAACCCTAGCCGCCATACTGCTGCCCTCCAAATCTCTCTCTCTCCCTACTGCGCGTAGGCGAAGCCCTGCCGCAGAAACTCTCCACCTTTGCACCACGCCGTCGTGTTGTAGATCCAATCTATCTCTCCATCCCACTTGCTGGACTGAGGAAGGAGGAGACGTCGAGGTGACGTACGTGTGCATCTCTCGGAGGCATCGCCACTTGCGGTGTTGGATCGGATCGGATCGCGAGGAGGAGAAGCTAGTACGACTACATCAACCACGTTCCGTTGAACGTTCCGCTGTGCGAATCTTCAAGGGTATGAAGATCTCATCTATCCCCCCTCGTTGTTTGCATCTCCTAGATTAGATCTTGGCTTTCCTGTTCGCATCCGTAGAAATTTTTGATTTACTATGCTGCGAAACCCTTCAGTGGTATCATAGCTAGATCTATGCATAGATGTGTTTCACGAGTAGAACGCAACATGCTTGTTGCGGGCGTTGATGTTTTCTGTTGCAAGCCTCTTGTTTGTGTACTTCTTATGACGCGGGATAGTGAGATCGAAGCGGTCCAGGCCAACTTTACGCGACCTCGTTCGCGAGACCGGCTCCGCACTTGACGTGTGGCTTGTTCCACACATGCGGCTGCTGGATGCCAGTTTCTCTCACTATAGTTGTCATGGTATTTACACCGGATGTTGGCAACCATAATATCACCGTTGTGGCTTTCCATAGGTAAGAATCGTTCTTAGCTTGTTACTCCCATAAGCCACGTAAAACATGCAACAACAAAGTAGAGGCGTCTAACTTGTTTTTGCAGGGAGTGTTTCTGTGATATGGTATGGCCCAAGATGTGATGTGTATGTTGTATGATCATGTTTTGTAATATTTTACGACTTGCATGTCGATGAGTACACAACCGGCAGGAGCCATATGGTTGTCTTTATAATTGTGTATGACATGTGTGTCAACTTCTTATACGCCATGTAATAGCTTTACTTTATCGCTAAGTAGTTAGCAATAGTTGTAGTTGCTATTCGCGGTGGAGGCAATCATGGTGGAGTGATGGAGATCATGCTGGAACGCACAAGATGGAGATCATTGCGCGGAGATTGGCTATACAATGTCACATAAAATTATATGCATGTGATGTTTATCCTTTTATGTATCTTATTATGCTTAGATCGCGACGGTAGCATTATAAGATGATTCCTCACTTAAAGATCAAGATAAAACTGTCTTCTCCCCATGTATGCACCGTTGCGAAAGTTCGTCGTGTTCAAGCACCACGTGATGATCGGGTGCTATAAACTCTACGTTCACATACAACGGGTGCAAGCCAGTTTTGCACACGCGGAAATACTTGGGTTTGACTTGACGAGCCTAGCATGTACAGACATGGCCTCGAAACACACAAACCGAAAGGTTAAGCATGAGTCATATGAATGATATGATCGACACTTTGTTGTCCACCATTGAAACCACATCTCTTCTCATGAAGATCGGATTATGTGTGGTGAATTTGGATCATGTTCACTAAACAACTTGAGGGATGTTCAATTTAGTGGGAGTTCATCTAGTAATTTGATTAAGTTGAACTAATTATCATGAACATAGTCTAAATTGTACTTGCAAATTTTGTAGATCAAATGGCTAAGCCCAACTTCAACTTCAACGTTTTTGCTGAGAAAGAAAAGCTTAAGAACAATGGGTCTAACTTCACCAAATGGTTTCGCAATCTGAGAATCATTCTCTCTTGCGGACAAAAGGACTATGTCCTTGAGAAAGCGCTAGCTGACGCCCCTGCTGTAGATGCGCCGGCTGATGAGAAAGATGTTTATCAGTCGCGCAAGGATGATTATGGTGTGATTAAGAGCACCATGTTGTTTGCTATGGAATCAGACCTTCAAAATCGTTTTGAGGAGTTCCTCGGGCCCTTTGAGATTCTTGAGGAACTGAAAACTATGTTTCAGACTCAGGCCCGTTCTGAGAGATATGAGATTTCTGAGAAATTCTTTAACTGCAAGATGGAGGAAGGGAGTTCCATTAGTGAGCACGACATTAAGATGTCGGGCAACACTCAACGCCTTGAGCAACTGGACTGCAAGATTCCAGAGGAGCTCAAGATTGACAGAGTTCTCCAATCACTCCCTCCTAGCTACAAAGGTTTTGTAGTTACTCATAATTAGATTGGTTCCACTGATACGATCACTGAGCTCTTCGCTAAGCTGAAAGCTGCGGAGGTGGACATCAAGAAAGATAATCTTCCTTACCAGATAAGGGTGGTGGTTAGGTAAGAAGAAAAGTGGAAGCAGTCCTACTCTCGCGTTTTGTTTTTCCCTAGTATACATAACTACCAAAATATTTGCTAGACAGACAACGACCATTTGGCTGAGACCCTGAAGGGCGGGATGGCTCTGATACCAATTGTAACTACCTCGGTGAATTACGCTCCTAGTACAAGCCTGGATGTTCAGAAATGGTTGAAATAGTACGGTGGGGCCCAAATGCCACTCACAGGTAGACCTTTCGGCCGTCCCAACCATTTCCAAACATCGGGATAAGAACGGGCGGCGTAATCGGCAGGCGAAGGGATCAACTACATACACAAATGAGTATGTATGCAAGCCACCATACAACAGTACATCAGAGCCATTCCATCTAAAAAGAAAGGAAATATAGCAACGCCATACGGCAAGATCCAAATATCCTAGATAGATATAATAGTTTAGGATATCTCCTCATACATCAATCAACAGAGTATGAAGCGGAAGCGGAAGACAAAATCCGAGTACGGATAAGAAGCAAATCGGCATAAGATGCCCCATAAATAAGCACATCCCGCCCACAGATCTCACGGATCCCCGTTCCCGGAATCTCTACACCGAATGATCGTTGCCCACATCGTCCGTCTCTTCCACCCAGTATCCATCTTGCGAGTGTACCTGTTCATCTGAACCAATAATTTATCGTGTGAGACCCTAGGGGTACTCAGCAAGTCTTTATGCCTCTAAAGGGGACACAACCTGGGGTGACGCAATTGCAGCAAAAGATAAACCCTAGCAATTCTATAGATACTCGCTAACCATCCGCCCAACCAGAGATAGACGGATGTCCGTGAATTAATAACAGCAGTTATAACAGTAATAACGGTAATATCCACAGATCCATCCTCCTCCTCGCTTACCGACGAGGAAGCGGACGAACAACCCCCCATCCGTTGGCAGATTTATTATCCATTCCGTGTGTATTGCACGATTTACTAGTCAGGTACCTAGTCTAGTCAAATTAAAAGCGGTACTTTAGTTATGCTTGTCTATGATCGAGAAACTGTGCTCCAAGTCGTCCATAACCGCGGACACGGCTTTCAGAAAGTTTTACCCTGCAGGGGTGCACAAATAGCAACACAGACTCGATATGCCTCGGAAAAACCAAATCAAAACCCAACGAGGCAGTCACGACAAAGCAATCACAGGATTCAGAAATATTTCAGGGGGCCACCCCATTGAGCTACCCGCAACGAAGTTAGCTGACTCCGAGACGGCCTCAAGGTTTGTGGAGCCGGCTGTAAACGACTGGGAACCCGAAAGTGTGACTGGGCTTGTCGATACAGCGAAAACGGGTCACGGACCTAAACAGTACAGTGTGCATTACCTCGCACAATTTAAATAAAGCAGTAAAGCATGGCATAAGTACAGGATAGTAAATAAAACCTCAAACTAGTTTGTGGCCCCGAGAAATAAGAATGAATCAAGCTCTGGCTCAGGGGGGTCCATAAGGCCTCCCGGATGTGGATAGCGCGAATATTCTTGGAACAGGAATCAAGTACTCGGGGTCTTACGGGACACAAGTGAGCCTGAAAAACCAAATAGCGAATATGGCTCACCGATGCCACTTTCATTAGTTATCCCATTACTACTCAGGTTAAGTTGTTTAGGTACCTCGTTATCCATCAGACACTCACATACCCTACACATGCTGTTCTACGACTCGCATGGCTCAAACAACTCCTGTAGTAATGGCTCATGGGATGGGGGAACATGCTTCGGTGGGGTTTAAAAGTAAAGGCTATGCAATACTTGGGATTCAATTTAATGCAATCGCGACTCAAATGATGCAAGAACAAGATAGAGGCAATAGGTACTATATGTATGCAAGCATGTGGTAGTGCTTGCCTGGCAGCTCAGTTGAAGCAAGTGATGGATCTGGGTAGTGCTCCTGGTTCTCTTGATATATCCCCTGCTCAGCGTCTATTCGAAGAAGAACCAAACAAACAAGGGCCGACATAAATAAAGTGCACAAGCATATGAATAAATGCGACAAGCAAACAATCATGCCATGATGAATGATGCACAATTTGCATGGCATTTAAGTAGCATGGCATGGGTGGGGTGTGGAATACAATAATAAAGCATTTTATTTAGTTTTGGCCCCATTTTATACTCATATTAGTTGCTGTACTCATTATATTTATATGATGCATGCTTCAAAACAAACCATGGAATGCATAAACAGAAAGGTCTCGTCGAGCTAATCATTTTAGACATATTATTTGTTAAATTTGGAGTTATAAAACAAAAGTTATTAATTATTTAAGTCAAAAGGGCAATTTATTGTAATTTAAATGAACTTGGAAAATTAAAGTGTCCAAAATATATTTTGGATTGCATATTTGAATTCCTCACATTTTTCTGATTTGAAAACATATATTACATGTATTAATTGGATTTGTATTTTAAAAGTTATTTAAAAACAGAAATAAATTTGAATTTGAATTAATTTTGAAAAGATTTGAATTAAAACAGATTACAGGAGAAACTTTTTATACCCAGACAGACTCAGACCCAGACACTGACGAGTGGGGCCGTTGCTGACTGGGCCGACGCAAGTACAGAAAACGTTTTACACCGCAGCTGCTGCTAGCCCGTGAGACAGACAGGTGGGACCTGCTGGCTCGCAGGCCCACCTGACAGAGCGAGGTGGAGGCTGACCACGTGGCTCTGCGGGGGGACTGCGGGTTGAGTTTTAAAAGTCCAGGGGGTTTTCTGCAAAGTGGTAACAGACATCGACGGGTGGCCCTAGAGGGAGCGCGGGTTGCGAGACAAAAAGGTGGGGGGGTATGCGCAAAAGGCCACGGCCGTACTGTTGTTCTTCCTCGCGTCTGCGGACAGGTCGGTGCCGAGCGCGCGGAGCGCAGCGCGCGGGGCTCGAACCGGGGACCTGCTGGCGCGCACTGGGGTGGCGAACCAGTGCAGCTAGGTGGGCTAGGTGACAGGAGAGCGGTCGGGGCCTAGATAGGGCTGCGATGCGGCCGGGAGCGAGCGGACAGACACGTGCAGCGGCGCGCAGAGGGTGCTCGACGAAATTTCCGGCGAGGCTAGGGCGTTACAGAGAGGCGGAGCGTGTCCAGGGGGGTCGTGGGCTCACCGGGAGGTCATTGGTGGCGTTGGATCGGGTCGGCGAGCAGCAGAACGACGAGGACGCAGACGGACGGCTCGGGTTAGGGTTTCGGGGAGGCGCGTCGGTACTGGCGGCTCCGGTGCTCCTCTTCGTCGACGGCGAGTACAGGGCGTATCAGGGGACCCTCCTCGAACTCCCAGGCCACTCCACGGTCTCTCTGCACGCCTAGATCAATGGGACATGGCGGAGGCCGACGGTGGCCGGCGTCAGGGGTAGCTGGTGGTGGAGAGGAAGGGAGGAGCGGCAGGTGCCTGGGGGGATCTGGGAGAGGCAGAGGGGGGAGGCAGAGAGGGGGATAGGGAAGGAGAGGGAGAGGGGTGCCGTGGGGAGCAGGTAGAGGGAAAGGTGGCTCGGCCACCTTTCCTCCTCTCTCACGTGCTCGGTCGGCAGGGCAGGCAGGCAGGGGGTAGCTGGCCGGTGGTGAGGCTTCCAGGTGGGACCAGGGGCGAGGCCAAGGACAGGGCAGGCTCGGGTGCCCCTTTGTGGCAGAGAGAAAGGAGAGGGGGAGGTGGTAGCCTCGGGTAGAGCTAGGTTAGGAGCTAGGCTCGGTTAGGGTTTAGGTTTGGTGGGGTAGCTAGGTGGGCCAGGGTGAGGCCGAGAGAGAGGGGTGGTAGCTAGGGTAGGACATGGTGGTGTGGCTCGGCTAGAGAGAGGAGAGATGAGGGGGTACTTAGGGTTTAGGTTTAGATGGGGGTGGGATTAGATTAGAGAGGGACTAGGTTTAGGAGTGAGGGGGGTATGGTTTTAAGCAAGATCAAATTAAGACCAAGCTAAAAGGAGGGAGAGATAGATGAGAGATGGCATGATCCATCCAAAACAAGTAAAAACCAAAAGACAAGCAAAAGATGTACTTGCATGGCCCATGCAACTATTTAATGCCATGTTGATTCTTGTGAAGACAATATTAATACATGGCATTATTATGATGCATCCCCGAAATTGGAGTAAGGCCCAAGCAAGGAATTTAGAAAGAATTCCAAGTGGAGTATATGGAGATGATCACATTGGATTATATTTGGGGCTTGCTAGTGTGTATATGCCACTAGGTATTTATTAAGCCCTCAAAAATACCCCAACATGATGATAACCCCAAAACCACACCTATGGAAGCTAGGAAAAGGTTCCACTCACAAGGCATGCAAAGGTGGCCATGTGGCTCTCATATATCAATATTGTGAAAACAACATGATGCCAAGATGAGAGCATGTGGCAAAGAATTGGATCCATCCCAACCCACAGGAGCTAGAAGTAAACCAGTAAATGCCAAGCTCATATTTAGTTGGATGGTGGAATTATAAGGTGGTGAAAGAAAAGGTGGTGGAGTTAAAAGAGATATGCCCCCAACTCAGCTTGGGCATTGAAACAATATATCAAGAACCAAATACAATATCAAAAGGCAAATACAATTAACAATGCATATGAGATAAGAACCAAATGAAAGGGTTTTATATGATGCCCAAATGCGAGGTGGCATGATGACATGAGCATGATATAATGATGATGCAACAATTATATATTTGAAGTAGCCATTATATTACTAGACCAAGTAGCATTACAATTGTTAGACAATTGGGATGCTACAACTCTCCCCCACTAAACAGGAATCTCGCCCCGAGATTCTAGGAAGAAGAAGACACAAAGAGGGTAGGATACTTGGCACGGAGATCATCTTCACGTTCCCAAGTGGCTTCATCAACGGAATGGTGCGACCACTGCACCTTGCAGAACTTGATGGACTTGTTGTGAGTCCTTCTTTCTGCGACTTCAAGGATTTTTGTGGGGTGTTCTTGATAAGACAGGTCTTCTTGGAGATTGATAAGCTCATGATCCACGGTCCTGCCGGGATCCTTGAAGCACTTCTTGAGCTGAGAGATGTGGAAAACATCATGGACCTTGAGTTTTTCCGGGAGCTCAAGAGCATAAGCAACTTCTCCTCTTCTCCCACGAACTTTGAAGGGACCGATGTATCTAGGAGCCAACTTTCCTTTGATACCAAAGCGGTGCGTGCCTCTCATGGGAGTGACACGAAGGTAAACGAGATCACCAGGGACATACTCCATGTCTGTGTGCTTCCTGTCATAATTGCTCTTCTGGCGACTTTGAGCAATCCTCAGATTTTCCAGAATGATGTGAACCTTTTCCTCCGCTTGAGTCACAATGTCAGGGCCAAACAAGATCCTTTCACCTGCACCCGACCAACCAATCGGAGTTCTGCACTTGCGACCATAGAGAGCCTCAAATGGTGCCATCTTTAGACTTTTCTGGAAGCTGTTGTTGTAAGAGAACTCAGCATAAGGAAGACATTCTTCCCACTTCATGCCAAAAGAGATGACGCAAGCACGAAGCATATCCTCCAGAATCTGATTGATCCTTTCAACTTGTCCTTGCGACTGAGGGTGGTAAGCTGTGCTGAAGTTCAACTTTGTTCCCAAAGCATTTTGGAAACTCTCCCAGAACTTGGAAGTGAAGATGCTTCCACGATCTGAACTGATCTCGAGAGGAACCCCATACAGAGAGACAATTTTGTTGATATAGAGCTCCGCCAACTGAATTGCAGAAATGGTTTCCTTGACGGGGAAGAAGTGAGCCACTTTAGAAAGCCTGTCGATGACAACAAAGATTGCATTGTTGCCCTTCTGCGACCTCGGAAAACCAGTGATGAAGTCCATCTCTACTTTATCCCATTTCCACTCCGGGGGTTTCAATGGCTGTAGAAGACCGGAAGGTTTCTGATGAACAGCTTTCACTCTGCGGCAGACATCACACTCTGAGACATACTTGGCACAATACCTTTTCAAACCAGGCCACCAATATTGTGTTTTCAAGTCCATGTACATCTTTGTGCTGCCAGGGTGGATAGAAAGAACAGAATCGTGCGCCTCCTTGAGAACTTGCTCTCTCAAACCCGGGTAGTTCGGAACAAACATCCGTTGTTCAAAGAAAAGCGTGCCTTGATCATCGACGTGGAAGGACTCATACTTCGGAAGCTGAAGCCTAGAGATGATCTTTCTTGTGTGCGGATCACCAAGCTGAGAAGAGCGAACCTTTTCTTCCAACAGAGGTGTTGCTAGAAGGTTCAGGAGATACCCTTGTTCCACAATTTCCAGGTTGAGCTGGCGGAATTCCTCGCACAAGAGAGGTTGTTGTTCCTCCATCATGAGGTTGTTGACATAAGCTTTGCGGCTGAGAGCATCTGCCATGACATTAGCTTTGCCCGGAGTGTAGTTGATGGTCAAATCGAAGTCATTGATTGCTTCAATCCATCTCCTCTGCCGAAGGTTGAGATCAGGCTGAGTAAAGATATACTTCAGACTCTTGTGATCAGAAAAGATCTCACAACGGTTGCCAAGCAAGTAGTGCCTCCATACTTTCAAAGCAAAGACAACTGCTGCGAGCTCGAGGTCATGTGTAGGATAGTTGATCTCATGCGTCTTCAACTGTCGAGAGGCATAAGCAACAACTTGTTTTTCTTGCATGAGGACCGCACCCAATCCATGCAAAGAGGCGTCACAGAAGATCTGAAACGGCTTGGATGTATCCGGAGGAACCAAGACTGGTGTGGAAGTGAGCTTCTCTTTGAGTGTCTCAAAGCTTGCTTGACATGCAGGAGTCCAAAGGTATTTCTTGCCTTTCTTGAGGAGATCGGTAAGAGGCTTCGCTATCTTCGAAAAGTTCTGAACGAAGCAACGGCAATAACTAGCCAAACCAAGGAAACTCCGCACTTGCTTGACATTTACAGGAGGAAGCCATTCAACAATTGTCTTCACAGTTTCCGGATTGACTGCAATGCCCTTGGCAGAGATGACGTGACCAAGATAGGTTACTTGAGGCAGCCAAAACTCACACTTGGAGAACTTTGCATACAAGCGGTTCTCACGAAGCTTGTTTAGGACACACCGAAGGTGTTCTTCATGCTCTTCTTGTGACTTAGAATAGACTAGGATGTCATCCAGATAGACCACAACGAACTTATCAAGATACTCCATGAAAACCGAGTTCATGAGCCTCGAGAAGGTGGCAGGTGCGTTGGTGAGACCGAAAGACATGACCGTGTACTCATACAGGCCATAGCGGGTGGTGAAAGCTGTCTTCGGAACATCTTCCTTGCGAATCTTGATTTGGTGATAACCACTTCTCAAGTCAAGCTTAGAGAATACCACAGCTCCAGCTAGCTGATCGAAGAGATCATTAATCCACGGAAGGGGATATTTATTCTTGATGGTTTTAGCATTGAGAGCCCGATAGTCAACACAAAGTCTATCAGTCTGGTCTCGCTTTTTCACAAAGAGAGTTGGGCTACCCCAAGAAGAAGTACTATGTTGAATGAAACCCAACTTCTCTTGTTCATCAAGCTGACGTTTGAGTTCAGCCAACTCAGCAGGACCCATTTTATAAGGCCGCTTGGAGATAGGAGCAGTACCAGGTTCAAGCTCAATAACAAACTCAACCTCACGATTCGGAGGCATACCTGGCAACTCTTCAGGAAAGACATCTGGGAACTCACAGACCACCGGAACACTCTGAATACCTTCCATAGCATCAACATTCAGAGCCGCCAAAGAGAAAAGCTGGATAGCAGGAGTCAGACTTGGAGAATAGACTATATGGCCATCAGGAATCTTCAGAGAAACCGAGCGTTCAGCACAATCAATCACAGCTGCATTTGCTGTCAACCAATCCATGCCCAAGATGACATCAATGTCAGAATTGCCCAGAACAATTAAGGAAGCCGAGAACGAAGAGCCACCAATCTCAATTTGATTGCCATGGCTGATTTTAGAAGCTGTCATTGTTGCTCCAGGAGAAAGGACCATTAACCGCTTAAGGAGAGGATCCATAGCTAACCCATTCTCATCTGCAAACTTGGTTGACACAAAAGAATGCGATGCACCAGAATCAAACAAAACTCGTGCAGGGACTGAGTTAACGGGAAGCATACCCATCACAATTCTAGGTGCATGCTCAGCTTGAGCGGCGTTGACACAGTTGGCACGAGCAACAGTAGACCCGGGCTTGGTGTTGATGTTGAGAGCCCGAGGTGGTGGTGCACGAACCAAAGGAGAGCTTGCCGCAGATCTTGGAGGGGGTGGAGGAAGAGCCTTGTTCTTCAACGGACAGTTCCAGCTTTGATGCCCAGAGTCTCCACACGTGTAACAAGCACCAGGTGGACGTGGAGCAACGTAGCCAGGGACTCCGCCAGGCGCTCCAGGGTAGTGGTGGTTGTAGCCCCTGGGAGCAGCAGTGAGGAAGTTTGGTGGCCTTGCCGCGTAGCTTGAAGGTCTTGGTGGAGCCGGGAGCGACGGTAGGGTGTTAGGAACCCAAACACGACGCTTAGAAGGAGCTGACATAGCTGAAGAGCTTGCTGCATCACGGCTATGTTTCTTTGACTCCTCAAACACTTGCCTACTTGCCTCTTCCTGCAGAGCTGTATGCTGATGTTCCAGAAACGATGCCGGCCTTGCATGTGTGATTGCATACTTAATCGATGCATTGAGCCCTTGCCTGAACCTCTTTTGCTTCTTCTTGTCATCCGAGATCTCATCGCCACCATAACGAGAAAGGTTCATGAAGTTCCTGATGTAGGTGTTGACATTGTCATTGCCCTGCTTGAGGTTGAGAAACACTTCCTTCATCCTCTCCATGACAATTTCTGACAGATATTGCTCCTTGAAAGCTCCAGTGAACTGTCCCCAAGTAGGCTGAAAACCCGTGTTGTTTGCCTTCAGGTAATTCTCCCACCAGAGAGCTGCATCTCCCTTCAGAAGGTGAGTAGCACACTTTACCCATTCTTGCTCAGGAACATCAGCAGTTGCCAGTAACCTTGACAACTCACGCAACCAATCATCAGCATCAAGTGGTTGATCAGAAACATCAAACTGGCGAGGGTTGAACTTCAGGAAGCTCTTGATGTCTCCTCGCTTGGGAGGTGGAGGTAGCGGCACAAACTCGTTCCTCCTGACACTTTCCTCAAAGCGCTGCTGGTTCTGCTGCATTGCTGCCAAGGCATTGGCGATGCTTGACAACGCTGCCCCCAGTTCAGGTTGTATGTCCTCCTCAGAACGGCGTGGTGGTGCCATCCTGTGATTGATATAAAACACAAGTCAGTACTATGATGGAGAATAATAATAATCCAAAATAGTACCAAGATGGAGTTACTCAAGATTAAAGGATACAATTTACTAAGATGATATTAAAATATCAACGAAGTTCAAAGCACCTAGAAGATATTAAGCATATCGCACACGACGGAAAAGGAGTGTGGTACACAAATATATCAAAGAAAATTTTTCCACAAATTTCGGCATTAAAATACCAATAGATGCGCAAAATTACTTAACGAATCAAGATTAGTGACTCTACCAATTCAATATACAAGAGCGAATGATAAGAGTAGTGGTATGGTCGCGACTCCATCCCGCACCCAAATCATTACTCCGCACATGAATAAGTAAGACACATATCCCAACCCCTTCTTCTTACGATGATCCTAAAGATTAGCAACTACGGAAACGAACACACAACAGAAGATAACGTCGGATAACAAAGAGTAAGACAGATCGCGTCGGTAAACAACGAATCAGATAGATCGCGTCGGTTAGCAAAAGCCTGTCGGTATGGAATGTACCAACAGTTGATAACCAAAAGGCCGATAAGATAACAACTTGGATGCAACAGATAGACAAGGAATTACACACACACACTCACACAAACAGATACACAACCTATGGTACTACGGAAACCCAGAACACGTGAATCCTAGTTTGAATTTAAGAAGAGGATTGAAAACGTTACACTTCCTTACCAGATAAGGGTGGTGGTTAGGTAAGAAGAAAAGTGGAAGCAGTCCTACTCTCGCGTTTTGTTTTTCCCTAGTATACATAACTACCAAAATATTTGCTAGACAGACAACGACCATTTGGCTGAGACCCTGAAGGGCGGGATGGCTCTGATACCAATTGTAACTACCTCGGTGAATTACGCTCCTAGTACAAGCCTGAATGTTCAGAAATGGTTGAAATAGTACGGTGGGACCCAAATGCCACTCACAGGTAGACCTTTCGGCCGTCCCAACCATTTCCAAACATCGGGACAAGAACGGGCGGCGTAATCGGCAGGCGAAGGGATCAACTACATACACAAATGAGTATGTATGCAAGCCACCATACAACAGTACATCAGAGCCATTCCATCTAAAAAGAAAGGAAATATAGCAACGCCATACGGCAAGATCCAAATATCCTAGATAGATATAATAGTTTAGGATATCTCCTCATACATCAATCAACAGAGTATCAAGCGGAAGCGGAAGACAAAATCCGAGTACGGATAAGAAGCAAATCGGCATAAGATGCCCCATAAATAAGCACATCCCGCCCACAGATCTCACGGATCCCTGTTCCCGGAATCTCTACACCGAATGATCGTTGCCCACATCGTCCGTCTCTTCCACCCAGTATCCATCTTGCGAGTGTACCTGTTCATCTGAACCAATAATTTATCGTGTGAGACCCTAGGGGTACTCAGCAAGTCTTTATGCCTCTAAAGGGGACACAACCTGGGGTGACGCAATTGCAGCAAAAGATAAACCCTAGCAATTCTATAGATACTCGCTAACCATCCGCCCAACCAGAGATAGACGGATGTCCGTGAATTAATAACAGCAGTTATAACAGTAATAACGGTAATATCCACAGATCCATCCTCCTCCTCGCTTACCGACGAGGAAGCGGACGAACAACCCCCCATCCGTTGGCAGTTTTATTATCCATTCCGTGAGTATTGCACGATTTACTAGTCAGGTACCTAGTCTAGTCAAATTAAAAGCGGTACTTTAGTTATGCTTGTCTATGATCGAGAAACTGTGCTCCAAGTCGTCCATAACCGCGGACACGGCTTTCAGAAAGTTTTACCCTGCAGGGGTGCACAAATAGCAACACACACTCGATATGCCTCGGAAAAACCAAATCAAAACCCAACGAGGCAGTCACGACAAAGCAATCACAGGATTCAGAAATATTTCAGGGGGCCACCCCATTGAGCTACCCGCAACGAAGTTAGCTGACTCCGAGACGGCCTCAAGGTTTGTGGAGCCGGCTGTAAACGACTGGGAACCCGAAAGTGTGACTGGGCTTGTCAATACAGCGAAAACGGGTCACGGACCTAAACAGTACAGTGTGCATTACCTCGCACAATTTAAATAAAACAGTAAAGCATGGCATAAGTACAGGATAGTAAATAAAACCTCAAACTAGTTTGTGGCCCCGAGAAATAAGAATGAATCAAGCTCTGGCTCAGGGGGGGTCCATAAGGCCTCCCGGATGTGGATAGCGCGAATATTCTTGGAACAGGAATCAAGTACTCGGGGTCTTACGGGACACAAGTGAGCCTGAAAAACCAAATAGCGAATATGGCTCACCGATGCCACTTTCATTAGTTATCCCATTACTACTCAGGTTAAGTTGTTTAGGTACCTCGTTATCCATCAGACACTCACATACCCTACACATGCTGTTCTACGACTCGCATGGCTCAAACAACTCCTGTAGTAATGGCTCATGGGATGGGGGAACAAGCTTCGGTGGGGTTTAAAAGTAAAGGCTATGCAATACTTGGGATTCAATTTAATGCAATCGCGACTCAAATGATGCAAGAACAAGATAGAGGCAATAGGTACTATATGTATGCAAGCATGTGGTAGTGCTTGCCTGGCAGCTCAGTTGAAGCAAGTGATGGATCTGGGTAGTGCTCCTGGTTCTCTTGATATATCCCCTGCTCAGCGTCTATTCGAAGAAGAACCAAACAAACAAGGGCCGACATAAATAAAGTGCACAAGCATATGAATAAATGCGACAAGCAAACAATCATGCCATGATGAATGATGCACAATTTGCATGGCATTTAAGTAGCATGGCATGGGTGGGGTGTGGAATACAATAATAAAGCATTTTATTTAGTTTTGGCCCCATTTTATACTCATATTAGTTGCTGTACTCATTATATTTATATGATGCATGCTTCAAAACAAACCATGGAATGCATAAACAGAAAGGTCTCGTCGAGCTAATCATTTTAGACATATTATTTGTTAAATTTGGAGTTATAAAACAAAAGTTATTAATTATTTAAGTCAAAAGGGCAATTTATTGTAATTTAAATAAACTTGGAAAATTAAAGTGTTCAAAATATATTTTGGATTGCATATTTGAATTCCTCACATTTTTCTGATTTGAAAACATATATTACATGTATTAATTGGATTTGTATTTTAAAAGTTATTTAAAAACAGAAATAAATTTGAATTTTAATTAATTTTGAAAAGATTTGAATTAAAACAGATTACAGGAAAAACTTTTTATACCCAGACAGACTCAGACCCAGACACTGACGAGTGGGGCCGTTGCTGACTGGGCCGACGCAAGTACAGAAAACGTTTTACACCGCAGCTGCTGCTAGCCCGTGAGACAGACAGGTGGGACCTGCTGGCTCGCAGGCCCACCTGACAGAGCGAGGTGGAGGCTGACCACGTGGCTCTGCGGGGGGACTGCGGGTTGAGTTTTAAAAGTCCAGGGGGTTTTCTGCAAAGCGGTAATAGACACTGACGGGTGGCCCTAGAGGGAGCGCGGGTTGCGAGACAAAAAGGTGGGGGGGTATGCGCAAAAGGCCACGGCCGTACTGTTGTTCTTCCTCGCGTCTGCGGACAGGTCGGTGCCGAGCGCGCGGAGCGCAGCGCGCGGGGCTCGAACCGGGGACCTGCGGGCGCGCACTAGGGTGGCGAACCAGTGCAGCTAGGTGGGCTAGGTGACAGGAGAGCGGGCGGGGCCTAGATAGGGCTGCGATGCGGCCGGGAGCGAGCGGACAGACACGTGCAGCGGCGCGCAGAGGGTGCTCAACAAAATTTCCAGCGAGGCTAGGGCGTTACAGAGAGGCGGAGCGTGTCCAGGGGGGTCGTGGGCTCACCGGGAGGTCGTTGGTGGCGTTGGATCGGGTCGGCGAGCAGCGGAACGACGAGGACGCAGACGGACGGCTCGGGTTAGGGTTTCGGGGAGGCGCGTCGGTACTGGCAGCTCCGGTGCTCCTCTTCGTCGACGGCGAGTACAGGGCGTATCAGGGGACCCTCCTCGAACTCCCAGGCCACTCCACGGTCTCTCTGGACGCCTGGATCAACGGGACGTGGCGGAGGCCGATGGTGGCCGGCGTCGGGGGTAGCTGGTGGTGGAGAGGAAGGGGAGGAGCGGCAGGTGCCTGGGGGGATCTGGGAGAGGCAGAGGGGCGAGGCAGAGAGGAGGATAGGGACGGAGAGGGAGAGGGGGTGCCGTGGGGAGCAGGTAGAGGAAAAGGTGGCTCGGCCACCTTTCCTCCTCTCTCACGTGCTCGGTCGGCAGGGCAGGCAGGCAGGGGGTAGCTGGCCGGTGGTGAGGCTTCCAGGTGGGACCAAGGGCGAGGCCAAGGACAGGGCAGGCTCGGGTGCCCCTTTGTGGCAGAGAGAAAGGAGAGGGGGAGGTGGTAGCCTCGGGTAGAGCTAGGTTAGGAGCTAGGCTCGGTTAGGGTTTACGTTTGGTGGGGTAGCTAGGTGGGCCAGGGTGAGGCCGAGAGAGAGGGGTGGTAGCTAGGGTAGGACATGGTGGTGTGGCTCGGCTAGAGAGAGGAGAGATGAGGGGGTACTTAGGGTTTAGGTTTAGATGGGGGTGGGATTAGATTAGAGAGGGACTAGGTTTAGGAGTGAGGGGGGTATGGTTTTAAGCAAGATCAAATTAAGACCAAGCTAAAAGGAGGGAGAGATAGATGAGAGATGGCATGATCCATCCAAAACAAGTAAAAACCAAAAGACAAGCAAAAGATGTACTTGCATGGCCCATGCAACTATTTAATGCCATGTTGATTCTTGTGAAGACAATATTAATACATGGCATTATTATGATGCATCCCCGAAATTGGAGTAAGGCCCAAGCAAGGAATTTAGAAAGAATTCCAAGTGGAGTATATGGAGATGATCACATTGGATTATATTTGGGGCTTGCTAGTGTGTATATGCCACTAGGTATTTATTAAGCCCTCAAAAATACCCCAACATGATGATAACCCCAAAACCACACCTATGGAAGCTAGGAAAAGGTTCCACTCACAAGGCATGCAAAGGTGGCCATGTGGCTCTCATATATCAATATTGTGAAAACAACATGATGCCAAGATGAGAGCATGTGGCAAAGAATTGGATCCATCCCAACCCACAGGAGCTAGAAGTAAACCAGTAAATGCCAAGCTCATATTTAGTTGGATGGTGGAATTATAAGGTGGTGAAAGAAAAGGTGGTGGAGTTAAAAGATATATGCCCCCAACTTAGCTTGGGCATTGAAACAATATATCAAGAACCAAATACAATATCAAAAGGCAAATACAATTAACAATGCATATGAGATAAGAACCAAATGAAAGGGTTTTATATGATGCCCAAATGCGAGGTGGCATGATGACATGAGCATGATATAATGATGATGCAACAATTATATATTTGAAGTAGCCATTATATTACTAGACCAAGTAGCATTACAATTGTTAGACAATTGGGATGCTACAACTCTCCCCCACTAAACAGGAATCTCGCCCCGAGATTCTAGGAAGAAGAAGACACAAAGAGGGTAGGATACTTGGCACGGAGATCATCTTCACGTTCCCAAGTGGCTTCATCAACGGAATGGTGCGACCACTGCACCTTGCAGAACTTGATGGACTTGTTGCGAGTCCTTCTTTCTGCGACTTCAAGGATTTTTGTGGGGTGTTCTTGATAAGACAGGTCTTCTTGGAGATTGATAAGCTCATGATCCACGGTCCTGCCGGGATCCTTGAAGCACTTCTTGAGCTGAGAGATGTGGAAAACATCATGGACCTTGAGTTTTTCCGGGAGCTCAAGAGCATAAGCAACTTCTCCTCTTCTCCCACGAACTTTGAAGGGACCGATGTATCTAGGAGCCAACTTTCCTTTGATACCAAAGCGGTGCGTGCCTCTCATGGGAGTGACACGAAGGTAAACGAGATCACCAGGGACATACTCCATGTCTGTGTGCTTCCTGTCATAATTGCTCTTCTGGCGACTTTGAGCAATCCTCAGATTTTCCAGAATGATGTGAACCTTTTCCTCCACTTGAGTCACAATGTCAGGGCCAAACAAGATCCTTTCACCTGCACCCGACCAACCAATCGGAGTTCTGCACTTGCGACCATAGAGAGCCTCAAATGGTGCCATCTTTAGACTTTTCTGGAAGCTGTTGTTGTAAGAGAACTTAGCATAAGGAAGACATTCTTCCCACTTCATGCCAAAAGAGATGACGCAAGCACGAAGCATATCCTCCAGAATCTGATTGATCCTTTCAACTTGTCCTTGCGACTGAGGGTGGTAAGTTGTGCTGAAGTTCAACTTTGTTCCCAAAGCATTTTGGAAACTCTCCCAGAACTTGGAAGTGAAGATGCTTCCACGATCTGAACTGATCTCGAGAGGAACCCCATACAGAGAGACAATTCTGTTGATATAGAGCTCCGCCAACTGAATTGCAGAAATGGTTTCCTTGACGGGGAAGAAGTGAGCCACTTTAGAAAGCCTGTCGATGACAACAAAGATTACATTGTTGCCCTTCTGCGACCTCGGAAAACCAGTGATGAAGTCCATCTCTACTTTCTCCCATTTCCACTCCGGGGGTTTCAATGGCTGTAGAAGACCGGAAGGTTTCTGATGAACAGCTTTCACTCTGCGGCAGACATCACACTCTGAGACATACTTGGCACAATACCTTTTCAAACCAGGCCACCAATATTGTGTTTTCAAGTCCATGTACATCTTTGTGCTGCCAGGGTGGATAGAAAGAACAGAATCGTGCGCCTCCTTGAGAACTTGCTCTCTCAAACCCGGGTAGTTCGGAACAAACATCCGTTGTTCAAAGAAAAGCGTGCCTTGATCATCGACGTGGAAGGACTCATACTTCGGAAGCTGAAGCCTAGAGATGATCTTTCTTGTGTGCGGATCACCAAGCTAAGAAGAGCGAACCTTTTCTTCCAAGAGAGGTGTTGCTAGAAGGTTCAGGAGATACCCTTGTTCCACAATTTCCAGGTTGAGCTGGCGGAATTCCTCGCACAAGAGAGGCTGTTGTTCCTCCATCATGAGGTTGTTGACATAAGCTTTGCGGCTGAGAGCATCTGCCATGACATTAGCTTTGCCCGGAGTGTAGTTGATGGTCAAATCGAAGTCATTGATTGCTTCAATCCATCTCCTCTGCCGAAGGTTGAGATCAGGCTGAGTAAAGATATACTTCAGACTCTTGTGATCAGAAAATATCTCACAACGGTTGCCAAGCAAGTAGTGCCTCCATACTTTCAAATCAAAGACAACTGCTGCGAGCTCGAGGTCATGTGTAGGATAGTTGATCTCATGCGTCTTCAACTGTCGAGAGGCATAAGCAACAACTTGTTTTTCTTGCATGAGGACCACACCCAATCCATGCAAAGAGGCGTCACAGAAGATCTGAAACGGCTTGGATGTATCCGGAGGAACCAAGACTGGTGTGGAAGTGAGCTTCTCTTTGAGTGTCTCAAAGCTTGCTTGACATGCAGGAGTCCAAAGGTATTTCTTGCCTTTCTTGAGGAGATCGGTAAGAGGCTTCGCTATCTTCGAAAAGTTCTGAACGAAGCAACGGCAATAACTAGCCAAACCAAGGAAACTCCGCACATGCTTGACATTTACAGGAGGAAGCCATTCAACAATTGTCTTCACAGTTTCCGGATTGACTGCAATGCCCTTGGCAGAGATGACGTGACCAAGATAGGTTACTTGAGGCAGCCAAAACTCACACTTGGAGAACTTTGCATACAAGCGGTTCTCACGAAGCTTGTTTAGGACACACCGAAGGTGTTCTTCATGCTCTTCTTGTGACTTAGAATAGACTAGGATGTCATCCAGATAGACCACAACGAACTTATCAAGATACTCCATGAAAACCGAGTTCATGAGCCTCGAGAAGGTGGCAGGTGCGTTGGTGAGACCGAAAGACATGACCGTGTACTCATACAGGCCATAGCGGGTGGTGAAAGCTGTCTTCGGAACATCTTCCTTGCGAATCTTGATTTGGTGATAACCACTTCTCAAGTCAAGCTTAGAGAATACCACAGCTCCAGCTAGCTGATCGAAGAGATCATTAATCCGCGGAAGGGGATATTTATTCTTGATGGTTTTAGCATTGAGAGCCCGATAGTCAACACAAAGTCTATCAGTCTGGTCTCGCTTTTTCACAAAGAGAGTTGGGCTACCCCAAGAAGAAGTACTATGCTGAATGAAACCCACCTTCTCTTGTTCATCAAGCTGACGTTTGAGTTCAGCCAACTCAGCAGGACCCATTTTATAAGGCCGCTTGGAGATAGGAGCGGTACCAGGTTCAAGCTCAATAACAAACTCAACCTCACGATTCGGAGGCATACCTGGCAACTCTTCAGGAAATACATCTGGGAACTCACAGACCACCGGAACACTCTGAATAGCTTCCATAGCATCAACATTCAGAGCCGCCAAAGAGAAAAGCTGGATAGCAGGAGTCAGACTTGGAGAATAGACTATATGGCCATCAGGAATCTTCAGAGAAACCGAGCGTTCAGCACAATCAATCACAGCTGCATTTGCTGTCAACCAATCCATGCCCAAGATGACATCAATGTCAGAATTGCCCAGAACAATTAAGGAAGCCGAGAACGAAGAGCCACCAATCTCAATTTGATTGCCATGGCTGATTTTAGAAGCTGTCATTGTTGCTCCAGGAGAAAGGACCATTAACCGCTTAAGGAGAGGATCCATAGCTAACCCATTCTCATTTGCAAACTTGGTTGACACAAAAGAATGCGATGCACCAGAATCAAACAAAACTCGTGCAGGGACTGAGTTAACGGGAAGCATACCCATCACAACTCCAGGTGCATGCTCAGCTTGAGCGGCGTTGACACAGTTGGCACGAGCAACAGTAGACCCGGGCTTGGTGTTGATGTTGAGAGCCCGAGGTGGTGGTGCATGAACCAAAGGAGAGCTTGCCGCAGATCTTGGAGGGGGTGGAGGAAGAGCCTTGTTCTTCAACGGACAGTTCCAGCTTTGATGCCCAGAGTCTCCACACGTGTAACAAGCACCAGGTGGACGTGGAGCAACGTAGCCAGGGACTCCGCCAGGCGCTCCAAGGTAGTGGTGGTTGTAGCCCCTGGGAGCAGCAGTGAGGAAGTTTGGTGGCCTTGCCGTGTAGCTTGAAGGTCTTGGTGGAGCCGGGAGCGACGGTGGGGTGTTAGGAACCCAAACACGACGCTTAGAAGGAGCTGACATAGCTGAAGAGCTTGCTGCATCACGGCTATGTTTCTTTGACTCCTCAAACACTTGCCTACTTGCCTCTTCCTGCAGAGCTGTATGCTGAAGTTCCAGAAACGATGCCGGCCTTGCATGTGTGATTGCATACTTAATCGATGCATTGAGCCCTTGCCTGAACCTCTTTTGCTTCTTCTTGTCATCCGAGATCTCATCGCCACCATAACGAGAAAGGTTCATGAAGTTCCTGATGTAGTTGTTGACATTGTCATTGCCCTGCTTGAGGTTGAGAAACACTTCCTTCATCCTCTCCATGACAATTTCTGACAGATACTGCTCCTTGAAAGCTCCAGTGAACTGTCCCCAGTTAGGCTGAAAACCCGTGCTGTTTGCCTTCAGGTAATTCTCCCACCAGAGAGCTGCATCTCCCTTCAGAAGGTGAGTAGCACACTTTACCCATTCTTGCTCAGGAACATCAGCAGTTGCCAGTAACCTTGACCTCTCACGCAACCAATCATTAGCATCAAGTGGTTGATCAGAAACATCAAACTGGCGAGGGTTGAACTTCAGGAAGCTCTTGATGTCTCCTCGCTTGGGAGGTGTGTAGGGGTTCGTAGCATGGAAAACAAAAATTTTCTATCGCATACAAACAAACAAGCCAAGATCTATCTACTAGATTGCAGCAACGAGTCGATGGAATAACTCACCCTCGAAGATTCCAAAGTGTTTAACGAGAGCAGATTCTCGTGGGTGATGTAGTCGTACTCTTTCCGATCTCAAGATCGCGTAGACGATCCTTCCGGCGCCACGTTCCGGCAGCGCTCCCGTAGTCGGTCACACGTTCGGTACTCGACGAAGACCTTCCTCTCCCTTGTTCCAGCAGGCAGCGGAGGTTGTAGCACTCTCCTCACGATTCCGGCAGCACAACGGCGTGGTACCGGAGGTAGAGGGGAAATCCCGCAGGGCTTCGCCTTAAGCCGGTGCGAGTATGGTGGAGCTTATGAGAGAGGCTATTAGTGGTCTAGTAATTAGACACACCAATTAGAAGGCTCTAAACCGCTGGCTAAAGCAATTAGAAGCTCTAAACCAAAACGGCTCTAAACCGGAGATTAGAGGTGGAAACTTGTGTGTGGTAGGAGGGGAGCCCTGCCCCTCCTTATATAGGTGGGAGGGCTGGCCGGCCAAGGGGAGGGAGTGGAGTCCCTCCCCAACTCGGCTTGGGTGGGGCGCCGGCTTGGGGAGGACTCCCTCCCCAACTCGGCTTCACCTCCTCCTCTTTTCCCACTTCCCAAAATTGCCGTTTGACTTTCAAACTAGCCGTTTGACTTTTCAATTTAGGATTTAAATAAACCCTTTATTTTGGACAGCAAGAACACCTAGTACATGATGCAATCATTCCAACTTACAATGACACATTCATGTACCCTTCCCCCTCCGGAGTGCCGGACATTCCGGGACCTTCTAGAATGTTCCCGATGAAAACACCGGAACCATTCCCCAACTCCGAAACGGGACTTTCCTTATATGAATCTTATTCTCCGGACCATTCCGGATCTCCTCGTGATATCCCGGATCCCATCCGAGACTCCGAACAACATTCGGTCTCTTTCTCATAATACCATAACTACTCAAACAACGTCGAATCCTTAAGTGTGTCTCCCTACGGTTCGTGAATTATGCGGACATGATCGAGACACTTCCCCGAACAATAACCAATAGAGGAATCTGGAAATTCATATGGCTCCCACATATTTCTACGATTACATTGCGATCGAATGAACCACTTACATACGATACCAATTTCCCTTTGTCTCACGATATGTTACTTATCCGAGGTTATGATCGTCGGTATCTCTGCATACCTAGTTCAACCTCGTTACTGATAAGTACTCTTTTCTCGTTCCCGTGATATGTGATCCCTTGTGACCCAGTCACATGCTTGCAAGCTAATTGGATGACATTTCACCGAGAGGGCCCAGAGAATATCTATCCGTCATATGGATGGACAAATCCCACTCTTGATCCATGTGTTTCAACCAATACTTTCCGAACACTCAATACCACCTTTATAGCCACCCTGTTACGGTGTGGTGTTTGATGACATCAAAGCATCCATCCGGTAAAGGTGATATGCATGATCTCATGGTCGAAGGAATTAGGTTACTATGTATCAGAAAGCATATAGCAATTTGAACTATTGAAGTGACTTGATCTTTATGCTACGCTTATCTATAGGAGTATGTCCACCATATCATTCTCCTAACGATATGATCTTGTTGTTAATAACATCTCAATGTTCATGATAGGGAAACCACAATCATCTATTAACCAACAAGCTAGTGAAGTATAGAGGCTATACTAGGGACTTCAATTTAAGTTTACAATTCACACAAGTATTAATGTTTCCTTGTTAATACTATTATAGCATGAATATAAACATTTATCATAAACACAAAGATATAATAATAACTATATTTATTATTGCCTCTAGGGCATATCTCCAACAAGGTGGAGGTAGCGGCACAAACTCGTTCCTCCTGACACTTTCCTCAAAGCGCTGTTGGTTCTGCTGCATTGCTGCCAAGGCATTGGCGATGCTTGACAACGCTGCCCCCAGTTCAGGTTGTATGTCCTCCTCAGAACGGCGTGGTGGTGCCATCCTGTGATTGATATAAAACACAAGTCAGTACTATGATGGAGAATAATAATAATCCAAAATAGTACCAAGATGGAGTTACTCAAGATTAAAGGATACAATTTACTAAGATGATATTAAAATATCAACGAAGTTCAAAGCACCTAGAAGATATTAAGCATATCGCACACGACGGAAAAGGAGTGTGGTACACAAATATATCAAAGAAAAATTTTCCACAAATTTCGGCATTAAAATACCAATAGATGCGCAAAATTACTTAACGAATCAAGATTAGTGACTCTACCAATTCAATATACAAGAGCGAATGATAAGAGTAGTGGTATCGTCACCTCTCTCTAGCAAGTCTTCCATCGTGTGAGATGAGGGGGTACTTAGGGTTTAGGTTTAGATGGGGGTGGGATTAGATTAGAGAGGGACTAGGTTTAGGAGTGAGGGGGGTATGGTTTTAAGCAAGATCAAATTAAGACCAAGCTAAAAGGAGGGAGAGATAGATGAGAGATGGCATGATCCATCCAAAACAAGTAAAAACCAAAAGACAAGCAAAAGATGTACTTGCATGGCCCATGCAACTATTTAATGCCATGTTGATTCTTGTGAAGACAATATTAATACATGGCATTATTATGATGCATCCCCGAAATTGGAGTAAGGCCCAAGCAAGGAATTTAGAAGAATTCCAAGTGGAGTATATGGAGATGATCACATTGGATTATATTTGGGGCTTGCTAGTGTGTATATGCCACTAGGTATTTATTAAGCCCTCAAAAATACCCCAACATGATGATAACCCCAAAACCACACCTATGGAAGCTAGGAAAAGGTTCCACTCACAAGGCATGCAAAGGTGGCCATGTGGCTCTCATATATCAATATTGTGAAAACAACATGATGCCAAGATGAGAGCATGTGGCAAAGAATTGGATCCATCCCAACCCACAGGAGCTAGAAGTAAACCAGTAAATGCCAAGCTCATATTTAGTTGGATGGTGGAATTATAAGGTGGTGAAAGAAAAGGTGGTGGAGTTAAAAGAGATATGCCCCCAACTCAGCTTGGGCATTGAAACAATATATCAAGAACCAAATATAATATCAAAAGGCAAATACAATTAACAATGCATATGAGATAAGAACCAAATGAAAGGGTTTTATATGATGCCCAAATGCGAGGTGGCATGATGACATGAGCATGATATAATGATGATGCAACAATTATATATTTGAAGTAGCCATTATATTACTAGACCAAGTAGCATTACAATTGTTAGACAATTGGGGTGCTACATTACCTTACTAGCGCTCGTTGTAGTGCCTGGGTATTTGATACTGGTTCAGTTGCTAATATTTGTAACTCAAAATAGGAGCTACGGAATAGACAGCGGCTAGCAAGGGATGAGGTGACGATGCGCGTTGGCAACGGATCAAGAGTTGATGTGATGGCCGTCGACACGCTCTCTTTAGTTTTACCTTCAGGATTAGTTTTAAACCTTAATAAATGTTATTATGTGCCTGTGTTGAGCATGAACATCATATCTGGATCGTGTTTATTGCAAGACGGTTATTTATTTAAATCGGAGAATAATGGTTGTTCTATTTATATGAGTAACATCTTTTATGGTCATGCACCTGCTATGAATGGTTTATTTCTTCTGAATCTCGAAAGGAATGAAACACACATCCATAACATTGAGGCTAAGAGATGCAAGGTAGATAGTGATAATACGACTTACTTGTGGCACTGCCGTCTAGGTCATATTGGTGTAAAACGCATGAAGAAACTCCATTGTGATGGACTTTTGGAGTCTCTTGATTTTGATTCATTTGACACGTGCGAGCCATGCCTCATGGGAAAGATGATCAAAGCCCCGTTCTCCGGAATAATGGAGCGAGCAACGGACTTGTTGGAAATCATACATACCGATGTATGCGGACCAATGAGTATTTCGACGCGCGTTGGTTATCGCTATTTTCTCACTTTTACTGATGACTTAAGTAGATATGGGTATATCTATTTAATGAAACATAAATCTGAAACATTTGAAAAGTTCAGAGAATTTCAGAACGAAGTGGAAAACCATCGTAACAGGAAAATTAAATTTCTACGATCCGATCGTGGAGGTGAATATTTGAGTTATGATTTTCTCACGCATCTTAAAGCAAGCGGAATCGTTTCGCAACTCACGCCACCCGGAACACCACAGCGCAATGGTGTGTCTGAACGCCGGAATCGAACTTTATTGGATATGGTGCGATCGATGATGTCTCTTACAGATTTGCCGTTATCATTTTGGGGTTATGCATTAGAAACCGCTGCATTCACTTTAAATAGGGCACCATCTAAATCCGTTGAGACGACACCGTATGAACTGTGGTTTGGTGCTAAACCTAAGTTGTCCTTTCTTAAAGTTTGGGGATGCGAAGCTTACGACAAGAAGTTGATGCCGGACAAGCTCGAACCCAAAGCGGAGAAATGCGTCTTCATAGGATACCCTAAGGAAACGATTGGGTATACCTTCTATCACAGATCCGAAGGCAAAGTGTTTATCGCAAAGAACGGATACTTTCTTGAGTTTCTCTTGAAAGAAGTGAGTGGGAGGAAAGTAGAGCTAGACGAGGTTATTGAACCTTCTTTTGAGTTGGAGAGTAACGCGGCACCTGAAATTGTTCTAGTGCCGTCTGCACCAACAATAGAGGAAGCTAATGACAAGGATCATGAAGCTTCGGATGATGCTACTACTGAACGTCGCAGGTCGACAAGGTCATGTGCCCCTCCTGAGTGGTACGTCAACCCTGTCTTTACTATCTTGTTAGTAGACAACAGTGAACCTGCGAACTATGAGGAAGCAATGATGAGCCCAGACTCTGCGAAATGGCTAGAGGTCATGAAATCCGAATTGGGATCCATGAGCGAAAACCAAGTATGGACTTTGGTGGACCCTCCTAGCGACCGAAAGGCCGTTGAGTGCAAATGGATTTTCAAGAAGAAAACGGGCGCGGATGGTAATGTTACTGTCTATAAAGCATGGCTTGTCACGAAAGTTTTTCGACAAGTTCAAGGTGTTGACTACGATGATACTTTCTCTCCCGTAGCGATGTTTAAGTCCATTCAGATTTTATTAGCAATTGTTGCGTTTCATGATTATGAAATATGGCAGATGGATGTCAAGACTGCGTTCCTCAATGGCAACATTGATGAAGAGTTGTATATGATGCAACCCGAAGGTTTTGTCAATCCTAAGGATGCTGATAAGGTGTGCAAACTTCAGCGATCCATTTATGGACTGAAGCAAGCATCTCGGAGTTGGAACCTTCGTTTTGATCAAGTGATCAAGAGCTTTGGATTTGTTCCAAATTGCTACGAAGCTTGTATCTACAAGAAAGTGAGTGGGAGCTCAGTGACATTTTTGGTCCTATATGTGGATGACATATTGATTATCGGAAATGACATTGACATGCTTAACGATGTGAAGAGTTATTTGAACAAATGTTTTTCAATGAAAGACCTAGGGGAAGCTGCTTATATATTGGGCATCAAAATCTATAGAGATAGACAAAGACGCCTGATAGCTTTAAGCAAAAGTACATACCTAGACAAAGTTCTGAAAAGGTTCAGAATGGATAAGGCAAAGAAAGGTTCAGTGCCTATGTTGTCAGGTAAGATATTGAGCAGGGCTCAGTGTCCAGCTACGGTAAACGATAGAGAAGCTATGAGCAAAGTGCCTTATGCCTCGGCCATAGGATCTATCATGTATGCCATGCTATGTACTAGACCGGATGTGTCCAATGCTCTTAGTTTGACGAGAAGATACCAAAGTGATCCAGGAGTGGAACACTGAACAGCCGTGAAGAACATCCTAAAGTATTTAAATAGAACTAAAGAAATGTTCTTAGTCTATGGAGGTGATGAACAGCTCATCGTAAAAGGTTACGTCGACGCTAGTTTCGACACCGACAAGGATGATTCTAAATCTCAGACAGGATATGTTTATATTTTGAATGGAGGAGCTGTGAGCTGGAGAAGCTGCAAGCAAAGCGTGATCGCGGGATCTACAGTAGAAGCGGAATACATGGCTGCTGCAGAAGCGTTAAGTGAAGGAGTTTGGATCAAGAACTTCATCACTGAGCTTGGTGTGGTTCCAAGTGCTTTGGACCCACTGTATATATTGTGTGACAACACTGGCGCCATAGCACTGGCTAAGGAACCAAGATATCATCCAAAGACCAAGCACATCAACCGCAAGTTTCATATAATTCGAGATTATATAACAGATGGAGATCTGAAGATTAGCAAAGTACATACGGATCTGAATGTCGCAAATCCATTGACTAAACCTCTTCCACGAGCAAAACATGATCAGCACCTTAGTGCCGTGGGTGTTAGATTGTTGCCAGATGTAAACTAGATTATTGACTCTAGTGCAAGTGGGAGACTATTGGAATTATGCCCTAGAGGTAATAATAAAGATGTTATTATTATAATTCTTGTTCATGATAAAGTTTATATTCCATGCTACAATTGTATTAAGCGGAAACTTTGATACTTGTGTGGTTTATGAACAACACCGTGTCCCTAGTATGCCTCTATGGACTAGCTCATTGATTAATGATGGTTAAGGTTTCCTAACCATAGACATGAGTTGTCAATTAATAATGATATCATGTCATTTGGAGAATGATATGATGGACAAACCCAAATCAAGCAGAGCAATTATATCGTGTCATCGTGTTCATCTTTGCGAAGCTTTTTCTTATGTCAAATATTGTATTCCTTAGACCATGAGATAATGCAACTCCCTGATATCGGAAGAAAGCTTTGAGGTCATCAAACGTCATCCTATGAGAGGGTGATCATAAAGGTGTCTCTCAGGTGATCGGAAAGTACTTGTTGGGTTGTATGTATCGAGATGGGATTTGTCCCTCCCAAGTCGGAGAGATATACTTCGGGCCCACTCGGTAATCGATATCAACACCGCTTGCAAGCACATGGTTAAGGAGTTAATCACAAAGTGATATCGGATTATGGAACGAGTAAAGTACTTGCTGTGAACGAGATTGAACTAGGTATGCCGATGCCAACGATCGAATCTCGGGCAAGTAAAATATCGCGTGACGAAGGGAATATATATGGGATTAATTGAATCCTGGCATCGTGGTTCATCCGATATGATCATCGATGAATATGTGGGAGTCAATATGGGTTTCCAGACCCCGCTGTTGATTATTGATAGAAGATCATGTCTGCATATTCTCGAACCCGTAGGGTCACACACTTAACGTGCCTCGACGCTAGGATAGAATGGATAATTGGTTTATGAGTTTTTGTTCGGAGTCTCGGATGAGATCCAGGACATCACGAGAGGTTCCGGAATGGTCCGAAGAATAAGATTCATATAAAGGAAAGCAATTTTTGGATTTCGGAATCGTTTCGGAATGTTCGGTATTGTACCGGAAGGTTCTAGAAGCTTCCGGAGTGGGACCAACGTGGCCCCACTTGTCGGAGGGGTGTGTGGGCCTATGAGGGAGTGCCCTGGCCACATTGGGCCAGGGGTACAAGGCCCTATAGGCCCAGCCGGCCAAACCCTAGGGGAAACCCTAGGGAAACCTTCTAGAAGGACGGGGAAAACTTGCCCCCCACTCCAACCCTTGGGGCCGCTGCCCTAGGGCTTGGAGGAGGGGCCAGGGGGGCCGGCCAGTCCCCTATATATATAGGGCAGGGGCGCAGCCCTATCCCCCACTCCTTCAACCCTAGCCGCCATACTGCTGCCCTCCAGATCTCTCTCTCTCCCAACTGCGCGTAGGTGAAGCCCTGCCGCAGAAACTCTCCAGCTTTGCACCACGCCGTTGTGTTGTAGATCCAATCTATCTCTCCACCCCACTTTCTAGACCGAGGAAGGAGGAGACGTCGAGGTGCCGTACGTGTGCATCTCTCGGAGGCATCGCCACTTGCGGTGTTGGATCGGATCGGATCGCGAGGAGGAGAAGCTCGTACGACTATATCAACCACGTTCCGTTGAATGTTCTGCTGTGCGAATATTGAAGGGTATGAAGATCTCATCTATCCCCCCTCGTTGTTTGCATCTCCTAGATTAGATCTTGGCTTTCCTGTTCGCATCCGTAGAATTGTTTTGATTTACTATGCTATGAAACCCTTCAAAAGTCATATCCACTATTGAAAGAGAGACAGACACCCGCCAGCCACTTTACCAAACAAGCTGTATGTCGAGCATGGAACCAGTCTCGCGTAAGCTTACTGTAAGGTCGGTCCGGGTGCTTCATCAATCAATCCTGCGATATAACAAGAACACGAAAGAGGGTCGCAACTATAGACTTAACATCCACATATTTCTATGTGTTCTATCCGTACGACATGTCTACCCATAGATCTGGCTCTGATACCACTATTGGGGTTCGCAGCAGGAAACAAAATTTTCTAGCTACACGAACACGACAACCAAGATCTATTCTACTAGACATAAGTAACGGAGAGGGAGGACAGAGTTCATACCCTTTGAAGACCGTGGCACGCCTTACGCAGGAAGGCGTATAGTGATGAAGACAAGCGCCCCAAGTGTTGCGCCTCGAAGCTCTACACACGTCTGGTGTAGGGACGACTCCCGGGCTCAGATCCAACTAAGCAGTGGAAGAAGATGGAAGCCGGACCATCCTGCGCACGACGATAGTGCGGAGGTGGAGATCCAATCCCAAAATCTAGATCCAACCTGATGGAGAGAGCTCTAGGGTTTAGAGGGAGAGGAGAGAACTTGTTGTTGTGGTGAAAATAGAGGGGAGAGGGCTCCTTTATTTATAGGATGGAGAGAGAAAGGGTCAATTGATAGGGCTAAGGGGGTGGAACCCCCTTCCCCCCAAGCCACCACCGCTGGCCCTAGGCCCCACCCCGTGGGTGGAAAACCCTAGGGTTTCGGCCGGCTGGGCCCTCTCCCTTTTCCTTTGCCGCCTAGCCTTATGGGCCCTTCTACCTAAAAGCGGCCCAATAGGAAATAGCTGCCCATAAATATGAATAAGAAAATATGTTTTAATATTAATTCAACTAAGTAATATAAAACACATATATCATCGTATTTCATACTCAGGAACTCCTTTCGGACCCCTCCGATCAACATCGGATGTTACCCGGAACCTTTCTACTCTCTCCCTCTCTCTCTCTCTCTCTTAATTCTCTAGCGGTGCCGGTTTGATCCCAATGCGTCCCCACCCTTTGGCTCGGAGATGCTCTGGACATGACCAAGACCCCTCTTGCATCAATGATAAACAGCGGGACCTGGATGCCCATAATGATCACCCGTTCATTCATAAATCTCACCGCTTGAACCTTAACTGTGTAGTCCTACTCCCTTTTCCATATGATACCTAGGTCATCCAAGATTTGATCTCAAGTATCTCCATATTTGTACTCGATCTTGTTTTCGATGAGCTCATTTACTTGTTCCCATCCCGTTGCATTCCATGACCTATTCATATGCTTGCAAGCTTCGTTAATGCAACATCACCGAGTTGGCCACGTGTATCTATCCATTAATTGGATTGGCAAATCCTGGTCTGATAAAAACTCCTCAACCCATCTCTTCGGGAAACCCAACAATACCTTTATGATCACCCTTTCACAACTTGATACTTGATATCATCAGAGTCTCCTTCCAAAACGGTGATTATGCATTATCCCATAGTCGAAGGATATAGGCCACGATGTTTCTATGTTATCATCAATGACGAACGTTAAGTAAGTAGATCTCATTGTGATTATGCCCTTCATACTTGTTTTGATGTTTGTTGAGAACACTTGGAAAGGTTTAATCAGCTGTTAAATGTTTCAGGATATATCTATAGATATAGCCGATCTTAGTCGGAGTATTCGGCCGAAATGTCCGGCTAGTTCGCACCAGAGTGTCCGGCCCTGGAATTTTTTGTGACACCCCCGAGATCAGAGCTAAACAAATCCCAGACCTCCGTCTGACAAAATCTTAACCTTGAGCTCGAGGATATCCAGTAAAGAATTGGTATCACATCAGACAACGGAAGGAAAATTATGCTATTAAGTATAGCAAACGTAACAAATGGCCTAACAGGCCTGAAGCATAACGATGACGTCCCATTCCATAGATTCCAGGCTGCCGGCCGGGAACCCCAAGCTACTCGTCGATGTCAATGTCGTAAATAACTCTTCTTCTATGGTAACACTTACTCTGCTGCAAAAGTATCAACAAATCAAGGGTGAATACAGGGTATACTCCGCAAGACTTATGGCTGGTGGAGTTGTTTTGCATAAAGCCATCTTTGTTTATAAAACAGGAGGGAGAAGAAGCTCTTCTAATCAGAGTGTTTTAAAAAGGGATAAGAAAGCGACATCTCCAAAGCATTGATCATCTTTTGATATCCACCAAGTCATCATCAAACCTGATCTAGGATCACCCCCTCGTACCCAAGAGGAAGCATCCTTAAGCACACTTTACTTAACTTGCCAAGTTTTACGATTCAAGTTCTCTATGATCCCACATCCATTCCCAAGTCATCCATAACCATGGACACGGATTTTTGAAAATATTAATACCCTATAGGGGTGTACAACTTTACCCACATGCGCCGACCGACTCTTAGCGTCACTTGACACACTTCCTTGGTGTGCTGACAGAGGTTGGTCGATCGAAACCTTTCCCTTGATTTTTCCTAATCCATGAGTCACCAGAAGGGCTCTCGGCTACGGTAGTTGGCCATACTCCCAGGCGGTCCACGACTCTGTGTATCGGGATCCAGTTCAATGCTGAGCATCCTTCACCCGGCCACGTCCTATATGCTTGCACCATTTTACAAAACCTTTTTCCATGCGGGTGCCGAATAAATCTTCAAACTACGGACTCGTGGATCAGACTAGGCAAGTTGGGGTCAAGGGGTTCCCAATGCCCTATGTGGTTGTACGCTCATCTTGGTTCAAGAGGCAAGAACCCAAGGTCCTAAGGGTGGCAAGTATGGGACTGCAAAAACCACAACCTGTGTGGCCTCCCATACAAGCCTTAGCATGTTTAATATCATATCACCTGTCATACCATGTTCTCCTATCCAACTAGGTTCATTCGGAGCTCGGAACCATCAAGCAGGTGAATCGGCAGAACAACTTAGCATCGCTAAGCACAATAGATAAAGTAGCTCTAGAAGCGCTCACAAAGCCAAACCCTAGTTATGCTAGGAGAAGCGGTCAAGGATTATAGGTTCAAAGGGAACATGCATCAAATAGGATTACTCTATGTATCGTTAAAAGACTTTGGAATCATATGCACATGGCAAGAATTGAAATACTTTGAAAGCATAGGATTCATATGTATGTGTGGGGTTTCGCTTGCCTTTGCCTGTCGATATCCGGAAAGCAGAGATTCAGACATCTGATACTTGACTTGATTATAGTTCGTCAAGTATTGGTCTTCGAGCTTCGACGGTGTTGATCTCAATCTTCAGTCTTGGACTCGATCTTAATTCTGAAATCGTATTCTACCAGGAAGAACCAAATACCGGAAAGGAAGGGAAACAATCAACACATGGCATCGATGCATTTCTCAATCAAGGATGATGATATGACAAGTTAAAATTTATTGAAATTGAAACCCTAAACAGGCTCGACCATTTAATCGGGGTTCCGAGGGGTGCAAACCCTAACTCGGGGAAACTCCGGATGCATATGAGTGGGTTCATTTAGTTCTTTCTAATTAACTTGCAATTAAAGTTGTTTAACAATTCATGATTATAGCTTAAATAGATAGATCTCATTTTTATGAACATTTTTATATATTATTTGTATTTTTCTGACTTATAAATAAAAAGTTATTGATTTTACAAATTTATAATAATTTCTGAAATGATTAAACCAATTGATTAAACCTTTTACACTCGGGCAGAGTTTACCCTCAGTGACTGATTGATGGGCCCTTGGCCACATCAGCAGCCACGTGGTCAAAAGGAAACAGAGGCGGCTTTGACTGCGCTGACCCGCGTGCGGTGACGATTGGGTGATGTCACCATGACGTCACTGACGCCGGTGAGCCTCAGAACGGCAAGGCGACGGTGGAGGAGCGCGAGCTAGGGCGCGTGTGTGTGCGTGCTAGAGCGGAGGCCGAGGCGAGCCAAAGGGTAGTGGCGCCGCTTGGATTTGGTCAGCGGAACAGGGGAAAGCGACGGCGGCCGACGGCGGTGGCTACAAGTGCTCACGGGGAGGGTGCTACGGCTAGCAATCGACGAAACAAAGAGGTCCATCTGGACCAGAAGCTCACCAGAAGCGTAGGAGGCTTGAAGTTGGGGTGAGGCGAGGTTGAGATCAACGGCGAGCGGCGATGGCCGGCGATGGACATGATGCTTCGATTCATGGGATTGCAAGCTCGCGGGGCAGAGTGACCTAGCTAAGGCGAACCAGTACAGCAAGGAAAGCTTGGTTGTGGCCTCAGCTTGAGCTAGGGTGGCCGGGAACGGCGGGACACGGCGGAGCCCGAGGCTAGGTTTCGTTGGCCAGAGGAGAGGAACACGAGAGGGAGGTCGCTGGGGAGAGGAGAAGTGGATGAGGGCGAGAGAGGCGTGCCCGAGACGACCTTATCCATCTCCATGTGGCGGCGGACGGCGGGATGCAAGCGGTGGGGATCGACGGCATGGGCAGCGACAGCGAGGTGCTCGCCGTGGTCGAGGAAGACGACAATGGAGGAGGGCGAAGCGGGATCGGGCCCGGGTGGGCCGCGAAGCTGCACGCGCGAGCGGGAGGAAGGAGAGGGAGAAGAGGTGGGCCGGCCTGGTTGGTCTGGATATTTTTTTTTCTGCCAAATAGTTTTCCTTTTTCTGTTTTCATTTCTCTCTTTTGAAAAAGAATTTCAAATCTGTTTTGATACATTTCAAATTACCAGAACTTTTACAAATATTCAAAATATTTCAGAGACCCTTGTAATCAGTTTGGGTTCCATATTTTTTGTAGTTTTCAAAATTTAAAACCATTTTGAATATGTTTCAAATAGGGAGAGAGAGCTAGGGTTTAGGGTTTTGTTTTAAGGAAATTTTCTTTAGTAATGATAATGATGCTCATGCTATGCTCATACAAACCCTAATTACTATTAGTAGAAATAGGTGTGTTAAAATTCTATCCCCCTTAAAAGAATCTTGACTCGAGATTCCTAGGTAGGAAGATAGAAGGAACAGGGTCACACTAAAATTCGACGATCTTCTCGAAGAGGTTGATCCATGCCACCATGACGAGTGGACGAAGCGCTTCATAATCTTCGAGGTGGCTAATCACACTAAGGAAGAGAGGGAATGGCATGGAACCACAAACTGAGTATCTCATGGTCAACTCATGGATAGATGTTTCATAACATATCTAAAGCTAACAAACATGAAACACACCAAGTTAAAGGAGGAAACAAAAGGAGATGGTTTTCAAGGTGTTAGATAACTAGTCTTCATAAGGATTGAGACCAAGGAGTTTGCAGAAGAGTTTTGAATTTCGAGGGAGGAAACTTCCAATAGATGGAAAAAGTTACGCAGACTTCGAGATGTAAACCTCTACTAAAAAGCTTAAGTAGAGCTTTATAGGTGAAAGAGATAGATATCAACAAAACCAAGTTGTTGAACTACTTTTGACACAGAAGGGTCACTCTTTCATTCAACAGAAGGCCAAGACAGAAAGGTGTTTTGGTGGAGAGGACTCATAAGAGTCACAAGGAACATATAACAAGAGGGACTATTGATTACTAAAATCATAATCGCTCTTTGAACATGTTTAAGAAGGCGAGAAGGAAATTCCTTATTCATCCAGAACTAGCAAAATCTTGCCAAATATCATGATATCAGTTTACACCACCAAGATGAATAGTTAAGAAGATTCCCAATGACACGAGAAGAAAGAAACTTCATTCTCAGACTCCAAGTACTTGGCATAAAAAGATGGTTGCCATCATAAAAGGGTCTGGAGGATTGACCAAGAGACATTTAGCAATACTACTTTAAATGTTCTCCTTGATGTTCGAGACACCGATAGCAGGCTACTAATAAGCCTTTAATCAGTCATCAAGTAAAGGTCGGACTTCGGATACAAATGAAACCATAAGCATAACTCCTATAATACATAGAAGATGCCTCATGAAGAGTGGTTGTTATTGCTGAATCAAGAGAATATGACAAAAGGTCTTTCCGGCTAAGTGTGTCAACCATTACATCAATCTTGCCAGATGTATAGAGAGACCTATGTCAAAACCTTGAGGAACACCAACTATTACTGCTGCTTGAGGTTCAGCTTTGGTTAGGTGGAATGATACTTCAGACTCAGCATGTCCGAATAGAAAGTTTGCAACATTTAACACAGAGGTAAAGTCACTAGATTCTCAAGACATGGACTACAGTGTCAAGCTTCAAAAGATGAGCTAGATTACAAAACCCATGTGTTAACAAGTTATCAAAAGATAATTGCACCTACATGAATTTTTTTGCAACGAAACAAAACTGAATCCTTCTTGGGAAACATTTGGAGGATATAGAAGTTTTGTTGGACTTCTTATCTTCCGTGACAAATCAATCAGTAGCTTGGTGTGCTTGGAGGATCTTCTTGATACGTGAAGGTATCAACCTACCTTACCAAGAATTCTTTGCACATGCTTGACTAATTTGAAATGATTTCTGAGGAAGCAATGATAACTCTACTCGAATCCACGGCGACATCTTTCAACAATTGCACGTGAACTAGAGAAGGTTACTTCTAACATCCAGAACATATACTTCGAGATAACACGAGGATGGTTCCCAAAAGTTTCCAACATTAATGCCAAATATTCCACATGAATCTTTTCTAGCATGGAGAAGGTAAGGATGTCATTGATGGGCTCAATAGCAAACTTATCTATACACTCCAAGAAGATGGACTCACATGTTATATGAACAAGGCATAGACATTGGTCAGACCAATGGACAATAAGATGCACTTAGGCGAGACATCACGGATAAATAAACCATCAGATAGTCCTTGGGACTGAGTTTGATTTGATGGTAACCCAAATCAAATCAAAGGCGGGGAAGATAACATATTCACAAAGGAGATACTATCTTTCTTCAACACGAATACAACTAGACATCCCTTTGAGAAGGAACTGAGTTGGATGGAACTTTTGTCTTACAACTCTCCAAGTTGTTGTTTAAGCTCAACCAACTTGTTCATGGGTATCCAGTAGGGATACTTGGAGAAAAGAGCGGTTCAGGGAACTAGCTTACTCAAGACCTTGACAACATGGTCATGTGGCAACATGACGATACTTCTAGTAGACATCTAGAATATCATGAACCACCGATATGTCACTTAGTTCGAGAGGGAAGCTTGCTTAGCTTTGGGAGAGTGATCGTTATAAATTTTGACAAGATATTTATGACTTAGTATGTTTTGGGGAAAGGCATTTGAATTCAAACTTTAGATTTGGATTTATATTTTAAAAGATTAGAATTATGCTTTAGTAATATTATTTAATCAAGAAATAATATTTAGTAACTAAAACTTTAAATAAAATAATACAATCAAGCAAATGAATATTTATTCTATATATTTATTGAATGAATAAGTTACAAAATGTAACTTATAAAGTTAATAAAGAATCTTTACAAAAGTGAAATTACAAAAAGAGGAAATTACATTTATTATTAAACTAATACATCTTTCTTACAAAAGAATAAAATAAAAATTACAAAGGATCTATTCTATATAAAAGTAAACCTATTCTAATCTTGAATCTTCAAATCTTCTACCTGCAAAACAAAGAACTAACAAAAAGGAAAACAAAGGTTAAGTTATTAATTTTTACTCTCAGTAGAGAGCAGTGAGTTGCACTGCTCCATTTTACATCATTGAGTAAATATTTTAGGGTCAAGTTTCACCAATATGAAAGAATCTCTTTCATAACAAATAAGCCATGAGTCAAATAATCCCAATCAGTAAAAGGGGCAAGTTTCACTAGGCATATTAATGGTAACAAGGTAAAAGGGTAGACACCTCATTGAGCATATCCATAACCATGCAGCAGTCACACAAATAGCTTAGTCATTTAAATGCATGGGTGTGCTGTCAACACAGCCCAAGCAGTCCAAGCAAGTAAAAGGACCAAGCACAGCCATGGGGAAGCACTAGTGCATATCTTCATTGCTGAGACCACATCAGAATCAGTAGATTAGCCAAAGCCCAGAAAAACCAGCAAGAAAAACTTCACACTTAATCATCCAAACATCACCAGATGGTGACATAAAGAGAGGGAAGAATCAGGTGGACAGCAAGGCCAAGCCACAGGAGCTAGGAGGAGCAGGCTAGATCAAGGCCAAGCACAGGAAACCAGGGAAACAAGAACAACATCAGGAGGTGAAGGACAAGATCCAACCATCAAACCAACTGTTGGAATTATGCCCTAGAGGCAATAATAAAGATGTTATTATTATAATTCTTGTTCATGATAAAGTTTATATTCCATGCTAGAATTGTATTAAGCGGAAACTTTGATACTTGTGTGGTTTATGAACAACACCGTGTCCCTAGTACGCCTCTATGGACTAGCTCATTGATTAATGATGGTTAAGGTTTCCTAACCATAGACATGAGTTGTCGATTAATAATGAGATCATATCATTGGGAGAATGATATGATGGACAGACCCAAATCAAGCAGAGCAATTAGATCGTGTCATCGTGTTCATCTTTGTGAAGCTTTTTCTTATGTCAAATATTGTATTCCTTGGACCATGAGATAATGCAACTCCCTGGTATCGGAAGAAAGCTTTGAGGTCATCAAACGTCATCCTATGAGAGGGTGATCATAAAGGTGTCTCTCAGGTGATCGGAAAGTACTTGTTGGGTTGTATGTATCGAGATGGGATTTGTCCCTCCCAAGTCGGAGAGATATACTTCGGGCCCACTCAGTAATCGATATCAACACCGCTTGCAAGCACGTGGTTAAGGAGTTAATCACAAAGTGATATCGGATTACGGAACGAGTAAAGTACTTGCTGTGAACGAGATTGAACTAGGTATGCTGATACCAACGATCAAATCTCGGGCAAGTAAAATATCGCGTGACGAAGGGAATATATATATGGGATTAGTTGAATCCAGGCATCGTGGTTCATCCGATATGATCATCGATGAATATGTGGGAGTCAATATGGGTTTCCAGATCCCGTTGTTGATTATTGATAGAAGATCATGTCCGCATATTCTCGAACCCGTAGGGTCACACACTTAACGTGCCTCAACGCTTGGATATAATGGATAATTGGTTTGTGAGTTTTTGTTCGGAGTCTTGGATGAGATCCAGGACATCACGAGAGGTTCCGGATTGGTCCGGAGAATAATATTCATATAAAGGAAAGCAGTTTTTGGATTTCGGAATTGTTTCGGAATGTTTGGTATTGTACCGAAAAGTTCTAGAAGCTTCCGGAGTGGGTCCAACGTGGCCCCACTTGTCGGAGGGGGCGTGGGCCTACGAGGGAGTGCCCTGGCTGCATTGGGTCAGGGGCACAAGGCCCCATAGGCCCAGCCGGCCAAAACCCTAGGGGAAACCCTAGGGGATCTTCTAGAAGGGGGGAAGACTTGCCCCCACTCCACCCTTGTGGCCGCCGGCCCTAGGGCCTGGAGGAGGGGCAAGGGGGCGGCCAGCCCCCTATATAAGGTGGGAAGGGGCGCACCCTCCCCCCACCCCAAAGGCTAGCCGCCATACTGCTGCCCTCCTCTCTCTCTCTCTCTCCCGACTACGCGTAGGCAAATCCCTGCTGCAGAAACTCTCCACCTTTGCACCACGACATCGTGCTGTAGATCCAATCTATCTCTCCACCCCACTTGCTGGACCGAGGAAGGAGGATACGTCGCGGTGCCGTACGTGTGCATCTCTTGGAGGCGTCGCCACTTGCGGTGTTGGATCAGATCGGATCGCGAGGAGGAGAAGGCTAGTACGACTACATTAACCACGTTATGTTGAACATTCCGCTGTGCGATTTCTTCAAGGGTATGAAGATCTCATCTATCCCTATCGTTGATTGCATCTCCTAGATTAGATCTTGGTTTTCCAGTTCGCATCCGTAAGATTTTTTGATTTACTATGCTGTGAAACCTCGCCCTACACCACGGCAGCGAAAAGGGAGGGCCACGGCGGCGAGCACCGCACGGCGGCGGCGCCAGCACCCCACGGGGTCGAGGAGGAGAGGAGGAGAGGAGGTGAGGACGAGAGAGAGGAACCGAGGGAGTGGGCCAGTAGGGCCAGAACCCCTTTGGGGTGTGTTTTTTGGTCAAGGCCACTTGGGCCAAATTGGCCCAATAAGCCAATGGAACCAGCCCAAACCTAAATGAAAATGTAATAATTATAAGAGACCAAAATACCCCTAGAGTTGAATAAAAATTCTAAAAATAAAATAGAAGCTTAAAAATTACAAATAATATATTTTTGGATCCATAATAATCCAACCTATTTAATTAAATTAAGAAATAAATATTGATGTATATAATATTTGGTCAAGAATTTTATAAAATAATTATGCTTTATGGAATTTTATAAAATTAAAGAATGAATATAAAAATAAATAAAAATCACTTTTATTATATATTATTATCCTAGTATTTAAGAAAAATGCTAAATAAATATTTTGGGTCATAAAAAGAAATTCCTTTATTTAAATATCAATCCTTAAAATAATTATAAAATGAATAAATATGGGAATTTATATTAAACTTTAAATTTAAAAATAATTTATTATCTTATATAATAGCCAAATATAATGTACAACAATTATTAAAGCTTATTTTTTAAACAAAAATAAAATCCTTTATTACTTAAAGAAATTCTTCAAACTAAGGTAATGGGTAAAACACACAAAGAAAAATAAATAATACATAATGCATTACATTACTATGCATAGTAATTTTGCTTCTTTAAATATTGTCCTTACCGGGCAATAATGATGTTTTGTAGACATAGAAGCTCAAGGTCTAGTGCAAGCATCCAGCTTTACTACCTTGCAATCACAAGGCAAGTTCATCACTTGCTCATGTCCTTTGAAGAGTCTTTATTAAAGTATTTGCAAATTGTGTGTTATCATCTATGTTTCAAGGAAAGAAAATATTATTTCTCAAATAAATCAATTGTTGATATTATCCTAAGTGATGATAAAAAGGAGCAATATAACTTAAGTTTCTATTTGCAACAATGATAATCAACTAGGAACATACCAACCCATGACATCGGTGATTCTAGCGCCGTATATAACGCATTAGCCATGAGATTTGGAATGGGAGGGAGAAGTCAGCTGTATCCTTTTCCTCTCGTATGGAGGCAAGACGACCTTAACATGACGTTGTGATTCCTTGTGTGGATCCAACATATGGGTGGGCACCGTTATGCCCCACACTTTTGGTGTCTAGATTATCTATGAGTGGTTTTAGTGGTATAGTCCATTTGATATGGCACTTGCTAGGGCAACACCAGTTCATAGAGTCTTTGGGAACTCATCAGGGTTTTAGCCTGCCCGGAAGGGGGCTTAACGGAGATGAGCCAGCCCCAAAGGATCATGCAGACATATGGGGTCGCGAAGAAGGCAGTGATTGGCTTGGACCAACTACTGGGCCCCACATCATGGAATTGTGGACGGGAAAGTACACCCGGTTGTGCAACAAGGAGTTTATCTCTCATGGGAAAGTAACGCACCTCTGTAGAGTGTAAGAATTGTAACTTGTTACTCCGTGTTCCGGGAAGGAGCTACGAACATGGCAGGAAAGGAACTCCATGAAAGTTCTGGTCAACCTGTGAAGGCTGATGGTCATAGATTTTCATAGTAAAAGCAATCTTTGAAGAAAGATTTACGAAAACTGCACAGTTCCAAGGACTTATAGCACGAGGTGGTAGATAGAGCATCAAACTTCCCACCTTGCATATAATGAACTTGCTAGGTAACGCTGTTACTCACCTTTTCCTTTGATCCCCTGCTTAGACTCTGAGGATCCCGAAGAAACCCCAATGTATGCAGTTGAAAGCCAAGTGGAGGTCCTCTATGAAGAGCCCAATTTTTACGGTACCGTGGAAGGAGTGGACTACGATGTCGTCTACGGAGGAGAGCACCAGGAGTCATAATAATTACCATAGTACTAGGAGCCAATTGAGCCAAGCAACATAAACAATATATAGCAATAAATTGTTGATCTCAACTTGGAGTTTAAGTCGTTAGTTTAAATATTCCGATGAAACACTTTATAATTTGGTTTGTAAGTTGAATCTTTCAAAGTCTTGAACTTCTGGTATTGTAATAATAATAATATGTGTATGTTTGTAATATTGACCCGCAATGTTTCTGTTGTACCACTCTGAGGGATGTGATATTTACGGAACGGTTGAAAGGATCGTATGGACACCTAGAGGGGGTGAATAGGTGCTACTTCAAATTTTCTTCTTTTTCAAATTATGGTTTGACAAGAAAGGTAAATTCTCTAGATTATGCAACTACGGTGAATTTACCTATATGTCAACCATGCACAAACTAACACAACACTAAGCAAGAACAAGTAAGTAAAGTGCAGTAAAGGATAGAAGTAACCAAAGGAGTGGACGCGGAGACACAAGGATTTGTTTCCCATAGTTCCTTCCTTTTGAGGGGAAGTACGTCTATGTTTGGAGAGGGGGTGGTTTCAAACCACCAACGCCACGAGAGGCCTCCCTTGTTCTACGATGAATCTCACCCCAACAGGCTCGATCCACCTTCCACTATATCGGCAACCTTCGAGGTGGAAGCCTGCACCTTTACAACAAGTTCGGGGCACACATTCACAACTTAATTGGAGGCTCCCAAATACAAGCAAGCTATCAAGACAAATCAAAGACAAGCTTGTAAGAACCAAATCAAAGTTAGGGTTTCCAATGAAACACTAGATCTTGGGGGCCCTCAAGTGAATGAGGGGGAAATGAAGATCTCTCTTGGTGAAGATGTATATCAAGGCCTCCTCCTTCGATTCTCCAAAGATCAATGACTTTGGATGGTTGGATGAAGAGATCTTGTAGATTTGGTGGCTCTAATGGAGTTGGTGTTCTTGAGCAGCTCGAGCAACTGGAGGAAGAAGATAAGGGTCCCTTTTTATAGGCAGCCCCCTCCACGAACCATTTTCTGACCGTTGTAGAAAAGTCAGACAGGAGACTCCGGTCTATAGACCGGAGACTCCGGTCTACACCGGAGAATCCGGCCAATCTCCGGACCAGCCTCCGGACCGCCCATCTGAATGACCCAGACCAATCATGACCCAGCAACACCGGAGACTCCGGTCTTCCAACACCGGAGACTCCGGACTGAGCAAGAACCGCAGAATCCGGAGTATCCTCTGGTGCAGGCTCCGGACCCCTAGTCAGTATGTCCCAGCCCACATCTTGAAGACACCACCGGAGATAGATACGGAAACTCCAGACCACACCGGAGACTCCGGTCTGGACTTTCTAGACATGTGTCAAATGAGTGTGGACTTTTCCCAAGTGTGAGGGTGCATTTCACTTATCATAATATCAACCCGTGGAAAGTGACAAACTGTAAAATGATCTACTTGTTGTTACCGAAGACCAAAAGTGATTATCAAAACAAATGCCCTTTCAATCTCCCCCTTTTTGGTGTTCGATGACAACAAGTGATTTGCATGGAATAAAATATATATGGGACTCCCCCTGACTATGTGCAAAAAGATAATTAAGTAAATCATGCAACGTAGGTAGTATCAACGGTAGCACACATAAATCTCACATGAGTTACAATAGATGGTGCACACAAGCACATAGTCATAGTCACACACATGAACAGCAAATAACACACATAAAGTTCAAGTTCAGATATGGCAAATAAAAGGCAAATAAAAGCAGATAGTCGCAAATCCAAAGTCCCAAGCCCATGCAAACCGATGAGAATGTCTTCTCCCCCTTTGGCATCGAAACACCGAAAAAGGGAAAAGACCTAAACTAGCGCCCTAATAGCTCAGTAGTCATCGTCATCCTCATCATCCTCGGCATCCTCATCCTCCTCCTGGTCATCACCACCCTCATCATAGTCATCATCATCGTCTTCAGGGACAGCGGGCCCTTTGCCGTGAGGGCGAGAAGAGGAAGTACCCTGGTACCCGAAACCGGAGGTGACATCAGCAAATGTTTTCCAATCCACCAGACTATCATGTTGGGCATTCCATGCCCCAAATGAGAGTGTGTGATCAGACTCTGTGGACTGCTGAGCCCCATGCTCATCATTGTATTCATCTTCACCTTCCTCATTATCCTCAGCACCCTATTCCTTGATCTCCTTGAGGAGCTTCTCAATGCGATGGTTGCTTTGGTAGGATGCATGTTGTTGCTTACGGATGTCGACGTTCATGCAACAAAGGGTCCTCTCCCAAAAGCTGGCCTTCGTGATCCCCTCATGCACATAGTCTCGAGTCATAGTAGGCATAGGGGCATTGGAGGCATTCTTCCTCCGAACTATAGGTGGAGAAGGAGCCCTCTCAGTCTCAATCTCCTCATCATCATCCCCATAGCGACGCCTTGGAGCAGGCCCCATATGCCCCTTCTACTGCAGTGTTACCAGAGTGTGCTCAGTGAGGTGTGGTGGTATGCCAAACGGAGAATCATGCTCTTGGGAGTTGATGAGCCTCATAACCAAGGGTGCATATAGAGGAGATTTCTTGTAAAGAATGGCATGGAACATTTCCTCGAAATAAAGTCCATCACATCAATAGGTGTAGCATCTGCCTCTGGTCCAGCATTGTAGGTCCGGTGAGTGTGGTACAGAAGATTGACAAGCCCACCCCTAATTGCATCATCATTTCCAGCACTTGGTGCAATGGTATGACAGAAAATCCTCAACATAAGGTTGTAGAGGGTCTTGAGTCCCTTGGACCCCCCACAACACCATCATCATACAGAGGTGCCAGCTTCAACTTGTTCTCACCCAGAGCAGCAGAGTGCATACGCAGCCCAACCGGAGTGGATACTCCATGAAAGGTCTCAAAAATGGCGTTGGCGAAGTCATGGAAGGTAGCTGTGCAGCGAGTGGTACCAGACATCCAAACCATAGTCCTGTCTAGATCAGACCCAAACACAACGGTGGCATAGAACTGCTGTACAAGGTGGACATTGTAGTCTTCACGCAGCTCCATCAAGTTATACAGTCCCGGCTTCTCATAGATCCATAAAGCATCATTGAAGTAGGGGCTGAGGCGCATTTGCTCAACACTCATGAACTTCTGAGGGAAGACAGGTGATCTGGTGAGCACACCATACACATCCTTCATGAACACATCCTGTTCTTTCCTCCAGTAATGACGGTCCTCACTGGTACGAGGCAGCGCATAGAAATCTGTCTTTCTCAGCTCACGGTACTCCTCTTTTGACATTTTGGCTAAGGACTAAAGGTTGTCATATTTGGCCTTCTTGGCACGGTCCTCTCATTCAGCCCTCTCCTGATCCCTCTTCAAGTAAGCTGCATCACGTGCCTGCTGTTTCCGGTTGGACGGAGGCATGATAAATTGACCCCGAGCTTCATCATAGCGAGGATTCCCCCTTTGGGACTTGGCCTTGGTATGACGAGGACGACTAGAACCATCACATATGAACAGCGGTGAGGGAGATAGCATGGAGATGAGTATATATGTCCCAATAATGCAGTACAAGAGCTTTGATGCATTTCTGGACTACTTTGATTCACCCAACGTCGGAGTCTCCGCACCTCGTACCGGAGTCTCCGGTCCTGGGGACCGGAGTCTCCAGACCGAAGTCTGGAATCTCCGGTCGGGAGGCTCGGGAATGAGATGGGAAGATGCTGGTGAGGGTGAATCTAGTAGATCGGGCAATGCAACAAGGCTAAAGTACTAGAGTGCACGCAAACAAGTGATTCCAATGGACAAATCAGCATCAATCCTCAAAAACACATCTAGAGATGAACCCTAGGAGAAAAAGTAGAGGAGAGGTACCAGATCTGTCCATGGGATCAATTCCTCCGGTGGGAATGACCCAATGGAGGAGAAGGGAAGGTTGGTCGGCGGATCCCGGGGGATTCTTGACCTCCGGGGAGGAGTTTTGGGAGAGGAGGCGATGGGTTTGGAGTTAGGGGATGAGTTGTAGAATGAGGAACTGTTGTACCAGTTCACCCCGCCCCCCTTCTTTAAGTGACAGAAACCGTCTGGACCAGAGACTCCGGTCTGCACCGGAGACTCCGGTGTATGTACACCGGAGACTCCGGTCCTCCTCGACCAAAAGTTCCAAGATAGGTGTTTTGGGGACATATATGAGAGATAGACAGTTTTTAAGATAGGGAAAGGGCTTGGGTTGATACATCAAACGGTGAAGAACCAACAAGAGCCATAGGAATTCACAAAAACATTCAGAAAAGCTCCAAGAGACTAGAATCAGGCAAATGACAAACATGAGTAAGTACCAACCTCTCGAATGAGAGAGGGCGGTGGCCTAGGCCACCATATTTGAGTATACTCGGCTTGGCACCACGAAGATATATCTTGGGTCCATTACCAAAACTCATCATTAAGCTCACATATCACTAAATGATATTAAGAGGAATGATTTTGATTGCTTTGGGCATAATGGGGGGAGGGATGGTCCAATCAATTAGGACCGCACTCCCCCTGTATCCATGCCTACACATAAACCAAATATGAGTTGAAACATAGGTGAGAATGCAATAAAATCAAGTCAAGCTCCTTGAATCTACGACATTTAGTTCATTCCTCAAGTAGCAAAACATTGCTTCATCAAGTGGCTTCGTGAAGATATCGACAAGTTGATCTTTGGTTGACATATATGATAGATTAATATCACCTCGAGCAACATGATCTCTAATGAAGTGATGGCGAATATCAATATTCTTTGTCCTTGTATGATCCACCGTGTTTTAGGCAATCTTGATGGCACTTTCATTGTCACATAGAAGAGGCACTTTGTCACAATGGACACTGTATTCCTTTAAATTTTGCCTCATCCATAGCAATTGGATGCAAGCACTAGCAGCTGCCACATACTCGGCTTCGGTGGTGGAGAGAGATATACAATTTTGCTTCTTGGAAGACCAACATACCAAGGACCTACCAAGGAATTGGCAAGCCCCGGATGGTGATTTTATATCATCCTTGTCCCCCACCCAATCCGAATCCGTGTATCCGCAAAGAGCAAATGTTGAGCTTCGAGGATACCAAAGACCATAACATGGGGTATGAACTAAATATCGAAAGATTCTCTTGACCGCCATTAAATGGATTTCCTTAGGAGCTGCTTGATATCTTGCACACACACCTACACTCAACACAATATCGGGTCTAGATGCACAAAGGTAAAGCAAAGAACCAATCATAGACCGGTATACCTTTTGATCCACATCTTTACCATTTGGATTTTGTTCTAGATGAGTCTTTGTAGCCATGGGAGTAGGAGCTCCATTTAAATCTTGCATATTGAATCTCTTGAGCATATCTTGAGTATACTTGGATTAATTGAAGAATGTCCCTCCTCTAACTTGCTTGATCTCAAAACCAAGAAATACTCTCAACTCCCCCATCAAAGACATCCGGAACCTACTAGTCATAAGCTTTGAGAATTCATCATTAAAAGCTTTGTTAGATGAGCCAAAGATGATATCATCAACATATATTTGGCATACAAAAAGCTCCCCATTGACTTTCTTAGTAAAAATAGTGGGATCGATTTTCCTAACCTCAAATCCACGGTCAAACAATAACTCTCTAAGGTGCTCATACCACGTGCGTGGGGCTTGCTTGAGCCCATAGAGCGCCTTATCAAGTTTGTAGACATGGTTTGGGAAGTTGGGGTCCTCAAATCCCGGGGGTTGCTTAACATATACCAATTCATTTAGTGGGCCATAAAGAAATGCACTTTCTACATCCATTTGTTGCAACTTGAAGTTATGATGTGCCGCATAAGCAAGAAGGATACGGATGGACTCAAGGCGAGCCACGGGTGCATAAGTCTCTCCATAGTCAATGCCTTCAATTTGAGAGAACCCTTGTGCAGCCAATCTAGCCTTGTTTCTTACTATGATTCCATGCTCATCTTGCTTGTTCTTGAATATCCACTTTGTTCCAATAACATTCCGGCAATCCTTTGGCTTCTCTACTAACTTCCATACTTTATTTCTCTCAAAGTTGTTGAGTTCTTTGTGCATAGCTTCTAACCAATCCGAATCTTCAAGAGCTTCCCACACTTTCTTTGGTTCAATCATGGAGATGTGTGCTTGGTGTTCACTGAACCTCTTCAATTGTGCTCTTGTGGAAATACCTTTCCTTAGATCACCAACTACATTCTGTAGAGAGTGGTCTCTTAATTCCAACATTCTTTCCTTTCTAGATTCGCGACGAGCGTGGATCTCCGTGTTGTTTCTTGGGGTACCCTCTTCATCATTTTGATCCTCGTCTTGACCATTAACTTTACCTTGATCATCATTGGAATCATTCTCTTCATCTAGAGGCAAAGATTGACCTTGGTCATGATCAAGTGCTCTTCTAGCATCAATTTGAGCTTGTTTCAAAGCAGTTTATATGGATCTTCCTTGAGCAATTGCCTTGGCACCACTTGACACCCGGGCGAATGAATCAAGCTCCCCTTGACTAGAGTTGTCACTATGATCATCGTGTTGAGGGTCTACATCTTGTCTTTGGCTTGAGTTATTGTCCTCCTCGGTGGATGGAGCTTGTTGATGTTGTGAAGATGAGGGCTCCACTTGAGTGGAGCATAGTTCTTCTCGGTCCGCCATACAGGGTTCCTCAATGGGGCGGATATATCCCACACCCATTCTTCCTATGGCATCCTGAGGCATTTCATCATCTGCATCACAAGCATCAACACGCCCCCCCTTGGGGACCATCATATTCTTCGAAGGTCACACTACAAGATTCTATGACGGCTCCGGAGAGCTTATCATAGATTCTATAAGTGTGAGATTCGAGACCATAGCCAACAAAAATACCCTCTAATGCTTTAGACTCGAATTTGGATAAACGAACACCTTTTATGAGATAGAAACACTTACAACCGAACACCCTGAAGTAAGATATGTTGGGCTTGTTACCGGTAAGTATTTCATATGGAGTCTTGTTGATTTCTTTGCGGAGGTAGAGCCGGTTTGAAGAATGACAGGCGGTGGAGATGGCTTCGGCCCAAAAGTTATATGGAGATTTAAACTCCGCCAACATGGTCCTAGCCATCTCAATAAGAGTCCGGTTCTTCCTCTCGGCCACACCATTTTGTTGAGGGGTGTATGCAGCGGAATATTGATGTTTAATCCCCTCATCACTAAGAAAATCATTCAAGGTGTATTTCTTGAACTCGGTGTCGTTGTCACTTCTTATGATCAATACAGGAAGATTGTATTGACGTTGGACCATGTTGATGAACTCGATGAAAGTCTTTTGGGTCTCACTCTTCAACTTGAAGAAATATACCCATGAGTATCTTGAAAAGTCATCAACGATCACCAAGCAATATTTCTTCCCACCAAGACTTGCATGAGATGGAGGACCAAAGAGGTCCACATGGAGGAGCTCCAAGATCTTGGTGGACTTGATGTGTTCTTAGGCTTGTGAGGAGCATCATGCATCTTCCCTAGAACACATGCCCTGCAAACACGATCTTTGGCAAAGGAAACATTTTCTTTTAGTCCAACAATATGGCCCTCCTTATGGAGACTTTGCAAAGTTCTCATATTGACATGGGCTAGTCGGCGATGCCATAACCAACCCACATCGGCCTTTCCGAATAAGCACATCGCACTTGTAGTGGCTTGCCCCGAAAAGTCCACCACATACAAGTCATGTTCGACGTACCCAACGAAAGCAACCTTGAGAGACTTGCTCCACATGAGGACCACAATATCATCATCAACAAAGACGGCAAAACCCATCTTTCCAAGAGCACGGACTGAAAGTAAACTGTATCCAAGGGTCTCAACAAGCATGACGTTCACGAGTGTAATGTCGTGAGCAACCACAACCTTGCCGAAGCCCATTACCTTAGACTTTGACTTGTCAGCATATGTCACGATGATTTGATCATCATTTGTCTTTAAGTCCTTGACAATAGACGAGCTTCCGGTCATATGACTTGTGCAACCACTATCAACCACCCACTTTGACCCTCCGGAAGCATATGTCTACAAAAGATCAAGCTAATTTTTTAGGTACCCATTTTTCAATGGGTCCTCTTTTGTTAGCAACAAGGGTCTTGGGAACCCAAATGGACCAAGCAATATAACCATCATATGGGCCAACATATTGTGCATACACATCACCATAATAATCACGCATTAGAACATAGTAAGGGTTAGCACTTCCCGCAAAGTCATCATGAGACATAGTTTTACCACTTGTGGTCTTACTATCCACAATGGCCTTGTTAGTTTCTTGTGAGGGCTTGGCCTTCTTCTTCTTGTTGTTCTTCTTATTCTTAGTATTGGAGACAAAACCAATGCCCCCTTTATCACCACTAGTCCTTTTCTTACTCAAAAGATCATCAATGGACTTGTTGCCTAATGGAAATGTGGCCTTAGAAAGCTCCCCCTTCAACCTAGCATTATCTTCAAGAATAGTTGTACTACTAGATGGAATGAAGTTACTAGGTGAAGGAATATTGGACAATTCAGTTTGAAGCGTTTCATGGGACTTTGTGAGTGACAAGAGTTCACTTTTCAAAGCCTTGTGAGCCTTGTTAAGAAAACTAAAGTCCTCGGCAAGTTTTTCATGAACCACACCAAACTCAACCTTGTCCTTTTTAGCCCTTTTGTATTTAGCAATAGCATGATCACGCTCTTTGATGAGTTTGTTAACAATAATATTGTTTACCTCATCAAGCCCTTCAAGTTTTAATTCAAGAGACAACCTAGTCTCTTGTTCTTCTTCTAGAGCATTGTTTAAAGCCTCTAGCTCAATCATGTGTTCATGCCCAAGTTTACATCTTACATCTAGGAGCTCTTGTGTGTGGGAAAGTTGATCTAGGATGTTACCAAAATGTATCTTAGCATCCCCTTGTAGTTTAGTCATGAACTCATCAAAAGCAATTAATTCCCTTTTAACATCAAGAGACATCTCATCATCGGTTTCATCATTAGCTAAGAGAGTGGAGTGAGATGATGATGATACCTCTGTTCCCCTTGCCATAAGGCAAGTGACATTCTTGATGGGAGAATTCTCATTTGGAGAATCGAAGAGAGAGAATGTCGGAGTAGAGGTAGTAGCTAGAGCCGCCACACCATTAGACATTTCCTCTTCCTCTTCTTCATCATCTTCATTGTCGGAGGAGTATTCTTCATGAGTGATCAAGACAATTTCTCCCGACTTCTTGTTGATGGGATTCTTCTTGATGAAGGGTTTCTTGTAAGGTGCTTTGAGAGTCTTCTTCAACACAAGCTTACCCCCATGATCTTCTCTCTTCTCATAGGGACAACTTTCCACAAAGTGATAGCGGTCACCACAATTGAAGCAAGTTCTCAATCTAGTTGTATTTTCTCTTTCCCATTTGGGTTGCTTCTTCTTTGCATTTCCATCTTGGCCTTGGCAGGGTTCTTCCAAAAGTTCTTTGCATAGAAGGCCATATATTGACTATGAGCAATCTTGACTTCATCGGGGTGGTCCATGGAGAGCCCTTCATCACTATCATCATCATCCCCATGGTCCACAACTTTGGCCTTCAAAGCAACATTGACAATGTTGCTCATACCAAGGGCACGGGCACGAGCATCTTTGGCATTCTTGGCGGCAACTTTGAAGGCGACCATCTCTTGCATAACTTCATTTGAGGTCATGAGATGGTAGTTGTGTCTTCCTTGTAGGCTCTTCAAGTCGATGGGCTCAAAAGGAATGAGTGCACTCACATATTTCCTTTTTATCCATGCATCATCCACATGTGAGGCGCCCACATTTCTAAAAGCGGTGGCGGTGGTCTTGAGCCTTTGGTACATGTCTTCGTGATCTTCAGCTTCCTTCATGTAGAAGCCTTCGGCTTCATTGCTTAGAGCATCATACCGGTTCCTCCTCATACTCTCATTTCCAACAAACAATACGGTGAGGGCATCCCAGCTTTCCTTGGCAATGCTAAAGTGCTCAATGTGTGGATAATCCTTTATACCTAAACCTTGTTGAATCATATGCAGGGCGGGCAGTGGCATTGATTTGACTATTGACAGCCTCTCTTCTTATCAAGTTGTCTGGATCCCCAATAAAGAGTCCATGCTCGATGATGTTCCATAGTTCAATGCAAGAGCTACGCATATGAGTTCTCATTAGTGATTGCCATTGAGCAAAAGTAGCAGATTCTTCAAGCTTAGGTGGATCACCTCTATTGTATACATGAGGGTGAGGGATTGGAGGGTTGGGAGAGTACCATGAATCACGGTGCTCACCCTTCCCACCATCATTTTGTGTGGAGGAATTAGTGTTGTCTTGTTTACCCCTTACCATCATATCCTCGGGGGATACCGGAGTACTCCCTTTAGGTAAGACGGATGGAGGATCCTCTTTAAGAGAGGGGGATGATGAGCCATCTTTGTCTTTAAGAAGTTGCTCAAGCATCTTCTTGACTTCGTTGACCAGGGAAGAGCTCAATCTTGTTTCCAAGTTTTTGAGATCTTCCATGGTCACCGTGGTGGACTCACCATCACCATCCCCTTCATGGCTACCCATATTCTCTTAGGCGGTAAAGCCCAAAAAAAGCCGAGGCTCTAATACCAATTGAAAGGATCGTATGGACACCTAGAGGAGGGGTGAATAGGTGCTACTTCAAATTTTCTTATTTTTCAAATTAGGGTTTGACAAGAAAGGTAAATTCTCTAGATTATGCAACTACGGTGAATTTACCTATATGTCAACCATGCACAAACTAACACAACACTAAGCAAGATCAAGTAAGTAAAGTGTAGTAAAGGATAGAAGTAACCAAAGGAGTGGACGCGGAGAAACAAGGATTTGTTTCCCGTAGTTCCTTCCTTTTGAGGGGAAGTACATATACATTCGGAGAGGGGGTGGTTTCAAACCACCAACGCCACGAGAGGCCTCCCTTGTTCTCCGATGAATCTCACCCCAACGGGATCGATCCACCTTCCACTATATCGGCAACCTTCGAGGTGGAAGCCTGCACCTTTACAACAAGTTCGGGGCACACATCCACAACTTAATTGGAGGCTCCCAAATACAAGCAAGCTGTCAAGACAAATCAAAGACAAGCTTGTAAGAACCAAATCAAAGTTAGGGTTTCCAATGAAACACTAGAGCTTGGGGGACCTCAAGTGAATGAGGGGGAAATGAACATCTCTCTTGGTGAAGATGTAGATCAAGGCCTCCTCCTTCGATTCTCCAAAGATCAATGACTTTGGATGGTCGGATGAAGAGATCTTGTAGATTTGGTGGCTCTAATGGAGTTGGTGTTCTTGAGCAGCTCGAGCAACTGGAGGAGGAAGATAAGGGTCCCTTTTTATAGGCAGCCCCTCCACGAACCATTTTCTGACCCTTGTAGAAAAGTCAGACCGGAGACTCCGGTCTACACCGGAGAATCCGGCCAATCTCCGGACCAGCCTCCAGACCGCCCATCTGAATGACCCAGACCAATCATGACCCAGCAACACCGGAGACTCCGGTCTTCCAACACCGGAGACTCCGGACTGAGCAAGAACCGGAGACTCCGGAGTATCCTCCGATGAAGGCTCCAGACCCCTAGTCAGTATGTCCTAGCCCAGATCCTGAAGACACCACCGGATATAGATCCGGGAACTCCAGACAACACCGGAGACTCCGGTCTTGGCAGACCGGAGACTCCGTTCTGGAGTTTCCAGACATGTGTCAAATGAGTGTGGACTTTTCCCAAGTGTGAGGGTGCATTTCACTTATCATAATATCAACCTGTGGACAGTGAGAAACTGTAAAATGATCTACTTGTTGTTACCGAACACCAAAAGTGATTATGACAACAAATGCCCTTTCAACGGTGTTCTGTGAATGTCATATCAACGACTATAGTGTACTACATATGCAGTGGTATGCTGGGTCACCGCAGCGCGGGCCCACCCTGGGCTGCGCCTAGGGCAGGTCTGGCCCACCTTCCAGGCTCCTGACTCTGCCCCTTCGCCTATGTCTTCCCTATGGAACCCTAATACTGGAGGGGTGACCACAGATAGATTTCCGCCGCCTCTACGGGGCGGAAAACACCAAGAGAGAAAGATCTCTCTGGCAGACAAATTGTTGGAATTATGCCCTAGAGCCAATACTAAAGATGTTATTATTATAATCTTGTTCATGATAAAGTTTATATTCCATGCTAGAATTGTATTAAGCGGAAACTTTGATACTTGTGTGGTTTATGAATAACACCGTGTCCCTAGTACGCCTCTATGGACTAGCTCATTGATTAATGATGGTTAAGGTTTCCTAACCATAGACATGAGTTGTCGATTAATAATGAGATCATATCATTGGGAGAATGATATGATGGACAGACCCAAATCAAGCAGAGCAATTAGATCGTGTCATCGTGTTCATCTTTGTGAAGATTTTTCTTATGTCAAATATTGTATTCCTTAGACCATGAGATAATGCAACTCCCTGGTATCGTAAGAAAGCTTTGAGGTCATTAAACGTCATCCTATGAGAGGGTGATCATAAAGGTGTCTCTCAGGTGATCGGAAAGTACTTGTTGGGTTGTATGTATCGAGATGGGATTTGTCCCTCCCAAGTCAGAGAGATATACTTAGGGCCCACTCGGTAATCGATATCAACACCGCTTGCAAGCACGTGGTTAAGGAGTTAATCACAAAGTGATATCGGATTACGGAACGAGTAAAGTACTTGTTGTGAACGAGATTGAACTAGGTATGCCGATACCAACGATCAAATCTCGGGCAAGTAAAATATCGCGTGACAAAGGGAATATATATGGGATTAATTGAATCCTGGCATCGTGGTTCATCCGATATGATTATCGATGAATATGTGGGAGTCAATATGGGTTTCCAGATCCTGCTGCTGATTATTGATAGAAGATCATTCCGCATATTCTCGAACCCATAGGGTCACACACTTAACGTGCCTCGACGCTAGGATAGAATGGATAATTGGTTTATGAGTTTTTGTTCAGTGTCTCGAATGAGATCCAGGACATCACGAGAGGTTCCGGAATGGTTCGGAGAATAAGATTCATATAAAGGAAAGCAGTTTTTTGGATTTCGGAATTGTTTCGAAATATTCGGTATTGTGCCGGGAGGTTCTAGAAGCTTCCGGAGTGGGACCAACGTGGCCCCACTTGTCGGAGGGGGCGTGGGCCTACGAGGGAGTGCCCTGGCCGCATTGGGATAGGGGCACAAGGCCTCATAGCCCCAGCCAGCCAAAACCCTAGGGAAACCCTAGGGGGACCTTCTAGAAGGGGGGAAGACTTGCCCCCCACTCCACCCTTGGGGCCACCGCCCTAGGGCTTGGAGGAGGGGGCAAGGGGGCCGGCCAGCCCTCTATATAAAGAGGTCAGGGGCGCACCCTCCTTGAACCCTAGCCGCCTACCTGCTGCCCTCCAGATCTCTCTCTCTCCCGACTGCGCGTAGGTGAAGCCCTGCCGCAGAAACTCTCCACCTTTGCACCACGCCATCGTGCTGTAGATCCAATCTATCTCTCCACCCCACTTGCTGGACCGAGGAAGGAGGAGACGTCGCGGTGTCGTACGTGTGCATCTCTCCGAGGCGTCGCCACTTGCGGCGTTGGATCGGATCGGATCGCGAGGAGGAGAAGGCTAGTATGACTACATCAACCACGTTCTGTTGAACGTTCCGCTGTGCGATTTCTTCAAGGGTATGAAGATCTCATCTATCCCTCTTGTTGATTGCATCTCTCAGATTAGATCTTGGCTTTCCCGTTTGCATCCGTAGAATTTTTTTGATTTACTATGCTGCGAAACCCTTCAGTGGTATCAGAGCTAGATCTATGTGTAGATGTGTTTCACGAGTAGAACGCAACATGCTTGTTGCAGGCGTTGATGTTTTCTGTTGCAAGCCTCTTGTTGTGTACTTCTTATGACGCGGGATAGTGAGATCGAAGCGGTCCAGGCCAACTTTACGCGACCTCGTTCCGAGACCGGCTCCGCACTTGACGTGTGGCTTGTTCCACACATGCGGCTGGTGGATGCCAGTTTCTCTTACTATAGTTGTCATGGGATTTACACCGGATGTTGGCAACCATAATATCACCGTTGTGGCTTTCCGTAGGTAAGAATCGTTCTTAGCTTGTTACTCCCATAAGCCACGTAAAACATGCAACAACAAAGTAGAGACGTCTAACTTGATTTTGCAGGGAGTGTTTCTGTGATATGGTATGGCCCAAGATATGGTGTGTATGTTGTATGCAATGATCATGTTCTGTAATATTTCACGACTTGCATGTCGATGAGTTCACAACCGGCAGTAGCCATATGGTTGTCTTTATAATTGTGTATGACCTGTGTGTCAACTTCTTATACGCCATGTAATAGCTTTACTTTATCGCTAAGTAGTTAGCAATAGTTGTAGTTGATATTCGTGGTGGAGGCAATCATGGTGGAGTGATGGAGATCATGCTGGCACGCACAAGATGGAGATCATTGCGCGGAGATTGGCTATACCATGTCACATAAAATTATATGCATGTGATGTTTATCCTTTTATGTATCTTATTATGCTTAGATCGCGACGGTAGCATTATAAGATGATTCCTCACTTAAAGATCAAGATAAAATTGTGTTCTCCCCATGTATGCACCGTTGCGAAAGTTCTTCGTGTTCAAGCATCTCGTGATGATCGGGTGCTATAAACTCTACGTTCACATACAACGGGTGCAAGCCAGTTTTGCACACGCGTAAATACTTGGGTTTGACTTGACGAGCCTAGCATGTACAGACATGGCCTCAGAACACACGAACCGAAAGGTTAAGCATGAGTCATATGAATGATATGATCGACACTTTGTTGTCCACCATTGAAACCACATCTCTTCTCGTGAAGATCGGATTAGGTGTGGTGAATTTGGATCATGTTCACTAAACAACTTGAGGGATGTTGAATTTAGTGGGAGTTCATCTAGTAATTTGATTAAGTTGAACTAGTTATCATGAACATAGTATAAATTGTACTTGCAAATTTTGTAGATCAAATGGCTAAGTCCAACTTCAACTTCAACGTTTTTGTTGAAAAAGAAAAGCTTAAGAACGATGGGTCTAACTTCACCAACTGGTTCTGCAATCTGAGAATCATTCTCGCTGGCGGACAAAAGGACTATGTCCTTGAGAAAGCGCTAGGTGACGCCCCTGCTGTAGATGCGCCGGCTGATGAAAAAGTTGTTTATCAGTCGCGCAAAGATGATTATGGTGTGATTAAGAGCACCATGTTGTTTGCTATGGAATCGGACCTTCAAAATCGTTTTGAGGAGTTTGCCGGGCCCTTTGAGATTCTTGAGGAACTAAAAACCATGTTTCAGACTCAGGCCCGTTCTGAGAGATATGCGATCTCTGAGAAATTCTTTATCTGCAAGATGGAGGAAGGGAGTTCCGTTAGTGAGCACGCCATTAAGATGTCGGGCTACACTCAACGTCTTGAGCAACTGTACTGCAAGATTCCATAAGAGCTCAAGATTGACAGAGTTCTGCAATCACTCCCTCCTAGCTAGAAAGGTTTTGTAGTTACTCATAATCAGATTGGTTCCACTGATACGATCACTGAGCTCTTCGCTAAGCTGAAAGTTGCGGAGGTGGACATCAAGAAAGATAATCATGTGTTGATGGTCAACAAGCCCCCCAGCTTTAAGAAAGGTAAGGGTGCAAAGAAGTCCTTCAAGAAAGGCAGCGGCAAGCGCGTTGCCCCTGCTGAGAAGAAGCTCAAGTCTGGACCTAAGCCGGACACTGAGTGCTTCTATTGCAAGGACAAGGGTCACTAGAAGCGCAACTGTCCGAAGTACTTGCCGGACAAGAAGGCTGGCACCATCAAAGGTATATTTGATATACATGTTATTGATGTTTACCTTACTAGCGCATGTTGTAGTGCCTGGGTATTTGATACTGGTTCAGTTGCTAATATTTGTAACTCGAAACAGGAGCTACCGAATAGACGGCGGCTAGCAAGGGATGAGGTGACGATGCGCGTTGCCAACGGATCAAGAGTTGATGTGATGGCCGTCGGCACGCTCTCCTTAGTTTTACCTTTGGGATTAGTTTTAAACCTTAATAAATGTTATTATGTGCCTGCGTTGAGCATGAACATCATATCTGGATCGTGTTTATTGCAAGACGGTTATTCATTTAAATCGGAGAATAATGGTTGTTCTATTTATATGAGTAACATCTTTTATGGTCATGCACCTACTATGAATGGTTTATTTCTTCTGAATCTCGAAAGCAATGAAACACACATCCATAACATTGAGGCTAAGAGATGCAAAGTAGATAGTGATAATTCGACTTATTTGTGGCACTGCCGTCTAGGTCATATTGGTGTAAAACGCATGAAGAAACTCCATTCTGATGGACTTTTGGAGTCTCTTGATTTTGAATCATTTGACACATCCGAGCCGTGCCTCATGGACAAGATGATCAAAACCCCATTCTCTGGTATAATGGAGAGAGCAACAGACTTGTTGGAAATCATACATACCGATGTATCCGGACCAATGAGTGTTTCGACGCGCGGTGGATATCGCTATTTTCTCACTTTTATTGATGACTTAAGTAGATATGGGTATATCTATTTAATGAAACATAAATCTGAAACGTTTGAAAAGTTCAAAGAATTTCAGAACGAAGTGGAAAACCATCGTAACAGGAAATTTAAATTTCTACGATCCGATCGTGGAGGTGAATATTTGAGTTAGGATTTTCTCACGCATCTTAAAGCAAGCGGAATCGTTTCGCAACTCACGCCACCCGGAACACCACAGCGCAATGGTGTGTCTGAACACCGGAATCGAACTCTATTAGATATGGTGCGATCGATGATGTCTCTTACAGATTTGCCGTTATCATTTTGGGGTTATGCATTAGAAACCGCTGCATTCACTTTAAATAGCGCACCATCTAAATCCGTTGAGACGACACCGTATGAACTGTGGTTTGGTGCTAAACCTAAGTTGTCCTTTCTTAAAGTTTGGGGATGCGAAGCTTACGTCAAGAAGTTGATGCCGGACAAGCTCGAACCCAAAGCGGAGAAATGCGTCTTCATAGGATACCCTAAGGAAACGATTGGGTATACCTTCTACCACAGATCAGAAGGCAAAGTGTTTGTCGCACAGAATGGATCCTTTCTTGAGAAGGAGTTTCTCTCGAAAGAAGTGAGTGGGAGGAAAGTAGAGCTAGACGAGGTTATTGAACCTTCTCTTGAGTTGGAGAGTAGCGCAGCACCTGAAATTGTTCCAGTGCCGTCTGCACCAACAATAGAGGAAGCTAATGACGAGGATCATGAAGCTTCGGACGATGCTACTACTGAACGTCATAGGTCGACAAGGTCACGTGCCCCTCCTGAGTGGTACGGTAACCCTGGCTTAACTGTCTTGTTGGTAGACAACAGTGAACCTGTGAACTATGAGGAAGCAATGATGAGCCCAGACTCTGAGAAATGGCTAGAGTCCATGAAATCCGAATTGGGATCCATGAGCGAAAACCAAGTATGGACTTTGATGGACCCTCCTAGCGACCGAAAGGCCGTTGAGTGCAAATGGATTTTTAAAAGGAAAACGGACGCAGATGGTAATGTTACTGTCTATAAAGCACGGCTTGTCGCGAAAGGTTTTCGACAAGTTCAAGGTGTTGACTACGATGAGACTTTCTCTCCCGTAGCAATGTTTAAGTCCATTCGAATTTTATTAGCAATTGCTGCGTTTCATGATTATGAAATATGGCAGATGGATGTCAAGACTGCGTTCCTCAATGGCAACATTGATGAAGAGTTGTATATGATGCAACCCGAAGGTTTTGTCGATCCTAAGGATGCTGATAAGGTGTGCAAACTTCAGCGTTCCATTTATGGACTGAAGCAAGCATCTCGGAGTTGGAACCTTCATTTTGATCAAGTGCTCAAGAGCTTTGGATTTGTTCCAAATTGCTATGAAGCTTGTATCTACAAGAAAGTGAGTGGGAGCTCAGTGACATTTCTAGTACTATATGTGGATGACATATTGATTATTGGAAATGACATTGGTATGCTTAACGATGTGAAAAGTTATTTGAATAAATGTTTTCAAATGAAAGACCTAGGAGAAGCTACTTATATATTAGGCATCAAAATCTATAGAGATACACAAAGACGGCTAATAGCTTTAAGCCAAAGTATATATCTTGACAAAGTTCTGAAAAGGTTCAGAATGGACAAGGCAAAGAAAGGTTTAGTGCCCATGTTGTTAGGTAAGATATTGAGCAAGGCTCAGTGTCTAGCTACGGTAAATGATAGAGAAACCATGAGCAAAGTGCCTTATGCCTCGGCCATAGGTTCTATCATGTATGACATGCTGTGTACTAGACCGGATGTGTCCAATGCTCTTAGTTTGACGAGCAGATACCAAAGTGATCTAGGAGTGGAACACTGGACAGCCGTGAAGAACATCCTAAAGTATTTAAATAGGACTAAAGAAATGTTCTTGGTCTATGGAGGTGATGAGCAGCTCGTCGTAAAAGGTTACGTCGACGCTAGTTTCGACACCGACCCGGATGATTCTAAATCTCAGACAGGATACGTTTATATTTTGAATGGAGGAGCTGTGAGCTGGAGAAGCTGCAAGCAAAGCGTGATCGCAAGATCTACAGTAGAATCGGAATACATGGCTGTTGCAGAAGCGTCAAGTGAAGGATTTTGGATCAGGAACTTCATCACTGAGCTTGGTGTGGTTCCAAGTGCCTTGGACCCACTGGAGATATTGTGCGACAACACTGGCGCCATAGCATTGGCTAAGGAACCAAGATATCATCCAAAGACCAAGCACATCAACCGCCGATTTCATATAATTCGAGATTATATAACAGATGGAGATCTGAAGATTAGCAAAATACATACGGATCTGAATGTCGCAGATCCGTTGACTAAACCTCTTCCACGAGCAAAACATGATCAGCACCTTAATGCCATGGGTGTTAGATTGTTACCAGATGTAAACTATATTATTGACTCTAGTGCAAGTGGGAGACTGTTGGAATTATGCCCTACAGGAAATAATAAAGATGTTATTATTATAATTCTTGTTCATGATAAAGTTTATATTCCATGCTAGAATTGTATTAAGCGGAAACTTTGATACTTGTGTGGTTTATGAACAACACCATGGCCCTAGTACGCCTCTATGGACTAGCTCATTGATTAATGATGGTTAAGGTTTCCTAACCATAGACATGAGTTGTCGATTAATAATGAGATCATATCATTGGGAGAATGATATGATGGACAGACCCAAATCAAGCAGAGCAATTAGATCGTGTCATCGTGTTCATCTTTGCGAAGCTTTTTCTTATGTCAAATATTGTATTCCTTAGACCATGAGATAATGCAACTCCCTCGTATCGGAAGAAAGCTTTGAGGTCATCAAACGTCATCCTATGAGAGGGTGATCATAAAGGTGTCTCTCAGGTGATCGGAAAGTACTTGTTGGGTTGTATGTATCGAGATGGGATTTGTCCCTCCCAAGTCGGAGAGATATACTTAGGGCCCACTCGGTAATCGATATCAACACCGCTTGCAAGCAAGTGGTTAAGGAGTTAATCACAAAGTGATATCGGAGTATGGAATGAGTAAAGTACTTGCTGTGAACGAGATTGAACTAGGTATGCCGATACCAACGATCAAATCTCGGGCAAGTAAAATATCGCGTGACGAAGGGAATATATATATGGGATTAATTGAATCCTGGCATCGTGGTTCATCCGATATGATTATCGATGAATATTTGGGAGTCAATATGGGTTTCCAGATCCCGCTGTTGATTATTTATAGAAGATCATGTCCGCATATTCTCGAACCCGTAGGGTCACACACTTAACGTGCCTCGACGCTAGGATAGAATGGATAATTGGTTTATGAGTTTTTGTTCGGTGTCTCGGATGAGATCCAGGACATCACGAGAGGTTCCGGAATGGTCCGGAGAATAAGATTCATATAAAGGAAAGCAGTTTTTTGGATTTCAGAATTGTTTTGGAATGTTCGGTATTATATCGGAAGGTTCTAGAAGCTTCCGAAGTGGGACCAACGTGGCCCCACTTGTCGGAGGGGGGCGTGGGCCTACGAGGGAGTTCCCTGGCCGCATTGGGCTAGGGGCACAAGGCCCCATAGGCCCAGCCGGCCAAAACCCTAGGGAAACCCTAGGGGGACCTTCTAGAAGGGGGGGAAGACTTGCCCCCCACTCCACCCTTGGGGCCGCCGCCCTAGGGCTTGGAGGAGGGGGCAAGGGGGCCGGCCAGCCCTCTAAATAAAGAGGGCAGGGGAGCATCCTCCTCCCACCCCTCCTTGAACCCTAGCCGCCTACCTGCTGCCCTCCAGATCTCTCTCTCCCGACTGCGCGTAGGCGAAGCCCTGCCGCAGAAACTCTCCACCTTTGCACCACGCCTCGTGCTGTAGATCCAATCTATCTCTCCACCCCACTTGCTGGACCGAGGAAGGAGGAGACGTTGCGGTGCCGTACGTGTGCATCTCTCGGAGGCGTCGCCACTTGCGGCGTTGGATCGGATCAGATCGCAAGGAGGAGAAGGCTAGTACGACTACATCAACCACGTTCTGTTGAACGTTCTGATGTGCGATTTCTTCAAGGGTATGAAGATCTCACCTATCCCTCTCATTGATTGCATCTCCTAGATTAGATCTTGGCTTTCCCGTTCGCATCCGTAGAATTTTTTTGATTTACTATGCTGCGAAACCCTTCACAGATTTCTGCCGGGGAAATTCCTTCCCGGAGAGGGAAGATCTTCGCCATCAACACCGTCATCAAGCTAGGCTTCATCGGGATCATCATCATCCACACCATCATCTCCACCAGCACCATCATCACCACTTCGTCCCGCTGTAACAATTGTGTTGGATATTGCTTTAGTTCTTAGGGGAAACTTTCCCGGTTTAATTACTATTGTAGTTGATGCTTGTGAGTGGAACCATTGGATTATTGTTTACGTTCAGATTGTTATTCATCACCATATCATCTTTGATCTTGATCCATATGATGTCTTCTAAGTAGTTCGTCTAGTTCTTGAGGACATGGGAGAAGTCATGTTGTTATTAGTGGATTTGTGTTGAGTTATTATTCAATGGTTTAGTATTTAAGTTGTGGTTCTATTCTTCTAGTGGTGTCATGTGAATTTCGACTACATGATACTTCACCGTTTATGGGCCTAGGGGAATGCATTGTGTATTTGGCTACTAATTGTGGGGCTGCCGGAGTGATAGAAACCTGAACCCCCGTTAGGACACCATTGCATAAGGGAGTGTAGGATCTCAGAGTTTAAGGTTGTGGTTAGATTTATATCTTAAATACTTTCCTATAGTTACAGATGTTTGTAGAGAACGATAAGCTGACAAAGGCCCTCGAGAATCCTGAAAAAGTCAGACGAACATGAGGATTTGGACCATCTTTTCCATGCAAGATTGGGTTTCCCGAGTGCATTGACACTTATAGAAGCCGATCAAGAAAAACAAACCGGCAGAAGGCGGAGGAGGTAACGCGGTTGGAGGTGGATGAAAAAAAGAATGAGGAATTTCAAGCCATGTTCAAGCCACAGCAGGAACAGATTAATGAACTTAGAGTACTGGCCCGACAACAATATCATGCATTTGACAGCACGGTGGGCCCATATCAGCGGAGAGCAGCATGACTTCCACAGAGGTATAAGCTAATAATGTACTGCTGATCGAGAATAATGCACCGATGACAGATGATACGGCCGGTGCAACAATGTTTCGCTACCTCGTGGATGAACTCGAGGCAAGGACAGCTTATGAGCTACATGTGACACTGAAGAACACGCCGCCAACGATTCGTATTGCTCGCGCAGGGAAATCGGACATGATTGCGTTCTCTGCATGTGTGAGTTACGAGGCGTCGCTGACCTAAGCCTACGTCGTCCTAGCTGACATGGGCAGATGAGCCGTCACATCGAAGATTCCGACATGGACGGATCCAATCCGACTACGGAAGAGTACGATGGAAGATTCAACATTTCTCCGACTTACAAGTTGTAGACGGAGAAAGCTTTGCAGGGTTCTTTGGGAGGACTACAAGATACTGCTTGACGATTTGCCGACATCCATCTAGACGGAGCATCCCACGTGAAAAGGCAAGACGGCGCAAGATCTCGGAGTTCTCCGGGGGCTACTGTTGGGGATATGCTATATGGGTATCCCTATAGCATGTCTCTTATCCGGCTAACCCGGGTGGCCCACAGTTGGTAGCGTGGCCTATGGCCTGCTGGGCGGCTCAGTTAGATGGATCCAGAAGAGATGCCCATGCCGGATAAAGGAAGGCTACGGTGGAGTCACCAGCGTATCCAGAGCCTTAGAGTGCAATATACACTAGACTAATAATAGACAGTGTAGGACTCTGTAACCTATCCGGCTAGGACTTTTTCCTGTAACCCTAGGACCTGGAGACTATATAAGTCGAGCCTATGGGAGCCTTTAGGACACGATCATAGACAAACTTCACACAACCTCGCACAGCGAACCAATCCCTGTAACTCGGCGTATTGCCCTTACAATGATTTATAGCAGGAGTAGGATTCCGCCACCGTCGTGGGATCTGAACCTGGATAAGCTGTGTTATCTCGTACCCGTCAACCGTCCGCCTTCCCCCACGTCTCTAAACACGCAATGTGAGGACCCCTCCATGGCGTACTCGTCGGCAATACCACGACAGCTACTTTGGCTGACCGTCATCCACAATTTTGAATATACTCTTTTATTCATTCAAAGGTGTTATACGTATACTAGTACTAACTAGCAAAGTGTCAATGCGATTGCTACCGCATATATACTAATTAAAATTATACAGGTATAGTTGTGATATAATTTAAAATTTAAAAATAATTAATATTGTTCTTGCACGATAAACATGTTAAAATTCTCACATTCTCGTGGAATTGCAGTAAACATGTTTATAAATATTTTTTTATGAACACGGCTAATGATATTAGTGTAATTAACACACTACACTTGATTTATTCCCGAAGTGTGCTATAGCACTAAGCCATAAATTATAGCAAAAAAATTGGTCATAAGATGACTTCATGTACGCATACAAAAATACTTATGAGCATTTTATTAATAGATAATACCAAATGGTCGGAAGGAACATATTATGAAAGTGACTCGTTGCTGAGAGACGGATAGAAACAAAATGATCACGTGCAACATGAACGGAGAAATTTTATGAAAAATACACCCAAGTCTGAAGATTCATGTTTTGTGCTTGAACCGACTCTTTACCATATTGTACATGGAAATTGAAGCAAGAAAGTTCTTGGCGAGACTAAATTAATTAAACAACAAAATCTTGTTTAGGTCCATCTCCCGCAACGCCGGGTCGAATCTTAACAAATTTAAGTCAACTAATTTAGGTCAAAAAGAATAGTAGACAATATCTTCTCAGAAGAAACTTGTCCATAATATATGTGCGTCTGAAAAACCAACATAGCAATTTCATAAGATATTATGTACTCGGTAGGGGAGGTTGGGCCCGGCGTGGTCAAGGGTGAAAAAGACCACCGTCATGAGAGACCAAGGGCGGATCCACATGGTTGCACATCGTGGTCATACATCGATCTTAACATATAGTGAAAATTTAAATAAACTGTATTTTTTATGAAATTCTACCGATTTATTAATAATTATAACAGCAATACAAAGAAACCTAAAAGTAATAAATACAAATATGTTCATGGACCACCTAGCGACGACTACAAACACTAGCACAAGCCGAAAACGTGTCGTCGTCCTCGTCCCTTCATCACCGGAGCTTGTCGTAGTAGAGCTTGTTGTAGTAGACGAACATAAAATCGTGATGGTAAGGCTCCAAAGGACCAACATACTAAAGCAACAACCATCGCCAATGATGACATCCATACATCGAAAGAGACTAGCCTGAACTCCAAGGAGATCCGCCGGACAAACGACTCCACGCGCCTCCGCCGGTGCTAGATGCACCACTAGAGCTAGGATACAACGGAGAAGACCTTATTCTGATTTCAAGATGTAGCCGCCGCCTTAACATCCTGAGAAAGACACCGAAAAATACCTAAACAAATAACAAGAAACCTCCCGCCGATCGACGAGAGACAGTGGTCCGCCACCCCCCCCACCCCCCCCCCCCCCCCCACCCCCACCCCCCGAGGCCCAAGGCTACAGGAGGCGAAGCAGACCAATGGCGTCGACGGCTGGAGTACCAAACCCTAGATGGGTTTTACTTCGCCTCCACGATCGCTTTTCTCGTGACTCCTCAGATACCGGTTCGTGTCTGGTATATTCTAAGTTATGTTACTTTATTCATGCAGAATACAGATCAAAATAATTTGTAAAAACTTGATGGTACTCCTACATCATTCACTTGTCCACATACAATATTTTTAGATTTTCTGATTAATCTTCTAAACTCGTCCTTTTAATTTTCTGGCAAAAAAGAGTGAGAGAGCTTGCTTTTTATTTGAGGGGTGAGTGGGAGAGCATGCTGTAAGTCCTGATTCCATTCGGGCTACGTTACAGCCCACGATCGTAATAAAAGACAAACTGGTATGGGCCTAGCTTGTAGCAGAGCGGCCTACATGCCACTCGACTCGCCACCAGCCCACCACTCTCTCGCTGCGGCCTCGCCTCCCAGTCGAATCGGTTCGATGAGACGATGACGGTGGCCGGCGCACGCTGCCTCATTCTGACGGCCCCCACCATCGCCCCCTCCTCCGCCTTGCTCCGGCTCCCCAGGGTCACCCGCCGCCCAGGCCCCGCGCTCTCCTGCTCGGCCTTGCCGCTCACCTCCATGGACGCGCCGCCGGAGGGTTACCGCGCAAACGTCGGCATCTGCCTCGCCGACCCCTCACTCACCAAGGCAACCCCCTCCCCTTCCTGCCCTCCTACTTCCCGTTTATGCTCTCGATGCCGCCATCTCCGGCTGACCGCTTCGATCCTCCTCTCCAGATTTTCTGCGCGTCCCGGATCGACAACCCCAGCGCGTGGCAGATGCCTCAGGTACCCAAGTATATCTACTGCCAGCCAGTGGCAGTTGTTCTTCAGTAGCCTAAGTATCGATTGCTATCATTTCGTGCTGCATTCTGGTAGAAATTAAACCGGCCCCTGATTTTCCCGAGTGCTTTGTCGCCGCAGGGTGGTATAGACCTAGGTGAAGAACCCAGAGCGGCCGCAGTAAGGGAATTGAGGGAAGAAACCGGTGTTACATCTGCCGAGATCGTCGCCGAGGTCAGTCGACAGCCATTCGCTTGCTCGGTTGCTTCCCAAGTTCTTATGATCATGATTCGTTTTCAAGCATAGCAGAAACGAAATGACCACTTTCAGCTGTCCTAAAGATTGATAAGTTGTCCCTGTCTTTGACGAATATGTAGTTCAAATAATCTCTTTCCATAATTATTCTCAAAAGATATTTCTGCTGATCGTGTTATGCGTGTCCGTGTAGGCTCCCAATTGGTTAACATATGATTTCCCCGCGGATGTTAGAGACAAGCTGAATGCTAGGTGGGGAACAAACTGGAAGGGGCAGGCTCAGAAATGGTAAGCCTGCTGAACTACTTGTGCTAAGAACAATGCCCGCTATCCACAGTGTGCTGTGGGTCTTTGCCTGTTCCGACCTGCAAGAATAGTCCTACCAAAAACGTTTTATAGAATTTCAAACTTGGATGCCTAATCATCACTGCCTAACATGTTCATATGTAACCTGATATTGGCTTGTTTTGGTGAACAAATGATTAAGTCACCCAGTTTCCAGATGGCATAGCAATTAACAGACAAAATACTCCAACCCCAGGATGCAACTGGGTAGCTATAGCCTACAACTCCAAATAACAACACTATTATACATGACATGTAGTGATCCTCAAACTAAATCTGCTATCAGTTGACTTGTTAGAAAAATCCATTTAAATATGCCGCATCATAAGTGTCCATGCTGATATCTTAACATGCCTTAATATAGATTATCCTTACTGATAGAACATGCTTCATTGTCCATTTCACTGTATGCATTGAAATTTATAACTACATTGAAAGGTTTTATGTGCATAGTTGTATGTAACATACATGTTACGGTTCCATTTCCGAGAAACCACCTTTTGTATAGAAGTCTATTTCACACCCTATACCTAGCATGATGCTCCTGTGCATTTAAACTTGCAATTGTTAATGAATCATTTGTCATTATACTATATGCACTCATATGCATGTGCAGGGTACATTGTGCACACCGTCTTCCACTGTGTGCATGTGCACAACTGCATATACACATGTCTCCAGCTGTAGTACATTGAAAAATATAATACGAGATGCATGGACAAATATTCAATAAGAATCTTCTTACGAAGGAATAGAGGAATATGTAGGTAAATCTGATGTGCCATTAAACTGTGAGTGATGGACAGCTTGAATCTATACAACCCACTCACGTGCATTCAAGGGTTATACTTGTGCTGATCCAAAGTATTCCTGTAACTTTTACACAAGTTTTGGTCTTCAATGGAACTGTGGAATCCCAAGCGCTCAATTTTTAGGCTTCTGGAAGTCAAAACGCAAAAATAACTGTAGTAAGGTCGAGTTATATCTATATATTGGATTGACATAGAAACACAATCCGACAATCCATATGTTGGTGACCATAACTCTTTCTAAGTTATACCTCTGTTGTTATCTCCTCATACTGTCTTATGCTTTTTGATAGCTTGGTATTGGTCCATACCTATTAACTTCCCCAAAGGCTGGTGTCACTGGTATAAATATTGTGGTTGTAGTCTGTATGTCCCAAATTTGGCTCGAATTATGTCCATGGATGTATGCTACAGCCCACTTATACCATCTCATCATCTATCTCTTACTCTTCCATGTAGTCCTACTAGGCTTGGGCATTGACTTGTCTTGTCATGCAGTTAGGCCCAGTAAGACTTGTGTAAGTTGCAACTTGGTTAGATGTTATTTTGTGTTAATTGCTGTCAGTGGTACTGATATCTTCCCATTGTTCTTGATTTGATATGTATACATAAAAGTAGAGAACATTTATGAATTAACCATGCTTGGTAGTTAACTGTGGACTCGTAACGCAAATGAGCAGGTTTCTATTCAGACTTACCGGGACTGACGATGAGATCAACCTGATGGGCGACGGATCTGAGAAGCCAGAGTTTTCCGAATGGACGTGGATGACACCCGAGCAAGTGATTGAGAAGGTGGTCCATCTTCCGAGCTCGATAATGCCCGGCCCTCCTGTTTCCTGAATCTGTGTGTGGTGTTACCTAATATAGTTCCATGTTGCACAGGCTGTTGAATTCAAGAAACCTGTGTATGAGGAGACACTGAAGCACTTTGCCCCATATCTACAGTCAGATCCACCAGCTTCATCATAGGTCCGTGCAGTTTCCATAAGTTCTACATCTGCAGCTGCGCCCTCAATAATTCCTCAAAATGTACCTACTGGAGCGCAGTGTGAAGCATTTTTAGAGCGATTCCGCTGCTAACAAGTTATATCCTGGCATAGGATCCCCATATTTTGGTCTCAGCATTGAGATGTGTATGTTGTTACAATATTATTGATGTGACTACAGTATCCCCCGCGGCCAGCCGATTTGGTCCCTAGTTCTGGCAAATATTGGTGCCATGCAACATACCAGCAAGAGAAAGGAGCACGGTGCCCCTGTCATGAATCAATGCTTCACAATCTCTTGTTGCCGACATGACTCGAATTTACAGGTACAGCCAACTCCTCAAACAGCAGCATCTGATGATACATACGTACGTGTCGAATTAGGTAGCCGGTCTTTGTGTATTTAGCAGCAAAAAGACAACCTGTCGCTCGCACACTTTGTATTCTGTGTCTGCGTCATGATAATGTGCGTCGATATGTGAGGTCATGAGGAAACGCGGTGCAACGTGGTTAGGATGATACTGAGACGCATCGGTTGCGCCACCTCCAGATCTTGTTGGACTGTGCCCTCGATCAATAATTTCCTCAGCATATGTTGGAGCCGTGCGAGTACCTTTAGAACGCGTGGCGTTTCGGTGCTAACTCTTATATCCTGGCATTGGATCCCCGTTGTTTGATCGTGCTCCTGAGTCCGCAATGAGACGTGTGTATGTTGTTACAGCAATAGTTTGGCTACAGTTAGTCCCCTCGCGCAGTCCATTTGGTATCTAGTTCTGGCGCTGTTGTGTCATGTCATGCTGCATAAACAACAGGGCCGGATATTTTTCAGCAGAGAGAAAACAGCGCATTGCCCCTGTGCTTCATAATCTTTTTTCGTCGACATAACCTCAAATTTACATGTTATACATATGCTCCAACGTGTAGAATTTGGTAGCGATGAGAAGGGTCTCTGCGTATTTAGCAGCAAGTGTCACAAATGGCCTGAATTGAGTTGTGCTGTTGGCCTTTTAACTTGGCTTTGGAAGCAACAAAGGCACAAGTCTGTCGTCCTCACTTTGTACCGTGTTGTCTGTGTCATGATATTGTCTGTCCCATGAGGAAATGCAGTGCGGGTGCATCGCTTGCGCCGCCTCCGGATCTTGCAGCAGCGTAGTGCGCGAAGCATGGGAGATGTTAAATGCTGTGAGAGGTTGGTCGGGCCTGGCCGGAGTCAATATTGTTTCGCTGTGTGTTGGTGGCCTGCCCTCTTTTTCCTCATGAACTGGGCAGCTCCATGCCGTGGCTTTGATTTGTACCCTTTTGTGACTGCACTGCACTGGCGGTAACGGCGAACACGGATCCCAGCGTTGCAATGCAACTCGAACAAAAAGCGGGCAGCAACACAAGGCAGCATACAAATTTGGAGAGAATATACTAAGAAGAAAATGGTCTTTGAAAAGGAATTTTGCGTGCTACTATTTGATCTTGAGGTTAATCACCTTAATTAATGGCCATATATCACTGTCCTGGGAGACCTGCACTTCGGGTCGCGGCAAGTGGTAGTTGTAACCTTCAACACAGGTATGGTATGAGCACATCTGGGCCAGAGGCCAGAGCCCACGGCACACCACTCTCGATCTCACCAGAGCTTTAACCTGAAGCGGGTGGCGGCCATGTCGTGGATGGGGAACCAACCAGCCGAAGCTGCCATTGCCAAGTGGCAACCGAAGCTGCCATGTGAGATGCCTGCCAGTGGGCAAGCGAGAGAGCACAAGGCCAGAGGCCGATGGGCGATGGGAAGCGAAGCTTCAATGATTGCCACACCGGCCGGCGTCAGAGTTTGGCTGCGCCACCACACCACACATGCACATGTTTGCTTCTCTCCCTCCACATGCACACAGCAAGCACAATCAGTATATATGATGAGAGGAAAGGCGAAGCAGGGACTGCCGTGTATCGTCGTCTCGCTTTCTTCGTATAAGATGAAGTCCACCATATGCACGTGGTGGACTGCATTTTACCTTGCTGTACCTTCAGTCAAACATCGTAACACAGGAGCATCCGTTGATCTTCTGCAAACATTCTACGTGGCTTGTTGGCCGATTATCAAGGCTGATATCATGGCGGCCTTCCTCTCTCTTTGGGAGGGGGATTCGCGCGGGCTCCACGCGACCAACAAGGCCCTGATCACGTTGCTCCCTAAACACCCGGGGGCGGTGGAAGTCAGGGACTTCCGCTCCATCAGCCTGATTCACAGCGTTGCGAAGCTGGTGGCGAAGGTTCTCTCGGTTCGTTTGGCGCCGAGGATGCCCCAGCTAGTGGGCCCCCACCAGAGTGCCTTCATTCGTGGAAGATGCATACACGATAATTTCCAGCTTGTCCAGAGCACGGCCCGCAAGCTCCATCGGCTCAAGCTAGCGGCGGTCTTGTTGAAGCTGGACATCACGAAAGCTTTCGACACGGTGGATTGGGCCTTTCTGCTAGAGGTCCTGACCAAGTTGGGCTTCGGGCCTAGGTGGATCTGCATGATCGGTGGGATGCTAAGTTCGGCATCGACGAGGGTCCTGGTGAACGGCGCCCCTGGGCTCTGATCTTCAACAGGCGGGGGCTGAGACAAGGGGACCCCCTATCACCTCTGCTCTTTGATGCGGTGATGGATGTCCTCCACAGGCTGTTTGAGAAAGCCTCAGCTGTGGGGCTTTTGTCAGAGCTGGCGCCGAACGGCCTACGCCACCGCACCTCCCTGTATGCGGATGATGTCGTCACCTTCATCCGCCCCACCCCCTGGACTTGCGCACCTGCGCGGCGATACTGGGAGATTTTGGTGAGGCCTCCGGACTGTGCACTAACCTGGCCAAATGCTCGATTCACCCCATTCAGTGCTCGACGGAGCAAGTGGAGCTCGCGCGTGGGATTCTCGGATGCGATGTCAGCTCCTTCCCCTGCCGGTACCTGGGACTCCCTCTCAGCCTTCGCAGGCCCACGGAGGCCCAGCTACAGTCTATAGTGGATAATGCGGCAAACAGACTTCAGCCGTGGTGTGCGGGCCTGCTCACCAGGGGTGGCCGGATCACGTTGGTAAAGACCACGCTCTCAGCCATTTCGGTCCACGCCCTCATGTCCCTGGATGTTCCCCCGCAGACGACCGTGGCATTTCAAAAGTTGGTCCGGGCCTTCCTGTGGAAAGGCAGGAGGGAGATCAAGGGCGGCCACTTCTTGGTCGCTTGGGATCGGGTCTGTTCGCCGAAGGAGTTTGGTGGGTTGGGTATTCCCAACCTTCGCCTCCTTGGCTTTGTGCTGAGATGCCGATGGGCGTGGCTGCAGAGGGTGGACCCCTCCAAGCCCTGGGGCGAGTTTGACCTGAGCTTGCCCCGCCAGTCTTTGGAGTTGTTTTACGCCGCCACCAGCTACACGTTGGGCAATGGTTTGGGGGCCAAATTCTGGCTTGATCGGTGGATCAATGGCCGTAGGGTGGAGGAGATTGCCCCTAACCTGCTAGCGGCGATTCCCCCGGCCAAGCGGCGCGCCCGTTTGGTCAAGGAGGGACTGGAGGGTGAGTGGCTTAGGGACTGCGGGCCTGACCTCAGTGCGGAGGCGGTGCCGGAGTTCTTCCTGCTGTGGCACGCGCTGGCCGGGATCCAGCTGGCTCCGAAGCGGGAGGACGTGCTGACCTGGCATTGGTCCAACGATGGGCAGTACTCGGCCAAGTCGGCCTACATGGCATTCTTCGCAGGCATGGTGCGTGCGCCAGGTGCCACCCAGATCTGGCGGTCCCGTGCCCCATAGAGTTGTAAGTTCTTCGCCTGGTTGGCATCTAGACATAGGTGCTGGACAGCTGACCGGCTGGAGCGACGGGGACTGCCTCGGCCGTCCAGGTGCCCGATGTGCGACCAAGCGCAGGAGAGAATCCAGCACGTCTTGTTGGGTTGCGTGGTGGCCAGGGAGGTTTGGGCCTGGGTGCTGCACCAGTGGGATATGGACCATTGGCTACCTACGGCCGACGCCGACCTCCTTCTCTGGTGGACGTCGAGGCCTTGCCGGAAGGCCTACCAGCGGGACCTCTGAACGGCGATCATCCTGGTCTTCTGGTGCTTGTGGAGACACCGAAACGACGTCGTCTTCAACGGGGTGCTGCCGAGAGCTGAGACCATCAAGACCAGGATTCGGGACGATTTTAGGCAGTGGCGGCTTGCAGGACTCTTCCGTAGAAAGAGATTTGGCTTTCCGGAGCCGGCGACGGCGGTGGGGTTAGGAGAGTAGGCTCAGGGTGTGAGGGAGCTACCACCCTCCTCTGTTGGTAGCAGTATGTGCCGCCTAGCGGTGTTGTAACTGCCGTCGGCAGCTTCTTCTATATGTTTGGTACACCTCCGAGGGTGTATCCTAGAAAAATCTTCTCCTGCAAGTTCCCGATGTCAGCTGCAGCAGTTGGGAGAGGAAACGGGATCGTCGAGGTCGAGGCCACCCCTGTCATGCACCACAGTCTACTCAAGGTCAATCTGGCCGACAGTACGTACGTGCTCCAGTCCAGGTATATATGCCGCATGCCGTGTTCCAGGCAAGGATGCCACTGCTCCTCCTGCAGCTCGATCATCATCGATCGCCTGATTATTCAGTTATTAGTTCAGTGATCTGACCTTCACACCGCCTGATTATTCAGTTATTAGTTCAGTGATCTGACCTTCACACCGCCTAATTATTTAGTTATTAGTTCAGTGATCTGACCTGCACGCATACGCCTCAAGTTGGCCTCATGCATGCATGCGCGTGCAAACCCAATGAAGAAGCGTTTGACGTCTTGATCATCTGCTCTAGAGTAAAAAAAAAATAGATGATCCTGTTCAAGATGAAGGAGAGATGATGCATATATATACGGGAAAGCGGTTTGAAGATTTGAACCCCAACGTCGAGATCTTGGTCGGTCGGTCGTTCGTACCCTAAAATATTGAATCCTGCTCTAAATTGAACTCATCTAGACATGTTTGGTACACCGGGAAAGCGACAATCTCCTGTCGGTATTAGGCCTTCCACGGTGTAGGCGGTGCCCAAGGCCTCAAAATCACATCGATGCCTTGACAAAAAAATTTGGCACCGGTCTCACGGTGTGGTGGATCCCTATGAAAAAAGCAGGACCCATGTTAGGATAAAAAACTCTATCGATCCAACCTCCATCTCTCCTTCGTGCCTTGTTTAGAAATCTATGGCGTTGTTTAATTAGATGTTAAAAGCTAAGGTAGTACGACGAGCTGTTCAGATGGATCAAGCTCCATTCCCGTCCCGTCCATATCCATTGCCAGCCGCCCGCGAATCAGGATCCTCCCAGTGATGGGAATTGATCTCAGATGGCGCCTTGCTACTCGTCTTGCCTGAGACCGGCGCCCAAGAAGTTGATCTTCGCCGATCTAGACCTGCTATGCGTGTCGGCGGAGGTGCTAGGCTTGGTTGCGTTCAAGGTGGTGTACATGATCGTGATGGACAGCGACGACGCGGTGACCGTGAGAGTTCTGCAGAGCGGCGACGCGGTGGCCGTGAGCCGGAGTTCTACAAAAATTGGCGTCATGTAGGACCATCTGTGTCACCCCTCCCGCGCCCCTACTACTTCAGTAAGCTCATCTTGTGAGACGTCAGTTGCAATTGGTACTTTTAATCTTAATATTTTATTGGCTTTCCAGTTAGGACATCGGAGCACATAGTTGCTCTGGTTCCCTAAAAAAAAATTGGGCACCGGCATTCGATGCCTGAAAAGGCGCTTGGGCTCCGATTTGGCTATTGCGGAGGGCCTTATAGACTACTCTTACTGGAAGTAGGGCCCAGTGTCATATTCATTTTCTTCCCCAAATTTTTTTCTAGTTTGCATGCAAATCAACCATGTTCCTCGCTGCTGCCGCATTTCCCTGTGCCTCTTGACCGCCGCCGCGACTCCACCGGATCCCACAATGTACCTCGCCGCCGTGGAGACCTAGTATCGGGATAGACGCGTTTAACAAACCGATGGATAGGTAACACATGTATCTGAAATTTATTTTAGTGTGTAGGTTCACTCATTTTTCTATGAACCTATGCACTAAAATATGTATAGATACATACGTTTTAGAAAATACTAAATATCTTATATTTGAAACGGAGGGAGTATTTCTTCCAAAAATTAGTCATTTGGATTTTTCTAAATTCTAATATATATGCATACTAAAACATGTTTAAATTCATACAAACCTAAACATATTCAAGTTATTTCCGTCTATTCATATTAAGTGTCACTAAACTGAATGTATCTAGATATGTTTTAGTTATGTTTTAGTTCTAGATACATCCGATTCAACGACAAAATATGGATGTAGCAAGTACTTATTTTCGGACGGATATTACTGATTTGGTAAACTTGTCGGTGGTATATGTCGTGGTCAACAAGCACACGTCTTGAAGACTCAAGAAGTCAGTGTCGTGCTTGCATTATATAGCGAAATCGTACGTGAGTGAAACTCCCTAGCTTCAAATGTGCATCCTCTCTTTTGACCTCACCTTGCTTTCTTCTCTCCTTTTGTCTTTAGGCATGCATGCACCGGCCGGCTGGTAGACTTGTCTCGTTTTCTTTCCTTTTTTTTTTGTTGAGAGGTCTCGTTTTCTTTTCAGCAATGCAAGACGGATATGGATGCGTCTCGCTTCCTGTCCAGGACTGTTCCTTTTTTTTACAAGTACTACAGACGACGCAGTTGCTGTAATCTCTCAACTCATTTCAAGTGTGTATGTCAAAAGCAATACAGAGTGTATAAACAATCCAAGTTTTATTCTCTCAGGGGGAGTCGGGAGAAGACTTTCTTCGAAGATATATCACCAAGAGAGTACTACGACTCTCTGCTTTAACATCCACGAAACCAATACAAGTACGTAGTAGATATGTGGCTGGGTCAGCATGATGACAGGACTCGATTAACCAAAGCTTTTGGGTTCCATTATATTTCGTCCAGGGATTAGTGCGTACGTAGCTCTGATGAGATTCCGAAGAACAGAATCATTGGGTCACATGCATGCATGCATGGCCCTAGATATGAATGTCTGCTTGGCACTGAAAGCATGCATGCATGAATGTCTGCTTTCTGCTAGTACGTACTGATAGCTAATCTCCCGTCATCATCATAGAAGTAGTAGCAACTAGCAGGGCATCCTGGCGCGGTGCTAGTTGAAAAGAAGAAGAAAAAACAAGGCCAGTCGTTCCCCCGAGCAGGCCCGCACTCAAAAAAATTGACACACGAGACCACTGTTACATACCACCACCACCACCACCGAAGAATAATCTGATCGAAGCCGGCTGGACTGTGCATGAAACCGATCGATCAACCCCCAATCGCACCATACGTGACCCAGAATCGAAACAGCACAGAGGTGGAAAGGAGCAAATTACAAAAGATCACCATCTGTTCAAAAAAAAAAAAAGATCACCATAATTAATAAATAGAAGAAAAGTTAGTATCAACCCTTCAGAAAAAAACAGCAACATTTTGGTGTCTGTTTAATGACTTTGCCACAATTGTGGTTGGGTGGAAAAAGAAGTAAAGCGACTCTCTTGCTTTTCCGGACCAAATTTAATCAATCCTCGAGTAAACTTCGCCGAAATGACTGACCATGCCATTAATAGTAGTATGTAATGTGTCTGTTCTTGTAAAAGAAGCCGGTTTGCTATTAATCAACCGCGTGCCGTGTCGATCGGTTTCGTGCTGCCAATTAAAGATGGATCCACGAGGATGATGTTGGTGCGCGACAGATCACAATATACTTCTTTCGTCTTAAAATAGATATTTCAGATTTGCTAAAGTTTACATGAACATACCGGGATAGATGGAATGGATGGATTAGTAACACGCAAGGCACCGGCAGACCGTAATTGAAAAGTGCCTACAGCTGGTCTGCACGAGTCAATGCATGACATCTTTGTTCATTTGCTCTAGAGTCTATGCTACATGCATGTTGGATTAATTGACTCCATGCAGAATAAATTAAGTAATATTATTGCATTTGATTTAGTACTTTCATGTAGTAAGTGTGTGTTACCGTTGTCGGTGATACTAGTATATGCCATGGTCAGCAGCCGGCCGGCACTTTCGAAGGCTAAAAGTACAGTGTCTTGATTGGATTGGATTTACAGTGGCCGGAGTAGTAAAATCCCCTCTTTTGCTTTCTCCTCTCCTTTGCCTTTCTGCATGCACCGGCCGGTAGAGTAGAGTAGTCTAGTCTCGTCGCAAGACATAACCCTATGCATATATGCTTTGCTTGTCTCTTGCTGTCCAAGACTCTTCCCTTTTCCCATCTAAATTCAGATCACCTCCCCTGTGCACACAACGCAGTTTATTGTTTTCTTTGGTCTAGAGATTAATTAACCATAGATAAGATATACTAGTTCTCACTCACTAATGAGATTCTCAACGAAGAAAACAGAATCATTGTCCCACATGCATGTATATATGGCGCCCCTCCGTCCGTCCAGGCATGAATTTCTGCCTTGTACTGTGCCGAAAGCTAATTAATCTGCCCTGCCATGATCACTCACACTACCGGCCGTCCGCGCGTACGTGGCCCAAAATCAAGCTAGAGGAAGCTTCACCGCAATGTGTCCTCCTACATGCGCTCTCGTAGCTAGTAGCTTGGTTGCCATTGCTAGTCGCGTGTACCGTGTCCATTTTTTTTCTGTACCGCTCGATCGCTATTAATCGATCGTGTGCCGTACGTGTCGGTTAATTTCTAACTAGTAGTCCCGGTTAATCGAGACCGATGGCGACGACAAGAAATCTTGGGCTTAACCGTACGTCACCTTGTTTTTTTTTACATGCCACGTCACCTTGCTTTTTTTTTTTTTGAAAGAAACGTCACCTTGTTGATCTGATTGTACAGTTAAATTAACCGCTCTTGTATACTAGTAGTATTCTTCTCCCTGGTCCTCCTTGAGACCTTGATTTTCATTTTGTTTAGAACCAAATGTATGCAAGGGTCAAGGTCATTCCAACTGGCGCAGTGCGTGACTGTGCCCGAGAAACCGCATGTGTTTTCTGAGAAACTAAGCAGGGATGTTTGCGTGCGTGTGAGATGCTGCACACAGCTGTAATTGTACATAGTAGTAGTTAAATTGGTTCAACATGCACGGGACACGGACAGGAGGCATATATACCGGGATGGAATGGATGGATGGATTGGTAGCAGACTGTAGTCTCTTAAGCTCCACAGCTCGATCGCCTGATTATTTATTCAGATAGTAGTTAATCTTATTACGGATCTGCACGCCCCAAGTTGGCCTCATGGATTGCGCATGCCAAGCCAAAGGGAAAACCTTTTGAAATCTTTTTTCGGTCGGTCTAGACCTCTGGAGTAATACTACTACTAGACTAGACAAGACTACATGATGGATTATTTGACTTCATCAGAATATACGAAGCAATAATAGTATCTGCTCGATCAGTAAGTAGTAATTCCATTTGATTTACTCCTACTTCTAAAGATGCTTTTACCGGATATAGTTGTACGTCAACGTGTTTGTGTCATGACAGTCGGTGATACATGTCATGTCATGATCAGGCGGCCGACATGGCGACATTTCGAAGGCTGGAGAAATGCCTGCGGAATTCCTGCCATCGGAATGTGTTGGGCATCTTCTCTTTTGACCGCAATTCGTAGGTCGCTTTCTCTGCTTTGCCTTTCTCATGCACCGCAATCGTAGGTCGCTTTTCTCTGCCTTGAAACCCTATCAACTCTTTTTCATACACCCGTGTTACATCATCTCCACCGACGTTCCAAAACAGAATGGCCGGCAACAGTGCGCCAGCAGTTACTTTGGGGTCACCACTCGAAACTGCCGGCGGTTTAGAGAATCAAGCATCCCTCGCCTGTATCTTCTAATGATCGCGTCCAACTATCACGCCCTGGCCGGATTCAAACAAAAGTCTGAAATTTAACTAAATTTAATTCAAATTTAGGCCATTTTATAAAGTTTGAATGAAATTCAACATAGAACAAACGAAATTAAAACTACTGTCACGAATAGGGTTCGCGCCGCGGCGCCTACTTGTCGTCATTGTCACCGAGGTAGATCCACTCCGGCTGCCGTGTGTCCTCGTAGATATTCTGCTAGCTTAGCTCGGTTGCTATTATTAATCGCGTGTATCGTGTCCATCTATTTTGTACCGCTCGATCGCCATAAAAGAGCCGGCTTGCTATTAAATCGATCATACGCGGTACTACGTGTCGGTTAATTTAAGTAGTATCGCCACTTAATTGAGACCGTCACCATCAGGAAGAATCTTGGGAAGAATTGTCAACTTGTTTTTTTTTTTGTTGGTTATGGCACGTCACCTTGTCTTGGACTACGCCGAAGTCCAAAAGGAGACATATGCTCGATGCGGCCTCTACACCGACGAAGAACCATTGCCGCCGGCCTCCACAACGCCTTCGGGGACGAACCACTTGAAGACGCGAGGAAGTCGAGCTCCGGGGCAAGGCTCGAAAGAAAGCCTCAAAATCGGAGGTTGAAGACTACATGATGGATTAGTTGACGCCATCAGAATATACTGTACGAACTTATAGTATCTGCTCGATCAGTAAGTAATTCCATTTGAATCACTTCCACAAGATGCTTTCATCGAAAGTGATACTCTTATTGTTGTCGGTGATACATGTCATTTGTCACGGACCGACATGGCGACATTTCGAAGGCTGATGAAGAAAATGTCTTGCTTCAATCAGCGAAATTTCTGGCCTCGGAATGTGTCGGACATCTTCTCTTTTGACCGCAACGTCGCTTTTTCTCTGCTCTTGTTCTTTCTTCTCTGCAAGACATGCATGCATGTTTGCGTCTCTCTTCCTGTCCACCAGATCAACTTTTTTCTACTACACCGTGTGCCACTAGTAGTAAACATAAAACTTTTTTGTATACTGAGTGTGCCCAGTAGTAGTGTACTAGTATATAAGAAATTTTAAAAGTTAAACTCATGTAAATTTGAACGAGATTTTATTGAGAAAATTAATTAGTATATAAAGTACCAAATGTATACTAGTTAAAAGTATACATCACGATAAATCTAATGATATTGGTTTAATATTCTTGGTGTTGATATATTTTACACATTTTTTTTATCAAACTTCATATCGATTTTCCAAAAACTTATATGCACTATATTTTGACAAGAAAGGAAAAAATAAGTATACATAACACATTTTCTTTATCTATTTTCCTAGCTCTTTCTTAAGTATTTTAGATCATCTCCAACGAATGCATTAAAATAGAGCAATTTTTGGCGCGGGAGGGCAAAAAAGTACTCCAAAATGCCCAAATATAGAAAACACACGCAAATTTTGAATGTACGCTAAAAAAAATCTCAATTACGCGTGGCATATATGTGGCACCGGCTGCTGCACGCCGCAAAATATTGAAGCACTCGCGTAGTCCAACTCTCTACGGAAATTTTCCCACCTACTCCCCGCCGTCTACGGCCACACCGCGCTGGACTTCTACATGTAGAGGACTGCGTGAAGGAAGACGAAGAGGGCAGAGAAGAGGAGGAAGAATCTCGAGATAGAGGCCCAGATAGCCGGTCCCTTGACGGTCGAGGACAATGAAGACGAGGGTAGTGATGATGACGAGTAGTAGTTTGTGGTTGATTTAGTGTTGTTTTATCTAGATCTTGGTTGATCTACCGTCATTTATTTTAGGTCGAATTGTTTTTGTTTCGATGTTAATGGAGTACTATCATTTATCTAGAATGTGGATGAACTAGTCCGTGTTTATCTAGTATCCAATTATATATGTTTGCCGATGTTTTTTATTTGTTTTGAATTTATTCGCTTGTGTTTTATTCGTTTATAATGTATTTACATGTGTTTAATGCACATATGTAGAAGAACTAGTGTGGATGAACTAGTCCGTGTTTATCTAGTATCCAATTATATGTTTGCCATTATGTTTTATTTGTTTTGAATTTATTTGCATATGTTTTATTTATTTATAATGTATTTCATGTGTTTGATGCACATATGTAGAAGAACTAGTGTTTGTCACGCCCTGTTTCTCTGTGTCCGAAAAACCGATGCAGGCTACGCGCCATATTCTAGTACTATTTTAGTGTAAAAAAAAACGGTGCCCTATTATATTACATCTGTTGGAGATATTCTTATCATAACTTAATCTCGACGGAACCAAGTAAATCCATTAATTAACCAAGCATATGAAGCTCAACATGACACGAGTGAGTGTACCTAATTAATAAAGTTAACACAGCTCCTCTGAGATTCCGAAGAACAGGATGATTGGGCCACATGCCCCCCTCCATACATTCTTGAATGCTTTTGTACTGAAAGCTAAACTCCCATCATCAACATCATCATAAAAGAAAGAAACAGCAGGGCTGTCCTTCGAGGCCATGATCACAAGACCAGTACCGCCACTGTTACCTTGTCCGTAGTACCAGCACCGAAGGGTGAAGATGGAAGGCGGCCGAACCGATCAACCGCCAACCGACTAGACGTGACGGAGCCGAAAGAGCGCACACGGACCCGATCGGAAAGAAGTACCAGCGCAACGTTGCTTTTTTGTTTCTTTTGCGAATTAAGTTGATTTTACCTATACTCAAATATCTTGGATCATATGTAGTGTTGTCTCGAGAATATTTTGGCTGATATGTACGAGCGCAATGTTTTTTTTTTGTTTCTTTTGCGGATTAAGTTAATTTTACCCGACCGGCTATTTCTATTGCATTAAATGATTATGTTTGAATGATACATGGTAGTGTCTCGAGAATATTTTGGCATTTACATTATCTTTTTGGAATTTGTCCTATCTGCCATTGTTCAAACTTGACATGGTTTGACTTTAGAAAAATTATACATGCTCTTTTTTTGTGTGTGGAATCGGAGGTGTAGTAGTACTAGTAAATTAGAGTAAGCTTCACCCCGACGTCACTTCTCTATATAATAACTCGTCTACACCGTGTCCACTCTTTCTACAGCTCGCTCGCTTGCTAGACGGAGAAAAAAAGGGGGAGCCGGCTTGCCAGTAATGGTGTCGCGTGTGCGTTTAAGTGGTATAGTAGTGCGAATTATTAGGGTGGATGCATGGGTTTGACGCGTAGAGTTGTGAACCGATGGATTGATCTAGTATGCCTTGTCAGTTTAATTTGTTGCACTGATTAAGCAAGATTCATCTTTTATGGCCATGTATGACACGATGCACCCCACACTTCTTGTCTCTTCGTCTCTCTCTCTCTCTCTCTCTCTCTATATATATATATATATATATATATATATATATATATATATATATATATATATATATGTGTGTGTGTGTGTGTGTGTGAAGAGCAAAAAGAAGAAAGAAAATGGGGGAAGAGCCGTGGGAGGTGGGTAGTGAGGGTGGAGTGGTTGCGGAGCTAGAAATGTTGGTCACGCGCATCGTGTGATGACTGATGAGCGAGCGAGTGAATGAGACCACGTAACACTACAACGAGGACGTAACGGAGGGCATCGTGCCGGCCTGGGGCCTACATTACCTTTACGTCCAGTCGGACATACAGGCGGCACGGTACGAGAAATGAACCCGAGACAGACGAGTCGTCAGCACCCAAAGCAGGCAGGCCGCAAGTCGCGTCCTGATCCGATCTGATCTGATCCCGACGATTGCTCCGTCAAAATTAACGACCAAATCCGCAGAGGTTAATACTCATATAGTACATACACGCGGTAAATCTGAATGGACAGCTGGTTTGCCATTGTATTGTAGTAAAAAATACCCGGATCGTGTTGATTGATTCCGTCCGTGCGGGTTAGTAGTTGGGTTGGCTGATTGATTACCTGCCGACACCAGTAGTAGTAGCACTAGGATCGGCAGTCGGATCGCGGGCGGGCCAGGCGGTAATAACTGGTTACGGATTCTATAAGGGATTTGCGCCATTCATTAGCAGCATCACGGTAATTACTGCCACGGAGATGCGCCGAGGGCCACGTAGGGTACGGCACGTAGGAGTAGTACCGTGCCATATGGTTAAGCTGGAATTTGTTTGGGGGGGGGGGGGGGGGGGGGGGGTGGGGGGGGGGGGGTGGGGGGTGACGTGGCGGTCCTAGCAGGCAGGAAGTGGCACCGACACTGGCGGCGACACCAAACTTTATGTCTGTCTGCCTGTCAGACCAAACGAGCCCCGTCGGCACCAGGACCCGCCGATCTGGCAGGGAGGGCAGCCGATCGATCCCGGCGCTTTTCCTGTGCGGCTGCGCCCCTGCCTGCCTGGCCGCGTACGTTCAACGAGTAATCGTCCTCTTTCCTCGTGTTTCCACTTAACCCTGATAAGAATTTTTTATGAGGCTACTTAATCTTGATACGAATTGAGTAGCAGCGGCAGCCGCACCGGCTCTGGAAAAAGAGTAGCAGCATCAACAACACACACACGCGCCTCGAGAGACGTGAAAACAAATCAGATTATTTAACAACTAACAAAGGGGGCAAAAGCGACGTGACTAAAATAATAAAGCCAAAGAAAGAACGATGGCATTTCGTGGACTGGAGTCACGATACCCGACTGTCATCAGTGAGAGAAAAAAAAATGGAACAAAAAGAAGAAGCTGACAAAAAGGAGAAGGACGGGTCAAGGCGCGGGCGAGACAGCCAGCGTGCCCCATCACGGCCCCCAACAACACACATGACATTCCCCCGCTCTGGTCTTTGACACTGCGCGGAAAATGTTTACTACTAGCTGGCTGGCTCATGACACCAAACGGAACCAAATCCCCCTCACCTCGCCGCTTATCCCCCTCATAACACCACCCCACCCTCCCTCTCCCTCCCTCCCTTCTTCCACACCCCAACGGAAATCCGGCGAGCCCACCGCCCCAAACCGCCCGCCCGCCAGCCACCCAGTTTGGGAGGGGGAGAAACCTCGCCTCCACCAATGCACCCTCGCTGGCCCGCCGTAGATAGATAGATAGCCATCCATGGCGGTCCCGCCTCTCCTAACCCTCCTCCTCCTCCCCCTCCTCCTCGCCGCCACCGTCGGCGGCGCGACGATCAACCCGGGGGACCTGGCCGTGCTGGAGGACCTGCGGGGCGCGCTCACGAACCCGGACGCGCTCGGCTGGGGGGCGCCGGGCACCGACCCGTGCAGCGGCGGCGGGTGGGCCCACGTCTCCTGCGACCGCGCGGGCCGGGTCAACAACCTGGACCTCAAGAACGCCGGCCTCGCAGGCACGCTCCCGCCCTCCTTCCCAAAGCTCGACGCGCTGCAGGACCTCAGCCTGCAGAACAACTCCCTCGCCGGCCCGCTCCCCTCCTTCAAGGGCATGGCCTCCCTCCGCGCCGCGTACCTCAACGAGAACAACTTCTCCTCCATCCCGGCCGACTTCTTCGACGGGCTCGGGGACCTCGAGGAGATCTGCCTCGACGGGAACCCGCTCAACGCCTCCCACGGCGGCTGGGCCATCCCGCCGGGCCTCGCCGCCTCCGTGCCGCAGCTCCGGAAGCTCTGGCTCCAGGGCTGCAACCTCACGGGCGCCCTGCCGGACTCCCTCGGCGCCATCACGGGGCTCCAGGAGCTCCGCCTCTCCTACAACTCCCTCTCCGGCCCCATCCCGCCCTCCCTCGCCGCCTCCGGGATCCAGATCCTCTGGCTCAACAACCAGGACGGGGAACGCAAGCTCTCCGGCACCCTCGACGTGCTCGCCGGGATGGTCCACCTCCAGGTCGCCTGGCTGCACGGCAACCAGTTCTCCGGCGCCATCCCCGACGCCATCGCCGCCTGCACGCAGCTCACCACCCTCTACCTCAACGGCAACAGGCTCGTCGGCGTCGTGCCGCCCGCCCTCACCGCCCTGCCACTGCTCAAGGACGTCCAGCTCGACAATAACAACCTCGTGGGGCCGGTTCCTGTGCTCAAGGCGGGCAATGTCACCATCTCCCACAACGGCTTCTGTGGCGCCGCGTGCGCGCCGGAGGTCATGGCGCTGCTCCAGTTCCTCGGCGACGTCGGCTATCCCGAGAGGCTGGCGTGGGCCGGGAACGATCCCTGCAACGACTGGCTGGGCGTCACCTGCGACCAAGGGAAGGTCACCGTGCTCAATCTGCCAGGGTATGGCCTCAATGGCACCATTAGCAGCACTCTGGGGAATCTCTCCACGCTCTCCGATATCAGGCTCCATGACAATAACCTCACCGGGCATGTGCCGGACAGCCTCACAAACCTCAAGTCGCTCAAGAAGCTCGATCTGTCTACCAACAACCTGATAGGGCCGCTGCCTGCGTTCGGCCGGGACGTGATTGTGAATATCGCCGGCAACCCCAACTTCAACGGGACGGCGCCAGGTGTGCCTCCCGGCGGCGATACCCCTCCGTCGCCAACGCCTAGCGCGCCAGCTCATTCAGAAGGCCAAGCTGCCACTGCCGGCGACAGGAAGAACAAGAGATCAGTTATGGTGTTGGCTATTACAATCCCGGTTGCAGTCAGCATGGTGGCTCTCATCTCGCTGGGTGCCGTGGTACTCTTGTGCAAGAAAAACGGGTCGGTTCAGCCGCAGGCAACATCCGTAGTCGTCCACCCCCGTGACAGCTCTGGCCCCGACAACTTGGTCAAGATTGTCATGGCGAGCAATGACAGTTTCGGCGGCACGTCGAGCGGGACCAGCAGTCAGGACAGCGACATTCACATGATCGAGGCACGCAATTTCGTGATCTCTGTGCAGGTTCTCCGAAGCGCCACCAAGAACTTTGCTCAGGACAACGTGCTCGGCCGTGGTGGGTTCGGTGTTGTTTACAAGGGGGTGCTGCACGACGGCACGATGATTGCTGTGAAGAGGATGGAGTCCTCGGTGATCAGCAACAAGGCCCTGGATGAGTTCCAAGCGGAGATTGCCATTCTAACCAAGGTACGGCACCGCAACTTGGTGTCGATACTGGGCTACTCAATCGAAGGGAATGAAAGGCTGCTTGTCTACGAGCACATGTCCAATGGAGCCCTGAGCAAGCATCTGTTCCAGTGGAAGCTGCATGACCTGGAGCCCCTGTCGTGGAAGAAGAGGCTAAACATCGCGCTAGATGTTGCTCGTGGAATGGAGTATCTTCACACCCTGGCACAGCAGTGCTACATCCACAGGGATCTCAAGCCAGCAAACATCCTCCTTGGCGATGATTTCAGAGCAAAGGTGTCAGACTTTGGGCTCCTTAAATCGGCACCAGACGGGAACTTCTCTGTGGCGACCAGACTCGCCGGAACTTTTGGATACTTGGCGCCTGAATATGCTGGTATGACTGGTTTTACTTCACCTTGTTTAATTTGACTGCTTTCTTTCGTTGTAGTTCTGACTGTCAGGTGTTTGTTAATTACCATTATCAGATATAACTAGAAAAAACAATGTAGAATTTCTTAGATAAACAGGGATCGCTACCTGGTCCTGTTACATTTTTTAGTTTAGCAAATAATGTAGATTTTGGGTTAGTGACCTGCTTTATTAAATATACAGTTTACCTCAATCAGTGGCTGAGCACCTATGCTGGTGTGATATCCTGTGAATGCATTGCTGCATGAATAGACTCATATATAGAGAACTCAAGTGATTTGACAAATCTCTTGGAATTTGTGATGAACTGGTCATTCTAATTTTGAAATCCCAGTGTAAATAACCTTATGCAGTAGATACCTGAATTGATTTGATAATGCCATTGGAATTTTTTATGAACTAGTCATTCTAATTGAAAACCCTGTGATTTATTTTTTCTGATTAATTAACCCTGTGATTTATTTTTTCTGATTAATTAACCCTGTGATAAATAGCTTTCAGTTTATCAACTAGGATTTTCCTCTTCCCATTTTTAGGATCTTGAATTGTGGACCTTCTTTATTCAGTATACAGTTTACCTCAACCAGTGATTGAAAGCCTATGCTAGTGCGATAGCCTGTGAGTGCGTTGCTGCCTAAGTAACCTCGTGTAATAGATAGCCGAGTTAATTTGATATAATGATATTGGAATTTGTGATAAACTAGTACCTATAACTGAAAACACTCTGACCAGTAGCTTGCAGTTTATTGCGGAAGTTAGTATTGTGAAGTTTGAACCACCTTGTGATGCAGAAAATAGGAGCTACCATTTGATGAAAAGTTTACCAAGTACTTATCCTTTGCATGTTATGTTATTATGATTCCTGAACTGCGGTTGACAGTTGTGGCACATGACCACCTGCAGTGACTGGGAAAATCACAACGAAAGCAGACGTTTTCAGCTTCGGGGTAGTGCTGATGGAGCTGATAACCGGAATGACCGCCATCGACGAGAGACGTGACGACGAGGAAACCCGCTACCTGGCGTCCTGGTTCTGCCAGATAAGGAAGGACGAAGAGAAGTTGAGGGCGGCCATCGACCCCACCCTGGTCCTCACGGACGAGATCCTGGAGAGCATCTCGGTGATCGCCGAGCTGGCTGGGCACTGCACGTCCCGGGAGCCCCTGCAGCGGCCAGACATGGGGCACGCGGTGACGGTGCTCGTCCCGATGGTGGAGAAGTGGAAACCGTCGAGCAACGAGGCGGAGGACTACATGGGCATCGACCTGCACCTGCCGCTGCTCCAAATGGTGAAAGGGTGGCAGGAGTCGGAGGCGAGCATGATGACGGACGGGAGCATCCTGAGCCTCGAGGACAGCAAGGGCAGCATCCCCGCCCGGCCCGCCGGGTTCGCGGAGTCCTTCACCTCCGCCGACGGCCGGTGAAAGCGTCGTCGTCAGCATCATGTCTTCTGCAAAGAACAATAAGTACATTGTCTATCTGTCTCTCCTCTCCCCCCCTGTTTCCGGTTGCAGTGTTCTTGTAAGTAGGTAAAAGAAAAAGAGTGCGTCGTCGGTCGTCCCTGTGCTGCCGCGTCTGTAGATAGGCATCTCGTTTTTTCCTGCCGGGTAGGAAGGATTTGGCTTTTTTTCCTACATATTATTATTCCAGTCTTGAGACTGAAGCTTCTTGCTTTACCTAGTCATGATCGAATCATATAAATGTTTGTTCGAGCCCATGTACTAGCTGGAATTTCTCTTTTGCAAAGGGCAATGGCATCTGGTTCCTGATGCTGCAAGGAGAGGGAGGGGGACAGCATCAGAGTGACCCGTATCATCCATCATGAGGGCTTGTACTGTTGGGGGGAGCAATTAGTACCAGTCCAGGCTTGCATTTTGGCACCACCTTTCCTGAGCTCCTCCACACACACACTTCAATTATTATCATTGCTTTAGATGCACAAAACAAATCTACGATGCATACAAACAAACTGCGTGAGGACTGGTAGGTAGTAGCTAGGTAGAGGTAATATTAATTGGTGATCTTTGTTCAGGTCCTCTAGTTGTCTGACAAGTGGTGTTTGAAAACGCAAGTTGATGATGTGAAAGCGGAACCACCGATTCCTTGCTTAGCTGTGATTCACTTGTATTACTGCTAGTATGAACTAGTGGTAATGCTAGTAGTAACACAGTTTTCCTTGCCTGACAGTGACCCCAGTGATGCAGCATGAGACTGAGAGTGGCTGTAATTACTGTTTTCCAGTGATGGGTGTCACTGTCGAGGCATCATCATCAGACTCAGCGGCTGTCGATGATTTGTTGGTTAATGATGATGATGCGTACTACCTAGCCTTGCCTGCCTAGCATGGATCTCTCTGACCACCTAGCCTTGCCTGCCTAGCATGCAATAAGTATGCGGCCGACGGGGTAGATGGAATTATGGAAAGCAGCCAATGGTCTTGGGTAGCTTAAGCTTGCTGCTTCTGCTGCTGCTAATCTCGTAGTACCTGATACAGCTCTGAGCCTTGAGATCTTGTACAGCCACAGTACACACATTACGTGTTAGCCACTCTATGATGCATCTATGTACTAGTACTAGAAGTAATGCATTGGGTCAGAATAATGGGGCTCTTGTGGCATGTGCGAGAGATGGTCTGCTCCTAATCTTGATCTGGACGCCATTGCTGGCGAGCAATTAAGCTTGTCTGGAGAAGCAGTCTAGGTCTAGTTAGTGTGTGTGCAGTAGAGTGAGTAACACGTCTGTCTGTCTGTCTGTCTACTAGTAGTCCACTAATTAGTCAAAGATGCTAGGAGCACGTACAACTGATCTTGGGTGTGTGATTTGCGAAATGGTTTTGCTACCAGCAGGTAGTACGTCCGTATGTATAATGAGACGGGGCACCTACTCGGCTCAGCTATGAGCTCCCATGCTCTTGTCGTGATCGTCGTATTTTGGACGGCACTGGCACTGGTTGTGTATACATACATACACATCAGGGGCAGGGCTAGTCTGACTGTCCGGTAGCCCATCCGCATCAGTGGCCGACCCGCCTACAAGGGAAAAGTTGTATACAGGCACAGGCAGTATGTATGTATATACATTCTCGGCAATACTTTCGGCTGAAGCTTGTCTCAGGTTATCAGGTATACGGACCAATGCATGCACACACGTTAGACTACATTAGTGTCGGTGCTTGTGGTTTTGTACGCACATGTGGCACCACTCACTCACTTGCACGCACGATTACGGCATAGGGGAAGGAGGAATTATTGCCCAACTTGTGATCATCAAGGGTGGGATCAGGACAAGAAACGGTCTGTGTATACTTAACCCCTGTGCGTACATGTGGACAGAAGCAAACATGGGCATGTGGTGGCACAGTTGAGGGGAAACTCTGACATACAGGGGGTGGCAAATCATTGAAGCTTCTGCTTCTGATCGCCCTCCCTCGTGCTTCTGTGGCATGGCATTGTCCTCGCTCGCCCACTGGCGTGTGGCGTCTCACATGCCAGGTCGATTGCCACCTGGCAATTGGCAAGCTCCGGTTGGTTCCACAGACATACCGGCCACCTGCTTCTGGCCACCAAGTGCTCCCGCCGTACCGCCGATGGTCACTACTACTTTTTATTTTCGTAAAAAGGGGATAAAAAGTTCTGCCCCAATCAATTAAATAAGAAGGAGATTTACAATAATATATATGAATTATTACAAAAGCCTACTCTTCCGGAATCATTTGGTCTAACCGCTTAGCGCCGACGATAACCCACAACTGGGCTTCTCTCTTAATCTTGTCTAACAACATGAAACACGGCACGTGGTTGTCATGAAAAGACATGGACGTTGTGCTGGTTCCAAATTTTCCAAGAGGTGAGCCTCGCGAGAGAGGCAAGAGCCTTGCTACTAGACATCATAAGCCATTCCAAATTTGTTTGTATTGTCTTTTTTTTTTGAACAGAAGAAGGCCCGAAGGCCCTGAAAGCTTCATTAGTCATGCGACATGTGGCAGGTACAATTTACAAAAGAGGCCCTTTGAGACTATAGCCCTAAGAAACAAACTATTCAAAGATAAGGCCTCTAATGTTACAAAAAACACCCTAGCACAAAGAGAAAAAACGCAATCCGGTGCTTGGGTGCCTCACCGCTCGCCGGCGAACTCCAGGCGATGCCAGCGCCTAGGTCTGAGAGCAAGTGCTCAGTCGTTCTCCTCCGGCGAGAGATCTCTATCACCGTCCACCTCCGAAACTCCAGGGACGAAACCACTTGGAGAAGAGGAAGTGTCGAGCTCCGGCACAGGATCGAAAATGCCTCCTCTAGGGAGGAAGGATATGGGCCTCCATACCGGCCAAAGATCGCGGGGGTCTTCATACCGTCCGCGTGAACCGCTCGAGGAAGCTTCAAAGTCCAGAAGAACGCCACCGAACGCACCAAGCCACCCAGCCCTCACCCCCGCCGCCACGGCCGGCCAGGAGGTCAAGGTGGGCTTGGCACGAGGAAGTGCTCTGCTGGCCGCGCGGGATAAGGAGGAAGGCGGCTCCCCGCCACTCCGTCGTCAGCTCCATCCCCTTGCCACCATGGCCGGCCAGAGGAAACTAAATCAACAGCAGGAGCAAAGCCAGCCATCGCCCAGCGCTGCGCCAACACGCCATGATGAAAACTCCCTCGCCGCCTCCAAGTCTGAGCGCCACCGAGATCTTCCTCTTCAACCCCTCGCCGCCACAGCCGGTCGGTGGAAGATGAGAGAACCAGGGAGCGACCCCGACAAGAAGACGGAGGAAGACCCAAACTTTATTGAGAGACGCGGTGGTCACAGCCGCCGCCCACAGCTCCGACCAGAGGAGCAAGAGGACGCCGCCGAAGAACCCTATAGCCAAGATCTGGGCCAGGAGATCTGCAGCTTCGCATCTGGGCAAACTGCCCACTGCACTGCCGGCAAGATGCCAACACAACCTACCCTACAGCTTACTACTACTCTGGCTGCTCTCCTCCGCCACCTCCCGCCGGCTATTCCGGCGAGAGGGGCTCGGGAGCGCCCCCGCCGTTTTGGTGGACTCTCAAAACAGAGGAGAGGGGAAAAGGTGATTTCCTTGGTAGTGTTCTTGGCGGTGCTTGCGCTACGTCTCAAATCTGTTTGTATTGTCGTTCCTCCTCTTTTGCCTTACCAAAACATAAAATCTCGGCTCCTACAAAAATTAATCTTTAATCCTGATAATTGCTTAGAGGTACATGGAATTAGTTTCATATTCATGAATTTCTGTAAATCGTGTTCCGTAAATAGTACCGTATCATCCGCGTATTGTAGAATTGAGACCACTCCAATATGATATGGTATGAAGCCTCCAACTTAACCTTCCTCTTTTGCCCACGCAAGAAATGGTCCGTGTATGCCTAACCCCTGTACGTACACGTGGAGGGAAGCAAACATGGGCATGTGGTGGCACGATAGAGGGGTACTCTGACACTGGGGTGGCAATCATTGAAGCTTCTGCTTCCGATCGCCCCTCCCTCTCTCGTGCCTTTGTGGCATTGTCCTCACTCGCCGACTGGCCTGCCACCTGGCAATGGCAGCTCCGGTTGGTTGACATGTCGGCCACCTGCTTCTGGTTCAAAGCGCTACTGGTGAGACGAGAGATGGGAGTGGTGTGTGTTGCCTTCGGGCCCCATGTGCTCCTGGTACTGATGATGGTTCGCTACTACTACTACTATACTAGCAATATACACGTGCAACGCACGCCTTAATAACGTGGAGTGGTTTTTGTAAAGAGAAAAATATCATAGACTTTGCTAATACGGTACATTCAAGGGAGAAAATTGTCGATGTACAAATGTTCAATGCAGAAATTAAATGTTGGTCCAAACCAGCGTTTTGGTTACCGGTCGAGAAATCCGATTACCGGTCGATAAGCGGATATCCCGACCACCCTCGGGAAATCGGTTTACCGGGCAAAAAATCCCGAATTTATTTGAATTATTTGAAATTTATGAATTTTAACAAAAAAAACCGTTGTAAATAGTCATACCGATGACTTTGAATTCGAATTTTGGAATTTAAATTCGTCCGATAACCGGTCGGGATTTCCCGGTAACCGCGGTAACCGGAAATCCCGACCACCCTCGGGATTTTTTTCTTACCGGGAACCGAAACCTTGGTCCAAACACATCTCAAACGGTATAAAGAAAATATCCTTCTGTTGGTGCATGTGCAACTTCTATTAAAACACTAGCTTTCGGTTACTTGTGTTCAGATGCATTGCAGGAATCCGTTTATTACCACCACAGCTGGTGACCTGGTGTAGTCAAAAGAGGGACAAATTTAAAGCCATGCCAATGAATAATATTGAGGGCCATGCTGCCCAGTTCATGGGGGAAAGAGGCTAGGCCACCAACGCACAGGAAAGGAACATTGACTTCGTCAGGCCACTTGCTTTTCCTCCCTCCAAACAGACCAACCAACCTTTCACAGTATTTAACAGCCCCACGCTTCATGCATGCTCCTGCCGATCTCTCTAACCACATTGCATCGCATTGTATTTCTTCACGACCTCATATGGGACAAACAATATCATGACGCAGATAGAGAGTACAAAGTGCAAGAAGGGTAGATTGTCTAATTGTCTTTGTGCTCCCAGAACAAAGTAAAGCCTATAGTCCAACAACACACTTCAATTTACATAGGTTCAGGGCTTCGGAGAAAAAATGTTACTCATGTTTATCTGTTCTTGATTAATGATGATGATTACAAGGTTACCGTAATGGCTATGGTGTAGATCAGATCTTGACTAGGGAAAATTGTGATGAGTTCGAGAGAGAGCCTCCCCGTCGGCATCTCTTGGGTGTCGATCTGGATTGATTAAAGTTAAGGGGTAAACCCTAATGCTTTCATCGTGTTGAGCCTTTAGTTGGGCTAGACTTGATATACTAACAATGGGTATTTGAAGAGTTATGCCCATGTCAGTAGCCCCCGAGTGACTAATCGAGTCATAAACTCGAGTAGGGACTAAAGATCTCAGGTCATGCATCGTAGAATCACAGTCGATAATTGTATAAGAAGTCAACTACCCGAAAGTGCATCGAGCCAATGTCTTATGTCTATTAGATGTTACATAATCATAGAGATAATGGCCTAATATGCCTGGTAATCTCACGGATCGAGACCAATTAATTTCTCTTGGGCAACATTTGCCTACTCAAGCTTGAGTCCCTAGACTCAAACCTGGCATGAGCTGGTGTAATTCGACTCGTGTCGTGGAGGTCTTATCGAGTCGAATTCTAGCTTATATGTAAGTACCCAACGCATCTGTCAAGATTTTCATTACACCATTTGTGTGGTAATTCTCTAGGCAGAGCGCAACAAATGTGAATCCAAGACCAGTAGATTTGATCAACATGTCTTATCATCGTGTCGTAGGCGTGGCATCTTGATAGATTTTTGCAACGGATGTGATGTGGGGAGTCGACATCTAGGAGTCAACCAGGTGGTCAAAGTCGATGCAGCAAACAAGTTATCGGGTGTGCAACCAGCGCTCCCGATGGGAGTAGACCACGAGTCTATGTTGGACTACTTGTAGCCGCACATGTGCTCATTTTGTTATAGCATCATGTGATTTTTGTCATCCTCGTTGGGTGTGCAATCAACAATAGTCAGGTGCGCGGCCATCACTCATCGGGAGGGGTGAACCCTGACTTGGGGGTGGGGCTCCCCTTTGGCCGGCGGCCCGCCGGCACCCCCTCTATATAAGGAGGGGAGGGTCTTGGTACAGTCCATCCCTTCCACTACTAGTGGCCGCCTCTCTCCTAGATATTCTCCTCATCCACTCCAACAAATCTTAGCGAAGCTCTGCCAGTTGTCCACTAATGTTACGCCACCATGCCGTCGTGCTGCTAGGATCGATCTCATCAACATCTCTCCCTTGCTTGCTAGATGAAGAAGGAGGAGATGACGCCGAGCCGCACATGTGCATAACTCAGAGGTGTCGTCCGTGTGGTGCTCGGATTGGATCGCAAGAGTACAACTACATCAACCCACAATCTCTTGAGCATTTATGTGTTTGTTCTACAAGAGTACGTAGATCTATTCTCACTTGTTACCTACATCTATTAGACCGGATCTTAGTTTTTTTTCGTATTCGTAGAAAAATTGTGTTTTCTATGCTACAAATCCCAACACCTCTGCTGATGGTCGGTGAAGTCATCTTCATCTTGCCTATAAAATACAAATAAGTACTTCCTCTAACCCAAATTAGTTGACAAAGATTCGTTGAATCTAAACATTCGTTTGGATCACAGGGAGTACATTGTCTGTCTCTCGTGGACCCTCCCCTCCCATGTGCTTGCTCGACGTGTTTGTTCTTGTAGGTAAAAGAAAGAGTGCATCATCATCTGTCATATTCTTGTTTTATAGATAGACACATCGTTTATCCCTTCGCCTTTTTCCCATATTATTCCAGTCTTGAGACTGAAGTTTCTGCCTTTACCTAGTCATGGGTCTAATCATATGAATGTTCTTTGAATCGTTATGAAACTTTTTTGGAGGGGGGAGATGACATCTGGTGCCTCATGCTGGCAAGGAAAGGGCGACATCATCTGTAATCCGTATCTTCATGGAAAGTTGTGGCCTGTGGGTATCTTAGAGCAATTCCAACAGTTTACACCCATGTATGGGTAAGAGATAAGTGGTTCCAACGATTTTTTTTGGACGACCACCCATATTTTGACATCTCATATCCATATATGGGTAGATGAACAAATATAGGTTAGAGGCAACTCCTACCCATATTGTTGCCATGTTAGCAAAGGGAGGCGGGAGGCTGCAACGACGACACGTGGAAGCTTCTGTGCTCGACTCTGGTGCCAACCACCGCTGTCCTTGATGCCTCCGGTCACCGGCGACCCTCCCCAAGCGCACCCCCACGCCCGCAACGGTCGCCCCCTCTCCTCTGTGTTGTATCGAGCTAGAACGGTTGGCCATGTCGGCGTGGCGCCGACAGAAATTAACTGTGGGCACAACCTTGTTCGCCAGCACCGTGAGGTCCCGCGACACACCGCCGCCTTCGATTCTGCAGCAGGCAGTCCACTTGCACCCCCCCATCATGAGGTCCCTAGCAGACCACCGACGTTGATTTGGCTCTGCCTTGCATGTCGATGTGAGGTCTAGCGTGCCGCCGCCCTGGCTCCGCCTTGCGCATCCATGTGTCGTCCCCGGTGAACACGCCGCCGCCGCGGGCTCGTCTCGACGGGGATGAACCAGTCGGATGTGGTGGGGAAGAAGAGGGAAAAGAAAGAGGAAAAAAGAAATAAAAATAGCACCCACTTACAGGTGTGTGACAAGTGGGTTCCATGTACAGCTTAGTTTTGGGTTACCAAATTATGGGTAAGCTGGAAAAGAAGAAAGATTTTGGCTTATCTATATCATCTCTCTCCTACCAAACCCATCTTGCTTACCCAAAATATGGATAGGCGAGTTGCTTTTAGCTCTGCTAATTCAATATGGTGTTCCGAGGCTTGAGAGTTGAGTGAGATCATGTAGTACGTACTAGAACTGTACACACACATTACGTGGTAGTTACTCTTATCTGTATACAAGTGATGCATTAGGTCAGAATAATGGTACTAGCTTGTACGTACCCTCTCTTAATCTTGAACCGGAGGCCATTGTCCTGCGACCAGTTAATAAGCTTGTGTGGAGAGGCAGTCTTGTGCGTACGTAGTAGAGTGAGTAACACGGCTGTCTACAAGTACTCGTTGTAGTAGTACTTACTAAGTAGGCAAAGATGCTGCTGTCTGTCCCCCTCTTTGGTGTTGGATTTGTGAAATGTTTTCGCTACCAGCACGTACACGTACGTATAATGAGACTACTGAGTAGCTGTCCATACTCTTTTGTCGTGATCCGTCGTATTTCAAACCGTACTGCTGGTCGTGTATACACATCACGGGTCAGGTAGCCCATCTGCATCACGTATAAGTATAACTAACGGCCCTGCCTGTGAAAGGAACAGTACGTACGATACAAGATAGTAGTTTGATCGTCAAAATGCATTATCGGCTTAAAGCGAGACTTGGCTCTACTGTCATGTAGGAGTATACAGTAATGTGTACAGCGCCGGTGCCTGAGATCTGTGGTAGGCGTCGCACCACTCACTCACTCGCACGCACAAGACGTACGGTAGGGGGAATTGATTATTACTCCCTCCGATTTTATACGTATAAGGTGTTTTAGTTTTATGAAAAAAAGTGTATTTAGACTTTTTTTAGTGTATAGGTTCAGAGTGAATCTACCCATTAAAAGTTAAAAAAGTCCTTCAAACAGGCATATGCCCAGCTATATTAATATAGCAACCACTATTGATAGCGCGGCTGAGCCACACAACACAACACCCAAAAGACAAAATAAAAAGAAAACAAAAAAGAAACAGAAGAGAAAACAAAGCCAACGACAGATGCTCGACGAAAACGAGGGTGACCCACCACCATTGCGCCCACCGGAGAAATTCCACCCCCTCCTAGCCTCTTTGAAGGTCGCATATCAAGTAGCACCTCCAAGAAGAAAGCGACGACGACGCTGCTGCCCGGACGAGTCCTAGGGTTTCCCCTGATACACTATGAGAGGTGAGGAAGAGATACACCGACACCCTTTAAGAAGGAAAGCGACACCCGCAGGCGTCACCACGTCGGTGTCAAGACGACAAAGATTTCTCTCCCGACCCCTCAAAAAACCACGCTCCTGGATGCTTCGAAGCTCCACCAGCTCGCCGCCCACCAACACATGCCACCACGGTCTTGAAGTCACCACCGTCGCCTCACCATGACCCATAGAGCGAGGCTAGAACGACCGAGAGAAAGAAACGCCGGCGAGGGTCGACAGTACAATGGCACGCAGGAGGGAACTACCTCCACCGCCGGAAGGCGATAGTCGACCGGATGTAGCAGCTGGGGCAAACAAGGCCCTCACTGGTCTGGCCGAGCCCAAGGACTCATGAAGCCCCACCGCCACACTACAGTAAGGGTGTCACAGTCGCAGCCGACCCTAGCACTAGTCCCTACCTCTCCGCCCGTCAATGGATCCACTGCCACCAAGAAGCAGCGCTCTCTCCACCATGTTCATCCGGGATTACCGGTCCACCGCCGGTCCGAGGATCACCACCTAGGCCCGCAGGGGCGAGGAGGGACGAACATGGCGAACACGGCACCTCCGTGCCGCCCCCGGGCCACCCAGGCAGGAATTGTCGGGTGACCACCTGACCTAGGCCCGCCCGGCCCAGATCCGGTCTCCTAGCCGCGCCACAGCAAGACGAGGCCGCCTGCCACCCACCGCCGTGCTGGAGGCCGAGGTCCCTGAATGGGGCCCGCACGTCCCAGACCGGGCCCAACCTGGCCTAGATCAGGCCCTGTGGAGCTCGCCGCCGGGAGAACCTGCAGCCCCGTCCGTCGCCTGCGTGCCGAGCTGTCAGCCGCCTTGCCAGGAAAGGTCGTCTGCCACCCACCGCCTTGCTGGTGTTGCCTGGCAAGGTGGCATTCTTTTGTGGTGGCACCCGTTTGATTAGCGCTAGTTGGGTAAGACTCCCTCCGTTTCATAATATAAATATTTTAACTTTGTGAAAAAGAATGTATGTAAATGTGGCATGAGATTTGTGGTGCTGCCTGGCAGGTGTCAGCTTCCATTAACACTGCCAATTGTGTTCAAGTGCATTGCATTGCAGGGATCCGCAGATCTGCTTCCCATGGCAGCCGGTGCAGTCAGAAAGGGCAGAAATTAAGGCCACGGCATGGACAACATGAAGGAAGGGCCACGCTGCCTAGTTCATGAGGAGAAGAGGGCCAGCCGGCCATGCCAGGCCACCAACACGCAACAAAAACATCGACTCCGTAAGGCCACTTTCTCCTCCGATCCTCCAAAACAGTCCAACCTTTCGCAGCATTTAACAGCTGCACGATCCGGAGGCGGCGCGTCCGTCTAGTGGCTACCCACATCGCATGGCATTGCATTGCATTTCCTTCCTCCCATGGGTCATGGGACAGACTCACAGGCAACACCATGGCACAAACACACGGTACGAAGCGCAAGAGCATAGATTGTCTGTGTGTTCCCCAAGGCAAAAAAAAAAAGGGGGCACAGATCAGGACTTCGGTGGTTTTTGTTCCCAAAGACGCAAAGATCGTTTTAAACGGCCAGCAAATTCGACACGTCGGCTAGAGTATCCAAAAGCGAACTATTCTCCCACCCTCCCTCTTGTTCCCTTTCTTTCTATCATTGAGAGTCCACCGCCGCCGGCCGGGCTGCCCCTGCGTCCCCTCCGCCGGATTAGCCGGCTGGAGATGGACAAAGGGGAGCGCCGGATCTAGGAGTAGATGTAGGAGTCGTAGGGTTTTGCGGCTGTATGCCGTAGGTTGGCGTTATGCCGGGAGGTTGTGGCAAGAACCCTGGCCCAAGATCCTGCCCTTGCTGGCGTCTTTGCTGCTGGTCGCGGTGCTCCGGTGGACGGAGCCGAAGGTGACGATCGGTGAGGAGGCTAGCGTCTCCTTTAATAAAGGGTCCTTTAGGAGCCTTTCTCTCTTGTGGAGTTGTGCTGCTGCGTTTCCTCTCCTGGCCGGCCGTGGCGACGAGGAGGAGAGGGAGTGCGGCAAGGCGTTTGCTGTTGTTCCTCTCTCCCTGGCCGGCCGTGGTGGCGAGGAGGCGAGTGGGAACAAGGCGACTCCAAGCACTCTGCTAGTGATGAAGGGCGTTGTTCATGGTGCTGAGCAGGTCTTCCCTCTGCTTGCTCTAGCCACCATGGAGGTGGTAGGAGTGAGGTGGGGTGTTCTGCTAGGCGCCCGGTTCGCGAAGCTGCAGACCAGAAGCTATCCAAGCGACGGCGGAGATGCCGAAGCTATCCACGGCCAGAGAAGCCGTCTTGTGCTCAAGTGCGTTGATCACCTTGAGCTTCTTCACTTCCACAAGGCCATGGCGATGCAAGTGAGCGCGCAAGTACCTGTTGGAAAGTATCTCGACGGCCTCAGCTCGGGATCCATCATCGGCGGCGCCCCAAGTGGCATGTTCCCCGGCGGCGGCGTCGATGCCCGGGTGGTGAGGTCCAGATATCGCGGTGGAGAAGACCCAGGACTCGATTGCTTTTTTATTTTTAGTTCTAGGGTCTATTCTGTAAAAGGGGCTCCCTTATCTGCAAGTTGCACAATTGCTAGGGTGCTCTTTGTAATTTGTAACCCACCTCCAGTTTAATACTACAGCTTCCAGGGCCTTCGGGCTCTTTTCTGTTCAAAAAAAAAAAATTCGACACGTCGAATTGTAGACATCAGATGCTGCTGTCGAGGAGTTGGCTGTACGTACCCATAAACTTGAGTTACGTCGACAATGGCGAGAGTTTGCGAACTAGCCAAATACCCCAAATACATCGTGCACACGCTACATATATGAAATGTTTTGCAAAAGATAATGGGTATTCAACTGACTACACTTGAATTGATGAGCTGGGCTGCGGTGCCGTTCTCTCTTGCTGAAAATATCGGGTCCTGCTTTCTGTGTTGCATGAAACCGGAAATCGGCAGAACTAGTAGAAACCAAATGGACCATGGGAGGAAACCGTAGCCAGATTATAACTGTAACAGCGTAAACATCTCACTGCGGATCCAGGAGCATGGATCCAGTGCTAGGATGACATATAGTTTGCGGCCAAACTACCACTCGCCAGACGATTTAGCACCGCGGCTCCAATACATTCCGAGAAAATCGTTGGATCTGACTGTAGATATATATACTCCCTCCGTTTTAAAATATAAGATATTTTAGATTTGTAAAGAAAATAAATCTAAACTTTTTTTAGTGTGTAGATTCATCCCAAAATTGAATGAACCTACATACTAAGGGGGTGTTTGTTTGAGCTTTTGGTGGCTTTTGGGCTGCTGCTCCGTTCGCTGCTCTTCCTCCGTGCCGGTGCTCGCCTTCCTCCCTACACCAAGTGGTTTCGTCCCCGGTGGATCGAGGATGGCCGGTGGCGGAGGATTTCTCGCCGGTTCGAGCTTGGTCGAGCCCTCGGCTCTGACCTCGTTGCAGATTCCCTCTCAGAGGTCGCCGGCGTTGGTGGTGGAGGCACCCAGGACTTGATTGCTCTTTTTCCTTTCTTTTCAGGGTGTTTTTTGTAAATTGGAGACCTTTTGGGACCTCCTTGTAATTTTCTACCTGCCACCTGTTGTTCTCTATGCAGCAATATATTTGGATGCGTTCGCATCCTGCACCGTTCAAAAAAAAAACTAGAAAAAGCAAAAAAAACGAACCAAAGGGCACCGCTGTGCGTTGGGCTTCGGCGTAGTGCTTTCCTTGAATAGGCCAACCCGGAAAAGCACACCCGTAGTATTTGGGCTTCCCGCACGCCAGCAAATCGTTTTGTTTATTTGGACGTGTGGTTTGTCGAAATTACCAACAAAATGCCACCGGCAAGCGTACACAGCCTGACCCAACTGCTGATCCCGTTGGAGCTCGTACATCTCATCTAATGAACATAGATCATCCTCCATCGTCGGAGATCCTCCCCGCCCGAGCATCCTCCCCCGCTAGAGGATTCTCCGCCGCCCGAGCTACCTCCCGTCGCCGGAGCTTCCTCCCCCGCCCGAGCTCCTCCCCGCCCGAGCATCCTCCCCCGCCCGAGCTACCTCCCGTCGCCGGAGCTTCCTCCCCCGCCCGAGCATCCTCCCCCGCTAGAGGATTCTCCGCCGCCGGAGCTTCCTCCCCCGCCCGAGCTACCTCCCGTCGCCGGAGCTTCCTCCCCCGCCCGAGCATCCTTCCCCGCTAGAGGATTCCCTGCCGCCGGAGCTTCCTCCCCCGCACGAGCTACCTCCCGCCGCTGGAGCTTCCTCCCTGCCGGATTTCTGCCCCGCCTGAGCTCCTCCACCTCCCCTCGCCCGAGCTCCTCAAGATCAAGGGGGCAGCCCAAATCGCTGGAGATTCTCCCGCCCAAATTTTCTCCCGCCTCTGGCTCACCTCGTCGGCGTCTGACCTCCGCCCCGGCGGCCGGAAGGGGCTCACAACCCACGGCCAGCCCTACTGGCTCTACCCCTGACGTCCGCCATGCCGGTCTTCGAGCGCCGCAACGGGACATGCCTCGGCGTCGTAGAGCTCGTCATGACCACGCAGAAGATAAACTACAACGCTGAGATCGAGAACATCTGCAATGCCCTCTAGGTACATAGCGGTTGCATTGTCTGATCTCTCAAGCCCCATTCGATTCTCCCAACCCCTCTGCCGCATATGTTGTTATGCGCTTAACATGTTCGATGAAATGCCCTTAGGGAAGGATGTGATAACTACCGGGCACGCCAATCCCCAAAGTAATCAGCTTTTTCACCCCTCCCTTATTGATGATATTCTTGTCTTAGTAAAACCTCATTTGTGTAAAATTTACAGGAGGTTGATCTCAGAAGCTCTGATGTTACAAGTAGTCCCCATGCACATGTGAGCCGAACAATGACAAGATCGTGTTGCTATGGGGTATGCCAAACAGTTGTTATCACTGAGAGTTTGAGCTTTCTTGTTGTCATGTGTTTGGTTTTTTCTTACCAAGCAATTGTACCGGATGTATTTATGTTCATTATGATGCTATCTTTATTTATGTAATGGTTGTATATATATTTTGGACAAACCAATATGTGAAATATGGTATTTAATAATGACATATGCGTTTATGTACTTCAATAGTGAAGTATACATGTTATATAAATTACAGGGACATTACGGACAATTCCTTAGCATACTGCCAGACAGCCAGTCAAGTTGCCAAACGGTTAAATTCAGAGAAGTAGCTTTCCCTGTACAACAGCTTTCCCAGCACAGCAGCACAGCCAGCCACAGCCAGCCAGCCACAGCCCAAACAAACAGGCCCTAAACCAAGTCTAGATTCATTTTCTTCACAAACCTAAAACGTCTTATATTTTGAAACAGAGTGCACCTTAGTGAGGACGCCATGGATGTGATTTTTTGGTCTCTCACAGAAAATGGAAAATACACCGCAAAATCCGCCTACCAAGCTCAATTCTTGGGTGTAACCTCCTCGCCCACTAGCTCTCCCGTTTGGAAGATTTAGGCCTCTCTGAAAGTCAAGTTCTTTACATGGCTCGCAATCCAAAATAGAATTTGGACGACCGACCGTCTTGAGAAGAGGTGATTATCAAATTGTGGAGTGTGCCCCCCTTTGCAAGCAAACAACGGAGTCGATAGACCATCTCTTTGTCCATTGTAATATACGACAAAACTTTGGGGGCTAATCAAGAATTGGCTCGAGCAACATGGCCTTGACCCAACTATTTGGGCGACTCAACCTATCTCCACTTGGTGGCTCATCATGTCTAAACGCGAGGATTTGGTTTGTATCACCCTCCTTTCATCTTGGAAAATTTGAAAACGAATGCAACGCTAGAGTCTTCCGCAACAACCCACACCCCTCCCGCGGTAGTTTTCCATAAGATCAAAAGCGAGGCACATCTTTAGGTGCTTGCGGGTGCCAAGCGTTTGAGTAATTTATTTCTGGGAGGATAAGACCTTGTGTTTTTCACATATATAAGAAACGAGATGAGAAATCTAGAATAAGTAACTGCATCGCATGTAATACTTGTAACGAGGTGATCTGAATTTATACGTGGAAAAAAAAAGAGCAGGGTCTTTTGGACAGGAAGCGACACGCATGCATCCATGTCTCGTAGAAAAGAAAACGAGACAAGTCTACCAGCCGGCCAGTGCACGCAGAAAGACGTACAAAAGCAGAGAAGAAAGCAAGGTGAGGTCAAAAGAGAGGATGCACATTTCGAGTGAGTTTCACTTTCACTCACATTTCATGACGACACTGAAGTCTTGAAGACGTGGGCTTGTTGACCACGACACTGACTTCTTGAGTCTTCAAGACGTGAGCTTGTTGACCACGACGACAAGCAGAATAACATCCAACCGACATACTCTATGTATATATAAATACTAAGTGACTTGGATTTGTCACATTCATAGTACTACATGTACTCCCTCCGACCTATATTACTTGCAAAATTTGATTGAATTTAGACACTATTTAGGATATAGGTTTATCCAAATTTTGACAAATCCAAGTCAAATAATATGGGTCGGGGTGAGTATTTAAAAGCGTTTTAGTGCGTAAAAACACGTACCGCTGCTACTAGCAAGTGAAGGGAAGGGAAATGGGAGCAAGCTGTTCCTAATTAATTGCCTAGGTACACGTATGAGGCCATCTTGGGGTAGATGGGATCGAGTTCAGTATTTTTTCTAAAGTTAAATTTTATAAACTTGGGGCGTGCACTGCAGCTGCAGGTCGGATCATTTCACTAAGTTAATTAATAATGAGGCACACACGCACGCACGCACGCACGCACATGGAGCAGACGAACGCACGCACGTAAGTACTGTCGGCCAGATTGAAGAACAGAGTATACGGTGATTGTAGGGCGGCCTTGACGCTCACAAGGTTTTCTCTCCCAACTACACATCACATCACTCGCTCGTCCCCATCGCCCTCCGGCCTTGTCGTCCTCGCTCGCTCGCTTGCCCACTGGCAGGGGTCTCACATGGCACCTTCGGTTGCCACTTGGCAATGGCAGCTTCGGTTGGTTGGTTCCCCATCCTTGACATGGCCGCCACCGGCTTCAGGGTTAAGATCGTCAGTGGTGTGCCGTTTGTTGATCGTTACTACTACTACTTGATGCGACCCAAAGTGCAGGTCTCTCAGGACAGTGATATGGCCGTTAAGGTGGCAACCTCGACATCGAATTACATGCAGATTTTATATGAATGCGATGTCAGATTTGCAAAATTCCTTTGGAAGACTTTTTTTTTCTTTCCTTCAAATTTGAATGCTAACACTATCCGGAGAAATACCCACTGTCCAAACAGACTCCAGACAACTGTATCAAGAAACAAAAACCTCGTGTTGCTGACTGGCAACTCAAAGCGAGTGGTTCAGAAACACGTACCGATGCCCACTTTTTGTTCAGGCTGCATTGCAATTGCAGGGATCCGTTCACCATCACAGCCGGTGCAGTCACAAAAGGGTACAAATTAAATTAAAGCCACTCTCGGCATGGAGCTGCCCCGTAGTTCATGAGGAAAAAGATGCCAGGCCAGGCCACCAACACGCAGCAAAAACATTGACTCACATCATTTAACGCCTCCCATGCTTCGCGCACGGCAAGATCCGGAGGTGGCGCAAGCGATGCACCCCCATTGCATTTCCTCATGGGAGAGACAACATCACGACGAAGACACACGGTACAAAGTGAGGAGAACAGATTGTCTCTTCATGCTCCCACAGCCAAGTTATAAAAGGCCAACACCACACTGCACCTCAATTCAGGCCATTTGTGTGATACTTGCAGCTAAATACGCAAAGAAACCCTTCTCATCGCTACCAAATTCGACACGTTGAGGTCTATGTATCAGATAAATTCGAGTTATGTCGACGGCAAGCTCTTTGCAACGCGCTAATGGCAGGAGTTGGTTGCACCTGTTTTCTAAAGAGACGCTCGCACAGCTCCAATCACTACAGCACGCGACGGCTACGCCGACGGCAAAAAGCCCACTTTGCCGTCGGCATACGCTACGCCGAGGGCTGCCGTCGGCGTAGCCCCCTCGGCGAAGGTCTCCCTCGGCGAAACAAAAATGGCCGTCGGCGTACGCGACAACCGTCGGCGTAGAGCTACGCCGACGGCCGAGGCGGGTCCGTCGGCGTACCAGCCGTCGTCGCCGTTACACGACCAGCTAACGGCGCGGCCCGTACCGACGGCCACGACCCTCGGCGTAGCACGGACACGTGGCGGCTACTGGGCCTCCCCAGGAAATGGGCTGGGCCGACGGCCGAGGCCTTCGGCGTAGGGCCAGGCGTACGCCGACGGCCTGGCCCTCGGCGTAGCACCACACGTGGCAGCTGCTGGCCTCCCTAGGACGCGGGCTAGGCCGACGGCTGGGGCCGTCGGCGTAGGCGCAACTGCTACGTCGACAGCCATGCCCTCGGCGTAGCCACGACCATATGGCACATGGCAGCTGCTACGCCGAGGGCATTGCCGTCGGCGTAGCAGCTGCACAGTATTTTTTTCTGCCTTTTCACGGCACCACTCACAGCACATCACCATTCACAGCACAGCACCATATGTATCATCCATACATGCATCAACATAATTCATACATGCATCAACATCATCCATACATCATAATTCAAACATCATTCATACATGTATCATCCACAACAAAGATCACATAATTCAAACATGTATCATCCATACATCGTTCATACATGCATCGACATTATCACACATCCCTACAACTCTGGAGGAGAGGGGGTGTACCCGAGATCTCCCCTGGTGAAAAGTGGCGACCTCTGGCGAGGGTTGCGTCCAGTAGAAGTAGCAGAAGAGCCACCTGACGAGGGAGTAGGAGAAGTGTGAAGCACGGGAGAACCACCTGCAGAATGGCCAGGAGATGGACCATTGTCATGAAGCGGTGTGATCTGACGCCCATCCGGCGAGGCGTGGCCAAAGTGCCGGTTCCCAGAAGCTCATGTTCCCTACATGTTGCCTACATGTTAGCAACTTGCGAGGCAAAGTAAAGCGATAACCACTGGTTAGCAAAGAACTTACCGGTGTCGATGCGTAGTAGGTCCTAGCGAAGCTGTCCTTCGATGGCAAAAATGGCGCCGGACCTGGCATGGGAGGCACGGGCCCTAAATCTCTATTCTGGCCAGTTTGAATATTCACCAACATGGCCTGCAAGATAGTTTAGATGTCAGGCCATAGTACAACAAACGGGGGGAAGTGGGACTTGTATCTTTTGCAAAAATAAAGGTTCGGACTTACATTTATGTATTGCATGTAGAACGCATTCGCCTCCTGATGCTGCCGAAAGGCCACCTGATATTCCTCATGAGCGGCATCGTAGGCCGCGTCTAACTCAGGCTATAATTTCAAATGCAATTTCAAATAACGGTTAGCCATGTAGGAACAAAAGTCATAAAGATGATGAAAACGAGAAAAACTTACATCCTCTCTGGATCGACGAGGCTGGCCACGAGGCGGGATAGGGGGGCCATCGGCGGGGTAGGTAGCCTTGAGACGGCTGACGCTCGTGCTGAGGGTAGGCTTGACCTTCTTATTCAGAATCTTGAGGCGTCCATGCTGCAATCCGTGCCCCGACAAGACCAACGACTCCTCGTCGATCTCCGCGTGAATGGGGTCATCCACATGGGGGTGACGAGCCTTCACCATCGTGTTGTAGTTCCCCAAGTCGTTCTGGGCAGTGCCGAAGTACACTGGCAACGAGGGTTGAGGCTTTGAGTAATTGGGCTTCTTTCGCCGTATCATCTCATAGACGGCGACGTCATGAATCACCTCCCCGGGTTGTGCCTCGGCCACCTGTATCGCGAAAAGAAATATTATGCATATGAAGTACAAACATGACGAGAAATACACGCAGTCGTTCCATGTATATACGTACCACCTTCCCCTTGAAGCGGTCAAAGTTGCGGTTTCCCGCGCAGTGCGTTCCACCATCGCCTCGGTTATCCGCGTTCCGCCTCGACAAGGCTGCAAACTGTAGGGGTTCGTAGCATGGAAAACAAAAAATTTCTATCGCATACAAACAAACAAGCCAAGATCTATCTACTAGATTGTAGCAACGAGTCGATGGAATAACTTACCCTCGAAGATTCCAAAGTGTTTAACGAGAGCGGATTCTCGTGGGTGATGTAGTCATACTCTTCCCGATCTCAAGATCGTGTAGACGATCCTTCCGGCGCTGCGTTCCGGCAGCACTCCCGCAGTCGGTCACACGTTCGGTACTCGACGAAGACCTTCCTCTCCCTTGTTCCAGCAGGCAGCGGAGGTTGTAGCACTCTCCTCGTGATTCCGGCAGCACAACGGCGTGGTACCGGAAGTAGAGGGGAGATCCCGCAGGGCTTCGCCTTAAGCCGGAGCGAGTATGGTGGAGTATGAGAGAGGGCTATTAGTGGTCTAGGGATTAGACACACCAATTAGAAGGCTCTAAACCGAAGGCTAGGGCAATTAGAAGCTCTAAACCAAAATGGCTCTAAACCGGAGATTAGAGGATAGGAACTTGTGTGTCTAGAGGAGGAGGCCCTGCCCCTCCTTTTATGGGTGGGAGGCGCGGCCAAGGGGAGGGGAGTCCCTCCCCAAGTCGGCCTTGGTTGGCGCGCCGGCTTGGGGAGGAGACTCCTCCCCCAAGTCGGTTCCCAACTCCTCTTGCTTGTTTCCCACAGTTTCTTGTTTTAGCCGTTTGACTTTCAAACTGGACATTTGACTTTTCTGTTTTAGGATTCAATTTAATCCTTTATTTGGAACAGCAAGAATACTTAGTACATGATGCAATCATTCCAATATGTAATGACACATTCATGTACCCCTCCCCCTTCCCGGAGTGCCGGACATTCCGGAACCTTCTAGAACATTCACCGGAATCATTTCCGAACTCCGAAACGGGACTTTCCTTATATGAATCTTATTCTCCGGACTATTCCGGATCACCTCGTGATATCCCGGATCCCATCCGAGACTCCGAACAACATTCGGTCTCTTTCTCATAATACCATAACTACTCAAAACAACGTCGAATCCTTAAGTGTGTCTCCCTACGGTTTGTGAATTATGCGGACATGATCGAGACACTTCTCCGAACAATAAAGGAATCTGGAAATTCATATGGCTCCCACATACTTCTACGATTACTTTGCGATCGAATGGACCACTTACATACGCTACCAATTTCCCTTTGTCTCACGATATGTTACTTATCCGAGGTTATGATCGTCGGTATCTCTGCATACCTAGTTCAACCTCGTTACTGATAAGTACTCTTTTCTTGTTTCCGTGATATGTGATCCCTTGTGAGCCAGTCACATGCTTGCAAGCTAATTGGATGACATTTCACCGAGAGGGCCCAGAGAATATCTATCTGTCATATGGATGGACAAATCCCACTCTTGATCCATGTGTCTCAACCAATACTTTCCGAACACTCAATGCCACCTTTATAGCCACCCAGTTACGGTGTGGTGTTTGATGTCATCAAAGCATCCATCCGGTAAAGGTGATATGCATGATCTCATGGTCGAAGGAATTAGGTTACTATGTATCAGAAAGCATATAGCAATTGAACTATTGAAATGACTTGATCTTTATGCTACGCTTATCTATAGGAGTATGTCCACCATATCATTCTCCTAACGATATGATCTTGTTGTTGATAACATCTCAATGTTCATGATAAGGAAACCACAATCATTTATCAACCAACAAGCTAGTGAAGTATAGAGGCTATACTAGGGACTTCAAATTAAGTTTACAAATCACACAAGTATTAATGTTTCCTTGTTAATACTATTATAGCATGAAAGTAAACATTTATCATAAACACAAAGATATAATAATAACTACATTTATTATTGCCTCTAGGGCATATCTCCAACAGTCTCCCACTTGCACTAGAGTCATCTAATCTAGATTACATGGTAATATACCGAACACCCATGGCAGTTTGGTGTTGGTCATGTTTTGCCCTCGGGAGAGGTTTAGTCAACGGATCCGCCACATTCAGATCTGTATGTACTTTGCAAATCTTTATATCCCCATCCTGGATATGTTCTCGAATAGCGTGAAAACGTAGCTTGATATGCTTCAGCTTCTTGTGTGACCTTGGTTCTTGCGCATTGGCTATGGCGCCCATGTTATCACAGTAGATAGACATTGGGTCCAGGGCACTAGGAACCACACCCAGCTCTGTAATGAACTCTTTCATCCATATCGCTTCTTGTGAAGCCTCCGAAGCAGCCATGTATTCCGATTCAGTTAAAGATCTCACCACAACGCTTTGCTTTGCACTCCTCCAGCTAACTGCTGCACCATTCAAAATAAATACGTATCCAGATTGTGATTTAGAATCATCCGGATCGGTGTTCCAACTAGCATCGGTGTAACCATTAACAACGAGCTGTTCATCACCTCCATAAGAAAGAACCATATCCTTAGTTCTTCTCAAGTACTTAAGGATGTTTTTGACCGCTGTCCAATGATCCACTCCTGGATCACTTTGATATCTACTAGTTAAACTAACAGCATATGCGATGTCGGGTCTAGTACATAGCATGGCATACATTAGAGATCCTATGGTTGATGCATAGGGAGTCTTACTCATCCTTTCTCTATCTTTTGCCGATGTCGGACTTTGAGTTTTACTCAAGATCGTATTGGGCAACATGGGCAAGAACCCTTTCTTGCTTTCTTCCATTCCAAACCTCTTTAGAACTTTGTCCAAATATGTACTCTGTGACAATGATATTTGGCGTTTCGATCTATCTCTGTAAATCTTTATGCCTAATATGTAAGCTGCTTCGCCAAGATCCTTCATTGAAAAACTATTATTCAAATATTCTTTGACACTATTAAGAAGGTCTACATCATTCCCAATCAACAATATGTCATCCACATATAGTATTAAGAATGCTACAGAGCTCCCACTCACTTTCTTGTAAATACAAGCTTCTCCATAAGTTTGTATAAAACCAAAACTTTTGATTACCTTATCAAAACGTTGATTCCAACTTCGGGATGCTTGCTTCAATCCATAAATGGACCGTTGAAGTTTGCATACCTTGTTAGCATCTTTAGGATCAACAAAACCTTTGGGTTGCATCATATACAACTCTTCATCAATATCTCCATTGAGGAATGCTGTTTTGACATCCATCTGCCATATCTCATAATCATAATATGCAGCGATTGCTAACATAATCCTCACAGACTTTAGCTTCGCTACCGGTGAGAAAGTCTCATCGTAGTCAACTCCTTGAATTTGTCGAAACCCTTTTGCGACAAGTCGAGCTTTATAGACAGTAACATTACCATCAGCATCTGTTTTCTTCTTGAAAATCCATTTGTTCTCGAAAGCCTTTCGGCCATCCGGTAAGTCCACCAAAGTCCATACTTGGTTTTCGTACATGGATCCAATCTCGGATTTCATGGCTTCTTGCCATTTATTGGAATCTGGGCTCATCATCGCTTCCTCATAAGTCTCGGGGTCATCGGTGTTGTCCACCAACATGACACTCATAACGGGATCATACCAATCTGGAGTGGTACGAGTTCTCGTTGACCTTCGAGGCTCTGTAGTAACTTCAACCGAAGTTTCATGATCACCATCATTAGCTTCCTCTCTTATTGGTGCAGGCACCACAGGAACTTCTTCCGGCGCTGCGCTACTCGCAATTTCGAGAGAAGGTTCGACAACCTCGTCGAGTTCTACTTTCCTTCCAGTCACTTATTTCGAGAGAAATTCCTTCTCTAGAAAGGATCCATTCTTGGCAACGAAGGTTTTGCCTTCGGATCTATGATAGAAGGTATACCCAATAGTTTCCTTTGGGTATCCTATGAAGACGCATTTTTCCGCTTTGGGTTCTAGCTTGTCCGGCTGTAACTTCTTTACATAGGCTTCGCATCCCCAAACTTTAAGGAACGACAATTTAGGTTTCTTCCCAAACCATAATTCATACGGTGTCGTTTCAACGGATTTAGACGGTGCCCTATTTAAAGTGAATGTGGCTGTTTCTAATGCATAACCCCAAAATGATAGCGGTAAATCTGTAAGTGACATCATAGAACGAACCATATCTAAGAGAGTTCGATTACGACGTTCGGACACACCATTACGCTGTGGTGTTCCCGGTGGTGTCAATTGTGAAAGTATTCCGCATTTCTTCAAATGCTCGCCAAACTCGTAACTTAGATATTCACCTCCACGATCAGAACGTAGAAATTTAATCTTCTTGTTACGTTGATTCTCTACCTCACTTTGAAACTCCTTAAACTTCTCGAAAGTTTCGGACTTATGTTTCATGAAATAGATATACCCATATCTACTCAAGTCATCCGTGAAGGTAAGAACATAACGATAACCACCGCGCGATGCTACACTCATTGGACCACACACATCGGTATGTATGATTTCCAATAAGTCCGTAGCTCGCTCCATCATACCAGAAAATGGAGTCTTAGTCATTTTTCCCATCAGACATGCTTCGCATCTTTCAAGTGATTCAAAATCAAGTGATTCAAGAAGTCCATCGGAATGGAGTTTCTTCATACGCTTCACTCCAATGTGACCAAGACGACAGTGCCACATATAGGTCGAATTATCGCATGATTTCAAACGTTTAGCCTCAATGTTGTTGATATGTGTATTTCCACTATCGAGATTCAATAAGAATAGACCATCTATCAAAGGTGCATGTGCGTAAAACATATTACTCATATAAATCGAACAACCATTATTCTCGGACTTAAATAAGTAACCGTCTCGCAATAAACAAGATCCCGATATAATGTTCATGCTCAACGCAGGCACCAAATAACAATTATTTAAGTATAAAACTAATCCCGATGGTAGATGAAGGGGTAGCGTGGCGACCGCGATCACATCAACCTTTGATCTGTTTCCCACGCGCATCGTCACCTCGTTCTTCGCTAGCTTCCGTTTATTCTGCAGCACCTGTTTCGAGTTACAAATATGAGCAACCGAACCAATATCAAATACCCAGGCACTACTGCGAGTACTAGTGAGATACACATCAATAACATGTATATCAGATATACCTTTCTTCTTGATGTTGCCGTTCTTCAAATCCGCCAAGTACTTTGGGCAATTCCGCTTCCAGTGACCTTCTCCCTTGCAGTAAAAGCACTCAGTATCAGGCTTAGGTCCAGCCTTGGTCCTCTTCGCCGGTGTGGTAACTTTCTTACCACCCTTCTTGAAGTGTCCCTTTTGCTTAGACTTGCCTTTCTTGAATTTGGTGGTCTTATTGACCAACAACACTTGGTGCTCTTTCTTGATCTCCACTTCTGCAGATTTTAACATAGCAAAGAGTTCTGGCAACGTCTTGTTCATGTTCTGCATGTTGTAGTTCATCACAAAGTTCTTGTAACTTGGTGGTAGTGATTGGAGGACACGGTAAATCCCCAAAGCATTAGGAATCACTATACCCAAGCTTTGAAGTTTGTTTGCGTGCCCAGACATCTTAAGCACATGCTCACTGATGGAGCTGCCCTCTTCCATCTTGCAGTTAAAGAACTTTTCAGAAGCCTCATAGCTTTCAATTGCCGCATGAGTCTCAAAAATCAATTTGAGATCTTCGACAATATCATATGGGTCTGAATCCTCAAACCTTTTCTGAAGCTCCGATTCCAAACCATATAAGATAGCACACTGAACTATGGAGTACTGATTCTTCCGAGCGAGGTAAACATTCTTTACTTCATCGGGAGCATCATCTGCAGGTGGGTCACCCAGCGGTGCATCCAGCACATATGTCAAATTACCAGCTGTGAGGACAATCCTCAAATTGCGGAACCAATCCGCGAAGTTGCTTCCATTGTTTTTCAACTTTTCTTTCTCTAGGAACGCATTAAAATTGATGGTAGGGGCTGCCATTGATCTACAACATATTTGCAATAGTTTAGACTAAGTTTATGACAAATTGAGTTCAAATTAATAATGAAATTAAACTAGGTGAACTCCCACTCAAAACAATATCCCTCACATTGTTTTAGTGATCACACGAACCAAATCCACCATATCAACACCGATCATCACGAGAGTCGACATAGTTTCAACGGCGAACAATCGACATGTTCATCATATCTACTATACGATTCATGCTTTACCTTTCGGTGATCCGTGTTCCGAGACCATGTTTGTACATGCTAGGCTCGTCAAGATCAAACCTTAGTTTCCGCATGAGCAAATCTGGCTTGCTCACGTTGTATACACTTGCAGAATCTAACACACCCGATCATCACGTGGTGCTTCGAAACAACAAGCTTTAGCAACGGTGCTAACTAAGGGTGAACACTTTATGACTTGAAATTCATGTGCATGAGGGATCATCTTATAATGCTACCGTCGTCTACTAAGCAATACAAGATGCATAAAGGATTAACATCACATGCAATTCATAATAAGTGATATGATATGGCCTTTCTTCTTTGTGCTTCCGATCTCCATCTTCAAGCACGAACATGATCTCCATCATCACCAGCATTGCATCAAGGTCAATGACGCTGCTCCATGGTTGTCGTCCACCAGCTTCAACTATTACAACTACTTTGAATAGACACGCGGGTCTTAACATAAATTAAAGACAACCATATGGCTCCTGCCGGTTGCCAACTTACAATAAGGAACATTGCATACATCAAATATAATCACAATCATGGCCATATCACATCACTGCACACCCCTGCAAAACAAAGTTAGACGCCTCTACTTTCTTTGCATATTTTACGTGGTTTGGGGCTTTCAATAAGTGTCGTTCTAACTTACGAACAAGAACCACAACATTGATACTAGCATTGTTGATCACCCATTGTAAATTGGATCTTAACTATGCTAGGAGAAACAGGCACCCGCAAAGCCACTTATGCAATACAAGTTGCATGTCAAGCGTGGAGCAAGTCTCATGAACGATGTCATGTAAGGTTAGCCCGGGACGCTTCATCCCAACATACCGCAAGATGCAAAGTACACAAGAAGTAATCGACAATAAAAGCATCAACGCCCACAATGACCATTGTGTTCTACTCGTGCAACAGATCTACATATAGACACGGCTCTGATACCACTGTAGGGGTTCGTAGCATGGAAAACAAAAATTTTCTATCGCATACAAACAAACAAGCCAAGATCTATCTACTAGATTGTAGCAACGAGTCGATGGAATAACTTACCCTCGAAGATTCCAAAGTGTTTAACGAGAGCGGATTCTCGTGGGTGATGTAGTCGTACTCTTCCCGATCTCAAGATCGTGTAGACGATCCTTCCGGCGCTGCGTTCCGGTAGCGCTCCCGCAGTCGGTCACACGTTCGGTACTCGACGAAGACCTTCCTCTCCCTTGTTCCAGCAGGCAGCGGAGGTTGTAGCACTCTCCTCGTGATTCCGGCAGCACAACGGCGTGGTACCGGAAGTAGAGGGGAGATCCCGCAGGGCTTCGCCTTAAGCCGGAGCGAGTATGGTGGAGTATGAGAGAGGGCTATTAGTGGTCTAGGGATTAGACACACCAATTAGAAGGCTCTAAACCGAAGGCTAGGGCAATTAGAAGCTCTAAACCAAAACGGCTCTAAACCAGAGATTAGAGGATAGGAACTTGTGTGTCTAGAGGAGGAGGCCCTGCCCCTCCTTTTATGGGTGGGAGGCGCGGCCAAGGGGAGGGGAGTCCCTCCCCAAGTCGGCCTTGGTTGGCGCGCCGGCTTGGGGAGGAGACTCCTCCCCCAAGTCGGTTCCCAACTCCTCTTGCTTGTTTCCCACAGTTTCTTGTTTTAGCCCTTTGACTTTCAAACTGGACATTTGACTTTTCTGTTTTAGGATTCAATTTAATCCTTTATTTGGAACAGCAAGAATACTTAGTACATGATGCAATCATTACAATATGTAATGACACATTCATGTACCCCTCCCCCTTCCCGGAGTGCCGGACATTCCGAAACCTTCTAGAACATTCACCGGAATCATTTCCGAACTCCGAAACGGGACTTTACTTATATGAATCTTATTCTCCGGACTATTCCGGATCACCTCGTGATATCCTGGATCCCATCCGAGACTCCGAACAACATTCGGTCTCTTTCTCATAATACCATAACTACTCAAAACAACGTCGAATCCTTAAGTGTGTCTCCCTACGGTACGTGAATTATGCGGACATGATCGAGACACTTCTCCGAACAATAACCAATAGAGGAATCTGGAAATTCATATGGCTCCCACATACTTCTACGATTACTTTGCGATCGAATGAACCACTTACATACGCTACCAATTTCCCTTTGTCTCACGATATGTTACTTATCCGAGGTTATGATCGTCGGTATCTCTGCATACCTAGTTCAACCTCGTTACTGATAAGTACTCTTTTCTCGTTCCCGTGATATGTGATCCCTTGTGAGCCAGTCACATGCTTGCAAGCTAATTGGATGACATTTCACCGAGAGGGCCCAGAGAATATCTATCCGTCATATGGATGGACAAATCCCACTCTTGATCCATGTGTCTCAACCAATACTTTCCGAACACTCAATGCCACCTTTATAGCCACCCAGTTACGGTGTGGTGTTTGATGTCATCAAAGCATCCATCCGGTAAAGGTGATATGCATGATCTCATGGTCGAAGGAATTAAGTTACTATGTATCAGAAAGCATATAGCAATTGAACTATTGAAATGACTTGATCTTTATGCTACGCTTATCTATAGGAGTATGTCCACCATATCATTCTCCTAACGATATGATCTTGTTGTTGATAACATCTCAATGTTCATGATAAGGAAACCACAATCATTTATCAACCAACAAGCTAGTGAAGTATAGAGGCTATACTAGGGACTTCAAATTAAGTTTACAAATCACACAAGTATTAATGTTTCCTTGTTAATACTATTATAGCATGAAAGTAAACATTTATCATAAACACAAAGATATAATAATAACTACATTTATTATTGCCTCTAGGGCATATCTCCAACACAAACTCCTCGTCTTCTCTGAGCCACCTCGTCCTAACCAGCTCCTCCCATGCGAGTCGATGCGGCTCGGCCCAATCGGGGATAACCTGAAAATGCAATACTCAACTCTAGACAATGCAATGGCAACTTAGCAGCAATGTAGAATCTCATTGACATTTTACTCACCGACATGTACTCTTCTGGCGTCATCGAGTACTCAGGATTAGGGTTCCTACCGACAATGTCTTCCTTCCTGACCCTCATGCTCCTATCAGCCCAGAAGTGGCTAGCGGCCGTGACCTTCTGGTTGTACCACACCTGGGGGGTCAACTTCACACAAGCCCCAAGCAAAGTCCTCTGCGCCTTCTCCTGGTCCTCCTCAGCCACACGGTAAAAGCACTTCAATCATGCATAAGAGTCATGAGTTAGCACGGTTGGGTCATCAAGTATGAACATAACTCAAGAAATATGCCTTACCCAAAACTTGGTGATGACAGCATCGGCAGCTGTCGGAAAGCCCGGGACACGGGTAGTCTGGTAGTCCGCCCAAGTAGTAGCTAGCTTCCTATCACCCTCGTGGGTAATGTTATAACGCATGCATGCGAGGAGGGACACATGCAAGCACCTATACCAACATCTCACCACACTCACACACATATGCTAGGGACACATGCAAGTTTTCATCTGATTCCGATGTTCTCGTGGTCTTCCTCCGGCAAAACCCTGATCTCTGTGCACACTCGGATCATCTACCCCCTAGACGTTCCTCTCACTGGGGTAGCCCGGCGTAGCTCTCTCTTGTTTTGTGTTTGTTTAGGTCATAGGGTGATGTAAAACCATGTTGGTTCACAAGTTGGTGCACTATCCTACCCGGTTTCACCTCAACAGGGAGATTCCCCCTTATACGGGTACGAAACCTTCGCCTCTAGGTTAGAGCGCATGCATGCGAGGGGGGACACATGCAAGCACCTATACAAACCTCTCACCACACTCACACACATATGCTAGGGACACATGCAAGTTTTCATCTGATTCCGATGTTCTCGTGGTCTTCCTCCGGCGAAACCCTGATCTCTGTGCACACTCGGATCGTCTACCCCCTAGACGTTCCTCTCACAGGGGTAGCCCGGCGTAGCTCTCTCTTGTTTTGTGTTTGTTTAGGTCATAGGGTGATGTAAAACCATGTTGGTTCACAAGTTGGGGCACTATCCTACCCAGTTTCACCTCAACGGGGAGATTCCCCCCTTATACGGGTCCGGAACCTTCGCCTCTAGGTTATAGCGCATGCATGCGAGGAGGGACACATTCAAGCACCTATACCAACCTCTCACCACACTCACACATATGCTAGGTACACATGCAAGTTTTCATCTGATTCCGATGTTCTCGTGGTCTTCCTCCGGCGAAACCCTGATCTCTGTGCACACTTGCATCGTCTACCACCCTAGACGTTCCTCTCACAGGGGTAGCCCGGCGTAGCTCTCTCTTGTTTTCTGTTTGTTTAGGTCATAGGGTGATGTAAAACCATGTTGGTTCACAAGTTGGGGCACTATCCTACCAGGTTTCACCTCAACAGGGAGATTCCCCCTTATATGGGTCCGGAACCTTCGCCTCTAGGTTATAGCGCATGCATGCGAGGAGGGACACATGCAAGCACCTATACCAACCTCTCACCACACTCACACACATATGCTAGGGACACATGCAAGTTTTCATCTGATTCCGATGTTCTCGTGGTCTTCCTCCGGCGAAACCCTGATCTTTGTGCACACTCGGATCGTCTACCCCCCTAGACGTTCCTCTGACAAGGGTAGCCTGGCGTAGCTCTCTCTTGTTTTGTGTTTGTTTAGGTCATAGGGTGATGTAAAACCATGTTGGTTCACAAGTTGGGGCACTATCCTACCCGGTGTCACCTCAACGGGGAGATTCCCCCCTTATACGGGTACGGAACCTTCGCCTCTAGGTTAGAGCGCATGCATGCGAGGGGGACACATGCAAGCACCTATACCAACCTCTCACCACACTCACACACATATGCTAGGGACACATGCAAGTTTTCATCTGATTCCGATGTTCTCGTGGTCTTCCTTCGGCGAAACCCTGATCTCTGTGCACACTCGGATCGTCTACCCCCCTAGACGTTCCTCTGACAGGGGTAGCCCGGCGTAGCTCTCTCTTGTTTTCTGTTTGTTTAGGTCATAGGGTGATGTAAAACCATGTTGGTGCACAAGTTGGGGCACTATCCTACCCGGTTTCACCTCAACGGGGAGATTCCCCCCTTATACGGGTCCAGAACCTTCGCCTCTAGGTTATAGATCATGCATGCGAGGATGGACACATGCAAGCACCTATACCAACATCTCACCACACTCACACACATATGCTAGGGACACATGCAAGTTTTTATCTGATTCCGATGTTCTCGTGGTCTTCCTCCAGCGAAACCCTGATCTCTGTGCACACTCGGATCGTCTACCCCCCTAGACGTTCCTCTGACAGGGGTAGCCTGGCGTAGCTCTCTTTTGTTTTGTGTTTGTTTAGGTCATAGGGTGATGTAAAACCATGTTGGTTCACAAGTTGGGGCACTATCCTACCCGGTTTCACCTCAACGGGGAGATTCCCCCTTATACGGGTACGGAACCTTCGCCTCTAGGTTAGAGCGCATGCATGCGAGGGGGGACACATGCAGGCACCTATACCAACCTCTCACCACACTCACACACATATGCTAGGGACACATGCAAGTTTTCATCTGATTCCGATGTTCTCGTGGTCTTCCTCCGGCGAAACCCTGATCTCTGTGCACACTCGGATCGTCTACCCCCCTAGACGTTCCTCTGACAGGGGTAGCCCGGCGTAGCTCTCTCTTGTTTTGTGTTTGTTTAGGTCATAGGGTGATGTAAAACCATGTTGGTTCACAAGTTGGGGCACTATCCTACCCGGTTTCACCTCAACGGGGAGATTCCCCCCTTATACGGGTCCGGAACCTTCGCCTCTAGGTTATAGCGCATGCATGCGAGGAGGGACACATGCAAGCACCTATACCAACATCTCACCACACTCACACACATATGCTAGGGACACATGCAAGTTTTCATCTGATGCCGATGTTCTCGTGGTCTTCCTCCGGCGAAACCCTGATCTCTGTGCACACTCGGATCGTCTACCCCCCCCTAGACGTTCCTCTCACAGGGGTAGCCCGGCGTAGCTCTCTCTTGTTTTGTGTTTGTTTAGGTCATAGGGTGATGTAAAACCATGTTGGTTCACAAGTTGGGGCACTATCCTACCCGGTTTCACCTCAACGGGGAGATTCCCCCTTATACGGGTCCGGAACATGCTATATCTACAAGAGAAACTATCGTCCGCTCCTCATTAGGGTTGACAGAACCACTTGCGATAAAATCATTCAATCTTTGAACAGCTTCTCCAAAATGTGTGATACATAAAATTCACACACTTCATGTGGGCGTGGTGAGTTCTATTCAGAACCACATGCGATAATAACACTTACAAACATATAGAAATTTATCAGGGTGTGAGAAGATTCGCAACGACATTTCATGTGGGCGTGTAGACTGCTATTTAGAGGGTACGAAATCATCCAATTAATAAAAAAAGAACATAAATAATTGATACAAATATAAAATAAGTGAAAAATGCAGAAGGCTACGCCGAGGGTGACCGTCGGCGTACGTGGTGGGTACGCCGAGGGTCGCCGTCGGCGTATAGTATGCCGAGGGTCGCCGTCTGCCTAACGGACGGCACCGTTAGCGCGCCGTTCGTGCTGGCCGGTATGTGCCACGCGTCCGCTTGCTACGCCGAGGGCCTCCACTACGCCGAGGGTGACCGTCGGCGTAGTGTATACTACGCCGACGGCTTGGCTACGCCGAGGGCCGGCCAGTTGGGCTGGCCTGGTCTGGTCCTACGCCGACGGCCCGACGTTTGGCCGTCGGCGTAGCAAATGGCCGTCGGCGCATCTGACCATTCCTGTAGTGAATACACATTGAGAAAATTATTGAGGGCACAGTTCAAGATGTACTATAACTTACAGAAACTCCACAGATCCGGAGCTGGCGCGAGCTATGCCTCACAATATATCGCCATAACCACATTGCATCACATTCCTGATACATGACCTCAGATGGGACGCACATTGTCATGACAGCAGACACACAATACAAAGAGTGCGAGGGGCAGATTGTCTTTTTGCTGCTAAAAAAATACACAAAGACCGGCTAACAAACTCGACACATATATGTGTATCAGATGCTGCTGTCTGAGGAGTTGGCTGTACCTGTAAATTCGAGTTATGTCGACAACAAGAGATTGTCAAGCATTGATGGATGACAGAGACAACGCTCTTTTTCTCTTGCTAGTATGTTGCATGACACCAGGATTTTCCAGAACTAGAAACCAAATGGACCATGGGAGGGATACTGCCGTAGCCAGTCCAGATTAATAACATCGTAACAATATACACGTCTCACTGCGGACTCGGGATCATGAGCCAAAATATGGGGGATCCTATATATGCCAGGATATAACTTAATAGTTAGCATCAGAATCGTTCTAAAATTGATCGCATGGTTCTTCCGTTTCTGTAATTCCGGTCTTAATATACTTCTATACTACGTAATATTTTGCTTCATCAATAAAGGACTACCAACATTTATTCTCTCTCCAAGGAAAAGTAGTGTATCAAAATGTATATTTATACAGACTTAATCGGTATGTTCTAATATCACATAATAAGAGGACTAAAGACCAAATCCATCTCGTAGAGCACCGGGGGTGTACACATCTCCGGGAAACAGCGATCGCCCCCAAAACGACGTGTTCCTTCCCCCTCGAAGTGCACCGACGTCCGCTCCTTGGTCTCGAGGTCGACGACGGAGAAAGCGCCACCCTGCTCAACAAGCAGAGCGCGTCTTCTCTCGGCAAAGAAGATTAGGTTTATTCTCTTGCTCCCCAGATCCGCTAGCTCGGAGCATCGCCAGTCGTCATCATCTTCGTCTTGTGTGGACGTCCAAAGCTCTGCCACGCCGTGGTCTCGGATGGTGACAAAGGAAAGCCTTCCTTTGGCTCCGGCGATGCATGGGACCGGAGGCCGTGACGCAGCAGTGGGATGGACGACTTTGATCGGGATCTTGGTCAGAGAGACACGTGACGACGACGTGGCCGTGCTTATGCTAAGGGTGTAGTAGACCTTGTTTATCTCGTGCATGAAGAGCCAGTGCACGGTACCGCCGCCGGCGACGACACCGGCGCGTGGCCCACACATGATGAGCCCGGAAGCCCGGCAACAGTGGACGGGCGCACTCCAGGTGCCCGTGTCGGAGGAGTAGACGCAGGCGCACATGAACCCGCCGTCAGCGTCGTCGTAGATCAATACTACTTGAAACACCGGCGGTTTCTGTTGCCCTTGACGATCCAGAAGATCACTATCGTCGTCGTTGTGGTCCGCACCGGTGACGATGGCGTAGCCGATTAAATTGGAGTCCCGCGGGAGTGCACACCTGTAATGCTCGGTCATGTCGAAGGGAGGCGCAGGTAGGAGACGCGTGCTCCTCTTGTCGACTAGAGGGCGGCACACCGCCAGATGGAGCTTCTGTCCGGGGTAGTCGCCCGGCAGCAAGACACGCACAAGGAGGAAACCATGGCGCGACGCCAGCGGCCTCGCGAGCTCGAAGAGCCCATCCTCATCGTCGCGGCCGACCAACAAGTCATACGTCACAGGCGTGCCGCCGCCGGCCCGAAGGCTCGAGAACCGCGGCCGGTAGCAGAACGGCTTCCTCTTTGGCAGGAGCCGCGTCGGGCCACTGGGGTACGTGTTCTGGGAGAAGATCCCGGCGAGGACACACGGGCGGCGCGCCGTGTCCGGCCAGTGGCCGATGCGCCGGAGGAAGGCCCGTCCGGTGACGAGGCGGCGCCACCGCCTGCACGTGGCCGCACACCGGAGGAGGTCCGGCAGGCACGGCGCCACGCGCGCGAACACCTCGCGGAGGAAATCGTCCGCGACCTTGGCGGCGCCGCCGGTATGGCGTGCGCGTTTTTCGGCCATCGATCGATTCGATCGTGTGCGTTTTTCCTTTTTGCGAGGGATCCGTGTGCGTATTTAACTAGGCGGCTGCATGCTACGTCGCAGAATAGATACCTTTTTTTTGCGAACGAATAGATACCTTCAACGATCTGGATACCTAGAAACCTAGGAAAGCACATGTCAAAAAAAAAAAAAACCTAGGAAAGCACTCCAGCACGGCATGGGTTTTGGTACATGCTGCACGTACCGAACTTTTTATTTTTTTCATGCTGATGATGACTTCAAATCAATTGATGGTACATGATGCTTTCTTTTATCTACATGTAATATTTATCTTTGGATTTTTTTTATCTAAGTTCATTTTTATTCTCAAATCAAAGGTGCTTTTTAAAGCAGAACTACCACTATTGAGGGCAGGGTCTCACAAAACCACAACAAAAGAGTTTTCTTCACAAAACCACAAATAATTGGGTATGCTGTCTTAGAAAAAACAAATCTCGAGTTTTAATTAAGCCGTTCGATAGCGTTTAATGAAAAGTTCGAGAGAGGGTTGAGCTTCATCGGTTAGTGTGCACCAAAGGATGAGGTTTCTTTCCCGTCCTACAAATTGAAACCGTTCTTTAAGATACTGCGATATCGGAAAATCATCCAACGGATTGCAAACCAACCGATTCAATTACTTAGGCTATAGATTTTCTAGATTTGTCTGAAAACTTTGAATTCTGAACAAACTACATTGTGAACCATCTACATTGCAAAAACCGTGTAGGAGTTTTTTCAGGAACGTGTGGGAATGCGCGCTTTTTTTATAGATAGAAGAAATAATAATACAAGGATCCACCAAAAATAATAATACAAACGCTACTCCTCACAAATACCAGCTTCTACTTTTCGGCTTATAACACTATGCCATCAAGGATTTTAGCCATTGGTTTTGCCTTGTCTTTGAAAACCCTTGCATTCCTTTGTAGCCGGATTGATCTGAACTCTGAAGACGAGGAGGACGATCGATTGCACCTTCAGAGCCATTTTGGCCGGCCAGCTGTTGGACACCGACGCCCACCACGTGTGCATATCAAAGTTAGCATCACGTACTAGAGCAGGATGGCCCAGAACTATCAGAACCGCAAACGAGGCTTGATCATTTCAGGTTCTGAAAACAAATAAAGTTGGCAAGTATCATTGTTAGTGTGTCCATGATGCCGTCTCCGACCACCTGTCCAGCAATGATTCCAGGCCGCCATCCAGGCAAAAAAAAATTGAACTTGGGTGGCGCCCTTGCAACCCCAAATGGTGTCGTTAAACAGCCACACAGTCTGTCCTTCAAAAAAAGCCAAGTAGGCAGTTCTTGCCGAAAAGGACTTGGAAGGCGTTCATATCCATTCAAAAGAATTGTCCACGTCCACAAGCTGAGTATCCTGGATGACATGGCCAAGTGTGAGGAATTGGAACATAGTGGGTACCGAAATACCCGCAGCAAAGGTGAATCCAAGCGTTATTTGAGAGGCTTTGTGCAACCGTCCGCTTCTTTTGGATCCTAGAGTCCACATTTTTCAAAATCAGTGGAGCAAGCATCTCAATACTTTGATTAATTGTTGATCCACTTATCTTTCCAAAAGAAGCAACTTTTGCCATTACCAAGGCAAATCTAAATCAATGCCTTAAACATGGCTTGGGAAGTAGGCGAGCAAGGACTCTATAGTTGAATCCATGGTTTGTCGACTGAAGAGCAATATAGCCAAAGTCATTTCATCCTCAGAGCATCATTAAGGATATGAAGATTGTAGATTCCGAGGACCCCAAATTTCATAGGGGTGCATACAAGCCTTCATGCTAGAGGACGCGAGCCCCCCTTAGATGAGTTTTAGTGCACCAAAGAAATCCACGACAAAGTTTTTCGATGGCGTTGATCATCCACTTCAGTAGATCCAAAGCCATCATGATGTATATGGACATTGCAGTCAAAACCGCCTTAACCAGGACCGATCTACCGAAAACATCGAGGAGGGAACCTTTCCACCTGGGGAACCTTCGAGCTACCTTATCAACATAAGGTTGAACCTATTGCTTGGACAACCTAGATGTTGATAGAGGTAGCCCAAGGTAAGTACACGGAAAGTCCACAACTTGACACGGAAGAAGCTCAAGTATTGAGTCCACATCCAAGGCATCACAACATTTTAGAGTCGCGGAAATTTTAGAGAAAGTAACTCTTAATCCTAAAGCATCTTCGAATATATGAAACATGTGCTTCACCACATTGATGTCCATTTCCTTTGGTCGAATCCACACCATCGGCAAAAAATGAGAGGCTATACTTAACCCCAAAGTTGTTCATTAATTGGAACAAGAGACGGTCCTCTGTCGATTGGAATAGGGTAGGAAAAATGTCCATCACAATGACAAACAACAGGGGAGATAAGGGGTCTCCCTGCCAAAGTCCACGACGATGCCACACTCTCTTAGTCACATTCCCATTGATCAGAATTTTGGAGCTCGAGGAGGAGAGAATGGAGATAATCCATGCACATCAAAATCTTGTTGAATCCGCCTGCACATAGCATCTCGAGAAGGAAAGGACAGGATATGGAATCAAAGGCTCTAGCAAGATCCATCTTTGAGGAAAATTGAAGGTGATTTTTTGCGATGGATGGCATGGGTGGTGCTTTGGACTTGCATGTAATTGTCCAAAATCGATCTCATGCGGATGAACACACTTTGGTTAACTGTCATGAGCTCGTTCATACGAGGGCCTTATCTCTCCGTCGGCATTTAGGAAAAGATTTTGCCAAAGCTATGCACAAGACTAATGGGACGATAGTAACAAACTTCCACAACATCATCATTTTTAGGAAGGAGCACAATTAGTGCCTGGTTTAGTGACTTGAAGCCTCTATTTCGGTGGAAGAAAAGGCAGTTAAGCGCATCCACCACTTCATTAAATAGTGCTCCAGCAAGAGTGGTAGAAATTCATTGAAAACCGTCAGCCCAGGGGCCTTATCCACTCTCATGTCCTTGATGACATCCCATATTTCCTCTATCATCCACATTCTCGGGTGTCGGCATCCCAAGGGATGCTAAATTCACCAATCGAGCCTGAGGTTCCACTAATCCCAATTGTTGGTTGGAAAAAACAAATTCAATCTACTGCATTTATTCTTGGTCCGAGGTGATGCCCTTCTCGCCTCGGAGATGCCAAATAGCGTTCTTCTTGTGTCGTTGTGATGCATGGATATGAAAGAAAGTGGTGTTTGCTCTCCTTCACTTCATCCTCCTCCGCCGCGCTCCGGCTCCCTAGGATCACCCGCCACCCTGGACATGTGCTCCCCTGCTCGAACTCCCGCTCACCGTGTTCGCCTCCATGGATGCGCCACAGGAGGGTTACTGCACAAATGTCGGCATCTGCCTTGTCGACCCCCCCCCCCCCCCATCACCAAGGCAACCCCTCCCCTTCTTGCCCTCCTAGTTCATTATGCTCTCGATGCCCTTTCTCCTCCAATGTTCGTAAATACACTCCTGAATACGAGAGAAGTAAAGGTGAACAAGGCCCTTAATACTTTTTTTAGGAAAAGCCATCATGGCATCTTTATTGATAGGGTCTGACTAACGCGCAGCTAGCTGAGAATTACACTAAATCTCAGCTAAGTGACGTCATCCGTATGGGCAACACCAGTTGTCGTTGCTCGGTTTATTTTTTCTCTATATCCCGTACGTAGGTGCGCACCCGGGCTGGCCGGAACACATGCTACCGAATGCAAACATTATTTTTTCTCTACCTCTTCTAGTTTGGTACTGTCCATACAAATCTTACTCATCAACGTTTCACGTTTCTTTGTTGCACGGTTCTACTAATCACTGTACTATTGATAAAAAGTACTGCACCCTTCGCGTACCGATTTATTAAATTAACACGAAGTTTAATAAATATATTTAACTATAAATTTGATCAATAAAATATAAATTATATGTTAGAAAAACTATATCATTGGACATGTCTTTTAAATATGAATCTAATGATATAAGTCTAAATTGCAACTCATCGGAAACATGAGTCAGTTGCAAGTCCTATTGCAATTCATAGAAAACATGAGTCGTTGGTTGCGGTCCCGATTGCAACTCATAAAATAAATATGACTCAGTTGTAAGTCCGATTGCAACTCATAGAAAACATTAGTCAGTTCCGATTCCAATTGCAACTCATAGGAAAAATGAGTCAATTCCAAATCCTATTACTCCCTCCGACCCATATTAGTTGACTTCAATTTGGATGTATTTAGACAAGTTTTTGTGCTAGATACATCTAAATTGGAGTCAACTAATATGGGTCGGAGGGAGTACAACTTATAGGACACATAATTCAGTTGCAAGTCCGATGGCACCTCATAGAAAACATGAGTCGTCGGTTGCGGTTCCGATTGCAACTCATAAAAGAAACATGGTTCAGTTGTAAGTCTGATTGCAACTCATAGGAAACATCAGTCAGTTACGAGTCCAATTGCAACTCATAGGAAAAATGAGTCAATTCAAAGTCCTATTACAACTCGTAGAAAATATGAGTCTACTTGCAACTAATATTGAAAACATGAGTTAGTTGCAAGCCCGATTACAACTAATATAAAAACATGAGTAAGTGGCGAGTCTGATTGTAGCTCATAAAGACATGAACCATTTACAAGTATGATTACAACTCATAGGAATAACATGAACCAGTTACAAATAAAATTTCAACTCATGGGGAAAACATGAACCAGTTGCAAGTCTGGTTCCAACTCCTAGGAAACATGGGTCGTGTCAGTTGCGAGTCCGATTACAACTTTATAGGAAACGAGAAAATTATTATTGCAAAAACATTGAACTCAGTTGCACATCTAGTTGCAACTAGTAAAATCAAAAACTAGTTGCAAAGTCCATTGTAACTCATAGGATACACATAAATATTCAAAAAAAGACAAGATGGACTAGTTTGAGTCAATTTATCGATAATTCAAACTCGATTTCGATTCATGTTTGCAAGAGGGGAACATGAACCAGTTACACTTCTAGTTGCAACTATGGAAAAATTATCAGTTGCAAGTTAGATTGCAACTCATAGAAAACATGAGTCAATTGCGAGTCTGATTGTAACTTATATGAAAACATGAATCAGTTGCAAGTCCAACTACAACTTATGTGAAAGCACAAAATATCATAATTGCAACCACACGCAAGAAAGTTTTGTTGTCAGGCTATTGTTGACGGTTACTGGACTCTTTTAACTTTGTCGTTAGCAACAATAAGAACATATACAAAATAAATCCATGGCAACGACTATCCTAAAAAACCCTAAACCATAGAAAAACATGAACCGGTTGCAAGTCTGGTTCCAACTCCTAGGAAACATGGGTCGTATCAGTTGCGAGTCCGATTACAACTTTATAGGAAACGAGAAAATTATTATTGCAAAAACATTAAACTCAGTTGCACATCTAGTTGCAACTAGTAAAATCAAAAACTAGTTGCAAAGTCCATTGTAACTCATAGGATACACATAAATATTAAAAAAGGACAAGATGGACTAGTTTGAGTCAATTTATCGATGATTCAAAATCGATTTCGATTCAAGTTTGCAAGAGGGGAAACATGAACCAGTTACACTTCTAGTTGCAACTATGGAAAAATTACCAGTTGCAAGTTAGATTGCAACTCATAGAAAACATGAGTCAATTGCGAGTCTGATTGCAACTTATATGAAAACATGAATCAGTTGCAAGTCCAACTACAACTTATGTGAAAGCACAAAATATCATAATTGCAACCACAAACAAGAAAGTTTTGTTGTCGGGCTATTGTTGACGGTTACTGGACTCTTTTAACTTTGTCGTTAGCAACAATAAGAACATATACAAAATAAATCCATGGCAACTACTATCCTAGAAAAATATTAGATTACAGTGTTATTGGCAGACTACTCTTACATCAAACAAACAAGTTTGCACATATTATATTATGTAAATAAAAAACAATAATCAACAAAATCTTGGCAATTACAATTCAAGCTTATTTGTGTACATGCTATTCCCAGTTGCAACTCCCGAGAAAACCAGATACAAGTCCAGTTCCAAATTCATAGTAAAAAGGAACCACGAAACAATCCTCGGTTGCAAAACCCCAGTTGCAACTCCCAATAAAATGACAGTTGCAAGTCCAATTGCAACTCATAGTAAGAAAGGATCACAAAACAATCCCAATTTGCAATCTCAGTTGAACTCTCTAAGAAAGCCAGTTGCAAATCCATTTACAATTCATAGTAAGATGGTCCCACGAAACAATTCTCGGTTGCAACTCCCCATGAGAGAAGCGAGTTGCAAGTTCAGTTGCAACTCATAATAAGAAGGGACCATAAAATAAGAAAATAATATTTCAATACTTATAGTAAGAAGGGACCACGAAAGAACGATGAACAGCGGCCTTCCTGGATAACATAGGCCTCTCAAAACAACTCTAGTTCCAACCGCTGGTGCAATTTACAGAACAAAAACAATCAGTTGCGACAAAATGTCGCAATTGACATCTAAATCCTAAGATATACACGGGGCTCTATGCCTATTTTTTATTATCTAAAATGCAACATTCTTATATTGTAAAGCAGTACAAATACTGCAAAAAAGCAGTGATATCTCGCATATGACCTAGTTTTCTACAAAGTAGTACAAAGCAATGCAAACACAACATCTTCGCTAAAAAAACCTAAAACAAAATGCACTACAAGAAAAGCAGTGTTCTCTTCCCCTTTCTTCGCTCTAAGAGGAACCATGACACTAGAGTAAACTTACAACAATGAAATCCGTAGGAAAATGTTAAAAGGTGAAAAATGAATATCTAAACGTATATGATCGATGTAGACAACAACATGCAAACAAGAACTCCTGGGTTCAGCTACACCTGATCCCATCTGACGCCAAAATTTATTACATGCCTCTCTTCACCATTAGCTAGCATAACATGAAAAATAGTTAAAGGGCATAAAACGTGTTCAAATACAACACCATAGAAAAAAAAGACCGATGCTAGAGTAGAACCTATCGAAATCAATGAGACTCTTCCGCTCTCCTCCATAGTCGCCGGAGAAGAACAAACATCGATGCAAATCAGTGTGGCTCGAACATCGAAAGCATCCACTACTCAAATCAAGGACCCACCCCGCCCCCACCCCCTCCGCTCTCGGTCGATCTCCACCGATCTCCGACTCTCCTGACCTTTCTAAATAAAAGATGTCAATGTCGAGGGAGAGAAAAGAGTGGGGCACACGGGAGGACAAAAACACGTGATGACCCACTCAACAGCCCACAACGACAAAAAAAAAAGATGAACCACACGACCTTGGCGGGCCAACCAACTCAAATCCATGCAAAACACGAATCTTGACGCGCAACAATGGTTTCAGACATGTTGTTTTCATATAAATAACATGTAAAAATGAAAAATCAATGATAGCAAAAAAGTACTTCGCGTAAGAACAATTGACGCGCAACAATGGTTTTAAATTTTTTTGGACACCCAATATATATCAGGTTGTTGCTTCCCGCTCAAAACAAGAAAAACAGGGCCGTACGTTGCCCTTTGCCATCCAATCGAACCCACATGCCACAGCTACAAAACACCAAAAGACAAGATGTAGTCCCATGCGCTGAAAACAAACAAACAAAGAAAAAAAAAAGCTGGGCAGCCTAGTATACACAGCCAACGAGCCAGGCTATACTGCCGCGACGCACGGGACGAGCAACCGAGACAGTGACGAGAGGCGAGCAATTGATACAACACACGCGGGACAGCCCATGAAAAACTATGGACTCGACCCGGAAATCACCAATCTTGACATGGAGACAAAATCTAACGGAGCAAAAGTTGACTATGCCCTAAGCTAAGTCTCAGCTAGCTGAGAATTAGTAATTCCCTTATTGATATCAAATAATGGTTAGAGTTTGTAAAAGAAAACTAGAGAGTTTATCGACACAACTAAAAAAACTTTTAAGTTAAAACAAGGTCTTAAAACTTAATATTTCCTCCGATCTACAATAAGTGTTACTGATTTTGTAAAACTATTCATGCTGATAGCTCGAAGGCTTAAAAATACCGACTCCGTTCCGCATCTGTTTCAGCCCACGGCTAGAACAAAAGACGAATGGTCTGGGCCGGTCCTATTACCAAAGTAAGCCCATACATCCCCCAGTCCACGGTCCGTCCAAACCGGCCACCACTCACCGTCTCACTGACCTCCCAATCGATCTTCTTGCGGGAACCGATGACGGTGGCCGCCGCACGCTGCCTCATTCTGACCCCCACCATCTCCATCTCCTCCTCCGCCGTCCTCCGGCTCCCCAGGATCACCCGCCGCCCCGGCCCCGCGCTCTCCTGCTCGGCCTCGCCGCTCGCCGTGTTCGCCTCCATGGACGCGCCACCGGAGGGCTACCGCACCAACGTAGGCATCTGCCTCGCCGACCCCTCCCTCACGAAGGCAACCCCTCCCCCTTCCAGCCCTCCTAGTTCCTGTCTATACCGAACCCCCCTCTCCCGCTGATCGCTTCTCTTCTCCTGCCGCAGATTTTCTCCGCGTCCAGGATCGACATCCCCAGCGCGTGGCAGATGCCTCAGGTATACTGACACTTTGGTGACTATTCTACTGCCTGCCAGTGGAAGTTGTTGTTCACTAGCTGAACTGTCGATTACTACCATTTCGTGTTGGATCCTGGTACACATAAAACCAACCACTAGTTGATTTGCCCCCGCAGGGCGGTATAGACGCAGGCGAAGAGCCGAGAGCGGCCGCTGTGAGGGAACTGCGCGAAGAAACCGGTTTTACATCTGCCGAGATAGTTGCCGAGGTCAGTCGGTAGCCCTTGGCTTGCTCGGTTGCTTAGTTTCAATCATAGCAGAAACGGAATGACTACTCTCAACTGTCCTAAAGATTGATAAGTTGTTCCTGTCTTTGACAAATATGTAGTTGAGCTAATCTGTTAGCATGATTATTCTCACAAGAGATTTCTACTGATCGTGTTGTGTGTTTGTCCATGTAGGCTCCCAATTGGTTAACATATGATTTCCCCGCGGATGTTAGAGACAAGCTGAATGCTAGGTGGGGAACAAACTGGAAGGGCCAGGCTCAGAAATGGTACGCCTGCTGAACTACTTGAGCTAAAATTCTAAGAATGATCCCTGGTATGCGGTATCCACAGTTTGCTGTGGGTCTTGGCCTGTTTTGACCTGCAAGTATAGTCCTACCAAAAAAGTCTTATAGAGTTTCAAACTTTGATGCCTAATCATCACTGCGTAACATGTTTATTCATAACCCCAATACTAGGTTGTTTTTCTGAATGAATCATGAATTTGAGTCGCCCAATGTTCAGACTGTAGCAGTTAGCAGACAGAATACTTCAACCCCAAGATATAACTGGTAGCTATAAGGCTGCAAATGAAACGGGACTGCCCACATATCCCGCAGCCCGTCCCATGAACACATCCTGCAAAACTGCTTCATGGCGACCTGTACTGCTTAGGCGGGTTTAAGCGCCCAATCCCACTTATCCCATTTTGTCCTGCAATAAGCAGATCACACAAACTACACCGCGGAGGCACTGCTAGACAGAGGCCTTGTTGCCAAGGCAATGCTACATCGATGAGCTCTTGCGGGTCCCGCTGGTCCTGCAGGTCCCTCTTATCCCGCCTCCTAATTTCCCGTATGACCCGCATAAGTATGGCGAGCAAGAATAAGGAGGATGCAGGCTGTCCACACCCGTCCCACTTGCACTCGTGGGTAGCTATAGCCCTTTGCACAGATCTCTCTGCCAACAACCACACTATTATACATGACATGAAGTGATTCTCGACTAAATCTGCCCTTTGCACAGATCTCTCTGCCAACAACCACACTATTATACATGACATGAAGTGATTCTCGACTAAATCTGATATCATTTAACTTGTTAGAAAAATCTATTAAAAATATGCCGTATCTTAAGTGTCCATGCTGATATCTTAACATGCCTTAGTAGTATCCTTATTAGTATCAGAACATGCTTCATTATTAATTACACTCTATGCATTGTAACTACCGTTGAAGGTTGTATATGTCGTAGCTGTAGGCAGTATATAGGTTACAAATCCATTTCTGATGAACCATATACTTCAAATGCAACAAGAAAACCATATACTTCGTATTGAATTTTAATATAGGACATATACTTCCCGATAGCCTGTAACGGTTAGACAATATTGTTGTTCCATGGAACTGGACTCTCAAGTGCTGAACTGTTGAGCAGCTGGAGCTCTAAAACTCTTACCGTAACCTGTAGCAAGGTCGTGTTATGTCCTTGTGTTTGATTGGCATAGAACCAAAATCTGTTTGGTGGTGATGATTGTAAATCTTTCTAAGTTTATACCTCTGCTGTTGACAGCTTGGTATTAGATACAACCATGTTATCTTTTTCCAACAGCTCATGTCACTGGTGTTTTATTGTTTGTAGTTGGTTATGTATGGGTATGAAAAAATTGGCTACAGAGCCTGTGGATCTGTGGTAGACAGGTACAGCCCACTTATATCATCTCCTCACCTCTCTTATACTCTTCCATTCGGTCCTACTAGGCTTGGGCCTAAGCAATAGGCATAGATCTGTCATTTGAATCCAGTTAGACATGTGTATCTTGCAACTTGGTCAGATGTTTTTATTTGTTAATTGCTGTCAGTGGCACTAATATCTTCCCATTGTTCTAGATTGAAATCTCATCCATATACACAAAACATTTATGAATTAACCATGCTTGGTAGTTAAATGTAGACTTGTAATGTCAATGAGCAGGTTTCTATTCAGACTTACCGGGACTGACGATGGGATCAACCTGATGGGCGACGGATCTGAGAAGCCGGAGTTCTCCGAATGGACATGGATGACACCTAAGGAAGTGATTGAGAAGGTGGACCATTTTTCCAGCTTAATACCTGACCCTCCTGTCTTCTTGATTCTGGAAGTGCGTACCTAATATAATTCCATATCGAACAGGCTGTTGAATTCAAGAAACCCGTGTATGAGGAGACACTGAAGCACTTTGCCCCATATCTACAGTCAGATCCAACAACTTCATCATAGATCTGTGCAGTTTCAGTAAGTTCTACATCTGGTGCTGTGCCCTCAATAATTCCTCAAAATGTACTGGAGCCGTGCGATCAATTTTAGAACGATTCCACTGCTAACTATTATATCCTGGCATTGGATCCTCATATTTTGGTCATGATCCCGAGTCCGTAATGAGACGTGTATGTTGTTACAATATTATTAATCTGGCTACAGTATCCCCCGTGGCCTATTTGGTTTCTAGTTCTGGCAAATCTTGGTGTCATGCAACATACCATCAAGAGAAAGGAGCATGGCCCCTATCATCAATCAATGCTTCACATTCTCTTGTTGTCGACATAAATCAAATTTACAGGTACGGCCAACTCCTTGACAGCAGCATCTGGTACATACATGTCGAATTTGGTAGCCGGTCTTTGTGTATTTAGCGGCAAAAGGACAATCTGTCCCCTCACACATTTTGTACCTTGTGTCTGCGTCATGAGAATGCATCACTTGTGCCACCTCCGGATCTATGGAGTTTCCGTAAGTTCTACATCTTGAACTGCGCCCTAGATAATTTTCTCAACATGTATTGGAGCCGCATTTCGCCGCTCCTAGCATTGGATCCATGTTGCTTGTGTCACGACCTCCGGTTCCATGCATCGCCGAAGCACAAGGAAGGCTTTCCTTTGTCGCCATCCAAGACCATGGCGTGGCAGAGCATTGGACCACACAAGACGAAGATGACGACTGGCGATGCTTCGAGCTAGCGGATCTGGGGAGCAAGAGAATAAACCTAATCTTCTTTGCCGAGAGAAGACGTGCTCTGCTTGTCGAGCAGGGTGGCGCTTTCTCCGTTGTCGACCTCAAGACCAAGGAGCAGACGTTGGTGCACTTCGAGGGGGAAGGAACATGTCGTTTTAGGGGTGATCGCTGTTTTCTGGAGATGTGTACACCCCGGGTGATCTACAAGATGGATTTGGTCTTCAGCCATCGTACTTGATAAGAACAGACCGATTAAGTTTGTATAAATATACATTTTGATATACTTTTTCTTGAGAGAGAATGTCGGTAGTCCTTTACTATTGATGAAGCAATCAAGCAATATATTAATTCAAACCGGAATTACCATAGAGTTTGAAAGAAAGAGTAGAAAACCCAGCTGTGAGCTCCTTGATATCACGCTCCAACGCTGAATTCATGTTGAGACAATCAGAGGCCATAAAGACACGGATTTCTTAGCCAGCTTCAAATGGGTGTTCTTCTTAACTGAACCCCACACAGCTGATGCAAAGGGATAGTTTAAAAACAGATGCTTGACAAGCTCTACCCTCCCACAGAAATTGCGCCTGTCATATGCCAGAATTTGACAGTGTCTCGGTTGTTGTCCCGTAGGTAAGCAGTTCGGACAGTCAATTGCCCAGATCAATTTCCACTAGTTCTCTTGATCCAGAAGATGAGAGCTTCCCTCTCGGTTCAGCTTGCACCGTGAGTGAAGACACTTTAAGTTCTGGCCAAATTGTACGCCGACCTGACCTGACCGTATGGATGCCAAATTTGGCAAAGGGCCATATGAAGCAAAATCAGCACCAAGCAGGTACGTGTTGAATAAGTTTGGTCATCTCCTCTGTGAAAAAGAAACAAACACATCTCCTCCTGATTCAGAAGGAAACTCACGGTTGCTTGTAAAGTGATTTCACACATGATTCAAATAAAGAAAGCCTGGGGAAAGATCACACATAATTTTCTTCTTTGAATAGTTGCAATTACTAGAACCAACTATAATCAATTTACTTAGAACATTAATGTAGAGGCTATAAAGTGAATCAGCCAGCTCGATCAGGTCCATAATATTCCCTCCGTTTCAAAATATAAGATGTTTTAGATTTATGAAGAAAATGTACCTAGACTTGTTTTAGTGTGTAGATTCACTTCAAACATGAGTAAACCTACATGCTAAAAGAAGTCTAGATACATTTGCTTCTAAAAAACATCTTATATTTTGAAACAGAGGGGGTACTTGTCAAGAGAACACTAACAGAGTATAATAACCTTCTATGCATGACCATAAATACTCCAGTCGACTGGACATTACATTGTTTTGCTTCACACACTAGTGCCCACACTTCATCTTGCACCGCTCGACCACAAAGTCAACCAGTTACTTGTCCAATGATCAATCATCGATCGCCAAAAGTACTCATGTTGTTTATCTAATTTGAATCAACCTAGCTAGAATGAATACAAGGAATGATCGCGGGTCATTCAACCCAGATTTCATGTTGATGTTTTCTATTCCAGCATAGTGGCAGCATTGTTTGTCAAACTTCTTCCGAAATCAACAAAGGGCTTTTTGACTTCATTAGTTCAGCTTTGCTTTGCTGCTGCTCTGGTAGGTAACCCGGTCTGACCGAGTCCTCCTGGTTTAAAGGAGCAGATTCCTCATCGTTGCTTCAGAGTTGGGCTTGCCTTTGTTCGACTTCCTTTCCTGAAAGTACAAAAGTAGATCATCAGTTTACAAAAACACAAGTACGAGTATATCATTACACATGGAAATCATAAATATCACTTTGTTGATTCAGTTGAACAAATCGCTTTTATCAGCAATCTAGGATGATCAGTTCACATCTCAAGTAACTTTTCTTATCTTTGCAAAAAAGTTTAAGAAGAATGCTCCAGAAAAATGTTATTTAGAAAGCTATAAATTAGACCTAAAATTAAACTCCTGAAACTAAAAAATAAACGTTAGTCTTGTTGCTTAAGTTACAAAGAGAGGTGAATCTATTTAATCAACTTCGTAGCAGTAGTAGCACGTACTAAAGGTAACATGCCGTGCCTTGTCGCAACGCCAAAATTCCCCTTCGTAGTAGAACACTATACTACATGATAAAAAGAGTGTGCCTGAGAGGTCAATGTGTGATCTTCCCGGTACATTTATCCTATCTGCGACGAGCCATGGCGACAGCGTTTTAGTTTAGATTCTATGTTGATTCCTCTCTAGCCAGATACTGCGCAGAGTGCAGATCAGACCAGAGTTTACTCCTCCACGAACCTTTCCTGGGACCAGATTCTGCATACTCTGCCACCATGGAAGAACCAGGTCCTCAACTTGAGGCATCAAATGCTGGATTCCAATCCAGCTGATGATGTAGAACCATACTTCTCTAGCAAAAGGGCATTGAGCGAGCAGATGTTCGATGGTTTCTGCTGACTGAGAGGGCAAGCCTGCTGGTGTGACATATCCCGCGGCGCGCCAATCTGTCAGAAGTCGAGCAGCGATCCCAGAGAGCAAACCAGACGTAAAGTTTAAACTTGAGGGGTGCCCATAGCTGCCAGACCAGCTCTTCCCAACCGCAAGCAATCCGTGCAGAGAGTGGATGGCAGAAGGAAACGGTGGTCTTGAGCGAGTAGTTCCTTAGACGCTTTGAGGTGGTTCTTGCTGTGACCGCTTGTGGCGCCGGCATTTCTTGTAACTTAACTTTCTCATCTATCTTAATATATAGACGGGTAGAAATCCTGTCTGTTCTCATCTATCTTCCCAGTACAGCACACGCCTCATCCTTAAATGCCTGTTGCATGGGCACTCACTCGCATAATCTAGGGACCCGGATTCAACATACTCCGTGAAGCAGCCTAGCATGAAGTTACACAAACCATCTCAAGAAGTTGCTGCTATACCTCACCCCTCCTCTCCTGCTCACCCTCACCACCGTCTTCCTCTACCTCCAGCTGGAAACCCTTACCCTCTTCCTCACCATACAATGCGCCGCCAGCCAGCAGTGGCAGAAATAACGATGTCATGGACAGGCTCCACGGCAGCCACCTTCCTCCCGCTCAAAGACACCCACGAGGGTGCCGACACGTGGTTCATCAGCACAATAAACGATACCTCAGAGTCAGAGGGCAAGGCGAGGAACCTACTGTTCCAATCGGCAGCCTCCTCCTCTGTATGGCAATCCCTTCAGGCCGCGACGGCACCAAGAACTCCTACATGCTAGCGTGGCAGGACGTGCTCCCCCTCGATGCGGAGCTCCGGCCAGGCCTCACGTTCCTGTCCGAGACGTTCTACGATTACAGCAACCTTTGGCACGGGCTCACGGCACTGGTCTCATTGGTGTTCATGGCACGCGAAGAGGGGCACAGCGAGCCGCGGCCCGTGAGGTGGGCCTTCTTCCACCACAGAGAGGTCAGGTCTGGGATGAGCGGGCGGCTGATGTCGCTGGCCGGAGAGGCAATCGGCGTGGAGGTGGACGTGGAGATGTTCTCTAGCTCCGTCACAGTGTGCTTCGAGGAGGCCGTGGTGTTCAGGACGCTGCTGGCTGGTATGAGGACTGAGAGGATGCTTGCAACATTCGACTTCATGCGGTGCAATGCTAGAGCTCAGTGGAGCCGTGGATATACTTTCTTTGGTTCAAAAATACGCAGGATGTTTAGATTACAGGGATTTTCTTAATTTGTGAGGTAAGCACGCATATACCATACACATATATATGGTCTTGCCAAATAACACAAACTCAGTTTCTAGTCCATTTCTCACGACTAATTCCAATGGTCCATTCTTTCTTGCCCTTTCTTTTGGGCAAGGGTCTTAAAAACCAATCTATGCAGTTAGCGATGAATCCTCAACCCACACTTAAATTTTTGGGCAAGAATATCTGAGAAGGATGGGTGGACATATACTCCATCTGTTGCAATATATAAGACGTTTGACAGCTTGCTAAAACGTCGTATATATTGCAACAGAGTAATAGGCAACCAATTTTTTTGGAGGGCCAGTTTGGGCATGAACCTAACATACCCGAAGCCTTTGCTGGAGTCATGCCCAGGGCCTTGAGGATGAACACGTAAGTGAAGGCATCTTCTCGCAATTTCTCAAATCTGCAAGTTAAACAAGAAAAGTTAGGCCGCAAATGCAATAAAACCAAACGCAGAGGAAATAATGTCTCCTTCCCTATTTACCTCCCCGATTTGGAGAAGTGCCCAGCGCCGAGCTCACACTTGAATAACAGGAGATTGTCATCTGTTTTCAGCTCCCTCAGCTTCGCCACAAATTTAGCAGGCTCCGAGTACATCACACGAGGATCTAGTTGTCAGAGGAGTAAGCTGTGAGCATATAGTGTAACAGATATAACTGTAGCCAACAGAAACTCGGAACCCGAGGACCGTACCGTTTAAGCCAGCAGTAACCAGAATGTGGGGATACACTTGTGCTTTTACCTGCAGCATGTACAGACACCTCATGTGAATACATTTCAGCATGCAGTTTTCTATTCATGTATTCACAAAGTGTTGTCCTTGTAAGAATAAAAGTTCATGTGCCCAGAGTGTAAGGAAAAAAGGCCACTACCAGTGGTGCCACTGACATACTTCAGCACTAAAATATCAACCAGAAATAAACACACAATATAATCCTAATTTAGTAAATTTGTGTACGAAACGTAAAGATCAGCACTTACATTATCAACAGGAGAATACGACTTCATGTAATAATAGAATTCTTCTTTTCTTGGATCACCCCACTCCTGAACCAAGGACAAACAGATGAGTCGGTGAGAGAAGAAACAAAACTGCAGGTGCATTGCAATGAAAGTAGGTACCTAAAATAAATGAAATAAGATAAACTAGACTAAAGCATGTGCATTGCAATGGCCACAAGTATAATGTATGAATATCCTTATGGCGATTATTGAGTTCCTACTTTTTTGTCATATAAGGATAGAAATGACACAAAAAACTATCCGTGTTCAACTTATGTAAGACCCTTATCAAGCTTTCCACTTAGCGATAGATCATATAAGAAGGAAATCATGTTCTATTCTTTGACCTGCCCAAGTTAAGCCTGGTTCAGATCAAAGTCCAACTGAACCTAGTGTAGGAAGTGTCGATATAACAGCAAACATGGAAACAATAAATGCAACATAGGAGATGAATACCTCCCATTCAGCTGTAGTCAACGGGATGGTTGGGTCAAGCATAGTGGTGAGAACATCAACAAATGGCACCCCAGCAACAGCTGCCTTGAATAAGTCAGGCCTCATATTTAGGACAGCACCCATCAATAGGCCACCTGCACTCCTCCCGTTGATGCAAAGCTTTTCTTTCGAACAGTATTTGTTTTCTATCAGGTGCTCAGCACAAGCAATGAAATCAGTGAAAGTGTTTGTCTTCTTTAACAGCTTCCCATCTTCATACCACTTCCGGCCCATTTCACCACCACCGCGGATATGAGCTATCACATATATAAAACCTCTATCCACCAGAGAGAATCTAGATCCCTTGAAACTCGGATCTATGCATATCTGTTGGCAAAAGGAGTGTGTAAACAATAGGCATGTCCAGCACAACATACTTATTGGTAAAACCTGAAATCTGTTAATAGTCTTAGTTATATGGCAACTTTTATGGGTTAAAAGGAAACTACTATGTTTTATCAGTTGTTCAGCAGACTTATCAAACCCAGTATTATCACTTATCAGAGAGGCAACCTTCGCTGTTTAGGTTCTCTTTTCTTGGATATTCCCCTTAATTTTCAAAAATTAAATTTCAATTCAATTTTCCTCAGGCCTTGAGTGGTTTTCACATGTTTGTAAACTATATCAAGCTCATTATGTACCTAACCATTCAATGAAACACTCTGACACTTTCCTGGATAACATGGTGATGAACAGAAATTGTGTAATATGTAAAAGTGAAACAGTTTGTGTTTGCTGTACACATACATAAGTAAATTAAAATTCCAGATTAGTGATTGGCATTCGAGATGAACCGAAGATGTTGCGCTGGTATGAACAACAGGCCACTCTAAAATATTGTTCAAGATGGTATTTTTTGTTGTACAAATAAAACTGAAACTACCGCCCAACACTAGTTCATGTGCAGATACTTGGTATTTGTTGTACAAACAAAATTGAAATGACTGTCCAAATGAGTGACCTACATGACTGTGTCCAAGATGAACCAAACATGTTTGCATGAGCTATATGACACTCTACAAAATTATAGAAACTTGTTATTTATAAAGGATACTAATATGACACAGTCCATACCTCATATGAGCCATATCCATATAGCAGCATGGGGTCCGAACCATCAAGCTTCACCATATCGTTTCTGTAAAGAATTGTCATGGGAATCTGAGTTCCATCAGAAGCAGCAGCCCATTTTCTCTCCGTTACATAGTTTGACGCATCAAATCCACCTAAAACCTAAAAATATTCAAAATCTCAAATCAACAGGGGGTCATAATAATTATTTCTACTGAAAATTGGTCAATACATTAACACATTGCTAGAATGAAGCAGATACCAAAATGTAGATAGACCTATAGCATTTACTGCAAATAAGAGGACAATGCTTGCATTCATGAATTAAAATAATTCAAATCACTTATGGATGCCTCTTATGATTATTCCCCTTCCTTTTTAAAATGCATGTCCTTGTTGTCTTTGTACAGTCAGACTTATGTGACTTTAATCACTGATTTAAACAAAAGAAATATGCTGTCAACATCAAGATTATTTAGTATAAAATATAATGGTGAATGACATGTGGAAACAGATGGAGTATTAAGTTTTTAACAAAACAAGCGTAAACATTTTCTGTTTGAATATTGTAGACTATTAGTAACTAACTAATTATACTGTCAGAATAATCTAGAAAATTATGTGAAGTGGAAGCAGTAACCTCAGCATTAAATAAGAACTACCCAAATGATTATCGACTGTTGAAATTATGATACTCATTCCTTGTCCTACAGTTTGTAGCCAGGTACAGTTGGGGGATCCTAAAGCAGATGCATGGATTGTACATCCCACTGCACTGGTACTGATAAAAATAGGGTACACAAAAAACTATATTGCAGGTAATAACTTACTGTGTCTATTTTCTTCAGCACCGACACTCCCGTATCCATGTCATAGTCAAAAACAGAGGGTGGCGTCCTCATTGAGCTATAATAAAAACGAACAACATTTGAATGGAATTGTGACGACTCAGGTTCCACTGCATATGCTGGATCAACAAAATCAATTGCACGTCCTCCCTGAAGTTGCCCAACTACCTCTCCAGTGGCTGGTAAGCGATATACAGTTGCTTTTGGTAGACCATTCTCACGCTCATATATAGCAATGTGATTCTCAAAGAGCTGGAAGTCCTGAATTTTCACACTGAAAAGAGATTCAAGTTATTTAAATAACTGTACTACTTAATGTTATCAATGGGCACTGAAGCAGCCCTAACATGTAATACATCCATTGATAACAAGAGCAAGTCATAGCCAATAAAATTTGGAATGAACAACATAACTGATAGGTGGCTGCAATTGTCTATTTGACATGGATAATAGTACATGACCTAGTGTAATCTAATATCATACTTCACCAGACATTTTGAGTACATTAGAGAAAACCCTGGAATGTCATTTGGCATCAAGCTTCTGACATGCTTTGTAACTGTAAGAAACAAAACCTAAGGGGTTCAAGCTAAATCTAGGTTTTCGTATTTCCAACGATCCATATGTCCAAGATTACTACAACATGCAAAAACATCAGTAGGTTCAGGTTCATTAGCTAGCCATACATTGTGTCAATTATTTACCCACAAGATCTAAAAAACTAAAAGCACTGCTTGTACAAGAACATTATTTCCTTTTTTTTTTCATCAGAGCGCTTCCAAAGAGACTAGGTCCCATGGCGCAGCAGTGAAATATCCTCGCAATTCGAATATTCGTATATTAAATATATTTTTCTTACCTGTGGATTAACAGAGCTAAGAAAACACCAAGCTATAATATGTTACTCAGGGATGCGTACAAGATTGACAAATGATACTAACAAATAACAATGTCTTCTATTTTGGAAGCGGATGAACAAGTTCAGAAATATTATGATTAACCATTACTGTTTCTAAATGATCTCCAAGTTAGAGTATGGCAAATATAAAATTGCGTTGAAAATAATGTCCACAGATAAAAGTACCCTTATACTCCCTCCGTTCCAAAATATAAGATGTTTTAGCCTTTTTCTGAAATGCATGTATCTAGATGCCTTTTAGTGTATAGGCTTGTAGAAAAATGAGTAAACCTACACACTAGAAGGCGTCTAGATACATGTGTTTCAGAAAGAAGCTAAAACATCTTATATTTTGAAAAGGAGGGAGTATGATCCATCAACCGCGGGAATGATCTTTCAAACATAAATGGTGGAATTTAGTTGATTACCTTTCTCTATGTGGTAGCAAGACAGTGGTCTCAGCTACATTATCCAATGGGCAAGCAACTAATTCAGAGTTGTAGAATTCATCACTTCGCCTCTTAATATAGAAATGGTTTCCACGATGACTAGCTGTTGTATCGATGCCATTTACACGAGGTGTCAGAACTACAAGTTCCTTGCTCTGACTGGGTATGTCTAGATAGAATATAAAGCTTGTATTTTTGCTTCCAGATTCAACAAATAAGTACTGTTTGCTTTCAGAAGCTTGAAGACCAAGTGAAAAAGTGTCATCCTTTTCGTGGTACAGGCAACTATCATCCGACTGATCAGATCCTAACTTGTGCAGCCATACCTGCAAAGTCCATAAAGGGTAAATACTCAATAAACTACTACAAAAACCAGTAAACACAAATGAATACAGACAGGAATTTATGATAATGTCAAAACTTGGTACTGTATTATTGTATAGAACATCCACGGACCAAAGAATAACTGAATAATTTATAGAACATCCACGGACCAAACATGAAAAAATTCAAGTAATATTTTCCTTTCCAGGAAAATAGCGTTAGAAGAATTGGTATGTAGGGAACAACACCATGCACAACACTGCAAATAGTGGCTTGAGAACAATGATCAATAGAGCAATTGCACTACGCAAATCACGAAACATCATTTTTTAATCTTTTGTCTAATGCACGTACGCACCTTGCTAGCACAGATAAGGATGAATTTTACATAGGAATAAAGAGTCTACATACTTTGTCGGGCCGAAGAATGTCGTCCATTGTTATGTAAACAAGGTTGTCATCACCAGCCCACTCAATGTCCGAAGTAATTCCTTTAAGTGGCTGCCCAACATATTCCCCACTCTCCGCATCAATGACAAAAACTGTGTATATTTCATCACCTTTAGTGTCTTCTGCGTAAGCAACTAGCTTGCCGCTGGGACTGACCTGAAACGAATATTTAGTTAAGAAAAACATGAGAAACATTGAAGAGGAATATACATGAGAAGCAGACATCACAAATAGACACATGGAGCAGGGGGGCAGTCCACAATTACACCTTGAAAGCCCCGATGCTGTAGTAGTCATGGCCCTCAGCCTTCACATTCTCATCCAAAATAATATGCTCGGCGGGTGCATCAGGTCCTGTGGGCATCACATCATGGACTGTAACAGGACCATCGGTCGGTACAAGGCGTCTACAGTGCTGAGCATACTCCTTGCCGGTCAATGTCCGTTCGTAGTAGTAGTATTTCCCTTTGCGGAGGGGTGCGTCTATATCGTCTTCCTTGATTCTCCCTCGTATTTCAGCAAATATTTCATCCTCAAGCTGTTTGGCATCTAGAAGGAAGTAGAGAGAAGAGATGAACAAATAATGAGACACCAGCATGTCAATGATATCCATTGCGAAGAGAAACACGGGTATTCATTCTAGGCCTATAACATTCATACAACCAGTGCCACGGCATGAGCGAATGGATTCCACTAGAAAACAGTAGCCAATCAGGCTGAGTGTGCTGATAATCTGGCAAAGGACAATGCAAGCTCGATCTAGTAATAATAAGTGTACAATTATAGTACTCCCTCCGTCTCAAAATAGATGTCGGAACAAAATTACTTGGTAATCTTGGTGAATCCACACTAAACTAAGTGAGGCGAACAACACAGACCAAACCAAAGGGATCTGCTCCACTCAGATCCCACTGTAGCAGCAGCAGGAAGCAACGATCGATGTCACAACCGATAAGGCACAGCAGCAATCAAGCTAACAGATCACGCCCCATTCACAGGCAAGCAAGCGAAGCATGGCAGCTAATCTAGTCCAGAGAAGGAAGAGAAGAAGGCTAGTGATCTCACCGGACATGAGGGCGGCGGTGTAGTTGTTCTCGGCGCCGAGGTGGGCGAGGACCGTCGGGTCAGCGCGGGCGTCGTCGCGGAGCCAGTAGTAGTCGTCGACGCGGACGTCCCCGTGCTCCACCAGCTCCCGTGGCACCTTCCTTGCCACCGGCGGCGCGACCATCGCAGCGGAGGTGGAGATGGAGGAGGAGCACGGTCTCAGGGAGGAGAGGGAGAGGGGGAGTAGGAGGGCGCGGCGGCGGGAGAGGCGGGCTTGGGCGCGGAGGAGCGGTGGGATCGGGAGGCGGGGCAGAGAGCCGACGGCGAGACCGAGGCGGAGGAGGAGCATTATTTATTCGGTGATGACGGTGGCGGCTTTCCCTCCGCCGCACGATTCTGAAACTTCGGTGGTCTGGATTGGATTGGATATTAGTTTTGTATTTGTTTTTAGTTCGAATTAGAACCATGTAAATCAATTTATTCATAGAAATTCCTCTGATTTACAATTGGAACATAATATCATAAATTTTGGGTTCCCTAGAACACAAGAAACAGACAAGCTCTAATAAACGGAACCTAAACAAAAAAAACAAAAGTGTGATAGTATATAATTTTGTCCAATACTTTCTTGTATCCCTTTTTCTGATCTAGGTTCCATGTGAAGGATGTACATTAGTTTGATTTTTCACACACGATTACAAACCTACACTTTGTGGTTATGAGTTTCTTCTTTGAAATAGGTTTTCGACTTTTTGTCCCGCTATATTAATATAGCAAACCACGTGGTACAACTTCTGGAACAAACAACACAAGCAAACCCAAAAGAAAAAAGGAAAGAAATAAAAAAGAGAAACTAATCACAATTGTACATTCATATAATAACCATTGCATGTTGGGCAAATGAATCTTGTCCTTTTTCTCAAATCTCATATCCATCTTTGAACATTATTTCTGTCACACTTGAGGTGTCACTAATATTTAGTGAAAGGACTATAAATATTGAAACGAAAGAGGGGTGGATTTGATTAAGTATTGTAAAGGGGGTTAAACATTGTTGGAATGTTAATAACATAAAAAGAAAAGAGTATCAAATTGACTTTGAGTTTCTAGTAGATGAGATATTAGGCGCGAAGAGATTCGGTTCATGGTGATATTGAATGTGCCAAATGGAACAAAGGATGGATATGTGATCATAGTTCTTCATATTGGAATAGAATTAGGTGAGCAACCCTTGAATAGCAAAAACCCCTCCTATCGGTTTTGTTTGACTCTATTGTCATGTCACCAAGTACCACCAACCATGGTTAGTGCAAAAATTTAAGGTCATGAGACCAGACCAACGCATTAGGTTTAATGGTTCTTGTTCTCCTATAGATGTGTTATCTCCTCTTTGATATCAGTCGTACTCACTCGGAGGTCACCGATTCAGTAAATAACAAGTTCTTACCCATGTAGATCTCTAGATCATGTCATCTGGGCCCTTATATTAGATAATAAGCATTACATGTAATATGGATAATCATTCTTGTAATCATAATAACAATAAATCTCACAATAGATGGAAAGTAAATAGGCACAAAACTCTCACCAATCCCCTACATCTCCCACGTCTAGGGGGATTTACTCGCCCATGAGAGGAGAATAGCACAAAGATATAACCATTGTGCATATGGGTTCATCTGGATATTATGGTAGTAAGCCACACCGAGAAGAAAGATCAACCAAATACAATCCTCAAGAATGGATAGAGTTCAGAGTTCAAAAAAACCTAATCTTATAGGAATGAATCTCTCTCTGTGCAAGTATGGTGATGGTGGAGTGAAGGATCTTGCGGTCAAAGACCGTGGAGTAGATCGAAGATGGTATTCTTCTTCTCTAGATCTATTCTCCCTGTTCTGGAATGAACGGCGACTGCTGTGTGTGTGTTCTCGCTCTGCCCTCTTCACGGAAGTTGTTCATTTTGACCAGGTGTAGATGGCGGCACATGGTACGACGGCACGGTACGGCCATTCCCCACCGTACAAGTGGTCACTAAATCACCAAACGCTTCTGGTGGCTTCAAAACCTTCCTAAAGTATTCGGCACCTGAAAGCCAGACAGGAATACAAGGTTTCTTTGATCTTGGAATATTTGTGTTAGTTGGAAGGTGAAAACCATCGAAACCAAAATAAAAACCATTAGAAAAACCTCAGGAAAACTCTATATAAAATAGAGATATCAATCAACTCCTACTAGTTACTTGTGTTCTATGAATAAATCTTTTTCATGAAACCTAGTCGGCATTTATTTTTACCACAATTCAACTTTAAATTTTTTTTCTAGATGGATTCTATGCTTAACATGGTCAAGTTAATCAACTCCAATCAAAATGTAGATGAAACCTCTAAACATGATGTGACCCATTGTATGGTGGCTTTCCTATGACTCTCTCGACAATCAAAATAGAGATACCACCATACTTATATTCCATCATAAATCACTCGCATGAATGTTAAATATAGATAATGCTCACAGTTTATGCATAAACTATAAAAGTAAAAAAATCCAAAAAATAGTAGATAACTAGATGCATCATGATAAACTAGAAAACGTATAAAACTAGATAAAATCACGCAAGCTTGAGTTTTTGCTACATCTCTTCATGCATCGTTCTTCTTGTAATCGGCCTCCCACTCATCAAACTTCCAGGGACAAGGCCTCCTGTTGTAGAATGACCCGGAAGGTTCATTCTACTTGGTTGAACCGGCTTCCGTGATCTTATTTAATCTGTCTGTGTACTCATAGTTATGGTTCTCAACATCTCACATAAAGGCTTGGAACCTGTACCGGGCTATGCAAGAACAAGAGAGATAGATCTAGATGAACTCACCGATAAATTGATCGAAATATTCTCGGTATAGTTCATTAATGATGATCACGTTGCCCCCCCCCCCCACACACACAGCTAGGCGTATCCCTCCTAGACGCGAGGAGAAGCTCCACTTTATGGAGCACCGAAGGTACGATCCCTTTGCAGGTTGCATGCGTCCAGCCTCCTAATCGGCGTAGCATTCCGCCGTCCAGAGCTCCGCGCCTACAATGATAATCTCGTAGCCTCGTGGCATGCATATTGTGGAGAAGCTCCACAAGGGAGGGAGAAAGAGAGAGGCATCCGCCACCGTGGGATTGCGTGTCTCTAAATGGGGAGGGGCTGCCAATATATATAGGAGGGGAGGAGGCTTGGGCGCCCTAGGGTCTCCCCTAGAGGCCGATGACCAAGGTGGCCCAATATGGCACCTACCTCCCTTTTGGCTGATGTTGATCTCCCAATTTAATGTGAGATCATTCCTTCCCCTTCAAGACAAGATATGACATCACAATATTAAATGTAGATTAGTTCACTCCTTACTTGGAAGATATGATATCTCCGTATTTAATGAAGATCATCTCATACCGAATATACAATTAGGACTATCCTAATATGGAGATATGATCCGATACTTTCCAAATCTTCACAAATTAACTTTCTTCAGTCATAGGATCTATATATGGAAGGTTCAGGTGCAAACCCATAGTGGCCCATGCGCCATACAACATGTGGGTTGCCACTTTGTTTCATTTATCCCCCAGCCGGAACTCTTTTGGTGGCTTTCTTCCTCTCCGGTTTCTTTCAAATAAAGACCAATACCTTTCCAAAAGCTCTCTGAAAATTTAACCATCTTAGAATGATTATCATGAACTTTGAAATTATTATAGATGACTTTAGAACTCACTTCACGAAATAGTTTATGTCACTAGAACTATTCAGATTCCTCTCTAAAACTAGTTTACTATCTCTAAAACTATTTTGGTGTCTCTAGAACATATTCCAGATGACTCTCTTAGCCACATATAATATTATCACAACTTGATTATTTGGCCTTAAGCATGTGACCTGGTCGGGTTTAGAAATATGCTCTTCCGGATCAATAACCAACAGCAGGACATGAACACCCATGATGGTTCCTTTATATTACACAAATCATCGAGTGAACCCGGTTCATCATACAATTGCTAATACCTCTGTTTCACGATATGCGACAACACCGAAGCGAGATGTCGGTATCCTCGTGATGCAACTTTTGATCACTATATCCATTATCCTCGTTCTTCTTTTATTCTCATTTACTCATCCATATTTCAATGTCCTTATGATCAACGTCATAACTTGTCTGCATAGATGATGGGTGAAACTGTAATATGGTCCCAAAGTATATCTCTCCATCGTCAGGAGGACCAGAATCCCAGTCTTGAACTATCCAAGTCTCTAGGCATATTTTCGTTCTCATCTCGGAGTCACCGGTATGGCCACCTTTGCAGGTAGGGTTGGGATAAACCAAGGACAAGCCTTTCGACATGAGGGTACTTGATATTCTCATGGTCTAAGGATTTATGCATAAGATAACGATAATGATTGACTATTAACATCAACGGTTATACCTAGTAGTAAATCATCCATTGTATCAGTTCAATAACTTTGTTATTATGATAATGTACTCTCATTGTTGGTGGTATCTTCAATTACAGTAACTTATACCATGATTAGGAAACTTGATCATCACACAACACATGGGATAGTCCTAGATTCGTGACTAGGAACAACTTGGTGTTTGTCTTTCTACACGTGTATATGAGTTTTCCTTTGATTCTCACAATCAAGAAACATAGCAGTTATAGCATAGAATAATAAACTTAAATAATGAACAAAAATATATAATAACTATTATTCCCTCTAGGGCATATTTCCAACAAGCTTGTCTTGTCGAATTCTGGAACACAGGAACTCGAAAACAATGTTCGCTCTGAAGAAGACTCGGTGCGAGATTGATTGACAAGCAACGATATATATTAAAGGTTTTTGTAACATCCCAAAAATACTTAACTTGGATCATCAAATTCTAATCATCACATTTAGGGTTAACAAAAACTTTTCTAAATAAAATTATGAATGCATGCATATGTGTATGCATAGATTTTGAATTCTTTTAAAACCACCTTGTTTGTTTGTTTTATTGCTTGTAAAATGTTTCTTAGGTGAAATAAACATCATCTAAAACTTTTCCCACACTTTTCCTAAAGACAAGTAAATCAAAACACATATATTAAATGAATGGTCACTTTGACCAATTTAACTCCCATGCCTACTTTGGTTGTCTCAAATTTTCGAAACCTAACAGAAACTTTTCTGGATCTTTGCACCCCTTGAATGTACTCATAACAAAGTATCAAGGCCCACTTTGTGATCATCCAGAAACTTTCAAATGCATAGTTTAAATGACAATTCAAAATTGAATCTTTATCATATGGGAAGATCCCACTTTTTCAAAAACCACTCAAACAAGCTCAACTTTCAAAACCCAAGCATCTGCAGACTCACCAGCACCAATCTAGCAAACCCACCAAAATTCATTTCAAAATTCAAAACTTGATTTCATGTGGCCATTTCATCAAACAGGTTGCAAACACAAAACAAACAAACATCAAACACTATTTGGAGTAGTGATTTGAGCCTAACTTGTTCCCTAATTAGCTCACAACCATCTTAGTAGATCATGTAGCTAACTAAACCAAGAACTAGCACCACTGTGAGCTTTCCATTGCCATCAATGGTGAACAGCCGAGCACCCCCTTGTCACCCCAGTGTGGACAGCAGGCTAGAGGAAGAACTAGCCGTGCCAACCTTGTCTGGGAGGCAGCCCACCGTCCACCGCCACTCCCTGTCCCAGCCGCGAGCGTTGCCAAGCCCTGGACCACGCGCACCAGCCGAGCGTGCGCCAGAGCACCACCCTCGACCAGCGCCCACAGACCGCGCGCCGTCCTCGCCGCGTGCACACACAATCCCCACCGACCCAGGAGACCTCCGGACATCCCCGTTTGCCGCACAGCCACCGCCCGCCGTCGAAGACGCCGCCTCTGCCGCGCAGAGCATCGCCCGTTCCAGACCAAACCGCACTGCCCCATGCCTCGAGACCATGTCGTCGAGCATCACCAGGAGACACCGCACCGTACCCTACCTTCGCCCATACCATTAGCCGCCTGTAACATCTCCCCCGACGAGCTCACCATACGCCTCGACGGTCCCCTCGCTCGACTATAAATAGAGGCCACCCCCGCACGATTTCTTCACACCATCTCACTCCCCTCTTCTCATTGATCGTGCCACACCGTTCCCGGAGCAAGGCGAGCACCACCCTGCCGGAATTTCACCGGAGCCCGCCGCCTCAGGAGAAGAAGGGAGCCATTGATTTCGTCCACCCCAAGAGCTGCCGCGACCACCCCTAAGTTCGCCGTCGTCGACTTCGTCGTTCGCCCGCCTCGCCGACTGTAACATCCCAAAAATACTTAACTTGGATCATCAAATTCTAATCATCACATTTAGGGTTAACAAAAACTTTTGTAAATAAAATTATGAATGCATGCATATGTGTATGCATTGATTTTGAATTCTTTTAAAACCACCTTGTTTGTTTGTTTCATTGCTTGTAAAATGTTTCTTAGGTGAAATAAACATCATCTAAAACTTTTCCCACACTTTTCCTAAAGACAAGTAAATCAAAACACATATATTAAATGAATGGTCACTTTGACCAATTTAACTCCCATGCCTACTTTGGATGTCTCAAACTTTCAAAACCTAACAGAAACTTTTCTGGATCTTTGCACCCCTTGAATGTACTCATAACAAAGTATCAAGGCTCACTTTGTGATCATCCAGAAACTTTCAAATGCATAGTTTAAATGATAATTCAAAATTGAATCTTTATCATATGGGAAGATCCCACTTTTTCAAAAACCACTCAAACAAGCTTAACTTTCAAAACCCAAGCATCTGCAGACTCACCAGCACCAATCTAGCAAACCCACCAAAATTCATTTCAAAATTCAAAACTTGATTTCATGCGGCCATTTCATCAAACAGGTTGCAAACACAAAACAAACAAACATCAAACACTATTTGGAGCAGTGATTTGAGCCTAACTTGTTACCTAGTTAGCTCACAACCATCTCAGTAGATCATCTAGCTAACTAAACCAAGCACTAGCACCACTGTGAGCTTGCCATTGCCATCAATGGTGAACACCCGAGCACCCCCTTGTCACCCCAGTGTGGACAGCAGGCTAGAGGAAGAACTAGCCGTGCCAACCTTGTCTGGGAGGCAGCCCACCGTCCACCGCCACTCCCTGTCCCAGCCGCGAGCGTTGCCAAGCCCTGGACCACGCGCACCAGCCGCGCCCAGACCGCCAGCGAGCATGCCGAGTGTGCGCCAGAGCACCACCCTCGACCAGCGCCCACAGACCACGCGCCGCCCTCGCCGCGTGCACACACAATCCCCACCGACCCAGAAGACCGCCAGGCATCCCCGTTTGCCGCCCCGTGCCGCACAGCCACCGCCCGCCGTCGAGGACGCCGCCTCTGCCGTGCAGAGCATCGCCCGTTCCAGACCAAACCGCACCGCCCCATGCCTCGAGACCATGTCGTTGAGCATCGCCAGGAGACACCGCACCGTCCCCTACCTTCGCCCATACCATTAGCCGCCTGTAACATCGCCCCCGACGAGCTCACCGTGCGCCCCGACGGTCCCCTCGCTCGACTATAAATAGAGGCCACCCCCGCACGATTTATTCACACCATCTCACTCCCCTCTTCTCATTGATTGTGCCACACCGTTCCCGGAGCAAGGCGAGCACCACCCCGCCGGAATTTCACCGGAGCCCGCCGCCTCTGGACAAGAAGGAGACATTGATTTCGTCCACCCCAGGAGCTGCCGCGACCACCCCTGAGTTCGCCGTCGTCGACTTCGTCGTTCGCCCGCCTCGCCGACCCTCGCCCGTACCCCGGTGAGCCCCCAACACCCCTCACTGGCCGCGCTAGGTTTCGATCTCGCCGGCGCTGTCTCGCGTCGACGATGAACCCCAGCCGTTGGATTAGAACTAGATCGAACGATCCACGTTGCCTCATACCGCTTCGCCTAGCCCCGTGTCACTGACGAGTGGGGACACCCACTTAAGCAGCCCGCGAGAGCACTGCGCTTAGCAGGCCGGCCCGTTTACTTTTCCCGCGCAAGCCCAGTTATTCAAACTAAACCTTTTCTATTTCAATTCAAACACACTTCTGTACCCAACTTCAAAAATCCACCCAGATCGATTCAGTACACCAAATTGATTGAAACCAATTTTGTTAGAAAGGTCTATGAATGCTGAATCCAAGCCCGTTGGATTCAAGTCATTTGGATCTGTAGATCACCTATGGTAAAAATAACAAGGCAGAAGCTTTTCTGCATTCAAACATTTTTAAAATTTAAACCATAATAGCTTTTGAGTTGATTCTAACTCTCAAAAATCACATTTTACCATACCTTTCAGAATATATAAAAATATATAGGTTTACTTGCAGAAATAATGTTCAACTAATAAAAGAATGCTACATAGGCATTTCTAGCCACTTTAATTAATTAAAATAAAAGGGTAAAACCTTATTAAATTGTGACACCACTTTAAATCACATTCCCATGGACTACAATATGTGGTGATGACATGTGTCAACATGATCCCATGTTTGGTTTGGAGAATATTAAATCTTAAGTAGTTTTTCAATGAGTAGAAATTACTTTTCTAAAAATAAAAGGAATTAAACCAAGCCTTAATCTTGTAATGTTAGAGATGATGTTAGATCATCTATAGGACCCTTGTGTATGATGATTGCAAGTAGTTAAGTATTGTTTGGTGATTGTGTACCTCGTATTTATTCATAGACGCTAGTACCGACCAAGGATACGAGGAGGAAGGAGGATACTACGAAGAAGAAGCCGAGGAAAACTTCAACCACTGCTCTGCACAAGGCAAGCTTATATTGACACTGATGCAAGCCTAATACTACTAGTGAATGTGCAAGTTAACCCTTGCAAGATACCCTACTGATGCAACAAACCCCTACTTGTTACTATGCCTCCTATATGCCTTAAGCATATGTGATCACACCCACTTGATAAACCAATCCTAGTTTTATTTGCAAGCCTCTTACTTTATTTCTTTATTAAAGCTTACTTAGAGTTTACTTAAGTGAATTATAGATACTAGAAAGATATTTGAAGGTTGCATAAAGAGCATTAAATTTGGCCTAAGCTAGAAACCTTGATATCAGCCTAAGATATAAGGTTGGACTTAGTTGAAACTCCACTAGTTACCAACCCTCATCAGTACTAACCACCTACCTTAGATGCTAGTGCTAAACATAAAACTTGATCAACTTTAGATGGGAATACTTGGTGGAAAAATGGTTATGAAAACCTTGGAATGATGGATCATTCTACTGAAATGTTTTGGACATGTGTTTCCGAACACTTGAGGATTTTGGTGATAAAAATGTTGAGGCATGAGCCTTATCCCTTTATAAAACTGATGGTTGTCTGGATGCGATACCATTTCAATTTTATCGTACAACCACAATACCCGAAGATTGGGTAGGGCTTGACTGGAAACTTATGTACCTTAGTATTAGTTCCCTCACGGCCAAGGTCTGAGCTGAGGCTACCTTGTGAAGATTGTCCACCTGTGTAGTACCCAAGATGACAGTTGGTCATGGTTGGGAGGCCAAACTCACAGGAGAGGTGCTTATACTAGGGCGTGTAATTGAAAGGTTAGGATTGATTATCTGCATACTGAGTACGGTGAATTCAGGATTTGTTCCTGACGGATGTATCGAATGTTGTGGTGAAAGTGTACAATCTCTGCGAGTGTCAAACTATTCGAATAGCCGCGTCCGCGGTTATGGACAGTTGGAGTGGCCATACTGTTCCCCCGTCAGACTTTTCAAAATGACTTGTGAAATAAATTGAGACTTTGACTTGACCACAACAGAGTTGTGACATGAGTTACAAGATCCCACTTAGGAGTTATAAAATTGTGACTAGCTTTGGAACCTAGTAGAGATAAATCTGGCTTTTGCAAAACAACCTTAGAGCCTAGTGTCCTATTATCCAAAAACCCCTTTACCTGTTAGTATTAGTTTGCGAGTACTTAAAGAGTACTCATAGCTTTGTCTCTGGCTATTCCCATGGCCAGACTATAAAGAGGAGTACCTAGAAGATGGACCCCAGGAAGGTTACGACCACTAGGATCATCTCCCATCGTTAACATTGCCTGTGACCCCGAAGATGGAGCTTCGCCTACGCTACCGTTATTATTACGTATTCCGCTGCTTGATGTGTATTAAGAACTGGATCATGAGATCCCTATTTGTGTGAGAACTTATGTATCGTTTGTAATGGATGATGTACTATGGTATCCAATTCTGTTATGTCTCGCAAAAATGGTAATCCTGGGATTGCGATGTACGGCATAACAGGCATCTAGGATTGAAAAATTCGGGTGTTGACAAGTTGGTATCAGAGCCATCCTGACCATAGGAGACCCTAGTTAGACTGGACGTTTGAACCAAAAACTTAGTTTCAAAACCCAAAGAAAACAAATATTTACAAAAACTTATTCTCATTCTTATCTCTTTGATTCTTTCATAAAAATTCATGTTCCTCAAAAACTCTTGCAAAATACATAAAATTTTGACACACCTGATCACTCTGCTAACCTACTCGTCCTCTATTTTTATAGATGGACGTGAAGTACAGCAAGTTTTACCAACTGGGGAATGGTGGAGACCTTATCTTTGAGAGGGATTTGGACCAGCTTTCGGAGCTTCTGGAGCGTCCGCACCCTGAGTTCTTCGGAGCTCAGCTCAATGATCAAGGAGGAGAAGACCTGCAGTGGCTAATTGTTGCAAGTCTCCGAGGAAAGATTGAACCTCCCACTGCGGAGGGAATTCAGTTTACCTTGAGGGAAAACAACTGGCTCGATGGACTTGCCAGAGCAATGCAGGAAGCTCTTTCCCGTCTGTGTGGACAGAGCATCAATCAGATCAAGGGTACTCACTTTGAGTTTTTCCAAAGGCGTGATGCAAATGGACAACCACTGGAAGCCCCATACCACCCCGAGCTGAAGACTCAATTGGACCACCTTAGCTTCATGATGTATGATCGTCAGCAAGAGTTGGACAATTGCCGTGAATACTGCAACCACAAGTCTTCCATCATCAAGACGAAGGATTAGACCATCGCCCTGCTGGCAAAGGATCGCAAGTCTCGCTGCCGTCAGCTCGACAAGAAGGAGCGCATTATTGCCCGTCTTCGCCACCGCATCTCATCTTTGGAGGAGACCATCCACGAGAGAGACATGCAGTTGGAGGAAAGCGAGAATGCCGGAGAGGATCTTCGTGGAGACCCTTACTCCTATCTCAGCGATGACGATGATTTTCTGGAGGATCAGGCCATGGACTTCTTCACCGATGAGGATGATTTCGCCTTCATCGATGATGATGAAGATGATGAAGCCACAGATTCTGAGGAGTAGTAGCACTTGAGCACTAGCGTAGTGAGTAGTATTCTGTCCCACTGTATCGTAGTTCTCAGAATGGTTCTTAAAACCATCTGTATTTCTTTGTTGTGGTGTGTGTTGTACTGGTGCTATGAATGAATGAATGAATGAAAAAGCAAGTTGCTAGAAAAATCTGAGTCAAACCTTTAAAACTTTTCAAAGCCCCAGAACCTTAGAAATTCCCTCTTTCCTTATGATCTATCTAAATCTTTAGATGCCACGTGGAGGAAGTGGTTCAGCCCCGGACCCAATATTGCAGATTCTGCAAATGTTGACTTCTGACCGCGAAGCTGAAAGAGCAGAACGTCAAGCCAACCTAGCCACTCTGCAACAGATAGCCCAACTAGCCCACAACAACCAAGGTCATGGAAATCAGGACAACCATGGATCTAAGCTCAAGAATTTCTAGAATACCAACCTACCCGTTTTCACTAAGTCAGAAGAACCCCTAGATGCCGATGATTGGCTGCAAACCATGGAAAATAACTTAGAAGTCGCCGGAGTGGAAGCCAACGAGAAAGTCCTGTTCGCCACCCATTATCTAGCCGGAGATGCCAGGGCATGGTGGAACAGTGTTCACGCCATGACCGGAGGCCAAATGATGACCTGGGAAGAATTCAAGGTCAAGTTCAGCAGAACCCATGTGCCACCAGGTTTGATCGAGAGAATGAGAGACGAGTTCAGAGAGTTGAAGCAAGGAAGGATGACTATAGTAGAATACCGTGACAAATTTTTGTCATTAGCTAGGTATGCCCCGGATGATATAGACACTGAAGCCAAGAAGAAAGAAAGATTCCTGAATGGTCTGCATGACGAGATGCAGACAGTGTTAGTCAATATTCCCTTTGTTGATATTGAAGCCCTTGTGGACTCGGCTATCCAGATGGAAGGAAAGATCAACCAAGCCAATGAGAACCGCAAGCGTCGCATGATGCATCAGCCAGGAACCCATCAGACCCCAAAGTATCGCCCTAACCCATCTCCCGGATTTGCCCCAAGAACCAACAGACCCCCGATGAACCGTCCAACCTATCCCAACCGTGGAAACCCTAGACCCGGAGGAAATCACAACAACCCCGGCAACTCTAGCAATTTCACCCGTGCCCCACCCAAGTTCAACACCAACAATGCTACCGCCAACCCCAACATTGCCCCGAGGACTGGAAGCAATGTTGTGCATGTCGCAGCCAAGGACAAGGCACAAGTGACCTGTTATGACTGTGGAAATAAATGTCACTATTCCAACGAGTGCCCCAACAAGAAGAATGCTACAGCCCCTAATGCCAATGCCCCAGCTCAGCAACAGCGTCGTGTTCAGCCCGGAAGAAGATTTGCCCCAGGGAATTCACTCAACCGCAATGGCCATCTTTTTCTCATGCATGCTGAAGAAGCTCAGGAAGCGCCAGACGTCGTGATGGGTATGTTTTCTGTTAATTCAGTACTTGCAAGAGTGTTGTTTGACTCTGGTGCATCACATTCATTTGTCACCGAAGAATTTGCCTGCACTAGTAAAATTCAACCAACCAAATTGAAGCATGTGATGATTGTACAAATTCCCGGATCAACCACCAAGGCTAGGCAAATTTGCAAAGCCGTCCCTATCCGAATCCATGGCATAGATTTTTATGCTAATCTAATGGTACTCGGAACTAAAGGTTTGGAAGTAGTACTAGGAATGGATTGGATGTCCAAACATAAAGGATTGATTGACTGTGCTAAGAAAGCCATCACCATGACCAGTACAGCCGGAATATCAGTCGAACATATATCTGAAACCTTACCTCGCCAATTTAAATGCAACAAGAGTATAACCCAACCTACCATTGACCAAGTCCGGATAGTCCGCGAATACCCCGATGTATTTCCAGATGTTTTGCCCGGTATGCCCCCAGATCGGGATATCGAGTTCATCATCGAACTAATCCCCGGAACCGGACCCATAGCCCAGAGACCTTATAGTATGAACCTGTCGGAGCTAGCAGAACTGAAGAAGCAACTGGATTCCATGTTGGAAATCGGATTGATTCAACCAAGTGCGTCCCCATGGAGATCGCCTGTCTTGTTTGTGGACAAGAAGGATGGAGGTAACCGTTTGTGTATGGACTATCGAAAGTTGAATGATGTCACCATCAAGAACAAGTACCCCTTGCCCAAGATAGAAGATTTGTTTGATCAGTTGACCGGTGCCAGAGTGTTTTCTAAGATTGATCTTAGAACTGGCTATCATCAACTCAAAATTCGTGCAGAGGATATTCCAAAGACTGCCTTTACCACCAGATATGGATTGTATGAGTATACGGTCATGTCTTTCGGATTAACCAATGCCCCCGCTTATTTCATGAACCTCATGAATAAGATTTTTATGGACTTCCTGGATAAGTTTGTCGTTGTTTTCATCGATGACATTCTGATTTATTCCAAGTCAGAAGAAGAACATGAGCTACACCTAAGGACCGTTCTTGGAACCCTTAGAGAGCATCAGCTATATGCCAAGTTCAGCAAATGTGAATTCTGGTTACAGGAGGTAGGATTCCTCGGTCACATTGTATCATCCGGAGGAATTGCCGTTGACCCTGCCAAAGTGAAAGATGTAGAAGATTGGCAAGCCCCAACCACTCAAACCCAAGTTCGTGCCTTTCTCGGATTGGCGGGATATTACCGCAAATTTGTAGAAGGATTCTCTAGCATCGCCAGACCCATGACCCAATTGCTGAAAAAGGACAAGAAATTTGAATGGACCGACAAATGTGAAGCGAGTTTTCAAGAACTCAAAAGGAGATTGATTTCAGCCCCAATCTTGATCATGCCGGATATCACGAAGCCCTTCGATGTGTATTGTGACGCATCCAAGATTGGTCTTGGATGTGTGCTAATGCAAGAAGGCAAAGTTATATCTTATCTATCTCGACAATTGAAGCAACATGAGCAAAATTACCCAACCCATGACCTCGCCGTAGTTCTAGCCCTGAAGACATGGAGACATTACCTGATGGGAAATCGTTGTGAGATTTATTCGGATCACAAGATCCTAAAGTATATATTCACTCAGAAGGAGTTGAATATGAGGCAGAGAAGATGGATAGAGCTAATCAAGGATTACGACCTGGACATTCACTATCACCCTGGTAAAGCCAACATGGTAGCCGATGCCCTTAGCAGATTGACGTACCGCTTGAACTCCTTGATTTTGAAGGAGCAACCAAGTTTGCACAAGGAGATGGAAGACTTTCGGATGGAATTAGTGAGCGAAGGATTTTTGGCTAGCATAGAACTTCAGCCCACTTTGATCAGTCAGACTAAAGAGGCGCAGAAGGGAAATGCCAGTATCGACGGAATCAAGCGTCGTATCGGTACAGGCAAAGTACCTGGATTCACCGAGGACGAAGAAGGAGTTTTGTGGTACAAAGGACACCTTTGTGTACCAGCAGATTCTGAGTTGAAAGAAGTTATTTTGAAGGAGGCTCATGATACTCTTTATTCTATCCATCCCGGAGGAACTAAGATGTATCAGGATTTGAAAGAGCAATTTTGGTGGCATAAGATGAAGAGAGAAATCGGAAGCTATATCGCCAAGTGTGATATATGTCAGCAAGTCAAGGCAGGACATCAAAGACCCGCTGGATTGTTGCAACCTTTGCAGATTCCGGAATGGAAATGGGATTCTGTAGGAATGGACTTTATCACTGGACTACCTACTTCTAGTAGGGGAAATGACTCTATCTGGGTCATAGTGGACAGATTGTCCAAAGTCGCCCATTTCTTGCCCGTCAAGACCACATATCAGAGTTCGAAGCTAGCGAAGTTGTACATCGCTAGAATTGTTAGTTTGCATGGAGTCCCCAAGAACATAGTATCGGATCGCGGAACTCAGTTTACCTCGAGATTCTGGAAGAAAGTTCAAGAAGGTTTAGGAACCCGCCTAGATTTCAGTACCGCGTATCACCCTCAGACCGATGGACAAACGGAGCGAGTAAATCAAATACTCGAAGATATGCTGAGAGCCTGTGTGTTAGAATATGGATCCAAATGGGAGGATTGTCTGCCGTTTGCAGAATTTTCTTACAACAACAGTTATCAAGCCAGTTTGCAAATGGCCCCATTTGAATTTATGTACGGAAGGAAGTGTCGCACCCCTTTGAACTGGTCAGAAGTAGGAGAGAGTCAGATTTTCGGACCCGACATCCTACGAGAAGCAGAAGAGAAGGTTCACAAGATTCGTGAGCACCTCAAGACCGCCCAATCCCGACAGAAGAGTTACGCCGACAAGAGACGTAGAGACCTCGCCTTCAACATAGGAGATTTTGTTTATCTGAAAGTGTCGCCATTGAAGGGAATGCAGTGTTTCCAACTTAAAGGAAAGTTAGCCCCCAGATATATCAGACCTTTCAAGATTCTGAACCGTTGAGGAGAAGTATCGTACCAATTGGAGCTACCTGAAGAGATGTCAGCCATGTACAATGTGTTCCATATCTCGTTACTTCGCAAGTGTCTCGAAGTCCCCGAGAAGACCGAAGTATTCAAGAATATCGACCATCGGACCATAGAGATCAACGATGACCTGACCTATCCCGAAGTACCCATCCGCATTTTGGAAGAAGCTTTTCGGACCACCCGAACCCGAAGTATCAAGTTTCTCAAGATTCAGTGGAGCAACCACACAAAAGAGGAAGCTACCTGGGAACGCGAAGATCACATCAGGACGGAGTTTCCAGATCTCTTCAAATCCTAGGTTTCTCAAGATTTTGTTTAAGGGGGGAAGGTTTGTAACATCCCAAAAATACTTAACTTGGATCATCATATTCTAATCATCACATTTAGGGTTAACAAAAACTTTTCTAAATAAAATTATGAATGCATGCATATGTGTATCCATTGATTTTGAATTCTTTTAAAACCACCTTGTTTGTTTGTTTCATTGCTTGTAAAATGTTTCTTAGGTGAAATAAACATCATCTAAAATTTTTCCCACACTTTTCCTAAAGACAAGTAAATCAAAACACATATATTAAATGAACGGTCACTTTGACCAATTTAACTCCCATGCCTACTTTGGCTGTCTCAAACTTCCAAAACCTAACAAAAACTTTTCTGGATCTTTGCAAACCCACCAAAATTCATTTCAAAATTCAAAACTTGATTTCATGCGGCCATTTCATCAAACAGGTTGCAAACACAAAAAAACAAACATCAAACACTATTTGGAGCAGTGATTTGAGCCTAACTTGTTCCCTAGTTAGCTCACAACCATCTCAGTAGATCATCTAGCTAACTAAACCAAGCACTAGCACCACTGTGAGCTTGCCATTGCCATCAATGGTGAACAACCGAGCACCCCCTTGTCACCCCAGTGTGGACAGCAGGCTAGAGGACGAACTAGCCGTGCCAACCTTGTCTGGGAGGCAGCCCACCGTCCATCGCCACTCCCTGTCCCAGCCGCGAGCGTTGCCAAGCCCTGGACCACGCGCACCAGCCGCGCCCAGACCGCCAGCGAGCATGCCGAGTGTGCGCCAGAGCACCACCCTCGACCAGCGCCCACAGACCATGCGCCGCCCTCGCCGCGTGCACACACAATCCCCACCGACCCAGAAGACCGCCAGGCATCCCCGTTTGCCGCCCCGTGCCGCACAGCCACCGCCCGCCGTCGAGGACGCCACCTCTGCCGTGCAGAGCATCGCCCGTTCTAGACCAAACCGAAACCGCCCCATGCCTCGAGACCATGTCGTTGAGCATCGCCAGGAGACACCCGCACCGTCCCCTACCTTCGCCCATACCATTAGCCGCCTGTAACATCGCCCCCGACGACCTCACCGTGCGCCCCGACGGTCCCCTCGCTCGACTATAAATAGAGGCCACCCTCGCACGATTTCTTCACACCATCTCACTCCCCTCTTCTCACTGATTGTGCCACACCGTTCCCGGAGCAAGGCGAGCACCACCCCGCCGGAATTTCACCGGAGCCCGCCGCCTCTGGAGAAGAAGGGAGACATTGATTTCGTCCACCCCAGGAGCTGCCGCGACCACCCCTGAGTTCGCCGTCGTCGACTTCATCGTTCGCCCGCCTCACCGACCCTCGCCCATACCCTGGTGAGCCCCCAACACCCCTCACTGGCCGCGCTAGGTTTCGATCTCGCCGGCGCTGTCTCGCGTCGACGATGACCCCCAGCCATTGGATTAGAACTAGATCGAACGATCCACGTTGCCCCATACCGCTTTGCCCAACCCCGTGTCACTGATGAGTGGGGACACCCACTTAAGCAGCCCGCGGGAGCACTGCGCTTAGCAGGCCGGCCCGTTTACTTTTCCCGCGGAAACCCAATTATTCAAACTAAACTTTTTCTATTTCAATTCAAACACACTTCTGTACCCAACTTCAAAAATCCACCCAGATCGATTCAGTACACCAAATTGATTGAAACCAATTTTGTTAGAAAGGTCTATGAATGCTGAATCCAAGCCCGTTGGATTCAAGTCATTTGGATATGTAGATCACCTATGGTAAAAATAACAAGGCAGAAGCTTTTCTGCATTCAAACATTTTTCAAATTTAAACCATAATAGCTTTTGAGTTGATTCCAACTCTCAAAAATCACATTTTACCATACCGTTCAGAATATATAAAAATATATAGGTTTACTTGCAGAAATAATGTTCAAGTAATAAAAGAATGCTACATAGGCATTTCTAGCCACTTTAATTAATTAAAATAAAAGGGTAAAACCTTATTAAATTGTGACACCACTTTAAATCACATTCCCATGGACTGTGATGACATGTGTCAACATGATCCCATGTTTGGTTTGGAGAATATTAAATCTTAAGTAGTTTTTCAATGAGTAGAAATTACTTTTCTAAAAATAAAAGGAATTAAACCAAGCCTTAATCTTGTAATGTTAGAGATGATGTTAGTTGCAAGTAGTTAAGTATTGTTTGGTGATTGTGTACCTCGTATTTATTCATAGATGCTAGTACCGACCAAGGATACGAGGAGGAAGGAGGATACTACGAAGAAGAAGCCGAGGAGAACTTCAACCACTGCTCTGCACAAGGCAAGCTTATATTGACACTGATGCAAGCCTAATACTACTAGTGAATGTGCAAGTTAACCCTTGCAAGATACCCTACTGATGCAACAAACCCCTACTTGTTACTATGCCTACTATATGCCTTAAGCATATGTGATCACACCCACTTGATAAACCAATCCTAGTTTTATTTGCAAGCCTCTTACTTTATTTCTTTATCAAAGCTTACTTAGAGTTTACTTAAGTGAATTATAGATACTAGAAAGATATTTGAAGGTTGCATAAAGAGCATTAAATTTGGCCTAAGCTAGAAACCTTGATATCAGCCTAAGATATAAGGTTGGACTTAGTTGAAACTCCACTAGTTACCAACCCTCATCAGTACTACCCTCCTACCTTAGATGCTAGTGCTAAACATAAAACTTGATCAACTTTAGATGGGAATACTTGGTGGAAAAATGGTTATGAAAACCTTGAAATGATGGATCATTCTACTGAAATGTTTTGGACATGTGTTTCCGAACACTTGAGGATTTTGGTGATAAAAATGTTGAGGCATGAGCCTTAGCCCTTTATAAAACTGATGGTTGTCTGGATGCGATACCATTCCAATTTTATCGTACAACCACAATACCCGAAGATTGGGTAGGGCTTGACTGGAAACTTATGTACCTTAGTATTAGTTCCCTCACGGCCAATGTCTGAGCTGAGGATACCTTGTGAAGATTGTCCACCTGTGCAGTATCCAAGATGACAGTTGGTCATGGTTGGGAGGCCAAACTCACAGGAGAGGTGCTTATACTAGGGCGTGTAATTGAAAGGTTAGGATTGATTATCCGCATACTGAGTATGGTGAATTCAGAATTTGTTCCTGACGGATGTATCGAATGTTGTGGTGAAAGTGTACAATCTCTGCAGAGTGTCAAACTATTCGAATAGCCGTGTCCGCGGTTATGGATAGTTGGAGTGGCCATACTGTTCCCCGTCAGACTTTTAAAAATGACTTGTGAAATAAATTGAGACTTTGACTTGACCACAACAGAGTTGTGACATGAGTTACAAGATCCCACTTAGGAGTTATAAAATTGTGACTAGCCTTGGAACCTAGTAGAGATAAATCTGGCTTTTGCAAAACAACCTTAGAGCCTAGTATCCTATTATCCAAAAACCCCTTTACCTGTTAGTATTAGTTTGCGAGTACTTAAAGAGTACTCATGGCTTTGTCCCTGGCTATTTCCATGGCCAGACTATGAAAAGGAGTACCTGGAAGATGGACCCCAGGAAGGTTACGACCACTAGGATCATCTCCCATCGTCAGCATTGCCTGTGACCCCGAAGATGGAGCTTCGCCTACGCTACCGTTATTATTACGTATTCCGCTGCTTGATGTTGTATTAAGAACTGGATCATGAGATCCCTATTTGTGTAAGAACTTATGTATCGTTTGTAATGGATGATGTACTATGGTATCCAATTCTGTTATGTCTCGCAAAAATGGTAATCCTGGGATTGCGATATACGGCATAACAGGCATCTAGGATTGAAAAATCCGGGTGTTGACAGTTTTTAGGTAAGTATGAAGACCTGGACACAAAACAAAGGCGAAACGGGGGTCTGGGAAGCGAATATCCCCTCCATGGTGCAACATGCCCACCTATCCGTGCCGTGGGGATTCCACCTCAGGACTTTGTTTCGTTTGAATCTTTCACGACACGATATTGTTTTCCATAAAAAATAACGTCCCAAAAGTTTCAGAATTTTTTGGATAAGTTACATTACTGAAACTTACCTTTTACTGATTTCGAAGTTTCATACGGTCATATTTCGAAGCAATCTCTTCTTGGGGTCCGGATATTGATCTCTTCCATGTTACAAACGAAATATTATCTTGCAATGTAATATTTAAGACGTTGTTACTTGACCACATGAGGCTTGCACGTGATAGATTCACGGAGTTGGATGGCTCCTACCTCTTGAATAATCAAAGATTACGACCATTTTGACACTAACTTTTTGTAGAAAACTTGAAACGAGAATTAAACAATAGTACTTGGTCTCCTTTGAATTATTGTTTTATTATCATGACAATTTTAAAATTTCTCTTTAAATAGCCTAAGATTTTCATAAGTTACATTTCTCCATACATCCAACACGTTAATTTCTATAATTCTTTTCTCCCCGGCAGTTTTAAAATCAAGGTTCAATTGCTTAACTGCTTAACGTGCCTTATGTTGTAATTTTACTGGTAGATGACAAACTTTACTATAACCATTTTATAAGGAGACATACTCATATGATTTTAAAAGGAGTTCTATAAGCCCACGATGCATCATTATTTTCTTTGGAGAATCAAACTTATACTTGTTAACTATCTTTTTGCAAAATGAGTTTGCTCTTCCTATTACTTAGCTCAACTTGATCGAGTACAGTATGGATAAGCAAGTCTATGGGTGATATCATACCTTGCTAGAGTTTAGAACACCATGTAAGAAACGAGAATCACCATCAGTAATAAGAAACCTTGGTCCTCCAAACGTGGGTAGAATGATGTTCTTAAGCATCTTCATTGCGGTAAGATGATCTGTACTTTTAATTGGAATGACTTCCACCCACTTCATGGCATAATCAACTGCAACCAAAATATGGGTATATCCTCTTGATGGTAGGAAAGGACCCATAAAGTTGAATCACCACACATCAGCTGGTTCAAGAGGTAATGAATAGTTTATAGGCATTCACTTCTTCTACCAATCTTTAGCATTCATCATATAACTTATCAAAATTAGTACAATCCTTAACAAATTAGGCCGATAAAAATAACTTCGCAGCTTTGCTTTGACAAGCACGATTGACATAAAAGAATGTTTGTTTGCGAAGTAGTATACCGCCCTCCATGCTAGGCTATCAAAACATCTTACTAGTACTCCGTGCGGAGTAGTGTATATGCTAGTCTTACTATTTTCTAAGCGGCATAAAAGAATGTTTGTTTGCGAAGTATGAGTATACTATCTCCTGGCAGATTAAGACTTATATTTTTATTTAAAAAAATCAAGATACGGAAATTTTGACCAAACTTTTATAAAAACTATTATATTATATAGATATCATGTGAAAATATGTTGATATATCAAAGGGTACGGATTTCATATTATAAATATTAATATTTTTCTAAAAACTTGTTCAAACTTTATATAGTTTAACGTTTGAAAAAAAAATATAAACTTTAAACTTTGGAACCGGAGGTAGTATTCGTTTCCTATTTATATCCGGCACTATGCGTTCGTACATGTGTTATTTATAAGCGTGTCTGCTCCATTTCACCCCTGATTGATCCATTTCGGTCGTGTGTTCGTGGCACAAACCTAACTCTCGCGCCTCGCGCCGCGAACCCCGCCGCCCGCCTGCTCCAACACCAGCAGCCAGCCATGGCGGAGGAGACGGAGATGCTCGATCCGCGGAGCAGCCGCACTCGCATCCGCTCGATCCTGGACGCCGGCGACGCAATGGCCGGGCGGCGCGTGGTGGTCGGCGGGTGGGTGCGGGCCGGGCGCGAGCAGGGCCACGGCGCGCCGGACCCGTTCGCGTTCCTCGACGTCAACGACGGCTCCTGCCAGGGCAACCTCCAGCTCTTCGTCAAGGGCGAGGTGGTGGGCTACCCGCTCGCGCGGCTCACGGCCACGGGCACCTCCGTGCTCGTCGAGGCCGTGGTCCGCAGGGACGAGAGGGCCAAGCACGGCGTCGAGCTCGCCGTCACCAGGGTGCTCGAGGTCGGCGAGGTGGACGCCGCCGCCTACCCGCTCCCCAAGACCAAGACCGGCTGCAGCCTCGACCCCGCCTACATCAGGGACTTCGTCCACCTCCGCCCACGCACCTACCTGGTACTAAATTCTTTTTTCTCTCATCTCTTAAACCCTTACAATTTATGAAAGAATTGAACTCCCTAGTTCTTTTGTGAAAATTAAACTGGGACTCCATCTTCACGTCTGGTAAAATGTATTGGCTCGTTGTCCAGAGAAAATGTGCAGTACGGTTTACTGATCGAACCTAGCTAATTGTATGAACATCTGGATTTTTTTTTTTTTAATTGTCGTTCTCGATTGTTAACCAGAGGAATTGGCCCGAGACTTTTACAATTGTCTGACGGTGATTTTGAGTTGAATTGAGGTTACTGAAATTTTAGTATAGGAGTGCGTCATACCTTATATTCTTGTGATCGATACCAAGACCGCTGATGCCGAGGCTTTGCAATTGTGTAAGGAAAAGATGGTTCAATTTTGGTAATATTGTATTTTGTGGTGGTATGCTGTTGTTTCTTTTAATCTGGCAGAAGAATGTAACCTTAATTTTGGCAATTAGTACACAATGTGTTGATATGCTCTTTCTGTACTTTCCCCATGTTTTTATTATTATTACTACCAGATATCTTGACTTCTGTAATTCTGTTGCAGATAAGTGCGGTTACGAGAATAAGAAGTGAGCTCTCATTTGCAACTGACAAATACTTCCGGGAGAATGACTTCCTGCGGGTGCACACGCCCATAGTGACGACCAGCGACTGTGAGGGTGCCGGCCAGATGTTCCAGGTCACCACATTGTTCAGCCAGGCCAAGAAGCTAGAGGCGGAGCTCAAGGAGAACCCCGCTCCATCGCAAGCCGACATTGACGCCGCCAAGCTATCCGTCAAAGCCAAAGGAGACATTGTGGCCCAGCTGAAATCTGCACAAGCTACCAAAGAGGAGATCAGTGCCGCCGTTTCAGACCTCAAGAAGGCGAAGGAGGACGTGCTGACGATGGAAGAGAGGTCCAAGCTCAAACCTGGGATTCCATACAGGGAAGATGGAAGTGTTGCCTTTGAGAAAGATTTCTTCAAGTGTCCTTCGTACCTGACAGTTTCAGGACAGCTTCATCTGGAGACCTTGGCTTGTTCTCTGGGCAACGTGTATACCTTTGGGCCGACGTTCCGGGCCGAGAACTCGCACACATCGAGGCATTTGGCAGAGTTCTGGATGGTTGAAGCAGAATTTGCATTTGCAAACTTGCAGGTGAGATGATCAATCTCTCTTGATCAACTAATTTGGTCGGTTTACCTGGAACAATTGGGTTATTTATCATGCCATATGAGAGTTTGCATAAACACAGTGCTGATGTTTTCTTTCTTTTGAATTATTCAAATTCGCCCCTGTGTTACAGGATGATATGGACTGTGCAGAGAGCTATGTGAAATACCTATGCCAGTGGTTACTCGATCATTGCCAAGAAGAGATGGAATTCATGGTCAAGAGTCAGGATAAGGAAGCAATCAAGCGCCTCAAGATGGTTTCCTCGACACCTTTCGAACGCATTTCGTATACAAAGGCTGTGGATATACTGAAAGATGCTGACGGGAAGTTTGAGAACAAGGTTGAATGGGGAATTGATTTAGCATCGGAGCATGAGAGGTGCGGAGAATAGAGTAGATATTGACATTTATCTACTATATTTAGCATGTTTGAATTTGAAATTATTTCTTTCCATTTCAAGGTATTTGACTGAGGTGGTGTTCAAGAAGCCCGTTATTGTTTTTAACTACCCCAAAGGAATAAAGGCATTTTATATGAGGCTCAATGATGACCAAAAGAGAGTGGCCGCTATGGATGTTCTTGTTCCGAAGGTACTATTGTAATCTGTTAATTTGTTAAATCATGATATTCAGTTTTTTTTAGATTATTTATGTAGTCATAATCTAGTGTTGATGTTTACCATACTCTCTTGATATGTATAATTGATCACTCTGAAATCATCATAAAATTGGCGTTGTGCTTAGTAGTTTCTGTCTCTACTGAAAATTGATAATATCTACTTTAATCCTTTCATAATCACTTATCCTATGGATATCATGTTTCCTAGGTTGGGGAATTAATCGGTGGAAGCCAAAGGGAGGAGCGTCTAGATGTGCTTGAACAAAGGTACTGCGCTGGACATTAACTCGAACTTTATGCCAGTTCTCAGTTGAGTGAATATCATTTGCTAACATGAAAAATCATTTGACGGTATACTTTGATTGCAAGTTCTTGCACAAGTAGACACACCGTAATGTATTTCGAAAAAGAAACATTGTACTGCTTTGTTTTGCTCACTTAAAATGGTAAATGAAAGGTGTCCGTTAAATTGATGGCGTTTGATACTGCTACCGAACGTGTTGGGTATTTCTTACGCTGACGGATACATCACATAAATATGAACAGTAATTGCATTATACACACATTAGTTTTGTTTCTGATCGCTAAAAGATTAGTGATCTGAAATCTGTTAGTACTATCATGAAAATTAATGTGCATTCGCATTTCCTTGGTTGATGATGGAACTGTGAAGAGCCCAACATATACGAGTATGGTATGAATCATATCCCTCTGATTGCACAGAGTTAATTAACTCTTGAACATGGTTGTTGTCCAGGATGCTCGACGCTGGTCTGCCCTTGGAGCAGTACGACAAGTACCTGGACATCCGGCGCTATGGAACCGTCAGGCACAGCGGGTTCGGTCTGGGTTTGGAGAGGATGATCCTTTTTGCCACAGGTCTCGAAAACATCAGAGATGTCATTGCCTTCCCGAGATACCCTGGGAGGGCCGATGTCTGAACTCGGCCTCCCACGTTGCCTCGTCCTAGATCAACGTCCAAGTGTGGCATGTGCCCATGGAAAAATATATATTGCATTTTCTAAGTTTATCTTTGTTTTGTAGCTGTTTCAAATTTCTGCTTTACTTTCTTTGAATCAATGAAAAATCTGAATTTTAGATGCAGCGGTGATTCTCCTTCCTAGCTTATCGTGTGTGTACGTTCTCATGCAGTTTGGGTGGCTTTTGGATTTATTTTGGGGAAACTAGCGTGGCCGGAGTTTTTTTCTGCGTGATTACAATAATTTGTTTTTCTTGTGTGACGCAACGACGCACCAATCAAGAAAATGGTATCTCTGCTTAGGATCCATCTCCTAAGAAAACGCATTTCTTGGTTGAGAGCTCTTAGTCTAAGATGGAAATCAGGAAAATGTTTTTGTACAAAGAGAAAAGTATAGTAAGTAGTACATGAGATTTTTTCACACCAATGAATTAACTACTTTCAAGGACGGGCCGTCGTATCGCGAGGAATGGCTGCGTTGGAAGCTAGACACGCTGCACGTCACCGATTTGTTTGATTTGCGGGAAAGAGCGGGAAGATGGACACGTCGTTCCATGCCTCCGTAAGATGCCGACATGCGCGCAGCTTCTGGCTATCTAGCTGGCTATGCGTGAAGATTAATGTCACTCTACCAGAGGGCAATGACGCTCAACGGTGGATGCCGTTATTAATTCAAAGATCAGGTTTGCACATCTGAATTTTTTATTGAATTTTTTCTCAACGTTTTAAAATCTTTAAATTGTTTGAATCGTTAATCTCTCACCTGAAACATTTTTAACATTAATTATATTTAATCTTTGATTAAATTACAGTCATTATCAAACTTCCCGCTCGGTCACCCATCCTAACACTACTCCAGCTCCAGCACACTTAACTTCTCAGTCCTTCCGAATCAGTTTTAGCGAAGCAATTTGTACCTAATTGTCCATACTATGATATCAATCGTATTAACTCTTTGTTATATGTTTTTATTTTTTGAAACTACAAACACTTACTAAAGTAAACAACAGTGAATAAGTAAAAATATTACCTATTCAAATAAAATACTATTGAATTCAAATAAAAATATAATAATTTTACTTTTTTTATTTTTCTATTTAATATGGAATAATTAATATCTTTAAATCCATAAATCAAAATTCGATAAATAATATGTCTAAATTGATTAGAAAAATGAAAGGAATCTAAATATGATATCCATATCAACTTATCACAATCCCCCATTTTTTAATTTTGTATGCCCGTTTTAAACTATCGTCAAACTTTGTCGAACGGCGGTCATGAAGATTCTGAGCTCGGGGCCGAGCCTCGCTAAAATTGTACTGAATCTTTGATAAATAGCATATTGTGAACCTAAAAATGATTTTTGTAAAAAAACATGAGCATCAGATCATGTACCTGTAGTTCATATCTGACTCACTTCCTACCGATTTGGCAGAATTTGTCTTTTTCATCAGGGGTGAACGGAAAGATTTCAGACCCCCAGTTAGGACATTGTCCATATAAGGTGGTCTAGTATTTTTGTAAAATGTGGTTGTAGCATTTTGAATTAGCCATTTGGTGGTTGCTTCATAAAATCGTCTGTCTTTTGTGCTCGGAAAATGGAAAATGGCTTTTTGGTGCGACGAAAAGGAAAACTCCTCCCACAACATTGTTCGCCATCCCATGATGCACATGTATGCACAATATGAACACATTATCACAAACTATGCCTTGATTCTAGCCATAACATTGGTCATTTGACCCGAAAGCCAAGAAACCTCGAATGAGATAGGTTATTTTGTGAAGGTTTTTTTGAGACATAATCAATATACCATGTTTGGTATTTTTTCTTCTGACTATGTTATATAATATGACACCACGCGAAGGTTTCACATTGTTTCGATCGTTTTTAAATTTTTTATGCCCGTTTTAAACTATCGTCAAACTTTATAGAACGACGGGCATGAAGATTCTTAGCTCGGGACCGAGCCTCGCTAAAATTGTATTGAATATTTGATAAAATAGCATATTGTGAACCTAAAAATGATTTTTGTAAAAAAACATGAGCATCGGATTATGTACCTGTAGTTCATATCTGACCCACTTCCTACCGATTTGGCAGGAATTTGTCTTTTTCATCAGGGGTGAACGGAAAGATTTCAGACCCCCTGTTAGGACATTGTCCATATAAGGTGGTCTAGTATTTTTGTAAAATATGGTTGTAGCATTTTGAATTAGCCATTTGGTGGTTGCTTCATAAAATCGTCTGTTTTTTATGCTCGGAAAATGGAAAATGGTTTTTTGGTGCAACGAAAAGGAAAACTTCCTCCCGCAACATTGTTCGCCATCCCATGATGCACATGTATGCACAATATGAACACATTATCACAAACTATGCCTTGATTCTAGCCATAACATTGGTTATTTGACCCGAAAGCCAAGAAACCTCGAATGAGATAGGTTATTTTGTGAAGGGTTTTTTGAGACATAATCAACATACCAAGTTTGATATTTTTTCTTCTAACTATGTTACATAATATGAGACCACGTGAAGGTTTCACATTGTTTCGATCGTTTTTGAATTTTTTATGCCCGTTTTAAACTATCGTCAAACTTTGTAGAATGACAGGCATGAAGATTCTTAGCTCGGGGCCGAGCCTCGCTAAAATTGTACTGAATATTTGATAAAATAGCATATTGTGAACCTAAAAATGATTTTTGTAAAAAAACATGAGCATCGGATTATGTACCTGTAGTTCATATCTGACCCACTTCCTACCGATTTGGCAGGAATTTATCTTTTTTATCAGGGGTGAACGGAAAGATTTCAGACCCCCTGTTAGGACATTGTCCATATAAGGTGGTCTAGTATTTTTGTAAAATATGGTTGTAGCATTTTGAATTAGCCATTTGGTGGTTGCTTCATAAAATCGTCTGTTTTTTGTGCTTGGAAAATGGAAAATGGCTTTTTGGCGCGACGAAAAGGAAAACTTCCTTCCGCAACATTGTTCTCCATCCCATGATGCACACGTATGCACAATATGAACACATTATCACAAACTATGCCTTGATTCTAGCCATAATATTGGTCATTTGACCCGAAAGCCAAGAAACCTCGAATGAGATTGGTCATTTTGTGAAGGTTTTTTTGAGACATAATCAATATACCAAGTTTGATATTTTTCCTTCTAACTATGTCACATAATATGACACCACGCGAAGATTTCGCATTGTTTCGATCGTTTTTTAATTTTACCTCTAGTCTTCACTTGAACTTCAGAGGTGTCTTGCCATTTATATTGTGCTCTACAAACAAAGGCAAGCGAGATACCACTCTATCATACCTTACTATGAATATTGCAATGTTGCTTATGTTTGTATTTCATGCTACTTATTATTATTGAGTTGGTCTCTCTTCATAGCTTGCAATGATTATTGAGTAGACTTGGTTGCATACTTCTTATTATGAATGGTTTAAGCATCTACTCCTGTGCTGAGAATATATACATCATATGAAGCAAATGTGTTCGTGAAAGTTCTTTTATCGCACTCAGTTTTCAACTGAATTGCTTGAGGACAAGCAATAAGCTAAGCTTTAGGGGAGTTGATACGTCCAAAACGTATCTAATTTCTCGAACACTTTTGCTATTGTTTTTCCTCTAAACTTGTGTGATTTGGATACAACTAACACGGAATGACGCTATTTTTAGTAGAATTACCTTGGTGTCTTGTTTTTGTACAGAAAATCAACTATCACGAAAAATCCTGGAAAATATGCCAAAAGTTATATTTCACCAGAAGACCCTGAAGGGTTTCGCAGCATAGTAAATCAAAAAAATTCTACGGATGCGAACAGGAAAGCCAAGATCTAATCTAGGAGATGCAAACAATGAGAGAGGATAGATGTGATCTTCATACCCTTCAAGATTCGCACAGCAGAACGTTCAACGGAACATGGTTGATGTAGTCGTACTAGCTTCTCCTCCTCGCGATCCGATCCGATCCAACACCGCAAGTGGCGATGCCTTCGAGAGATGCACACGTACGGCACCTCGACGTCTCCTCCTTCCTCGGTCCATCAAGTGGGGTGGAGAGATAGATCGGATCTACAACACGACGGCCTGGTGCAAAGGTGGAGAGTTTCTGCGGCAGGGCTTCGCCTACGCGCAGTCGGGAGAGAGAGAGAGATCTGGAGGGCAGCAGTATGGCGGCTAGGGTTGAAGGAGTGGGGAAGGAGGGCTGCACCCCTGCCCTCTATATATAGGGGGCTGGCCGGCCCCCTTGGCCCCTCCTCCAAGTCCTAGGGCGGCGGCCCCAAGGGTTAGAGTGGGGGGCAAGTTTTCCCCCTCCTTCTAGAAGGTTTCCCTAGGGTTTTGGCCGGCTGGGCCTATGGGGCCTTGTGCCCCTGGCCCAATGCAGCCAGGGCACTCCCTCGTAGGCCCACGCCCCTCCCGACAAGTGGGGCCACGTTGGTCCCACTCCGGAAGGTTCTAGAAGCTTCCGGTACAATACCGAACAATCCGAAACAATTCTGAAATCCAAAAACTGCTTTCCCTTATATGAATCCTATTCTCCGGACTATTCCAGAACCTCTCGTGACGTCCTGGATCTCATCCGAGACTCCGAACAAAAACTCATAAACCAATTATCCATTCTATCCTAGCGTCGAGACACGTTAAGTGTGTGACCCTACGGGTTCGAGAATATGCAGACATGATCTTCTATCAATAATCAACAGCGGGGTCTGGAAACCCATATTGACTCCCACACATTCATCGATGATCATATTGGATGAACCACGATGCCATCATTCAATTAATCCCATATATATATTCCCTTCGTCACGCGATATTTTACTTGCCCGAGATTCGATCGTCGGTATCGGCATACCTAGTTCAATCTCGTTCACAACAAGTACTTTACTCGTTCCGTAATCCGATATCACTTTTTGATTAACTCCTTAACCACGTGCTTGCAAGCGGTGTTGATATCGATTACCGAGTGGGACCGAAGTATATCTCTCCGACTTGGGAGGGACAAATCCCATCTCGATACATACAACCCAACAAGTACTTTCCGATCACCTGAGAGACACCTTTATGATCACCCTCTCATAGGATGACGTTTGATGACCTCAAAGCTTTCTTCCGATACCAGGGAGTTGAATTATCTCATGGTCTAAGGAATACAATTTTTGACATAAGAAAAAGCTTCGCAAAGATGAACACGATGACACGATCTAATTGCTCTGCTTGATTCGGGTCTATCCATCATATCATTCTCCCAATGATATGATCTCATTATTAATCGACAACTCATGTCTATGGTTAGGAAACCTTAACCATCATTAATCAATGAGCTAGTCCACTAGGGACACGTCGTTGTTCATAAATCACACAAGTATCAAAGTTTCCGCTTAATACAATTCTAGCATGGAATATAAACTTTATCATGAACAAGAATTATAATAATAACATCTTTATTATTGCCTCTACGGCATAATTCCAACAGTATCCCACTTGCACTAGAGTCAATAATCTAGTTTACATCTGGCAACAATCTAACACCCATGGCACTAAGGTGCTGATCATGTTTTGCTCGTGGAAGAGGTTTAGTCAACGGATCTGCGACATTCAGATCCGTATGTACTTTGCTAATCTTTAGATCTCCATCTGTTATATAATCTCGAATTATATGAAACTTGCGGTTGATATGCTTGGTCTTTGGATGATATCTTGGTTCCTTAGCCAGTGCTATGGCGCCAGTGTTGTCACACAATATCTCCAGTGGGTCCAAGGCACTTGGAACCACACCAAGCTCAGTGATGAAGTTCCTAATCCAAACTCCTTCACTTGATGCTTCTGCAGCAGCCATGTATTCCGCTTTTACTATAGATCCCGCGATCATGCTTTTCTTGCAGCTTCTCCAGCTCACAACTCCTCCATTCAAAATATAAACGTATCATGTGTGAGATTTAGAATCATCCTTGTCGGTGTCGAAACTGGCATCGACGTAACCTTTTACGACGAGCTGTTCATCACCTCCATAGACTAAGAACATTTCTTTAGTCCTATTTAAATACTTTAGGATGTTCTTCACGGCTGTCCAGTGTTCCACTCCTGGATCACTTTGGTATCTGCTCGTCAAACTAAGAGCATTGGACACATCCGGTCTAGTACATAGCATGGCATACATGATAGATCCTATGGCCGAGGCATAAGGCACTTTGCTCATAGCTTCTCTATCGTTTACCGTAGCTGTACACTGAGCCTTGCTCAATATCTTACCTGACAACATAGGCACTGAACCTTTCTTTGCCTTATCCATTCTGAACCTTTTCAGAACTTTGTCTAGGTATGTACTTTGGCTTAAAGCTATCAGGCGTCTTTGTCTATCTCTATAGATTTTGATGCCCAATATATAAGCAGCTTCCCCTAGGTCTTTCATTGAAAAACATTTGTTCAAATAACTCTTCACATCGTTAAGCATGTCAATGTCATTTCCGATAATCAATATGTCATCCACATATAGTAACAAAAATGTCACTGAGCTCCCACTCACTTTCTTGTAGATACAAGCTTCGTAGCAATTTGGAAAAAATCCAAAGCTCTTGATCACTTGATCAAAACGAAGGTTCCAACTCCGAGATGGTTGCTTCAGTCCATAAATGGAATGCTGAAGTTTGCACACCTTATCAGCATCCTTAGGATCGACAAAACCTTCGGGTTGCATCATATACAACTCTTCATCAATGTTGCCATTGAGGAACGCAGTCTTGACATCCATCTGCCATATTTCATAATCATGAAACGCATCAATTGCTAATAAAATCCGAATGGACTTAAACATCGCTACGGGAGAGAAAGTCTCATCGTAGTCAACACCTTGAACTTGTCGAAAACCTTTCGCGACAAGCCGTGCTTTATAGACAGTAACATTACCATTCACGTCCGTTTTCTTCTTGAAAATCCATTTGCACTCAACGGCCTTTCGGTCGCTAGGAGGGTCCACCAAAGTACATACTTGGTTTTCGCTCATGGATCCCAATTCGGATTTCATGGCCTCTAGCCATTTCTCAGAGTCTGGGCTCATCATTGCTTCCTCATAGTTCGCAGGTTCACTGTTGTCTACTAACAAGACCGTTAAGACAGGGTTGCCGTACCACTCAGGAGGGGCACGTGACCTTGTCAACCTGCGACGTTCAGTAGTAGCATCGTCCGAAGCTTCATGATCCTTGTCATTAGCTTCCTCTATTGTTGGTGCAGACGGCACTAGAACAATTTCAGGTGTTGCGCTACTCTCCAACTCAAGAGAAGGTTCAATAACCTCGTCTAGCTCTAATTTCCTCACACTCACTTATTTCGAGAGATACTCCTTCTCAAGAAAGGATCCGTTCTTTGCGACAAACACTTTGCCTTCGGATCTGTGGTAGAAGATACCCAATCGTTTCCTTAGGGTATCCTATGAAGACGCATTTCTCCGCTTTGGGTTCGAGCTTGTCCGGCATCAACTTCTTGACGTAAGCTTCGCATCCCCAAACTTTAAGAAACGACAACTTAGGTTTAGCACTAAACCACAGTTCATACGGTGTCATCTCAACGGATTTAGATGGTGCCCTATTTAAAGTGAATGGAGCGGTTTCTAATGCATAACCCCAAAATGATAACGACAAATCTGTAAGAGACATCATCGATCGCACCATATCCAATAAAGTTCGATTTCGGCGTTCAGACACACCATTGCGCTGTGGTGTTCCGGGTGGCGTGAGTTGCGAAACGATTCCGCTTGCTTTAAGATGCGTGAGAAAATCATAACTCAAATATTCACCTCCACGATCGGATCGTAGAAATTTAATTTTCCTGTTACGATGGTTTTCCACTTCGTTCTGAAATTCTTTGAACTTTTCAAATGTTTCAGATTTATGTTTCATTAAATAGATATACCCATATCTACTTAAGTCATCAGTAAAAGTGAGAAAATAGCGATAACCACCGCGCGTCGAAACACTCATTGGTCCGCATACATCGGTATGTATGATTTCTAACAAGTCCGTTGCTCGCTCCATTATTCCGGAGAACGGGGTTTTGATCATCTTGCCCATGAGGCATGGCTCGCAAGTGTCAAATGATTCAAAATCAAGAGACTCCAAAAGTCCATCAGAATGGAGTTTCTTCATGTGTTTTACACCAATATGACCTAGACGGCAGTGCCACAAATAAGTCGTATTATCACTATCTACCTTGCATCTATTTGCCTCAATGTTATGGATGTGTGTTTCATTGTTTTCGAGATTTAGAAGAAATAAACCATTCATAGCAGATGCATGACTATAAAAGATGTTACTCATATAAATAGAAAAACCATTATTCTCCGATTTAAATGAATAACCGTCTTGCAATAAACACAATCCAGATATGATGTTCATGCTCAACGCAGGCACATAATAACATTTATTGAGGTTTAAAACTAATCCCGAAGGTAAAACTAAGGAGAGCGTGCCGACGGCCATCACATTAACTCTTGATCCGTTGCCAACGCGCATCGTCACCTCATCCCTCGCTAGCCGCCGTCTATTCCGTAGCTCCTGTTTCGAGTTACAAATATTAGCAACTGAACCAGTATCAAATACCCAGGCACTACAACGAGGGCTAGTAAGGTAAACATCAATAACATGTATATCAAATATACCTTTGATGGTGCCAGCCTTCTTGTCTTCTAAGTACTTCAGACAGTTGCGCTTCCAGTGACCCTTGTCCTTGCAATAGAAGCACTCAGTATCCGGCTTAGGTCCAGACTTGAGCTTCTTCTCTGCAGGGGCAACGCGCTTGCCGCTGCCCTTCTTGAAGGACTTCTTTGCACCCTTACCTTTCTTAAAGCTGGGGGCTTGTTGACCATCAACACATGATTATCTTTCTTGATGTCCACCTCCGCAGCTTTCAGCTTAGCGAAGAGCTCAGTGATCGTATCAGTGGAACCAATCTGATTATGAGTAACTACAAAACCTTTGTAGCTAGGAGGGAGTGATTGCAGAACTCTGTCAATCTTGAGCTCCTCTGGAATCTTGCAGTCCAGTTGCTCAAGACGTTGAGTGTAGCCCGACATCTTAATGGCGTGCTCACTAACGGAACTCCCTTCCTCCATCTTGCAGTTAAAGAATTTCTCAGAGATCTCATATCTCTCAGAATAGGCCTGAGTCTGAAACATAGTTTTCAGTTCCTCAAGAATCTCAAAGGGCCCGGGGAACTCCTCAAAACGATTTTGAAGGTCCAATTCCATAGCAAACAACATGGTGCTCTTAATCACACCATAATCATCCTTGCGCGACTGATAAACAACTTTCTCATCAGCCGGCGCATCTACAGCAGGGGCGTCACCTAGCGCTTTCTCAAGGACATAGTCCTTTTGTCCGCCAGAGAGAATGATTCTCAGATTGCGGAACCAGTTGGTGAAGTTAGACCCATTGTTCTTAAGCTTTTCTTTCTCAGCAAAAACGTTGAAGTTGAAGTTGGACTTAGCCATTTGATCTACAAAATTTGCAAGTACAATTTAGACTATGTTCATGATAACTAGTTCGACTTAATCAAATTACTAGATGAACTCCCACTAAATTCAACATCCCTCAAGTTGTTTAGTGAACATGATCCAAATTCACCACACCTAATCCGATCTTCACGAGAAGAGATGTGGTTTCAATGGTGGAGAACAAAGTGTCGATCATATCATTCATATGACTCATGCTTAACCTTTCAGTTCATGTGTTCCGAGACCATGTCTGTACATGCTAGGATCGTCAAGTCAAACCCAAGTATTTCCGCGTGTGCAAAACTGGCTTGCACCCGTTGTAAAAAAGACGGTAGTTCTGCTCGACAGTAGGCTCCTCCTTTCCTGCGTTTTCTGCCTCCCTGCGTTTCGCTCCTTCCTTCGTCGCGCATCGCTCGCACGCGCACGTGGGCCAAGCCCAACTAACAAAATACAATCTCGCTCGACGGTAGTTCTGCTCTCTCGAGCTCCTCCTTTCTCGCTGCCCTAACCCCATCTTTGTCGTGGCCGCCGCCACCGCTCCACTGGAGACAACGCTCCCTGCGACGGACGGTCGTCCCGTTCTGGCTACCGTTGTGCTCGTCCCTGTCCCAAGTTTGTCTCACTCCAAGATCTCATGGAAACCACCGACGCCCGCCGCTCATGGCGAGGTCCGGCTCCTCTTGTCCTTGTCGCTCCGATTTTCTCCGCTGATCCAGAAAGCCACTCCAAATCCCTCTAGGAGGCCAAACCTCTGTGCCCAAGGCGACATCATCAAGTCGCTCCGCCGATCATCCGCCGGCCATCCCTCCTCACCCCATGCGTCTCCACCTGACGCCGTGCCGGAGGGCTTCTCCGTCCCGCGTGCTGATGTCACCACGGGAGGCCACGCCTGGATGAGCAGCCTGGATGATCCAGAAGTCACGGTACACTCCGCGCGGGAAGCCGCCTCCACCCGGTTCGCCAGGGCCGCCTCCTCATGCTGCAGCGTTGGGTGCATCCTGGCCGAGGGACACAGACCGCGGGTGCCAGGATGGTAGGCTGTGTCGGCCTCTGCTGGTTTTGTAGAGAACCCTGAGATATGGCCAGTCATATTTTCTCTAGCACTTTGTGTCAGTGATATGGATATGCAGGACGACTCTAACAGTTTTGATCATTATTTGCACATATTTTTTCATGTCAGTCTTATATCTATTTGGTTATATTACCAGAATTTTATTACGTATGCGTTGTTTTAGCAACATTGATTCAATCCAGCAGAGAGCCATGTCTGCTGCAGCCATCTTAGGATTACAAAGAACCCACTTATTTTTTGTGTACTTGTGTATTCATGTATTCAGTAAATTAAGATAAATAGAACCATAAGGGCGCATGTTAAAATATTTGCAGATGCAAGAGTATATTACTCCCTCCGACCCATATTAGTTGACTCAAATTTGTCTAGATTTGGATGAATCTAGACATTATTTAGTATATAGACTCATCCAAATTTTGGCAAATCCAAGTCAACTAATATATGTCAGCGAGAGTACATGTTTACAGTGTAGGTACATTTTTTCTTATATTCTCATGAAAAATGGAGCAGCAAATCAGGTTCATCAAATGTTGTATTTTGTTTTTTCAAAATCTAACAAATAATAGTGCATCAAATCAAGTTACTAATCAGTACACCGTCAGTGCAGTATAGTGCAGACTGTCGTTACAATCCCTTGGGCATCTTAATGGAGGTTGGAGGTTATCCTAATTGAGTTCAGACTACAAGTTTCAGTCTTCATTGTTGCTGACATAGGGAAGAAATACAAGAAAACTGTGGATGCTCATAGGTGCGCAAGTCGCCTTGGTAAATGGCAAGCTGGTCCCCCTCATGGTATATGTCTTTTCTACCCATCTTATTGCTTCATTCTACTTGCTTCATAGGTCGGATTGCAGACTTAACATTACTCAACCCTGATCTCACGGAAAATACGTCAAATCCTCTTAAGACTACATTGAATAGCTACAGAGTTTACTGTGAATAGACATGAGTTTGGGGGTGAGTTACAGCCATAGAATCGTCTACAAAATATTACTGTCCGATGAAGCAGCCATCTGTAAAATAGCTACTTCAACATTTATGTTCTCTTATGTAGTTACAATGTAGGGATAAGTAACTATCGGCATGCTTAGTTAAGGTGGTCTGTAGATTAAATTATTTTATGCACTGTAAATTGTGTAATTGATAATATTTCCTCTTCCGATTAGGAGTCGTAAATTTTTCGGTCTTGATATCTTCTGATTCATCTTATAACCAGGTTTTGGAATAAGTTATCTTATATTGGTATACAACATCATTTACTTTGAGGTTCGGCAGCATTTTGGAGTGCAAGGTGACTTTGGTGAGCATGTTAATAATCAGCAGATTCAAAGAGACACAAAATTCGTCCTCTGTCGGCTATTATCATCTTCCAAGTTCGTATCCACAAGGTCGTTTGTGTGGGTTTTCATCATGTTAATTGCAAGGCTGCTATTATTTTTACCTTTCAGTTTGAGGAACTCTCCTGTTTGCTATTGTAATTTCAGTGGAACTTACCAGGTGCCCGTCAAGAAGTGAGGGTTAATTTATGTAATTTTTGTTTCCATTTTTATGTTTATTTTGTCTTTTCCGTTTTTCAATAATGATGCACATGCTGCTTGTGCGCTGTTATGTGATACATGAAAAGCTATATTCTTTCTCATCCCTGCTCTCAGTTGTTTGATCTGTCTAAAATTAAAGCAAGAAAAATTAATCCTTCTCTATTTTGAATTTATCTTGTCAGAATTGGCTAAAGTCAATGCTTATAGGAAGCGCTTCATATCCAAGAAAGGAATTATCTCTCAACTTTTATATGCTTCATTCTATAATTACAAAGTTATTATCGAGAGGAGACATCAGCAGAGCTCATGCTTCTACTTAACTCTTTACAAATCTTCTCTCTAGAACTGAATGTAATTAACAACTGAGGTTTATAGAGTTTATAGATGGCTGAAGCTTTTTGTAGCTATGGAATGGTTACTTTTTTAGTCTTCACTATGAATTTTACTCCATAAGAAGTGTAAATTTCAAAAATATGAATGAAGCCTAAACTTGAGGGAATCCATGTTCTGGAAGCCTAAGACTTCTGCGCCTATTGAACATCCACCTTCTTAAGACTTCTCATCTCTTAGTACTTGGTCCCCTACTCTGCGCCTATTGAACACCATTTTTAATTTGCACCAAAATTTTCTGATTCTATTCCTTCTGCTTTTAGAATAAAATGAACATAGCTTTATGTAGTTTGTTTATGGTACCTACGTCCTTCAAAAAAGTGTTTATTTTCTCCTTAGTAATGACAAGCAAATAGGAGGATTGTCTAACACAACTTTCTATATTATGTAGAACCTACTTTCTGGCATCCAAGCTGAAGTGAATCACATGCAGCAAACTATCAACCTTGTGTCAAACGAGAGCCAAAAATTGATGGAAACTTTACTAAAACATTTTTTTCGACATGATTATTATAATTTCTATGTTACTCATTTTTGTAACTATGGCTTATTATGGAATCCAGGATAGAGCAGCGACAACAAAAAAAATTCCGGAAAGGATGGAATACACTCAGGCATGTTTTTCATTGTTTGCCCCTGTTATCATTTCTTCTCTTTTTCCTTAATATAACATCGGGATTAATGTACACCTTCTCATGGAAGAAGGGCGTGCCATTCAGAGTGAGCTGAAGCAAATAAATGATATTGAAAAACAAGCAGTAGGTGTGTAGCGATTTCTTGAGACATATCTGCTTTGTGTGACGACTTGACCCTTATAGTATGGAAATTTCTCCTCTTGAATATTATGTAGGATAAATTGGTCCACTGTAGTTCTCAAGGGAATTCTTGATCATTTTCCGGGAGCACATGCATCTGCACATGCATCTGAATTCGGATCATAGGTCTGTACATGTAAAGTAGTTTGCATTCATTTCGCTACTATTCTCCTTTTCAACTAGGTGCAGCTCATGTGCTAAATAATCTCATTACCTTAGTAGACATGAACTTTGGAAACTATGTGCTTCAATCCAGCCACAATAGATTTAAGTGGCATGTTGATGCGAATAGAAAACTTATATATGTAGATTTTTGCCTTGCTAAAGTCAGAGCAAGCTTTTCTAGCTGCATTTTTGGAGGATTCATGCAAGATTGAGCGTTTCAATGATGATAATTTTATTTTTCAATGGCAGTTCCAATAAAAACCTACTTTAGTGTCAAAAAGGATATTAAGGAAAAAAATCCAATGAACTTATGTTGATAGTTTCATGGTGCATTTTTGGAAGATTGCGGCAAGATTGAGTTGCATTTCAATGATGAAAAATTCCTTTTTGAATGACAGTTCCAAAAAACGTACTTCAATGTCAAAAGCATGTTCAGAAAATAGTTGGAAGAAAACCAAGTACTTATGATGATAGTTTCATGCTGCATGGCATACATTTTAAAGTTAAAGCAAGATTAATTTTATCATGCTACAGATTCCAGTAAGAGATGCAGATTATCGGAAATGCCATGCTTGCCGAGTCCACCAAAAATAACAAGAAGAGATCACCAGGATTAGCTTCTCATCGCATTCAGACCAAATGATCTGGCATCTATAGTCTGAGGCATGGTTACAGGAGGTGCCTTTGGCACAGGCAAGATCAATGTGTATGTCTCCATCAGGAACATGGAGTTGCCCATAACAGTCGTGTTATTTACTATGTATAATCTTTTAGCCATAAAAATCTACTACATAGATGTTCTCCTTGGAGGGCTATGTTGGAATTGTATTTGATGGAATGTTGGAGTTGTATTTGATGAAATGTTGGAATGAGGTAACACTTGACACACCTAATGGAAGGCGAAGCATTGTAAGATTTGGTGATGTTGAAAAATTATTTGTATTCAATATTATTAGATATAAATTGAATAAGATTTTTGTTTGTGTAACATTTATAATAATTATTTTACGTCTCGATTTATATATTTTTTTCACCCGTTGCAACGCACGGGCATGTTTCCTAGTTAATTCAAAGGTCCGGTTTGCACATCTGATTTTTTTTATAATTTTTTCTCAAATTTTTAAAATCTTTGAATTGTTTGAATCGTTAATCTTTTACCTGGAACATTTTTAACACTAATTACATTTAATCTTTGATTAAATTATAGTCATTATTAAACTTTCCGCTCGGTCACCCATCCTAACACTACTCCAGCCCCAGCACGCTTAACTTCTCAGTTACTTTCGAATCAGTTTTCGCGTAGCAATTTATACCTAGTTGTCAATAGTATGATATCAATCATATTAACTCTCATATCATTATGTTACATGTTTTATTTTTTAAAACTACAAACAATTATTAACGTAAACAACAATGAATAAGTAAAAATATTACTTATTCAAATAAAATACTATTGAATTCAAATAAAAATATAATAATTTTACTTTTTTTGTAATTTTCTATTTAATATGGAATAATTAATATCTTTAAATCCGTAAATCGGAATGACGAGGTTTAATCTCATCAATGCCCATTGTTATGGACTTGGGTTTTAGAGAAGATGGGAATGCTGGAGATCGTGGCACGGTTAACAGACAAGCAACCAGGGGACACGAGATTTACCCAGGTTCAGGCCCCCGGAGGGAAAACCCTACTCCTGCTTGTCTGCTCTTGATTACGGCGGAACCGAAGGTTACAGGGTGCGCAGATTCGATCTGGCGTGAAGGTGCGTGCGAAAGTATGAGTCGAGAGATCTAGGACGTACCCTCCTGGCCTTTATATAGACTTAGGCAGGTCCCGGGCATAGTCCTAGTCGGTTACAAGTTCTAGGGTTTTACCCCTTTGAATTTCCTATCTATACTAGTCTTGCTCTCCAAGGATCCGAAGGCGTCATGGGCCTTGGCCACCCGAAAATCTTCATGGGCCAGCGTATGTCTGCTGTGGGCCTTCCTTGGGCTGGACCAGGTATGCTGAAGTCATGTACCCGTAGGGTATAACCATGTCAGTAGCCCCCGAGTGTTCAGTCGAATCGTAGATTCGGCTGAGGACACTTCCATTTTCGGGTGCAGTAATATATGTGTAGGGATTGTTGATGCGTGTGCCTGACTCACCCGACGGATCAGGGTCAGTTAACTGTCTTAGGACGAAACGACACGATCTTCTTCAAGTTCGAGTCCCTTTACTCGGACCTGGAACATATGCTGGCGTAATTCGACTCAGGCCGCGGAGGACTTACAAGAGTGGAATTCTAGTGTTTTTAATTGATGTACCCAACGCGTCCGTCAGGATTTTTCATCACGCCTGTTGGCATGGATTTATACTAGCAGAGCGCAGTCGTGTACGTTGCCAGGCCATCAGATGATATCTGCAGGTCTTATCTTTGCGTTGTAGACGCAACATTCGAACATTTGTCACCACGGAGGTGCTTCGGGTGGCCAAGGAGATTGTCGCTCACTCAGCGTTTTGTTGGGGCAAAGTTGCCAAAAAGTTTTTGCGTGTTGATCCGAAAGATCACAGTCGAAGAATTTATAGGGTGCGCGGCCAGCTCTCCCTATGGAAGTAGCCCCCGAGTGTCTGTTCGAGTCGTAGACTCGAGCAGAGACTTTAGTTCAAGCATTTGTTAGGTCCGTAGGACTCAAAAATTTTCGGATGATTAAATCCATCCTCCCTATGGGAGTAGCCCCCGAGTCCGTAGTGGAGTCGTAGACTCAACATAGGACTCGAAGAAATACTTTGTCTTGACTCATCTTCCGGGTGCGCGGCCAGCGCTCCTGATAGGAGTAGCCCCCGAGTATTTAGTCGAATCGAAGATTCGAGTGAGTACTCGTAGCTCTTAGCTGTGGAGCCGAAGAATCGTAATTGGTGCTAGTATAGCTTTTAATGACATCAGTGCTGACGATCGATGACCTCAAGCGTCTGCTACGCCAGAGATGACTTGACTAGACGAACATGGGTCCCACTTGCTGACTTTGAATTGACTGGTCACGTGGGGCGTGGAGATAATTACGGCGTCTCCTCGATTTCCGCGCGTAGTGGACGACGTGGTAACGACGATTTGTTGTGGTGTTGACACGTGTATGGCCAGATCTGTCGTTGGCGTTAGGTCTTCTGGATGAACGGCTGCCATGCGTCGTCTTCGCTGTTATAATCATTGAGAGGAACCATGGTTTGTTTTCACCGCACCAGTTCTTGTGTTTCACTGCCTCCTTGCGCTCGAGCGATTCTTGCTGCGCGCTGGGCTTTCCTTACACATTTCCGTCGTCCTTTGTTCGTTTTCACCGCCGGCGCCGCCGTAGCGTGATGGGGAAACCAAAGAAGTCTTCATCTGCGGTTGGGACCAGCGCCGCCGGAGGAAAGAAGAGCGCCGCCGCTGCTCGCGTCACCGATGGTGGCTGGCGGCGATCAGAGACGCGGGAGAGCGATCTCCGCAAGCTGCGCGAGCGGGGCTTGATCCCGGAGGACAGGGAGGCCGTTAAACTCCCCGGCAATGAGGTAATCCCCCGTCCCCCATCTGGGTACCGGGTTATGTTTCTCGCCTTCGTTTTGTGTGGGTTTTCGTATCCAGTCCATGACTTCCTTCGTGGACTGCTCTTCTTCTATGGGGTTCAGTTGCATCATCTGTCTCCCAATTCTCTTCTCCACATTGCTTGTTTTATCACTTTTTGCGAGTGCTGGCTTGGCATTGAGCCGCACTTTGGCCTCTTCCGGAAGCTCTATTCCGTGAAGAGGTAATCTGGTTCGGATGGTGTGTATCCCATTGGGGGTTTCATCATCTCTCTTAGTCCCAATCTGCTCTTCTTTTCCTTTTCCATGTCCGAATCTGTCTAGTACTGGCGGAGGCGATGGTTTTATATCCGCGACTCCGTAGTGCCCGGGCAAGATTTTGGTCTTGTTCCCTTTGACCCCTCCCAAATGATTGAGAAGAAAAGGTCTTGGAAAAACCAAATCTTAGACGGTGAGGTGGCAGAGATAGAGGCCCTGTACCGTCGGGTGGAGGATCTCCAACTGATTCCTGAGAAGGAGGTGAACGGTGTGGACATCATCCGGACGTTTCTTGAGCGTCGGGTGCAGCCTCTCCAAGCGAGGGCGCACCCGATGTTTCTGTATTCTGGGCGCCATGATCCGACGAGGGTTTCGAGTGAGAAAATCTCCGAGGTGGATCTTGACAGGGCTCTTCGCGCTCTGTTGAAGTTCAAGGCCGACGAGGAAATCCCGGGGAAGTCGCTGACTCCTCCCTTTTCTTCGACGTTGGTCGTACCGAAGGTGTAGATTTGCTCACGTAGTGCTCCCCCTTTGTTTTTGTCGGCTGTGTATTTGTTTCCTTTGTTTGCTAACAAAGTTCCTTCTCATCCTGCAGAGCTTCAAAGTGCCGGGCATGGTACCACCGCTACCCGAAAGGTATCCGAATGCCCCGGATAATGAAGTGGTTGATTCCGTGTCCGAGCTACCGTCAGCGCGATCTCCAGCGGAGGATGCCGACGAGTCGAGTGAGGACCATACGCGCAAGCGATCACGGAGCTCCAGCGAGTCTTCGGATGCCTCGACTCCTCCGACTCCCAGAAACCCTCTGGGCCTTGAGCGTCATGATGATGTTCATGGAGGTTCTTCCTCTCCCCTTCCTGCCATTCCTGTGCGGGCTGTCGCGCCACACCCGCCAGCAAAGCGGAAGAAGGAAGAAAAGAAGGAGGAGAAGAAGGAAGAGAAGAAAGAGGAGAAGAGGGCCCGAAGGGCTTCTCCTATCTTCGACCTGAGCGCATTGGGCTCGTAAGTTTTCTTGTTATACTGTTGTCCTTGTTCGTTCGTGAATTTTGCACTTGTGCTGATTGGCTTGTATGCAGGCAATCCTCCCATGATTCTTCCAGTGATGGCGAACGGGAGATGATGGGGGAGTCAAAAATTGCGTCTCCTCTACCTCAAACGGTGGCGACTTCGGGTGACGCGCCTCCGGATCCTCCGTTGCAGGAGGTGCAGGTGGTTGCGCCTCAGAATTTCGCAGACGGTCCTTCGGGGTCGTCATCAGAGCATGTAAGTTTGTCCTGCCTCATGGGAGGAGCCCCCGAGTGTCTTCGTGTGCGAAATCTTGTTTTTACTCCTTTGTGTTGGGCGTAGCCCCCAAGCCCTTTTCTTACCGACATTTTCTTTTTTCTGCAGCCTTTTGTGCAAGAGGCCAAGCGGCTTGTGCAAGAGCGCCTGGTGCTGGAGGCGAACCTTCGGCAGCTTCAAGGTATCTATCTGACTTTTCTCTTGTGTATCCTGGTTTAGGTCTTTGACATTTGTTTGTTTTGAATGCAGAGGAGCATAACAAGTCTCTTCGTGAGGTTGACACTCTGAAGAAGAGCCTTGGTCAATCGGAGCAGAAGGCTGGAGCCGCCGTTGGTGCGAAAGAACGCCTAGAGCTAGAGCTGACTAAGGCAGCCGAAGCGAAAGAGCGTCTACAGCAGGAAGCCGCAGATCGTGAGGAGCAGCTGGCCACGGTTGCGGCTGTCTGCGAAAAAGAGGTGGCGACGAAGCTCATGGCTGCTGCCAAGGCTATTTCGGGTGAGTACTAATTTTGTACTTTTTCTTTTCCTTCGGGTCTTCTTTTATGTCGCTTTTCTTCATGTCTTTCTTCTTTTTGTCTCAGATGCCGCAGGCATCGAGTTCGACCACGGTGCTCTGGAGCACGGTAGTGCTCTGGAGCACGGTAGTGCTCTAGATGATGCCACTGCGGCGGTCGAAGACCGCTGCAGCACCGTCGTCAACTCCCTTGCCAAGGCGAAAGAGGTCCTTGGGCGCCTCTACAAGGAGCTTGTCCCGAAGGGCGCAGCCCTTGACGATGTGGATGCTCTAGCGGAGGCTCTGTCAGCCGAAGCGCCTGCGGCGTACAAACACAAGCAGAAGGGCATCGGCGCGTCCGTCGGGCTGACGATGGCTATGGCGGCTGGAGCGGAGCTGGATCTACCCCAGATCACTTCTCGGATGCCGACGGCTGCGGATGGATCCGAGGTAGCCTTTGCTGCCTATTCTGCTCGCTGCAGGCGATATGGGCCCAAGCTCATTGATTTACTGTCTGAGTATGCGCTGCGGCAGAAGGGTGGGGCCAAAGCTAGGCAGTCTGGCTCCAAAGCGACTCAGGCTCCTGCATCTTAGGCGTAGTAAATGTAGGCTAGTTTGTAGTTTGTTTTTGTTGTAAATATCTTGAAGAACACCATCCTTGTGCCACGTGGTGGCTTTATATATTCGATGAATTTCTCTGATTTGTGCTCCATCTTTGGCTGAATGTTTGTGTTCCTTTCTTTTTCTGCCGCTCTAGGTTCCTTCGGGTGCTGACCCTGTTGACGCCCCATCCGCAACGCCGTTGCGCCCGTCCTTGGATGATTCCTCGCAGCTTACTTTCCTGCGGGATCGTGTGCGCAGTCTGGAGAGGGAGTTGCTCGGACTACGCGGTCATGCCGACGTTTGGAAGTCCAAGGCGGATCGTGGCGCAGCCAGAGAGGAATACTTGATGGTGGAGTTGGTCCGTCTGTCCGAGCAGCTGCAATGTAAGTTTGTTCTGTGGTCGAGCTGTAGCTCTGGTCTTCGGGTGAGCCTGCTGGCCTTACTCTTATTTTGTCCGATTGCTGCAGGTGCAAATCTTGCTCCGAGGGAAGAAAAAGAGCGTGTCGCTGTTCGGGTCAATTGCTTGACTCAACAGGACATGGAGGCCGGCGGCTTCTTCTGGATGGATCGTGATCGCGCCATAGCTCTGGCGACGGTGCAGGATCGTGTGCATCAAGTTTCGCGAGTGCTTCGCCAAGTACAGACATCGCTTTCCTCGGTGCTGCACGTCATGTTCCCTTTGGATGCCGCGCCAATAAACCTTGCGGGTCTTCTGTCGAAATTTCGGAACGTAAGCAATGTCAAGGAGTTGGTGCGGCAGCAGCTTGTCGCTGGAGTGAAGGCTGCGTTGTCTCTTGTGAGGCTGCACCGGCCTGATGTGGATTTGGCTGCCGTGGCTGCTAGGCCACCTCTTCGCCCTGATGGTAGCGAGTGGGACATGCGTCCGCATTACGCGGCTGTGAGGCAGTATGCCGAACAGATTGTAGATTTGTTTGAGCAGCGTGCCCAGGTTATTCTTCAACATAGGTAGTACCTGTAAAAAGAGAGAGATGTAAAATTTGTATATGTCGGTTGGGCGTGTTGTGCCCTTTGTAAAGGTTTGTTTGTATGTGAGCACGCAGTGCTTTAATTGGATACGTGTCCTTTTCGTTTGTCTGACGTTGTCAGCTACTCAGGTGTACACGTTTGGCCCTCAGTCGATGAAATCGTGAGGTGGGGGGGAGCCCCCGAGTGCGTTTGTAGCATATAGTATAGTTGCAGAAAATTGTGAAACGAAGTTTTGGGGCGAGACACTTAGCTTTATTTATATCGTAATGGAGGAGATACATTGTTCGGCTGAGTAGCCTTGGCTGGAAGCCTTATTGAAAGTAAAAGAAGGGGGGTAGGTTGCTACTGATAGAACCGTTGCAGGTGCGAGATATTCCATGGGTTGGAGTATGCGACTCCAGACTCCACGTGCTTGAGGCGATAGGCGCCACCTGGGATGACTTCGGTGATGACGTAGGGTCCTTCCCATGGCGACTCGAATTTATTCGGTCGCTTTTGCTTGAGTCGCGAGACGAGGTCTCCTTCGACGAAGGACCTTGGGCGCAGCCGGCGGCTGTGGTAGTTGCGGAGACTCTGCTGGTACACCGCTGATCGAGCTGCTGCTATATCCTGTGCTTCGTCGAGTGTATCGACAGCGTCTTCGAGTGCAGCCGTGGATTCAGCTTCACTGTAGGCGATGACCCGTGGGGCCTGGTGGCGTACTTCGGCTGGTAGCACGGCTTCGGCTCCGTGTACCATGAAGAACGATGTGTAGCCGGTGGAGCTGTTTGGCGTAGTTCGTAAGCTCCACAGGACGGAGGGTAGCTCCTTCGTCCAATTTCCAGCTTTGTGTTCGAGTGAGCTCATGAGGCGCTTCTTGATGCCTGCTCCGATTAGGCCGTTGGCCTTTTCCACTTGCCCGTTCGTTTGCGGGTGCGCCACTGAGGCATATGTGATGTTGATCCCAAGGCCTTCGCAGAAGTCCTGGAATTCTTCGGAGATGAAGTTCGATCCGTTGTCGGTGATGATGCTGTGTGGTACGCCGAACCTGTAGACAATGTACTCGAAGAACTTGACGGCAGTTTTGCCTTTCTGGTTGGTGACTGGCATGGCCTCGATCCACTTGGTGAATTTGTCTACCGCAACTAGGAGGAAGACGTGTCTTCCTTTCGAGGATTTTGGCAGTTTGCCGATCATGTCGAGGCCCCATTGAGCGAAAGGCCAAGCTATAGGTATGGGCCTGAGTTCGGACCCAGGTGCGTGCGGTTTGTCGGCGAACCGTTGGCATCCGTTGCATCTTCGGACGATGTCCTTTGCGTCGCTCATGGCCGTCGGCCAGTAGAATCCTGCTCGTAGAGCTTTAGCGACAAGGGAGCGGCTGCCTGCGTGGTGGCCGCAGATGCCTTCGTGGATGTCTTGGAGTATGGCCTTGCCGTCGTCGATGGTGACGCACCGTTGAAGTATACCCGTGATGATGCGCTTGTACAGCTCGCCGTTGATGACGGTGAAGGCTTTTGACCGGCGAGATATGCGCCGGGCGTCTGTTGGGCTGTCAGGCAATTCTCCATTTATCAAGAACTGGAGGTATGGTCGTGTCCAAGCTTCTTCGACTGCCATGACCTGCATCAGGTTGACCATAGCGACCTCTGTGTCTAGTTTCTCGGGTCCTTCATGTCCTTCGGGTAGCGTAGCCCCCGAGTGTTCTGCTTCCTCGGGTGATCCCTTGGGGAATTTCCGCTTGATGGATGGCACGCAGATTTGTTCGAGGAACACACCTGGTGGCACCTTTGCGCAGGTGGAGCCGATGTTGGCGAGTCTATCGGCTTCCTCGTTGCTCTCTCTTCCAACGTTCCGAAGTTCGCAGCCGTCGAATTCTCCTTCGAGTGCGTTGTAGAGCACGCGGTACGCGATCATGTTTTCGGCGTGTGCGTCACACTCATTCATCGTCTGCTGGACGACGAGGTTGGAGTCACCGTAGATGACCAGGCGCGTTGCGCCGCATATCTTTGCCATCCTCATGCCATGGATGAGGGCTTCGTATTCGGCTTCGTTGTTGGAGGCCCTGAATTTCATCCGAAGGACGTACTTCATCTTATCTCCCTGCGGGGAGGTCAGTATGACCCCTGCCCCTGCTCCGGCTTCGCGCTTGGAGCCATCGAAATGCATTGTCCAAGACTGCGACATGTCTAGGGTGTCTGGCAGTTGCAACTCCATCCAGTGCACCAGGAAGTCCGGAAGGACTTGAGATTTGATTGCGTGTCGCTTCTCGTAGATGATGTCCAAGGGTGATAGTTCGATGCCCCACAGGGCCACCCGTCCTATGGCCTCTGGATTATTCAGGATGCTGTTCAGGGGTGCTTCGTTGACGACCATCACCTGGTGCTCCTGGAAGTAATGGCTCAATCGTCGAGCCGTCATGAACACGCCGTAGGCTAGCTTCTGGTAGTGAGGGTACCTCTGCTTTGTTGGTTTCAGTACCTCGCCGAGGTAGTAAATTGGGCGCTGGACCCCGTGGGTCTTGCCTTCTTCGGGTCGTTCGACCACGAGTACGGTGCTGACCACCTGGTGTGTGGCTGCTATGTACAGCAGCAAGGGCTCGCGCTCCTTTGGCGTTACCAAAACGGGCGAGGTGGAGAGGAGCCGCTTGAGGCTTTCGAATGCATCGTTGGCTTCTGGTGTCCACTCGAACTTGTCTGCTTTACGCAGCAGCTGGTAGAATGGTAGGGCCTTCTCGCCCATACGGCTGATGAACCTGCTTAGCGCCGCTACTCGTCCGGCGAGCTGCTGGACGCCCTTGAGGTTTTTCGGCTTCTCCATTGTCATGATGGCTTTGATTTTCTTCTGGTTCGCCTCGATCCCTCGTTGAGATATGAAGTACCCGAGAAGCTGACCTGATGGGACGCCGAAGGCGCATTTTTCGGGATTGAGCTTGATCCTGTAGCGATCGAGGTTGTCGAACGTCTCGCGGAGATCGTCGATAAGTGTCCTTGCCTCCCTGGTTTTTATTACTATGTCGTCGACATAAACTTGGACGTTGCGAACAATCTGGTCCTTGAGGCAGGCATGCATGCATCGCTGGTACGTGGCACCTGCGTTCTTTAGCCCGAAGGGCATTGTGTTGTAACAGAATACTCCGAACGGTGTGATAAACGCCGTTTTTTCCTGATCTTCGACCTTGAGCCGAATCTGGTTATAGCCTGAGTAGGCGTCGAGGAAGGAGAGTTTCTCGCAACCTGCAGTCGAATCGATGATCTGGTCGATCCGTGGAAGAGGGAAGTGGTCCTTTGGGCAATGCTTATTTAGTGATGTGAAGTCCACACACATCCGCAGGATGTCCGTGTCCTTCTTCGGGACCATCACCGTGTTTGCAAGCCACTCGCTTTCTTTTGATTTCCCTGATGAAGTCTACAGCGAGCAGCCTATTGATTTCCTTGCCGATAGCTTCGGCTCGTGGCTCCGACAGTCTTCGGATGGACTGCTTGACTGGCTTGGTGTCTGGAAAGACATTGAGTGCATGCTCGGCGAATTCCCTGGGAACTCCTGGCATGTCCGCAGGACACCAGGCGAAGATTTCCCAGCGCTCATGGAGGAATTCGACGAGCGCGCCTTCCTATGCGGTGCTGAGGTCGTTGGCGATCAGGGCCGTATTGGAGGCATCCGTCGGATGGACCTGTACTTTCTTGGTGTTGACGGTGGAGTCGAAGGACATGTCAGGTGCGTTCTGCCTTGTCACTGGGGGTAGCCCATTGTCCGTCACCTCGCGGAGCCTTACAAGCTCGTCTTGCATGCCGAAAGACTGGGAGATTTTGTTGAAATCCCTATCGCATTGGTCCGATCGGGTGAAGCTCCCATGGACTGTGATGACGCCCCTTGGTCCTGGCATCTTGAGTAGTAGGTATGCGTAGTGTGGGACGGCCAGGAACCTTGTGAATGCTACACGTCCCAGGATGGCGTGGTATTGTGACGACCAGTCCACCACTTCGAATTCCAGTCGCTCCTGCCAAAAGTTGTCCGGCTTCCCGAAGATGACGTCGAGTCCTATTTTGCCCAGGGGGAATATGCCCTTTCCTGGTACAATGCCGTGGAACGTTGTGTCTGATTGTTCCAGGCTGCATTGTGGGATCCGCATAGCTGCCAGGGTGCTTGCGAACATTAGGTTGATGCCGCTGCCACCGTCCATGAAGACGCGACTCATCTCGAAGCCTCTGATCTGCGCCTCAAGCACCAGGGCAGCATGACCTGGGCGAGGGATCTGGCAAGGGTGATCCGCGCGAGTGAACGTGATGCAGGACTCCGATCCGCTGAGGTACTCAGGGATTGCAGGTGGAGTTGCCACGGCCAAGTTGATTTGTCAGGTGATTTTCTTCTACACCCTGTTTGTTGGGCGTCCCTTCTGGATCATATTTAGTGCTCCCTTTGGTGGGGGGTATGCGACCCCCGCGTTGTTTTGCGCTGGTGCGACTGGTTGGTTTGGGCCTCCAATAGGTGGCGGAGGAGGAGCTCCATGTGCTATTTCTCCTTGCGCGGGTGCGTTTCCGAACGCGGGGATTGGGGCTTGTTGCCTCATTTGCGCCATGCTTTCACTGAGTTTCTGGAACTCGCGGCAGTCCTTGAGCATGTGGCTGGCTTTCTTTTTGCCATCTTGCTTGTCGATGTAGAAGTGGATAGTGCATGGACCCAAAAGTTTTTCGAATGCTGAGGGTCCGTTGTCGCGGTTGCGGCGTTGCCACGATTGTGATGATCGTCCGCTGTCTCGGAGATTTCCTCCGCGGTAACCTCCGCTGTTGCGGCGGTCGGCGTAGCCAGCCGCGACCATGTCGGGTTCGTCGCGGTCTTCGTAGACACGCGATCTCCTCTTGCTGCGGCGTTCTCGCCTTCGGCCGTAGTCGTCCTCCTCGTCTGATTGCGCTCGCTGGATGCAATCTTCGCCGTCTGCCCAACTGTTGGCAATTTACATGAGGTGGTCGAGTGTCTTGGGCTTGACACGCCCAAGTTCTTCCTTGAAATCTTGGCGCTTGACGCCGTCTCTGAAGGCGTCGATGGCCCTCTCCTCGGAGATATGCGCTGCGGAGTTCTTGGTGGTAGACCAGCGTAATATGTACGAGCGAATAGATTCCCCCGTTCTCTGAGGGCAGGCTCGCAACTCTTCGATTGAGGCGGGCCTCTTGCTGGTGCCCTTGAAATTTCGGATGAAGCTGTAAGCTAGCTCCTCCCAACTTCGGATGGATCCTGATGATAGGCTACTGAGCCAGAGCCGCGTCGCGCCTGTCAGCTGCAGCTGGAGGCATTGCATGGCGGTTTCTTTGTTACCTCCGTGCAGCTTGACGGATGACAGATGATCGCTGAGCCAATATTTTGGATCTTGCGTGCCGTTGAACTTCGGAGTATCCGAAGGAAGCTTGAAATTGCGTGGCATCTTTGTTCATCGAACAGATCTGCTGAAGCATCGAGCTCCACAGAGTTCTCCTTCATCTTCATCCATCTCGGACTCGGACGAGCATGCGCGTTTGGCTCGCGCTTTGTCGATTTTGCGCTGTGTAAGCGCGTCTCTGGCGTCGTAGTCGCGTTTATGGCGATGCGAGCTCTTCTTCCTTTGAGGAAGGTCGTGCTCCTCTTCCTCTTCGGATGAAGGGGTGGGGCTACGGTCGCGCCTGACCGGAGCTTTCTTCTTCGGCTCCGCAGGAGCGTCTTCGTGGAGCGTGGCTCCGACGAGTCCGAGTCCGGTGAGTGCGGACTTATGCATGGCTCTTTTCGGATCCCCCTCTGGAGGTTGGTGGGCCGCGAGATACGCGGTGGCTGCCAGGATCGCAGCTTGTGGTGTCTTCGGGATGATGTTGCCGTCGGCATCCATATCCATGAATGACGTGTGGAGAGTTCGGGTCACATCACGGCGTTCCTTGGGATCCATGTTCTCCACCCGTGAGCGATGCTTGTTTCCCTGATTTCCATTTGTGCTAGAGCCGGGTGCCATGGCGGAGAGCGCAGCTCGTCGCGCGCTGGACTCGGAGGCTGCTTGCTTGCGTTTATCGAGCGTCTCCTGCATCTTGACTTGCTTCTTGTGCTCCTCGATGAGGAGGTAGTGGTACGCCATCAGTAGGTCGTGTGGTGCATCCACAGGCAGGACTATGTCGCCTGCGACGGCACGACGTGCCTGTACCCATCCTTCTTTGCTAAGTTGGATGACGTGGCCGTTGTTCTCCCCTTCGAGTGGGGGGAGGGGATTGGCTTCTTCTGTTCTCGCCGTTTCCGCCGTTTCCGTCCTGCGGGTTAGGGTTCGTGTTGGGCGGCGGGTTAGGCATTTGTTGATCCTGGATGACCGCGGCGCATAGGTAGCGCTCATAGATCGGTTCGCTGATGCCGCAGCTTTCGGGTCCGGAACCGTAGGTCCCTTCATCCGAAGGTGGATCGCACAGATCAGAGTTGCAGCAGCTGCTGCTGTAGAACTCATCTGTCGATGGTGATGTGCGTAGCACGGGGTGTGGAGCCCATGAGGCGGGCCTGATTGATGGCACGGGCACCCGCTCAGGAAGGCGGAGGGTGCCAGTTTGTCCCACCTGGAAGCAGAAGCTCCCGAACAAAATCTCGAGTCCGTCGCCTACGGGCTCGAAATCCTTCATGGTGGCCGGCGAGTGGGCGGTGAAGTCGAAAGTCCCGAAGAGGAGGTGATTCTCCGTCGCCGCGGAGTTGTAGATCGATCGGGTTGGGACCGTCACGATTGCACAATCAGCAGCCCCGATTCCCACAGACGGCGCCAATTGACGAGGTTTAATCTCATCAATGCCCATTGTTATGGACTTGGGTTTTGGAGAAGATGGGGATGCTGGAGATCGTGGCACGGTTAACAGACAAGCAACCAGGGGACACGAGATTTACCCAGGTTCAGGCCCCCGGAGGGAAAACCCTACTCCTGCTTGTCTGCTCTTGATTACGGCGGAACCGAAGGTTACAGGGTGCGCAGATTCGATCTGGCGTGAAGGTGCGTGCGAAAGTATGAGTCGAGAGATCTAGGACGTACCCTCCTGGCCTTTATATAGACTTAGGCAGGTCCCGGGCATAGTCCTAGTCGGTTACAAGTTCTAGGATTTTACCCCTTTGAATTTCCTATCTATACTAGTCTTGCTCTCCAAGGATCCGAAGGCGTCATGGGCCTTGGCCACTCGAAAATCTTCATGGGCCAGCGTATGTCTGCTGTGGGCCTTCCTTGGGCTGGACCAGGTATGCTGAAGTCATGTACCCGTAGGGTATAACCATGTCACGGAATTCGATAAATAATATGTCTAAATTGATTAGAAAAATGAAAGGAATCTAAATATGATATCCATATCAACTTATCACAAACCCCCCATTTTTTTAAATTTTGTATGCCCGTTTTAAACTATCGTCAAACTTTGTCGAACGACGAACATACATAATATGACACCACATAAAGGTTTGACATTGTTTTGATTGTTTTTCAAATTTTTAATGCCCGTTTTAAACTATCGTTAAACTTTGTCGAACGACGGGCATGAAGATTCTTAGCTCGGGGCAGAGCCTCGCTAAAATTGCACTGGATCTTTAATAAAATAGCATATTGTGAACCTAAAAATGATTTTTGTAAAAAAAATGAGCATCGGATCATGTACCTGTAGTTCATATCTCACCCACTTCCTACAGATTTGGCAGCAATTTGTCTTTTTCATCAGGGGTAGACGGAAAGGTTTTAGATCCCCCTATTGGGACATTTTCCATATAAGCTGGTCTAGTATTTTTTTTTTAAATATGGTGGTGGCATTTTGAATTAGCCATTTGGTGGTTGCTTCATAAAATCATCCATTTTTTATGCTAAGAAAAATGGAAAATGGCTTTTTGGTGTGACGAAAAGGAAAACTTCATGCCGCAACATTGTTCGCTATCCCATAATGCACATGTATGCATAATATGGGCACATTATCATAAACTATGCCTTGATTCTAGCCATAACATTGGTCATTTGACCCAAAAGCCAAGAAACCTTGAATGGGATAGGTCATTCTGTAAGGTTTTTTGAGACATAATTAATATATCAAGTTTTATATTTTTCCTTCTAACTATGTCACATAATATGACACCATGCGAAGGCTTCACATTGTTTCGATTGTTTTTGAATTTTTCATGCCTGTTTTAAACTATCGTCAAAAACTTTGTCGAACGTCGGGCATGAAGATTCTTAGCTCAGGGCCGATCCTTGTTAAACATGCATTGGATCTTTGATAATATAGCATGTTGTGAACCTAAAAATGATTTTTGTAAAAAAACATGAGCATCGGATCATGTAGCTGTAGTTCATATCTGACCCACTTCCTACCGATTCGAAAGGAATTTGTCTTTTTCACCAGGGGTGGACGGAAAGGTTTTAGATCCCCCTGTTGGGATATTGTCCATATAAGGTGGTTTAGTATTTTTGTAAAATATGGTGGTAGCATTTTGAATTAGCCATTTGGTGGTTGCTTCATAAAACCGTTCATTTTTTTATGCTCGGAAAATGGAAAATAACTTTTTGGTGCGATGAAAAGGAAAACTTCCTCCTGCAACATTATTCTCCATCACATGATGCACATGTATGCACAATATGGGCACATTATCATAAACTATGCCTTGATTCTAGCCATAACATTGGTCATTTGACCCGAAAGACAAGAAACCTCGAATGAGATAGGTCATTTTGTGAAGGTATTTTTGAGACATAATCAATATACCAAGTTTAATATTTTTCATTCTAACTATGTCACATAATATGACACCACACGAAGGTTTCGCATTGTTTCGATCGATTTTAAAAAATTTATGCATGTTTCAAACTACATATAATGTTTTATTTTTCATTTAATTTTTATTTACAAATGTGTAATATTTAAGTGTAGATAGATAGATCTTATTTTTATGCAAATTTTGATATGTTATTTGTATTTTTCCGAATTAGAATGATTTAGTTATGATTTTTCAAAGTTTAATGAGATAAAAGGAAAAATAGCTACGCCCGAGGGCATCCGTCGGCGTAACATAGGATGACACCATGTGAAGGTTTCGCATTGTTTCGATCGTTTTTGAATTTTTTCTGCCCATTTTAAACTATCGTCAAACTTTGTCGAACGACATGCATGAAGATTGTTAGCTCGGGGCCGAGCCTCGCTAAAATTGCACTGTATCTTGGATAAAATAGCATATTTTGAACCTAAAAATAATTTTTGTAAAAAAACATGAGCATCGGATCATGTACCTGTAGTGATTTGGCAGGAATTTGTCTTTTTATCAAGGGTGGACAGAAAGGTTTCAGATGCCCCTATTGGGACATTGTCCATTTAAGGTGGTCTAGTATTTTTGTAAAATGTGGTGGTAACATTTTGAATTAGCCATTTGGTGGTTGCTTCATAAAATCGTCCGTTTTTTGTACTCGGAAAATGGAAAATGGCTTTTTGGTGCGACGAAAAGGAAAACTTACTCCCGCAACATTGTTCGCCATCCCATGATGCACATGTATGCACAGTAAGTGCACATTATCACAAACTATGCCTTGATTCTAGCCATAAAACATTGGTCATTTGACCCGAAAGCCAAGAAACCTCGAATGAGATAGGTCATTTTGTGAAGGTTTTTTTGAGACATAATCAATATACCAAGTTTGATATTTTCCTTCTAACTATGTCACATAATATGACATCACGCGAAGGTTTCACATTATTTTGATCGTTTTTGAATTTTTTTATGCCCATTTTAAACTATCGTCAAAAACTTTGTCGAACGGCGGACATGAAGATTCTTAGCTCGGGGCCGAGCCTCGCTGAACTTGCATTGGATCTTTGATAAAATAGCATATTGTGAACCTAAAAATGATTTTTATAAAAAAACATGAGCATCATATTATGTAGTTGTAGTTCATATCTGACCCACTTCCTACCGATTCACTAGGAATTTGTCTTTTTACCAGGGGTGGACGAAAAGGTTTCAAATCCCCTGTTAGGATATTTTCCATATAAGGTGGTTTAGTATTTTTGTAAAATATGGTGGTAGAATTTTGAATTAACTATTTGGTGGTTCCTTGATGTCTACGCACTTATATTCTTGTAGACAGTTGTTGGGCCTCCAAGTGTAGAGGTTTCTAGAACAGCAGCAAGTTTCCCTTAAGCGGATTACCCAAGGTTTATCGAACTCAGGGAAAAAGTGGTCAAAGGTATCCCTCTCAAGCAACCCTACAATCAAGATACAAGAAGTCTCTTGTGTCCTCAACACACTCAATACACTTGTCAGGTGTATAGGTGCACTAGTTCGGCGAAGAGATAGTGAAATACAAGTGGTAACGGTGTTAGAAAATAGCTTCTAACTTGCTGTTGACGTTGAGTAACGTGTGTGAGTGCCAGAAAATAGCTTGACGGTGAGGTAAAGACTAAATATAAAAGGATGTAAGCAAGCAAACATGCAATAGATCTAGATGCAAACGGTGTTTCAATGTTTAGGAACAAGGCCTAGAGATCATACTTTCACTAGTGAACACTCTCTCATATAAATATTCTCTCTTCATGATACTACTCTTAACTACTCTCTGGTTGGACACTCTAATCATTGGTAGGGCTATAACAACACTCCTCAAAGTACGTCTTTTCCAATCTAGATAACCCCACACTGTCACCTTGAGCGCTAGATGGTTCCAACAAACACCACAATTTTATAGAGACATCCAACTCCAAATATACTCATGATAAAGACATATGTAACCTAGCTTAAGTGCCACACACACGGTGTGCACGCTGTCACTTTCACACACGTGAGGAAAAGCATAGATCTATTAAAACACGATAAGTATATGTAGATTCTAGCCTAAGTGCCACCATGGTATGCACGCTGTCACTTACACACACGTGGGGAGAGCTAGAGATCTATTAAAGCACTTGATTAGCAGAGTAGATCTACTAGATTACAAAGCTCATGACCACAATAAGATTATGCATAGAGAGAGAGATGAACACATAGCTATCGGTAGAGCCCTTATCCTCGAGGAAGAAATACTCCCTCCTCGTCATGGGAATCATCAATGGTGATGGAGATGGTGGTGGAGATCGATGGAGATAGCTCCGGGGGCACTTCCCTGTCACGGCAGGGTGCCGGAACAGAGACTTTCTGTCTCCCGAATCTCCCCTTCGGTGGCGGCGGCGCTGCAGAACTTTTCGTGGCTTTCTGGTATATTCTTTAGGGTTTCTGGGTCGGAGGTTTCTTATAGGCGAAGGAGGCAAGGTCGATGGAGGGCCAGGGGGCCCACACCCCCTGTGGGCGGCCAGGGGTGGGCCCGCACCCACCTAGGGTGTGTCCATCCTGGTGTCCTCCTCCGTCTTGTCTTCGATTTTCCGCATCGCTTAGGGAAAAATATGAACTTTGGCTTTTGTCCCGTCCAATTCCGAGAATGTTCATTTTTTAGTTTTCTGAAACCAAAAACAGCAGAAAACAGGCAACTGGCACTATGGAAACTTGTTAATAGGTTAGTTCCATAAAAGATATAAAAACACCTCAAAGTGTAGACAAATCAAAGCAAAGTAGATAGTAAACAAGCATGGAACATCAAAAATTATAGATACGTTTCCGATGTATCAAGCATCCCCAAGCTTAACTTCTGCTCGTCCTCGAGTAGGTAAGTGATAAAAGAATAATTTTTGAGGTGACATGCACCATCAAAATCAAGATCAAACCATTTGAAAGCATTGAAAGCTGGGATCAAAGTACTCTAAACATGTGCATGAAAGATGGAGTTCTAACAATAAGACAAAATAACTATGCATGCAACATGAAAGGCTACAAACAAATATCATGAATATCATGCATTGAAAAAGTGTGTTTGTTTCACATACAGAAAACATGGCAAAGTTGCAATCAGCTTGTCCCTCATAGAGTAGCAAATAGATGCATAGGACACCTTCAAAGTTCATAAGAGTGACTAGATACAAGTAGCACAAAAACAAGTAATATCACAATATGCATCAATCAATAAGTTTTGGGACACTACACATAGAATGACAACTTAGCTCTCTTAATGGTGCCTAAAGGTATAAGGTGGAGACTCAATATAATAGTGGAAGAAAGGCTCTTCATAAAGAGAAGCAGGGATTTAAAGTTCCAAAAAGAGCTTCCAAAAATTATGGTACTTGTTAGCTTTCAGCCCTCATTGCCCCTATCATAAGCATCTTGAAGTGAGTAAGGTTAAACTGAACAAACTATGGAGTATATGCTTGACAAAGTATAAGTTGACAATCTCATGTCCCTTGAATACGAGGGCTACTCCTCATGCTACTCAACTTTAGTCACCTATAAGTTCTTGTCATAGTAAGTCATGTGTATCATAGAGAACCGCCACCGGGGTACCCCTTGCACATGGTACATGAGCTATCCCATGATACATCGGAAACGTACCTATAATTTTTTATGCTCCATGTTTGTTTAGTAGCTACTTTGCTTTGCTTTGTCTACACTTTGAGGTGTTTTTATATCTTTTCTGGAACTAACCTATTAACAAGTTGCCACAGTGCCAGTTGCTTGTTTTCTTCTGTTTTTGGTTCCAGAAAGGCAGAAAATAAATATTCTCGGAATTGGACGGGACAAAAGCCAAAGTCAACATTTTACCGTGAGGGACACGAATCCAGAAGACGACACGGAGACGCGAACTAGGGCGGCCAAACCCCCCTAGGGGCGGCCAGGGGTGGGCCCGCGCCTAGGCAGGGTGTGGCCCCCCTGGTCGCCTCCCGGCCTTGCCTCTTCGCCTATAAGAAGCCCCCGATGAAACCCTAAGGACCCGATCAATATTCCATGAAACTTTCTGTAGACGCCACCACCATCGTCCCTAGATCGGGGGGATCTGAAGTTCTTCCTGGCACCCTGCCGGAGGGGAGATCATCCCGAAGGCCTTCTCTCCGATATGATGCGTGAGCAGTTCCACCTTGGACTATGGGTCCATGTAGTAGCTAGATGGTTGTATCTCCTCCTTGTGCTTTCATGTATAGATCTTGTGAGCTCTGTTCATGATCAAGATCTAATCTATTTGTAATCTATTTGTATTTATGCTCGATAGTGGGTTCATGCCTCTAGTTTCCAAGGGAAGTGACAGAAATCTCTTCGGTTGTAGATGTGCTGTTGCTACTAGGGAGAAAACAACGGTCTCTTGTTCATGGAACAAGTGGATTATTTACCTTACACACTTTGCTTAAAGCAGTTGTCTGTTGCTTGCAACTTATGCATGGTGGACTTCTAGTCATAGATGTAGTTGGATGGCGGTCTATGTATCTTGTTGTATGGCCCAATCGAATCTCATAGGATCTTTCTGACTAGTATTGCATTGTTATGTCTTGCCCAGTTCCTGTCAATTGCCCTGCTGTAATTTGTTTACCCTTCATGCCATGTTGTTTATCTAAGGAGAGCACCTCTAGTGAACTATGGACCCCGGTCCAATCTTTACCATTGATACATGTCGTGGGAATGGTCACGGCAGATGCTGCAATCGGTAGCGAGTAGTAGAACGAGGGGCAAGGGCGGCCAGCCATCTGCGGTGCGAGATGAGGGCGGAGACACAGGGTTTTACCCAGGTTCGCCCCCCCGGAGGGTAAAGACCTACTACTGCTAGATTGTATTACGATGGTGGTACAATGGGCGAGCTCGGCGGCTAGGGGCGAGTCGCTTGGGTGTATGATGAAACGTATCTCTACACGCCCTGCAGGGAGGTTTATATAGACTCACCTCCCCTAGGGTTTACATATCTCAACCGAATCAGTTAAGGCTTCGGTACTCGTTTAACCTAATCTGACTGGGCCTATCTACTCGCCTGGGCCTTCAGCTTCCAGTCGCTTGGATCTACACCGGGCCTTGATCCAGTCGTCGTCTTGCAGGCCCACTCACCAGTTTCTGGGCCAGTCGGAAACGTCCTGCTGGGTATACCCCGGTAGGCACATCCCCATCAGTAGTCCCCGAGGCCGTCGTCGATTGGGCGTAGGTGGCCGCTGGCAGACGGAGTATACGGCTTCAGAGTAGACATCCAGTCGAATCGTCGGCGGGCTCCTGTATAAAGGAGAAAACTAGTCATCCTGATCGCAGCTTTGGCGAGTCGAGTCGGCGAAACACTGTCGTAGTGATCAGGTCGGCGAGCCGAGTGGCTGAAGTTGGACCGTTAAACGTGGTCAAACTAGCCGTTGGGGTAATCCAACGGTAACTTTTGGCGTAATCACCGCGTAGTAACGGCTCCCTGATTTGGCGGGTAACATCCGCTATATAAGGGGAATGGCAGGCGATCAGAGAACCATCTCCTCGCCATTTCGTCCGATTGCACGCACCCTCGCCTAGGGTGACCGAGCCGGCCTCCTTTGTTGCCGGTGCCTCCATCGCCACGTTCCCGCGCTTCATGGCCAGATCAGCTACAGCGAGTGAGACCTCACCCTCGAGCCGTGCACCTGGGGTTGCCGACGCGGAGGTCGAGCAGCGTCGTGGGCACACACCGGCTCTCCTCACTTCCGTGGATGCGATACAACTTCACGGCATGCTTGGCGCAACCATCCAGGTATGTCGAGTCCCCGAGGATCAGGTCGGTGTGATGCAGCGGTCTGATTCTTTTAGTTTCTAGTTGTTATTTTTCGCGTCCAGTCCCCGAGTGCGCACTCGCTGAATTTCAGCCGGTGGGCACTTAGTTTTTTGATTGCCAGTCCCCGAGTGCGCACTCGCTGAATTTCAGCGGGTGGGCACCTAGGATTTTTTTTTGATCGCCAGTCCCCGAGTGCGTACTCGCTGAATTTCAGCGAGTGGGCACTTAAGATTTTGCTTTGGTTAACTGTTTGAATTGTGTGCAGGGTCTGCAACGTGAGTCAGCTGACCGATTGGCAGCTAAACACCGCGCGGAGAAGGAACTGGCCGCCGTCCAAGAGGCTAATAAGGGGCTTCAGGCAGTTGCCGCGAAGGCGGAGGAGGCTCGCCAGGGACTTGTCCCAGCGGGCGAGTTGGCCGTGGCTCAATCGGCATTGAGCTCGGCTGAGAAGCGGATCGCCGATCTCGAGCGCGAGCTGAGGGAGGCGAAGGAGGAAGCGAGCTCGGCGGATGGGCGAGCCAAGGCCGCCATTACAGCCGCCGCAGAGGATCGCAAAGTGTCCGACGCCCTTGTTGCTGGGCTTCAGGACGACTATACTTCGCTTCAACGCTTCATCACGGATCTCTCCCGTCCCTTGATTGGTGAGTTTGTCTGCCCTTGCCTATTGCATGTGTCTTTTTGTAATATCCGATGTACTCACTGTTATCTTCTATCCGCAGGTCGCATTCTTGATAGCGCGGAAGAGGCGAGCTCGTTCGACGCGCGGCAATGTGTGGCCACACTCGTCGACTCGGCGACGTTGTCGGCGACATGCATCCGAGCCTACCTCCAGGAGATATCGCCCACGAAAGTAATTCCCAGTGACCTCGTCGAGGTGTGGAAGTACCTGGAGAAGGCGCCGTCGGTCGTTGAGTTCATGACGCGATCGGCGTTCCGGCGTGGAGCGGCGACGGCGCTTAGCCTTGGGCTTGCTCATTTTCCAGAAGATTTCGATCTAGACGATGTGACGAGTGGCTACCCGTCGTCGACTGGCGAGGTGGAGATCTCCGAGGTGCTTAAGTTTACGGGTCGCGCCGCGGTGTACACCGAGCGCGTCTGGGCGATGGGCGACCTCCTTCCTTACCAAGAAACGGTCGTCGCGCCCAACGACCCCGAGCTGCAGCACCGGGACTTCAAGGTCGAGCAGCCCTTCCGCGCGGAGATGGCGGGTGAGCTGACGACGTACCCGTCAAACCCGTACACGCCGTTCATCCGCAATCGCAAGGGTGCTGGCGAGTCGTCGTCGAAGCCTGCGGAATAGAGTAGTTTGCCCTGGGGCGTTAGTAGCAGATCTGCCATTTGGGCATATTTTGTATTCTGAGATGATTGCAACATGCTATTAATGAGATATCGTGTTTGCTTTGTGACTTGTCATGTGTTTTCCGATTGAGGGTTGAACGAGTCCCCGAGCGCGTCCGCCCTTTTTGTGGGGTTTACCTCGTGTGTGTGATGTGTTTGTGGTTTTTGAATGTTTTGGTATTGTGGTCGACTCGCCCGGACTCGGAGAGCCAGTCACAAGGCGACTCCCTTGAGTGCTCTGTACTTCACCGTTTTCCCTTGCGCGAACGAGGTCGGGTGGCCGAGTCCCCGAGCGTGGTACTTGGTTGTTCTAGGCGCGACTCGAGGGTGGGTGAGGACTTGACGCGTTAGTTTGAGTGCATCACTCCTGCCTGGCCCGTTGGGTCAGTCGCATGGCGAGTCCTGGGCATGCTCTCATACTTGGCGTTTTCCCGAGCCGCTCGCGCTGAACTGGTCGTCAGTCCCCGAGCGTGGTACGTGGCCGTTAGAGTCGCTATGTCGAGGATGCGGAGGATCATGGTCGCTGTGAGAAGCGAAGGCAGTTGTCTTGGCTCGTAGAGCCAGTCGGGCTAGGCGACTCCAATGGGGCTCCGGGTAGGCGTTTTTCGTGGACGATGCAAAACCTGAGGTGACCCAGTGCTTTTGCATCGCACTACTTGGCCGTGCCGATCGCTTTACCAAAGGTTGACTTCTGCGGTTAGCTTGACGCTGTTATTACGAGTGCGAGTGGCACAAGACACGGAGAGTAGGCGCAATTTGCGATAACCGATTATTTTTATTTCATAGCGACTGGAGAGTACATATGTGGAGTTCTAGGAATAGAACTTCCGTAGGAGGTTTACATTCCATCGCCGTTGACCCTGGCGGGGGTAGGGCGCTTCCTCCTGGTGGCGCGTTCTCGCAGATCGCGCGCTCGGCCACGCGGGCCGGGTCGTTTTCGTCGTCGAAGTTCAGGGCGCGCCCCTGGACGGTGGGGTTCAGGCGCGACCTGATTCGCTGCTGGTGGTAGCGTGATAGCTCCTGCGCCGTCACCTGCTCGAGGCGAAATTTTTCGCGCTCGGCTTGCTCCTTGCGCACTGCCTCCGCCAGCTTCAGGCGGAGTTCTTCGACCTCCGTTGCCGTGGCATTAGGAGGGATCGGGGTGGAGAAAGGATCCTCTGGCGGATCGGTGCCGGTCGCCATGTAGGTCGCGGCATGGCGACCGGTCCCGTCGCGGAGGTCGGCGGAATTTTCCGACCCGGAGTCGAAGTCGAAGATCCCAAGGATGGAGGGGTCCTCGAAGTCTCCCATGTTGGAGACCTGGGTGATGGAGCCCGCGGGTGAAGCCATGGTGATGGATCCGGCGAGTGACACCGGGATCGCCGAGTCGGCGTCGTCGTTGAGGGCCGCGTCTTCTGCGGCCGCTGAGTTTTCGGCCATGTTGCTGTGGGCTGAGTTGTACTCGGAGGCGAGGCGATGGATCGTGCGGACCTGGCTCTCGGAGAGCCGATCGCGTGGCGGCGACTCGCGGATGCGAGCCGAGTCCTCCGAGACGATGACGTCGGTGAGGCCGACGAAGAGGCTGATCGTGCCGATCGGCAGGATCACGCTGTGCGTGACGGGTCGCGCCGCCGGGACGTAGCTGCTCGGCAAGATTTGGAGCATCTCGCCGATCGCTATCATGCGGCCGGTGGTGACCGTCTCGTTGATGGGCAGATTGGATCTCGCCGCAGAACACCGGCCAGACCGGCCAGGCCCCACGGTGGGCGCCATTGTCGTGGGAATGGTCACGGCAGATGCTGCAATCGGCAGCGAGTAGTAGAACGAGGGGCAAGGGCGGCCAGCCATCTGCGGTGCGAGATGAGGGCGGAGACACAGGGTTTTACCCAGGTTCGGCCCCCCGGAGGGTAAAGACCTACTCCTGCTAGATTGTATTACGATGGTGGTACAATGGGCGAGCTCGGCGGCGAGTCGCTTGGGTGTATGATGGAACGTATCTCTACACGCCCTGCAGGGAGGTTTATATAGACTCACCTCCCCTAGGGTTTACATATCTCAACCGAATCAGTTAAGGCTTCGGTACTCGTTTAACCTAATCCGATTGGGACTATCTACTCGCCTGGGCCTTCAGCTTCCAGTCGCTTGGATCTACACCGGGCCTTGATCCAGTCGCCGTCTTGCAGGCCTACTCGCCAGTTTCTGGGCCAGTCGGAAACGTCCTGCTGGGTATACCCTGGTAGGCACATCCCCATCAATACATCTTCCACTGTTACTGTTTACTTGCTGCAAACCATTACCTTCCACACCATACAGTTAATCCTTTGTTACAACAAACTGGTGAGATTGACAATCTCACTGATTCGTTGGGACAAAGTCTTGAGTTTGTGATGTGCAGGTCTCCACGCTGTTTGCAACACCTGTGTGACGCTTCCTTCCTCCTTCTGGTTCGATAACCTCGGTCTCTATTGAGGGAAACTTGTTGCTGTGCTCATCACACCTTGCTCTTGGGGTTCCAACGAAGTGTCCCACGTCAACATTGGGTGCACGCATCAAAGATTTCTAGAGCCGTTGCCGGGGAGGCTAAGGATGTCTCCACAAGTGGAGTCCTTCACTTCCTTTTCTTTACTTTGTTTTTAGTTTGCTTTGTTTCTTTTTCTTGGTTTTGTTTGCCTCTTTTAAAAAAAAACCAAAAAAAAATTTAGTCTAGTTTGGTTTGCTTTCTTTATTCAAAAACACAAAAAAATTAGTTCCTGCTCTAGCTGCTGCTACTTTTGGCTTGCCCACCTTTGCCAAAATGAACTCTTATGAGAACAACAAGTTGTGTGACTTCACTAGCACCAACAACAATGATTTCCTAAGCACTCCTATTGCTCCACTTGCTCCTGATGCTACCTTTTATGAAATTAAGCCTGCTTTGTTGAATCTTGTGATAAGAGAGCAATTTTCTGGTGGTAGTTCTGATGATGTTGCTGCCCATCTCAATAACTTTGTTGAACTTTGTGAGATGCAAAAGTATAAGGATGTAGATGGAGATATTATTAAGCTCAAGCTTTTTCCTTTCTCCTTGAGAGGAAAATCTAAATAAATGTTGCTATCTTTGCCTAAAAATAGTATTGATTCTTGGACTAAGTGCAAAGATGCTGTTATTGGAAAGTACTACCCTCCTGCTAAGATTATATCTATGAGAAGTGAAATTATGAAATTTAAACAACTTGATAATGAACATGTTGCTCAAGCTTGGGAAAGAATGAAATCTTTGGTTAAAAATTGTCCCACTCATGGACTCACTGCTTGGATGATTATCCAGACTTTTTATGCAGGTTTGAACTTCTCCTCAAGAAACCTGTTGGATTCAGCTGTTGGAGGTAACTTTATGAGCATCACTTTGGGTGCTGCACCTAGACTCCTTGATAATATGATGGTTAACTACTCTGAATGACACACTGAGAGAGCTCCACATGGTAAGAAGGTAAATTCTGTTGAGGAAACTTCCTCTTTGAGTGATAAGATTGATGTTATTATGGCTATGCTTGTTAATGGGAAAGCTCCTTTAGATCCTAATAGTGTTCCCTTGGCCTCTTTGGTTGCTCAAGAAGAGCAAGTTGATGTGAACTTCATTAGAAACAACAATTTCAACAACAATACCTATAGGAATAATTTTGGTGGTAACAACAATTATAGGCCTTATCCTCCTAATAATGGCAATTCCTATGGAAGCTCTTACAATAATGCTAGAAGTGACCCCTCTGAACTTGAAGTCATGCTCAAAGACTTTATTAGTAAACAAACCACTTTCAATAAGGCTATAGAGGAAAAGCTTTTAAATGTTGATAAAAATATATCCTCTCTGTCTGAAGCTCAGTCCTCCTTGATTAATAAAATGGCTTCTAAAGCTGAAACCATGGAAAGTACCTTTGCTGCTACTCAATGTTAGGTTGTTAGCTCAACTTCATGCTAGGTGGGAAAGGGAAGCTGAAATTGATAGAAACAATAGTGTGTGCACCATCACCACTAAACCACAAGTAGTCCCTGTTCCTCCTCCAACTATGCCTAAGCCTATTGAGCCTACTACTAGTGATGCTAAGTTTGATTTTGATATTGATGGTTGCAATATTTCTGTAGTGATTATGTTCCTACAAAAGCTTGCTAGAAGTCCTGATGCTAGTGATATGCATGTTGCTTTCACCAAACACATTACAGATGTTAAGATTAAGGAATAGAAGATAAAACACAAATCTTATATTCCTAGGAAAGTAGAAGATAGTTGCGAACCCATTATTAATATGCAAGTGAATGAATTTGATCTCAAAGCTTCATGTGATCTTGGTTCTAGTGTCTCTATTATGCCTAGGAAGATTTATGAAATGCATGATTTGCCACCATTGGAAGATTGTTATTTGGATGTCCCACTTAATGATAATGCTAAGAAGAAACTCATGGGGAGTATTAATGATGTTCTCATTATGGTTAACAATGCTTATGTCCCTGTGGATTTCTATGTTTTGGATGTTGAATACAATGCTTTTTGTCCTATTACTTTGGGAAGACCCTTTCTTAGAACAGTTGGTGCCATCATTGATATGAAAGAAGGGACCATTAAATATCATTTTCCATTCAAGAAAGGTATTGAACACTTCCCTATGTGGAGAGAGAAGTTGATTTTTGCTCCTCCTTTGAAAGCAAGGTTTGATGTGAATGCTTCCTCATTTGAAAATACTTGATTCTTCTTGCTTCTTGTGCCTAACTTAAAGGCATTAAAGAAAAGTACTTGTTGGGAGATAACCCAAGAGTTTCCTCGAGTCTTGGAAGTTATTACTTCAGTCATGACCCCTCCTTATCCTTTTTGTTTGCTTTTTGTGCCAAGAATGACCTCTAATGAGAGGGAAGTACGATTTGGGGAGTTGCTGTCCCGAAACAGATTTCTGTCCTCCACCATAAAAATTCGTGAGGAGTCTCTGTAAATCGAATTGAGCTGAACATTTATGAATAAATTCCCTAGTATGTTAGCTAACTTTCGCTAGTTCAATACTTTTTGATTTGAGCAACAGAAGATGTTCGAAAAAATCGGTTTCTACCTGTTGGTCTATTTTGACAGGTTTCTGCCATTATTTGCATTTGCTTCTTATTGATTCCTTTTTGAGTTCTCTTTTGGGGAATTAAGCTTTTTGAAGGAGTTGCTATAGTATCTTGTGTTTTTAGTGAAAAGTCTTGCTGTTCCAAAGCTTTGCCTAAGGTCTAATATCTTTTGAATAAACTAATGTTGCTAATGAAGATTGTGTGAAGTTTTGTATGAAGGAAAATTTTCAGGTGTAGAGAGTGAATGATACAATGAGATGAAGAATGGACAAAATCTCAAGCTTGGGGATGCCACCCCGGTGTCACCCCAATAAATATCCAAGAGGTACAAGCGTCAAAGCTTGGGGATGCACAAGGCATCCCCTTCTTCATCAATAAAAAGCTCAGGTCTATCTAGACACTTCGTTTTTATTGTTTCTTGCATAGTTGTGTTGTTTTTGGAGCGTCTTAGTTTTTGTTTGCTTTGCTTAGGTTGTTTAGTTTGCTTGAATAAAGTAGTTTGGACCCCCGTTCTCGTTGTGTTGTTTCAAATAAGTTGCTTGGTGTTGGAAAGGAGTAGGAAGTTCCTGCTTGAAAGTGCAAGATGAGCTTGCATTGACTATGACTAAGACTTTAGCATGACATGCTAGGTTGTCAACACCCGTATTTTTAATCCCAGATGCCTGTTATGCCGTACATCGTAATCCCATGATTACCTTTTTTGCGTGACATAACAGATTGGATATCACAATACATCATCCATTACAAACCATACATAAGGTCTTACAACAAATAAAGGATATCATGATCCAGTCTTAATACAAATCAAGCAGTGGAATAACGTAATGATAACGGTAGCGTAGGCGAGGCTCCATCTTCATGGTCACAGGCAATGCTGACGATGGGAGATGATCCTAGTTGTCGTAACCTTCCTGTGGTCCAGCCTCCTGATAGTCCTCTTCATATTCTGGCCATGGGAATAGCCAGGGACAAAGCCATGAATACACTTTAAGTACTCGCAAACTAAGACTAACAAGTGAAGTGGTTTTGGGTAGGGATACTAAGCTCTAGGTTGTTTTGCAAAAAGCCAGATTTATCTCCACTGAGTTCAGAAGCAAAGAAAGCTAGTTGAAAGTTTTATAACACCTAAGTGGGAACTTGAATTTCATATCACAACCCTGTTGTGGTCAAGTCAAGTCATGAATCATTTCACAAGTCATTTTGAAAAAATCTGACGACGGAACAGTATGGCCACTCCAACTATCCATAACCGCGGACGCGACTATTCGAATAGTTTGACACTCTGCAGAGGTGGTACACTTTCACCACAACATTCGATACATCCGTCAGGAACAATCCTGAATTCACCATACTTAGTATGCGGATAATCAATCCTAACCTTTCAATTACACGCCCTAGTATAGGCACCTCTCCTGTGAGTTTGGCCTCCCAACCATGACCAACTGTCATCTTGGGAACTGCACAGGTGGACAATCTTCACAAGGTAGCCTCAGATCAAACCTTGGACGCAAGGGAACCCATACTAAGGTATATAAATTTCCAGTCAAGCCCTACCCAAATTTCGGGTATGGTGGTTGTACGGTAAAATTGGAATGGTATCGCATCCAGACAACCATCAGTTTTATAAAGGGCTAGGGCTCATGCCTCAACATTTTCATCATCAAAATCATCTGGTGTTGAAGAACACATGTCAAAACATTTCAGTAGAATGACTCATCATTCTAAGGGTTTCATAATCATTTTCACCAAGTATTCCCATCTAAAGTGATCAAGTTTTATGCTTAGCACTAGCATCTACAAGTAGGGGTAAACACTAATGAGGGGTGGTAAACAAGGGTGAATGATCCAAGTTCAATCTCATGCCTCAGGATGACATCAAGATTATCTAACTTAGGCCAAGTTTTATGCTCTTTATGCTACCTTAAAATATCTTTCTAAAATCTACAAGTCACTAAGTAAACTCCAATAGAAAGCTTTGATAAATAAATAAAATAACTAAGCTTGCAAATAAAACTAGGATTGGGTATAATTAAATTTATCTAACCAAGCATGCCTAATGCATTGCATAGGTTATCTAACTTTCACAGTTGCAAGGGTTATCTTGCATAGGTAACATGCAAGTGGTATCTTGCAAAGTTGCAAGTATAGGCTTGCCTTGTGCAGAGCAGTGGTTGAAGTTCTCCTCGGCTTCTTCCTCGTAGTAGTCTCCTTCCTCCTCGTATCATTGGTCGATACTAGCGTCTATAAATAAATACGAGGTACACAATCACGAAACAATACTTAACTACTTTTATTTATCACACCAAGGTTTTCACTAGATGATCTAGCATCATCACAAACATTACAATCATTAAGACAATAGTTTTATTTCTTTTATTTTAGAAAAGTAATTTCTACTCATTGAAAAACTACTTAAGATTTAATATTCTCCAACTAAAACATGGGATCATGTTGACACATGTCATCGCCACATATTTCAGTACATGGGAATGTGATGTAAAGTGGTGTCACAATTTAATAAGTTTTAACCTTTTTATTTCAATTAATTAAGGTGACTAGAATTGCCTATGAGGCATTCTTTTATTGCTTGACCATTATTTCTGCAAGTAAACCTAGATATTTTTATATATTCAGAAAGGTCTTATTAAATGTGATTTTTTAGAGTTGGAATCAACTCAAAAGCTTTTATGGTTAAATTTTGAAAAATGTTTGAATATAGAAAATCTTCTTTCTTGTTATTTTTACTATATGTGATCTACAATTCTAAATGGTTTTAATCCAACGGGCTTGGATTAAGAATTCCAGTACCTTTCTAGCAAAATTAGTTTCATGCAATTTGGTTTAGTGAATCGACCTGAGTTGATTTTTGAATCTAGGTATAGAACTAAGTTTGATATTAAATGGAAAAACCTAAATTCAAACTACTGGATCACGCGGGAAGTTAACTGGGCTGGCCCACGGTGCACAGCGCGCGCGGGTGAGTTTAAGATGCTGCCCCCACCAGTCAGCAAGACAGGGGGTGCGAAGCGGTACGGGGCAATCTAAACTACACGATCAACATCTAATCGAACGGTTGTGACTTATCGTCTCCGTCGGGCAACACCGGCGAGACAGAACCCTAGCGTGGCCAGTGAGAGTCTTGTGAGTATCACCGGGGCTCAGGAGAGGGTCGACGATGGGGGCGAACGACAAAGTCGACGACGGCAAACCTCCTGGTACCGGCAGCTCCAATCGCTGGCTCCTCTTCTCCTCCTCCGCGGCAGACTCCGGCAAAATTCCGGTGACCTGCTGCTCGCCTTGCTCTGGGGATGAGGTGGGGTGGTTCTGAGAGAGAGGGGAGTGTGTTGGTGTGAAGAAATCGAACGGGGGTGGCCTCTATTTATAGTGCCAAGAGGGGACCGAGGGGCACAGGTGGAGCTCGTCGTGGTCGTCGTAACAGTGGGCTAATGGCATGGGCGAAGGTAGGGGAGGTGCTGTGCTCCCTGGCGAAGCTCAACGGCATGGTCGCGAGGTGTGGGGCGGTGCAAGATGGTCGGAACGCTGCGGTGCTCTGGACGGGTCCGACGGGAAGTTTAATGGCGCACGGGCTCTCCTGGTCGCGCGACGACAAACGGGCATGTCCTGGCGGTTCCTAGGACGATGATGATTACGCATGCAAGCGGCGAGGGCGGCACGCGGTCTGTGGTCGTGTGACGAGTGTAGCGCTCTGGCGCGCTCTCGGCATGGCACGGAGGCATATGGCGCGGCTGTTCTAGCGTGGTACATAGGCTGGTTGTGCGTTGGCGTTGGACATGGGGTGGGTGGGGGTGGCGGTGGACGGTGGTCAATGTCCCATACAAGGTTGGCAAGGCTAGAGCTTCTCCTAGCTTGCTGTCGACACTGGGGTGGCAAAGTGAGGCTCGGCATGCTCACCATTGATGGCAATGGCAAGCTCACGGTGAGATAAAACTTGTTAACTGAGCTAGATGATCTACTAAGAGCATGCTGTGAGCTATAGAGGGAACAATTTAGGCCAAAAACACTGCTCACTATAGTTTTTGATGTTTGTTTGATTTGTGTTTTCAAGGTGTTTGATGAAATGGCCGAAAGAGATTTGAGTTTGAATTTTTGAATAAAAATTGGTGGGTGTACTAGTCACATACTAGGTAGTCTCTGGTTAGTTGGAAAGGTCAAGGTGCACTGGTTTGGTTGGTGGTTGAGAATTGGTGATCTTCACATATGTTAAAGATTCAATTTTGAATTGTTATTTGAATCAAGTTGGCAAATGTTTCTGTAAGTTTGAAAGGTGGGCTTGGGTTCACTTTTACTTAGTCTAGCAAGGGGTGAAAAGAAATAGAGTTATTTTTGTTTTAAATCTTGGACTAGAAACACTCAAAGTGGCCTAGTGAGCAAGATTGGCAAAAATGACCATTAGTTTTTTTTTGAATTTCTCTTGATTTGTTTCTGCTTGGAAATAATTTAGATGATGTTGTTTTCATATTTAAACCATTCCTTGCTATTCACATCATTCACACAAGTCCATTCATGCATTCATACAATCATCACATACACACATGCATTCATAATGATTTTAATTAACAAAAGTTTTTGTTAACCCTAATTTTGGTGATTGGAATTTGATAATCATTGCTCAATATTTTTAGGATGTTAGATAGGTGTTGTTTTGACCTTATGCTTAGTGATTATTACGGTAGCATGTCTTGTTCTAAATAATTGGGATTGCTTATTGTGCCTTGAAGAAATTATGCGTTGTTTTAGCATGCAAAAGCATAGTATTGTGGTTTTCTCCTTTGATGCTCTGTTTGGGTTGACTTGGAACATGCTCACACCATATTATGACTATGAACAAGTCACCATAGCCTCTATGATCATTTAGTCCTTGACTTGTAGTACCACTTTATGCTTTGATTAGTAATGTTTTGTCGCTCTGCATGATTATGGCCATTATTGCTCTCTTAGTTGGTCGCTCCCAGTCTTTTGCTAGCCTCTACTTGTATGAGTAAGCTCTACTCATGCACCCAACTCCCAAGAAACCAAGTTATTTCAAAGTGTCCACAATAAATTCCTATGCATGGTGTGTTACACCATTCCAAGTATATTCTTGTTTTCATCTATCTTCTAATTTAAAAAGTATTTTGTCATGTGAAAACTTAGTGATTAAAGCTCTCACGAACTTGATGGCACACTTTATATTTCTTGCCCCTAATAAACTTGAACCATTGTGTCATCTAAGTTGTATATGATTGCACTTATAGGTTGGAATTATCAGAACCATGCTGTCATGGGTAAAGTTTTCAACATTGCACTTGTACTTTGTACACAGTTGATATCATGCTATTTTGTTTATGGATGTCGTCGGTGTGAAATAAAGAGGGATCTTGTAAGTCCATGGAGTTATGTATTTTGTGTTAGAGAAACGCCTGGGCCGCTAGCCTAAGCCATGCCTAATCATGGTGGAAACTTGCAGCATCACCATAGTGAGCTATCTATGAGGCATCCTCAATAAAAAGCTATGCATATAGTAAATAAAAAGATCGCTGAGATGCTCATTGTCTGCTTGCCTTGTCATTTTGGTAATGGGATAGCTCATGTACCATGTGCAAGGGGTACCCCATTGGCGGTTCTTTATGATATGCAAATACTTACAATGACAAGAACTTACAGGTGACTGAAGCTGAGTAGCATGAGGTGCAACCCTCGTATTCAAGGGACTTGAGATTTCCAACTTATACTTTGTCAATCATATACTCCATCTTTGTTCACTTTAACCTTAATCACTTCAAGATGCTTTTGATAGGGGCAATGAGGGTTGAAAGCTAACAAGTACCATAATTTTTGGAAGCTCTTTCTGAAACTTGAAATCCCTGCTTCCTTTATGAAAGGCCTTTATTCCACTATTATTTGAGTCTCCACCTTCTACCTTTAGGCACCATTAAGAGAGCATAGTTGTCATTTTGTGTGCAGTGTTCCAAAGCTTATTGATTGATGCATATTGTGATATTACTTGTTCTTGTGCTACTTATTTCTAGTCACCCTTGTGAACTTTGAAGGTGTCCTATGCATCTATTTGCTACTCTATGAGGGAGAAGCTGAATGCCACTATGCTATGTTTTCTGTATGTGAAACAAACAAAAAATTTTCAATGCATGTTATTCATGATCTTTGTTTGTAGCCTGTCATGTTGCATGCATGGTTACTTTGTCTTATTGTTAGAACTCCATCTTTCATGCACATGTTTAGAGTTCTTTGATCCCAGCTTTCAATGCTTGCAAATGGTTTGATATTGGTTTTTGATGGTGCATGTCACCTCAAAAACTATTCTTTTTATCACTTACCTACTCGAGGATGAGCAGGAGTTAAGCTTGGGGATGCTTGATACGTCAGAAACGTATCTATAATTTTTGATGTTCCATGATTGTTTAGTATCTACTTTGCTTTGCTTTGTCTACTCTTTGAGGTGTGTTTATATCTTTTTGGAACTAACATATTAACAAGTTGCCACAGTGGCAGTTGCCTGTTTTCTTCAGTTTTTGGTTCCAGAAAGGCAGAAAATCAATATTCTCGGAATTGGACGGGACAAAAGCCAAATTCAATATTTTACCGTGAGGGACACGAATCCAGAAGATGAGACGGAGACGCGAACTAGGGCGGCCAAACCCCCCTAGGCGCGTCCAGGGGTGGGCCCGCGCCTAGGCAGGGTGTGGCCCCCTGGTCGCCTCCCGACCTTGCCTCTTCGCCTATAAGAAGCCCCTGATGCAGAAACTCTAAGGACCCGATTAATATTCCACGAAACCTTCTATAGCCGCCGCCACCATCGTACTTAGATCGGAGGGATCTGAAGTTCTTCCCGGCACCCTGCCGGAGGGGAGATCATCCCGGAGGCCTTCTCTTCCGGTATGATGCGTGAGTAGTTCCACCTTAGACTATGGGTCGATGTAGTAGCTAGATGGTTGTATCTCCTCCTTGTGCTTTCATGTATAGATCTTGTGAGCTCCATTCATGATCAAGATCTAATCTATTTGTAATCATGCATGTTATGTTTGTGGGGATCCGATGGATATTGAGATTATTATATCAGTTTGGTTAATGATTTTGTCTTTATGATTCTATCATGTCTGTGTTGTTTGTGATCTTGCATGCTCTCTGTTGTTAGTAGCTATCTTGGCCGAGTAGTCGCTAGTGACTCCAAGAGGGGGTATTTATGCTCGATAGTGGGTTCATGCCTCTAGTTTCTAAGGGAAGTGACATAAATATCTTCGGTTGTAGATGTTTTGTTGCTACTAGGGAGAAAACAACGGTCTCTTGTTCATGGAACAAGTGGATTGTTTACCTTACACACTTTTCTTAAAGCAGTTGTCTGTTGCTTGCAACTTAATACCGGAGGGGGTTCGGATGATAACCTAAAGGTGGACTTCTAGTCATAGATGTTGTTGGATGGCGGTCTATGTATCTTGTTGTATTGCCCAATCGGATCTCATAGGATCTTTCTGACTAGTATTGCATTGTTATGCCTTGCTCAGTTCCTGTCAATTGCCCTGCTGTAATTTGTTTACCCTTCATGCCATGTTGTTTATCTAAGGAGAGCACCTCTAGTGAACTATGGACCCCAGTCCAATCTTTACCATTGATACATCTTCCACTGTTACTGTTTACTTGCTGCAAACCATTACCTTCCACACCATACAGTTAATCCTTTGTTATAGCAAACCGGTGAGCTTCACAACCTCACTGATTCGTTGGGACAAAGTTTTGAGTTTGTGTTGTGTAGGTCTCCACGCTGTTTGCAACACCTGTGTGACGTTTCCTTCCTCCTTCTGGTTCGATAACCTCGGTCTCTACTGAGGGAAACTTGCTGTTGTGCTCATCACACCTTGCTCTTGGGGTTCCAACGAAGTGTCCCACGTCAACATTGGGTGCACGCATCATCCCATAACCAAAATGACAAGGCAAGCAGACAATGAGCATCTCAGCGATATTTTTATTTACTATGTGCACAGCTTTTTATTGAGGATGATTCACAAATATCTTATTATGGTGATGCTACAAGTTTCCACCATGATTAGGCATGGCTTAGGCTAGCGTCCCAGGCGTTTATCTAACACAAAATACATAACTCCATGGACGTACAATCTCCTTCTTTATTTCACACCGACGACATCCATAGACAAAAGAGCATGATATCAACTGTGTACAAAGTACAAGTGCAATGTTGAAAACGTTACCCATGACAGCATGGTTCTGATAATTCCAACGTATAAGTGCAAGCATATACAACTTAGATGACACAATGGTTCAAGTTTATTAGGGGCAAGAAATATAAAGTGTGCCATCAAGTTCGTGAGAGCTTTAATCACTAATTTTTCACATAACAAAAAACTTTTTTAATTAGAAGATAGATGAAAACAAGAATATACTTGGAATGGTGTAACACACCATGCATAGGAATTTATTGTGGACACTTTGAAATAACTTGGTTTCTTGGGAGTTGGATGCATGAGTAGAGCTTACTCATACAAGTGGAGGCTAGCAAAAGACTGGGAGCGACCAACTAAGAGAGCAATAATGGCCATAATCATGCAGAGCGACAAAACATTACTAATCAAAGCATAAAGTGGTACTACAAGTCAAGGGATAAATGATCATAGAGGCTATGGTGACTTGTTCATAGTCATAACATGGTGTGAGCATGTGCCAAGTCAACCCAAACAAAGCATCAAAGGATAATACCACAATACTATGCTTTTGTGTGCTAAAACAACGCATGATTCTTTCAAGGCACATTAAGCAATCCTAATTGTTTGGAACAAGTCATGCTACAACAATAATCACTAAGCATAAGGTCAAAACAACATCTAGCATGACATGATAAAGTCTAAGCCATAGTCAAAACAAGCTCCCTTTTATACCACTATAAGTATGAAACTTTCTACTCTTTTCCAACACCAATCGACTTATTTGTAACAACTCGCAAAGAAAAGAAACAATAAAGATAAGTGATCTTGTCTCACAAATCCACAAATAAGAACTAAAAAGTTCTAAGCAAAAAGCATAACAAAACTAAGTCTAAACACAGTGCTAGCAAAAGTGAACACTCGCAGAACAATAAGAGTGAAATCTAGAGTGTTCTAGGCAATGAAAACGGAGTGTTTCTCTCTCTAAAAGAAGTGTGCTGTGATCAACCAACTTACTCAAGCAAACTAATCAAACAAAAACCAAAAACGAAAACTAAGACGCTCCAAGAACAACACAAAAGTGCATGAAACAATAAAAACGAAGTGTCTAGAAAGACCTGAGCTTTTTATTGATGAAGAAGGGGATGCCTTGAGCATCCCCAAGCTTTGACACTTGTACCTCTTGAATATTTCTTGGGTATGACTTGAGTTTTTGTCCATTCTTCATCTCATTACATCATTCTTTCTCTACACCTAAAAATTATCCTTCATACAAAATTTCACACAATCTTCATTAGCAACATTAGTGTATTCAAAAGATAATAGATCCTTGGGTTTAGTTTCAAACAACAAAACTTTTACTAAAGACACAAGCTACTGTAGCAATTCCCTCAAAAAGCTCAATTTCTCAAAAAGAACCCAAAAAGGAATCAATAAGAAGCAAATGCAAATAATGGCAGAAATCTGTCAAAACAAACTAGCAGGTAGAAACCGATTTTTTCGAAGACCTTATGTTATTCAAATCAAAAAGTGTTAAACTAACGAAAGTTATCTAACATACTGGGGTATTTATTCGTAAATTTTCAGCTCAATCCTACTTACAGAGACTCCTCACGAATTTTTATGGTGGAGCATAAAAATCTGTTTCGGGACAGCAACTCCCCAAATCTTACTTCCCTCTCATTAGAGGTTATTCTTGGCACAAAAAGCAAATAAAAAGGATAAGGAGAGGTCATTATAGAGGTAATAACTTCCAATACTCAAGAAAAATCTTGGGTTATCTTTCAACAAGTACTTTTCTTTACCGCATTTAAGTTAGGCTTGATAATTTGAGAAGATGCTCACATAAGAAATATAAATTGAAGTAAAAGAGAGAATCAAGAAGCAAATTCAAAACACATTTAAGTCTAACCCACTTCCTATGCATAGGAATCTTGTAAAGAAACAAGTCATGAAAGCACAAAGCAACAAGCATAGGAAAGCAAAACAAGTTCAACTTCAAAAATTTCAACATAAAGAGGGGAAACTTAATATTTTCGAGATGCATAAGACCATGTTTCCCTCTCTCATAATAACTTTCAATAGCATCATGAATAAAATTAACAATATAACTATCACATAAAACATTCTTATTATGAGCCACATGCATAAAATAATTATCACTCTCCACACAAGCATAGTCATTCTTATTAATTGTAGTGGGAGCAAATTCAACAAAATAGCTATCATTATTATTCTCATCACCATAATCATCAAATATAGGAGGCATGTTGTAATCACAATCAATTTCCTCCTCAATAGTAGGTGGACTGAAAATAGCATATTCATCATTGTAATCATCATATATTGGAGGTTTGATATCATCATAAGCAATAGAATAGCTATCTTCCAAAGCTGGGGGACTAAAAATATCATGCTCATCAAAACCAGCGTCCCCAAGCTTAGACTTTTCCATAGCATAAGCAATAATGGTGTTCAAAGGATTCATACTAATAACATTGCTATTAGCATGCAAATAAAGCTCCATAGGTTTTTTAATTTTCTCTTCAAACACTTCATGTCCTAACTCAAGATAAACACTATAAAGCTCTCTAATTTTGTTGTTGTTTTCCATTAAGCCTAACTAGTGAAAACAAGAAACAAAAAGATAAAATTGCAGAATCTAAAGGAAATAACTTCGAGCACTCACACACCAACAGGACGTGAGTACCTTTTTACCTTACCTCCCCGACAATGGCGCTAGAAAATAGCTTGATGTCTACGCACTTCTATTCTTGTAGACAGTTGTTGGGCCTCCAAGTGTAGAGGTTTGTAGAACAGCAGCAAGTTTCTCTTAAGTGGATTACCCAAGGTTTATCGAACCCAGGGAGGAAGTGGTCAAAGGTATCCCTCTCAAGCAACCCTGCAATCAAGATACAAGAAGTCTCTTGTGTCCCCAACACACCCAGTACACTTGTCAGGTGTATAGGTGCACTAGTTCGGCGAAGAGATAGTGAAATACAAGTGGTAACGGTGCCATAAAATAGCTTCTGACTTGTTGTTGACGTGGGATAACGTGTGTGAGTGCCAGAAAATAGCTTGACGGTGAGGTAAAGACTAAAGTCAAAAGGATGTAAGAAAGCAAACATGCAACCGATCTAGATGAAAACGGTGTTTCAATGTTTAGGAACAAGGCCTAGGGATCATACTTTCACTAGTGAACACTCTCTCATATAAATATCCTCTCTTCATGATACTACTCTTAACTACTATCCGGTTGGACACTCTAATCATTGGTAGGGCTATAACAGCACTCCTCAAAGTCCGCCTTTCCCAATCTAGATAACCCCACACTGTCACCTTGAGCGCTAGATGGTTCCAACAAATACCACAATTTTATAGAGACATCCAACTCCAAATATACTTATGATAAAGATATATGTAACCCTAGCTTAAGTGCCACACACGGTGTGCACGCTGTCACTTTCACACACGTGGGAAAAAGCATAGATCTATTAAAGCACGATGAGTATTTATGTAGACTCTAGCCTAAGTGCCACCACGGTATGCACGCTGTCACTTACACACACGTGGGGAGATCTAGAGATCTATTAAAGCACTTGAGTAGCAGAGTAGATCTACTAGATTACAAAGCTCATGGCCACAACAAGATCATGCATAGAGAGAGAAATGAACACATAGCTACCAGTAGAGCCCTTTGCCTCGAGGAAGAACTACTCCCTCCTCATCATGGGAACCAACAACGGTGATGGAGATGGTGGTGGAGATCGATGGAGATGGCTCCGGGGGCAGGGTGCTGGACTAGAGACTTTCTGTCCCCCGAATAGCGCTGCGGAACTTTTCGTGGCTTTCTGGTCTATTCTTTAGGGTTTCTAGGTCGGAGGCTTCTTATAGGCGAAGGAGGCAAGGCCGATGGAGGGCCAGGGGAGCCCAAACCCCCTGCGGGGGCGGCCAGGGGTGGGCCCGCGCCCACCTAGGGTGTGGCCACCCTGGTGTCCTCCTCCGTCTCGTCTTCGATTTTCCGTATCGCTCAGGGAAAAATATGAACTTTGGCTTTTGTCCCGTCCAATTCCGAGAATATTCATTTTTTAGCTTTCTAAAACCAAAAAACAGCAGAAAACAGGCAACTGGCACTATGGCAACTTGTTAATAGGTTAGTTCTAAAAAAGATATAAAAACACCTCAAAGTATAGACAAAGCAAAGCAAAGTAGATAGTAAACAAGCATGGAGCATCAAAAATTATAGATACGTTTCCGACGTATCATTGTTTCATAAAACCGTCTGTTTTTTGTGCTCGGAAAATAGAAAATAGATTTTTGGTGCGATAAAAAGGAAAACTTCCTCCTGCGACATTGTTCTCCATCCCATGATGCACATGTATGCACAATATGGGCACATTATCATAAACTATGCCTTGATTCTAGCCATAACATTGGTCATTTGACTCGAAAGCCAAGAAACCTCGAATGAGATAGGTCATTTTGTGAAGGTTTTTTTGAGACATAATCAATATACCAAGTTTGATATTTTCTCTTCTACTATGTCACATAATATGACACCACGCGAAGGTTTCGCATTGTTTCGATTGTTTTTGAATTTTTATGCATGTTTCAAACTATAAATAATGTTTTATGTTTCATTTAATTTTTATTTACAAATGTGTAATATTTAAGTGTAGATAGATAGATCTTATTTTTTCTGCAAATTTTGATATATTATTTATTTTTCCGAATTAGAATGATTTAGTTATGATTTTTCAAAGTTTAATGAGATAAAAGAAAAAGTAGCTATGCCGAGGGCAGCTGTCGGCGTAGGCTATGCTGAGGGAAGCCGTCGACGTAGCATAGGATACGCCGAGGGCAATTCTATGCCGACGGCTGTTTGACGGGGCTAGCCTGGTCACGGTCTACGCCGATGACCCCGACGTTTGGCCGTCGGCGTAGCGACCGGTCGTCAGCGTATTCATCCAGTCCTGTAGTGACACGAGTCACGACAAGCCAACTCCTGTTAAGCTATATATATATGGACTCTCTCCTAATCTCAACTGTCAAACAACAACACAATATAGATCTTAAAGAAGGCTGGGATTGGATGTATCTAGCACTAAAACATGTTTAAATATATCAATTTCTATGACAAATAATATGGATTGAAGGAGTATCTTCGTTAAAGCAGCGACAAACCTACATTTACACTAAGGACCTTAGAACATCTCCATTCCGTGTCCTCTAAACAATCCCAAGCCGTTTTGGGAGAGTGCCAGACAGGGACATGCGCACCTATAGCGTGTTGGAAACACAAGGCATGCGCGCCAAACAAAACGATTTGGCACCGCGGTGAGTGGTAGGCCAGCCATGTCATCCACACGGATGGTCTACTTAACCCCAAATCAACACTTTCCGTTTTATTTCTCCCGCTCGCCGCTATTTTTCCCGCCCCGAGCTCCATCCTCTGCGCACACGCCGTCTCCCCTTGTGCATGGCGTCGAAACCTCCCAGGTGGCGTCCAAGCCAGCTGTAAGAAGGTCACGAAGGCCATGAAGCCGGTGGGCGTGAAGCGCGCGAAGGAGCCATTCGCCAAGACACACAATGTGCCACCGCTGAAGGTTAAGCCAGATTCAACGTCCCAAGAAGAGTGGGAAGAAGTCGTCGTCGCCGCCCGGTTCGTAATGGTGGAACGCAAAGATCGACGCGTCAAAGACGACATGAAGAAAGCGACGTCCGTCAATGCGGCGCACATTGCCGTGTTGACAACGCCCGTGAACGGAAAAAACGGTGGTGGAGCCACGGGAGCGCCGTGACAGGGGAACGTCCGGGGAGCACATCATTATCTTCTTTGCCGCACTTCTAGGACAATCCCGTCATGAGCACGCCACGATCAATGTCAAGGCTATCTCCGTAGTATGTCGACAGTGAACCTCATGGAGGATTCAATCCCAACATCCATGGCATGTTTTCCCCAACGTTCAACGAATGCGGGCAACGACTCCCCAACATAGGCATGATGTCGTTGCCGCTACGAAGCGGCCCGCTCGAGTTCCACAATGGTGTCGGCAATGTGTTCGACGAAATGTTAGCGCATGGTGTAGGGGCGAGCAGCGAGCGTGAAGATGAGGAGGAAGAAGAAGTCCATGGAATCGGCGGGGAGGAGGTAGGGGATTAGTAAGAAGGAGAGGATGGTGGCGAGGAAGAACCGACCAACGACGATAAATAGAAACAAGGCACACGCGGACCAAGGTGGAAAGCATTGGAATATAGATGTTTATGTGATTCTTGGAAGATGGCGAGCTTGAATCCAATCACCGGCACCAATCAAACTAGTGGCACCAATTGGGTTAGGATAAAATGAGTTTGTTGAACCTAGGTTCCTCAACAACAGGAGTATGTCGTGATGTAAATGAAGAGGAGCCACAAGGCTATGTCAACCTAGTGGGTATCATACAAGCCATGATGAACTTATTTCATGGGTACTACGCAAACATTGAAGCTCGACCGGGCAGTGGCATGAACGCGACCAATATGGCAAAGTTCTGCGTTGTCCTTGTTGTGCATCGTCATGTTGCCAAAAAAAATGTATGCATAGATGTCTTTGTATTTCCTTAGTTAGCTGTACAAGACGCTAGAGATGTACCGATTGAAAAAAAAATAAGGTAAAAGGGTTTGCCTTGATGCATTGCTACACCAAGCTCAAAGAATGTGAGGAAATGGAGGCAAACGTTCATCCATTTGGCGAGGACAGATGATGCCACCATTGATTTGGACATGTCGCTGGAAATCTTGGCGGGACGCACGATCGGTAACAAGAAGTCAAAGGCAGCATCGACTCAATTAAGTGGAATCATCCGAAAGGGTGCATGCGTTGATTGACAAGTGCCTCGCCGATGTCTCGTCGAACTTGGTCATCCGGATGAAGAAGGGTGATGAAAGGTGGAGGTTCGTTGTTGTTGAAGCAAGCAGACGAGAAAACAGTGATCGAGAAGGAGAGGGTCGAGACTGATAAAGGAGAGGATCGCAAAATGTGTTTCCTACACTAATAATCAGTGATCACTTTGACCCATATTTATATACCAAGTTGCACAATTCGAAAGACAAAACCACAAGGAAAACACAGTAAACAATTGGGAGGTGCGCCGTCGAGAGCTCTCCCTTCCATTGCTATTAATCTGAAAAAGACCACGAACGGTTGGCACTTCCCAACGCAGGCAACCCCAATCTGTAGTTACTACTTATAAGCACTAGCAACAATCGGATGCGCATCCAATCCTGTTTCTAGCTCTATTTTTGTTTGCAGTTGCAGATGAGATGGCCTTCACCCGTGCAAAATAATTCGAAACCGAGGCGCTTTGATCTAGCAAAGCTAGTAGTAGTACCTCCGTGCAAATGCGGTTGTGGGGAGGTAGAGGAGGTGGTGGTGGGATTGATGGACGGTGCGAGACATGGCGTGAGGTGGGCGCGTGGGTGAACAGTGCGCGCTCAAGTGCAGCGCGGAGCAGAGCAGCCCAGGAAAAACAAAGCTGGCGCCGCGGCAGAGGGGGAGGAGCAGGGAAAAGAAAGGATCGCAGAAACTGCGCCAGGATCCGATTGGCCCGAGGCAGGCGATGTGGTGGACCTCTCCGACGGAAAATGGACGGGAGATTTTTGTTGCTCGTCTTTCTCTCTCCTTCCTTCCTTCCTTCTTCGTTCTTATCTGCTCAATGCCCATCGGCAACTCGCTGCCCCTGTTGTAACGGACGAATCAATTCAGGCGGAGATAATAAATCTTTCCTTCATCCTCTGAACGATCACCCAAGACGATGGGAATACTCTAGCTGAATATATTGCGTTGAATGCCACCTTTTTTGGAGGAGGAGGAGGAAAATCACTAGATCTCCACACCACTTCATACGAAGCTAAGGCATGCCAAATTAACAATGAATTTGAAAAAATAGAAGAAGAAGAAAAAAAATAAAAAACCCACATTGCGCGCAAATTTTCACGTGGACATGCCCCCTACGCGGCTCTAGAAAGCTGCCGGTGTTTTTCTCTTGTGGGCTAGCTCACCGATTTTCCCACATGGACGTGCTCAAATTTAGGACGTTGCCATCCAGCCACACGTTTTTGAGACGATGGTCTAGATTACGTCTCACACAAGAATCTTCACATTCGCCTCGTTAAAAATTCCGAAACCAACGGTTCGTCTCCCTCCCGACATGAACTGCACCAATGGAAAACAAACACCAACATAAGTGACCGAAACAAATGGAAAAGTACAAAACTCCCAGGCAAAGCGTTCAATCGGGTCCGTCTCGCATAGACGATGACAAATCCAACCGTAGACCGATCTCGAAACTTTCTTCTACAAAATCGAGTTCCGAGCCACCACCTTCATCGAACATTGTGTTTCCACCGGATTAAGCGCATACTTTTCATCGAACATCACTATCATCAATCCTCTATTTGTTGACAATATCTCACTCCTGGAGGAGATGCCGGAATCAGGAAACGCCCCATTTCGTCTTGCTTCCAGTCGTTGTCGCGCCGCCTTTGGAAGGAGAGAGCGGGAGACCTAGGTAGGTCTGAGGGAGCCAAGATTGATGTTCCAAGAACATTGCCCATAGACACCTAAGCGTGGTCACTAGCATGAAGGAGGGTGAAAGAAGTTTTTTAGAGGTGATTGCAGGGCTAGCCAAAAAACAACTAACTAGTCAGGGCCTACTCTTAGGTTTGACGCAACTGAGTCAATAGAGAATTGACTAGAGTTAGAGAGTCGTTTGCATATTGCAAGTTCGGAGAGGGGAGATTAGCCTTGGTTGTCTCGCAGATGGTTCCTTCATTCTATTTTCTCGAGAAAGTTCATGACGGCGATGAAGAGGTAAGGAGAGAGAGGGACACACACCATGGTAGACCATATTTAGGGAGATCCAAGGTCTAGGCAAATTGGCGAGTTGTTAAGGATGGTAGTAGTTCGGCCGTTCTTATAGTTGTTATAGGAGAAAATTCCAAGTAGGTTGAAAGGAAAAAGGAGGAGAAGCAAGAGGCTGGAATTTCCATTTTCTAGTATTGTTCGAAGAAATGACACCCATTTGCTTCGAACGATGGAACTTTGTTCTTGCTAAGGTCTAGGTGATCCTGGCGGTGATGCTGGACTCGCCGTGGTCGACGTGCCCGGCGGTGCCGACGAAAAGCGGAGCTTCATCTCGTCCGATTGTACTAGTAGTCATCGTTGGGGGCGCGGTACCGGGGGGCAGGATGGACGGAAGTATTAGTGACGGTTGTGAACCACACGAGGAATCCCGACTCCAAGCCCTATGTCACTCCCCCCTCCTGCTTGGTTGGGACATCGACCATGGCTTTCAAACTCTAGGAAATTGTAGAGTCTCTAGTTTTAGGTCTTTAGAATTTGCACGCAAAAAATTAGAAACCCTATAAGAATCGATTTGAGGGGCGTATATAATTTGGTTGCTACTACTGTATGTATGTAGTAGTATGAAATATATAATTCTATTCTATAGCAAGCCACCGCCGGCAACGCCTGGCCGCGGCCGTGGCCCCGTGGGTACCAAAGGAAGGAAGATCCCGTGTTGGAGTAGCACAAGTATGGAAGTACAGCAGGTGGGCCTGCGCGCAGGTCTGTGCTTGCTTTTGACCGTCCGCCATGTTTCGCGTTGCCTTCTCTATACCCGCCCGGGCCATGCTCCTCCTTCCTGGATGGCAATTTAAGGACGAACTCAACCTTTTCTCCAGTCCGAGACGCGGCCGTGTCACGTCCCTTCTTCCTACACATACTAGGAGGAGAGTATATTTGCCTAGGCCAGACCACACAAGACACAAATTTCAGGCCGTGCTAGAGCCACGCCACCGTAGAATGTACACTACTGTATGTATGTAATAAGGCAGCGAATATACGTACGTACACTACTGTCGCGAAACTTTAATTTGGCCAAAATTTATTGAAACAAACTAGTTCCAGACTACGTACCTACATTTAGATATTTTTTCAAGATTTTGATTTCCTCCTCGCTGGAACGAAACATGTAAACGGCCCAAGTCCCATGTACACGGGCGGATTCAGCTTTCTTTTTTGATCTGCCCGTTCGTGCATAATAAGAAGACAAGGAGGAGAGAAGGGAGGGGAACTGGCTGGCGAGGAGAGAGAGAGGGAGCGGCAGGAGTGGAGAGAGAGAGAGCGGGGAAGGCGTGGGGAGAAGGAAATGACGCAAAACTACCATATTTAAAGCTAAGGTGATAATCCTTCACAAAAAAAACTATCAAAAACATGCATTTTGATGGGTTTTTGGTCACTTTGCCTTAACTATGATGGTTTTGCTTCATTTATACCGTACCGTGGGGAGGGAGAGACTCATTTATACCGTCCCGTGGGGAGGGAGAGACTCATTTATACCGTACCGTGGGGAGGGAGAGAGAGAGAGAGGAGGCCCTGGCCCTGGCCATGGCTGCCGCGCTCGCTGAAACCCTAGCATAGCTACTGCCCGCTCTCCTTCCTGAAGCAGCGAGGGAGATCCGATGGCGCCGACCCATTCTAGGCACGTCTACGAGAAGCTTCCGGAGCAAACAGGCCCGCCATGTGCACCATGGCAGCGGCGCGTCCAGGTAAACCCCCCTTTCCATCGCCATGACGCTGCGTTCGCGTCGAGTGCCGTCGCAGTTTGTGGCGGCCCTTCTCCGCGCCGTCCCGGTCCCGGTCCCCCGCGCGCTGCAGTCCAAGCTACCCCCGCGCCATGGCGTCGAGTTCTCGCCCGAGGTAAGCTCCCGTCCCGCTACCGTCTGCCCTCCCCGGACAAGAAGGTTCCGTGTTGGCCCAAGCTCTGTACGCCCGCCGAAAACTGGAGGCCACCACGGCCACGCACGTACGTACGCCGCGACGGCGTGGGCACATGTTCTACAACCAAACCAAGCGCTGCCGCGTCTCGTGCAGAGGGGCCTCGTTGGCCATGTCCAACGGCGTGCGTGGCCTTGCTGCACGAACGCGTCGGGGCTCGCCGGGACTGGTTGTAGGAGCACGTGCCCCGCCGCCGCGACGTGCGTGGCGTGCGTTCTCCAGGTCGGCGGCGTCGCCAAGGGCGGACAGAGTTTGGGCCAACACCTTCTGGTTGCGCCAGACCGGCGCACCTTCTTGTCCGCGGTGCACAGGACCGTAGCAGAACGGGCACGGTGAGAACAACGCCATGGTGGCCAAGGGGCGTGGGCGCGTGGCACGAGCGTCGCCCTCCTGTTAATTTGCCTTTTGGATCTTCTAGCCTAGATGATTACACTAGCGCTCTTTGGGTTGGATCTGAGAGAGTAGAGAGAGACCGGAGAGGTACTACCTGCGCCTTGGCTCGAGGAACACGAGCCAGAGGGGATGCCAGAGGTGGTGTCCATGACGGAGAGGGGCGACGGCGTGGGCGTGGGTGGTTGAGAGTGGCGGCGACGGAGCTTCCCGTCGGCCTAGCGCTAAACCGTAATCGGTGGGTATGTAGGTGGGGGGCTGCGGCGCACGGTGAACCTCGTACCGTGTGCGTCCGGCCCCCCACCTCTTTATATGCGCGCTGGCGATAGGGGCCCACCAACCATGATAAGATTGGGCGCCCCCGATTAGGGCGCGTTGAGGGACTCCGTTCGGGCCGTTGGGCCCGAACGTGGGAGAGATCTATCTAACATTCTCCCCCTAGATCTCGACTTAATTTTAACCTTGTTCTTTACTTATTCCATCACAGAATGATACATAGAGCATGTTTCATCGTCTCAGCTCAATTGCCGATAGAATCAGACAACCACTATATACCTTCATGTTCTGAAACAAATCCTGTTACTTTTGGGCCTCTATAGTCCAGGAATCACAGGCTTTCCGTTAAACCCATGCCGGCTATGTGTTCCTTGAACACATTGGGTGGTAAGCCTTTCGTTAGCGGATCCGCAAGCATATCCTTTGTCCTTATATGCTCGAGTCTTATAGTTTGATCCTGGACTTTGTCCTTCACAACATAATACTTTATATCTATAGACTTTGTAGCATTACTCGACTTGTTGTTGTGAGCATAGAATACTGCGGGCTCGTTGTCACAGTACATCTTTAGTGGCCTGCTGATGCAGTCAACCAATTTCAAGTCGGGTAAGAATTTCTTTAACCATAACGCCTGTCCCATGGTCTCATAGCATGCTATAAACTCTGCATACATCGTAGATGATGCAACTATCGACTGTTTGGCGCTTCTCCACGAAATAGCACCTCCTGCGAGAGTAAAGACATACCCTGTCGTGGACTTTCGGTCGTCTTTATCTCCCGCAAAATCAGCATCTGAATACCCTTTTAACTCTAGGGAATCAGATCTTCTGTATGTTAGCATGAGGCCTTTTGTGCCTTGCACATAACGCAAAGCTTTCTTTACCATCTTCCAGTGCTCTATGCCTGGATTCTCTTGATATCTACCGAGTACCCCGATGATAAATGCTAAGTCAGGGCGAGTGCACACTTGTGCATACTGTAAGCTTCCAACAGCCGAAGCATATGGTACTGACTTCATTTGATCGATCTCATATTGATTCTTTGGACATTGGGATTTCCCAAAACTATCGCCCTTGACTATGGGAGCAGGTGTTGAATTACTCGCATGCATATTGTATTTCTTTAAAATCTTTTCACAATACGCTTTCTGCGACAGTCCTAACACTCCATTCTTTCTGTCTCGGTGAATTTCTATGCCCAAAACATAAGAGGCTTCACCAAGGTCTTTCATGTCAAAGTTTGATGATAAGAACTTCTTTGTTTCTAGTAGTAGACTAACATCACTTCTAGCAAGCAGAATGTCATCCACATATAGAATTAGGAAAATATATTTCCCACTTTTGAACTTTGCATAAATGCAGTTGTCTTCAACATTTTCTTTGAATCCAAATCTTTTAGTGGTATCATTAAACTTTAAATACCACTGCCTAGAGGCTTGCTTTAACCCATAAATGGATTTCTTTAGGCGGCATCCCATATGTTCCTTCCCCTCCATGAAAAAACCCTTGGGTTGTTTCATGTAAACATTTTCTTCTAAATCTCCATTTAGAAATGCCGTCTTGACATCCATTTGATGTAACTCTAAATCAAAATGTGCAACTAGTGCCATGATGATTCTGAAGGAGTCCTTACATGAGACCGGAGAAAAAGTCTCATTGTAATCTACACCTTCTCTTTGCGTAAAGCCTTTTGCCACGAGTCTAGCTTTGTACTTTTCTACATTCCCATTGGAGTCATACTTTGTTTTGTAGACCCATTTGCATCCTACTGTTTTGGCTCCTTTGGGAATTTCCTCTAAGTCCCAAACATTGTTGGAACTCATCGATTTCATTTCATCTTCCATTGCCTCTACCCACTTGGCTGAGTGAGGGCTACTCATGGCTTCTTCATATGAGGTAGGATCGCCCTCCATATGAACTACATTGTAAACTTTGTAGATTTCTTTGGAAATGGCTGGTCTTCGTTCTCTTTTAGACCGTCTGAGTTCATCAGACTCTTGATCATTTCTTGCCTCGGGTTCAGGCACATTTACACTAGGTGGCTGTTCTGGCTCCCTTTCGTGCGCAACAGTGGGTTCAGGTGGCTCCTGATGGACAGGTTTCGAACTTTTGCCCATTGTTGTCACGTGTGGAGTCACAACAGGTGCCGGCACCACAACCTCAGGGGTTGTAGATGGTGGCACAACAGGTAGCGAGAAAAATGGCTCCTGAGTCATCGGATTAGGTGCATGCACCCTCTTCTCCTCAAGATCAATTTTCCTAGCTACCGTGCTCCCCCTCATCAATTCGTCCTCCAAGAAGACTGCATGTCTCGTTTCTACAAACTTTGTGTATCTGTCAGGACAGTAGAAACGATAGCCTTTTGACTTATCTGGATAGACAATAAAGTGGTAAGATACTGTTTTGGGGTCTAACTTTTCAATGTTTGGATTGAAAACTTTTGCCTCAGCTGGGCTCCCCCAGACCCTCAAGTGGTGCAGAGAGGGGACTCTGCCTGTCCACAATTCATACGGTGTTTTGGGCACCGACTTACTTGGTACTCTATTGAGAATGTCAATGGCGGTTTTAAGCGCCTCCATCCACAATCCCAATGGGAGGGTGGAATAGCTCATCATGCTGCGCACCATATCCATAAGGGTACGGTTGTGCCTTTCAGCTACTCCGTTTTGCTGAGGTTCGCCCGACATAGAATACTGGGCGACTACTCCATTTTCTTGCAGGAACCTTGCAAAGGGTCCTGGTACTTAACCATATGGAGTATGCCGACCGTAGTACTCCCCCCCACGATCGGACCGAACTATTTTAATTCTTTTATCATGCTGATTTTCTACTTCAGCTTTGAAAATTTTAAATTTATCCAATGCTTCAGATCTTTCTTTAATTGGATAAATATAACCATACCGGGAGTGATCATCCGTGAATGTTATGAATGAATCATAGCCATCCACACTTTTCACCGGAAACGGTCCACAAATATCCGTGTGGATTATTTATAGTGTAGCTATGCTTCGGTTTGCACCCTTTTTAATTTGTTTGACATACTTTCCTTTAATGCAATCTATGCATTGTTCTATGTCGGAGAACTCTAACGGAGGAAGAATGTCATTTTTAACGAGACTTTCTATTCTTCCCCTCGAAATATGGCCTAGTCTGCAGTGCCATAGTTTCGATGAGTCAAGAGTTCGCTTTATTTTCTTTTGTTCTTTGTTCGACAAGGGAACTTTTTCATTCACATCACACACAGAAAGTACTTTCTCATGCAGGGATAATAAATATAACTTATCATATAAGGTAGCAACACCCACACACTTGTCTTTCAACCAAATGGCACACTTGCCATTTCCGAAATAACATTCATAAGAATCTTTGTCCAAACATGAAACACTTATTAAATTTCTATGTAATGAGGGAACAAAAAGCACATCTTTGAGCAAAAGGAAAGAGCCATCAGCCAGCTCCAGAGGGACGTCACCAATGGCCTCCACTTCTGCTTCTATTCCATTCGCCACTTCAATGTGTCTTTCTCTTCTTGGCGTGATCCTTGTCGAATGGAACCCCTGTAAAGAGTTGGCAAGATGAACAGTTGGACCAGAATCAATCCACCAAGTAGATCTAGTGAAATTTTCATACAGAGATTCATTAACAAAATAAACTATATCTTTACCATTTTTGGCCATGATGTACTTCAGCCAAATTGGGCAGTCCTTCTTGTAGTGGCCAGACTTTTTACAGTGATGGCACTAGTCTTTCTCCCTAGGGGTGGACTGGTGATGCTGGTACTGGTGCTGCATTGGACCCTTGCCATGTGGCTTGGAGGGTGAGCCACCATGGTTGCCGTTTGTGAAGCCTCTCTTCCTGTTGTCCTTCACGAAGTTCAGGGAACCGCCGTGAAGGGCCTTCAGCCTTTCATCCTCTTGGGAGCACATCCCAATGGTCTTTTCTATGTCCCACTTTTCAGGGGACATATTATAGTTTATTACAAAATTTTCGAAAGGCTGTGGAAGTGAGGCCATCACTAGGTGCACCAAGAGTGCTGGCTTTAGCTCGAGGTCCTCATCCATGGGCTTGAGCTTCGCTGCCATGTTTGACATCCTCAAGATGTGCTCTCTTATTCCGTGGGGACCCCCCGTGTACTTTTCAGTCACCAGCTGCTTTAACAGCTGGGTCGCATACATCTTTGAAGAGCTAGTAAACTGGCTCTTTTGTAGGGGTTCGTAGCATGGAAAACAAAATTTTTCTACCGCATACAAACAAACAAGCCAAGATCTATCTACTAGATTGTAGCAACGAGTCGATAGAGGAACTCACCCTCGAAGATTCCAAAGCGGTTAACGAGAGCAAATTCTCGTGGGTGATGTAGTCGTACACTTGCCGATCTCAAGATCGCGTAGACGATCCTTCCGGCGCTGCGTTCCGGCAGCGCTTCCGCAGTCGGTCACACGTTCGGTACTCGACGAAGACCTTCCTCTCCCTTGTTCCAGCAGGCAGCGGAGGTTGTAGCACTCTCCTCGCGATTCCGGCAGCACGACGGCGTGGTACCGGAAGTAGAGGGAAGATCTCGCAGGGCTTCGCCTTAAGCCGGAGCAAGTATGGTGGACTATGAGAGAGCCCTCGACGATCTAGGGTTTAGACACGCCGAGGAAGAGGTGCTAGGGCGGCGGCTAGGGTTTGGGACTTCACCAAGTCGGCGTCAAGGGGAGCCCTAGGAGGTGGCGGCAGCTGCAGGAGGTGACGGCACCAAATTAGGGTTTAGAGGAGAGGATCTTGTGTGTCTTGGAGGGGCAGCCCTGCCCCTCCCTTTATAGGTGGGAGGTGCGGCCAAGGGGAGGGGAGTCCCTCCCCAACTCGGCTTGGAGGTGGGCCGCCGGTTGGAGGAGGGAACTCCTCCCCAACTCGGTTTCAAACTTCCTCCTCCTCTTTCCAAAAACTGCCGTTTGACTTTTCAAACTAGCCGTTTGACTTTTCAAACTAGGATTTGAATAAACCTTTATTTGGAACAGCGATGACACTTAGTACATGATGCAATCATACCAACTTGATACAACACATTCATGTACCCTTCCCCTCCGGAGTGCCGGACATTCCGGAACCTTCTAGAACATTCCCGATGAAAACACCGGAATCATTCCCCAACTCCGAAACGGGACTTTCCTTATATGAATCTTATTCTCCGGACCATTCCGGATCTCCTCGTGATATCCCGGATCCCATCCGAGACTCCGAACAACATTCGGTCTCTTTCTCATTCATTCCATAACTACTCAAACAACGTCGAATCCTTAAGTGTGTCTCCCTACGGTTCGTGAATTATGCGGACATGATCGAGACTCTTCTCCGATCAATAACCTATAGAGGAATCTAGAAATTCATATGGCTCCCACATATTTCTACGATTAATTTGCGATCGAATGAACCACTTACATACGATACCAATTTCCCTTTGTCTCACGATAGTTTACTTATCCGAGGTTTTGATCGTCGGTATCTCTGCATACCTAGTTCAACCTCGTTACCGATAAGTACTCTTTTCTCGTTCCCGTGGTATGTGATCCCTTGTGAGCCAGTCACATGCTTGCAAGCTAATTGGATGACATTCCACCGAGAGGGCCCAGAGTATATCTATCCGTCATATGGATGGACAAATCCCACTCTTGATCCATGTGCCTCAACACATACTTTCCGAATACTCAATGCCACCTTTATAGCCACCCAGTTATGGTGTGGTGTTTGATGTCATCAAAGCATCCTTCCGGTGATGGTGATTAGCATGATCTCATGGTCGAAGGAATTGGGTTACTATGTATCAGAAAGCTTATAGCAAATGAACTATATTAAATGACTTGATCTTTATGCTACGCTTAACTATAGGAGTATGTCCATCACATCATTCTCCTAATGATATGACCCTGTTGTTAATAACATCTCTATGTCCATGATCAGGAAACCATGATCATATATTAACCAACAAGCTAGTTTAACAAGAGGCTTTACTAGGGACTCTTTTATGTTTACAAATCACACAAGTATTAATGTTTCCTGTTAATACAATTATAGCATGGTATGTAAACATTTATCATAAGTATGAAGATATGATAATAACCCACTTTATTATTGCCTCTTGGGCATATCTCCAACAGTCTCCCACTTGCACTAGAGTCAATAATCTAGTTTCAAACCTTTGTGTATTCAACACCTATGGCTTTCCGGTATTGTATGTACACGATTGCTAGTGGTCAACTGATCTCCGGATCTAACACTTCCAGGTCCGTGTGTAATTGCATGTCTTTGCGTCTCTACGCATCACCCATTCTCTAATGAGATGGCTTCGTACAAATTTGGTCCTTTGGTGTGACCTTTAGTTCTTTGGGGTTAAAACATGTTGATAATATTGTCGTACAATATATCTTCATAGTACTATCCCACTGTGAACTACACCTAGTTTGATAACAAACTACTTGACACAAATGCCCTCTTTTGCTGCTACAATTGCAGTCATATACTTAGCCATTTTGTTGTAGTATCTGTCACAATGTCTTAACTTTGGAACTCATCCAAATCCATTATGGAACTTTATTTCCATTATATTGTGCCACCCTTAGTTTAGATTGAGATAAACTTAATTTGTACTTTGTGACAAAACTAGTATCAATGTAGTACTTTTACAATGAACTAACCAACTATTTGTCACTTTTTAAAAATAATATACTCTTAGTTCTTCCAAAAGATCATAAGAATATCCTTACTATTGTCCAATGATCATCTTATGAATCATTCTGGTATATGCTCATAACATTTAGAGCATAGGACATATCTGGATTTGTACACAACACAACATGATTGATATAAATACTCTTTGTGATTTCATACATCAAGTATCAATCTATACTTGAATCTTGTTTCATTTACCAAATGTCAATACATTTGAATATATCATCAATATTGAACTCATTCAATCCTTTCTGTGCGACAAGAAACTTTCTTGTAGTTTCTATATTGAACTCATTCAATATCTCGTCTATGTACTTCTGGCATAACCATATTAGCGTCTATTCATGCCAAATATTTGGGTTTTGCCTAAGTCTTTCATCGGGATGAAATTCTTAATATGTGTTAATAAAAGATACATCATTTCCAATCAACAATATGTCTTCCACATAATGTATTAGAAACATGTCTTAGCGCTCCCACTTAATTTCTTGCAAATGCAAGCATCTTCATTGTCTCTGATGAAATTAAACTCTTTTAACAGTTTCATCATAGTGAAGATTCCAACTCCGCTATGCTTACTTCAACCATTGAAGTTTGTATATGCTTTTAGCATCCTTTGAATTAACAAAACCCTATGGACCGTGTTATGCACATGTCCTAGGTAACAATTCTATTAGAAGAACTTGTTTTGTTTATTCAACTACCACATAACAAAATTATATGTAGTGGTTGCTATATTAATCCGTCTAGACTAAATATCGCTATGAAAGATCAGATCTTGTCATAGTCAACCTTTGAACATTGTTGTGAACTCCTTCCAACATGTCGACTATTTCATAGATGTGCAACATCCATGTCTATTTATTTATAGATCCAAACACAACTGTAAGGTCTTACACCTTTCTTGAGGGTCCTTCAAGTTCAAAACTTGATTTCTCGTGTATGGAACTATCACGGATTTTATGGCTTCAAGCCATTTGACGGAGTTAGGGCTCATCATCGCTTCTTTGCATGTAGTCGGTTCATTATTCTCAAATAATGATTCAACCCTCAAATCTTGGTATTTGATTGTTTACCCGACCTACTTGTTTTAATAGGAACTTAGATCTCCGTGACCACAACCTTTGAGGCACGTGAGCCATGAGCATTGTTGCTGCCTTTGGAACACTTTTCGGCGCTGCGCAACTCTGCACATATAGCTAAGGTTCTTTTAACCTTATCAAAGTTCTATTGTCCTCCCACTTTACTTTTCACGAAAAATTCCTTCTCAAAGAAACTTGACATTCTAAGCGACAAACACTTTTGTCTCTGGTGTTATGGAGGAATACTTAACAGTTATTCGAAATAACATACAAAGATAGGTTCATCCGACTTTGGTTGCAAACATCTTTCTTATGCAAAGCATACCAATGTTTTAAGAAAGGACAACTTGGGTTTTATCCCAAACCATAACTTTATATGGTGTCATTTCAACGGATTATGATGAAGCTCTTTTCAGTGGAAAAACGGTAGTCTCTCAAGCTTTTAATCTTTAAAATATAATGGCATTGTATGAATTACACCTTTGATCTCACCATGTCAAACAAGGTTTAATTACATATCTCGAACGCTCCATACTCTTATGGTGTTTTGGAACATGCAAATCCACGGAACGATTCCTTAAATCTTAGGTATTATGCTAAACTTGTAACTCAAATATCTTCCTTTATGATTTTATCATAAACTATTTATATTCTTGTTACAATGATCTTGCACTTCATCTTGAAAGTCCTTGAACTTTTCAAATGTTTCATACTTCATCCTTATTAAGTAAATATTCATATATTCACTCAAATTTTCGGAGAAAGCATATGAAGTTGAAATCCATCGCTCTTGACTACACATAATGGACTTCGTACAACAATATGTACAAGTTCCAATAAGATAGTCATTCGTTCCCTTTTGGCCTATGAACGAAGTTTTAATTATCTCTTAGGAAAGTTTCATAAGCGTCATGTGATCAAAAAATCAAAAGAATCCAAAATTCCATCCACATGGAGTTTCTTCATGTTTTCTTTCCAATATAATTTAAACGGCGATGTCACTTCCTAAGTGATCTATTAATCAATTTGTCTTTCGACATTTTTAGCGCTAGTTTTATGGATGTGATTTCTCCAACGAGATCTGTGAATCATCCATCTTTTATGGATTACGGCAATTATTTGAACAACCCTTTTGTTCTCATAATACCTGATAAAACAAATCTTAAAGGCAAGCTTTGATGTTTAACGAGCAACACAATAACCCTTTATTTGTTCTCGATGAACATCATCACCTATTCTTTTGCTAGTTACTTAGGCCATTGTAGTTCATGAATTGTGTTGTTTCGTATGACGATTCACACCAAAAAATTCAGTATCAAATACTTAAGAACCACATTGTTTAATAAGCAAAGAATATAGCCATAACATGTATATCATCTATATACTTAAACTGAACAATTCTAGTCTTTTCTTTTCTGCCATATATTTATGAGATTCTCTTTCAGTATTTCCTTTTCTGTTTGAAAGAATCTATAAACATCAATAGTGGAGTCATACATATGACACATAGTCCAAAGCGTGTATAATTAAATACCAATGTCTTTGGATTTGCACTTTGAAGTAGATCACCATCATCAAATGTTTGGTGTTCTTCCAAATTCCTTTCTTTAGTAATCTCTTGGTGTAGTAAATATTTTACCTACATCAAATATTCACCCTTATCATGGAATTATCCATGATCAAGCTACCTTTAGCTTATAAAGATGAATCGTGAGTATAATGTTGCTATCCAAAACCTTTTGGTGGATTAGGACAACTAGTGTCTCCAACCCTTTGCAAATTCTCATCAAATATGAGAACATGACTTTTGCCATATTATACTCTATCATGTTGCAACCAAAACTTCGTTTCAGATATCACAATATCTTCCACACATCATGGTTTCTGAAAAACAACTCTTTCAGATCCTAGATAACCTTGATATTAAGACAATCCTTTGAATATCAAGAATCATGGAGACAAACATGATACTCATACACTAACACTTGGAATTGTCACTCTTGTTTTAATACCAATTATTAAACTTCATGGAGTAACCGGAACTTACTGAAAGTTTGCAATAGGACATTTAAACTTTAGATTTACACTTCAAAAACAATACGATACCAGTTCATAAAGTAACTAACCAGAATTCTATAGTTCTATCATCTCAATTATAACTAATCGCAAGGTGGTAAACGGATGCCAATGACTACAACAATTATGCAAATTCACTTTGAGTTAATTTATGATAAATAGTGTTCAACTTTTAATCATATTGCTGTTAAACTCCCACTCAAAACAATATCCCTCACATTGTTTTAGTGATCACACGAACCAAATCAACCACATCAAAACCGATCATCACGAGAGTTGATGTAGCTTCAATGGCGAACAATCAACATGTTCATCATATCTACTATATGAATCATGCTTTACCTTTCGGTGATCCGTGTTCCGAGACCATGTCTGTACAGGCTAGGCTCGTCAAGATCAAACCTTAGCTTCTGCATGAGCAAATCTGGCTTGCTCACGTTGTATACACTCGCAGAATCTAACGCACCCGATCATCACGTGGTGCTTCGAAACAACGAGCTTTAGCAACGGTGCTTACTAAGGATGAACACTTTAAAACTTGAATTGTGTGCTTGAGGGATCATCTTATAATGCTACCGTCGTGAACTAAGCAATACAAGATGCAGAAAAAGGATTAACATCACATGCAATTCATAATATGTGATATGATATGGCCTTTCTTCTTTGTGCTTCCGATCTCCATCTTCAAGCACGAACATGATCTCCATCATCACCGGCATTGCATCAAGGTCTATGACGCTGCTCCATGGTTGTCGTCCACCAGCTTCAACTATTACAATTACTTTGAATAGACACGCGGGTCTTAACAGAAATTAAAGACAACCATATGGCTCCTGCCGGTTGCCAACTTACAATAAGGAACATTGCATACATCAAATATAATCACAATCATGGCCATATCACATCACAGCACACCCCTGCAAAACAAAGTTAGACGCCTCTAATTTTCTTTGCATATTTTACGTGGTTTGGGGCTTTCAATAAGTGTCGCTCTAACTTACGAACAAGAACCACAACATTGATACTAGTATTGTCAATCACCCGTTGTAAATTGAATCTTAACTATGTTGGGAGAAACAGGCACCCGCAAAGCCACTTATGCAATACAAGTTGCATGTCAAGCATGGAGCAAGTCTCATGAACGATGTCATGTAAGGTTAGCCCGGGCCGCTTCATCCCACCATACCGCAAGATGCAAAGTACACAACAAGAAATCGACAACAAAAGCATCAACGCCTACAATGACCATTGTGTTCTACTCGTGCAACAGATCTACATATAGACACGGCTCTGATACCACTGTAGGGGTTCGTAGCATGAAAAACAAATTTTTTCTACCGCATACAAACAAACAAGCCAAGATCTATCTACTAGATTGTAGCAACGAGTCGATAGAGGAACTCACCCTCGAAGATTCCAAAGCGGTTAACGAGAGCAGATTCTCGTGGGTGATGTAGTCGTACACTTGCCGATCTCAAGATCGCGTAGACGATCCTTCCGGCGCTGCGTTTCGGCAGCGCTTCCGCAGTCGGTCACACGTTCGGTACTCGACGAAGACCTTACTCTCCCTTGTTCCAGCAGGCAGCGGAGGTTGTAGCACTCTCCTCGCGATTCCGGCAGCACGACGGCGTGGTACCGGAAGTAGAGGGGAGATCTCGCAGGGCTTCGCCTTAAGCCGGAGCGAGTATGGTGGACTATGAGAGAGCCCTCGACGATCTAGGGTTTAGACACGCCGAGGAAGAGGTGCTAGGGCGGCGGCTAGGGTTTGGGGCTTGCCCAAGTCGGCGCCAAGGGGAGCCCTAGGAGGTGGCGGCAGCTGCAGGAGGTGGCGGCACCAAATTAGGGTTTAGAGGAGAGGATCTTGTGTGTCTTGGAGGGGCAGCCCTGCCCCTCCCTTTATAGGTGGGAGGTGCGGCCAAGGGGAGGGGAGTCCCTCCCCAACTCGGCTTGGAGGTGGGCCGCCGGTTGGAGGAGGGAACTCCTCCCCAACTCGGTTTCAAACTTCCTCCTCCTCTTTCCAAAAACTGCCGTTTGACTTTTCAAACTAGCCGTTTGACTTTTCAAACTAGGATTTGAATAAACCTTTATTTGGAACAGCGATGACACTTAGTACATGATGCAATCATACCAACTTGATACAACACATTCATGTACCCTTCCCCTCTGGAGTGCCGGACATTCCGGAACCTTCTAGAACATTCCCGATGAAAACACCGGAATCATTCCCCAACTCCGAAACGGGACTTTCCTTATATGAATCTTATTCTCCGGACCATTCCGGATCTCCTCGTGATATCCCGGATCCCATTCGAGACTCCGAACAACATTCGGTATCTTTCTCATTCATTCCATAACTACTCAAACAACGTCGAATCCTTAAGTGTGTCTCCCTACGGTTCGTGAATTATGCGGACATGATCGAGACTCTTCTCCGGTCAATAACCAATAGAGGAATCTGGAAATTCATATGGCTCCCACATATTTCTACGATTACTTTGCGATCGAATGAACCACTTACATACGATACCAATTTCCCTTTGTCTCACGATAGTTTACTTATCCGAGGTTTTGATCGTCGGTATCTCTGCATACCTAGTTCAACCTCGTTACCGACAAGTACTCTTTTCTTGTTCCCGTGGTATGTGATCCCTTGTGAGCCAGTCACATGCTTGCAAGCTAATTGGATGACATTCCACCGAGAGGGCCCAGAGTATATCTATCCGTCATATGGATGGACAAATCCCACTCTTGATCCATGTGCCTCAACACATACTTTCCGAATACTCAATGCCACCTTTATAGCCACCCAGTTACGGTGTGGTGTTTGATGGCATCAAAGCATCCTTCCGGTGATGGTGATTAGCATGATCTCATGGTCGAAGGAATTAGGTTACTATGTATCAGAAAGCTTATAGCAAATGAACTATATTAAATGACTTGATCTTTATGCTATGCTTAACTATAGGAGTATGTCCATCACATCATTCTCCTAATGATATGATCCTGTTGTTAATAACATCTCTATGTCCATGATCAGGAAACCATGATCATATATTAACCAACAAGCTAGTTTAACCGTGATGAGTCTGTGGACAAGAGGAATGAAACTTCCTTCATTAAGAAGGAAGTGATCCAGCTGCTAGCAAACAACCGCGGCCCATATGTGGTGAACAACAGGTACAGGTGCCCATACCATCCTAGGAAGCCTAGGTGTGGGATGCTTGTGAACCTGCTGCAGCACGTTCAGCAGCTCGCCATTGGCAGTTCGGATGCTCGTGAGAAGGCTCAGCATAAGGCTCTGTGGGAGGTGCTTGTCCAGGCAGACTTGGTGTAGTTAGTTATTTGGAATGTTATGTATGGTATGTAAGAACATCTAGTCTATGTTTGCTAGTTCTGGACATGGTAGATATGATCTTCTGGTGCACTTTGCTATGATGAAGGTGCTCTTTTGCTTTGGATGTTGTGAACAATCTAACGTTTTAGTTATCTATGACGGTCTGAATCTGTGCTGTTAAAATGTGTGTGAAAATACCTTTTAGTTTGCACTTTTGCCATTATGTTTGAATTTGTTATTTGAAAAATATGTAATGTTTTTTGAGAAACACATATGAGTTTTGAAATCATTTGATTTGAATTGAAACAGAAATTAGAATTGAAAAAACGATAAACAAATAAGAGGAAAAAATAAATAAACGTACCTGATCACCAGGCCCAGCGAGACAATCTAAGCACTGGGCCAGCTCCCGTGCCCGTGGCAGCTCCGCATCGCTGTGGGCCGGCAGTAAATCGGCCCGTTTACGCGTGCTGCCCGCGGTGCCGATGTGGGTGGGAGTTTTAGTCCCACCTCGCTAGTTGGAGGCGAGGAAGACCAGCTTATATACCCCGTTCGATGCTCACCCTCGAGCTCCTCTCAAAAAACAACTCCGATTCACCTGCTATCCTGTCCCTGTAATGGGCTGACCTCTGGGGCCGCCAGGCTGTACTACTCTGGTCTAGTTCGCTTGTAATGGGTTTGAGCTAGGCCAGTGTGTGGAACCCAACCTCCAGAGTGTCAAAAGTTTTTTCATGATTTTTTTTTGCCAATTAATGTACTGTGTATGTCGGCCAAAACTGGGCCTTTAGGGTCGTTTTCACATTTTTTTTAGTCATACGCGCAGCGACAAATATGAATTTTGAACAAGAAAACTTATAAATTTTGAACAAGCAAAATTTTGAACTAAAGCTACATAATTGAACAAGCAAACTTATAAATATTGGCATGGCATACATTTCATCTTTTGGTGTCTGTCAGCAAGGATGCCTTTAAATACCATTTTCCATTTTAAAATTCAAAATTCAGCTATATTTTGTGAAGGAAGTACAAAATTTATAGTTGAAACCTTTGTTTCACCAGAATGTTTAGGTAGATGGGGACATTTGGTGGGAACATAACCACTTTGGTGGTCTTTAATTTCTATCTTGGTCAATTTGTAGCACAAGTCAAAGTTTGGTCAAATATGAGAAAACATGGAAAATTTGAACTATAGCTACACAATTGGAACCTGTAATATTTTGGGAAAAATCATTTTTAGGCCCACAGGATGTGGTTTAACCATGGATCTATTGGTAGATCAGCTAGGGTCATCCCTATGGCTACTCGGTGTTCGACGCAAAATTTGACCAGACTTTGACCTGGCAGTATAAAATCACAAAAATTCAAAAAATAGTGAAACCTTGTCCATTGGTCTTAGATTGTACCCTATTTAGAATGAAAAATATTAAACCTTGAGTTTGTGGAAGCAAAGATGAGTTTGTTGTCTCACTCTTGGTTCCAAGTGTGAGTCTCATGGGTGTGTACCCAAATTTCATAGGACATGGCCAGCTCCATGTCATACTTTCTCAAAATTGACTCAAACTTGGCAGGGAGGTGTGTATTGGCATGGCATACATTTCATCTTTTGGTGTCTGTCAGCAAGGATGCCTTTAAATACCATTTTCCATTTTAAAATTCAAAATTCAGCTATATTTTGTGAAGGAAGTATAAAATTTATAGTTGAAACCTTTGTTTCACCAGCATGTTTAGGTAGATGGGGACATTTGGTGGGAACATAACCACTTTGGTGGTCTTTAATTTCTATCTTGGTCAATTTGTAGCACAAGTCAAAGTTTGGTCAAATATGAGAAAACATGGAAAATTTGAACTATAGCTACACAATTGGAACCTGTAATATTTTGGGAAAAATCATTTTTAGGCCCACAGGATGTGGTTTAACCATGGATCTATTGGTAGATCAGCTAGGTTCATCCCTATGGCTACTCGGTGTTCGACGCAAAATTTGACCAGACTTTGACCTGGCAGTATAAAATCACAAAAATTCAAAAAATAGTGAAACCTTGTCCATTGGTCTTAGATTGTACCCTATTTAGAATGAAAAATATTAAACCTTGAGTTTGTGGAAGCAAAGATGAGTTTGTTGTCTCACTCTTGGTTCCAAGTGTGAGTCTCATGGGTGTGTACCCAAATTTCATAGGACATGGCCAGCTCCATGTCATACTTTCTCAAAATTGACTCAAACTTGGCAGGGAGGTGTGTATTGGCATGGCATACATTTCATCTTTTGGTGTCTGTCAGCAAGGATGCCTTTAAATACCATTTTCCATTTTAAAATTCAAAATTCAGCTATATTTTGTGAAGGAAGTATAAAATTTATAGTTGAAACCTTTGTTTCACCAGCATGTTTAGGTAGATGGGGACATTTGGTGGGAACATAACCACTTTGGTGGTCTTTAATTTCTATCTTGGTCAATTTGTAGCACAAGTTAAAGTTTGGTCAAATATGAGAAAACATGGAAAATTTGAACTATAGCTACACAATTGGAACCTGTAATATTTTGGGAAAAATCATTTTTAGGCCCACAGGATGTGGTTTAACCATGGATCTATTGGTAGATCAGCTAGGTTCATCCCTATGGCTACTCGGTGTTCGACGCAAAATTTGACCAGACTTTGACCTGGCAGTATAAAATCACAAAAATTCAAAAAATAGTGAAACCTTGTCCATTGGTCTTAGATTGTACCCTATTTAGAATGAAAAATATTAAACCTTGAGTTTGTTGTCTCACTCTTGGTTCCAAGTGTGAGTCTCATGGGTGTGTACCCAAATTTCATAGGACATGGCCAGCTCCATGTCATACTTTCTCAGAATTGACTCAAACTTGGCAGGGAGGTGTGTCTTGGCATGGCATACATTTCATCTTTTGGTGTCTGTCAGCAAGGATGCCTTTAAATACCATTTTCCATTTTAAAATTCAAAATTCAGCTATATTTTGTGAAGGAAGTACAAAATTTATAGTTGAAACCTTTGTTTCACCAGCATGTTTAGGTAGATGGGGACATTTGGTGGGAACATAACCACTTTGGTGGTCTTTAATTTCTATCTTGGTCAATTTGTAGCACAAGTCAAAGTTTGGTCAAATATGAGAAAACATGGAAAATTTGAACTATAGCTACACAATTGGAACCTGTAATATTTTGGGAAAAATCATTTTTAGGCCCATAGGATGTGGTTTAACCATGGATCTACTGGTAGATCAGCTAGGTTCATCCCTATGGCTACTCGGTGTTCGACGCAAAATTTGACCAGACTTTGACCTGGCAGTATAAAATCACAAAAATTCAAAAAATAGTGAAACCTTGTCCATTGGTCTTATATTGTACCCTATTTAGAATGAAAAATATTAAACCTTGAGTTTGTTGTCTCACTCTTGGTTCCAAGTGTGAGTCTCATGGGTGTGTACCCAAATTTCATAGGACATGGCCAGCTCCGTGTCATACTTTCTCAGAATTGACTCAAACTTGGCAGGGAGGTGTGTCTTGGCATGGAATACAATTCATCTTTTTGTGTCTGTCAGCAAGGATGCCTTTAAATACCATTTTCCATTTTAAAATTCAAAATTCAGCTATATTTTGTGAAGGAAGTACAAAATTTATAGTTGAAACCTTTGTTTCACCAGCATGTTTAGGTAGATGGGGACATTTGGTGGGAACATAACCACTTTGGTGGTCTTTAATTTCTATCTTGGTCAATTTGTAGCACAAGTCAAAGTTTGGTCAAATATGAGAAAACATGGAAAATTTGAACTATAGCTACACAATTGGAACCTGTAATATTTTGGGAAAAATCATTTTTAGGCCCACAGGATGTGGTTTAACCATGGATCTATTGGTAGATCAACTAGGTTCATCCCTATGGCTACTCGGTGTTCGACGCAAAATTTGACCAGACTTTGACCTGGCAGTATAAAATCACAAAAATTCAAAAAATAGTGAAACCTTGTCCATTGGTCTTAGATTGTACCCTATTTAGAATGAAAAATATTAAACCTTGAGTTTGTGGAAGCAAAGATGAGTTTGTTGTCTCACTCTTGGTTCCAAGTGTGAGTCTCATGGGTGTGTACCCAAATTTCATAGGACATGGCCAGCTCCATGTCATACTTTCTCAAAATTGACTCAAACTTGGCAGGGAGGTGTGTATTGGCATGGCATACATTTCATCTTTTGGTGTCTGTCAGCAAGGATGCCTTTAAATACCATTTTCCATTTTAAAATTCAAAATTCAGCTATATTTTGTGAAGGAAGTATAAAATTTATAGTTGAAACCTTTGTTTCACCAGCATGTTTAGGTAGATGGGGACATTTGGTGGGAACATAACCACTTTGGTGGTCTTTAATTTCTATCTTGGTCAATTTGTAGCACAAGTCAAAGTTTGGTCAAATATGAGAAAACATGGAAAATTTGAACTATAGCTACACAATTGGAACCTGTAATATTTTGGGAAAAATCATTTTTAGGCCCACAGGATGTGGTTTAACCATGGATCTATTGGTAGATCAGCTAGGGTCATCCCTATGGCTACTCGGTGTTCGACGCAAAATTTGACCAGACTTTGACCTGGCAGTATAAAATCACAAAAATTCAAAAAATAGTGAAACCTTGTCCATTGGTCTTAGATTGTACCCTATTTAGAATGAAAAATATTAAACCTTGAGTTTGTGGAAGCAAAGATGAGTTTGTTGTCTCACTCTTGGTTCCAAGTGTGAGTCTCATGGGTGTGTACCCAAATTTCATAGGACATGGCCAGCTCCATGTCATACTTTCTCAAAATTGACTCAAACTTGGCAGGGAGGTGTGTATTGGCATGGCATACATTTCATCTTTTGGTGTCTGTCAGCAAGGATGCCTTTAAATACCATTTTCCATTTTAAAATTCAAAATTCAGCTATATTTTGTGAAGGAAGTATAAAATTTATAGTTGAAACCTTTGTTTCACCAGCATGTTTAGGTAGATGGGGACATTTGGTGGGAACATAACCACTTTGGTGGTCTTTAATTTCTATCTTGGTCAATTTGTAGCACAAGTCAAAGTTTGGTCAAATATGAGAAAACATGGAAAATTTGAACTATAGCTACACAATTGGAACCTGTAATATTTTGGGAAAAATCATTTTTAGGCCCACAGGATGTGGTTTAACCATGGATCTATTGGTAGATCAGCTAGGTTCATCCCTATGGCTACTCGGTGTTCGACGCAAAATTTGACCAGACTTTGACCTGGCAGTATAAAATCACAAAAATTCAAAAAATAGTGAAACCTTGTCCATTGGTCTTAGATTGTACCCTATTTAGAATGAAAAATATTAAACCTTGAGTTTGTTGTCTCACTCTTGGTTCCAAGTGTGAGTCTCATGGGTGTGTACCCAAATTTCATAGGACATGGCCAGCTCCATGTCATACTTTCTCAGAATTGACTCAAACTTGGCAGGGAGGTGTGTCTTGGCATGGCATACATTTCATCTTTTGGTGTCTGTCAGCAAGGATGCCTTTAAATACCATTTTCCATTTTAAAATTCAAAATTCAGCTATATTTTGTGAAGGAAGTACAAAATTTATAGTTGAAACCTTTGTTTCACCAGCATGTTTAGGTAGATGGGGACATTTGGTGGGAACATAACCACTTTGGTGGTCTTTAATTTCTATCTTGGTCAATTTGTAGCACAAGTCAAAGTTTGGTCAAATATGAGAAAACATGGAAAATTTGAACTATAGCTACACAATTGGAACCTGTAATATTTTGGGAAAAATCATTTTTAGGCCCATAGGATGTGGTTTAACCATGGATCTATTGGTAGATCAGCTAGGTTCATCCCTATGGCTACTCGGTGTTCGACGCAAAATTTGACCAGACTTTGACCTGGCAGTATAAAATCACAAAAATTCAAAAAATAGTGAAACCTTGTCCATTGGTCTTATATTGTACCCTATTTAGAATGAAAAATATTAAACCTTGAGTTTGTTGTCTCACTCTTGGTTCCAAGTGTGAGTCTCATGGGTGTGTACCCAAATTTCATAGGACATGGCCAGCTCCGTGTCATACTTTCTCAGAATTGACTCAAACTTGGCAGGGAGGTGTGTCTTGGCATGGCATACAATTCATCTTTTGGTGTCTGTCAGCAAGGATGCCTTTAAATACCATTTTCCATTTTAAAATTCAAAATTCAGCTATATTTTGTGAAGGAAGTACAAAATTTATAGTTGAAACCTTTGTTTCACCAGCATGTTTAGGTAGATGGGGACATTTGGTGGGAACATAACCACTTTGGTGGTCTTTAATTTCTATCTTGGTCAATTTGTAGCACAAGTCAAAGTTTGGTCAAATATGAGAAAACATGGAAAATTTGAACTATAGCTACACAATTGGAACCTGTAATATTTTGGGAAAAATCATTTTTAGGCCCACAGGATGTGGTTTAACCATGGATCTATTGGTAGATCAACTAGGTTCATCCCTATGGCTACTCGGTGTTCGACGCAAAATTTGACCAGACTTTGACCTGGCAGTATAAAATCACAAAAATTCAAAAAATAGTGAAACCTTGTCCATTGGTCTTAGATTGTACCCTATTTAGAATGAAAAATATTAAACCTTGAGTTTGTGAAGCAAAGATGAGTTTGTTGTCTCACTCTTGGTTCCAAGTGTGAGTCTCATGGGTGTGTACCCAAATTTCATAGGACATGGCCAGCTCCATGTCATACTTTCTCAGAATTGACTCAAACTTGGCAGGGAGGTGTGTCTTGGCATGGCATACATTTCATCTTTTGGTGTCTGTCAGCAAGGATGCCTTTAAATACCATTTTCCATTTTTAAATTCAAAATTCAGCTATATTTTGTGAAGGAAGTACAAAATTTATAGTTGAAACCTTTGTTTCACCAGCATGTTTAGGTAGATGGGGACATTTGGTGGGAACATAACCACTTTGGTGGTCTTTAATTTCTATCTTGGTCAATTTGTAGCACAAGTCAAAGTTTGGTCAAATATGAGAAAACATGGAAAATTTGAACTATAGCTACACAATTAGAACCTATAATATTTTGGGAAAAATCATTTTTAGGCCCACAGGATGTGGTTTAACCATGGATCTATTGGTAGATCATAAAGGATTAATTGGAAAAAATTATATGGGTTTGAATCATTTTAAATGTAACTTGGAAAAAGAGAAAATACCTAATCATAGATAAATATTAAATAACAAGAAAATTATAATTGAGTGGATTTAATAACACAGTAAAAAATAATATGAAACCTACTTAAAAGGTTTCGTAAAGGTTTAAAATCAAATTGAGTTTTGAAATCATTTGATTTGAATTGAAACAGAAATTAGAATTGAAAAAACGAAAAACAAATAAGAGGAATAAATAAATAAACATACCTGATAACCAGGCCCAGCGAGACAATCTAAGCACTGGGCCAGCTCCCGTGCCCGTGGCAGCGCCGCATCCTGGTGGGCCGGCAGTAAATCGGCCCGTGTACGCGTGCTGCCCGCGGTCCCGATGTGGGTGGGAGGTTTAGTCCCACCTCGCTAGTTGGAGGCGAGGAGGACCAGCTTATATACCCGGGTCGATGCTCACCCTCGAGCTCCTCTCAAAAAACAAATCCGGTTCACCTGCTATCCTGCCCCTGTAATGGGCTGACCTCTGGGGCCGCCAGGCTGTACTACTCTGGTCTAGTTCGCTTGTAATGGGCTTGAGCTAGGCCAGTGTGTGGAACCCAACCTCCAGAGTGTCAAAAAAAATTCATGTTTTTTTTGCCAATTAATGTATACGTCGGCCTAAACTGGGCCTTTAGGGTCGTTTTCACATTTTTTTTATTCATACGCGCAGCGACGTGGTGGGTCAGATAGACACGACCGCGTCGTGGCTACATCGTCGCCCTACCGCCGTCTTCTCTGTCCCAGTTTACAACCGTGTTTCGCGTTGACTCCTTCGAGGAGCGACCGTCTGTACGTTGCGGCGACTCGGCGGAGTGCGCCATTCGTATAACGGCGGCGCGCGGGAGAAGTACAGTGGAGGCGCGCGGGAGAAGTACAACGGCGACCGTCTCAGGTATGATCGCATGGATCTATGATCGCATGCACCCTATCGCTTTGTGCCTAGATCTATGATCATGTAGATCTATGATCATGCAGATCTATGATCGCATGGTTTCGCGGTGTGCAGAGAGGGGTTGGCGGGGCCAGGGGGACGTTTTGATCTGTGGCGGCGGAGGTAACATGGTAGGGTGCAGAGGTGGTGGGAATTACTAGGGTGCCAGGGGGACGTTTTGATCTGTGGCGGCGGAGGTAACATGATCGCATGGTATGATCGCATGGATAATGAGCAGCTGATTGAGTTGGGAGTCAAGCCTGACGACTCTTTTGGTTTTCCAATATGACCATGACGATAAGTTAGAACGAGCATACTTATTTTTTAAATTGGCATTGTTTACACTTGCTTTTAATGTAGACTTTTGTTCCATTTTTTCTTTATGCCAACAATTTCCTTTACATATTATAAACACATGCATGCACTAAGTTGACAATTGTTTTTTATTGTCATGTTGATTTTTCATGCAGCGTGATGGAACTGGATGGTGATATTGCTTGCTCTGTTGAAACATGGTGTAGACTTGTGGGCAATTTTACAAGTCAACAACGTAGCAAATTTTTGGAATCAAATATGCGAAGTATGTTACAAATTCCACCAATTCGGATGCGAGTTGTCTTGCTGCAGTACATGTTTCACATTTATGATCATGACTCTAGCACTTTTGTCCTGCGTAATAAAGGCAAATTTGCATTGACTGCACAAGATGCAGAGTGCATTTATGGATTACGAAACTATGGTCTGTCTGCTAATCGTATAATTGATGAGGAAGGTGAAGACGGAAAGTCCCGTATTCCACCACATTTTCTCAGCGCAACTACTGGCAACATTGTTATTGAAGATTTTATAGCTGATATTGTCATGAGCAAAGCTGCGGACGATGAATTCCTCCGCAAATCTGCCCTTGTTCTCCTTGGTACAGTTCTGGCGCCTATGACTAAGAGGATTGTACCGAAGGATTATTGGGTACTAGTGGAGGACATAGACCGTATGTCCACCATTAATTGGAGTGAGTTCACGGTAGATCATCTCATGGTATACTTCAGGCTTGTAACTAGATATAAACAAATTAGACAGTGGCCTAAGGGAAATTTGTCTTTAATACAGGTATTAAATCTGTTCTCAACATTATTTTTAATATGGTAGTCTTCTCATTTTATGATGCACTAACATTACACTTGGTTCACATGCAGTATGTTTATTGGGAGAAGGTCAAGCATGTAGATGATCCTTGTAGGATAAATCCAAGTTTGTCCTTGAGACCACTCATGCGTAATTGCACAGATGATGCTGCTAGGATCAGGGATACAATGGACTGTGATCATGGTCAGGGTGAAGGACCTATTATGGTAACGATCCATGTTTCTAATATCATCTGTATATATATCATGTGGTTATGTTAACAAACTAACTCCTCTAGTTTGATTAATAACATTGAGTTCTACTAATGTGTATGTATCAGGTTGAAGATAATATAACGTTGGAGTATAGGATTGAAATGCTAAATAAACCGGCGCCTGTTCTCAAGCCAAAGGCAAGTTCGGCTAGGAAGGCTGTAGCCAGAAATTCAAACCAAAAAATTACTAAAACCGTGCAGGAGGTACTGACGGAGTCTATGATGGATCGAGTGATGGAGCGAACAATGAATAGGATGGAGTCAACAATGGAGAAAATCGTCAAAAAAATGATGGACTCATATGCACAGGTAATCACCATGTTATTGCATGTACTATTGGGAGTTTCTATTTTTATATCTGATAGCCTACGAGTACATTATATATTTCCATTTAATTTTTTAGGAACTAATTGTCAAGTTGAATAAAAATGGCATTATGTACAAAAGCAAAGAAGTTGAAAATGGAGATGACAACCTATCATTAAATAATGGATCCTCTAGTACGAGAAAAGAATTTTGGTATGGGAAAGAGAGTGCAGGTGCTTATGCTGATCAGATTATTAAGGAAACTATTAATTCAATGAAACACACTGGGTTGAACGGTAATGCAACGCCCGACGATGGCGCACATAAGGATGGTTGTAAAGATGCAATAGGCAGCACACCTTCCAACCCAGAGTTAGTGCTTGATATTTCTACAAAAGCCGTGTCAGACCTTCCATCGGAAATGTACGGAATTAGCAAAAATGGGAAAGAGCTAGATGGAGCAACTGCGTCAGACGATTCCAACAGCATCGGTAGTAAGTTGGACGTTAACAATGAGCCGGAACAAGGTTTGGGGAAACGTAAGCACAAAATTTCTACAAAACTTGAAGGTTTCGTGGGATATGAGCCCCCCAAACGTCGTGCACTTAAGAAAGGTACTCCCTCAGGTTCAGTTTACACGACACCTTTTATTTTTCATGCAGTTTCACTAGGAATGCTGGTTTAGGCGCATAGCCATTTATTACTGAATAATTGTGGCGTTTTAGCCTAGTACTCCCTCCGCTCCGGATTAAAGGGCCCCTAGTGATTTTGGGGTTGTTCCGAATTGTATTGCATGGAAGGCGAGAGAAAAATTAATTAGCTAAGTTATTATCCTCCTAAAAACGCTCCTGTCCTCTTCTTTTGAACTCGAGCATGCATTGCCAGCATGCAGAGGTGGAAACTGTCGCATGCAATGTGAGAAATCAAGCGAGCATGCAACACACTCCATTTACACGAGCATGCATTGTATGTGTACCTACTAATTACATCTGTATGTAGTTCTAACGAGTTTTTTTAACCATTTTCGTAGGATTATTTGGAAACCAAGATGATGATACACGAGTCCTAAGTGCTAAGCAAATACAAGCAGCCGTGACATTGGTTGAAAACGCATGTAAGGATGAATCGAATGGTAAAAAGGTTGTTTACCAACATGCAAATGGAATTATGTTGAATTCATTAAAGCTTAAAGATGTGTTGGACCATGAGTGGGTTAGCGATCGTGTAAGTTCTACTGTGTTATGATTATTTTATATCATGCTAATACATAATAATGTTACCACTCTGATAAAATTAATTCCTCTTATGGTTACAGTTAATAGACAGTTACATTGGAGATTTGTCACTTCGTGTGGGACATGATCGATACCTTTTCAGTGCATTAAGAACAACGTTCCTTGTGAAGAAGGGTACAACTTTGGAAGAAACGAAAAAAATCCAAGCATAACATGGACTTCACTATGTCCAAAAGTGGCTCAATTGGAAGAGTCATGGATGAATATTTCTTGCGAAATAAGGTAATTAGAACGTACATCATTTGTATGTTGAAAAGTGTTTTGTTGATTACATTCTTCAATTTATGTAGGTATATTTCCCTCTAAATATAAATGACGCGCATTGGACGACAGTAGTCATGCACATACCGAAACAAGAATTTCAAGTTCTCGATTCTTTGTACTCTTTATCTACAACGAAGAAAATAATTGAAACAATGGTAATTTATTCTCTTAACTTTATCATGTACTACCTTAATACTTGTGTACAATACAATAATTTTTGCATTTTTCAGAGATATCAAATAGCGTATGACATAAAATAAACTAACATGATTACAAAATCACAATACCCCGACGTATCAAAATGGCCTATAAAACGTTATGAATTGGCTCGGCAAAGAGATGGGTGAGTTTAGTTTACTTTTGTTTGCCTTGTATATTTCATGTTATCCATCATGCAAAATAAAATTAGTTCTTGTGCTGTGTCCCAGAAATTCATGTGGCTTATTTGTGTTAGAGTATATGGAACACTGGGATGGCGATAAAATGACTAGGGAAATTTCGCAGGTTTGCATATTCTTTTAACTATCACTACCCGACCAGCTGTACCAAAAATATTTGTACTTACTTAGATTTGTCAATGCAGTCCACAGTGAATGATAACAGAAGACTGAAGGTTGCTCAGGTTGTTCTGTCCCCTTCAAACATCTGCACTGTCAGAACCAAGGTTCTTGAGGCGGCCAAACACATGAAAACCTGAGGAACGAATTATGGCCTGTAGGTTGGGTTTTAGTCCCGTAGAAGGTTTCCCACCCTACAGGTTTTTTTGTTTCTATGTTACCATGACATGCTTGTAAAATATACTGAATATTTTGGATTTATACTCAATATTTTGTGTTTATTACTCCTGGTGTGAACATATTCAATATTTTGTGTTTATTACTCCTGGTATAAACATATTCAATATTTTGTGTTTATTAGTCCATGTTTCAACAAACGGCACCGGAATCGAGAGCCTACAACCCATATACTACATCAAATATTGCATCTAAACAAACAGTTGCTACAAGCCAAAACGCTGCAACAATCGAGACCCGGTCCCCCTCTGTCTCAGGTGTTGTGGTGCCACCTGCACGCGTCTAGTTCTGCACGCCTCCCTCCTCTCCACGCTGGGACGAGGGGGAGTCTGCTCCCGCGTCACCTCGGTCCCCCCAGTTCCCGCCCAGTCCTCTCCACACGGTCCCCCCACCTAGCGATGCAAGTGGGATGGGACTTCCCACCAGTCCCGCGTCCCGTCCCGCCACTGGAGCACGATTATTATGTCCATGGGATCCCGCTAAGCATCAGAGGGATCAGCTCTTGCATCGCTACCCCCACCGTACGTCGCCAGGGCCGCTAGTGTGCACTCTGTCCCCGCACAGTATGTCGCCACATGCGTGGGCTGACGCAGCAGACGAGGGGGACGCAGAAAATTCTATCTGCCGCGGTGCCGCGGCACAGAAAAGCCTGTTTTTTCTGCCGCGACATGGCTGCCTGGTTTTTCTGCCACGACAAATTTACACAACAAGTTATCATCATTGTTTTTTTGGAAACTTTAGCAACAACCATTCATACATAGCCATTGTTTTCTTCAAAACGGATTGCAACATTAATCCAGCTTAATTTCATGATAACCAATAAAGATAAATAAACATAATACCCACATGTCACTATTATGTCCCTAATCAAGCATTACAACCAATCAAGATAACCAAACAACGTTCTCATAAACAAGATAAAATTCTCAACTACTGTTTATGATCTTTTTCACTTCTAGATAATCATGATGATGAGCTCCCTCTCGTCAGCATAATTTGTTACTGCTGCTCACGTCGAACTAACATTTCTGCAAGATACCTGCAGATTACAAACACAAAAATCATAAATAACTATATTAAAATAATTAATGCCAAAATTAAATATAATGGTTACCTGTGATGGAGTTTGCATTTCACACTATTTTTGTTGTGTCCAGGCGTTTTGCAAACGCTACACAACTTTAACCGCTTTTTCTCATCATACCCGAGTGGTCTACCGTTTTTACTCACAACATTGTTCTTCCCTTTATTCTTTCCCTTCGGAGCACCTTTTGTGTTGACTTTAGCAGGATCACCTATTGGAGTAGTTGCACTTGCAAAAGGTCCTCCATCAGTATTAGTGGAATTTCTTGGACCACGTACTCCTGCATCGTACGCCACTTTTTTCGATATAACTTCCTGGTACAAGGTCTTTATTTGTTTGTACAACTCAGGATTATTGCAGGCTACATGTAATGCTTCAGACGACATCACACTGAGCTCGGAATACCGACTCCGCTCCTCTGCCCCAGCAAATCCCCAGCCAAACAGATCGCTCGTGCGCCTCGAAGGTAACCCACTTCTGGCATTTTTTTGAGAATCGTACAAGAACAATACACCTTGGTAGTTCAACCAATTTCAGCTCCGTCAACACAAACAGAATATGCTTGCAAGGAATTCCTCTACGTACCATCCTCCGGCAATTGCAATCTATACTTTGTGCGGGATTGTTTGGTGTATAGTCCACAGAAAAATTATGGCGTCGGTTATTTGACCATGCCACAAGATACGTTACCGAATCTTCGATTCCCACACTTTTTTCTACAGTCGTCATGCCTTCAATCTTACGAAGATCATCCTGCAAGATATAAAAATTAGCTGGGGTGAATGTGCTGGCCATTGCTAACTCAATTTGCTGCCATTTGGTAACAATCACAGGCATAGTCTGTGAAGCCGTGCAGTCATCTCGCGCCTCTGTTTCCCGGATACGTACAATGTCATTCTCATAGTGCACAATTAAATCCACAAGCGTCATCCCATAATCGAGGTGAAGATGAAGGGACGAGTTGAGACTTTCACTACGCTGGTTGCTTTTCATCCCTAGCCAAAATCCATCTGCGAGGTAAGCAGCCGCCCATAGGTGCTTCTTCTTGTACATTCTATTTAGCCACGGTTTTGTCTTATCTGTCTGCCATTTTCTCACATATGCGTGCCATCCTTCCTCAAACTTGGCCTTCGTGGTGGAGTAATATAATAGAGACCGAAACTCTGGCAATGATTTGGAACTTAGGTGCTTGCACATGTTCTTTTCAATGTGCCATGTACAAATACGGTGCCACACGTCTGGTAATACACTTCGTATCGCTCTCATCATCGCAGCATCCGCATCCGTGATTATAGACCGTGGCCTCTTCTGACACATTGCTTTCAAAAATGTTTTCAGGAGCCAAGCATAAGTATCCTCGGTCTCGTTTGATATGATGGCACATCCGAATACGGTAGTCTTCCGGTGATTGTTCAGGCCGACAAACGGAACAAAAGGCATACCGTATCGATTCATCTTGTAGGTGCTGTCAAACACCAAAACGTCACCATAATCTTGGTAGTCCTGACGTGACTGAGAATCACACCAGAAGAGACATTTCAAACGTCTCTTATCGTCAAGCTGATGATCATAAAAAAAGTCAGGGTCCTTTTCCTTCCTGCTTTGCATAATGCCGATGGCCGTGGCCGCATCGCCGCTTATAAGTAGCTTCCTTTTCTCTCTGGCACACATGTTATACAAATCCTTCCTCGTGAATCCAACTTGATTGTATCTACCGTACTTGCTGATGAAAGAACTCATGATCATATGCTTTCTAATCCCACTAGCTGCCATTGCTAATATCTCTGCTCTTTGGGAAATCTTTGATCTTCCTATGAGACCAAAGAAAAGGCACCTCATCAGGTCTAGCTAAAATATGATTGTGCTTGTCATCAAACTTCTCAACACACCAAACACCTTTAGATTTATCTAGATTCACGACCAGTTGCGCTGTGCATCCACAACGAGATTCTGCTCTCGGCTTGTATTTTCTGCCTTCCAAAGGCAAGTATTTGCTACTACGTTTCCCTTCCCTGGAGCATACGAACTGCCTCTTACGTATATCATGCGATGCCTTTTTGTTTTCCTTATACCTGCCCTTTCTTATGCTGAATCCATGGTCTTTAGCATAACTGTTGTAAAAATAATAAGCCGCAGGTTTAGAAACAAAAGTCATATCCATTATTTTCCAATACTTCTCCCGCTCTACACCTGGATGCCCAATATCCCTGTCACATTCCCCCTTATATTCTTTCTCTTTAAGAACATTCCCAAACACCTACAAATCCATAACATATAACACATAAGTTATTAGCACACTGGTACAACTTGGGTATATATATCACATAAAATATGAAACACATACCTCAACATTATCACATGTCTCCAAGTCTGAATCACCATAGTAGTCAAAACTTTTATCACTCCCAACTATTAACTGAACAATTCAATACGAAAATAATAGTAAGTTCTATTTTCATGCAACTAATTTCATCCACATATATACCTACAATAATGCACATACCTTATTCACGTACTCACTGTCCAATACCTCAGAATCGTTCTCCTCATTAGCAACTTCTAACTCAATCTACACAACACAAATGAAAATGAACATAATTTTATTTTGTTGTCTTCATTGCAATTACTAGTACACCACATAAAATTAAGGCCACTCACATTTTCGTCTGATGCATCATCAGGATGGACGTGCCCATCTACGTGAGAATCTGATCCATGGTAGTCAGAGGACTCGGAATCTGATCCATGGTGGTGAGAGGACTCGGCCTCATTGTCCAAGTACTCGTCATCTTCTTCCATCATACTTGAACCATTGCTATCCACCATTATGCAATCACTAGAAACCATGAGAGTCGGAATTATCTTACGACAACACGGAGGAGTAGGAGGAGGAGCTGTCACCGAACCCTAGAAGGCGACGATATCTCACCTCTGACGCGTACTAGGTAAGTGTTGCGATCTAGACTCGTATGATCTGGAAGTGCTGCGATCTAGACTCGTACGATCTGGAGGTGCTCCGATCTCGATTTTTTCTAGATGACAGGAGCGGCGATGAGGTCTGTCCCGCGTCTTAGGGTGCCGCCGTGTCTAGAGGAGAGAGGAGCGACAATGAGGTGCGATCTCGTCGGCTGCTAGGGTTACGCCGCCGGTCGGATCGCCGTGAATCTCACGTGGGACGTAGAACGTGGGACCTAAACCGGCTGCGTAGAGGTTCTGAGTAACAGCACCTCTACAACGTGGGACCTAAACTTTTTTTCCCCCTAAACACACCCTATACAAAACGGATACATACACCGATACAAAAAACATACAACGCTAAACCGGCTCCTAAACTAACCCGGGACATGCCGTCAAACCACCCAGACCCGTTTTTTCTCTTCGATTGCCCTCAGGGGGGGGGGGGGGGGATACCGAAGCAAGCCTCAAGTTCGAATCCTTGCTGACCCCCTAAAACCAGACTCTGGGTACGATATACCCAACTCAGGTTACACTTATCATATCATCGAGATGATTGACCGTGGTGGGGGTAGCGGCAAGAAAGTCCAGTTGCTCATCTGCGACTACAATCAGTATTTGGTCGCATTCCGGCGTCAAAGTGGTGGTGTTTGGTCGAGCTGGTATCGAATCAAAGACTGGCCTCTGCCAGATCATTTCCAAGCGATCGAACTGGATATTGATGGTCACCATAGAATCCAGTAAGACTCTTTAGTTCTATTCTAAGCAGCATTCTGTACTATATTCTGACGTAGAGTTTAATCGAGTCATTGCATAGTTCTTTCTGAACAACATTGTGTTGTACTCTACTCTGATGCTGAGTTTGATTGAGTCGTTGCTTGTATGTCTAGTACTGCTGCTGACATACTATTTACCTTGCAGCTCAACCATTGGGGGGAACCAATGCTTGGAGGATATGTTTTACGGGCTGGCAAACTATCCCGAGCATCAGGACGTGGATCGGGTGCAGAAAGCATTCCTGAGAGCCGTTATCCTCTTCTGTGAAGCAATAAGGCTGCGCATAATCTTCGATGAGATGGTCAGAAGATTGGGGCTGATTATGGATGCAGTAGCCTTGAGTGAGTATATGTGGGCGCAGATAAATTGTTGGGGGCATCTTTGTGTTCTTGCACTTGAGTGTGGCAAGAATAGAGGGTGTGTAAACAAGACAGCTCTTGCAAGACTTATTGAAGGTAAGAAGATGAGAGATTTCGACCTGCTGATTGCTGATGAGAAAAGCGAGCTGATGCTGCTGATGAGGAATGAGATGCTGCTCCCCAAGGCAAAGAAGCTGACCAAGAAGGTAGCCATTGGAGTTGCCGATGCGCCTTTTCCTGCACCAGAAGCAGGCATGGCCTGATGCTATTATCCGTTTTAGATATATACGTAGGATGATGTTGTAACAGAAGGCTGCAGTTGTTGCTTTAGATGTTTTTTCCTTTCATGTTCTTCCATCGAACTCGTGTTACTGCATCCTTTCTTAATTCAGATTAGGCTCTGGCAATGCAACTGAATGATGCCTGGCATGTTCATTTGCTTGTATTTTTGGCTTTCCTTGTTTCATCACATATATGAGTATATGACTATCCTTATGCATTCACTTGTAATGGTGCTCACACTATCCGAGATCCAAGCATGGGACTGCACCACTTCTCTTCTTGATTGAATCCACACTGTTATTTTTTCTTTTTAATATATTGGAATTTTTGACATATACTAGAAGAACAGAATGGTCTCTTAGACACTGGCTGAAGGAAGCAGACGGTATCAACAAAAAACTGGCTATTGGTTGGCTGCTCGCCGCCATATACATGTGCTCGTGGACAAACCCAAAACTTGGCAGCTCATAGTTTCTCCCACGGTCAAGGTAATTATCCTTATTGCACAGTGAAAAATGAAGTGATATATTTAGGAAGTGAGCCTAGCTCAACTGGTTGGGAGAGTGGATGTACAAACCCAACACCTGGGTTCAAATCCTCATGGAATCGAATTTAGGTTCCTATTTATACTTGAGGACCAGGCTATCCTGGTACTCATGCAATTTATCTTGAGGACCAGGCTTGATGTTTAATCAAGTTTAAAATCCTGGTACTCATGCTTAATGGCTGTGTGCATCCGTAGTTGGTGCACAGGCCGGGGAAGTGAAATTCTCCCTCCATTTTAAGGGGAGTGAGCCTAGCTCAACTGGTTGGGGGGAGTGGATGTACAGACCTGACACCTGAGTTCAAATCCTCACGGAAGCGAATTAAGGTTCCTATTTATACTTGAGGACCAGGCTCTCCTGGTACTCATGCAATTTATCTTGAGGACCAGGCTTGGTGCTTAACCAAGTTTAAAAATCCTGGTACTCATGCTTAATGGCTGTGTGCATCCCTAGTTGGTGCACAGGCCGAGGAAGTAAAATCCTCCCTTTATTTATAAATCCCCGACCCCTCCCGTGACCCCCGTGCGGCGGCGCACGCGCCGCACCGGGGTGTAGCCGCCGCGCCGTTCCAGGGAACTCCGCCCCGCCCCTCCCCCTGCCCGCCACCGCCGTCTCCGTCGCCAGGCAAAGTCCCGGCGGCGCGGCGGTCCTCGCATTCGAGATCTGGACGGCGGCGGCAGCGCCCCCTCGCCCTCGTCGAGGATGGTCACGGCGGACGACGGCGGCCAGCGGCCTAGGCGGTCGGCGGTGGAAGGTCGTAGGCAGGGGCGGCGCTGTCCTCCCGGCCTCAGCCTCCGGATGGTGATGGCAGGAGCGTGTCGAGCCCGATCTCGACCGTTTCCTGTCGGATCTGTTGCAGCCGGCAGCGGGATGGCTTCTGGGTTTGTCCGGCTTCACGAGGTCACCTAGGGTTGCGAGCCCAGGCATGGTGGTGGTGGGCTTTCTCCCCCGTCGGAGTTGGTCGCCTAGGGTCCCTATTGTGTGGAGATGATCACCTTCCTGAGGATGGTTCTTGATCTGGTCGGAGTGGGGAGTTCCGGAAGGCTCCGCCGGCGAATGTACCAGTGCTTCTATGCCTGCAGTTCGCTGGATCGGGTGGTATTCGGTCATGTGCACCCATGTTTTATTCCGACCGTTTGGTTTAGGAGGGAGCGCCGCGAAGCTCTGTCCTTTGTTGCCACCAGACGACTTTCGATCCATGGTGAAGTCAGAGGTGGAGAATTCATGAAGGCGAGGTTTGGAGATCTATCTATGGAGGTTTGAGTCGCCGTACAATTGAGGGACTTGCTTGGTGTTCTGGGCTAAACACAGTTGTATGTAAGTGGGAGCGGCAACACAAGTGACTTTCAGAATCTTACCTTTCAGGGTGAAAACCCAAGGTCTGGCCTTAGCTGGTTGTGCCTGGCAATGGCCTTGTTGAAGGCATTGTTTTGAGAGTGAGGATTATCTTCAGGGTGAAAATCTAGATCTTTGATCGGGCGACGACGGCGCTTGTGCACTGCTCCCTTATTGGAGGCGTCGCTTTTGAAGAGCCTGGAGTTTAGGTGTTGTATTGGTGGTGGTTGTACTGTTGCTGCTAGGACCAGAACACTGTAGCGGGTCTTTTATTTTTTTAGTTTTCTTTATCTTTTATTGGTTGTGTGCATCCGTAATGCCAACTGGGTATTGCGTTGTTGCAGAGGCCGGGTGTAATTGGTATCTCTTGATATTAATATATGCTCCTTTCCAAAAAAAATGAAGTGATATAAGTAGGAACGGTGTTAGTGTTTCTTATTGCTTCTCCTGTTTTTGTCAGGTTTGCTACTTTTTTTTCTTCGTATGTTTTCTATTTTGAAAGGTTCATGATGTTCTTAGGTAAATAATTTTTTCTTTTCATAGGGCTGGTGGATATTGTCCTGACATGAAGTGATAGGCGATGATAATATAGAAAAGCTGGATGTGTTGATGTTGTGCTGTATTGTTTTTTTTAGAACATGTTGTGTTGTATTGTTGTGTGCTATAGAAGCATGATTTTCTTTATTTGTGTTCAGCCTTCTTTGTGTTTCAGAGTGGCAGTGATTGTTGTATTGCATTGAAATTTCACAATGATAATGAAAGAATGTATCATGATCTAGGTTGGACACGTACTGTAGTTAAAGACACAAATTTCATGCTCATTATTAATCGTCGAATTGATGATAGAACTGTCATTTGCCCATGTTGGCCATTGAAGTATGACATAAGTACTCTAGAGAGAGTTGCTTTTTTCTCTGTAGCTTCATTTATAATGTGTATATTCAGCCAAAACAGAAATTATTTTGGGTGCGTTGATCATACCCCCTGTTTTTGCCTTGTCATACTTAATTTATTCTGTAGTACTTGTATTATCTGCTTTACTTTTCATTGTTGACCATGCTATTGGTGAATACAATGGATATTATGTTTGGTTTAAGATTTAGAGTTGGATGACTTCCAAGAATGTCTATTTTTTCCAAAATTCACAATCCTGCATTTCTAATTAAGGAATTCCTTTCCTAGATATACTACTTTTTCCTATCTATCATCATGATTAACATGATGAGATTTACTTCACAAGAATGTTCTTATTCACCTTTTATTCTTCTAAACTCATGGATTAATCCAATGAGTTTGATACTAAAGCATTTCATAGTTTCCTCATATCTTTGCTTAGTTATACCCACTACTCTACTATTGATAATCTTTAATCCAACAAGTAGTTCTTTCAAACTCCACTCATAATCTTCCTTAATCATCCATCTACCTTTCTTTAAAGCTTACTATCCTTTAAGATGGATAACACTACTTCCATAACTCTATGCTACACTAGCTTTAATTGAATCATAGTTTCTTACATTTACTCCAATAACTCATACTCCAACCTCACATTATATTACTGTGACCTATGATAACTACTCTAGAATAACTTACCTATACTAGGGTTTCAATCATGTTCTACCCACCAATATAACTTATACTTGATATAAGTATACAACATTGGTGAGCAAGGTATGATCATTTTAATCCTTTAATCATTTATATCTTAGATTTGTAGTTGGCTAAACAAGGTTTTAGCAATACAACCTTACAATTGTATTGAAATTATCTTCTTAGTATCTTTAGTTGGATTAAGACTATTATTCATGGACTATGCCCACTTGGTCTAATAGAAGTACTACTGGTAACTATCTTCAGGGTTCATCCTTGTAATCTTAATTACTACCATATGATTAGATAATATAAATAACTCTTCTATTTATCTAGGAGGGATTTAACTCCATCAATTATCCTGTTGATTGGATTCTTTTCAATCATTCCCATCCTATAGATGATTTCTAAAGCTAGCATTACTATTTACTCCTTCTTAGTTGTTTCTTTGTAGACACTTAATTATAAGCTATGTTACGATCAAGAGTTTGATGGGTTGAGAATGGGTGAATCAATAGTTGATTTCTCAACATTGATGAACAATAGATATTGGAATATAACTCAATAGAGATGATATGGATTGATATGGAAAGAAAGATATATGGTGAATAATATAAACTTAGTTTCTTTCCTACTCAATCTTACTTAAGAAGTAGGGTTAGGTATTACCATGATACTTATGGTATAAGCAGATGGAATTAAGATATAGTTGTTACATTCTTATTGTTTGTGTTATATCCTTAACTTGATACTCATGAGTGATTATAATTAATATTATGATATGATCACCTAGGGATCATATATAAATTATAATGTATTATGGTTTAGCTTTTATTACATTTGATCTATCCTTAGATCAAATCTCCATTATCCAAAGTAAGGTTTTAGCAAAGGTCATATTGAAACTTATCGCACTCAACTTGATGATCTACTTCAATTCCATCAAGTTAAGAGAAGCTTCAATCACTTTGACAAGTTTTGTTCAAAAGCGCGAAAATTATTCAGATTTTCTATGCATGAATGCAATGCACACATCTGGGTTCAGCTTATTTCTAGGCTCTAATGCTGGGATGTTACACTTTTCTTAAACCAAAAACAGCAAAAAAAAAACAAGCAACTAGCACTGCAACATCTTGTCAACAGATTAGTTCCAAAAATGTATAACAATACCTCAAAGTGTAGACAAAACATAAGAAAGTTGATACAAAACATGCATGGAGCATCAAAAATTATAGATATATTTACGACATATCAAGCATCCCCAAGCTTAACTCCTGCTCGTCCTCGAGTAGGTAAGTGATAAAAGAATAATTTTTGAGGTGACATGCTATCACATTTTTGATCAAAATATTTGTAAAGCATTGATAGCTGAGATCAAAGTACTCTAAACATGAGCATGAAAGACGTAGTTCTAACAATAAGACATAGCAACTATGTTGTAACATGAAAAAGGTACAAACAAAATATCATGAATAACAGTGCATTGAAAGACGTTTATTTGTTTCACATATAGAAAACATAGCAAGAGTAGTATTCAGCTTGTCCTTCATGGTGTAGCAAAACATAAATGCATAAGACACCTTCAAAATTCATAAGGTTGAATAGATACAAATAATTTAAGAACAAGCAATATCAACATTATGAATCAATCAATAAGTTTTGGGACAATGAACATAAAACTAAGAATGATAACTATGCTCTCTTAATTGGTTCATAAAGATAGAAGATGGAGACTCAACATAAAAGTAAAAAGAAAGGCTCTTCACAAAGGGAAGCAGGGATTTCAAGTTTCATAAAGAGCTTCCAAAAATTATGGTACTTTTTAGCTTTCAGCTCTCATTGCCCCTATCATAAGCATCTTGAAGTGATTAAGGTTAAAGTGAAAAAAATATGAAGTATATGCTTGACAGATCATAAGTTGGAAATCTCATGTCCCTTAAGTACGAGGGTCGTTCCTCATGCTACTCAATTTTAGTCACAAGCAAGTTCTTGTCATTGTAAGTATATGTTTATCATAGAGAACCACCAACGAGGTACCCCTTTCCCCATGACATAGGAGCTATCCCATATCAAAATGACAAGGAACAGACAATGAGCATCTCAGCAATCTTTTTATTTACCATGAGGATGGTTCTTTTTTTATTTTTCTCTTATATTTTTTCTAAAGATGCTTCACAGATTGCTCACTATGGTTATGCTGCAAGTTTCCACCATAATTAGGCATGGCTTAGGCTAGCCGCCCAGACGTTTCTCTAACACATATATAATACTCCATGGACTTGCAAGCTCCCTTTTTATTTCACACTGCCGACATGCATACACAAAAGATCATGATATCAACTGGATAATATGTACATGTGTTGAAAGCGTTCCCCATGACATCATGGTTCTGCTAACTCCCAACTTATAATTTGCAAGCATATAAGCAACATAGGTGACATAATGGTTCAAGTTTATTAAGTGCAAGAAGGTAAAGTGTGTTATCAAGTTCGTGAGAGCTTTAATCACTAATTTTCACCTAACAAAAGTTTAATTTGGAAAATAGATAAAAACATAAATATACTTGGAATGGTGTAACACACCATGCATAGGAGTTTATAGTGGACTCTTTGGAATAACTTGTATGTACGAGTAGAGCTTACTCAGTACAAGTGGAGGCTAGTAAAAGACTGAGAGCGACCAACTAAGAGAGCAATAATGGCCTATAATGGTGAGTTGCTTTCTAGTATGAGTAGTGTATTGGTAAGTATGATGCTTCTTGTCTGTATTCTTTTTATTGACACTTCACTCCATAAATCTTTGGACATGTTTACTGAGCTCAGTTTTCGCTTGGGGACAAACGAGGTCTAAGCCTGGAGGGGGGAGGGGATACGTCCATTTTGCATCAACCATTCTATATCATAAATTGCTTCTATTCATTGATATATTTCATATTAAGAGGTGATACTTATGTTATTTCATCCGTTTTTGCATTTTGGATGATTTTTGGAGGATGAACTGCTGAAGTCAGTATTCCGATGAAAAAAGCGGTGTTTTGATGCAATTTCGCGAAGATCGGAAAAATATCAGAAAAACTACAGAAAATTATATTTTTCCAGAAGATGAAGGATGCCAGAAGGGGGGCGGAGGTGCAATTAACTGATGAGGTTATGGGAGGCTCAGATGACTAATCAAGTGATCTGGTACTCTTTTGTATTTCGTACTACTATTTCTAGTTTATGCTTATCTCTTCGTATGACGGATTTAAAAATGTATGCTCATGTTTGTTATCATACCAAATTTTCTATGTTATTACAAGAAAAATTTACTAAATTTTTGTACGCTTAATTTTTAGCCCAGGGCTTTGCTTTATTCATGACTCCGCCACTGGCTACAGTCGTATGGCAAGAGGGCTACCAACGACTTATGTGTGATGTTGAAAGGATATAAGTATCAGCGGCACCGATCAACTCCTATGCATAAAAAATACGCACCGAGCAAATCCTGTAAAAGTGGCAAAATATCCAGTTTTCAAGTCCGTTTATGCGGTGAACTGGAAAGCAGTCAACGCTTGTCGAGTTGGAAATTTCAACACTAACCGCTCCGGCCGGCGCTGGCACTGGCACCTAGTGAGCTTGATTTCATGATAAGGGAGCTCGACTCCACTACGAATGTATGATTCCTACCGAGGAGATTCAATTCTGTGAAATTTCTGGGCACAATCCTTGATTCGTCGTCAATTCCAGGTGTCATAGTCAATCAGCCGAGCTTAGCAAGGTTGTCAACAAGGTCTGAGAGAAAATTGCAGATAACACCATGTTTTGTGGCATCCATTGCACATAACACACAAACAATTTTTTTGTTGCAGCTAGCACACCTTTTTGGCTAAATCGTTGCAGCTGGCTCAAATGATTCAATTAACATGTTAATAATTTCAGGCCCACCTAGCCCCACCACATCAAGGCCCGTATAAGGTAAGGAAAACAAGAAACCAACTCGTACGAGCTCAGCCAGACATAGCGTTGTGCGTGCGGCGGCGATGCAACTTGGCAACGGGGACGGCAGCGCAGGCACACCGGCGTCGAGCGGGATTAGTGCGGACGACCTCCTGCCTCCATACAGTGGGTACGTATCCCTCCTCCTCTCTCAAGTAGATGAGGCATGGACGATGCGGCCCGGCGACACGGCGGCACGGCAACGGCGGTTCAGGTGGATTTCGACGACCTCATCAATCCTTCGAGCAGGTATATTTGCCACCGACTTGCGCCCTCTTTCCCTTATTTCCCGTACTGCAGTTTTCTCGGTTTTGGAGGAGGCCCAAAGAACCCTAGGTTTGCTTTCCTATGAAAATTAGGCTTCAGATCGATGTACAATTGTAATCTTCTTCTTAGATTCAGTGTGTGAAATTGTCAGATGCAGTAATCATTATTTGATTGGGAATTTTGATAACATAAATTAGAGAAATTGAGGAGATTGTTTTTCTGTAACTGTACCGATTTTATTTGTCTCAATTATTCCTTTGGTTCACGGTAGTTCTGAGAAGTGACAATCAGTTTGTGTTTGTGTAGGTTGGAGTTAGCTGACATTTGGGACACACATCACAGTATCAATCAAACCGCAAATCATGGATACAATATGCGAAACAGACTTAGTTGTCAATAACATTAGCGAGGTTTACAACAACTACATCCGCGACCAAAGAAACAAGCCCTTAGTGACTATGATGGAGCAGATTAGGACTAAGCCTATGGCTATGTTTGCATCTAGGAGAGAGGGTGTAGCTGTCGCACAGTGGGATATAACACCTCATTATGTTGAAAATCTAGAGACCGAGAAGCGGTTTGCTAGGTGGTATACGTCGGTTAATGCAGGTGCGGTGACCCAGCATACCACTGCATGTGTAGTACACTATAGTCGTTGACATGACATCCACAGAACACCGTTCTGTAAATATCACATCCCTCAGAGTGGTACAACAGAAACTTTGCGGGTTCATATTACAAACATTCACACATTATTATTATTACAATACCAGAAGTTCAAGACTTCAAAAAGGTTCAACTTACAAACCAAAATATATAAAGTGTTCCAGCGGAATTTTAAAGTAGCAACTTCAACTAGGAGTTGAGCTCAGCAGCTTATTCTATATGGTTCATGCTGCTTGGCTCCGTCGGATACTCCTAACTAGGGTACTTAGTTTGACTCGTTGTCATCGACCCCATAGCGGATTTCGTAATCTACTCCTTCAACACCTCCTGATAGGTCAGGCTCCTCGTAGAACATATCTTCTTGGCATTCGGCTGCATACATAGGTGTGTCTTCGGGATCTTCAGAGTCTAAGCAAGGGATCAAATGAAAGGGTGAGTAACAGCGTTATCCAGCAAGTTCATTATATGCAAGGTGTGAAGTTTGATGCTCTATCTACCACCTCGGACTATAAGTCCTTGGCACTATAAAGTTTTTGTAAATCTTTCTTCAAAGATTAATTTTATTATGAAAATCTATGACCATTAGCCTTCACAGGTCGACCAGAACTTTCATGGAGTTCCTTTCCTGCCGCGTTCGTAGCTCCTTCCCGGAACAGGGAGTAACAAGTTACAATTCTTACACTCTGCAGAGGTGCGTTACTTTACCCATGAGAGATCAACTCCTTGTTGCACAAACCGGCGTACTTTCCCGTCCACAGTTCCATGATGTGGGGCCCAGTAGGTGATCCAAGCCAATCACTGCCGGTTTGTACAGACCGTTAGATGCCAGAACTATCATGGGACGTTGAGGGTTCCCACCCATATGCTGCATATCCTCTACGAATTATCAATTAATATGCACGCTACGAGTGATAACAGCCACAACCTGCACATCCGGCTACATGCGGAAGAAAGAAGATACAGCTGACTTCTCTGTCCCATTCCAAATCTCATGACTAACGCGTGATATACAACGCTAGAATCACTGAGGCCATGGGTTATTAAGTTCCTAACTGATCATTATTGTTGCAAATAGAACTGTCATGGTGGTGGCACGGCAGATGCCATGGGTAGGCTAAAGTATGGGGCCAATGGATGCTAGAGGGATCTGGGGAGGGAAGATGTAGTTGATTCTACACACAAACGACTAACGCAAAGATCTTTATTTCTCCTCTCTTGGGCTACAAGTGCTCCTTGAGCTGTTTACAAGAGGAGAAGATGAACTTTTACCAGCCTAACGGTACCAAATGAGTCGATGCCCTTCTCAGAGTCCAAGCCTCTCCTTATAAAGGGACGTCTTGGCTCGGTGGCTCCTCTAGGGCTGATGTGGCAAGCATATTCGAAGAATATGCTTGTCCCAATATAGTAATTCGGTGGCCTACTTTCCGTGTCGCCCTTCTAATGACGGCAAGGTCTCAGAGAACCCCGTCTGCACGCCTCAGGCTCCAGGACTGTCACCTCCGTGACCTCCCTCTGCCCTTCTGCCGCTCTGCGCCTTGTCCTTTGTGTTTGGATATGCTCAGATCCTTCATATCTTGTGGCTAGGGTTTGACTATGGGCACTTCCTTCTCCTGCAAGCTTCACGTCATTCGGTCCTGCCTCGCTTAACTCGGCTTGGCCTATCACCTGCATTCAGATTATTTGGGCTGACCCGGCCGACCTAAATAGTACGTCGGCCGGGTAACGCCTTGCTCTTCTCATAAGGGTCCTGCTCTCGCTTACCTCGGCCGACCTTTACAGGATTCAGCCGATTTAGACAGTAACTCGGAAACTGGATGGGGAACTTCCTTTTGTCTTTCCCCGTCCTGACCCTATCCGGGGTCACCTCCCCAACATTAGTCCCCGAAGCTGGTATGGTCCTGCCTATAACCTCGGTCGGTCCATATCAGTTTCCCAATACTCGTGTATCCTTGTTTCCGAGTTACTTTTCCGCCGTCCGAAGTATCCGTGTATCTTCTTGCGTACGCCTCATCCTACGTGTAACACTCATCATTGTTTCTCTAGTTTTTTGTTCCTATATAGTGCTCACTGACAGGCTACAGTGATTACTGCGCCTGTCGCGTCGGCGCTGCAACGCCTCGCGCACCGTTTCTGTCAGGGACCCCGATCGTCTTCTGCATTGTGTGGTCGCTGGTGCAGCTCCACTCATCCTCGAGCGATTACGCCTCACACACGATCTACACGGTTGGTGCCCGCACCCACGATCCCACTACCACGCCAAACCCTCACGGTTATAAAGGGGGCACAGGGCTAGAGGGTTTACTTTCCTCCTCCACTCCCCATTTCCCTTCTTCCTCCTTTCGCCCTTGCTCCTGTTCGTGCTCCCGCGGCCGTGCGCTCGTCGGAATCCTCGACGGTGAGGCCCCAATTCCTCTGCTCCGTCGACCTCGTCCCCGTGCGCTTGCTCCGGCGCCGTCGCCGGTGAGTTCTTCTGGTCTCATTGCCTAGATTTCCCTCTAGACGCGTCTTCCGCTCTCTAGATTTCCCGTGGCGGTTCCTTTTCTGCTCCGCCGCCGTTTTCGCCTAGGACCACGACGGGGCCTTGTAGTTCTAGGCTTTGCTCCGCCGCTAGCTGCTCCTCGGTAGATTCCTCCGGCGACCCCATGTCAAGCTCTGTCAGCGGCGCGCTCATCGAAGATGATGATGCCGCGTCTGGCCCAGAGCGGGGCTCCTGGCAAGGTTCTACCGTCACCCGCCGAGAGGTTGAGTGGTTGATTAGAACTCGACGAATTCCTTCCGAAGTAGCCTGTCGCTTACCTGGCAGCGAATCCTCTCCTGTTCTTAAAGAGGGTGAGTATGTCGTGTTCATGTCCCATTTCTCTCGCGGGTTCGGTCTTCCCCTTAGCGATTTTGCTAGGGAATTCCTTGATTACTTCGGCCTGCAGCCGCATCATCTTCCGGCTAATGCCATTGCTTCTCTGTCCGCCTTTATCTTGGCCTCGGAAGGATACTTTGGCCTCTGGCCGTCAGTGCATGTATGGTCCAAGTTCTTCCAGATCCGGTCCAATGTTGTTCCAGACAAATCCCTCCAGCCTTCCGAGAAATTGCTTACCCAGTGTGGAGCAGCGTCCATCACACCTCGGAGGAAATCCGAGTTTCCTCGCGTCGCTGGTCTTGAGTCATGCAAGAAGTGGCATAAGTCGTTTTTCTATGTCAAGAACTCTGGGAAGGAAGATAAGATTCGGCTTCCTGCTTTCTCCATTGTCTCCCCTTCCAAGAAGAACTGGACTTATAATCCCAGGAAGAGCCATGCTCTGGCCGAGGCCTTTGAGATTCGTTTGAAGGAGCTGATCCGCGCCGGGTTACGCGGCGAGGATCTGATGACCACCTTTGTCAGTAGCCGGATCTGCCCCTTTCAGCAACGCACGCATAAGCTCTGCTATATGAGCGGACCCCTTGATCCCAATCGAGTCTCAACAGTTGAGCTCGATAATTATCTTATTTTTAAGCGTGTCCGAGCTATCTTTAAGACGGAGATGCCTGAGGATTGGACCTGGGGACTGAAGCCGTTCACCCGTGGGAACCCCCCTTCCGAGGTAAGTTCATGCATTTACGTTTCGCCCCCCAATTGCGTTGGTTATTCCTTTTGCTAATTCCTTTGTCTCTTTTGTTGCAGAGATTTGCGAAGCAGAAGATTGAAGATGCCGAGGTTTTGGCCCTTCCGTGGACCGCAGATCGGAACACCCTGGACAGCGGGGAACCTGACTCGGAGGAGTTCGTTCCCAAGTCGGACCTCGCTCCGGCTCGTGCCCGTGGCAAGACCTCGGCTCACGAGGAGGAAGGTGATTCGGACGACGTCCAAATTCTTGAGGTAGTTGCCGCAATGCCTATCTCTTATGCATTTCCGGCTTCTACTTCCCCAGCTAATCAGGCCGGTCAGGTGCACGAAGCCGAGCCTCTTGCCTCCCAACCTCCTGCTACCTCGCCGAAGCGTGACGCTCCAAAGGGTGCCTCTGAAGCCGCCCCCAAGAAGCGAACTAAAAAGTCATCCCAGCACCTTCCAAAGCGTAAAACTATGCCTGGGGTTACTGGGTGAGTTACTTTTCATTTGTATTTCTTCTTTCTCTCTTTCTGTCTTCTGACCTGACTCTTTGTGCCTTTGCAGAGCTACTCTCTCTGTTAAGCCCAGTGGTCCTAGCATGACGAGTCATACGACTCGGCCACCTTCTCCTCCGCCTCCTGAAGATACTAGGGTTCCTAGTCCTGCTCGCGCAGACTCTCCTCCTGCTCCGAATTAGACGTCATCTCGCCAGGATGCGCCTGAGGTCTCTCCTGTTGATACCGACACAACTCGGCCAGTAGATATTTCTACTGAGCCTGCTGCCTCCTCCGTGAATCCCGAAGTTTCCCCCGAGATTCCTTCGACCCCCACAGTCTTTACTGCCACTCCGATTCCAGCCGAGGATACCACTATCTCGGCGCCCTCAGAAACCGTAATCCCTCCGACCCCCAAAGATGCCACTCCAAGTGCCGAGGTAACGGCTCATGCCGACGCCTCTTCTAAGGCAAGAAAGGTCGTCGTCACCAAACCTCCCTCCTCTCAGAAAGGGCTTGCCAGCTCTTCTCAGCCTACAATTGCTGATGCGCTGCGCAAGGGGGTTTCTTCTGCCAAAACTATTGTTACCATGGCCGCTGATACCCAGCTCGCTCTTCACAAGAGTCCCGCGGCGGCGGTGGCTACACAACACGTCCGAGGTAAAGTCCTGACTCGTACTGAGAGTGGGAACAGCCTCGGCTCGTTGGTTGAGTATGCCAACAATTGGAATGCTGCTGATCAGCTCGAGGGCAATCCAAGCAGTCAGCCATTTCAACTCTCCGACATCAGCAGTCGCTTACATCTGGCTGCCAAGATCGTTCTTGACAGCGATAAGATGAATGAGGTAATTGTTTTTATTGACGTTTGATTAGTCATCCGAATGATGCTATATATACTCTAGTCCCCGAAGCTTGCAACCGAATAATTTGTTATTCGTTTGGAAGTTTTATTAGGCTTTGCCTGGTTCAGTTTTGTCTTAGTGGTCGAATATCCAGCCACCTAGGTTCGAATTAAGCTTTGCTTAATTCGGACTTGCCCTAGTGTTCAAATATCTAGCCACCTAGATCTGAGTTAAGCTTTGCTTGATTCGGATCTGTCTTGGCTTCAAATATCTAGCCACCTAGATCCGAGTTAAGCCTTGCTTGATTCGGATCTGTCTTGGCTTCGAATATCCAGCCACCTAGATCTGAGTTATGCTTTACTTAATTCGGATCTGTCTTGGCTTCGAATATCCAGCCACCTAGATCTGAGTTATGCTTTACTTAATTCGGATCTGTCTTAGCTTCGAATATCCAACCACCTAGGTCCGAGTAAAGCTTTGATTGATTCGGATCTGTCTTGGCTTTGAATATCCAGCCACCTAGATCCGAGCTAAGCCTTGCTTGATTCGGATCTACCTGAACTTCGAGTATCTCATTGCTATTTATTTTGTTGCTTAGGTTGCGCATCATCGGCGGACCGCCGAATTCCAGAGGCTGCTTTTCGCACATAAAAAACTGCAAGACAAGTATGAGAAAGTCATTCCCGTGGTGAAGAAAGCTGGTAAGTTAACAAACTTTTGCATTGTCTCTAAAGTTCTTATTGTTTTGGACGTGAGGTGTTAGATCATCTTGCTGGTGAATAGGTAATATCAACAATCTTAATATCCGTCTTGAGAAGAAAGTCAAGGCCCTGGAAGGTTAGTTACCCTTTTTATTTACAGATTTCCATTCAGAACTTATACCTAGTTTCTTTTAACCCTTTTGGCTTTGGTATAGCCGAGTTACAAACTTTTGCAGCGTCACATCAAGAATGCATACCCATGCCTGATATGATGCTGCATTTTTTAGAACAAGCCGCTACTCACTCGGCGCAGCTGAAAGATAAAGATGACGAGATGATTCGCTTGCGCGCCGAGGTGGAGTCCCTCAAGCTCTCTCAGAAGTCTGAGTTAGAGAAAGTTGACCAGGAGTTCTCCGAGGAGAAGAATCGGCTAGCTCTGCAATTGCAGAGAAATAAAGAACTCCTCGAGGCTGCCGAATTCAAGACACGGGTGATGAGCGAGGAGATCACTCGCTTTGAGAAAACCAAGGGTGATTGGGCTCAAGATCTTCAGAGAATGCTGAGCTATAATCATCGTAAGCCTCTGACCGTGGCCGAGTTATCTTTTTCTCTTTCTTACTGTTGACCGATGTACCTTTATTTTGCGTAGACCATTTTCCAGAAGCTAAGCCCATGAGATCTAGAGCGGTGGTAAATGCTCGTGTGCGCCGAGGTGTTCCCGCTGATGCGAGCCCAGAATACTCGATGGAAGACTACTTGGTTGCCGTTGGCGCTACCGTTGGTCCGATGAAAATTATGGGCAGGGACTTGGTGCAGGCAGCCATCCGGGCCTATCATGTTCTCTGGCCGAATACTTCTGGGACTCCTGATATTGATGAGATCAAAATACTGGTGGAAAGATTGATGGCATCCCAGAACCAGTTAAATCTCTGGAGGGAATCCGCTGGACGAGCTGGTGCTGATATGGCGCTAACAGTCGTTATGTCATGGTATGAGGATATTTCCCTCGATACCTTGATAAATTTGCGCACTGGCTCCCGTTGGGTTGAGGATCCAGAATTCGTCGCTCGCTGACAAGCTCGTGCCTTCCAGCTTGTTGAGTATGCGGACGTGCATAACTGGATTGAAGGGCCGAGTTTCCTTTCTAACCCGGCGGATGAGGTCGAAGTTGAAGATGCCTCTGATGATAATTCAGCCGACCAGGACGAGGATGAGGGCGACTCGAATACTTCTGGTGATTCCAGCGCAAGCTCGGATGGCAATGGCGACGCGTGATCCTCCTCCAAAGGGACTGGGCATTCTCAAGCTCAAGTTGATGTTTCTCAACAGCCCCGAGCTTCCCCCGAAGTCGCTCCTGGTTCTGTGGAGGGCGAAGCAACTTCGGCCGAGGTGTCGTCTACCTCGGAGCGCCCAGTGCCTGACCAAGTCGCTGCCCCTTAGGTTTCAAAAACTCTAAGTTGTTTCTTATCCCCGGTATGCTGGGCGTATGATGTGTGTGAACCAATTGTCCGACTTTCTGTGTGGTATGAGCCTCTTTTTCCTTTTTCCGCTGAGGCACACATGGTTGTGATCTTTATTATTCTATTTAAACTGATCCTGTTTGTTTAAATCTTTGCTTTGGTGGCCTTCAATTTCTTAAGTTCGGATTGTGTGTTTGCCTTTGTCCTACTGTAGTTCGGCGTCTAATATTGCCTGACCTTGATAAATTTGACAACTCAACCATTGTGTTCTTGAATTCTATTCAAGTTGTAAATCTCGAAGCCCATATTTGGGGAGAGCGAAATAATATCGTTCTGGGTGCCGAAGTTTGATACCCATTTTTGTAACAAGGGACAATTATGGGGCAATTCCCTAATCAGTGCTCTAGAAATCGAGACTTAATACATCACTAAAAATGCGAAATAATATTGGGCAGTCCCCGAGTCATTGCTCGAGGTGCCGAGGTTTAATACATAACCCAAACTCAAAAACAAAATATGGCAGTCCCCGAGTCATTGCTCAAGGTGCCGAGGTTTAATACATAACCCAAACTCAAAAACGAAGTATGGCAGTCCCCGAGTCATTGCTCAAGGTGCCGAGGTTTAATACATAACCCAAACTCAGAAACAATATAGGACAGTCCCCGAGTCACTTCTCAAGGTGCCGAGGTTTAATACATAATCCAAATTTAGAAACAATATAGAGCAGTCCCTGAGTCACTGCTCAAGGCGCCGAGGTTTAATACATAGTTGATACTTCGTCCTGAAGCGTCGCTTTACAACGTGTCATAGATGACTCCTACGAGTAAAATGGACGAAGTAAAGCTATGTTCCATGGTCTTTTCGATTCTTCGCCGGCTTTGTCTGCCTTGTTCTTTTCTGGTGACTGAGCATCAATTAGGTAGTACGCATCATTGTGCAATGCTTTGCTCACGATGAAAGGTCCTTCCCATGGGGGTGATAGTTTATGCATGCCGGCCGTGCGTTGCACTAACCGAAGAACCAAATCTCCTTATTTAAACACTCTTGGATTTACTTTCTTGCTGTGATATCGTCGCAAGTCCTGCTGATAAATAGATGATCTTGATAGTGCCAACTCCCTGGCTTCTTCTAGCAGATCGACATCATCTTGCCGAGCTATCTCATTTACCTCAGCGGTTGTATACTGGGTAACCCTTGGCGAGTCATGTATTATGTCGGCTGGAAGCACGGCTTCTGCCCCATATACCAGAAAAAATGGTGTATACCCTGTTGACCTGTTTGGGGCAGTTCTGAGGCTCCATAGTACTGCTGGTAGTTCCTCAATCCAACACCCTGTCAACCTTTGCAGTGGTTCGACGAGTCGTGGTTTTATTCCGGACAATACTAGTCCATTAGATCTTTCTACTTGCCCATTAGATGCTGGGTGAGCCACCGAGGCGACATCTAGTCTTATGTGTTTTTCTTGACAGAATCTAGCGAAGGCTCCTTCAGCAAAGTTTGTACCATTGTCTGTAATAACACTGTGTGGGTAACCATATCTCAAGATAATATCTTTGAGGAATTTTACTGTTGTGGGCCCATCACACTTCTTTATTGGTTTCGATTCAATCCATTTTGTGAATTTGTCGACCATGACTAGGATGTGGGTCATCCCGCCCCGGGCCGGCTTGAATGGTCCCACCATATCTAAGCACCATACAGAAAATGGCCAAGTAATTGGTATCGTTTTTAACTCGGACGATGGCATATGTATCTTCCTGGCATATCTCTGGCAACCATTACATTTTCCACCAGTTCTTTGGCCTCTTTCAACGTTGTTGGCCAATAAAATCCATGCTTGAATGCTTTGGCCACTAAAGCTCTGGACGAGGCGTGATTCCCGCATTCTCCTTGATGTATATCTAGGAGGATCTCCTGGCCTTCAGCCGAATCCACACATCTTTGCAACACACTTGTGACGCTCCTTTTATACAGCTCATTGTTTATGATTGTATAAGCTTTAGCTCTTCTCACTATCTGTCTAGCCAATACCTCGTTATTCGGCAAAATCGCATCTTTAAGGAAAGAAAATATGGGTTGCGCCCATGTTGGTATGATTTTTTCCGGGGTAATCTCACTATTTATTTCCATACTTTCCGCCGACATAACTACCTCGGATTTTTCCATATCCATCCGTGCATCGGCCGGGTTCATTTTCGGAAATTCCGGGTTACATTCCTTGTCAATTTCCATCGGCATACTATCTTCTCTTAATTTTGCCATAATAAAGATGGATTCGGACTATGGTGATGGTGTTATTGACGGTTTTATAAGGTGCTCTAGGGCGATACCTGGGGGAATTGATTGCCTGGTTGATTCGAGTTTTGACAGCGTGTCTGCGGCGTCGTTTTCTGCCCGAGGTCTATGATGAAATTCACATCCATCGAAGTATCCACTGAGTTTTTGCACATGAAACCTATATAAGGCCATATTGGCATCTAGCGCATCCCAATTGCCTGAGACTTGTTGTACCACTAGATTGAATCTCCGTAGCATAAGATTCGGCGTATCCCAATCTCTTTTGCCACCTTCAATCCATGGACGAGTGCTTCATATTCGGCTACACTGTTTGATGCGAAAAAATGTATTTGCAGCACATATTTCAGCTGATCTCTTTTTGGCGAGGTTAACACTATTCCTGCCCCCAAACCGTTTCTCAGTTTGGGACCGTCGAAGTGCATCATCCAATAACTCAGATCTGGTAATGGTGGCTCATATTGTACCTCGGTCCAATCCACGAGGAAGTCAGACATGGCCTGAGATTTGATTGCATCTCGCCTATCGAATTGCGGAGCATAAGGTGACAATTCAATTGCCCATTTTGCTATTCGGCCACTTGCATCTTTGTTGCTCAATATGTCGGCTATGGGTGCTTCACAGATCACTTTGATGGGGTGCTCTTCGAAGTAATGTTTAAGTTTCTTCCCTGACATGTATACCCCATATGCCATCTTATGATAATGTGGGTAATTTTGCTTTGAGGCTGATAGTACCTCGCTTAGGTAATATACCGGCCTTTGTACTGATTTATCATCTTCAATTCGTTCCACCATGATCACAACACTTACTACTCTATTTGTGGCGGCTATGTAAAGTAACATAGGCTCTTTTGACAATGGAGAGGCCAGGATTGGCGCTGTGACCAACATCTTCTTCAATTCATGGAACGCATTATCTGCTTGTGGTGTCCAAATGAACTTATCAACTTTTTTCATCAGTTGATAAAGTGGTAATGCTTTCTCTCCCTACCGACATACAAATCGGCTAATCGAGGCTAGGCAACCTGTGAACTTCTGTATGTCATTTAGACATCTCGGCAATTCCATCCTTTCTACTGCTCTTATCTTAGTTGGGTTGGCCTCTATACCTCGGCTAGATACGAGAAAACCGAGTAGTTTTCCAGCCGGTACACCGAAGGTGCATTTTTCCGGGTTAAGCTTCATTCGGAACCTTCTCAAGTTCGCGAAAGTCTGCCGAATATCATCCAGTAGCGTTTTGCTTTCTTTGGTTTTGATAACCACATCATCTACATATACTTGTACATTTTTTCGTATCTGGTCATGCAGACATTTTTGCATACATCTTTGGTACGTTGCCCCTGCGTTACGCAGGCCGAATGGCATGGTGCGATAGCAATAAGCCCCGTACAGGGTAATAAACGCAGTCTTTATTTGATCGGCCGGATTTAACGGTATCTGGTGAAAACCAGAATACGCGTCTACAAATGATAACAGTTCACAACCAGCGGTCGAATCAATGACCTGGTGTATTCTAGGTAAAGGAAAAGGATCTTTTGGACACGCCTTGTTCAGGTTCGTGTAATCAATACACATTCGCCATACGATGGCTATATTTGGATCATCCTTCTTCTTTTCTACTAGCACCGGGTTTGATAGCCAATCCGGATAAAGCACCTCCATGATGAACCCGACCGCAAGGAGCCGAGCTATCTCATCCCCTATTATTTTTCTCCTGTCTTCGACAAAGCGGCGGAGAGGTTGCTTCACCGGCCTTGCTCCTGGCCTTACATTCAGCGAGTGCTCAGCCAACTCCCTCGGCACACCTTGCAAGTCCTGAGTTGACCATGCAAGGATATCCCGATTCTCAATGAGGAAGTTGGTGAGTTCGCTTTCCTATTTAGAATCTAGGCCGACACCAATGGTGACGGTGCGCTCTGGGAACTGCTCATCTATCTGGAACTTTTTTGTTTCTTTAGTTGGCTGGAAGGAGACACTTCCATGCGGATTGGCCAATGCCGGCATATTCAGTTGTGCCGACTGGGCGAGGGCCGCTACCTCCTGAATTCTTCTTTTTTCTCTTGCTATTACCAATGACTCGGCCAGGTTTGATCCGGCTGAAGCACATTCCATTGACTTCCTGTAATCTCCTGCTACTGTTATCACCCCTTGTGGTCCGGGTAATTTCATTTTCAAGTAAGTTATGTGGCAACTGCTCATGAATTTGGCCAATGTCGGCCGTCCGAGTAGAGCATGATAACAACTCTCTAGATCCACCACCTCGAACTCCAAATTTTCTGCTCTGCAGTTATCCCTTGTGCCGAATAACACATCTAGTCGAACCTTTCCAATTGGTTCGCATGAAATCCCTGGCACTATTCCATGGAACGTGGTTCTCGTGGATTGCAGCATATTCTGCGATATTCTGAGTTTATGCATTGTATCCTTGTACATGATATTGATACTGCTCCCATTGTCAATGAGTACTTTTGAAAATTTCACATTAATGCTCGGTCCAACAAATGTCGGATCTAGCACGAGTGCGTACGACCCTGGATTCGGCATTATTTTGGGGTGATCCTTTATGCTCCAAGTTACTTCCTGATCTGACCAAGGCACATATCTTGGTACTGCCGGCATAACTGCATTTACTTCCATATGCTGGCGCTATACACTTTGCCTGTCTTGCTGTTCTGTTGTGAACACGCAATATGATTGATGATGTTCCCTGTAATCATTGTGTCCATTATTTCCTGGGTTCGTCCTTCCATTTGGACCCTGATTTATCACTTGATGCATTGCATCTCTCCGGTCCGAGTTATCATACCTCGGGGGAGGAGGTGGTAACATTAGTTGCTGTGCATTTGCTCCAGTCAACTGCGGATGATGCTGCTAATTCGCCTAGTGGGAAGTTGCTTGCATGCCCGCCGGGTTACCCATTGCATTTTTCATCCAGGCGCATTGCCGAGTTGTATGATTGGCCGGCTTGGCCGGGTTTGAAGTATGAAACTTACACGGTTGATCTAACATAGACTCAAACGTGTACTTCGGCCTTTCCTGCCATGGTTTCTTCTGTTCTGGTGTCCACTGTCTCTTCCCTTCATTCCTTGGTGTCCATTACTGAGGACCATTCTTCTGCCGCTGATTGTTTCCGTGACTCGGCTGATCTTGCACTACCGCTGCCACCTGATTGGAGGCATATCTATAATCCGGTCTTTCTTCTATTCTTCTTCCTCTGAACTCATTGCGCCTCGATGACCCGGCCGCATCTCTTGCATATTGATCTTGATGCTCCCGATGATCTGCTGACATCAGTTCTGGTTGTGTCAGATCTCCGAATGCATACGAATCCGCTATCCTGATGGTTTCTGCCAAAGTGGTTGGCATATCTCTTTGCAATCGCTGCCACAATACACTGCCATAACGGCATCCTTGAGCAAACCAAGCTATCGCTTGTGATTCTATAACCCCCTCACATGAATTCCTGAGGTTACACCACCGAGTTAAGAATTCTCTATCTGTCTCATTCGGCCTTTGCTTGCACATGGCCAGCTGCTGCGGCCTGTTTGGCCTTTTGTAAGTACTAGTGAAGTTGCCAACAAACATCTCCTCAAAATCCAACCAACAGTTGATGCTGCCTAGAGGCAGATTATTCAGCCATACTCTGGCTGGTCCTTCCAGCATTTGCGGGACATATCTTACTGCCCACCGCAAGTTTCCACTTGCTATTTTTACAGGAGTGGCATAATCAATCAACCAATCCTGTGGTTTGGTGCTCCCGTTGTATGTTTTCGTGCCTCTTGCCAGCTGAAAGTTTGGCACTGGTGGCTCGCCCATGATCCGTGGTCCGAAACATGCCGGACCCGGTGGACCCTGCTCTTCTAACAACTCGGACCGGTACAGCCGGTCCAGTTATACTCTTGCATCACTTGACGACAAATCTCTGTACATAATTATTTCCTGCATTCCATAGTGGTTATTTCCACCATGAACCGCATATTCCATCTCGGAATAACGATCATTATACCTCTCATTCACCTGATTGTGGCAAGCTGGTATCACTTCTCTTTCCTGTCGAGGTTCATATCTCGGTTGAGGATTGGGAGGCGGTTCTCTCCTTCCTTCTGCCGGGATATTATTCTCGTGATTTCCTCTTCCGAGATCTCCATTACCTTGGCTTCCGCTGCCTTTGTTGGCACGGCCGGGGTTTCTTTCGCCACTGTTACCTCGGCTTACATTGCCTCTGTTTTCATTTGCTTTTCTGGCTACTGCCGGATCATATGGAACAATTTGCTTATTTCTTTTTCCCGAAGTTACCGCTCTGTCTTTCCGCGCATCGTTTCTGGGCGAGGATGCTGCTGCCACAGATAGGGCGGGTGCTGCACCAGCCGAATGAACCATTCGCGAGGCACCAGTCCTTGCCGGGTCTGCCCTGAGCATTTCTTCATTTTGCTGGTTCGCGATGCGCACCAGCTCATTCACTCTTTCTTGCTGCTTATGCTGGGCTTCGCCGGTCAGTCCTTCTAACTCTAGTGCAGCGGCATTTGCCGCTCTTAGGTTCTTTGCCGGGGTGCTATACCTCAACAGGCCTAGATCGACCGAATCTCCCTTATGAGTCTCATGCTCTTTATTGATATCATCCATGAGGTTTTTTCCTCTCAATCTTAATTCATCAACCCGATCGGGGGCGACATCAAGCTTATTTTCCCTAGCATATTCTCGCAGGGTCCTGTTTAAGGACTCCCGCAATGCCGACACCTTTTTTGCCTCTACCAGTACTTTTTGCCTGGTTTCTTCTAATTTTGCCTGAGCATTAGCCGGATCAAGTATCGGCGCTACAGGTGTAGTCAGATTATCTATAGTTGCCTGGAGAACATTCTCTGGTCTTTCCAGAGGTGGCCCTCTTACCCTCGGTGCCTTTGGGGTCGTCTCCTGCACCCCGGCTGGGTTAGCTGCTGAAGGATTTACCTCGGTGGGCGGTGGAGCTGTCTGCTTCGTGGCCACCTGCACACCCGTCGTCGGATCCTTGCTTGATTCGGTGCCTGCTGCTCCCGCCTGTACCCCGGCTGCGACCATCACCTCGACGCTGCTGACGGGGCGCTCTCCGCGCGGACGGTTTGCGGCGGTAAGGGGAGGCTCTCCTGCAACAATAACTTGGTGAGGGTAAACGCCGGAGGTGTCGACACCGACGTAGATCTGGTGCATGCCCAAGTTGATGAAGACGCCGTTGCGCGGAGGAGTTTTTCCCCTGAAGGTGCTTGCGTTATCGCTGACATAGTCACAGAGATCAATTCTCGGGACTAAGCCAGAGACAACGCGCTCGCCAGTGTGGATGAATTTTCCCGTCCGGATCATGACTCCAGCTAGCACCGCTGCTGTCCCCATGGTGGGCGCCAACTGTCGCGGTGGTGGCACGGCAGATGCCATGGGTAGGCTAAATTATGGGGCCAATGGATGCTAGAGGGATCTGGGGAGGGAAGATGTAGTTGATTCTACACACAAACGACTAACGTAAAGATCTTTATTTCTCCTCTCTTGGGATACAAGTGCTCCTTGAGCTGTTTACAAGAGGAGAAGATGAACTTTTACCAGCCTAACGGTACCAAATGAGCCGATGCCCTTCTCAGAGTCCAAGCCTCTCCTTATAAAGGGACGTCTTGGCTCCTCTAGGGCTGACGTGGCAATCATATTCGAAGAATATGCTTGTCCCAATATAGTAATTCAGCGGCCTACTTTCCGTGTCGCCCTTCTAATGACGGCAAGGTCTCAGAGAACCCCACCTGCACGCCTCGGGCTCCAGGACTGTCACCTCCATGACCTCCCTCTGCCCTTCTGCCGCTCTATGCCTTGTCCTTTGTGTTTGGCTCTGCTCAGATCCTTCATAGCTTGTGGCTAGGGTTTGACTATGGGCACTTCCTTCTCCTGCAAGCTTCACGTCATTCGTCCCTGCCTCGCTTAACTCGGCTTGGCCTTCACCTGCATTCAGATTATTCGGGCTGACCCGGCCGACTTAAACAGTACGTCGGCCGGGTAACGCCTTGCTCTTCTCATAAGGGTCCTACTCTCGCTTACCTTGGCCGACCTTTACAGGATTCAGCCGATTTACACAGTAACTCGGAAACTGGACGGGGAACTTCCTTTTGTCTTTCCCCGTCCTGACCCTATCCGGGGTCACCTCCCCAACAAGAACCCTAAGTTCTATTGGCCCATCATATCATCACTTAGGATGATACTTAAGATTTATTTATTTTGAGAAAATAATATTTCTTTCTCTATAATATAGATGATAACACACAATTTGCAAATACATTGATAAAGACTCTTCAAAGGACATGAGCAAGTGATGAACTTGTCTTGTGATCGCAAGGTAGTAAAGTCGGATGCTTTCGCTGGACCTTGAGCTTCTATGTCTACAAAACATCATTATTGCCTGGTAAGGACAATATTTAAAGAAGCAAAATGATTATGCAAAGTAATGTAGTGCATCATTTAGTTTTGTGTGTAGTCTCCCCCATTATTTAAATTATAAAAATTATTTTCATAAGTAAAGAATTTATAAATATTAATTATTAATATTTATTGAATATTGTATTCCTTATTTTCTTTCATTTTTTTTAAATTTTACTTATTTAATAATTCCTTTAAGAATTATCATTTTTCTTTTAAAAAATATATAAATTATTTGTTTAGTATTTTTATAAAATACTACAATATTGGTATATAATAAAAGTGATTTTTATTTATTTTTATCATGTGTTTAATTTTATAAAATTCCATAAGGAGTATATATTATAAAATTCTTAATAAAAATTATATGCCTAAAATTTTATTTCTTAATTTATTTAGATAGATTGAATTATTGTGAATCCAAAAATATTTTATTTATAATTTTTGGATTTTTATTTGATTTTCTAGAATTTATTTAAATTTAGGGGCATTTTGGTTTTTTCATAATTATTAATACTTCTTTTTGGTTGCTGGGCTGGCTTTGTCTAGCCTATTGGGCTTATTGGGCCGTTTTGGTCCAAATGGCTATGATCAAAAAGGGTTCCCGAAGGGGTACTGGCCCTATCGGCCCACTCACTCACTCTCTCTCTCTCTCAACCCCTCTTCTTCTCCTCCTCGACCCCGTGGTCGATGGCGCCGCCGTCGTGCGCTGCTTGCCGCCGTGGTCCTCCCTGGACGCGGTCGTGGTGCAGGGCAAGGTTGTCGACCATGCCCGTTCATCTGGTCCAGTTTGATTTGATCCTGAGGCCCTACTATGGCCAGGATAGCCCCCTTCCCGAACCCTAGGGTTTGGGGATGGTGCTGCTATCGCCATCGCTGATCCTCCCGTGGTGGTGTGCGGTGCTTGTGCGCTGCTGTGGCCGCCGTCGTGGCTGGTGCGGGTTGCAGCGCCCTATGGGTGCTCTCCTGCCGCCGCGAGCACGTCGGCCCTTCTGCTTCCTCTTCAATTCGCCAGCGAGGACCCCGGGTAAGTTGCGCCTCTGTCGATTCTAGTTCATCCTATCACCATGAATCCCTCTGTGTGTATCTAGTGGCTACCCCTGCCTAGTGCCTGTGTTCTGATTAGGGTTCATATCCTAATTAGGGTTCTTGTTCTAATTAGGGTTCATATCCCTCTGTTGAGCATAGATATGATGATTTGGATCTAGTGGTGATAATCTTGAGCATGATGAATAGCTGTTTGATGTGGATTATTGCTTATAGATGGCTTTGGTGATGCTAGTGACTTATCAGAGTTATTCCAGTGGTAATTTGCCATGATTCAAATGATAGTGCTTCTATGGAATTATTACTTGTGAAGGTTGTTGATCTGAGAATTTGCTACTGTCAAGATGTTTATACTGACAGTAGTTCTGTCAGTAATTGCTTACTGCATCTATAATGGTTGTCTTATATGAGAATATGCAGACCGAATATAATCATTACATGTTAATGATTTTCTGTAGATGTATAGATGAGTTTGATGATGATTCCTGGCATTTGGTTTCAGGAAAATGATATTTAGTGGCTTGCCCCCTTTTAATTTGTGAAAGCTAAGTAATGATTTGGATTAGCTTATTAGAACTTGTCCTTGTGATACCATTATAGAATGGCACACAAGTGATTGGGTCCTATTCTTGAGCTTAGCTCTAACAATGCTTGTAATTAATACTGGCAAAGATAAAATGAAAGCTTCTTTTAACCCCCCTGCCTATGATGTTGGTCTGAGGCATAGGAACTAGTTTCCTAATGATTGTCCCCGATAGAAATGTTCTGGTAGTAATACCATCTGCATATTCATGTGTCATAGTTGAGAGAATAATAGGTGTGCTAATGGTTTTGCATGGATCCATAAGATTTATGGATTCTAAGGTGCTACTCTTTTAAGAGATGTGCCCAGATTTCATAATCTTGCCTTTAGCTATATTGAAATATAAGATTTGGCTTTTGTAACCAGGATCAATGATGTTGGTCTAAGATCCTGGTTATACTTGTATGGTTATCTTGTGGTTATGACTTTAATTTTCAAAACCTTCTACGATGGATTCATCCCACTTGGATGAATACTGAGAGGTGAGATATACAACAACACATGAATCTATTATATTGATATGATAAACAGATCATGTGATGGTTTTATATAACTCACCACAACAGTGGGTTGTTGTTGTGGTTGTAACTTGTTGATCTGGTGGCCTGATCTTGCTGGCTTGATCTGGTCCTTCTCCTGTTTATGTTCCTACTTTTTACAGCTCCTAGAACTTGTCCTTGATCTTGCTATCCACCTTCTGGTTCCTGGTAGCTTGGTCTTTACCTTGCTATCCACCTGATCCACCCCCTCCTTATGTCACCATCCTGGTGGGATGATCAAGTGTGTTGTTGGTTTGGTCTGGTTTGGTTTGGTTTGGCTGCTGGTGCTTGATGTGTATGGGCAAGCAAATGATGTTGTGGTGCTTGCCCACGGCTGTGCTGAGTAGTTTTACTTGTGTGACCTGTTGTAGCTGTGCTGACAGCACACACCATGCATTTAGGTGTGTGTGCTGCTTGTGTGCCTACTGCACCCTTGTGGATATGCTCAGGGAATGATCTACCTTTTATCTGATTATATTTACCTGTCTAGTGAAACTTGCCCCTCTTGCTGTTTGGAGTTATTTGACTTATGGCTTAAAAATTATGAAAGATTTAGTTCTTTCATATTGGTGAAACTTGCCCCTAAGATTTACTCAGTGATGTAAAGTTGAACAGTGCATCACATTGTCACCACTGAGAGTAAAACATCCTAATCTTTTATTTTCTTTCTTTTAGTTTGTGATTTGTTTTGAAGGTACAAGACTTGAAGATTCAAGATTTAGATTAGTTTTTTTTCTTTATAGAATAGTCCCCTTGAAATATTTATTTTATTCTTTTTAAATAAAATGTACTAGATAAATAAAGATGTAATTGTACTCTTGTAAAGATTCTTTATTAGTTTTGTAATTTTCACTTTGTAACTTATTGATGAGTTGATTAAATTAGATGTATATTCATTTATTTAATTGTCAATATTATATAAAGCTTTTGGTACTTATGTATTGTTTCTTTATAAGTTACATTTTGCAACTTATTCATTGAATAAATATATGAAATAAATATTCATTTACTCAATTATGTAATATTATTTAAAGTTTGAGTTACTAAATATTATTTCTTGATTAATTATTATTCTCACACATAATCTTAATCCTTTTAAAAATATAAACCCAAATCTCAAGTTTGAATTCAAATTCCTCTCCCCAAAACACATAATTCATAAAGATCATTTTAAAGTTTATAACGATCATTCTTCAAGGCTATTCCTAAACTTAAAGAATGAAAAACTTTGATCACTTTAAGTTTTTATTTTGCGAAAAATTTACCCACATTTTTATAGATGAATGCATGCAATTGCACAAATTCCTAAATCTACCCTTCGTTGGATCCTAAATGCTGGGATGTTACAGCAGGTATTGGCATTTGGCAAGTTGAGACGTGTGTTGTAAACCTGAACAACAAAACATGTAGCTGTAGAAAGTGGGACTTAACCAGAGTGCCTTGCAAACATGCAATATCTGTAATCCATATGTGCACAGAGTTCCCTTAAGATCATATCAGTGATCTTTTTAAGAAGACAATGTATGAGATGATCTACAAGCCAATGATATTGTAATATCCCAGCATTTAGGACTAGACGAAGGGTAGATTTAAGATTTTGTGCATCTGCATGCATGCATCTAAAAATCCGGGTAAGTTTTTCGCCAAATTAAAAGACTAGAGTGATCAGAATTCTCACTCCGATGAATTAGGTTTAGTAACATTAGAAGGGGAGTGAGATAAATTTTGACATAACCTCTATTGTTTTCTGGAATTATGAGGGGGGAAATTTGCTTTATAATAATTAATCACAATAAGACAAATACAAGTATTAGAAACAAAAGTATAAAGATTATTTAAGATCAACATTACATTATTCTTTAACAATAAAAGAATAAAGGAAAGATTATAATAAAATAACAAAATGGAGAAAAGAAAATAAATTACATCAATGAAACAAATAAGTGAATAAATAAAATGGAAAAATGATTTACAATAATTAAAACAAGTAGAAGAATTCTTTATTAAAATAATATATATTACATTATTCTTTTACAATAAAGAAATAATAGGAGATGTATACAATTATAATAATATAAATTATTACATTACAATATCATTACATAATTTCTTGTTAGAAAAGAAATACTTTAATCAAATATATAAGTATTACATGGTTATTACAGAAGAATAAGAAAATTACAGTAATTCAAATCTAAACTACAATTCCTATATCTAGTCTTGATATTCCTAGATAATCTTTTGATTCCTGCAAAACAAATTAAATTGAAGATAAAACAAAAACCAAAAAAGGTTAGGGGTTAGTATTTGTGCTCTTAGTAGTAACAGTGTAATGCACTATTTTGTCACATCATTGAGCATATTAAAATGGGGCAAGTTTCACCAAATGAAATACTATCTATTCTTATTGCAAATTTTGCCTCATTACAACCTCATAGGCAGATGGGCAAGTTTCACCAATTTAGTATAAGGTAAAAGTCAAATAGTAAAACCATCAGCAAATATCAAGAGATTTTAACTTGATCTTGTCCATCTGGGTGAGGCAAGCTCACACACAGCTCACACACACATGCATGTCTATGTGCTGTCAACACAGGAGGCACTATGAGAGAGATAAGTACACACTCGTAGCAGGGGGAGTGCTATGCTGAAATTACTTCACCATAGCAAGAAACAGCCAACACAACCAACACAGATCAACCACACAGGCCATCCTTACATTCCCAGAGTTCATAAGTTTAACACCAAAACTCCATAGTGCACTACCGCCACATCACTGGCACCCTGGTTGCTCAAGGAAGCCATCCAAGGACACCAGGAGGAGGCCAGGAGCATAAGGAGTATACCAAGTGAGCAGCAAGAGGGAGAAGGCCAGGAGTTCAAGGAGGAGCAGGACATACACTAGATCTAGCAACAGAACAGAATCACCACAGCATCCACAACCAAGTCCTCTATCTCCACTACAAGCACCAGGTTGGCTACTAGAACCATGCTAGTATCTGTTCTTGTCAAATTAAAACAAGCATCAGTGGGGAATAGAGATAGAGAGCTCTCAGTATAGTGTAGAAGCGCTACACTAGTTCATCCCAGAGCTATTCAAAGCCAACAAGTATTTGTTCTTATTTTAAATCTGGCCTCAGAACCACATCATAGGCAAGGGTTGGACTAAATCTTAGTCAAGTAAATTTTAGTAGATCATATAGTTGATCTAGACAACTTTGCATCCTCCAAAGAGGTACCACAGCAGCTAGATCATCTACAAAAGCTACAAATCTTGCATACAGGATATAGCCAAAAAATCAAAGCATCAACTTTATAAAAACTTAAGCAATCTAAATCATTTTCCTAAGTGATGGTCACCAGGAATGATTTCATCCATTCAAATATTTGAGTCTCAGCCTTATGCATCATTTACCAAGATCACATATTAAGCTTCAGCATCTAGATCATCCAAACTAGAGGATATCATTTTTCCACACTCTACTTGGCAAGCTTAGCTTATACAGTAATGGAGATAACTGTGTACCATCCTAAGGGAGGCATCATAGTGATATCATTAGTGAATCTACAAAAGCCACCAACATTGCTTACAAGACACATCCATACAAGATTAATCACTTTCCTAGACAAAAGAATTCTAGGAATCATTCTTTAAATTCTGATCTCTCTGTCAACCTGGACAGGCAATAAGATCAATCATGATCATCATTTTAACCTGAAAAATATCCCATTTTTACTGCCATATCTAACATATATAATGTTATAGAAAAACTACTTCCTAAAGCAAAGCTTCAGCAAGTTAAGAATCAGAACATTAAGATTGCAGTATACATTTAGAATCCAAGGAATTATATCCAAACCATGTGTTTGAATCCAAATAGTGCCACTGTATAAATTTAAGCAGGAGCATTGTAGTTCCAACTAAACTAACCACCATCAAAACATGGTGAACATCCTCTCAGTATCTTAAAGGGAAATCCAAACCACAAGTTGGCATACAGGATTGTAGAATATGAGTAACCATGCATGATAGAGAATTTATATAAGCAGAAAAGTTCCATATTAGTCCTTATCAAGACTACCAACATTAACAACAGTACCCACGGTGAGGTTAAGTTCCCCACTACACTATCAATGTTAAGCCATCATGATTAACCCAAATCATTTATCCATAGAAAAACAATTGAAGATAATTGAAAGTATCTTTTAAGAAAATCTGTGAAAAATCCTTTTATCCCCATATGTCACTGTCAGAGCCATAGCACGAATGTCTGATCATTTTCTTAAGGCGGTACCACTAGATATCATCTTTGTTTATTCAAAATAGAATTCCAACTACTGATAGTATGCAAATCAGAGGCATAGTAGAATATTGCTTAACAACTCAATCATCAATAACCAACAAGGGGCATCCATCCATCACCATGATATGAACCTGCGCAGAATAATGAATAGGGAGGAGAGGCAAAGTAAGGACGCCTACCTTTGGCAAGCTACTGCTCGCCGAGGAGGAGGCAGACTGAACCAAGCAGCGGCACAGCGGCACAAAGAGCACCAAGTGCTAACCCCTCGCCGAGCTGCGCCGAACTGCAACCTACGGCAATTCGCACCACCAGCTCGTCACCGCAAGCAACTGTGGTCAGCGGCCACGAGCACATCACCACACTGCTAAAACGCCAGCAGAGCAACCAGAGAAGCACCGGAGCACAACACCGCCAGGGAGCCATAAACCCTAGCCACCTCAGAGAAGATAGTATGACCAGGTAAGGGCTCAAGCGGTGAATCGGATTGGACCAGTCGATGTTGCATCGTCGACTGTGTCAGCAACCACAACGCTATCGGCTGGGAACGCTGGAGCTCACCGGAATCAAACAGCAAAGGCGGCGGAGCATCCCCGTCGTGGAGAAGAAGGAGGCCATGAGAGAGAGGAGAGGGGATCGACTGGATCATGTTTGACCGACTTGGTCGACCGATTCCAGGAGTGTAGCCCAAATGAATGTTGGGTTGGGTATTGGGCTAAATAGTCCCAAGAACTAGGCCCAGTTTATATAATAACAAAAATGGAAATTATTAAAATACCCTCTACACATTTTTTAAGCTCTAGAAAACCTAAAAATATATTTAATATATCAAAATATTTATTAAAATAATATTCACTTAAGAAAAATATAATCATATTTATTTAAGTTGAATAAAATACAAATAAATATTAACAACCTTAAACATCTAAATGAAATTTAATAAATTTAGAAAAATTTCCTAAAAATAAATAAAAATCATTTTTAGGAATAAAAAGAAATCTCTTATCTCATAAAAATACTCAATTGGAAATTTTACAATTAAAATATGAAGCAAATATTTAAAGACATTAAATAATTCATTTTTATAAAATAAAAATAATGATAATACCTAAAAATAAATAAAATTCATTTTTAATATTTCAAGCAAGTATATTTACTAGAAAAATACTAAGTATATTATTATAAAAAAACATTTTAAAGTTCCTAAATCATGTAACTTAATTATCTAAAGAATTAAAACAATATAGCTACTTTGTTAATTATTTAAAACTCTTTCTAAGTAAGAAATGATCTTATTAAAACATAATCCTTTGACTCTAAGTAGTCTAAACCATAATTATAATTTAATATAAAATCTAGGTGCAAACAATTAACTTTATAATATTCTTTTAAAATCCTTAACTAACTATAAGTCAAGGATTTACAAAGTTATTCTTTGCAAGTCATTAACAATTCATAAATAATCATATTTATCAAACTTGAAATTCACTAAATAAATTATAATAAAATCCACCTATTTTTCTTTATAACGAAACATCTCATAGAATGACTTACCAATATTACACATGCTAAATTTAAATCTTTGAAACAAAGTTCCATAACCATAAGATTTCATATTTAATTATGCTTATGAAAAACTCTACTTAAGAATGCTACAATTGTTATATCTTATGACCAATTACATTTTTATATTTTACTTTAGCCTAAGATATCTTAAGCTGGACATACAATAACTCAAATCAATTAAACCTTATTACAAAACCATGGCTTCCATCCTATTAATCTTCAAAGTTGAGTAACTTAACATAAATAATATTTTCTTCAAATGTTATTCTTTTTGCCACTTCAAAATAAACACTATACAATTTCTTTAAAGCCATGACAACATAAAACATGAATTTTGTAATAATTACATAATATCATGGAACCATAGAATTATATTATAATTGTACTTTACTCTTCATATTTTATATATTTATCTTTCTTATGAAGTAAACTTAAACTAAAGAAAATCTTAAATAAATCATAAATATATCTCACTGGTAATGATTGAAGAATTACTTGGGATTTTGCATTATGCATCTCATTACTTATGCATAACAGCATATTGCTTCTTTAAACATTGTCCTTACCGGGCAATGATGATATTTTTGTAGAACCCGAGGTCCAGGGTCAAGTCGAGACATTCGACTACAATACTTTGCTATATCAAGGCAAGTTTACACTTGCTCATGTCCTTTGATTATTTTCTGTAAAGTAATTGCAAATTGTGTGTCATCACCTGCATTTCAAAAAGTCAAAAACACTATTTTCATAATTTACTTACAGTATCGGTTACTGATCCAGGGTGATCAGCTAATCTATTAAGACTGGCAGTTGGGATACCACTGCATAGGAATGTATCATCTAGGACCTAACAACCAATGTCGCCAGTGATTATCGCGCCTTATATTACGCGTTAATTATGAGATTTGGAATGGGACGGATAAGTCAGCTCGATCGGCTCCCTTTCGCATGCATTGGACACTGTTCTGGGAATTTGTGAGTTGCAGATCGTGGGTATAGCCGTTTTATACGGGGAAAGGTCTAACGTGGATCTGGGCTTACAAAAGACAGATTACTAGTGTTAATGATTGTTGTGTGTAACCAACTAAGGTATAGCCGTTTTATACGGGGAAAGGTCTACCTTGAGTTTGGGCATACAATAATTGTGGTGTATGTGGGGTCGCGGAGAAGGACAGTGATCAGCTTGGATCATCTACTGGGCCCCACACCATAGGAAGTGTGGACGGGAAAGATTCGCCCGGTTGTGCATCAAGGATTTGATCTCTCATGAGTAAAGTAACGCACCTCTGCAGAGTGTAATAACTGTAACTTGTTACTCCCTGTTCCGGGAAGGAGCTGCGAACGCTGCAGGAAAGGAACTCCATGAAAGTTCTGGTAAACCTGCGAAGGCTGACGGACATATCTTTTCAGAATAAAAGCAACCTTTGAAGAAATATTTACAAAAACATGCATTGCCTATGACCTATGGTCCGTGGCTGTAGATATAGTGCATCAAACACTCCTTTTTAGTGAACTTGCTGAGTACGCTCGTACTCAACGCATCTTCTTAACCCTTGCTAGATTCTGAAGACAATAACAGTCAGGAAGAGGAAATACTATATCCAATTGAAGACCAAGAAGAATTCCTCTATGAAGAACCAGTAGTATCCGGAAACGTCGAAGGGAAAAATTACGAAAACATCTATGGAATGGAGACCGACGTATCTGAAGTGTAGATGTATCATATATAGTGACCTAGTCCAATAGCATAGATCTCTATCCCCTATCTATATTAAATCTCGTATAAACCTTAAAGTTTAGTTTGGTTCTTTATCTTGCTCTCAGAATTATTATAGCTTAGCCCTAAGTCATTGGGATACCTCTATGGACCTAGGAGGATCTCAAAGTCGTCATGTAATTCTGGTTGTAATAATGATAATGTATAATGTGGACCCGCTTTGTTTCTGTTGTACCACTCTAAGGATGTAATATTTGCGAAATGGTACTCTGTGAGTGTTATGTCTACGACTATAGTATACTATAACATGTTGTGGTATGCTGGGTCGCCACAGCTGGTATCAGAGCAAAAGCTTTGACCTTAGGTTGGAAACCTATTAAATGAGGTAGAACTTGTAGGAAGTATGTTAGCAACAGTAAAGAGTTCTCTAGAAATATGATGAGTATTCACTTGAGAATTACACTATCATGTTTCTTGTGCGATAATTCTTTATTATGATGCAAATTGGGGTAATAATAATAAGTTATAATCTAGTAGGACAATTATAATCTCTTATCTACAGTGAGGAATGACATCTCGATACCCAAATCGGAATGTCCTAGTGATGTTCAAGTGATATATAGGACTATATAGAGGATTAGACAAAAAAATTGATACAACTTTTATGGAGTAGGGAGTTGCAAATCTCGACTTTCTGTCAAGGTTTATAGTTTCCAAAACGGGAAAGTGTTAGTAAAGTACTGTATAGTGCTTATCTTACCAAAGCGTTGAGGATAAGATAAGTAATGTCATCGGGGAAGATGAGATGTATGGCGGCGATGTATCAAATTGCAGTTTCAGAAGCAATAATTAGGCTTCGAAAATAAGAATCGAAGGAAATTAGTAGGTAGTACTCTTACTACTATACCTCAAGATTCTATAAATGTGGAACTTAAGTTGGATCATGTTGCATTCGTGCAGATTGAATCTACTTGAGCTGCCGAATACATAGGTCATAATTGGACATTACTCAATACCTATCATGACACACATTAAGGTTCTAGTCCAGGAGTTGGACACAACCTTGAGGATTAGGTTGATCTTACTAAAGCAGTAGAATGCAAAAAAGGGAGTCAGATAGGGAAGCTAGGCATTTTAGTATAGTGTTCTCAAAAGTGGTGTATGAAGAGAATGAGTTTGAAGGACCATAGTCTGAAACATGTGCCTATTATTAAAATGGGCCTTAGAAACATGTAGGCCTTGGACAAGTATAGAGTAATACGGGAAACTTAGGAAACATTCAATCCAAGTATTCCAGTTTGGAATCACGATGGATGGGGAGTAGAATCTTACACTGGAACCAGGGAGAATCCTATACCCTGTGATCCTAATAAAGGAATAGAAACCAGTTAGGTTAGCATGGAACCTATGATCCATATGGGGGTAGTACCAATCATGTTGACCTGGAAGAAGGCACTAACAGTTATTACCTCTATAGGTATGACTGAACCAAGAAAAAACATAGAATATATCTTACTTTGAAAGTGCATTTGAAGGTGGACATGAGAATTCCACGAAAAATCATGCATTTTCTAGTCATTTTTCAATGGCTAACCTCAATCTAAGTACTTCTAATCAAGAGTGCACACCCTCTGGATGTTTATATACTCCAGAAGGTAGTTGTCGGACTTCACGTCATCATGGACGGAATTCCAGGAAGTACTAGAAAGAGAGAGAAAAGTAAGAAGAGACAATCCATAGAAGTAAAGGGCTTAAATGATGTACATAACCAGTAATGTGCATCGTAGTGTTTGAGAGGCATGACCTAAGAAGTGAGAGCATGCTCATACGAGCAAGCAAGTCCTTGAAACATACAATTAATGTACTAAGTGAGAGTCAAATCATAGTTGTGAGGATTGTTTGTAATAGTTTATAAAAACCATGTATAATACATGGTATAGGTTTGGTTGTTATTTGGATTTGGTTCTTGTGTGACTAGCACTGTGCATAGAGTTGAGATCAGAAAACATATGCATGATGTAAGTATGAGTATTCGCTTTATGTAACAGGACTAGAGAGGGCATGGATACAGGAGTAGAAGCTCGGTTTGAAGGACAACATTTGGAGCAAGAAGCTAAGCAGAGGGAAAGCAATATGGATGTAATTGCAACTGGACCATCAACTTGTCCGTTGACAGAGGAGAATTTCATGCAATACATGCAAATAATGCAAGAGTACCAGAATAAGTTCATGCAGGAAATACTCAAACGAATTAGACCCGGAGAGGAAAACAAAGATATCAAAGTAAGTCTTTCTGATTTCCAAAATGTCAAACCAATCCCTTTTGCATCTGCATCATAACCTATGGATGCAGAGGATTGGCTGATGGATACAGAAAGGAAACTTAAAATAGTAGGATGCAATGATGAGGAGAAGTTACGTTATACAACATTTCTTCTATCCGGATCTGCCGCAAATTGGTGGGAGAATCAATTAGCTATGCACACACCAGAAGAGATATTCACTTGGGAAGAATTCAAGCAGAAGTTTCGTGAGTATCATGTTACAGAAAGCATTATGGAATTTAAGAGGAGAGAATTCATGGACTTACGGCAAAACGATGAAACTGTGATGAAATATATTAGCAAGTTTAGTCAATTATCTCGTTATGCAGTTGATGAGGTAAATACGGAGGAGAAGCGCAAGAAAAGGTTCTTGGAAGGACTAAACCCTTATATGAACATGAAAATACGAGGGGCTGCAATACGACGTTTCCAAGAGTCGGTTGATGTAGCAATTACTTTCAAGGATGATTACAAGAAGCTATTGGAAGAGAGGAAGAAATTAGACAAGAAAAGAGCTAAAAGGGAACTGAAGAAGTTTCAATTTACTAAGTCAACATCAAACTTAAGTTTCATACCTAGATTCATATCCACAAGTGATACATCAAAGTATGAGGCACCAAAAGGAAAGAAACAAATCATATGCGGTAAGTGTGGAGCATTAGGTCATATAAGGAGGGATTGTTGGAAGACCGGAAATGTGTGCTATAGGTGTGGTCTGGAAGGACATAGGAGATCTGAATGTACCAACAAGATGGATACTCGAGGAGTAAAATCACCATCAAGAGGTGGAAACGTCGGATGGAACCACATCAGCAAGGCTATGATAGGTATGTTCAGTATCAATAGTTTTTCGTCAATAATGTTGTTCAAGAGTAAAGGTAATCTCATGAAGCTTCGGGAGGAAGTATAAATTAGCATTAGGCATTAAAAATAACAGAATCAAGGTTGAGGGTAAACTCAAGGAGTACTAAGTTTATTAAAAGCATTACTTTGGAATACAAGAAACTGGGAGGAAAGAAGAAAACTCAGGACAAGACTATCGGAAACCTTCTTGAAACAAGAAACCATAAACTACGGGACGAAGTTTAATTTAAGGGGGGAAGTCTGTAATATCCAGCATTTACGACTAGACGAAGGGTAGATTTAAGATTTTGTGCATCTGCATGCATGCATCTGAAAATCCGGGTAAAATTTTCGCCAAATTAAAAGACTAGAGTGATCAGAATTCTCACTCCGATGAATTAGGTTTAGTAACATCAGAAGGGGAGTGAGATAAATTTTGACATAACCTCTATTGTTTTCTGGAATTATGAGGGCAGAAATTTGCTTTATAATAATTAATCACAACAAGACAAATACAAGTATTAGAAACAAAAGTATAAAGATTATTCAAGATCACCATTACATTATTCTTTTATAATAAAAGATTATAAAAGAATAAAGGAAAGATTATAATAAAATAACAAAAAGGAGAAAAGAAAACAAATTACAACAATGAAACAAATGAGTGAATAAAGAAAATGGAAAAATGAATTACAATAATTAAAACAAGTAGAAGAATTCTTTATTAAAATAATATATATTACATTATTCTTTTACAATAAAGAAATAATAAGATATGGATACAATTATAATAATATAAATTATTACATTACAATATCATTACATAATTTCTTGTTAGAAAAGAAATACTTTAATCAAATATATAAGTATTACATGGTTATTACAAAAGAATAAGAAAATTACAGTAATCCAAATCTAAACTATAATTCCTATATCTAGTCTTGATATTCCTGGATAATCTTTTGATTCCTCCAAAACATATTAAATTGAAGATAAAACAAAAACAAAAAAAGGTTAGGGTTTAGTATTTGTGCTCTTAGTAGTAACATTGTAATGCACTCTTTTTTCACATCATTGAGCATATTAAAACGGGGCAAGTTTCACCAAATGAAATAGTATTTGTTCTTATTGCAAATTTTGCCTCAGTACAACCTCACAGGCAGATGGGCAAGTTTCACCAATTTCGTATTAGGTAAAAGTCAAATAGTAAAACCATCAGCAAATATCAAGAGATTTTCACTTGATCTGATCCATCTGGGTGAGGCAAGCTCACACACACATGCATGTCTATGTGTTGTCAACACAGGAGGCACTATGAGAGAGATAAGTACACGGTCATAGCAGGGGGAGTGCTATGCTGAAATTACTTCACCATAGCAAGAAACAGCCAACACAACCAACACAGATCAACCATACAGGCCATCCTTACATTCCCAGAGTTCATAAGTTTAACACCAAAACTCCATAGTGCACTACCGCCACATCACTAGCACCCTGATTGCTCAAGGAAGACATCCAAGTACACTAGGAGGAGGCCAGGAGCATAAGGAGTATACCAAGTGAGCAGCAAGAGGGAGAAGGCCAGGAGTGCATGGAGGAGCAAGACATACACTAGATCTAGCAACAAAACAGAATCACCACAGCATCCACAACCAAGTCCTCTATCTCCACTGCAAGCATCAGGTTGGCTACTAGAACAATGCTAGTATCTGTTCTTGTCAAATTAAAACAAGCATCAGTGGGGAATATAGAGAGAGCTCTCAGTATAGTGTAGAAGTGCTACACTAGTTCATCCCAGAGCTATTCAAATCCAACAAGTATCTGTTCTTATTTTAAATTTGGCCTCAGAACCACATCATAGTCAAGGGTTGGACTAAATCTTAGTCAAGTAAATTTTAGTAGATCATATAGTTGATCTAGACAAATATGCATCCTCCAAATAGGTACCACAACAACTAGATCATCTACAAAAGCTACAAATCTTGCATACAGGATATAGCCAAAAAAAATCAAAGCATCAACTTTATAAAATCTTAAGCAATCTAAATCATTTTCCTAAGTGATGGTCACCAGGAATGATTTCATCCCTTCAAAGATTTGAGTCTCAGCCTTATGCATCATTCACCAAGATCACATATTAAGCTTCAGCATCTAGATCATCCAAACTAGAGGATATCATTTTTCCACACTCTACTTGGCAAGCTTAGCTTATACAGTAATGGAGATCACTGTGTACCATCCTAAGGGAGGCATCATAGTGATATCAGTAGTGAATCTACAAAATCCACCAACATTTCTTACAAGACACATCCATACAAGATTAATCACTTTCCTAGACAAAAGAATTCTAGGAATCATTCTTTAAATTCTGATCTCTCTGTCAACCTGGACAGGCAATAAAATCAATCCTGATAATCATTTTAACCTGAAACATATCCCATTTTTACTACCATATCTAACGGATATAATGTTACAGAAAAACTACTTCCTGAAGCAAAGCTTCATCAAGTTAAGAATCAGAACATTAAGATTGCAGTATACATTTAGAATCCAAGGAATTATATCCAAACCATGTGTTTGAATCCAAATAGTGCCACTGTATAAATTTAAGAAGGAGCATTGTAGTTCCAGCTAAACTAACCACCATCAAAACATGGTGAACATCCTCTCAGTATCTTAAAGGGAAATCCAAACCACAAGTTGGCATACAGGATTGTAGAATATGAGTAACCATGCATGATAGAGAATTTGTATAATAAGAAAAGTTCCATATTGGTCCTTATCAAGACTACCAACATTAACAACAGTAGCCACAGTGAGGTTAAGTTCCCCACTACAGTATCAACGTTAAGCCATCATGATTAACCCAAATGATTTATCCATAGAAAAACAATTGAAGATAGTTGAAAGTATCTTTTAAGCAAATCTGTGAAAAATCCTTTTATCCCCATATGTCACTGTCAGAGCCATAGCACGAATGTCTGATCATTTTCTAAAGGCAGTACCACTAGATATCATCTTTGTTTATTCAAAATAGAATTCCAACTACTGATAATATGCAAATCAGAGGCATAGTAGAATATTGCTTAACAACTCAATCATCAATAACCAACAAGGGGCATCCATCCATCACCATGTATATGAACCAGCGCAGAATAATGAATAGGGAGGAGAGGCAAATGAAGAACGCCTACCTTTGGCAAGCTACTGGTCGCCGAAGAGGAGGCAGACTGAACCAAGCAGCGGCACAAAGAGCACCAAGTGCTAACCCCGCGCTAAGCTGCGCCGAACTGCAACCTACGGCAATCCGCTCCACCAGCTCGTCACCGCAAGCAACTGTGGTCAGCGACCATGAGCACATCACCACACCGCCAAAACGCCAGCAGAGCAACTAGAGAAGCACTGGAGCACAGCACCGCCAGGGAGCCACAAACCCTAGCCACCTCAGAGAAGATAGTATGACCAGGGAAGGGCTCGAGCGGTGAATCGAATTGGACCAGTCGATGTTGCGTCGTCGACTGTGTCAGCAACCACAGCGCTGTTGGCTGGGAACGCCGGAGCTCACCGGAATAAAACAGCAAAGGCGGCGGAGCATCCCCGTCGTGGAGAAGAAGGAGGCCACGTGAGAGAGGAGAGGGGATCGACTGGATCAGGTTTGACCGACTTGGTCAACCGGTTCCAGGAGTGTTGCCCAAATGAATGTTGGGCTGGGTATTGGGATAAATAGGCCCAAGAACTAGGCCCAGTTTATATAATAACAAAAATGGAAATTATTAAAATACCCTCTACACATTTTTAAGCTCTAGAAAAAATGTAGAAAATCCTAAAAATATATTTAATATATCAAAATCTTTATTAAAATAATATTCACTTAAGAAAAATATAATCATATTTATTTAAGTTTAATAAAATACAAATAAATATTAACAACCTTAAACATCTAAATGAAATTTAATAAATTTAGAAAAAAATCCTAAAAATAAATAAAAATCATTTTTAGGAATAAAAAGGAATCTCTTATCTCATAAAAATACTAACTTAGAAATTTTACAATTAAAGTATGAAACAAATATTTAAAGACATTAAATAATTAAGATATTTTATAACAAAATAAAATAAAAATAAAGACAATACCTAAAAATAAATAAAATTCATTTTTAAGATTTCAAGCAATTATATTTACTAGAAAAATACTAAGTATATTTTTATAAAAAAACATTTTAAAGTTCCTAAATCATGTAACTTCAATTATCTAAAGTATTAAAATAATATAGCTTCTTTGTTAATTATTTAAAACTCTTTCTAAGTAAGAAATGATCTTATTTAAAACATAATCCTTTGACTCTAAGTAGTCTAAACCATAATTATAATTTAATATAAAATCTAGGTGCAAACAATTAACTTTATAATATTCTTTTAAAATCCTTAACTAACTATAAGTCAAGGATTTACAAAGTTATTCTTTGCAAGTCATTAACAATTCATAAATAATCATATTTATCAAACTTGAAATTCACTAAATAAATTATAATAAAATCCACCTATTTTTATTTATAAAGAAACATCTCATAGAATGACTTACCAATATTACACATGCTAAATTTAAATCTTTGAAACAAAGTTCCATAATCATAAGATTTCATATTTAATTATGCTTATGAAAAACTCTACTTAAGAATGCTACAATTGGTATATCTTATGACTAATTACATTTTTATATTTTACTTTAGCCTAAGATATCTTAAGCTAGACATATAGTAACTCAAATCAATTAAACCTTATTACAAAACCATGGCTTCCATCCTATTAATCTTCAAAGTTGAGTAACTTAACATAAATAATATTTTCTTCAAATTTTATTCTTTTTGCCACTTCAAAATAAACACTATACCATTTCTTTAAAGCCATGACAACATAAAACATGAATTTTGTAATAGTTACATAATATCATGGAACCATATAAATATATTATAATTGTACTTTACTCTTCATATTTTATATATTTATCTTTCTTATGAAGTAAACTTAAACTAAAGCAAATCTTACATAAATCATAAATATATCGCACTGGTAATGATTGAAGAATTACTTAGGATTTTGTATTATGCATCTCATTACTTATGCATAATAGTATATTGCTTCTTTAAACATTGTCCTTACCGGGCAATGATGATATTTTTATAGAACCCGAGGTCCAGGGTCAAGTCGAGACATTCGACTACAATACTTCGCTATATCAAGGCAAGTTCACACTTGCTCATGTCCTTTGATTATTTTATGTAAAGTAATTGCAAACTGTGTGTCATCACCTGCATTTCAAAAAGGTCGAAAACACTATTTTCACAATTAACTTGCAGTATCGGTTACTGATCCAGGGTGATCAGCTAATCTATTAAGACTGGCAGTTGGGATACCACTGCACAGGAATGTATCATCTAGGACCTAACAACCAATGTCGCCAGTGATTCTCGCGCCGTATATTACGCGTTAACCATGAGATTTGGAATGGGACGAAGAAGTCAGCTGGATCAGCTCCCTTTCGCATGCATTGGACACTGTTCTGGGCATTTGTGAGTTACGGATCATGGGTATAGCCATTTTATATGGGGAAAGGTCTACCGTGGATCTGGGCTTACAAAAGACAGATTACTGGTGTTAATGGTTGTTGTGTGTAACCAACTAAGGTATAGCCGTTTTATACGGGGAAATGTCTACCTTGAGTTTGGGCATACAATAATTGTGGTGTATGCGGGGTCGCGGAGAAGGACAGTGATTGGCTTGGATCATCTACTAGGCCCCACACCATAGGAAGTGTGGACGGGAAAGATTCGCCCAGTTGTGCATCAAGGATTTGATCTCTCATGGATAAAGTAACACACCTCTGCAGAGTGTAAGAACTGTAACTTGTTACTCACTGTTCCGGGAAGGAGCTGCGAACGCTGCAGGAAAGGAACTCCATGAAAGTTCTGGTAAACATGTGAAGGCTGACGGACATAGCTTTTCAGAATAGAAGCAACCTTTGAAGAAATATTTACAAAAACCTGCATTTCCTATGACCTATGGTCCGTGGCTATAGATATAGTGCATCAAACACTAATTTTTAGTGAACTTGCTGAGTACGCTTGTACTCAACGTATCTTCTTTTTTTTTAGCATTATGATAGTAGAATCCCAATGGGACCTACTGCCTCTCGAACTGTATTGATAACCCCCCCCCCCCCAAAAAGGGGCAGGAAATCTTACAAAAGTTTACAGATGTAATCTAGTATCAGTAGCCATAGACAAGTAAGAACGAAAGAAAATTACAGAGAAGCTAGAACAGCTGATAAGACAGGGTGTAAAGAGTCCTTTGTCCTGTACACCAGTAATCCCAAGTCAGTTTTGAACCTATTCTTCCAGGATAGAACAACAGGTATAATGCCATTGAAATATAAATTGTTTCTTTCTTTCCAGATACTCCATGCTGCATACATAAAAATTTCCAAGAACATTGGTCTGTTATCTCTTTTCTTAGATTCAGCTATAATGTCCAATCGATCCCCAAGTTGAACCCAAGTAATATTTAGTAGTGACCAGCAGCTCCTACTAAAACTGCAGTGAAAGAAAAGATGTTCCACTTTTTCCTCCAAATTATCTTGGCAGAGAATACAATTATATCCTGAGTTAAGAATTTGTTGTTTCCTTTTCAGCAGGTTTCTAGTGTTTAATCTATCAGAAAATAGCAGCCAACAAAAGAATTTGATCTTTGGGATTGATCTTGATTTCCATATCCAAGTATGTTCCTGAAACAAAATTTATAATAGGACTTAGCTTTGTACTCCTTTCCCCAGGTGTAACTCCATGAATCTGTTATGTGATTCCCAAAATCCAGATCAGAAACAAGCTGTTGAAGATCTCCGACTTCCTGTTTAGCCTCTGGGGAAAGAGGTAAGTGAAAACTTTGTGACAGATGTGTGGTATGTAGAAATTCTTGTACAGACACATCCTCCTTCAAACAAAAAGAAAAAGCTCTAGGAAACATTGTTGAAGCAATCTCATTAAGCCAATTGTCTTTCCAAAATAGTACAGTTATACCATTGCCAATCTCACATCTAGAGATTCCTCTATAAATTGGTGAGAGCTTACAGACATCCTTCCACCAAAAAGATCCACATGGGTCCACCGCATGGGGGATTTTGTTCAGATAATAAGCATTCCACACCAAACCAACCCAGGGAGTATCTACCTTGTTATAGAACTTGTGTAAAAAAATTAGCAGAAGTGCCTCATTCTAAATTTTTAAATTTAAAACTCCAACACCACCCTTATCTTTTGGTCTACAAACTTTGTCCCAAGCAATCAAGGAACTGCATTTTTCTCCTTCCTCAGTTTTCTTGTTCCAAAGACAGTGTTTTTGAATTTTTTTCTATGTGTTCCAATATCTTGGAAGGTATATTCATAGAGCACATAGAAAACATAGCAATGGATGTCAGTAAGGAGTTTATAATAGTTACTCTTCCACTATAAGTCATCATCAATAAAGAGGCAGACATTTTCCTTTCTATTCTATCAACAAGAGGCATCATTTCAATTATAGTGGGTTTGGTTGTACCAACAGGTAGCCCCAGATAAGTGAATGGCATTTTCCCCACAGAACATCCAAAATAATTAGCTAATCTCTGAACCGAATCACTAGCTAAATTAATAGGTATCATCATTGACTTGGTGAAATTGATATTAAGACCAAAGGAAAGAGCATAATCCTCCAGAATATTTTTCATAGCACTAAGTTGAATGGGACAGGAAGGAACAATAATTAAGGTATCATCTACATATTACACAACAGGGTAATCCATCTCAAAGTTTGCAGAGAAAGGAGCTCTTAAGATATCATCTCTGAAAGCCTTATTAATTGCTGATTGAAGCAGATCTGCGGCTAGAACAAAAATCAAAGGTGATAAGGGATCTCCCTTTCTAACTCCCCTAAGACAATTAAATTGCCTGCCAGGTGTGCCATTCAACAGAACAGATGATTTACCAGAGTCAAATAGTAGTGATATCCAAGATAACCATTTTTCATCAAAGCCCATTTGTTTCATTATCTTCAGCATGGCACTATGCTCAATGGTATCAAAAGCTTTATCAAAGTCTAATTTCAACAGAACAATTTCTTTCCTAGAGGATTCACACTGAAACAGGTACTCAAAGGCCCATGCAAGGCAATCCCGAATATTCTTGCCCTTAATAAAACCATACTGATTTTTGTGGACAATCTTCAGGACAACTTTCTGCAATCTGTTTGCTAAGAGCTTAGTAATAATCTTAAGGCAACTGTTCAGCAAAGTGATGGGTCTGTAATCATTTACAGATAGTGGAACAGCCACCTTAGGAATGAGAGTAATGAAACCCATGTTGATACTTTCAAGATCCAATTTTCCTTCATAGAAATCAAAACATAATTGGTAAATATCATGTTTAATAATATGCCAGCAGCTTTTAAGAAACTGTCCATTGAACCCATCTGGCCCTGGTGCCTTGTCAATAGGCATAGACCTGATAATCTCATCAATTTCCTTAGTAGTAAATGGAGCAGAAAGATCCTAAAGTCCAATAACAGGTTGAATCAGCTGACCAAGGTTAAATCTCATTTGAGGGTTATTCTTTGTGCCCAATCTTGCCTTAAAGGTGTCATAAATAATTTTTTCTTTACCAGAATGATCAGTCACCTCTGTCCCATCAGGTAAATTTAGATGGGAAATTGAGTTCCTTCTATACCTCTCAGTAGCAATAGCTTGAAAAAAAAATTGAGTTCTCATCACCAAACTTTGTCCATCTAATTGTACACCTTTTTTCCAATACTGCCTAAGGAATTCAATAAGTTTAATCAAATGAACTTTAAGAATGTTCCTGAAGTTATTTTCAGGGCTAGAAATTCCTCTCAAATCCTCAATATTATCAAGTTCTAGCAGAGCTTTATTAGTGTTTTCAATGCAGATAGAGAGTTTTGAAATTGACCTGCTCCACTTCTTAATATCATATCTCAATCTTTTGAGTTTAGCATTAAGATTAGAGGCACTATTCCCCTTATAGGTTGGATTATTCCAACTCTGAGCCACCATCTCATTAAAACCCTGATGAGCTACCCAGTAATTTTCAAATCTGAAGATTTTTGCAGCAGGTATGGAGGATTGTATGGACAACAACAAAGGAACATGATCAGAAGTAAGTTTGCTTTGTGGGGTAACCATGGTATTGGGATATGAGAGAGTCCAATGCATAGAAGTGAAAACCCAATCCAACTGTTCTAATAATGGTTGTTCTTGCATATTACTCCAAGTGTACCTCCTACCCTTAATAGGAATCTCTGTTAAGTGTTGTTCTCTTATAAAATTGTTGAAAATCATCATGTCCATAGAATTTCCACCAGACTTGTTTCTGTTTGAAGGAGATCTAATAAAATTAAAATCCCCAACTAAAATCCAATCCTGAAGACAATAACGGTCAGGAAGAGGAAATATTATATCCAATTGAAGACCAAGAAGAATTCCGCTATGAAGAATCAGTAGTATCCGGAAGCGTCGAAGGGAACAATTACGAAAACATCTATGGAATGGAGACCGATGTATCTGAAGTGTAGATGTATCATATATAGTGATCTAGTCCAATAGCATAGATATCTATCCCCTATCTATATTAAATCTCGTATAAACCTTAAAGTTTAGTTTTCTTCTTTATCTTGCTCTCAGAATTATTATAGCTTAGCCCTGGTCATTGGGATACCTCTATGGACCTAGGAGGATCTCAAAGTCGTCATGTAATTCTGGTTGTAATAATGATAATGTATGATGTGGACCCGCTTTGTTTTTGTTGTACCACTCTGAGGATGTAATATTTGCGGAATGGTACTCCGTGAGTGTTATGTCCACGACTATAGTATACTACAACATGCAGTGGTATGCCGGGTCACCACAGATATATCCTATACCTGGACAAGATGATTGGGTGAAAATGGATACCATAGACATAGAACCTCTTGTCTTTGCAACAAAGCCTGGGAGAAAAAAGAAAAAGAGAAGGCCAAGTGCAGGTGAAGGGAAAGATGGTAGTCTCAAGATAAGCACCATCACTTGCTCAAATTCTAAGTTAAAAGGACATTGGTACACAACTTGTATGAAGCCTCTCAAGCCTCACCTTGCCATTAGGAAGGCAGGCCATAAGGTAAATTCTATTTTGTCCAAGTTATATTGCTTCCTTGTGTTTTATGCTATATTGATGCCTTGTGTTGAATTAGTAACTCTCTTATTAATGTAGAGTAATCGCAAGCTGCCTAAGAATGTTGAAGCATCATCGTCGACAACTGCTTCACCATCATCTACAACAGCTCCGCCCCCGTCTCCAGCTCGTGTTGCAGCGTCATGCATGCCTCTAGCTACTGTTGCGCTGTCACTCATGCCTCCAGTTCATGCTGCGCCATCACGCATGCCTCTAGTTCACATTGCGCAGCCCCGCCAACCTCCATCTTGTGCTACACCGCCACATGCTACATTGCCACACCAACATGTTCATGTTTCATGGACTGGAAGAGGGAGTAGCCATTATACAAATAGCAGGGCATATAGTTACTTCACAGCTGGACTGGAAGCGCAAGAGAGGGAAAAAGCCATGCAAAATGGCGAGCAATGAGGCATTTAAATCCTAAATTTGTATGAAATGACATGAGCCATGTAACAATTGCATAATATGAAGACTCTACTCTTTTGTATGCCTATGAAACACGTGACTTGTGCTGGTACCATTTTCTCTTGAAATCTGAGATAGTTTTTGCTTAATTTATTGTCATTACTATTATTGGTATATTGTGATATAATTGTGTTGCTCAAATTACTTGCCATTTCCAAATGTATAGTTGTGAGAACCATGTGGGTTTGCAAATTAACTAGAGTAATTTGGGCCAGCTGCAACGATTTAGGCATAAAGTTGTGCTAGCTGCAACAAAGAAGTTATTTCTGTGTTCTGTGCAATGGATACCACAAAGCATGGTGTTGCCTGCAATTTTCGAAAGGTCTGAGGGGTCGAGCAGAGCAGCACAACAGCAAGGTAGGGCAGAGCAACAACGACGACGCGAGTCATGGTCCAACCCGTCCAGTGCCTAGCACATCCACGACCTCCAACCCGTACAATGCCTAACATCCACGACCTAGCTATCTAGGTAGCTGCACAAGTACTCGGCGGCGCATAGAACAATAGCGGCTAGCGGTAGAGCCCGGAATATATCTAGGCGTGGGCAGCCTGACCCGAACAGCCCGATCTAGCCCGACCCAAAAAAGCCCGCCAGGCCAGGCTTTTTAGGCCTACGGGCCATGACTAGGCTCCAGATCTAAGGCCCGACAGATGCACGGGCCAAGCTTGGGTTGAGGAGATCGTGAATTAAGGAAGGCCTGGCCCGACGGCCCGATGGAAATAGCCGTGATGGGGCCAGGCTCGAGCCTAGGTTTTTACCCGCGGGATTTTTTCTAGCCTGACCCGAGAAATGCCCAGGTATAGCCTGGAACATGGACGGAGAGCACACCACGGGCTGCAAGGAAGATGACCCTGATAAGAAGATGATTGAACATTTAGGGAATATTTCATTTTACGGTCATATACATGACTTGTTCTCACCGGGACACAAATCCGATCACAAAACGACGGCAAAATGCTATTTCAGCGCGCGTGTTTATAGGAAACGCTCACGTGGGCGTGCGTGTTGGGCCGTCCCACTTAACGTTCTAACCTTTTTATGTTTCTTTTTTCTGTGTTTTTTTTTTCTAGTTCCTTTTTTCTATGTTTTTGAAACAATTTTAAAATATGAACAATTTTCAGATATGAATAATTTTTGAATTCCAACCTTTTTGAATTTCAATAGTTTTTGAATTTGAACAAATTTTAGATATGAACAATTTTCGAATTTGCACAGTTTTAGAATATCGACAGTTTTAGAATCTGAATATTTTAAACATATGCGAAAACTGTTCAAATTCAAAAAAAACTAAAAATGGTGCACTTGTTAGTTTGGGCTGGTTTGGGGCGACCCACTAGGACGAAACTACGTGCGGAGCTTTATAGCGCGTTCGTCAAGCGTAAAATAGCAGCCCCAAAAACGACCGTAAACGACCTTTGCACTATCTGAGATTTAAAAAGAGTGAATTTCACTTTTTACTTTTTACTTGTATATTTGTGACACTAATTATCCTATGTAGTAAAAATTTATCTAAATTACCATGTTTGAAAACTTTAAATCCTTATTTTCTGAGCAAGGTGTGAGGTGACGATTGAACTTTAAAATTATCGAGATGGCAACAAAGATTAGAACATTTGGTGCAGAGAAGGGTAGATATGATCGATAACGACGTCCTCCGATCTTGACATATTTTGAGACGGCACATCGTCCTAACATGTCGGCCTTATCCAAAAACACGTGTTAAATGCTAAAACGGGATAAAATCATGCTTAGAATTTTCTTAAATAACATTGATGTACAACTTCTACTAAATGGGATAATTAGTGTCTCGAATGCACAAATAAAGAATAAAAAATAGAATACACTGATTTAAAAATATAGACGTCATCGCGTAGCTAAAATGGAGAAAGAAGCCCAAACCCATACGGCGATTAAGGTAGTTACTAGACCAGGCCCATTAAGGTAGCAATAATACTAGACTTACCCACTATTTAACCTACGGAATTCTCTACGACGTGTTGTTTGTTGGTTGGCTGAGATTTTATTCCTCCCTGAAAAATCGGTCCACGTTCCTCTTTTCTGCCTTGGATGCAGTGTTGGGTCGTGAGTCCGTAAGCAAATTTCGAAGAAGTCGTCTATAGATGTAGTGTTAGAGCATATCCACTCGCCTATTCAGGATGTCGATTCGGACACCGAAATTCAATCCGGACGCGGAAAATCGGCCCAGTCGTGTACCCAGGGACCTGTTTTCGTCCGGACTTCGGCATGTTTTGGTCCGGCCTACCCAGGCCGAACCCAGGTTTCCGGGTACGTCCTGGGGACGCCGGATGCCGCAAAAAAGGGCGTGGACCAGCTTTGTCGGCGAGACATTCTTATTCCCACCCACTTCACTCGCCCAGACTGCCGCAAAGAGCTCCCAGCGCCCCCTGTCGCCATGACTTCGCCGGCGGAGCTCCTGCGCGCCGAGACATGTCCACGCCTCTAGCTACGCTTGCCGTAGTTGCCGCCCAACACCACGCCTTCCAACCGCCGATCTTGCCGACCTAGCCTCACCGTAGCTCTGCTTCGCTACGTGCTCCCACCACCACGCCCGCCGGATTCGGCCATGGACTCCGACGGCGACGAGATACTCGCCACTGACTCCGACGAGTACGACATACTCGCCATGGACTCCGACGACGAGGAGATGCTTGTCGTACTCCTAGAGGAGGAGAGCGCCGAGGTCGTCGAAGGTGAAGAGCACTTGCAGATCCTCGCATCGCTCGCCCAGCTGTACATGCAGATGGCGAAGCCAAAGCGTTGTAGGGTTCGCAGCATAGAAAACAAAAAAATTCCTATGATGTGAACTATGTACCAAGATCTATCTATTAGATACAAACAACGGGCGAATGTATATCCGTAGAGAACATACCCTTGAAGACCGACAAAGCTTAACGAGTTCAACTCGTGGTTCATGTAGACGATCTCTTGCCGATCTCAAGATTGAGAGGAAGTCCTAGCGCCGCAAATCAGCAGCGCATCCGTGCTCGCACACACGTTCGAGGCACCGAGCAACCTCCGCCTCCTCGCTCCAACGATGCAGCGGAAGCACAACTCTTTCTTGCCAAATAGCCACCGGGAACATGTATCTCGCTAGTCCGAGACCATGGGGGATAAATTCTAGAGGGGGAGAGAGATCCTTCACGAGGAGGTGTGAGTGAGAAGTGAGAGGAGGGGCTCCTTTTATAGGAGGAGGGGGGCACCCAAGGGGGTGGACGCCGGCCATGGGGGCTACCCCCTCTCCTCCTTCATTCATGTGGGTGGACACTCCACTCACATAAATCCATTCATATGCCTCCACTCAAAATCCCACTCAAACTTGCCATTAAATTTCCACCAAATTTAATGCAAACTCTCATTAAATAAAACTCTTTTATTTTATTCAGAATTTTGTCAATTACTTTAATGACAAACATTCACAAATAACCCCTTGCTAGAATTCTATTTCACATGCATAACCACTTTATGCAATTTCACCCGAAAACCTGATTCGGTATCTAGTGAAATAAATTCCTGCGCTTGTTCATTCTTTCGGCATAAAACTTTTGCTCCAATTGGATGTCGGTGTCTCTTAAGTGTGTCACCCTATGGTTCGTGAATACCGAAACAGGTTTCTTGTGATCAATAATCAGAAGCGGGATCTGGAGACCCATACTGACTCCCACACATTCAACGATGACTTTCTTGTGATCGTCGGAACCTTTTACGCTAGTATCTTAATCCCTTTGTTTCACGATATATTACATGTCCGAGATTCGATCATCGGTATCTCCATACCTAGTTTGATCTCGTTACTGACATGCACTCTTTTCTCGTTCCCGTGATATAACATTCTAGTGATCAAATCACTTGCTTGCAAGCTAATCAATGTGATATCACCGAGAGGGCCCAAAGTATATCTATCCGTCATCGGGATGAACAAATTCCACTCTCGATCCATGAGCCTCAACATAACATTTATTAGTTCTGAATCCATCTTTATAATCACCCTGTTACGGTGTGACGTTTGATGTTCTCAAGAAACTCTTCCGGTGTTAGTGATTGACATGATCTCATGGTCTAAGGATTAGGATCACTTCGTAAGTTGTTATAGCAATATAAACTCAATGACTTTGATCGTAATGCTATACTTCGGATGAATGTTCATCACACCATTACACTAATGTTGTGATCCCGTTATTAACAACATCCAATGTCCATGATCAGGAAACCTTGATCATCTTGTTAATCAACGAGCTAGTTTATGAGAGAGGCATAACTAGGAAATTTCTATTTGTTTATTAAACACACATGTATTAATGTTTCCGTATTAATACAATTATAGCATGCAAAATAAACATCTATCATATACTTGGAATACACATAATAAACACTTTATTATTGCCTATCAGGACATATTCCCTTCAGTCTCCCACTTGCACTAGAGACAATAATCTAGTTACATAGTGATAAATCTAACACCCATTGAGTTCTGGTGTTGATCATGTTTTGCTCTACGGAGAGTCTTAGTCAACGGATCTGCTACATTGAGATCCGTATGTACTTTACAAATCTTTATATCTCCATCCTTGACATGCTCGCGGATGGAGTGAAACCGGCGCTTAATATGCTTGGAATGCTTGTGAGACCTTGGCTCTTTGGCATTGGCAATGGCACCATTGTTGTCACAATAGATCACCATTGGGTCCAACGCGTTTGCAACCACTCATAGTTCGGATATGAACTCCTTCATCCAAACTGCTTCCTGAGCCGCTTCTGAAGCAGCAACATATTCGGCCTCCGTTGTTGATCTCGCTACCACAGGTTGTTTGGAGCTCCTCCAACTAACCGCTCCGCCATTCATGAGAAATACGTATCCGGATTGAGACTTAGAGTCATCCGGATCGGTGTCAAAGCTAGCGTCAACATAACACTTAGCGACGAGCTCTTCTTCACCTCCATATACAAGAAAACATATCATTAGTTCTTCGTAAGTACTTAAGGATATTCTTGACCGCTATCCAGTGTTCCGAACCTGGATCCGATTGGTACCTACTAGTCAAACTAATAGCATGTGCCACATCCGGTCTTGTACATAGCATGGCGTACATTATAGAGCCTATGGCTGAAGCATAGGGGACTTTGTCCATTATCTCTCTTTCTTCCGCCGAAGCCGGACTTTGAGTCTTACTCAATGTCTTGCCTTGCAACATAGGTAAGAACCCCTTCTTACTTTCGTCCATTTTAAACTTCTTTAAAATCTTATCAAGGTATGTACTTTGCGATAGCCCTATTAGGCACCTAGATCTATCTCTATAGATCTTTATGCCTAATATGTATGACGCTTCACCTAGGTCTTTCATTGAAAATTTGCTGTTTAGATAACTTTTAACACTATTTAAAAGATCTATATCATTTCCGATCAATAATATGTCATCCACATATAATATCAGAAATGCCACATTGTTCCCACTCACTTTCTTGTAAATACAAGCTTCTCCATAAGTTTGGACAAATCCAAACTCTTTGATCACCTCATCAAAGCGGAGATTCCAACTTCGTGATGCTTGCTTCAATCCATAGATAGATCGCTGAAGCTTGCACACCTTGTTAGCATTCTTAGGATCAACAAAACCCTTTGGTTGTATCATATACAACTCTTCTTCAATATTACCATTGAGAAACGCGGTTTTGACATCCATCTGCCATATCTCATAATCGAAATATGCAGCAATTGCTAACATAATTCTAACTGACTTTAGCATCGCTACGGGAGAGAATGTCTCATTGTAGTCAACTCCTTGAATTTGTCGAAACCCCTTTTCGACAAGTCGAGCTTTATAGACGGTCACATTACCATCAACATCAGTTTTCATTTTGAAAATCCATTTTTCTCCACGGCCTTTCGGTCGTGAGGTAATTCCACCAAGTTCCAAACTTGATTTTCATACATGGATTCCATCTCGGATTTCATGGCTTCTAACCATTTGTTGGAATCCGGGCTCATCATCGCTTCTTCATACGTCGCAGGGTCATCATTTTCATCAACCATGAAATTCATGATAGGACTTCCGTATAGCTCGGGAGCTGCACGCGTCCTGCTTGACCTGCGAGGTTTGGTAGTACTCTCTTTCGGAGTTTCATGATCATTATCATTAGTTCCCTCTTCAACAGGTGGAGCGAACTCCGGAACAACTTCCGACGCTGCGCTACTCGCCATACTTTGAAGAGAAGGCTCAATAACCTTTTCGAGTTCTACCTTCCGACTACTCACACCTTTCGCGAGAAACTCTTTCTCTAGAAAGGATCCATTCTTGGCAACAAAAACCTTGCCCTCGGATCTGTGATAGAAGGAATACCCAATAGTTTCCTTAGGGTAACCTATGAAGACGCATTTTTCCGCTTTGGGTTCGAGTTTATCCGGTTGAAGTTTCTTCACATAAGCATCGCAACCCCAAACTTTAAGAAATGACAGCTTAGGTTTGTTTCCAAACCACAATTCATACAGTTTCTTTTCAACGGATTTAGATGGTGCCCGATTTAAAGTGAATGCAGCAGTTTCTAGTACATAAGCCCAAAATGACAACGGCAAGTCCGTCAGAGACATCATAGATCGAACCATATCTAATAAAGTACGATTATGACGTTCCGACACACCATTTCGCTGTGGTGTTCCGGCAGGCGTGAGTTGTGAAACAATTCCACACTCTTTCATGTGAGTGCTAAACTCGTAACTTAGATACTCACCTCCACGGTCGGACCGTAGAAATTTGATCTTTCTATTACGATGATTTTCCACTTCATTCTGAAATTCCTTGAACTTTTCAAAGGTTTCAGACTTGTGTTTCATCAGGTAGATATAACCATACCTACTCAAATCATCCGTGAAAGTAACAAAATAACGATATCCACCTCGCGCCGACACACTCATTGGACCACATACATCAGAATGTATGATTTCCAATAAATCTGTCTTCCGTTCCATTGAACCGGAAAACGACGTTCTAGTCATCTTGCCGATAAGGCATGGCTCACATGTATCAAATGATTCAAAATCAAGTGATTCCAAAAGTCCATACGAATGGAGCTTCTTCATGCGTTTAACGCCAATATGACCTAGACGGCAGTGCCACATATATGCGGATATATCATCATTAAGTTTAATCCTTTTAGCATCAACATTATGAATATGCGTAACATTATCATCGAGATCTAATAGAAATAAACCATTCATCATCGATGCATGACCATAAAAGATTTCATTCATATAAATGGAACAACCATTGTTCTCGGATTTAAATGAATAACCACTTCACATCAAACACGATCCAGATACAATGTTCATGCTCAGTGCAGGAACCAGATAACAATTATTCAAGTTTATAACTAATCCCGACGGCAAATGGAGAGGCAACGTTCCTACGGCGATCACATCAACGCTTGATCCATTGCCGACACACATCTTGACCTCACCCCTTGCTAGCGATCGCTTGTTCCACAGCCCCTGATTCGAGTTACAAATATTAGCAACTGAACCGATATCAAATACCCAGGTGCTACTGCGAGCACTAGTCAAGTACACATCAATAACATGTATATCATATATACCTTTGTTTGCCTTGCCGGCCTTCTTGTCTGCCAAATACTTGGGGCAGTTGCGCTTCCAGTGGCCAGTCCCCTTACAATAGTAGCACTCGGTATCAGACTTAGGTCCAACTCGGGGTTTCTTTTCAGGCACGGCAACCGGCTTGCCGCCCCTTACTTCCCTTCCATTTTCCCTTCTTGTCTTTCTTGAAACCAGTGTTCCTATTGATCATCAACACTTGATGTTCCTTTTTTATCTCCACTTCTGCAGTTTTAAGCATTGACAGAAGCTCGGGGAGATACTTCTTCATGCCTTGCATATTATAGTTCATCACAAAGCTCTTATAGCTAGGTGGCAGAGACTGCAGAACACGATGGATGCCTAAGTCAATGGGAATCGATATTCCCAAGGACACAAGCTTATCGGCATAACCTGACATCTTGAGTACATGCTCACTAACGGAGATGTGCTCTTCCATCATGCAGCTAAAGAACTTTTCTGAAGCGTTGTAGCTCTCTACAGCAGCATGTGTGTCGAAAATCATTTTCAACTCACCCATTGTATCAAATGCATTGCCGTTTTCAAAACGTTTTCGAAGTTCCGGCTCTAACCCATACAATATGCCGCAATGAACTAAGTTGTGGTCCTCCTGATGAGTCTGATAGACATTCTTCTCCTCGTCAGGGGCATCCTCAAAAGGTGGGGGGTCTAGTGGCGCTTCTAGCACGTATTGCTTTTGTGCAGCAGAGAGGAGAATCCTCAAATTCATGGCCCATTCGGTAAAGTTGCTACCGTTCGTTGCTAGTTTCTCTTTCTCCATGAACACATTGAAATTAAAAGCAGGTGGTGCCATCTACAACAGAATTTGTAAAGTTTAGACTAAGTGTATGATAGATTGAGTTCAACTAATCCATATTACGAATGAACTCCCACTCAAAAACGACATCCCTCGTGCCTTTTTGGTGATTACATGAACCAAATCCACTATACCAAGTCCGATCATCACGTGAGTCGGTATAGCTTCAAAGGCGAGCATCAAATGGGCATCATATCAACTATATGACTCATGCTTAACCTTTCGGTCCGTGTTCCGAGGCCATGTCTGTACATGCTAGGCTCGCCAAGTTAGAACCTTAGTATTCGCGTGTGTAACTGTTTTACACCCGAAATATGGTCGTAGATCCAAGAACACCCGATCATCACGTGATGTCTTGGAGCGACGAAACATAATCGGTGCATACTAAAGGAAGAACACATTCTTATCTTGATATTTAAATGAGGGATCATCTTATTATGCTAACAAAGCGCTAAACAAGCAATATAAGATGCTATCAAACATCACATGTTTATTAGTGAAATGTTATGGTTCCCGCAGATGATCTCTATCATGTGCATCGTGGTATGATCACTATCATACCTATATGTGTAAATCCAAGGTCTATGGAGTTTACACGCTATGTGTGTTGTAAGAGTATCATCTCATACTTCTACTTACAACATCACCATATCATAACACTAGCCCAGCAACAATCTAAACTAGACGCCTCTAATTTATCCATTGCAAGTTTTACGTGGCTTAGGGCTTTCGAGATAGAACCGTTCTTACCTACGAACATGAACCACAACGAGGATAACCAAATTGTTGACAACTCGTTGCAAAATAGATATTGACTATAGTAGGAGAGACAGACACCCGCTAGCCACTTATGCAAACTAGTTGCATGTCAAGCGTGGAACAGGTCTCATGTGCGAGGACATGTAAAGTTTGTCCGGGCCGCTTCATCCCACTATGCCACCAATATCCAAAATTACAACTAAGGAGCAACAACGTGATCATCATCACCCACATACTCATATGTGTACTACCTGTGTAAAGCATCTACGCATAGATCCGGCTCTGATACCACTGTAGGGTTCGCAGCATAGAAAACAAAAAATTTCCTACGATGTGAACTATGTACCAAGATCTATCTATTAGAGACAAACAACGGGTGGATGTATATCCGTAAAGAACATACCCTTGAAGACCGACAAAGCTTAACGAGTTCAACTCGTGGTTGATGTAGACGATCTCTTGCCAATCTCAAGATCGAGAGGAAGTCCTAGCGCCGCAAATCAGCAGCGCATCCGTGCTCACACACACGTTCGAGGCACCGAGCAACCTCCGCCTCTTCGCTCCAGCGATGCAGCGGAAGCACAACTCTTTCTTGCTGAATAGCCACCGGGAACATGTATCTCGCTAGTCCGAGACCATGGAGGATAAATTCTAGAGGGGGAGAGAGATCCTTCACGAGGAGGTGTGAGTGAGAAGTGAGAGGAGGGGCTCCTTTTATAGGAGGAGGGGGGCACCCAAGGGGGTGGCCGCCGGCCATGGGGGCTACCCCCTCCCCTCCTTCATTCATGTGGGTGGACACTCCACTCACATAAATCCATTCATATGCCTCCACTCAAAATCCCACTCAAACTTGCCATTAAATTTCCACCAAATTTAATGCAAACTCTCATTAAATAAAACTCTTTTATTTTATTCAGAATTTTGTCAATTACTTTAATGACAAACATTCACAAATAACCCCTTGCTAGAATTCTATTTCACATGTATAACCACTTTATGCAATTTCACCCGAAAACCTGTTTCGGTATCTAGTGAAATAAATTCCTGCGCTTGTTCATTCTTTCGGCATAAAACTTTTGCTCCAATTGGATGTCGGTGTCTCTTAAGTGTGTCACCCTATGGTTCGTGAATACCGAAACAGGTTTCTTGTGATCAATAATCAGAAGCGGGATCTGGAGACCCATACTGACTCCCACACATTCAACGATGACTTTCTTGTGATCGTCGGAACCTTTTACGCTAGTATCTTAATCCCTTTGTTTCACGATATATTACATGTCCGAGATTCGATCATCGTATCTCCATACCTAGTTTGATCTCGTTACTGACATGCACTCTTTTCTCGTTCCCGGGATATAACATTCTAGTGATCAAATCACTTGCTTGCAAGCTAATCAATGTGATATCACCGAGAGGGCCCAGAGTATATCTATCCGTCATCGGGATGAACAAATTCCACTCTCGATCCATGAGCCTCAACATAACACTTTATTAGTTCCATAACACTTTATTAGTTCTGAATCCATCTTTATAATCACCCTGTTATGGTGTAATGTTTGATGTTATCAAGAAACTCTTCCGGTGTTAGTGATTGACATGATCTCATGGTCTAAGGATTAGGATCACTTCGTAAGTTGTATAGCAATATAAACTCAATGACTTTGATCGTAATGCTATACTTCGGATGAATGTTCATCACACCATTACACTAATGTTGTGATCCCGTTATTAACAACATCCAATGTCCATGATCAGGAAACCTTGATCATCTTGTTAATCAACGAGCTAGTTTATGAGAGGCATAACTAGGAACTTTCTATTTGTTTATTAAACACGCATGTATTAATGTTTCCGTATTAATACAATTATAGCATGCAAAATAAACATCTATCATATACTTGGACTACACATAATAAACACTTTATTATTGCCTCTCAGGGCATATTCCCTTCAAGCGCGGTGGTTCGGCGCCAGGTCGCCGGAAGTGCAAGGCGAGACAAAGGATAGAGGGCTACTGCATGTTGTACGCCGACCAGCCACTCCATGGAGAGGACGTGTTTCGCCGCCGTTTCAGGATGAGCCGGAAGCTCTTCCTCAAGATCGTGCATGCCATCCGGGAGTTCGACCCATATTTCCTTTGCAAGAAGGACTGCACCGGCTTGGTTGGGTTTTCCTCGCTTCAGAAGTGCACCGTGGCGATGAGGCTGCTTGAATATGGAGCGCCGACTGATGCTGCCGATGACTATCTCTGCATCGCTGAGTCCACCGCCCTTGATTGCTTGTACAGGTTCTGCAGGGCAGTGATTGCAGTGTTCGGGGAACAATACTTGAGATCACTCACTATTGAATACACTGCTCGGATCCTCGCAGTCAATGAAAGTAGAGGATTTCCTGGTATGCTTGGAAGCATAGATTGCATGCATTGGGAGTGAAAGAACTGTCCATTTGAATGGCAAGGAATGTACAAAGGCCACAAAGGAGGATGCACTGTGATACTTGAGGCAATTGCTACACATGATCTTTGGATCTGTCACTCCTTCTTTGGCATGGCAGGATCGAACAACGACATCAACGTCCTCAACTCCTCAACTGTCTTTTCCAAGCTTGTTGAGGGTCATGCTTTCCCTGTGGAATTTGAGATCAGTGGACACCACTACAACAAGGGATACTATCTAGCAGATGGCATCTATCCAAGATGGCCAACATTTGTGAAGACTATCTCAAGCCCAATGCTCCCCAAGCATTCTCACTTTGCCAAGGAACAGGAAGCTTGCAGGAAGAACGTGGAGCGGGCATTTGGTGTGCTCTAGGAGAGGTTTGCAGTTGTCCGGTTCCCTGCTATGACCTGGTCGAAAGATCAGATGTGGGAAGTGATGAAATGTTGTGTGACCTTGCACAACATGATCATTGAGGATGAGAGGAAGGATCCAGTGAGTTTGCAGGATGATCTTGTTGAGCACCTATGGATACGCAGGGGCAACACGTCGTAGATGCCCAGCGTGAACTAGGTCGAACTTGGCTGAAATATGTTGTATTTTCACTTCTAGGCGAACTATGTTTACATTTACGCCGAACTCTGTTTAAAATTTCGCCGAACTTTGGTCTTAAAGTGTTCTGTATTCATTGTATGACGAACTATGCTGGAATCTGGACAAACTTGAGCCGAATTTGAGCGGAAACGGGCGATCCGGGAACTCGGTCTGGGTACACGAGTGGGAAACTGGGCGTATCCAAGCCAAAAACTTGCACGATCCGGCTAAAATTTGATCCGGATTTCGGCCTGAGTTCTTCCAAGGAGTGGAGATGCTCGTAAGGTAGATAGGAAAGCGAGAAGCTCAAAGCCTCAAAGCCGGGCTTATAGCTCCTATGCGACGTCTTTACATGGAATTGGAAGGAAAGCGACATCGTTGAAAAGAATAGCTCGCATGCGACGGTTGTGAGGCAGCTAATATCCCAGGGCCACACGGGCCTTAAAACGGTCGTAAGGACACATTTAACTTTGTTCCAAGATTAGGGTTAAGCCAAACCGGTTGGTTGGGACAGCCAGTCAAGCCAGTCAAACCAACCGCTTCCGACCGAGAGCGCGCGTCACACTGACTGTAGCTTCCCCGACGGCGGCGGCGGACCTCACCCATCGTTCTCGGCGCCGGCGCCGGCGGCACGACAATTAATTTAGGCGGCGGCGCTTTCGTTCGGCGGCGAAGGTGGTGAGTGCCATTTGAAAGCTAATTCCTCTCCCATTCTTCTCAATTCGAGATCTGAGCGTGCCCATTGATGCTAGATTGTGGAGGCGAGGGTGTGCTGAACGGGGCGAGGGGGACGATATGGAGCATGGAGAGGGGACTTCTAATCGGTATATCCCGTATCTCTGCACTTAATTTCTCTAAGGTTGAGCTTTTTGTTCGCTTCCGCTAGCTCACAGTGCCCGTCTAAAACAGGGGAGACGATGTTGCGTGCCAAACCTTCGAATTTCGCATCAGTTTCTTTCCCTCTAGGGCTGTTTTAGTTGATGGCAGCACGCAGATCATTGAGAGAGACACGGTTGTCAAATGGGAGGTGGAATTAGAACATGTTGATCCCCAAGAGCTAATAAACATGGGAGAGGAGGCGGTGAGGAAAATGGTGGAAAAAATTGGGTATAGTGTGGTTTGGGGGCCAGAGCAAGAAGTTTCTTTGTTACGATTTGATGATTGCAAATGTGACTATGTTAGGGTTGAGACAGGGGAACATATAGTTGATGAAATCGATGAGCGAAACGGTTGGACAAGCAAAACTGTTCTGTTTTTAGCAGAGCTCATTGATCTGAAACCTGATTCGAGGGTTGGATATGTGGCCTCGAAGCTGGCTGCTCAGATGGTCGAGGATGATTGGGCTGCACAAAGGCAAGTAATGCCTATACTTACTGAGTTGGAAGTGTTAACAGTGGATGATGATGATGATAATGCACAAGGGAAGGCTGCAGATGGTAATGCACAAAGGATTGTAACTGTTGATTGGAATTCAGTTGAGATACATGACCGGACTGATTTGGTCATTGCACCAATAGATGACATTGAAATGGCAAAGCTTTTTGGCATTCCTATAGATGACAGAGACAAGGAGAAGAAGAGGGATGAAGCTACAAATGATGGTGACAACCATTTAAGAGATGAAGAGGCAGATATAGATCTAGAGTTGTTGGAAAATGCTGCAGATCATGTAGATGATGCACATGATGATGAGCTAGTAACAGTTTATGACAAAGAGGACCCAGTTATTGAAGTTGGGAGATTGTTTCCAAGCATGGATGAATTCAGGATGTGTTTCAGGACATATGCAGTCAAACGTGAGTTTGCTACCAAGACTATGTGGACTGATAAAAAGAAGTTCTATGCAAAATGCATAGGTTATGATGGTGGTGCCAAGCCTTGCAAGTGGTATATATCTGCTAGACTCCAACCTGATGGAAGGACAATAAGAGTGAATCAAATTCCAAAACCTCATACTTGCATTATAAGTTCTCAAACAGTTACAAAGATGACATCACAATTATGGGTTGCAGAAAAGATCAAGCCCATTTTAGCCACAACACCAAACAGCACTGCAAAGAGACTGAAAATAGACTTGGAAAAGAAGTACCCCATTAAGCTGAATTATACTACAGTGTGGAAGGCAAAGCAAAGGGCAATGAAAGAGCTATATGGTGATTGGGAAAATACCTTTCGAATGCTTTATAACTTCAAAGCAGAAGTAGAGAAGAGGTCACCTGGCAGTGTTGTGGAGATAGATACTGAGGTAACAGCTGATGGGAAAGTCTTCTTCTCTAAATTCTTCATGGCTTTAAAGCCTTGCATCGATGGCTTCAAAGCAGGGTGCCGTCCATATTTGAGTATAGACTCATCTTTCTTGACTGGAAAGTGGAATGGTCAACTAGCAGCATGCAATGCTTTAGATGGACACAATTGGATGTTCCCTGTAGCTATTAGCATGTTTCAGTCTGAGACAGAGGCATCATGGACATGGTTCATGATGCAGTTGAAAAGATGCATAGGGCCAGTCTCTCCATTGGCAGTGCACACAGATGCATGTAAATGTTTAGAAAATGCAGTGAAGATTGTTTTCCCTCATGCTGAGCAGAGGGAGTGCTTCGGCCATATGTGGATGAATTTGATCAAAAAATTCAGAGGAGGTGATTTTGGACGCATGTGGCCAGCAGCAAGATCTTACACCAGGCAGACACATTCATATCACCTTGAGAAGATTAAGGCGACATGCTCTGAGGAGGATAGGGTCAAGTTTTGTACATGGTTGGAAACCTACCATTCTCTTTTATGGTACAGGTTTGGTTTTAACACTGTCATCAAATGTGATCATATCAACAATAATTTGGCAGAAAGTTTCAACAACAAAGTGAAGGAGTTAAAAGACTTGCCTGTCCATGACATGGTTGACCAGATCAGGATCATGATCATGAGGTTGTGGGAATTGAGAAGAAGGCTTGGTGATGTTCTTCAAGGAGATAAGCTTCCTGATGTTGTGCAGCAGGTGGTCAACAGGAGCAGAAATCTTGCACATTTGCGTGTTGAGAAATCCTCATTGTGGGGTGCTGAAGTCAGAGATACAAAGACTGGCAGGAGGCATGTTGTTGACACTCAATTGCATGAAAGCACATGCCTTGAGTGGCAACACACTGGGAAGCCTTGTGAGCATGCCATACTTTTCTTGGCCTCCAAACACAAGCTAAATATGCACCCATATTTGCATGAGTATTATTCTGTAGCAAAATTCAAGGCTGCATATGGAACACCAATTCCAGCACTTACAAATCAGTCTCAGTGGCCTGAAGTGGACATTCAGTTCTCCTTGTGTCCTCCTTTGATGGAAAGAAAGGCTGGCAGGCCCAAGCAGAGTAGATTCAAGGCTTGGTTTGAGAAAGGTGGGAGCAGCAAGAAGGGAAACAAAGATGAAAAGAAAGATGCCAAGCCAAAAAGGGCCCAAAAAGGTAACAAGAATAGATGCAAACTCTGTGAAGAACTTGGACACCGAGCTGGCTCTACCAAGTGCAGATACACTGCTGAAAAGCCAAAGTATGTTCATCCAAAATCTATCCCATTTCTTGTTGATGATTTTTCTCCCCCAGCTAACTTGCTTGTTTTCAGGAGGAAGCGTGGAGAAAAAGGCCCACCTCTTGTTGTTGACGAATGCTGGCCAGTGAAAAGGGCAAGAATCAATGGCCAAAGAAAGAAGAGAACTAACCAGATCATGTTTGGTGCTGCTGAGGTGCAATCTAAACTTGTTTTGGAGGAGGATGTGCAAACCGTTGAGGCTTTAGGGCACACCGTTTCTGATTTGGAAGCTCTGGTGCAAAATGAGGGGCAAAATGAGCCTGTCGTTGAGGCTCTAGTGCAAAATGAGCCTGTTGTTGAGGCTCTGGTGCAAAATGAGCCTGTTGTTGAGGCTCTGGTGCAAACTGACCATGTTGTTGAGGCTCTGGTGCAAAGTGACCATGTTGATGAGGCTCTAGATCATGATCATGAGGTTGTTGAGGAGGTGCAGGAGGTGAAGGAGACTCTTGGACGTGCTGTGGGGAGGCCAGATGGTAATGGTAAGAAAAAGAAGAGCATAAACCTGTTGTGTGGTGTGAAACTTGTGAAGGAGAAGAAAACGAGGGGTAAGAAGAGCCAAAAGAAATAGACATTTGTTATTGTAAACATTTGTTATTATAATAATTTGGCACTTGTTGTTGTAAACATTTGTTATTATAATAATTTGTCACTTGTTGATAATTTGGACAAAATTCAAATATGATGGTAAATTTGAATTTCAACAAATATAGCTATGTCACTTTTCTATGTTTGTATGAGCTTCCAACGTTTTTCTCATATGTACAATACAACTCATCCTTACCCTGATCCCTTTTGTGAAGTACAACTCACCCTCACCCAAAATGGGGTAGAAATGGGCTCCAAAGCTAGGGTAAACAACCCCATTTCTAAGCAAGTTTTTTTGACCATTTCTAAAACCAAGTTTGATATTTTTCCTCAGAACTATGTCACATAACATGACACCATGCGAAGGTTTTGCATTTTTTTGATTTTTTTTGAATTAGTTATGCACATTTGAATGTCTGGTCAAACTTGAAGGGTTTTCATAAATATTCTAAGCTAGGGGCTGAGGCTCACAAAACTAGCATTGGATCTCTGATTAAATAGCATGTTGTGAACCTAAAAATGATTTTTACAAAAAATCATCAACATGAAATCATGTACCTGTAGTTCATATCTTACCCACATCCAGCTGATTCGGCAGGATTTGTCTTTTTCACCAGGGATGGAATAAAAGGTTTGAAATACTCAAGTTGGGAAATTGTACATTCTAGGTGGTCTAGTATTTTTGAAAAATAGGATGTTACCATTTTGAAACTTCAATTTGGTGGTTCCTTCACAAATCCCCCCCTCTTTCGGCACTCAAAAAATAGAAAATGGATTTTTTGTGCGTCGAAAAGGAAAACTTTGTGCTACAACATTGTTAGTCATCCCATTATAGACATGCATGCCAAATATGGGAACATTATCACAAACTATGTCTTGATTCTAGCCATATCATTGGTCATTTGACCCGAAAGCCAGAAAACCTCGGAGGAGATAGGTCATTTTGTGAAGGGTTTTTTGAAATATGATCAATAGACCAAGTTTGATATTTTTCCTCACAACTATGTCACATAACATGACACCATGCGAAGGTTTTGCATTTTTTGATTTTTTTTGAATTAGTTATGCACATTTGAATGCCTGGTCAAACTTGTGAAACCCCGTTGACTGCATCCTAAACCCCGCTAACCCTAAGGCCGAATGAGGAATGTAGATCTAACCCTAGCGCGACACTGTGGTCGTCCGATCGCGTCTTCTAGAAGGATTCCGTGGCTTTGGGCGATCCGTGAAAGGGCTTGTTCTGCAACCTGATTGGTTGGCGTCTCTTAGAAGGATTTCGTGGCTAGCTCTTGGCGATCCGTGGGATGGATGATTCTGGAATCTGATTGGCTTCATCGTTTTTACGTGCAACAGCGTGGCATGCGAGCGTGGCACACTACATTGACCGTTGGACCGAGCGTGGCATGCGAGGGCGCTGGGCGGGGCGGGCTGCACCATGCATGCAGCTGCCCCTAGCGTCGCAGTCTAGCTATTTTACGTGCAACAGCGCTGCAGCGTATTTACTCCCTCCGTCGCATTAAATAAGTGTACGTGTAACAACTTTTTTCAGTCAAACTTACTCCCCTCAGGTTTATTGTAATAAATGAGACTTTGCATGATACCACATCTATGTTATTTTGCACTATGAAGTAGTAACTTAGACTAGTAACATATGCATGATACCACATCTAAGTGCATTGGAAAGGTAGAAATACACTTTCCGTGGACAAATTTTGAAGCCAAACGTACACTTATTTGTGGACAGAGGAAGTATGCATGTCAGTATGACCAGTCTAAGAAAAAATATCAAAATCTAAAATATGTAATAAATATAACGTACAGCGTGGCGACCTCCCCCTTCCGCTTTGCCTCCTCATCTCATCTTGCCCCTCATCTTCAACCTCGAGCCCATCCCTTTGCCTCCTCCCAGCCCCCAAACACTCCGGCGACCATGGCGACCTCCCCCTTCCGCTTCCCTTCCGACACCGAAGTAAGCGACGAGGACAACCACCCGGACCACAAGCAGTGGTGGGAGCAGGAGGCGCCCATGCGCCCCAAGCGTGGCAAGAAGAAGAAGTCCCCGCCCTGCCCCTGGGGCGAGCAGGGCCCCATCGTCACCAACCCAGTCCCCAACCTCCCCGGCGGCGGCGACCTCCCCAACGAAGCCTACTGGGCTAAGGCGGCGAAGGACGAGGCAAAGTAGGAGGCTGCTATCGCCAGGTGGGAGGAGAAGCAGGCCCAGCGCGCCTTGAAGAAAAGGCGCAGATGGGAGGACGAGGAGCAACGGGAGGCCAATGGCTGGGCCTTCCGGGAGGAGCAGCGGAAGCGGGACCAGCGGGAGAGGCCGGCGACGTGGAATGCCGCGAAGGCGGCTGCACCGGCACCGCCTCCACCGCCAATGGAGTAGGGTAGCTAGGGTTAGGGTTTAGGGGCTAGCCCAGGGTTTAGGCGGGGCGCCTATTCCCTTCTATATTATTGTACTTTTTTCTTTTTATTGTAATGTTATCGATCCCCCCTATCTAATATAAGTAATATTATCCCAATATTATCTATCCCCTTGTTTTATTGTAATCTGTGTTTTATTGTATTGTCATTTGTCAAAACACCCAAAACAACAAGTGTATAAAACAAAAGACACAAAAACAAGTTCATATAATACTCGTGCAATATTTATATATTTACAAGTGTATAAAACAAAAGACACAAAAACAAATTCATACAACACATGGTTCATTTTCAAATAAGACATTTACATATTTACATAAGTTAAAGGAGCGTCCAAGTTATGTTAGTTAAATGGATGTCCTTGGACTTCATTTATATATTTACTTTCGCAAAAAAAAAGATTGCGACCTGAGCACGAGTATCTGCAGATCCACACGTCCCTATTTAGATTGTAACGTGAGTACCATTTTTTTCCCAATCAACATATAGTTACTATTGGGCCTGGATACGTCTATTTTGGCCTGGCTAAGTTCTATTTGGGCCTGGCCTTTTTCAATCCTCGTCAATTTTTTTTTTTACTTTTCAATCCCTCCCCCTCCCCTGCACACGGGCGCCCCCTGCACACTGATAAAAGAAACACTGACGAAACTGAAGGAACACTGGTTTCGAAAACAGAGCAGCTCAAAATTAGCTCAAATTTGTGTTGCATTTTATTTAAGCCAAAGACATAGACCATTACATCCATTACAAAGCATCACTCGAACACTGACTGCGCTGTCTAATGACTAACGATGAGGAGATAAACTAATCCGAGAGAAATTACACAAAAATAAAAAAAACCGGCCATCAGATTGTCCTGCTTCTTCAATTCGATGATTTGCCTTAGCTGCTTGTTCATCTTCTTCAGCTCGGCCTTCACTTCCGCATCCACCGTAGTACCAGCGGAAATGGGGTTGCCACATCCCAATTGCTCCACCACGGACGGGTTTTCGAGCTCCCGGGATGCTACCTCCACCCCAATTCGCTCGATGTACTCATCAAGCCACTCAAAATGTCCACATTTTGGCAGTTCCTGAAATCGCAGAGATGAACCCTAAATCCCAAATTCGATGAAATGCATGAAATTTCGAAAGAAAAGCGAGAAATTGGCGTTCGGAACACTCAGATCTCACCTTTCCCGGCTCGGGCTTGCTCTCACACTTCACAAATTCCCGGCCAATGTTGCCGTTCTTGTCGGTGGATGTGACAAGACGCTTTAGGGGCGCGGTACGGGGGCAATCGGGGCACCTCCTCATCGGCACCGCACCATACCGAGGCCATGAGCGGTGGAAGGAAGCAGAGCTCGACATCCCTCGCCGGCGTTGCCGCACTTGCTCGCCGGAGAAGAAAACGGAAGGGGATGAGATGCTGGAACGGTGGCGGGAGTGCTCGGGTGCGGGGACGGATCGGGGCCAACGGCTCTCTTCGACCACAGGGTGGGTCCCACGATATGAGGTGGACATCAGGTGAGTTCCGCCGTGACGTGGAGAGGCTGTGGGTCCTACAGTGCTCAGCTGATTCGAATTCGTTGACGGTCTCGTGGGGTTAAGTAAAAGTGTCGTAGGGAGCTATTTGCCGCTTCAGAAATGTCACATGCGAGCTATTGTTTGCAACGATGTCATTTTTCTTCCAATTCCACGTAAAGACGTCGCATGGGAGTCAAAGCCACGTACGCCTGAGTTTCCCCCAATCAACAAGACTAACACGACCCCGAACCAACGCATCGATCTAGGGTTTCCTTTGCGTGCTTTTTGTACAGAAACCAGAGCTGCGGCTCGCTTGCGAGAAGAGAAGAGATGGATCAGCTGCCGGAGCTTCTCCGGGAGGCGCTGGATTTGTATATGGAGGGCAGGAGACCTGACGCGGGGCGGCAGGTGGACGCGGCGGGGAAGATGCCCGCGGTAGGAGGGGGGGATTCGGAGGAGCAGATGGAGATGAGGGAGGAGATTCCGAGCAACCTGAGATCAGATGTGGGACTCAAGTTCCTTGCGGCGGAGAAGAGACCTGCGGTACAAGACGGGGATGCGGAGGGAGAGATGGAGATGCAGAGCAAGCCGATATCTGAGGAGGGACTGCAGTTTCATGCGGCGGAGCAGAGACCTGGGGTACAAGGGGGGGATGCGGATGAGATGGACGCCCTGACGAGGTCTGAGGTCCTGCAGAATCTGATGCAGAGTATACAACCGGGGGATCAGAAGGAGATGTTGGCCAAGCTGCTGAAATATGAAGAAGAAAATCAGCTACAGAAACACAAAGTGCTGCAGATTCTTATACAGCGTATGCAGCCAAGCGATCAGAAGGATATGTTGGCCAAGCTGCTGAAACATGAAGAAGAAAATCAGCCCCAGAAACAAGAAAATCTACCACAGAAACAAGAAAATCAGCCACGGAAACAAAAGAAGAAAAATCATCGCAAAAGCAGAATGGCTCTCAGGAAAGTTGAGATGGACAAGGTGAAGAAGAGCAATCTGGAGAAAGCGCCGATTGAGGACAAGGCAGCAGCGTATTTGGTGGCATGGGCAAAGGAGAGAGAGGCTGAACCTGAATCAGAAGCACACTCCGACTGGCATGCCTATCAAGCTCGGCTATGTCGTGATCGCTGGGATGAATCCTGGACTTACGAGACACCAAGTAATTCCTTGACTCTTATGACGTGTTTGGTTCGACAATTTTTGTCTGGTATCAGATTACAGCGTAATCGAAATCCCTTAAATGTGTTTGGTTGGCCTAGTCCGTAAACGGTTACCCTGTAAACGGATTACATCCCAGTTTATGTCTGATTCCGCCCACCCCCCTCCGGAAACAGATCGCATTACCAGAGGAATCGAGGATGGCTCGAACACCTGGTTCGTCGATCCCCTCCGCTCTCTGTCCCCTGATCCGGCGATCCCCTCTGTTGTATGCCCCCTGATGCGGTGATCCTCTCTGCTGGTTGCCCCCGTTCTTCTCCATGCCCGACGCTGGTCACCATGGAGGCAGCAGATCTCCTCCTCAACTTCCTCTGTCACAAGCAACATGCCATAGGAGGAGCTGTCGCCGGAGGAGTGGCGGCCCCGTCGATCCCCCTTCGCTGGCCGGTGTTCGTTCCCTCCAATCTCCCCCTCAGCTTCATCCTTCATCTATTCCACGAGCAACTCGTCGGAAGGTGCAGTCGTTGTCTCTCCATGGAAGAGCACAAGCAGCGGGCGTACACATTACCGAGTGGAACCAAACAAAATGATGAAAAGTTCCGTTACAGTGCAATCCCACTGTAACCTGATTCCTTTCCCATTTACATTACCGCTAGCTGAAACAAACACCTTAGTTACTCTGTTAATTTGCTAACACCACCATGCATGTTAAACCTAAATCTCTTACATACCTAATTAGCTAGTTACAATGTTGTTGCAGCTCCTATCCCCCCTATGCGTTTCACCGACTATGTGGATGCCTCTGCCGGCCCACGTGAAACCTTGCAGATCTTCTCTGTCAAAGTCGTGGGAGTAAAGGAGGGCGTTGTTTGGCCACTGTATGTATATGGCAAGCTTGCAGTACGCGACACGGTCGACCGTAAGCGTAATATCATATTTGATCGCCAAAGAGAGAACTTCCAGACCATCACCGAGCAGGTTCACTCATATATACACTTGCTTCCATGAATACTATTGGTTTGTCCTGTTTCTGCTAATGTAATACAATTAACACTGTACATTATTGGTTTAGAGACTTATGGGAGCATAACTTACTCTTCTGTACTTCTAATGAAAAGTTAGGAGGATGACCAAGCTGATAGACTAGTTAATTGAAGAAATTGTTCTAGCAAAGCACACAATGTTTTGGATCGTTTTAGGAGTAGTTGAGTTTTTTTTTTCTCTGCTACATAATGTTTTGCCTTGAACTTGGGCAGAACACCATATTGGTATGCCCAGGAACTCCTTTATATGCATAAAAGAGCAGCGTTCGGGGTCTTCCAAATGTCCTTTCTTCTCCTCTCTCGAACCCTCTTGTCTCCACCTGTTGAGAGTCGGCCGCCGCTGGCCGGGCCAATCTGATGTCCTTCCCGCCAGAGTAGCTGGCCGGAGATGGGCTAGGAGAGGTGCCGGATGTAGGGCTGTATATAGTAGTCTCAATAAAAGTAGAGTTTGTGAGTTTCGGCCTTGTGCTGGTCTTCGGCTTCTTGCCGGGAGGTGGGGGACTGGATCTGTCGAGCTGGATCCGGACCTGGCTGGCTGTGGTTCTCCTTGTCGCGGTGCTCCGGTTGTCGAGCCGAAGGTGATGGGGTGGAACTCTGCCAGGTCCTCTGTCAATCTATCTATCTATCTACTAATTTACACACAGGTAGGTTCGTTTATCAGTATTTTGGTTCCGATTTTAAAGTAGACGGTTTTGCCCCTGGCTGTTTGAGCTTATTACATGGCCTGCCACCGCAAAGTGGAGAACAGGAGTCAACCGGCGCTCACGATCCCTCCGCCCCGTCCCTTCCTTCGTCTTCCTGCCTCGTCGGCCGGCGTCCATCCACCGGTTCTCCTCCCCTCCCCTGACTCACGCAGGTGAGAGCCCTCCCCTCCACCCCTGATCCTCCTCTGTGTGACCCTGCCGAGCGCCAATTGAAAGAGGAAAAGGGAGGCGCGCGGTGCTCTGCCGGCGGAGAGAGGCGGCGGCACTGGGAGCGGTCGTCGTCGGGAGGCGGAGCGCAGGGGGCTCCCCGCTCGGGATAGAGGCGTCCGAGGCCGCGACAGCCCCATCGACTAAGGTTTATTGCATTTTTGTCCGTGGAGTGGAAGATCCGTGCGTTGTGATTTCTCTGAATCCCTAACCTTTTCTTGTTTTAGATCCCGTTTTTGGTAGATGCGAACTCAGATATTTTTTCCCAATATATTTGTGTGAATCTGTTCACCAACAAGCTTACACTGCTGATGTGTTTTCCTCATTGTTTACTGAGATTCATGTTCAAGATGCTCGTTGTTCATGCATGGATGGGGAAACAAGAGGAGCAAGTACTTTGATTCCCTGTCAGTAGCTGTGTTCCAACGAGTCATCTCCTTGGTCCTTGCGTTTTAGAGGATACAACAAGGTCTATTGCTGATGCCTCGACCTCTTGGCGGGCCAGCTACATTTTATTCCAAATAATGTCGTCTTGAGAAAACATGTTAGCTGATTAGATGAATTATTCGCAATGAGCTACTGAAAACGTTTGCATCACCCAAGGGCCTGTTCTATCAGTAATTCTTTATGTATACAACAAACATAGTAGAAATCCGTTTGCCTATAAAAAAAAAGAAATCCGTTTGGATTTAAATCTTCTGACAATTATTTTAAAATCCTTTGAATCATTTATGCAAAAATCTCATCAGGAGTTTCTCGCTCAAAAACTTTTTACATACACCGGGATGGTAGTGCTAGGCTGTGGGAGCTGTCGACAAAGGATGCATCTACCTCTACGCAACGATGATTCTAAAGAGCAAACTAGAGCAAATCAGATTTAAATAATCTGACATTTATGTTAAAAATCATTTGAATTATTTATTAAACTTTCCTAGATTATGCAAAAAATCTCATCAGGAGTTTCTCATTCAAAACCCTTTTACATACACCGGGATGGAAGGGCAGAGCTGAGGGAGCTATCGACAAAGGATGCCTCTACACAGCAATGGTTCTAAATGAGCAAACTACTAGAGCAAAGTGAAAACTGGACCTACACGATATTCTGTACGATCATACCAAAAAAAGTGAAATGAAAATCAACCTATAACAACACAAAACTTATCTATATATGATGCTTATGTACTAGGTCTTTCTTAATATGGACACTCCAAAAAAAAAAGGAGCGTCATTTTTTCTCGATGAGACCACAACTATCAAGAAAGACATGTCATTATTATAAGTAACACAACCCGACAAGAAAGTGACAATAATTCTTGACGGTAGTTACATCCAGGTCAACAACGGTTCGTACAATCAAGAAAAACTAATATTCCAAAGTAAAATTTTGCATGACCCATAGCAAAACATGGGCAGTATTCGATCTTAACAGGCGTAATTTATACACAGGTAGGTTCGTCCGTCTTAATTTTTTGGTTCCGATTTTTCATGGACGATTTTACCCTTGATAGTTCATGGTATTTACGAGAGATACCACCGTCGAGTGGATCTGGTAAGTCAACGAAAGGAAAATGGCGGACCCCCGCATCCTGCTCCTCTCCTCCCGCAATCCCCGCCTCCTCCCTCGCCCGCATGATCCCCTACCCCCTACCCATCGCCCGACCCTGATTCTGGCCGCCCTCTCCTTCCTCCCATCGTGCGACCTCGAGCGCTGTCGGATCCCCTTCCCTCGCGTCGACCCCCTCCTCACCTCGATGCGCTTCTCGCGGCATCGCCCCTCTCGCCGATCCCCATCTCCTCTCCCTGCCGCAACGCCTCCCGCCTCTCCTACCGCAGCGCCATGCCGCGGGCCCGCTCGAGCTCTGACACCGCATCCCCGTCTCCTGCAGCGTCCCTGGAGCCGCCGGCCTCTTTCCCTGTACCGCCTCTGTCCCGGGTCGGCTCCGCCTCCAACACGCCGCCGCCCCGCTTCGGTCCTGCTCGCCCTTGTGGTCTTCCCGCGCCGGCCCACCTCTGTCCTGTGAGCAGCGGCGTCGCGCCCTCTCTCTGTGCGCTGCCCGGCCGCGTACGACCCTACCGAGCTCCCTCGTCTCTCCGACCTCTATGGCCGCCGACCTAATTTTGTTTTTGGGTAGTCTGTTCTTTAATTTTGTTTTCTACAAAATGGCACTTCTCTGGATCTGGATGTTCTAATTGCTGCATCGATGGAGAGACTAAATCTGATTGAGTTGGTGCTGTAGCAGCCAGTCTCTTCCGGCACGTGTTTGTACATATATTTTCTAATTAAACCTCAAAATTGCTAATTAAAATTTTATACTATGTCTTTCCTTATTGCTTCAGTTCAGGAGCTTGCTTCGTACATACTCGAGTATTTGAATAGGCTCAGTGCATCGGGTTTGACTTTAATACCATTGTATCTGAGATCAAATGTTAGCCTTGAATTGTGAATCGTCTAATAAATATCAATGTGCAATTCTTTGGTTTTGTGCATTCTCTACTCTCACAATGTTTTCATTTAGCTGGATTTGCTGTCTTTATTGATGTGTGCAAATGATAATGCAGTGTTGCTAATTCAGGCGACCAAATATCTGTTTTGTTACATGTGTTTCTCTTTTATGAACACTGGAACTAACAGAACTTAATTTGTACATATTTGAAAAGCTAAAATTTGTACATATTTAAAAAGCTAAAAAAAAACTAGATTGGTGGTTCCCTCGGCTAGATAGTGTTGTCTTTAAAACATTAAAATATTTATATGCAATTGCATTTATATATACATGCATGAGTGGAATAAATTTAATTAACCGTGGCAACGCACGGGCATTCAGCTAGTAAAGTTAGTTCTTTTTGCAAATTTGTCATTGCTGGTCGTGGTATGTACCATTGATTCTCTACTCATGGTGATTTGGAGAAGAAGTGGTTCGTGTTTGCGGGCTGTGTGGCGGCGGGTCTGCGGCAGGGGAGCTGTGGAGCTTCTCTTGGGAGGGCAAACCCGACAACACCTCTTTTGCTGCCGCCTCTGATGGTTGAATGGCGACCCCTCTTGCCTCCGCCGTTGACTTTGGCTTATTCTGGTCGACGACTGCAGGTGCTGTTCTACCTCCAGGCTGATATGCCAACATGGAGCATCGCCCCAAGTGGTCGTGTCCCCGGCGGCAATGTCGTTGACCGTGCTGCGATGCCCAGATGTGATGGAGGAGGAGCTTGACCCGATTGTGTTTTACAGTTTTCTGCTGGGGTCCTCGGTGCTAATTGTATTGATCTGTTTGTAATTTCCTTGTTTTCTTTGGTTCCTGATGTAAATTGTAACTCCACCGCTGTTAATGAATTGTAGCTTCATGGTCCTTCGGGACCGTCCCCTGTTTAAAAAAAAGGAACTTCTTATATGTAGTATTTTTCATACTTATCCAGTCCTTTGCATCACACATCTTGCCTTAATCATGGGCAGAACCCCCTGTTGCTATGTCCAGGAACTTGATATAATATTCTACGTCACTTTCTTGGGCTTCATTAAGATCGATTGAATATACTGTACATAATTTTTCCATTTGTATTGATGTAGAATATAAGCTCGTGTGAATATTTATTCGTATAATAGTGTTTCTTCTAGCCAAAACTACCGCAGTAAACCTGATTGCAGATTGAATCTGGCTTGGTAAAACATTATTGCCTAACAATAACTAGAGCTTTCTAAAGGTATTAACTATTCATGGAAAACATGCCTGCTAGATAACTTATCAGATACTGAATAACTCTACTACAAATTAAGCAGGAAAACTAAAATTTCTTGACTTTGTTAGTCTAATGCTTGAACTTTCAAAAATTTGTGGCATGGCAGATGTAATCAACAATCCTGCATTTAGATCACATAGCAGAATGCATTGCTGTCGATCGGTTACAGCTTGACTAGAGTTGGTGCTTATTTAGTTTTTGTTTTAGTCTTTATTTGTCAATGTAAATGTTTGATGTTTTGAGGATAATACATACATAGTTCTGGCGCAACTTGTCTTAATATGGATCGTTTGACTGTATTTGTATAGCTACTAATCATACATATGTTGTGTGGCATGCAGGATCCGTATTTAACTCTGACCGGACCTTCCCGTGCTGCTGTGTTGTCGGTGCGTCATTCATACATTGAGGCTGAGCTTAAACTCAAGGGCAGTTCTAGTGATTCTGATGATAAAGATTTCAGCTACCTAGCTGTTGGGTACATACAGACTGCCCCGTTTCAGTCGTTCATGGTGAAGCGCGTTCTGTCTAGCAAGCTTAGCACACTGGAGTTGACCGTTGGGTACATTGTCAACTCTGTTGAGGCTACAATCACTATGGAGGTCAGCAGTGGGAAATGGCCATATGGTCATGGAGGTGCATTTACGGTCAGTACTGCTAGCATGGATGCCATGGAAATCGTGCTGCTTGCTTTTGCAGATGATGGATTGCCTCTTGAAGATGATGGAAAAAAGATAAGGCTCTCTCGCCGTGTTGTCGGGGTTGAAGTTGATGGAAGGCTCAATGTCAAGGTGAAGGCTTCACCGCTGCCTGGTGGTAGCAGCACGGTTGTGTTGAGCGATGAGCAGGTTTTCATACCCAAGGAAGCCAGTAGGAGCCAGCTGATGCTGAAGGTCGGCTCATGTGAGATGAAAGTAACAGTGGCATGGTCTCTCCTTTTGACGTACGACAACGCTTAGCTGCATGCTTAGCTGCATCCAAACCCAAAACATAAACTCAGTTAACTGTTGATGTCGTCGCTAGTTATTGTATATTTTAATCGTTATCTGCGAGTCTTAAGATTGTTTGGACCTGAAATATCAGACGCGGTATACGTGATACGCGGTAATTTTATTCCATCCTGTTGTCGGCGAGAGGGCCTCCGTGGTGGAGTAAGCGGAGAAGGAGGCTGCTACGCTACTGCCATGAAAAAAACTCTAAAACTAGATCAACAGGGGAGGATTCCGTTATATTTCACCAAGAGAGAGTGAGCCTTCAACCCTGTTTGGCTAACTTATCACCTTACGTGCTAGCGTGAAACACAAAGGCGCCTCGCGGCCCCTGCTCTTCAGCGCGTTGTCGTGCGTACACGGCTCCTTCCCGACGACACGAGACTAGACACCTTGGGCGGCATGGCCGATCCATCCTTACTCTTTCACTGTGTTCTTGCCGCTGCGAATAGGGTGATGCTGGATCGTTCATGACGTCTAAGACTTTTCTTCGCTGGTGCTTTGTCGCCTGGACCGCGACGCGACCACCTCCGAGGCTTCTGTATGCGGCCCTTTCTCGCGTCAGCCGTAGCTCATAGCCCTCCATAGGAAGAGCTTTAGAATGTAAAATGTAGTTGTAGATATCTAAAATAAAATCTATCTAAAAGTATAATAAGGGGGAGTCCTAGCCGGCATCACAACAATTAGCGATTTTCAGCCATCCGATTGAGTTCCCGGGGCAGCTCAAATTCAAGCCATTGGATCACGTCTGGACCATTTTGCCCTGCTCAACTCGTGTGTGCTACGTGCACCCCTGCTTTTCAACCGACGCTCCTACTTGCGCACAGATGCTCTTGCTTGTACACAGACGTTGTGGCACTTGCTCCCGGTCCCGTCTTTCAGACTCTTAGATTTTTATCCGTGGCGATTTAATAGGGGATCGACGGGTGCCACAGGGTTGTGCACTTTGGGAAAAATCCGTGGGTAAAAACCCTAGATGCCCCGTTTCACCACCCAATCCCGCGACCTCCTCCTCCTCCTCTACCTATCCCCTCGGGTCGCCTTCCCTCCCTCCGCTATTCCTCTCTTATGGTGTTGTCACCACCACTTCTTCCTCGGGGCTAGCTTCATTGCGGGGAGCGGTGGCTCATGAAATGGTGGGTGGGCAAAGGGCGCAGAGATGATAGCCGGCGGTCGGCCAGATGTCGGAGCAGCAGCAGTAGGTATGCTGAGCTGCGGGATGGAGTTAGCGGGGCAGATCACAGTCGACATGCGGCGGGGATCGATATAAGTGCAGACGGCGGCAGAGCATAGGCGGGTCGACGACGGCAGGTAGAGGCAAGGGAACTGCAGCAGGTCGACGACAACGACGATTCAGATGCCAAGGTAAGGTCCTCTCAGTCTCCTCATCCCGCAATCCCCGTCGCCTCCTCTCCTCCCTAAATCCCTGCCTCCTCCTTTCCTCTCCATCTCTCCTTCGATTTTTCAACCGAAGCTCCCTTTCCACCTCTCTTTTCCACTCCACGCAGCCTCCTCCTCCTTCACCTAGAGTCACATCCTCTTCCTCCCTGCCATGTTCGGATCCTCCATGACTAATCACACCACATCCCTTCACTTGTGCTGCAAGAAGAAGAGGTATCAAAGAAAGAACAAGAGTAGAAGGAGAAAGAGAGAAGAATGGACTCATCGGCAACCTCCTCTTCAGTTTCTTGTGCTCTCACCACAAAGGTGAGGTTTCCTTCTACCAAAAGATCTTGGGGGTTCTTTTTTGGTGGTTAATTTGTGGAGATTAGGCATGAGATTAGCAACCCCATGTGGGGAATTAAGGCAAAGTTCGTTCTGCTGCTGTTTCCAGGATACCCGAACAACGATACTCATTTTCGAGACGTTATATGGACGAATTAGACTAAGTTTATGTTACAGATGAATTGTAGGGCTTGTTCTCACGGTCATTTTGAGAGGTCATTCACCCAATTTGGCGCAGCCATTTGGTCTCAGCAATAAAAACAAGTTTCTGTCTTGATATCTGTAATGTTCTGGGTTGATTACCACGTGCACCATCATGCCTCTCTCCCTTTCAACCAGAACCAAGGAAGCAAGGTACATGGCCCTCCACATTTACTCCTCTATTTTTTTTTCTGTTCATATCTACAGATTTGTTTTTTGTGTAAGAGAATGAACAATGGTTTATAGGAAGAGCAAGGTGGGATTGTTCTATAAAAGCACATCAGTTTTTGTAGTTCAGAGGATAGAGCTTTATTGGTTGTAGCTATTTGGGTTTTCGAATTGTTGTAATTCGTTATGCTGCCTTCGCTAATTGACAATTATTGTTGTTCATTTTGTTGATTTACAAAATGCAGAGGAGGAGGGAGGCCGGAGCGGCAGCAGCCCGACCGGTGGTGAGAGAGAGCTACCGGAGCTGCCGATCACCGGGGCGGCCCTCCATGGGAGTTGGCTGCTGCGACTCCCTTGCTCCCTAGGCCAAGCTCGGGTCGTTACCGTTGCCGGGGAACCGCAGGCTGCACATCCTCCAGCTCACATCCCCGTGTGCTGCCACTCCCTCCACCGTTGAGCTTCCAGTGCTGTCGAGTGTAACACCCTTAGAATCGACCCTATGCAAGTTTCAGCGACTCCCGCCAAACCCGCATAGAAACGATTCAAAGGTGCCCACCAGGCACTTTCGTGCGGGTGGAAAACGAAGTAATAACATTACACAACAGTCCTCGATGGGACCCACAGAACAGATATATATACATCAGCGACTCAAAGAGTCAAGAATACAGATATACAGAACAAAGATCCAAATCATCTTGAAAACGATACAGCGTCCAGCTACGGACAAGATGCAAATGGGGCTAAGAGCCCTGAAGAATAACCAATGGCGTCCATAACCCTGCCCAGGCCAAGCCGGAAGGGTAACCCTGCTAACGACGTCGATCTCAAAACCTGCTTAAACAAAAGGGGTGCCGACAAAGGGCAAAGGAAAAAGAAGGAGCGTCAGTACTAAGGCCAGTACACGGCGAGACTAGAATTCGGCGGTCCTCGCCTACACAGGTATGGTGGACTGAAGCGGCAGCGGCAGCATGCACTAAACAACCTATAGAGACTCGATACAACTGACGGTTATCAGAGAGGGGTAAGAATGACCTATTCGGAACCAACCTGATACTACCAACAAACAAACCCATCCTGGCATTTCCCCCTCGAGACCAAACGAGGAAGTCAACCGAGGAACTCACACCGTTGGCAGTTTTATTTATTCAGTTATCGTTGCAGCAATTACTAGTCAGGTATAGATAGTCATCCTGATAAAATAAGCGGTGGGCACTTTTAGTTAACCATTCCGTTGTAGTTGCAACACTTACTAGTCAGATACAATTAGCATGAGGTAACCCAAAACCCAGCAGTTGTTGGTACTTTTATTTAGCCATTCCGTTGCAGTTGCAATATTTACTAGTCAGGTACAATGGTCGCAAACGACAACCCAAGCAAGCAATTGTTGGCAGTCTTATTTAGCCATTCCATTATAGTGAAGCTGATTACTAGTCATTATAAAGTCAAATTTATAGCACTACTTCAGTTATAATTGTCTATGATCGAGATACTGTGCTCCAAGTCGTCCATAACCGCGGACACGGCTTTCAGAAAGTTTTACCCGGCCGGGGTGCACCAATAGCAACACACACACGATCAACCTCGGAAAAACCAAATCAAAACCCAACGAGGCTTTCACGACAAAGCAATCACAGGATTCAGAAATATTTCAGGGGGCCACCCCTTGGAGTACACCCGCAACGAAACTGGCCGGCTCCGAGACGGACTCAAGGTTTGTGGGGCCGGCTGTAAACGACTGGGAACCCGAAAACTCGGGGTGTCGATACCGCGAAAACGGGTCACGATCCTAAACAGTACAGTGTGCTCCTCGCACAATCGTAATAAAGTAGTAAAGCATGGCATAAGTACAGGATCGTAAATAAAACCTCAAACTAGTTTGTGGCCCCAAGAAATAAGAATGAATCAAGCTCTGGCTCAGGGGGGCCCATAATTCCCCGTATGTGGATAGCGCGATAAAACAAGGAACAGGTATCAAGTACTCGGGGTCCTATGGGACACAAGTGGACGGTTAACAACCAAATAACATCTATTGCCCACCTGTGCCTCTGCTTACCTACTTCAATTTTAGTTGTTAAACAGTAATTAAAGTGAGTAATAAATAAAGCCATGATCATCTCCAACATTAAACAGGCGGCAGTTCTCCAACAACTGTGGTACTTGACGACACGCAACAGCACCTGAGCAAGCGACTACGACGCGCAAGTCCAGCTATCTACCAAACAACAGGTAATAGGATGTGTCCAAGGCAATATACGGCTGCAAGGGATATCTCGGGTACGGAAACTAGAGCATCGCATCACAGATAGCAATAGATCAACAGGAGGGAATAAATACTATAAAAGCAAGATAGGTAGAAAGGGGAGATGCTCGCCTGAAAACATTGTCGAAGGTTCAACCGAATATCGGGTCGACACTCGCATCAACTCAACGGCCTTATCCGCGAAGAAGCAAAACGCTAGAATAAACACCGGATGCAATATTTAATACTACGGCAAAAGATCGGGCATGATGCATGTATGATGCATGGCATGGTGAAGGTGCAATGTAATTAGGTCATATTAAGCGGAACCGGGGTCCCGACAATTAAATATATGGTTCTAGTTGTTTAGATACCCTGCATTTAAATGTTGTCTTAACAGGACAAAACATGGCATCGGTTCGCTACACAAATTTAAATGAGGCCAATATAAGACTAGATTTGTCCGCATATGGGCCCCATATTTAATTATGAAGTGAATCGGCATAAGGCCCCCAAACCACAGACAAGTATGCATGCATGAACAATTTATATGCAACAATTATATAGGTGACATTTATAAAATAGGGTTCTCGGATAAGGGGTTCACACTTTAGGGTTCGACGATCTTGGGGATCCGGGGGTTCGGGGTTCGACAGGGTCCAGGGTTCGACGGGTTCGGACTCGGCGGGACCGTTCTCGGATTACTGGGTAGATCTTGTTGTTCTGTGTCGGTGATCTCGGCATCCGGGAAGCAGGACTTGGTTCGGCGCCGGGGCGCATCGGATTCTCCTGGGTCGGTGCCGTTCTTGTCGTTGCTACGACCTTGTCGGGTCCGCGCCATCAAGTCGGTCTTGGCGTTCGGGATGCAGAAATTGGTGTCCGGGACGGAGTACTTGACGTTTCCGGGATGGAGAGCTTGCCGTTCCGGGGCGATCTTAGCGGTCTTCGGATCCGGGTCTTGGCGTCCGTGTAGGCGTTTTTGTCGACCTCCTCGGAATTCTGAGGGTACATCTTCACGCGTCGACAGCCTTCGAGGTCTCGCCCGGCGGATCCGTGATGTAGATCTTGGCGTCATCGGGTCATCAATTCCGGGAAGGAGATCTTGGAGCGACGCCGGGGTTGCGAGTCCTTGACGACAACAGTCTCGCGGACGAGCTTGGTTAGACGTCGGCACATGGTACATGGCTTCTCGGGAGATCTTGGCGTTACGGACTTGATCCTCGTTTGGACGCTTCAACGAGTGATCGAGTGGCGAACTTGAACGGCTTCGGTGTTTGTGCACTTGTTTGTGCCATGGCCACACGACATTCGCATCCTCACTTGGTACTGTAGCGCTGCAGGGCCGAGGAAGGCCGACGGAGGCTTGTCCAGCGCGCCAGGGGAAAAAGAGGGGTGCCTGCAGGGCGGACCGGCAGCGGACGGCGCTGCGGGCGCTCGACGGCGGCCGCGGAGGGGGCGTGCGGGGCCAGGGCGAGGTGGCACGGCGAGCGGCCGAGGGCGCCGGCCGGAGACGGAGGTTGGGGCGGTGGGGCTTGACGCGCGGAGGCGGCGGGGAGCACGACTGCGGCGGGAGGCGGAGCTCGCCGGCGGGGGCTGCTCGGGGGCGAGGAGGAAGAGGGCCGGCGAGGCGGGGTCGGCGCGAGGGTCGCTGGGACGGCGCGGGACCGCGCGCCGGCGGCGGGCGGCAGAGCGGGAGGCGCGGGGAGAGGACACGGTGGTGGAAGCGCCAGGGACTGGCGGCGGCGGGGATGGGAAGACGCGGGCGGGGCTCGGGCGGTGCTTGAGGCGGTGGCTTGAGGGAGGCGGCGGCGCTGGCTCGGGAGGGGGACCGGCGGCGGAGGCTCGCGAGCGCGTGCGGAGGGGAGGCGACGCGGGGAGGCCCGAGGGCGGCGCGCGCAGGACGGCGGCTTGTCGGCCACGACGGCGAGGGGGCGGCCGAGGGCGCGCCGGGAGGGACTGGTTGCCGGAGGGGGAGGGGAGGTGCGAGGACGAGCGGGGGGGGCGCTTGCCGGAGAGGCAGGGGCGGCGCGCTTGCCGGAGAGGCAGCGCCGGCGAGGGAAACTGGGGAAGGCCGGGGCGGTCGAGAGGAGGAAGAAGCGGGGGTGGGAGGATCGCGTGGGGGAACGGGGCAGGTGCGGTGGGACCCAGGGCAGGTGGTGGGCCATGCGGGGGCTGTCGGTGGTGGGAGTGGGGGTTGATTGAGTGTGTGCGCGCGTGTGTGACTTGTGTGGGCAGGGGGCGCGTGAGTGGGTGGGAGGTGGCTTGAGGGAGAGAGAGGAGAGAGAGGGGGGGCAGGTGGCAGATGGGGATAGGCTAGGGGGGAAGGGTGAGGTGAGGTGGCGTTTCGTGATAGGAGGGGGTGAGGTGGAGGGGGTGTATGGGTAGATAGGTTGGTAGCTGTAGGATTATGGGCGGGCCGTTTGTATTTTCTGGGGTGGTCGTTCGGGTCATTCGGTCAGTTCGACTGCCCCACTAAAATAATATAATTTTTATTTAACTTTTGCAATAAGCTTGTACAAATGGATTTTAGACAAACAAAAATATCCGGAAGCGTCCGGGGGTTTAATTTGAAATAGAAGGAGGTAATTTTTAGAAAACGATTGTCTTTCGCAAATAGTTTTTAGGCAAAATAATATGCATGATAATGACGATGCTCAAATGCAATGTGGCATGATGACATGAGCATGCGGTCATGATGATGCAATGCACAAAAACAACGCGATTTTCTAGTAGTGGTTTTTGTGGGATGCCACATCGAGTAGCGCAGGCTTGAGGCTCGCAGCGCGGCCGCGTACCACCGTCATGCGAGAAGCGGACAACCTCCGTGCAGGAGGTGATGGCGAGACCTTCCATGTTCAGGTTGCTGTATCTTACTTTTTTTTCAATTCTTAGGTGCAAGTCAGATGTGATTTGACTTTTTTATGTCGCTTCAGTTTGGCCCCTGCATTTAGATATTGTAGCGTAATAAGCTCACATATCTAGCCTCTTGGTTCAGTTTCTTTTCATATAGCATTTCTTCTGAATATTTATGCATCTGTTGATTCAAGTCGAATATGTCCACATTAGTTTATTGTTCTATTTTTGTATCCTCTAGCCTCTTTCTAGGATGTGCTTTCCTTTTCACACCTCATTCTGCCAAAAATCAGGAGAGCCACTTTTGTTTGCTTGGCATTGTGTCTTTGTATGCCTATGTGGTTAATGAATTTTTGGTTTATCACCATCTAATATTTTAGCTCTTAGGTAATAATTTAAAGTCGCCGTTGTGAATTTTCCGAGTTTCATTGAAGAAACAGTCAGGGACAGCAATCCAAGGAGAGACACTGCGATACGCCAGGTGGGAGTGTGGCTCGGATGGCTTGCTGATGACGCCGGAGAAGGCGATGCCTCCCTCAAGGTGTATGGTCAGAGAAGGCAAGTGAAAGCTATCTTATGATCTTATTTTCCGACCGTGCAAACTAATGTTAAGCCACTGCGTTGTGTCATCTATATGTATTTTTCTGTTTCATGCTCATGTGACATGCATATGTATGATTTTGCAGCTTACATGTATATTATTCTCCTCCGAGAGGATGTTCAGTTTTGAGCCTTGGTCCTGGCCTCCATGGTCAAATAGAGCCTTTCCAGGTTTCCTTCACCCCCTTTGTCTCTAATCTGTTTTTGAATCTCCTTTGCTTCCAAAATCTGTCACGCTGCAACATGCAATCCAGAAACTTCTCTATAATTTATTTAATTTTCTTCCAATGCGTCAAATTACAGTCAGTATGTAGTATTTGCATGATTCCGCTTCTGTAGAATCTCATTAAGCGGAAAGTTGCTCTGTCCTTTCAAGGACCAGAATCTGATCTGAAAAGTAGAGCAGGTGTAGCCAACATCAGTTCTGAAAATTATGCCTCATCTTCATTAAAGCAGCCTTGTGCATACCATTTTTGTAGGATTTATATTCACAAAATAATATTCTTTTTATGCCCCTACACCTCTCAGGAACATTGCTTCTGCATGGTTATGAGCTATAACTAGATACGAGATTTGAATTTGATGACCGTACCCACTGTCACATGTGGAATTTTTATTCACCGGTCTTTGTTTATATCAAGCAAGAAAGGAGGTCAGAGACTGCCAAATGTTTTGTAGTATTTTCTTTAGGCGTAGGGTGTGGTCCTAACCTCTGCATTATGGGATACTGCAGGAACATTCGCTAATTCAGGTATGCTGACTTGGCAAACTTCCTTGATGCAAATCATCATGTTCATAGTTATCATTGTTTGAGGTAAAGAATCAAAGATGCTTCCTCATGTGCATCAGATAAGTAAGATATTTTTTTTATTTTTAATAAAGTTGGAGTGCATGCGTCCTATCATCCATATGTAGAAACCAATTTACATGTTGAACATGGTATTAAGATTTTTTTTTCTAGGATACACCCTGGGAGGTGTACCAAACACATAGAAGGACTGCCGACGACAGGTTACAACACCGCGCAGCGGCAGGTTTATACTGCCAACAGGGGTGACAGCTCCCCAGGTTTACTGCCAACAGGGGTGACAGCTCCCCAGGTTTATACTGCCAACATGGTATTAAGATTTAATGTGCCCCTTTATGATAATTTCTTCTCATCATCATTGTCTAATTCACCAAGTGTGCAGGTTAGCTCAACTGAACCGAGCTCTTCGGATTGGCAAGAACATAGTTCAGGGGATGGAAAGAAGTAAGTCATCTTTCTATGACCTTCTGTTTGAAATAATAACTTCGTAATATACCTACTGATTCTATTTTTGTATCTTCTGGTCTTTCCTGATTCTATTATAGCACCTTCTGTTCTTTTTTGCTTATATGCTTTGCTTGCTATCTTTCTTTGTGTAGGTACTATTATAATAAGAGGACAAAGCAATCAAGTTGGGAGAAACCTGCCGAGTTGATGACACCTTTGGAGGTTAGTTGTGTTGTGTGCTTATGTACGTTATATATTTATCCTTTGCTTCCTAATATTTTCTTTGTTCTGATAAAGTCCTGGACTGTTATTCTAGGTACTATTTTTTTTCAAGGATGCATTCTTATAGTATTTAAAATAAGATAAAAACATCGACTAATTGTCATTTAGAGAAACACCAATGAACTGTTGCTAATATTTCAGTATTTCGTTAACGCTGTCTCCTAGATATATGGCCGAGTGCCATTTCTAAATTTGAGGTGATTTCTAATTTCAGGTGGTGCATTACTTTCTAAGCATCACAATATTTCTTGCAGATTGTATTGTACAAGATGGTCTCGATGGACAGAACAATGAGATGAATTTAGCTGTAAAAAGCAAAAGAAGAAGTTGAAGAAGTTGCTGGATAAGGTAAAAACTTCCTTAGATCTTACACCATATTAATTGCTGGGTATATATAGTGCTTTGTTTAACTCTGTAGTTATATGTGTAATCCCTTAAGAAAACGATGTGGACTAAACTGTTTAATCTTGAACTGAGCGTCGTAGATCATTCTTTTTTGCTAGAACTAATCTACACTATTATAATCTAGTCTCACCATATAAGTGGTGTATATCTTTTCATTTTCTTGAATCACATAGGTTGCTATATACTGTTTATGTAGTGAAATGACTGTTTGCCATGCTTGTTAATGTCCATATATTGTATGGAGCACATGATGGTTCATATTTATATTACTTGTGTTTTCTGGAATTATGTGGCTGCAATCGGCATTTTAGGCTGCAATCGGCACAAGGTATCAAAGACGGCAAACCTCGTGACTCTGCACCGTCCCCAGGTATAGAAAAGTTAACATGGGATTTTTTTTGTTTGTTCAGCAGCTAGCTCAATAGCTTGAGAATATCATTTTGCGGTCTGAAAGTTGAGGCGCCTAGGCAACGCGGTACCCAAGTTGATTTTAATCACCGCGATTCGAAAAGTTGGGGCGCCAATTGCTGAGAAGGGTGTTTCGAGTGAATGATGGCCAAACCCAATATTTTCAAATCGCGCCCGTTAAGTTAGGATATTCCGTTACACTAGTTCCTGTCGTGCCCCTTTTTCACCGGTCACTCATCTTAGCCACCCTGCATGTGTCATAGGGGCTAATCCATTACTGTACTTTCCTAACTCTCGACACTGAATCTGGCTGCGGCGGCGGCGGTCATTTTTCTTCCCTTCCCCGACCCTGAATCTGCTGGCGGCGGAGGACCTTTTTTTCTCCCTCCTCCGGCACTGAATCCGACGGCGGCGGCCCAGCATGTCTTGCAAGGCGAAGGTTGTAGCTATGTCGCCGACTGATTCGGGTCCGTTGAGGCCAGAGTCTGGGGCTCAACGCGAAGCAGCGGCTAGATTTTCAGCCCCGGTTAGCGAGGAGGTCAGCAAGGATTTTGCTCCCAAGGTACCAACGAGTAGTGGGTTGAAGAGAAAAGCAAGACCGGCGGCAGATTGTTCGGCTCCGGTGGACGGATGCGGCACCCAGATCTCGAAGAAAAAACCCGGGAGAAAAGCAAGAGGTGAATTTTTCTTATCTATGCCTTGTCTTACAAGTAGATTAGTTACGACATAATAGAATCGAATGAACTAAAAAGTTCCCCTTTTTAATCAAATTAGGCACAACTTTGATACAAGGGACCTTATATGAGTTCATAGTTCACGTTCACTAGTACACTGCAAAACTTGATTTTGGTTGCGAGAGGGTTGTGTTCGGGCAAGATGTGCATCTACTTCTGAATTGCAAAGAGGTTGTGTCTGTTTCACAGCTGGTAGATATGCTTGCCTCTAGGATTCCCTGGGGTTCTAGACAGAGGATAAAATTGGTGTGGCGCAACATGAATGATACCTATCAATAAATTGAGCACTCCCATGAGCTCCAAATGGTTTGTGAGTGTTGTGCAGCTGATCGTAAGGTGAAAGTTGAAGTGATGATTGATGATATGTATGCAGATGCTGGAGATCTTGCTGCCAGAGCTTCGGCTCCTAGAGACTATGGACCAGTAGATAATGATCTAGATGCGGGGACGCGAAGCTCCGATACGGGGACGCGAAGCTCTGATACGGTGGACAATGCGACGGTGATGGCTACGAGCTTCGATTAGAGGCATGGGAGGTTAACCGGACATGGCATGGACGCAAATTACAGCAAGTGCGAGCTCCGATCTAAGACGAGCAGCCGAAGCTGAGCAAAGGTTATGGGGAGGGGAGCAGGGAGAAGAGCAGAGCAGAGCAAAGAAATAGATCTGGTCCACGCAGGGGGTAAACTAGTCATGACCGCAAAAGATAACGGGGAATACTGACAGGGCGGGCCAAGAAGAGTTGACCTAATGGCGGTATTTGAGTTCAACCGTTTTTCGTCTGTTCAAATGACCGTTTGGCCATTAGATTTGTATTCACCCCCATTTGGCCCTTCTGGACAATTGGCGATTTTACTACGGCCCCTCCGCAAGATTGATGACAACTCGGGTACCGGGATGCACTCGCCCGGGAATTTTGGTACCGCAAACCAACAATCCTAGATAGCTTCGGCTGTAGTGGTTTCACAAATTTAATCTCAAGACCTTCTTTTTTTTGCTCTTGCAGAATTATTTGTGGAAGACGCATGGGTCTGTTTGAGATTGACGCCTGTTAGATCTTAATCTGGTATGTCCTTTTATTAAACAGGCATATTTATTTTTGTGTGTATCTTGTGTTGTTTAGCAGAAGTAAAAGTACCTAATGCCGCGGTGGTAAATGTGGAGGGAATTTTAGTTTTTGTTTGGCAGGAGTATATTCATGTCTATATTTCAATGGGAAGAAAATTTTGTTCTGTTAAATTAACGCAAGGTAACCAGACTCACCTTTGTATATAAATATTTGGTTGAAGTAGGAGTGAACTTGGTCCTAAACTTGGCTTAGCCAGCAAAGGGCAACAACAAGTGCTCAAAAAATATTGTATGGTTTCATTTTCGATTCTCTACATTTATGTCTAGAATCGTGTAGGTGCATATGCATTAAGATGCCGATCAAGAAGCATAATATATACATCGGATGGTGATGGGATCAGAGATCAGACGGAGCAGAGGAAATTGTTAATGGCTTGCAAGAAATCTTAACCGCGATATCGTGTTCTGAACGACAGCGATCAACATGAACCAAGAAGATGATGTATTTTATGGTGCCTTTCATTTAACATACTCTGCAGAATTTAAGTAATATTCTAGATCTGCATTAGTTTAACGAAGTTGATGGCCTATTCTATGTAAGAGATTGTATTAGTAGATGGATACAACACTGATAGATGAGAGGCAGTTAGGAAAGCAACACAAAGTCTAAAATTAAAAAAGGAGGCTCATATCAACTCTTCAGTAAAGTATGCATGTCCCTGAAAAACTATGCAAGCTCATATATTCATTTTGGTTGCTACTGTAGTTGTGTTCTACCACTTCCTAAAATAAATCAAAGAAACCAGAGAAATAAATTAATCATTTTGTTTACAAGCCGTACATCTATACCCATTTAAAATATATGTACTCCATTTTCTAAATGATAATATCATTCACAATCGTAATCTTATATTGTAGTTTTCTACAAGTTTCCTGCATTTTTCTTCATGGCAACACCATTTGAGGTGTTATGCTGCATTGTTACACTTATGTCATGCTTATCTTTTTTCAATGTAGCAGTTGATGCATACAAATGTAACTCCCAAGGTTCGGGCTTCCAAGATTCAGTTGATTCGACCAGAGGCAATGAAAGGTCCTTTTTGTGCTATGATGCTTTAGTTTTGAAAATCATTTGTAATGTGCTTACTCAGATTGAAGGGATATTTAAATTCTTAATGTATTTGATCCATAGTTTGCAGGCAATAAGTAATTTCTTGCTTGCTTTTTAACCTTGCATTTATTCAGCCTCGCAGGGCCACCTGAATGACTTGGATCCCGATGCCGTCATGACCCCGAGGTTTCGTGGCTGGACCTCAACTACACTAACTTGATGAACCTATATGAATTTAGTGATGCCAAAGCTAAGCCACATCAACTACATTTATTTGTTGAGAATTACATCTGAGGGCTCTTATATTACCTCATTATCATTGTGCTTATATCGCTAGAGTTCTACAGATTGCTTAGAAGCATTTGGGTAGGCTGCTGCTTAGAAGCAAATTTTGAACTGCATCGGATACTGAAAGATACCGATAATAACAGATATAGGATGAACTATTTGTTTCTGGTCATTTTTTATTCCTTGCTTTATTTGTATGCACTTCACTTTTTGCATGCTTTCACTCTGGACAATTTTCTCTATAGTTGTTGAGAGAAGAGTCAGTGCCCATAGGATAATAGATTACAGGGTTTCATGAGGGAGTAAACACCCGGTTATTTGTTGACGTGAGATCTTAGTGTTATATCTCATAGAAGAACCTAATCATTTCAATGGATGCATATCCAACTATAGTCGAAAGAAAAGGCTAAGGTATCCATTTTTTTTATCTTTTTTTCCTTTTCAACAATGAGAAGCCTTACTATTATTTCCAGTCTGTTGCAAACATATGCATATTTAGATGTAGTTTTTTAACTTCGTCTCGCAAAATGTGTTGTTGTCATACACTTCAAAGTAAATCCATTGGATGTATTTGATTAATCATCTTTAATGTATTTTTTCTCTTCTGAAGATACTTCCACCTTACTTTGATTGTGAGATATTACATATTTACATTTCCTTCAGACATTTGTCAATGTTGCTCTAAAGTATAACCCATAAGTTATGGTTTGTGTGATGTTTCCATTATTCATTTCTGCAACCTTGCCCGTTGGAACGCTGCTTCTGCTGGAGTACTTGATGTCGTTGGGTCACCGCTGCTGCTGGAGTACAAGTTGTTGGCATTCATCAATCAATCGATGTAACGGTGTGTTATCTTGGCAATTCCTTTCCATTTTATTTATTCTCGGTAGTCCCAAAGCATCTGACCAGTAGATGGATTTATGACGGGATATAGCAAGGGTTAATTAGCTAATTTTGCTAAGTTATAATTTGATTATTCTATGTCCTTGTACTCAAACTTAGAGCAAAACCAGAGTTGGACTCCCCTAAAATAATTTTGTAGGTGTAGTTTTATTGTACTTCCTATATATAGCTGCGTTGTTTTGTTTCAGTAGCAACTAGCAATTGGGAAATCGGTACGGGTGCATGCCAACATTGAAAGTTTGGTTCCAGAATTAATAGCCAATTCAGTGTTGATGTTCAGACATCTTCTATTAAGCTTCTCCTTTGGCTGTTTGGGCCAGCGATTTTATAATTAAGCGTTGTCTTTCTACAAGCATAAATTCGAGATGCACCCTGAATAAAAATTGTAGACCATGTTTCAGGATTTTCATAGACTATTCAATTGCACAATTTGGTTGAACAGATTTCAAAAAGTGGCCAGTTCACTGATTTGTCTAGAATATAGTTCTTCTCTGCACATTGAGCTGCTTTGCAATTTTAGGTCCTTTTAGCATTCGAATTAAATTTTGGAATGGCCATAAAAATTGTGGAGAATGTTTCTATGATGTTATATCTCATATTGTTTGCAAGATTGCGTGAAAAAAATAATTTCGTATGAAAAGATAACGTGATCTGTCCTATGCTGAAAAAAATTGCAATAATGCTGAGTGAAGGCGTCAATGTACAAATTTTGTCAGTAGTGGATGTGTCATAAATATCGTGTTTCTGCTGAGATCTAAAGTATATGTATGGTTGAGTTTTAGTTATAACTTGTGTGGTCGCTTTTGTTGAGAGAGCTGGACATTTGTTACTTAAGGGGTCTCAGGCGTAGGAATGACACTAATTTGTGAAAATCTATGAAGTCATGCTTTGTACTGAGTATTATAGATATGTTCAAAAAAGGAATGCTATATATGTTTGGATAATTGGTATACCTCCATGGACATGGTTGTGGCATGGTGTTTCTATATTAATTTTGCTATTTTTTTACCCACGGTTTTGTATGACACAAATGTTAGTGGAAATAGGAAGTGAAAGATCCGACACAATGCCAAAGATTATATACATGTTTTTGATCTGTTTGATGTTAAAAATTCATGTGAAGTTCAAAAGAATGCACACAACAATGGACCCGTTGAAAACTGCATACCTTCCACAGAGCTTGGTAAAATATTCCCAAGAGTATAGGTTGATAGAAATGAGAAACAATCAATGGCTTCCGTGTATATTATTCTGTTCCTTTACATCTCCTTTGTGTGATATTTTCTTGATTTTCCTAGCCAGTCTCTTCATAAATAACAAAATACAGATATTGATGCAGACCAAATGATTTTTTTTTACATTTTCAGACTACAACCAAGAGAACACCAATGTTCTCTATGATACAAGGCAAGGTCATACCTTTTACACTTAGATCTCCTTTCTTACCAGATTTAAGCCACGGATGTCCTTGATGTTCCATGCAAGGCGATTCTCAGAGTCTACAGCTTCCAAAAGCAATGTACAACATCATTCCAACCAAGGGCGATGCGACCATGACATTCTCTCCGTCGGCATGTGATCTACATCATTCGTATAGGTAGTTGACTATACCGCTGTACTAATGATGGTTTACATAGTGTTTCACCCATCAATTACCAATTCAAAAGATTGGTGGTGGCTATGCTCCAACTGCTTATAATGTACATAGTATGTTTTGTTTTTTCTTCTCTTCATCAAGCGATACATCAGATGCATACAGTAAAATGAAATAGATAGGTTATTTTTCATTTGATGAAAAAATCGTTTATTTTTCTTCAAAAGTATTGTTTTCATAGGTGTTAGTTGTGAAATAAAATATTATGCTTGGTATGAATATGACACTCGTTTATCACCCTTGTACAACACGATTTTCACGAGGTCGTGCGCCAAGACACACCCTAAATCTATTTGGGCTTATGTAGGCGAGGTTTTCTCGCGTCAGACATAGCTCATAGCCCTCTGTACGAGATGCTTTAGAACATAGATGTAGGGTTGTTGTTTCACTGTTTCGATACGCTATTGTAACCTTCGTGTTCACTATAGAGAAGACAAAATGTAAATTAGTCGGCTACGGTGTTTTTGGTTGGCACGCCAAATTGTGATAGCCAGTGTACCTTTTTCATGTGTTTGATTTCTACTTCCGTCCTCGTGTCTTTTTTTTGTTTATGCTTATGTTGCTACTTCTCTGGCATACGACCATCGTGTTGTGTTGGTATGTTTGGCCTACTCGTAGCTCACAAGCGCAGCGTCGGAGGAATCTATCAGCACTGCGTGAGCCAAGAGGAAGGAATCTGGCTGCTGGTGGACATTCACCAAGGCGAGTGCGGCCACCAAGCATCATCACGAGCCATAATGGCCAAGGCATTCCGCCGCGGGTTCTACTGGCCCACTGCGCTAGAAGACGCTAAGCAAATGGTGAAGGTGTGCAATGGTGCCGATGTTTTAGCCAGCAAAAGCACACTCCAGCTGCAGCCCTCAAGACAATACCCATCACCTGGACATTTGTCGTCTGGGGGCTGGACATGGTTGGCCCCTTTAAAACAGCGAGATCCGGCATGACGCACTTGCTGGTACCAGTGGAAAAATTCACCAAGTGGATCGAGGCAAAGCCAATCAAGAAGCTGGATGGACCAACAGTGATCAAGTTTTTCACAGACATCATCACGCGCTTTGGCTACCCCAACATTATCATCACTAACAACGGCACGAACTTCGCCAAAGGAGCCTTCACACACTTCTGCAGAGAAAAGGGCATTCGCCTGGACCTCGCTTCGGTCACGTGATGACCCACAAGTATAGGGGATCGCAACAGTCTTCAAGGGAAGTAAAACCCAATTTATTGATTCGACACAAGGGGAGTCAAAGAATATTTATAAGCCTTAACAACTGAGTTGTCAATTTAGCTGCACCTGGAAACAGTCTCGCTCGCAGTAGTTTATCAGTAGTAACAGTTTTGTAGTAGTAATAGCAAAGTGATGGCAATAGTAAAAGTAAAGACAATAGTAACAATTGCAGTAAACAGTAGGATTAAAGCACGGTAGGAATAGGGATGGATGGACGGGCATTGCATGGACAAGTCAATTCATGTAACAATCAAGATATAAGAATTTTACAGATAAATAAGATAAAGCATCTAAGTACTAAATAATCATAGGCATGTGTTCCATATATAGTCATACATGCTCGTAATGAGAACTTGCACAACATGAGGATATGCTTGACAAGTTATAAGTTGAAAATCTCATGCCCCTTGCTTACAAGTACCGGACCTCATGCTACTCAACTTTAGTCACAAGTAAGTTCTTGTCATTGTAAGTACATGTGTATCATAGAGATCCGCCAATGGGGTACCCCTTGCCCCATGATATAGGAGCTATCCCATACCAAAATGACAAGGCAACAGACAATGAGCATCTCAGCGGTCTTTTTATTTGCTATTTGCATATATTTTTATTGAGGATGCTTCACAGATTGCTCACTATGGTTATGCTGCAAGTTTCCACCATGATTAGGCATGGCTTAGGCTGGCCGCCCAGGCGTTTCTCTAACATGTATACAAACTCCATGAGCTTACAAGCTTCCCTTTTATTTCACACTGTCGGGATCCATAAACAAAAGAACATGATATCAACTGAATAATAAGTGCAAAGTTGAAAGCGTTCCCCATGGTAACATGGTTCTGCTAATTCACAACTTATAAAGCGCAAGCATATACGCAACATAGATAGACACAATGGTTCAAGTTTATTCAGTGCAAGAAAGTAAAGTGTGCCATCAAGTTCGTGAGAGCTTTACTAACTAATTTTCTCATAACAAGCAAACATTTTTATTGGAAGAAAATAAAGCATAATAAATATGCAAGGAATAGCAATGATGCTAATAGGTAGATATGGTGGACTCTTTTTGACAACTTTGGTTTTGGGGAGTTGGATGCACGAGTAAAGTTTATACTCAGCACAAGTGAATGCTAGCAATAGAAAGGGAGTGACAATAGAGAGAGCAGTAACTGCCATAATCATGCTAGCGACAAAACAAAATAAATAGTGGCATAAAAGTGACACAAGAACTCTGAGGCAGAATAACTCATCGAGGCTTAACTGACTTTTTGTTTAGTCATATGCATGCGTGAGCATGTGCCAAGTCGATTCAAATAGAACATTCATAGGAGGATACCACAATGTCATACCAAGTTATGAATAGAACAATGCAAGCAAACATTTACATGACATGTTACAAACTATTAATGGATTGGAACTAATCATAAGAGAGTGATAACTACTAAGCATCCATTAAATAACATACACCTTACATGAACAGACTAAGCATGCCCACAATGATGAGTATATGTATAGAAATGAAAACAAATAGAGTTCATACCAGCCTCTTACCACACCTCGAGTTGTCGTAAATCATCATTGCCCTTCACTTGTGTGACTTGAATAATAAGATAAAACCAAACTCCAAGGTGTCACTGAGGACCGCTGAACCCTGCAACGAACTTTACAAAACCAGAGAAGAACCACAAATATTTTTGGGTTTTCGATTTTTAAAGACAAGAACCAAAGGAAAGAGCAAACAAAGCAAAAATCTTTTTGGGTTTTTCGAATGATCAAATCAAAGCTAAAAAGGATGAAGCAAACAAAGGCTAAAAGATAAAGAAGCAAACAAAGAGAAGTAACGAAGATATTTTTGGTCTTTTGTGTTTTGGAAAGCAGAAATAAAATGAGAACAAAAACTAAAAAGAAAACGAAACATGGATATGCAAAGTACCGACAGAACATGATATGTAGATGAGTGTGATGTCAGTATACCTCCCCCCAAGCTTAGGCTTTTGGTCTAAGTGGGGATGAATCCCAAGCTGGCAAAGAAGGAGCACCTCCATAATGTGACGAAGAAGTGCCTTCGTACTGATACGAACTCGAGGACGCCCCAGCGTAGTGCACAATGTAGTCGTAAGAGGGCACATCCCCCTGGTGCTGCCTGTGGAAACAAAGCAAGCGGAGCTGCTCGTCCACCTCCTCTTTGGAACGCGACCACAACGTCTTGCAAATACTGAATAAAGTAGTCTGTGGCAAGGGGATTTCCCTTTTATCTCTGTCAGTAAACAATATCATGTAAAGTAAACTCTCTGTACTAGAGTTAGTTGTAACAAAGTAATGTGTTTTCATTGCGGCAAGGTCAAGCCTTTGTGGAGTCAGCACCGTATCATTAGGATCAATGGAAACTTCTAAAGCAACAACCATGCGCGCAATGATCATGCCCCCATAAATGGGTCCTCTAGCGGCTAGACGGCGAGCAACGAGAGAGCCAAGATTATACTTGGTTGTATTATTAAGTGCAGTAGCAAGAAAGGCTAAATGATAATTAGAAATATTACTAGTGTTCTCCCTACCAAGAATGCTAGTGACAAGATAATAAGCAAAATATATAAGAGCGGGGAGTTGAATGTTCCTTATCTTCCCGTGCTGAGTTGTGCGGTCATCGTCATTTGTCACACTTCGGTAGAGCTCCAACAAATCAGCGGGTCGACCTTGGATCTTCTTCACTGTCCTAGTCATGCCTATGCCTATAATGCTGCAAAATCTTTCCAATGGCATGTTATTAGGCATATTATAAATTTTGAACAAAACAGTTGACCAATAAGGGGTGTTAGTGAAAGTGAAACTTTCAACGAAAGTTTTGGTGAGCACGGCATATTGCTCACTCTCATCCTACATGTAAGTGGTTAGACCAACCCTCTGAACAAGGAGTAGGTAATCATCAAGGATCCCTGCAGCTTGCAAAAAGGCAAAACAAGGGGAGGTAGATGAGTGAGCATCTCCCTCATTGCCAAAGCGCAGCGCAATAAGATCTTCATTATATGATGGCCTAAATTGAGAAGCTGATCTCGAAGGCCTTGCCCTCCTGGGTGTGTCTCTCTCAAATACTTCTCCAAAAGTATGGTTGTCCATCCCTCCTTATTCGGAGAACAAATGCTCCAAATTTCAGCAGCAAAGGTGGGCTGAGCAAGGAGATCGAAAATCGTGAGCAAGAACAGCAGGAGCATGAGTTTGAGCAATGAACTGGTATTTTCTCGGGAGAGAGAGAGAGAGAGAAGTGGCAGGTGGGAGAATAAGTGGAGGGCCAAGGGTGGCCCACACCATGGCTGGGCGGGCCCATGGTGTGGCCGCGCCACCAGGTGGTGTGTCTGACTGGTGGGCCCCCTAGGTCACTCCAGGTACTTCTCTGCCCCTCTTTTGACGTAAAAATTTAATATGAATTTTCTGGAATTTTTCGAGAAACTTTATTTTTGAGCAATTTTCAGGTATTGATGAATGATTTTCTGGCAGAAAAATGATTTTGGAATCATGCAATAACAAAAAAAAACTAAAACTTTAGAAGTTCTAAGACACTCTATTATGCAAGCAACTAGCAATAGAAAAGTAAACTAAGTGAAAACAAAAATTAAAATGGATAAAATAAAAGTAATCAAGGATAATCATGGTGAAAACATTGTTTTGTTCATTAAAATCCCTTTGTTAACAAGGTTGATCCGGTCTTGTTACCAATTTTTTTTATATGAAACAAAACTTTGCATTTCACTAAATAATTATGTTACCTCAACCTTGATAGCAATCGTCCCAATCATAATAATTTCATAGTTTTCTCTTGGTACGGGACAATATATTTCTCCAACTTGGATGCCCTCAATATTTTCAATTGGATTTAGGCCATAAGTCTTATAAATCTTCTTGGGGAAATAGACAATATGCTCCTTGTCATTAACATTAAAAGTTACCTTTCCTTGATTACAATTAATGACAGTTCCTGCAGTATTAAGAAAAGGTCTCCCAAGAATAATAGACATATTATCATCTTCAGGCATTTCAAGCACAACAAAGTCAGTTAATATCAAGCAATTATGAGCCACTTGAATAGGAACATCCTCACATATACCAACATGAATAGTGGTAGATTTATCAGCCATTTGCATAGATATATCAGTTGGTATCAATTTCTCCAATTGAAGTCTCCTGTAGAGAGAAAAAGGCATGACACTAACTCATGCTCCCAAATCACAAGCAGTTCTAACATAATTATTTTTAATAGAACATGGAATAGTTGGAATCCCTGGGTCTCCAAGTTTCTTTGAACCTTACCATTAAAGTAATAATTAGCAAGTAAAGTAGAAATTTCCTCATTAGGGATCTTCCTTTTATTAGATACAATATCCTTCATATACTTTGAATAAAGAGGTAATTTAATAGCATCAGTTAAAGGAAGTTGCAAAAATAAAGGTTTCATCCACTCACAAAACTTTTTATAGTGTTCTTCTTCCTTTTACTTATGTTTCTTATCAGGAAAAGGCATTGGTTTTTGGACCCAAGGCTCTCTTTCACTACCATGTTTCTTAGCAACAAAATCTTCCTTAGTGTATTTAGTATTCTTAGTGTGCCTTTCAGATTCTTCTTCAATTTCTTCTTTATCAGGAGCATCATTTTTCTCATTACCACTCTTAGTTTCAGCATCAGAGGCAGATATACTATTAGGACCTTTAGCAGGTTCAGAAGATTCTACAACTGTTTTATGTTTCTTTTTCTTTGTCTTAGAGGAAGTACCACTATTTTCAATTCGTTGGGAATCCTGCTCAATTATTTTAGGATGCCCCTCAGGATATAGAGGATCCTGAGTGGCCGCACCACTTCTAGTTCTAATTTCATAAGCATGTTTTTCTTTAGAAGCATTAACTAGCAAATCTTTTTGTACTTTAATAAGCTGATCAATGTTTAACAAGCATTTTAACATCATTGGAGGTTCTTTGCACAATATCCCTAAACTCATTAATAGCTCTAGAATTTTCCATTAAATGATTCTGCACTCTCTTATTAAAATTATCTTGCTTAACAACAAAGATATCAAATTCTTATAAGCATTGATTAGGAGGTTTAGAATAAGGAATATCACCTTCATCAAAATGTTGGAGAGAGTGTACCTCAATAGTGGATGAGTGGGAGATTGGCTTACATAACTCTTCTATAGGAGGTAGATTATTCACATTTTCAGATTTAATACCCTTCTCCTTGAGACATTTCTTATCTTCCTTCATCACTTCATCATTTAGTTCAATCACTCCCCTTTTCTTTGGTGTTGGTATTGGCTCAGGCATAGTGGACTCATGTGTAGTTGACTTAGGTGAAGTCTAGTCATCATAATTCTTGCTTATTTTAGCCATTACTTCCTCAGCTTCTTTGGGAGTTCTCTTCCTAAAAACACAATCATCACAACTATCCAGGTATGTCCTAGATTCATCAGTTAGCCCATTATAATATATATCAAGAAGCTCATTTTTAGGTATTGGACATATAGGCTGTGCGTGAATTAACGCACAAAATCTTGCCCATGATTCAGGCAATTTCTCCTCTTCTCCCTGTTTAAAATCAAAAAATTCATGCAAAATGGCATGTCGAGCACTAGGAGGGAAATATTTCTGAAAGAATGTATCAATCAAGCAATCAGGGCTATCAATAGATCTAGGAGGTAAATTATTAAACCAAGTATTAGCTTCTCCTTTCAGTGAAAAAGGGAAATTTTTTGCAACAAAGTAGGTGCACATCTTAATATCATCAGAAAATAGGCCACTCATGGTAGAAAGCTCAGTCATATGTGCTACATCACTTTCATTTTTAGTCCCACGAAAAGGTTCTTTCTCAATAATGGTTATGTAAGATAAATCTAGAGAGAAATCATAATCCTTATCTTTAATGTTTATGGGAGATGTAGCAAACTTAGGATTAGGAGATAATTTAGGTTTAATAGTACGTCTCTCAAGAAGACTCTTAATAGAACTTGTACCATGAGTGTTTCGACATTCTTCAATAAATTCATCAGTCATTTCTATATAACCGTCATCAATATCATGGCTCTCTCTAGACTCAGGTGAACTAACAGGTGTAGTAGTATCTTCATTAGGAGTTTCAGTATTTCCAGCTATAGTTCTAGCAATCGTAGCATCTAGGAAAGGACCTAATGAACCACTCTTATCAAGCACAATAGAAGTAACATCATAAGTATCAGAAGCAATTTCAGATTCAGCAGAAGTAGCAATATGTGTAGCATGTGTATGTGGTGGTGGTGTAAGGAGCTTACTTATCACAGATGGTGAATCAAGAGCAACAACGTTGTTCAGAACTATACCTCTCCTTGTAGTGGATGGTAATATAGGAACTTTTCCATCACAAGTTTTACCCATGATGAATGGATAGCAGCGAACAATAGAGAATCCAAGTGAACTTGATAAATAAAGCTATGCTCCCCGGCAACGGCGCCAGAAAATAGTCATGATGACCCACAAGTATAGGGGGTGTATCGCAGTATTTTCGAGGGAAGTGAAACCCAATTTGTTGATTCAACACAAGGGGAGCCAAAGAATATTTATAAGCCTTAACAACTGAGTTGCCAATTCAGCTGCACCTGGAAACAGTCTCGCTCACAGTAGTTTATCAGTAGTAACAGTTTTGTAGTAGCAATAGCAAAGTGATAGCAATAGTAAAAGTAAAGACAGTAGTAACAATTGCAGTAAACAGTAGGATTAAAGCACGGTAGGCATAGGGATGGATGAACGGGCATTGCATGGACAAGTCAATTCATGTAACAATCAAGATATAAGTCATTTGCAGATAAATAAGATAAAACATCCAAGTACTGAATAATCATAGGCATGTGTTCCATATATAGTCATACATGCTCGTAATGAGAACTTGCATAACATCTTTTGTCCAGCCAGCTGATGGCCCAAAATATATCGAGCTCGTTGGGGAACCCCAAGTGGAAGGTATGATGAGCACATCAGCAAGTTTTCCCTCAGTTATGAAACTAAGGTTATCAATCCAGCAGGAGCAAGGAAACACCCCAAAGGTGTTGCTAGCTGGACTTTGGCAGGGCGCACTACCGGCGTCAGCAGCAACATGAAGACCTGCACAACACAACCACAGAACTTTGCCCCCAACTTGCGATGAGGTTGTCAATCTCACCGGTTTTGCTGAAAACAAAGGATTAAACATATCGAGTGGAAGAAAGTAATAGTTTGCAGAAAGTAAACATAGAGCAGAAAACAGTTGATTGTAGATTGATGGTAAAAGAAAGGACCGGGGTCCATAGTTCACTAGTGGTGGCTCTCCTTAAGATAGGTGGCATGTTGGGTGAACAAATTACAGCGGGGCAATTGACAAACATCGAGAAAGCAATATGCATATACTACTCATCTTGACTCCTTTGAGACTTGATTGGGCATTACAGCATTATACATAGACCGCCATCCAACTGCATCTATGACTAATAATCCACCTTAAGATTATCATCCGAACCCCCTCCAGTATTAATTTGGAAGCAACAGATAATTGCATTACGAATTGCGTGTAAAGTAAACAATATGATTGTTCTATGAACAAAGGATTGTTGTTTTCTCCCTAGTAGCAACAGCACATCTAGTACCTTAGAGATTTCTGTCACTTCCCCAGATTACTAGAGGCATGAACCCACTATAGAGCATAAATACTAACTCTTGGAGTTGCTACCATCTACTTGGCCAAGATAGCTACTAACAACGGAAAGCATGCAAGATCACAAATAACAAAGACATGATAGAATCAATAATCAATCTGAAATAGCATCTCAATATCCATTGGATCCCTGCAAGCACAACATGTAGATTACAAATAGATGATCTTGATCATGAACGGAGCTCACAAGATCTAAACATGATAGCACAAAGGAGGAGAACCAGCCATCTAGTTACTACATGGACCCGTAGTCCAGAAATGAACTACTCGTGCCTCACACCGGAGGCTTGCATGATGATGAAGAAGGCCTCCGGAGTGAATTCTCCCCTCCGGCAGGGTGCTGAGAAGAGCTTCAGATCCCTCCCGATCTAGGGATGGAGATGACAGCGGCTACAGACTCTTTCGTGGAATTTTGATCGGGTACTTAGGGTTTCTATATCAGAGGCAATATATAGGCGAAAGGAGAGGCCGAGGGGGTGCCTGGGGCGGCTAGACCACCCCCTGTTGCGAGCCAGGCTTGGCCGCGCGGCCAGCTGGTGTGGCCGGGCCCCAGCTCGTCTTTGTCTCGTATTCTGGCTCTTGGTGTCCCTCGGTGAAAAACTGACTTTGGCTTTTGTCCCGTCCAATTCCGAGAATATTCATTTTCTAACTTTCCTGGAACCAAAAATAGCAGAAAACAGGCAGCTGGAACTATGGCTCTTATTAATAGTTTAGTCCAAGAAATCATATGAAAAGTACTCCAAAGTGTGAACAAAACACAAGAAAGTAGATAAAACCAAGCATGGAACATCAAAAATTATGGATACGTTAGCAACGTATCACCAGTCCGTTGCAGCGGGGCCTCAAGGGAATCTACTAGCAATTAAGGTGCTCCTTTTAATAGAGCACTAGAGCAAAGCATTAACACTCCATGAAAACACATGATCCTCATATCATAACCATCCTCTCCGATTATCCCGATTCTTGTCACTTCGGGGCCTCGGGTTTCGGACAACAATATGTGTATACAACTTGCAGGTAAGATCATACACAATAATATCACCATGAATCAATAACATGTTCAGATCTGAAAGCATGGCACTCGGGCCTTGTAACAAGCATTAAGCATAACAAGTTACAACCATGTCAAAAAGCACTAACAATAGATACTAGGCACCATGCCCTAACAATCTTATGCAATTACATGAACGATCTCATCCAATCCCTACCATCCCCATAGCCTACTGCGGGGGATTACTCACTCATGGATGGGGGAATCATGGATGGTTGATGGAGAAGCGATGGTGATGATGATGGCAATGATCTCCTCCAATTCCTCGTCCCGGCAGGGTGCCAGAACGGAGTTTCTGGTTCCTAATCGCGGTATCTGGTGGTGGCGACGCAGCGGAACTCTATCTAGAAAAACGTCGAACCCCTCTCTATTTTTAGGTCAGAGGGCTTATATAGGCGAAAGGAGAGGTCGAGGCGAAGTCCGAGGCGGCCACACCACCCCCTGGCGTGGCCTGGCCTGGCCCGCACGGCTAGGTGGTGTGGGACCCTCGTGGCCCTTCTTCGTCTCGTCTTCTGGCTTCGTGAGTCCTCTGGTAAAATAGGAGTTTTGCGATATTTTCCGGGATTTTTCCTGAAAATTGATTTCCTGCACAAAAACGAGACACCAAAGCAATTCTGCTGAAAATAGCATTAGTCCGTATTAGTTGTATCCAAATCACACAAATTAGATAAGAAACAATAGCAAAAGTGTTTGGGAAAGTAGATATGTTTTGGACGTATCATCACGCACCCCCAGTCCAATGGGCAGTGCGAGCGAGCGAACGGCCTGTCCTAGCCGGAATCAAGCCCCGGCTGATCAAGCCACTGATGAGATCCCCCAGATGTTGGATACAAGAGTTGTTGGCTGTACTGTGGAGTCTGCGCACCATGCCAAACCTCTCCACTGGCTACACGTCATTCTTCCTCGTCTACAGAGCGGAGTCGGTCCTGCAAACTAACATCGAGTTCGACACACCTCGCAAGCTGTTATACACAGAGAAGCAAGCTAAAGAAGCATGTGAGGATATCGTTGACCTCCTCAAAGAGGCGCACGAGCTAGCCTTGTCCAGGTCCGCCATCTACCAGTAAAACTTGCGCCTCTACCACGCTAGCCAGATCCACCACGTCTCGTTCCGAGAGGGTGACCTAGTGCTGCGACTAGTACAGAACACCAAGGGTATGCACAAGTTGTCTCCCCTTGGTAGGGGCCATTCATCATCATCCGAGCACTGCAGAACAACCCATACTACCTCATCGACGCCCGCCAGTCGGCAAAGAACAAGATGGACCGTTTTGACAAAGAAACCGAGTGCCCATGGAATGTGGACCTACTTTGCCCATTTTACACTTAAAGTGAAGTGTACGTATCTTAATTTTATGCAGTGAACAAGTTGAGGAGCCTCGACACAGTCTCAGGGACTCCATAATCATTTGGCATTTCCTGCTGCATCATTTGGCATTTTCTGACTGCATTATTTTTTAACCTCGGATCCGACGATCTCTCCCGAGGACTCGTCGGGTGGCCCAGATGGTCGCACGTTCCAAGTGACGAAGTATTGTATGCGGCTCTGAGGGCTTCCTCTTTGGTTCCGGCTATAGACCACAATCCGGCTGACAGTTGGGCAAGAGCAAAAAGCTCGAGGACCCCTACACGAAAAGTCATAAGGAAAACAAAAACGTCTGGACGATCCGGTTGCGATCACTCGCTCGACACTGATAACAGAAATCTGAAGTATTGTGCAGTACGCTCACTAGCTACCCCTTCGGTTCCGGCTGCAGACCGCAACCCGGCTCGCGACCGAAAAGGACATAGCTTATACAACCAATGTTCACCGAGAAGAGGACAAAGTTGTTGGCCTAGCGCGAAATGGCAAAGTTTCCAACCTAAATGAATGAACTTCAAACGATGTTCCTCTTATGCATATCTAACATAGAAACCATCACTTGTGTTTTATTTTCGCACGAGTCAAAATCCAAGCCAAGTACCAGGGACGGGTGCTGATCAACCCATGTAGACGGTAGAAGGCAGAAAGGAGCTTCGGCCCAGCTGGATCCTCCAGCCAGCCCGAACCTCGGGGACTACACCCTATGGGTGTGCTCCCGCACCCCCACACAAAGGCCTACAAACAACAACAACAACAACAACAACAACAACAACAACAACAACAACAACAACAACAACAACAACAACAACAACAACAACAACAACAACAACAACAACAACAACAACAGAAAGGAGCTTCGACCCGGCTGGATTTTCCAGCCAACCCAAACCTCGAGGACTACACCTTGTGGGTGCGCTCTCGCGCCCCCACACAAACGCCCGCAAATGGAAAAGGCAAATCAAACAATCAGAAGGTGTAACAAAATAGCATGAGACAATATTATAAAGGGAGACGAAGCTCCCATCAGAGTTCAATGTAGCATAAGGACACGCTGTTCGCACGCACACGGACAAAGGACAAGTTTCACATACAAATACTCCTGCATACCAGGGATCAGGCCTGGGGATCCAAAGAAGGTTCAGTGGCATCCGCTGCAGGCTGGCTGCTGGAGGCGACATTTTCTGTAGAAGCCAGGTTGGAACCCGGCGGAGCCGAGCAGAACGCCTCCGGCTGGACGAAGCTCCCAATCTTGACACTGCAAGAGCGGATGTCAGGGACCTTGGCGTGAAGCTGGTTATAACTGGTCCCTTGCTAGAACCCTCGAGAAAGGCTCCGAAGATCCATGCTAGGGTACCAGGACTTCAGCAACGCGAGCACCATCTCTGAGCCGCCGCACGCCACCCATTCCCACGATATATCCATGAGATCAACAGTAGCGCCAAGTTTGGTAGACGGGGCGAAGTAGGTAGGGCTTCGTCAGGCCAGAGGTACGTGAAGACATCCAAGGCAGCGTTACTCATTCGGCCGGCCTCCTCAGTCACCACCGCAACCGGATCCTTAGGGCATAGATCCCGGCCTGCGTCCGCCTCAGGCACGTGGGCAAGAGCTTGGTTAGTCGCCTCAGGATATTGAGCTGCGCTCGGCCAAACAAACTATTAAAAACTGGCTACGACAAGCAAAAAACAAGTTTAGCAGATGAAGAATGACTTACTGATGACGATCTCGGCAATCTGATTCAGCTTCGCCTGTGAGGCCTTCTCCCAGGTCTTCATGTCCTTCATCGCCTCCTCCTGATTCTTGTACAAGCCCTCGAGGTTCTTGAGGGCGTCGGCGCGGATACCGGCGGTCTTCTTCGCCTGGCCGGCTGCAACCTCCATCTTGTTTTGATGCTCCACCAGTTCATTAATCTGAGCCTGGCGAGTATTATTGGATTCCTGTAGCTGGAGCACCTCCACCTTCAGCCGGTCCACCTCCCGCTCCTTGTCCACTAGCATGGTTGCAGGAGGGTACCTGATGGTCAACAAAAACCGCAAAAATTGGCGCAACTGTGAAGACATGACAGAGCAAGCAATCTTATGCCCCATGTCTTGCGCATTCTTGGTCACCTCAGCAAAAGCCTTCTACGGAAGAAGGAAAGAAATGAAAAAGAGCACGAGCAAAACAGCTAAGGCAAAAGAGAATAAGCCTGGAAAGACCCTTACCTCCAGAGAAACGCCTAGCGCCTTAGCTTCCACAAGCCCCTGCTCCATCACCGCCGCCAGGCGGCGTGCCCGGTCGAGGGAGACAGGTGCCGACTCAGAGAGCTGGGAGAGAGCAGCTCCCGGCTCCAGCAAGGCTGGGGCCGGCTTGTAGCCGGTCACCAGTACCTCCTCCTTGTCGCTGGTAGTGGCCCACGTGGTCCTCGCCACGACCTCCCCGGCCCCATCGCTCGCACCGCCAGAGCCGGAGGCCGCCACTTGCCCGCCATCCCCCGCACTCGGCCGCGTGGACACATCTGACGCCACCTCCACGGGTTCCTCAACTTGGTAGGCGGCCGAGCTCGACTGAGGTTGCCCAAGATAGGGTTCGTTCCCTCCGTGAGCCAGAGTGGAGGAACAACGACATCACTCCCACCCGCAAACGTCTGAGCAAGTCTAGATGTGGCCGGGGCATGATGTAGAAGTGCGGGGGCAACCGATGGAGACGCCTCTGGTGCAGCCGCAACATCCTTAGATGGCATGGGTGTAGAGGGCGCAACCGGCTCAGTCGGCCCCTCAGCTACATCTGGAGCTTGGGCGGACATAGTGGCAATGACGGCGGAGCCTTCCAACGACATTGCCTCGCTAGACAAAGAAAACAAGACGAAGTTAAGCAAAGGACAAGTCAACGGTCATACAGAGAAGAGCAAAGGCACATACTCGGCAACACTTGGCACGACGACCACGGCCCTCGTTCGGCGAGACCTCTTCGCGCCACCACCCGCGGGGGCGGCATTGGCCGAAGCCACCTGCTTCCCCCTTGCCCTCGCCGCGGTAGTAGGGGCAGGAGGCGCGTCCTCCCCGTGTGCAGCTGCGCCAGTAAAGATAAGACATCAAGAATCTGGATGAAGATAATGTCAAGAAAATAAACACAAGGAGAAAACGCTCACCAGGCGGGTCCTCGCAACCCTCGTCGACCCAAGTGGGGAAGCGCTCTAGATCCGTATGCGGATAGTTATGCAGTTTGAGGTCGGCCAAGAAGAGGGGAAGCTCATGGTCTCCCATGTCGTCCTCTGCTAGTTGTGCCGTGAAAAGCTACTCAAAAGGGGCAGATAAGGAGCAATAAGAAACCCTTCGGGAAAAATCTACCTGGAAAGAAAAGAAAACTAACCTTCGGTGGCAAGCGAAGCTCTAGCCCTCCTCCAGGTCCTCCTTCGAGATCGTGGCTACAGCGGAAGCACGTGGCGCATCATACAGGACAAGGAGATGTACCGTGAGGCGAGCCGCTCCCTCTCCACTAGCATGTAGCATCCCGCAAAACCACTACTAGAAAATCATGTTGATTTTGTGCATTGCATCATCATGACCGCATGCTCATGTCATCATGCCACATTGCATTTGAGCATCGTCATCATCTTGCATGTGCTTGCATAAAACTATTTTCGGGAAAACCTAATTTGTTTTCTAAACGCCCCGTCTTTATTCAAACGCAAAACCCGGGTCTCCGGATTATTTTGTTTTGTCTGCTATCGGTTTGCAAACGGTCCGTTTAAAACAAATAAAATATTTAATTATTTCTAGTGGGGCAGTCGAACGGGCCGAATCGACCCAGTCGACCACCCCCAGTATTAAAATGGTCCACCTAAACCAGCCCCCTCTAAATCCTAAAACTACCCAACCTAACCTACCCAGCCCCTCTCCACCTCACCCCTTCCAATCCCTGGTCGACACGTCACCCTGCCCCTTTTTCCACCCAACCAACCAATGCCACCTCACCCCCACTCTCTCTCCCTCCCTTTCTCTCTCCCAATCAGCCACCCACACAGCCTGGTCCCACCCTCCTTTTCCCGCCCCACCCTCCTGGCTGGTTCCGCCTGGAACCCCTTCCCCGCGTGGACCCCGCTCACCTGGGCCCCACCACGCGCCCCACCGACCCCCACCTCCTCTCTCGCACGCTCCCTCCTCGTCTTCTTCCTCCTCTCCCCCTCTGCCGGCTCGCCCCACCGTCCCTAGGCAACCGGCGTGCCGCCGCCGCCGCCCCGCTCTCTGCCTCCTCCCGGCGCGCCGCCTGCCTCCCTCTACCGAGCCTCCTTCCTCCTCGCCGCCGGCCGCGAGCCACGCCACCCCTCTGCGACCAAGCTCGCAGTCGCCTCCTCCCCGGCGCCCCTCGGAGTTCACCGCCACCAGCCGCCGCCGTTCCCCATCTCTGGCCGCCCCGCCCCGCTCACCGGAGGCCGCCTCCCCGCCGCCTGCACCTCCAGCCCTCTCCGGCCGTCCTTCCCCGGCGAGCTCCTCCGTCCTTGCCCAGGGCCCCTTTCCCCGAGCTCTGCCCGCAAGCGCCCCGGCCGAGCCCGCCGGCATGGCCTCCTCGCCTTCGTCCTCGCCGCGGCCTCCTCAGCGCGCCCGCCTCCCGGTCTTCTGCCCAGCGGCCGCGTCCACCATCGCCACCGTCTGCGTCGGCCCGACCGGCGCCGACCATCTTCCTCGTCTCCGGTGTCGTCCACCCCGTCTGCACGTCCGGCCGCTCGAAGCCATCACCTTCCTCGCTGCTACTTGAAGCGAGTTGGTGTCTTGGTTAAGCCAATGCCCGGGTGGTTTGTCAAGAACAATTGGACATCAAGGTCTCCAAAACCTGGAACACCAAGATCCCCGACCTGATGGAACTTCCGAAGACCGAACCCAAACCGTTGAACCACCGGCGCCAAACCCTCGGCACGACAAGATCTCCCTCATGGAAACCGAAGGCAACAACGTCGGATCCTCGAGTTCTCCTACATGAACCCTCAAGATCTCTGTCACGGACACGACATGGACTTCCCTCGGACGCCAAGGTCTACCCCCCCCCCCCCGGACCCGAAGACCGCGATGACGTTGAACCAAGATCCCCATCGGACAAGATCGACACCGAGACCCCGATGCGACAAGTACTTCATCCCGAACGCCATGACCGTCGACATGACCCGAAGGCCACGGATGCGCCAAGACCTACCTCCGTTATCCGAGAATGACCCCGCCGAGCCCGAACCCCAGATCCGGACCCTGAGACCGAACCCCGAACCCCGGAACCCTAAGATCTGCCGAACTCTAATGTGTAACCCCCTTTCCCGAGCCCTATTTTATAAATGCTAAATATAAAACCTATTGCATATTAAATTGTCATACTTGCATGCATATTTGTGTGGTTTGGGGGCCTTATGCCGATTCACCTCATAATTAAATATGGGGCCCATATGCGGGCAAATCTAGCCTTATATTGGCCTCATTTAAATATTGTGTAGCGAACCGGTGCTATCTTTTGCTATGTTAAGACAACATTTAATTTGCGGGGTAGATAAACAACTTGAACCATATATTTAATTGTCGGGACCTCCGGTTCCGCTTAATATTGCCTAATTGCATCGCACCTTTGACATGCCATACATCATACATGCATCATGCCCGATCTTTTGCCGTAGTATTAAATAGTACATCCGGTGTTTCTTCTAGTGTTTTGATTCTTCGCGGATAAGGCCGTTGAGTTGATGTGAGCTTCGCCCCGATCTTCGGTCGAACCTTCGGCAATGTTTTCAGGCGAGCATCTCCCCCTTTCTACCTATCTTACTTTTATAGTATTTATTTCCCTCCTGTTGATCTATTGCTATCTGTGTTGCGATGCTCTAGTTTCCGTACCCGTGATATCCCTTGCAGCCATATATTTCCTTGGACACATCCTATTACCTGTTGATTGGTAGATAGTTGGACTTGCGGGTCGTAGTCGCTCGCTCAAGTGCTGTTGCGTGTTGTCAAGTACCACAGTTGTTGGAGTCTTGCCGCATGTTCAATGTTGGAGATGATCATGGTTTTACTTATTGTTCACTTTAATTACTGTTTAACAACTAAAATTGAAGTAGGTAAGCAGAGGCACCGGTGGGTGATAGATAATATCTGGTTTCCGACCGCCCACTTGTGTCCCGTAGGACCCCGAGTTCTTGACACCTGTTCCGAGATCGAGCGCGCTAACCACGGGTGGGGAGATATGGGCCCCCCATCGATTAGTACCTGATTTCAAAGTATTGTACTGGGGGCCACAAGTAGTTTGAGGCTTTATTACTATTCTGTACTTATGCCATGCTTTACTGCTTTATTTACGATTGTGTGAGGAGCACGCTGTACTGTTTTGGAAGCGGAGTGTTTTCGCGGTATCGACAGTCCCAGTTTTGGGATTTGCTGTCGTTTACAGCCACTGTCGCAAACCCTGAGTCCGTCTCGGAGACCGGCCGACTTCGTTGCGGGTGTACTTAGTGGGGTGGCCCCCCGTGCTTGCTTTGGGTCTGGGAACGTCGTGACTTAGGCCCCGCCGACATACCGATGGGTGTATGTTAACTGATCTGGCAAAAAGGGTCGAAGTGCTTGTGAATACTTTGGTGCACCCCTGCAGGGTTTAATCTTTTCGAGAAGCCGTGTCCGCGGTTATGGACGACTTGGAGCACAGGTCTCGATCATAGACAACTAAAACTAAAGTTTTGTTATAAATTGACTTGTATCCGATATGACTAGTAATCAGTTTCACTGCAACGGAATGGCTAAATAAAAATACCAACAACTGCTGGGTTTAGGGATATCTCATGCTAATTGTATCTAACTAGTAAGTGCCGCAACTACAACGGAATGGTTAACTAAAACGGCCCACTGCTTATTTTATCAGGATGATTACCTATACCTGACTAGTAATTGCTGCAACGATAACTGAATAAATAAAACTGCCAACTGTGTGAGTTCCTCGGTTGACTTCCTCGTTTGGTCTCGAGGGGAAATACCAGGATGGGATTGTTTGGTGTTAGTATCAGGTTGGTTCCGGATAGGACTTTCTTACCCCTCTCTGATAGCCGTCAGTTGTATCGAGTCTCTATAGGTTGTTTAGTGCATGCTGCCGCTGCCGCTCAGTCCACCATACCTATGTAGGCGAGGACCGCCGAATTCTAGTCTCGCCGTGTACTGGCCTCAGTACTGACGCTCCTTCTTTTTCCTTTGCCCTTTGTCGGCACCCCTTTTGTTTAAGCAGGTTTTGGGATCGACGTCGTTAGCAGGGTTACCCTTCCGGCTTGGCCTGGGCAGGGTTATGGACGCCATTGGTTATTCTTCAGGGCTCTTAGCCCCATTTGCATCTTGTCCGTAGGTGGACGCTGTATCATTTTCAAGGTGATTTGGATCTTTGTTCTGCATATCTGTATTCTTGACTCATGGAGTCGTGTTGTATATTTATCTGTTCTGTGGGTCCCATCGAGGACTGTTGTGTAATGTTATTACTTCGTTTTCCACCCGCACGAAAGTGCCTGGTGGGCACCTTCGAATCGTTTCTATGCGAGTTTGGCGGGTTTCGCTAACACTTGCATAGGGCCGATTCTGAGGGTGTTACATAGCACCTCCATCCGGGCCTCCATCCGGTCCATGTCCTCCTAGGTTCCCAAACCCTTCATGGTTGGCGAAGGGCGGCAGCTGGATCCAATCGATGTTGGTGGCATTGTGCACTGATGAGTCCAAAATTGATGCATATTTGAGTATAAAAATTATTCATATTTTCACTCATTACATGTTACATCTATCTATAACTATGCCTATTGTGTATGATTATTAGTTTTCATTCATTTCCGCATGGGCTTTGCTCAATATTAGTTTTATTACCTTTTTCTTGTTTTTGATTTGTGTGTAGGTAATATGGAGAATCATGGATAAAAGGATCCAAGAGGATTCAATATGGAGGAGTTGAAGGCACCAGACATAGCCATTTGAGGGGAGGAAGAAATGGATTTTTCTATCAACTCCAAATGAAGATCCAATGCATGGTGTTGTATCCCTCATCCATACGAATCCAATGAGCCAAAAAACACCTCAATCAGAGTTCATATGAAGAAATGGCGACCAAAACACTACAAAGTTCAGAAGGCTTAATGACCCCTGGTGCGGGCAGAGCCCGCCCGTACCGTACGGCCGTACCGCCCTGCGACGACTTTGTTTCGTCAAACAGAACAAAATTTGTGAATGCCCAATGGGCATATTCGGCCCCTAGCTCCGTCGGTTTGCAGAACCGACCTCTAGATGCCTATTTAAAGAGGGGAAAACCCTAGAACAAGGTAGTGAGTCCACACACACCACATGGGTAGATCCCTACCGCTCTGCCACCTCTACAGCCGCCATCCACAAGATTTACATCACCATAGCACTCAAGGGAGAGAGGACACTTGCATCTTGAAGGGCTACGCATCGATCTTCATCAACAACGTCTCCAATTCCGATCCCCTTTGTTTACTTTGTTGTGACCCAATCTCTATTGTGGGTTTGCACTTGTATTAAATTGTACCTTCATATTGCATCCATACAATTGCCATCATGTTGATCCCCTTTATGTATGAGTAGTTGTCTTGTTCTTGGGGAGAGATGGTGAAACCCTAGTATTATTATGCATTGAAATAAAGATGATCTATTACTTGTGTACAAAGATCCATTGATCTATGAATTGTGTTTGATCTCTCTCTTTAGATGGTATGTGTAGTCGGCCGCATATCATTTTCCCTTGGGACTAAAGAGAGGGAAAAATCCTTTGGACGTATCTTGGAAGCATGTCCAGAATGCCCCGTGACAGATTAGCGTCGGCTTGTAGCCTACACGGTCAAAGGAGGATTAAAGAGGGACTCCCTAAGCTAATTACGATATTCACGGGGAAACCCTTAATTGCGGTGGTTTGTATGGATGACTGCTCTCAAACATCGCAGTGGTTATTTAGAGGTGACATCACTCTTGGCTCAACAAAGTGGCTTCCTATGAGCCTTGTAGTGAACATCTTATTATTAAGCTCTCTCCACACATATCATGACATAAGAGATAGGTTATCCTAATCATTTATAATTATTCCATGCTAGTGGTGAATCCTACACTCATTGAGAACCCCTTAACCACATCACACAACACTTCATGGATACTCTCTTGCTTTACTTTATGTTTGTTAATTACTTTGTTCTTGTTTATTTTAGCACTTGTCCAAACACACTCTTTATACACCATTACTTGGAATTAGAGATAACTTACAAGTACTCTAGTGAATAGTAACAAGGGGCATAAAGACCTTTACCAATAGCTCTTTGTGGGTTCGATATCTTTATTTCAAAACTAGCTACAATTGATCTGTGCACTTGCAGTCATCACGCACGTAGAAATACGAGCGCTGCCACAGCTTCATCGTGCCGGGGAGATCCAGCTGCGGCATCACGGACGACGACCGCGGGTAGACGGTGCAGCACTCGGTCTCCGTCAAGGGCCCATCCTTTCCCACCAACTAGGTCTTGAACTTGAAGGATTTAAGAAAGTTCGCCGCGTCTGGGCGAATCCCCAAGTAAGACTCCCAGCAAGCTGCATGATGCGACAGCTGCGCGATGGCGTTCGCCCCCAGATGGTGAAGCTGGAGGTCGAACATGCCAAAGAGCTGAAGGACAAACTTGCTCGCCGGTTAGCCGAAGCCGCGGGCGAAGTGCACGAGGAAGACCATGACCTCGCCGGGCTGAGAGTTCGGGACCCGCTCCTTCTCTGGCGCGAGGCGGTGCTTCACCACCCGCTCTGACAGGATAAAATTTCCCCGCCGGTATTTGAGGATGAGGTCCTCGGTGACATAGGGGCCGCACTAGCCTCCGCCCTTCTCCAGTAGCATATTGTCAGGTGAAGTTGCCGTGGCGGAGAAACGAGGCACCATCGTCGCGAGGAGACACAGCGGCGTCGACGCCGAAAGACTGGCGGCGCAAGGGCGAAAAGAGGCTGAGCGCAAGGACAAGAGCGACAAGCAGCATGAGAAAGATGAAGTGGGGGAAACCCCCTCCCCGCGGCCCTATTTATCGCCATGGGTCGAGCACGCCCCTGCGCTCCCTTCCACCACGTGGCAGCCAACCGCCCACTTCCCCCACGATGCTTCGGTTGCAGATCCCGTGCGCTAGTGTGACACCCACAAAAGACCCCGCATGCGTTACTACGGGAGGTGAGGAGTGCGCATGACTCCCAAGAAACTTCAATGATCAATTGTGCATGCGATTACCAAAAACTGTCGCTGGAGAGCAAATGGCCAATATGATGCGACGGCCATCAGAACTGCCAGACGTGGATGGCGTAAGCACTGACCTTAGCGACCAGGTGATCCATCTCCCCTCTTCGGGTGCGGCATCTGGTCGTTTAAATCGCTGCTCATACCCTGTGGGTGGGCCTACGATTCCGTAGCCGGTAAACTCCAGCCGGGAAACAACAAGCACCTCGAGCTGGAAAATGACAAACGCTTCAAGATAAATCTACAAACAATTTTTTCATCACTAACCATTTCAGTTCAATCAATGAGCACGCAAGAACTTCTCCATAAGGCGAAGTCCCAACGCGCTCGGGGACTAGTGTCGGGGGAATGGCCCCCGGATAGGCCAAGCCAGGCTCAACTGGCCGGCTCCAAGAGAGCCTGGCCGGATGGCCGCAATACAAAAAACCACAACCGGGTGGACCGCTCCATCCGGTCCACCCTCAAGATTCCCCGGCTGGCCCGTCTAGCCGGATAGCCAGAAGAACCGGCTAGGTGGCCGCTTCCACCCGTCCGCCTCGGATTCGGTGGCAAGGCTACGGAAGGGGTGATTCTCTTTGCTGAGCACGCCCCTAACTCCTTGCATCATCAAACAGGCTGGCGCGCCGCCCCTGCTGGCGCTACAAGACAATTGGGCCGAAGTGCCAAAGCTAGAAGCTGAGCGAGGCGCTTCCGGCTGACCGCTAAAGCCTCAGCTGACCGTTAAAGCGCTGGATGACGACTAAAGCACCAACGTTGTTGCACTATAGCACTGCCCCCTGTACTGGAGGCTTGATTGGGCCCTGGCCCATCGGCTGGACCCGGCCAGCAGGTCCGCTTTGTAAACCCAAAGCCCAAACAGTAAACCCTAAAACCCACATTGTAACCTACCTCTCCCAACCAGTATATAAGGGAGGGTAGGGCTAGTGTTCTAGATAAGCTAGTAGATTCAAGTTCATTCTCATAATTCATCCTCTTCCTCTAGCTCTCCATAGTAGCTAAGGAAATAGCTTAAGGAGCACTTGTACTGGGCATTCATCCTCAATATAGTAGATCCTTGCAGGAGTATGAGTGTTACCTCGCCAAGAGGACTTCGAACCTGGGTACATTGTTATGTCTACAGTATCTGTGCCCAACCCGTTACGAGTAGTCACCGATAGCATCTTGATTGTCCTCTCTCATGCCATCCCCGATGGCATTGCCGTGTTCCACACCACGGTAGGTCCGTTTTTTTTTTGAAATTTGAAGAAAAAAATTGTGGCCCATATTGATGGCACTGCCGTGTTCCACACCACGATAGGTCCGCTTTTTTTTGAAATTTGAAGAAAAAAAATTGTGACGCATATTGTCAATATGCGCCACATAAATTTAAGGTCTAGCCCGTCTTTTTTTTGAAATTTGGAAAAAAAAATCTATAGCGCATATCGGCAATTAAGTGACGAGGTAACGGTGGCGCATCCCATATGCGCCACAAAATTGCCGGCAATTAAGTGACGAGGTAACAGTGGCGCATCCCATATGCGCCACAAAATTGCAAAATAGGTGCGCCACTGATAAGCTTTTTCCTAGTGCTATGTTCTTTAGTGAAGCTTGTGCATCGATATTAATTTTATAAGGCTCCACTTTTTCCCCGTCAAAAAGACAACCATATGCACCACATAAAAGTTAGGATATTTGTGAGAGACGCATGTGGATGCGGCAGGTTAAACATGTTTAGCAGAATTTGAGTTAAAGACTGTATTTTGGATCATGAATTCAGTTCTGATGTACCAATGGTGGCTGAACCAAGCAGCTTTAATAAAGTGGCAGGTAAACTGTACCATGTTGCTTGTGCTCTGCATGCAAAAAAGGAAGTCCATACTAGTAAAACATGCATCATCACACCATACAGCTTCAACAAAGCAGAGATCACTCGTCAAATGTTAGGAGAAGAGACCATGCCACTGTGACTTTCATCTCACATGAGCCGACCTTCAATGTCAGCTGGCTCCTGCCGGCTTCCTTGGGCGTGAAAATCTGCTCATCGCTCAACACATCATTGTTGCTACCAGCAGGCGGCAGTGCCTTCACAAAGAGATTGAGCTTTCCATCAACTTCAACACCAACAACACGGCGGGAGAGCCTTATCTTTTTTCCATCATTTTCAAGAGGCAATCCATCATCACCAAAAGAAAGCAGGATTATTTCCATGGCGTCCATGCTAGCAGTACTGACCGTAAATGCACCTCCATGACCATATGGCCATTTCCCACTGCTGACCTCCACATTGATTGTAGCCTCTACTGAGTTGACAATGTGCCCAACGGTCAACTCCAGCGTGCTAAGCCTGCTAGACAGAACATGCTTCATGGTGAATGACTGACTCAGGCCGTTCTGTATGTACCCATTAGCCAGGTAGCTGAAATCTTTATCATCAGAATCACTAGAACTGCCCTTGATCTTCAGCTCAGCCTCAATATATGAATGATGTACCGACAACACAGCAGCACGGGAAGGACCGGTCAGAGTCAGATACGGATCCTGCACACCACACAACATAGATGTGATTAGTATACAGTCGATTGATCCCAGTGAAGTGCATAAATGATGGCAGACTATAGCTCATACCAAGTGACATGTAAAAAAATAAGGTTAATATTTCAAGCATGCATCATTTAAAAGACCCTTCTGCAATGGCTTGCAAACCATCATTATCAAGGACCACTTAACAAGACAGAACACAAGAAACTATATAGGTAGTGCAAAAGAAAAATGAGAACTCAAACTCAAATGAAGTTTGTGGCTCAACAATTGGCCTAACCATTAAGTAAGTGCATGTAAAGAGGCCATAATTTTCAGGAGCAAAGACAGGATTGTGGCAAAACGTTGCAGGCCCTACAGACCCCACTACCCCTAATTTGGTCTACCGTTCTGAATTTGTGCCCATATGGGTCGTCTCCCCTACCCTTCCCACCACTCACTGATTGGTCTGCTGATTCACCTCTCACATCTCCCCCTCTGCCAATCAACAAACTTCCTCATCTTTAACCTCAATCACTCGCGTTCCCAACCATTCTCCTGCAGGAAGCGGATGGTGATGGTACCCCGAGTTCACACAACAGTAATGATCTGAACCCCGATACCCACGTGTTTTTCCACTGCCTCAAGTTATTTCTCTATGCCTAGCACCGGGGTATCTAATGCCACACGGTTTCTTTTCATGTTTTTGTTTTTGCTTCAGGAATTTACTTGACAGTGGCCATGCCTCGGATTTGTGAGATTAATCTGTTCCGGTCATCCCTGTCCTAGATGGTAAGATTTTCTATTGATGCATTATGCTTCATATAATCATATCAAATGTGTCCTTTTAAGCATGCATGATGACTGAATTTTATTTGTGGCAGAGGAAGCAAGCTTAAATTGATGTAAACCCCAGTTGAAGTTCACGCCACACGTTTCTGTATTCCTGTTGACAAACAAGTTTTTGCGTTCCAGTTCCTTTGGCATACCCTGTCTCAATTCAAGTAATTTTACTTCTCATATCAAATGGGTGCATGAGCATTATTGTGGTGCCAGGTATTCTCTGAATTTGCGGTTTTGCACACGCACCAGTAAAAAGATCCAATGATGACTACATAAAAATACTGTTAGACAAATTAAACATTTCCCTACTGACAGTGAGTAAGTGTGATGCATGCAAGTATACATATAATGTGAATCCATGAACTTAAATGGTACGTATATATTTACATGATTATCTGTTATGTTACGGTTTACGAGTATGTACTATTTTCAATTATTTTTAGTGTTGTTATCAGTACCGGTTGACAAATATTATCTTCATTATACATGTAATTCCCACAGCAAACATACCCTAATTAAGATTAAGTTGACGTCAGAACTATGTATTATCCTCAAACATCAAACAATTACATTGACAAACAAATAGACAGAAACAAAAAATAAACAAACACCAACTCTAGTCAAACTAGAAAAGATCGACAGCAATGCAATCTTGCATGTGATCAAATTAGAAAAGAATATACCTTCTTGGTGACGGTTTGGCAGTTATCCCTTTCGCGATCAAAGATGATATTGTGATTATGGTCGACCGTGTCGCGTACTGCAAGCTTGCCATAGACGTACAATGGCCAACCAATGCCTTCCTTTGTATCCACGACTTTGACAGAGAAGATCTGCAGAGTTTCACGTGGGCCAGCATACTCATATACATGGTCGGTGAAACGCATCGGGGGGATAGAAGCTGCAACAACATTATAGTTATAATTAGTCAAATAGTTGTTGTTGGTACACAGGTATTTAGGAAGGGGAAGTTTATTCTAGCTGCAAAGCAACATCAGTTTGTATTAGGGATTGCTTACATATATACTGAATACTACTACTAGAACCTACTGTCTTAACTCCTAAGCAAACAGTGATCATAAAAGACTTAAAAGTTAACATGCATGGTAGTGTGAGCAAATTAAAAGAGCAAGAGCCAAAGGACGAATTACTGATGGTCTCGTATGTTCCGTAGCGGGCAAGAGCAGCGAAAGAGGAGTTCCACGAATCGCGGCAGAGCCGAGCTTCGTAGGCGTTCCAATCGGAGCTGGATTCAGATTCGGGTTCAGACTCCCTCTCCTTGGCCCACGCCGCCAGGTACGCTGCTGCCTTGTCCTGGGTCGGCGGTTTCTCCAGATTATTGCTCTTCTTCACCCTGTCCATCTCGATTTTCCTGAGAGCCATTCTGCCTTTGCGATTATTATGCTTCTTCTTCTTCTTTTGTTTCCGTGGCTGATTTTCTTGTTCATGTGGCAGATTCTGCCCCGCCGCATGCAGCTGCAGTCCCTCGTCAGATATCCCGTTGCTGGGCATCTCCTCCATCTGCTCCTCCGAATCCCTCCCTTGTACCGCGGGCATCTTCCCCGCCGCATCCACCTGCCGCCCCTCATCAGAAATCCTGGTTCTCTCCATCCCCTCCCGAACAGCCTCCGTCAGCTGATCCATCTCTTCTCTTCTCGCAAGCTCTGGCTTCGGAAACGAAACCCTAGATCGATTTGTTCGTTCGGGGTTGTGTTGTAGTCTTTTTTTTAGAACTACTAGTTGTGTTTTTTTTTTTTTGAGAGAGAAGAGAACTACTCCGTAGTTGTTTTTAGAATACTATACTCCGAAGTTGTGTTGTACTAGTCTTGTTTGGGGGGAAACTCACCGTATGTGTTTAGGCTTCTTGCTTGGCATTTCCCATCTACCTCTATGGGCCTGGCCAAGTAACTGCCTCAATCACCAGGCTCTCCCGATACCCAACCTGGGCCTCAACAAGCACTTCGGTTTCAACTTGCTCACCTGTAAAATCAGTCAGGAACCGAACAAAAAGGAAATCGGTTAGTAAATGATTATGAATGAGCAAGCAGACCAGGTACCCAGGGGAGTCCAATCTTAGCTACTCACTCCATCCACAAATAATAGACATATATTTTTGCCTATATTCGAATGCATCTATACATATCTGGAAAAAATATATCTATAAAACGTGTCTAGATATATTCGAATCTAGACTAGACAAAATCAAGTCAGTTATTTCTGGATGGAGGAAATACAAAAATTGTGACGAGGACATCTAAGTTTATTTGGAAGATAAGTTTCACTAAAAACCCTATAAGACAAAAAATGAAAGCAGAAAAATAATTTCTCATGGGATAACATGCGATAAATCTCGAGAATGTCAGGGTTGAATGCCAAAAAAAAATGAACACAAAATGGACTCATGGACAATGGGTGAACCCATGCATCGGCAAAAATAGAGTTGCAAGATCTGACATCCCATTCACTTTGATGGGCCATACCCAGAACTCGAACCTCTCCTCCGAGCGAGATATAGCTAATGAACGGTACGTATCGCCGGTAACTTTCAATAGAGAGGCCTAAACCCACCGACCTTGCAAATAGCATGGACCGCACCGCCAAGAGCGAAATAGCCTATGCTTGCGTGAAAAACTCAGAAGTGGTCAACATTATTCGATTTGATCGATCGATCTACAAGAGGTTGTAAATCATCTCCTACCAAAAATCGGAAAGATGCATCGTCCTCGATGACACCGAGAATCAGGAACTAAGAAGATGCACCATGTGTCACGCATGTCGGCTTCTTCCTGCAGCAGCGAGGCACGAGGAAGAGAGAAGCCGTGGGTGGCGGCAAGGGTTTTGCTTGCGACTCCACGTCTAGGTATAAAACCATGAGGTATAGTTAAACTGGGTATCTTAGGTTTTGCATAAGACTCAATTAGCCAACAGTGTTTGCTCTCGCCTAGTCCCGACCCCCTCCTCCTCCCGCACCACTCCTCCTTCCGCACCCTCGCGGCGGCACAGCGCCGTGCCGGGTGGCCTCCCCTCCCCGCCGAGCCCACCCTCCCGTGGTCTCTTCTCCCCGCCGCCGCCACCCGGATAGTCGCCAGGCAAAGACCTGGGAGGCCTGGCGGTGGCGGCGTTCCTGATCGTGATCTGGCGGGAAGGCGGCGGCGTCAGTCCCGACTAGTTTGGCGGTGGTGTTGCGGCGAGCGGCGGCCGGTGATCCTCGGCCCAGATGGCAGCAAGCGGCGGCGGGGATCTAGGGCTAGCCGCGATCTGTCCCGTCCATTGGCCTCGATGCCGGCGCCCAGGCAACCCGGGACTTGTCCGTGACACTAGGGCGCTTGTGGCATCTGCCCCCGGCATGGTGGTGGTGGCCTCCTTCTCCGTCGGAATGGTCGGCCGGGTGGTCTTGCCGTCTTGCGGCGGATCCTGCTAGTTTCCGGCGGGTGGCGTGGGGGTTGCTGGCTCGGTTTCAATAAAGGAGGTGGTCCTGGATCCCTCTCAAGCCAAGACGATGATCTTCCGGATGTTGGTCTCCATTGATCTGGTTTCTGTGTCATGTTCCAGAAGGCTCCGCCGGCGAACTCCATAAGTGCAATCATGCCGTGAGTTTACTGGAAGAATTGAATTCGGTACGCACCCATATTTTACCCTGACCATTTGGTTTCAGAGGGTGTGCTTCAAAGTTTTGTTGGCTGTTATTATCATGGGGCATGTTCTTGTTCCATGGTGCTGACAGAGAAAGTCATGGAGACCGAGATCTGAGGACAGACAATGGTGGTTCGAGTCTAGGTGGTGATGTGGAATTGCTAGGTGACTTATGAATTGGAGCAGTGGCACGCAAGTGGAGGCGACTGCACAGGAGAGGTTCATGGTCCGACCTCTCAGGGTGAAAATCCAGAGTCTGGCCTTAATTGGTTGTGTCTGGCAATGGCCTTGTTATAGGTATTGTTTTGAGAGCATAGACTTTCTTTAGGGTTAAAACCTAAATCTTTGATCGGGCGATGACGATATTTGTGCACTGTTTCCTTCTTGGAGGCGTCGTTTTTTGAGAAGCTGGACTTCTGGTGCTGTCTTGGTGGTTGTAGTACTGCTGTTTCAATGAATGAGTCGCTGTAGGGGGACTTTTTTTTAATTCTTTTTTTCTTTTTTTTGGCTGTGTGCATCTGTGTGGCCGCTAGGGCAATGCGTTGTTGCAGAGGCTAGGTGTAATTGATACCATTCGATATTAATATATGCTCCTTTCTAAAAAAAATAGTTAAACTAGGTATAGGAGCAGCTCCATGGCACTGCCACCATGGCTCGTGCCCTCGGCAAAATTCCACTATACCCACAATATAGAGATGCAAGTTAAGAACCTTTAAGGTGTCCTCTATTTCAGTTTAGTTTAAACAAATAAAATAGTTTTCTGAACAAATGATGATTTATAAAAATATAGTTTATCTTTTTATACTAAAAAGGATACAGGACATCCTAAAGGTTACCCGTTTGCATCCCTATCAGCTCAAACACGCAAGGACACGCGGGCTTTTCGTGTTCACCGTCTCCCTACCACTAGGGAATGTCTTGCAAGCATGAGTGAATTCTAAGGTTTAGTTTTTTCTTTTTTTGAAACGGGGCAAAAAAGCTTTGCGTTATATTGATAAAGGAGGACAACGGGTTGGCTAGAGCCAAAAAAGAAAAAAAAGGAAATGGGGGATAGAGATCCCCGGGGAAAAGAAAAGGTCAACCTACAAGCTCCGCAAGGTTCTTAGCACCGGCTAAAATCCACTCCCTACCCTCATCCCTGATCTTCTGCATGATGACCGAGGGGAGAGAGGATTTATTGTTGAACACTCTCTCGTTCCTTTCTTTTCAAAGCTCCCAAGTAATCAGCATGATGGCGGTACGCAAACCTTTGGGAGAGGAGGTGGTAGTCCGTGCGGTGGCGTGCCAATAGTCCAGCACCTTAGATCTTCCAGCACCAAGGCAACGGATAAGATCCGGACAAGAGAGCCAAGACGCCGTGGCAGTCCATATCCTTTTGGAAAAGCGGCACTCAAAAAGGATATGCCGCGCATTTTCGGGGCAACATCTGCACACAGCTGGCAAGTAGGTTGGTGCGGCCATCCACGTTTCGCAAGAAGGTCGGCGGTCCATAGACGGTTTTAGACGACAAGCCAAGCGAAGAAACGACATTTGGGAGGGGCCCAAGTCTTCCAGACAATTTTCGCGAAGGAACAAGGCAGGGAGGCCATGAACTGGGCCTTATAGGCGGAGCTATCCGAGTAGCATCCGTTAGGCGTCAAAGTCTAGAGAATGGAGTCTGCAGTGCCAGGGAAAAGTTGGGTCGCTAAAACAAGGTCCCAGAGACGGACATATTGCTCCAGGTGTTCAAGCGTGAGAGCATCCACATTGATGTCAGCCACCCAGTTTTGGCCCTCTAGAGCGTCTCAGCACCGTCCGGCTCTTTCTTCTCGAGGCTTTGAAGATCAGAGGAGCAAGGTCCTTCGGGGAGGGGGGGGGGGGGTACCCTCGAGCCAGGAGGACGACCAGAAAGAAGCCTTAGCACCATCGCCAATGGTGACCCGGGTAGTGGCATTGAAGAGCCAAGGCAACAATACTTTTAGAATTTTTATAAGATTTATTATTTTTGAAAATTTAATAACAAATTTATTATTTTAAAAAATAGCTCTAGTACCTACATCCTAAAAAGAAGGCTAATTTGCTCCAAAATCAAACAATGTAATTTTAGACCAAGTTAACTCAAAAACTCACCGATGTTCTTCTATTAACTTGGTCAAATTTTATATTGTTTAACTTTGCAAATTACTCATATGCTTTTTTAGGGAAAAAGAACGTATGTGTTTTGACGTCAACAACGGAACTACAAGCGGGCGATACTTGGATGTCCGTTCTCTGTACGATTCAGGGTCTGGCTTTATCACAGCTATGGATGGTGAGATGGTACGCATCATACATAAACCGTACATAGAGTATATTGTGTGTATAGCAACTCCCAATTTTCTATGAAAAATGATACACGTCCTCCGGGGATTGATCCCCCGGCTCGTCGCTCCATACGCGTATGTGAGGCCCACCACGTGTTGTCTTCTCTTTCTTGTCCACCACGCGTATCTTCTCTTTCTTTTCTTATCCATTTGTGAACCGCTCGCACCTCTACGCACAGCCGCCGCCTCACGCGCGCAGCCGCTGCCCAGCTCCGCCCTCCGCCACGCGCAGCCGCTGCCCAGCTCCGTCCTCCGCCGCGCGGAGCTGCCCAGCTCCACCCTCCGCCACCATCACGGCCGGAGTAGGCCGCTGCCTCCTGCCGCCACGCGTCGCCGCCAAGCTCCGCCCTCCGCCACCATCTCGACCGGAGTAGGCCGCCGCCTCCGTGTGGCCGCGAGGATAAGCGGCGGCTGCTACTGCTGCGAGGGAAGGGCGGTGCTGCTGCTGCGAGGATAAGGGCGATGTCCCATTTGCTATATTAGAAAAAACATTTTGCTACATCCGTCTTGTGATTTTGCTACAATAGCGTTGAGTTTTTGCTACACGATCTCCGGCGAGGTCGTCCTCGGCGAGATCAGATCTGCTACATTAACACAACTTTTTTGCTACCACCGTTTTGCGTTTTTGCTACAATAGCGTAACGTTTTTGCTACACGGTCTTCGGTGAGGTCTACTGGCGAAAACCTCCGGCGAGTCTCCGGCGAGGTCGAATATGCTATGTTAGCCCAACTTTTTTGCTACATGGTCTCCGGCGAGGATTCAGGCGAAATCTCCGACGAGGTTCAATCTGTTTTTCTATTTCTGGGCCGAACCGTTTTCTGCTACGGTGTAGCAAAAGCGGGGCGTATGTAGCAAAAGTGGGTCTGAGTGTAGCAAAAGCGGGATTTGGATGGACACGTGTCAGTACGAGGACCCGGGGATCAGAAGTTTTTATCCCCTGGGGAACGCGTAGCACTGTCCATTTTCTATTTCAAGTAATAGTTAAAATCGTTAACATATGTAAAAGAATTGGTCAAACTAGCCAATTTGGGAAACAAAGACACACCGTTTGCAATTACATCGACAATAAAACGAGGTGTGTCATCATGCCACAATTGGAGATTCACCACTGCTTCCCTAGCTAGAACATGAGCTGCAAAATTAGACTCCCTAGGACAATGCTCAAAGATTACATCATTAAACTCTCTACAAAGTAAGATAAAATCTTAATAGATAGTAGCCGCCGGTCCCTGTGTGTGGCCTCCATTCATCATCACATCAACAACTTCAGAACAATCAGAATTAATTGTCAGTTTTGAACAACCCATCGATTCAGCCATTTGCAACCCATCTCTAAGAGCCATCGCCTCCACGGTTGCTACATCTTGGACAAAAGGAATAATGCAATTTCCACCAGCAATGAAGAAACGGGGTAAAGGTATATTTAATATACGATTGGACATCAATTGGCCAAAACATTAATATCTGAAACCATGGTTAAAACAATGGTTAATATACGATTCAACATCTCCTCATCCCAAGTTCTTTCCTCTCTCGAAACAGGTTTTCGCTCAGCTTTATAAATAAAGCACACCGGTGAAACCGCTGCTGGGCCAGACAGCACAACGCCCAAAGGACACAAGATATCGAACACCTGAAAATGCTAGGGCAACAACCAACACATGCCCAAAATAAAAATAAATGAAAAAGACGGCGAATCGAGACAAGGGTGACAAGCCACCGCTGCGCCCTCTGAATATATCCCGCCCCGCACCTGGCACCCCAAATCGCCCAGTGCCAAAACAACACCTTCAGGAAGGGAAGCGCCGTGGCGACAGCGCTGCTGTCCGGCCCAGTGCACTGGACCTAGGATTTCCCCCGACACTCAGAGTAGAGCGGAGTAGGCCTACCCGCGACGCCCTCCAAGGAGGCAAGGCGCCACCCGAAGGTGGCATCGCGACGGAGTCAGACGGGCCGACAAGGATTTCTCCCTAACCCCACCCACAGCAAAACTCTGGACGCTTTGAAGCACCACCACCAATCTCGCCACCGACTAGTATGCGCCACCACGATAGCGCCGTCACCATCGCCACCGTCTCATCCAAGACACAAGCAAGCAGTCCTCGAGACAGATGCAATAGACCAAGCTCGAGCCGGGGACTGCAACACTACAATCGGCGGGAGGAACCCACCTCCACCACCAAGGGTGGTCATAGCCCGGACAAAGCAGCAGGGTCACACTAGGCCTGCACGGGCCTGGCCGGGCCCCGAGGGGCCCGTAAAGCCCCCGCCGCCTTGCTGCAATGGGCCAGCCATGCTGCCGACATCCCCAACCGGAGCCGAGTCATAGCCGCCTTCACCAGGAAGGCAACGCCGCTGCGAACGTGCCGTCCCGACGTAGCCCAGATCTGGGCCGGGTGAAGACCGACGCCAGAGGTGCTCGCACAGCGCCACGTCGCCCCGCCGTGTTAGACGGCGCTGCCGCCTACCGCCACCCGGAGCAGCTCCGGACTGCCAGCTCCCGAGGAGCACCGCCGCCGCTGAGAAGCTCGCCCCGACGGGCTCCCATGGCGCGAGGAGAGGAGATCCGCCGCTGCCGCTGCCCGGGTTTCGCCCGACGGCTCCTGCCGGCGACGGCAACGGGGCAGGAGGGGAAGGGGAGGTCTGGCCGGAGGCGGAGGGGAGGGCGCGCCGTCACCCTCGGGGGGTGGCGAGAGCGCGTGGGCGTTTTTTTCCTCTTGCCAGGAGCTCGCTCCCAAGTTCTTTCCTCTTTATTGATAAGATCCGAAACCCTGGTTAAAACAATGTTTCCTCTAGATGTCATGACCTTTCTGCTAGGACTTAGGAATCCAATAGTCCTCCCAAATATTTATATTAGATCCATCACCGACACGCCAAATAGCACCCATTTGAAAGCTTGAATTCTCGCCCAGATACTCTACCACGAAAAGGAGCTACCTTTTTTTAGTTGACAATTTAATAAATCTCTATCCGGGGAAGTACTTTGCTCTCAACACCGTTGCACAAAGAGAATCAGGTCCAACTAGCAATATCCAAGCTTACTTGGCCTAAAGAGCAAGATCAAAACTTTGGATATCTCTAAATCTCATATCTCCTTGGTTTTTCAGAATACACATCTTCCACCATGCAAACCAGTGCATATGTTTCTTCTGATCATCATCTCCCCAACAGTATTGGGATATTGATGAGGTTATTCCTTGACATACTTGTTGGGTAGCTCTTCGCGGGGTGATGATCGAGGGTCCGACTTTTCAATGTTGTTTTTCTCTTCGCAAGATTGCATGAGTGTGGGTAGGGCGACGTACCAACCAAACAAACCATCACGATCGCAGTTTCAACATTAATAGTAAAGATAAAAGAAGAAAAGAGATACATAATATCATCATCTTCACCTTTCCATGTTTTAAATTATTTTATTACCTTATTTTAACTTTTTGCAAAATAATTCTAGTATTAATTACACCCATCCCCTATCTCTCTATTTTAAAGTAAACTCAAAGTAAATTAATGGGAACATTTGAGAATACTATCTAATAAATCAAAATAAAACTTCTAAAAATATTTCCAAATCTTCTACCTCTCCTTTTGTTTCCTGGAACAAAAGTGAAAACAAAGAAACGGAGAAGAAAATTTGAAGCAAAGGAAGGAGAAAGAAGCCAGCCAGCCAGTCCAATCTCTCCCCTCTAGCTTTCCCTTCCTCGCCCAAGTTGGTACACCTAGCTCCACCAAAACAGCCCCACGTCGTTTTGTTCGAGGAAGCAAAGCGGTGAGGTGGTGGATGAATCGGTTTGGTGGTGAAGTGGCCATCAAATGAAAGTAAAAAACTCGTAGTAGTGATGCATCAGTTGATTAATTTAGCCTAGTTTAGATCAGGTATAGGTAGGTCAACGCCATCGTTTGATGTAATTTGTCTGATTCTTTGGAGAGGAATTTCCCATGGTCTTTCGGGCAAATTGTGTTTGGAAGTTGTTTTGAGGAATTTGTTTGGAAGTTGTTCACCCGGCTTAATTCGCTTGTTGGTTTGTTTGTTTGCTTTGTAAGTGGAAGATGGAATCTCCGTGACCTGATGCTATTCGACAGTCTTTTGTACGAGTGGTTGGATATGATATGAGCTCAACAACTTGGGTGTTCGATCATGGACCCTTCTTCCTCCTCGTAGCCCGACTTCTACTACCTCCTCCAAATCCTCGTCATTGGCAGGAGCAACATCCTCCTCCGCTTACTCCATGGAGGCCCTCTTCCAAGTAATTTTTATTACTTTTAGATCTCTTTATACTACTATTGATGACTATTAATAGATTGGTAGAATTTCGTAAAAAATAACAATAGACTCGAATCATATGAAGTATATTACCAGTCATCATCCTGATCAGTTATCGTACGTCAAAAGGAGAGACCATGCCACTGTTACTTTCATCTCACACGAGCCAACCTTCAGCATCAGCTGGCTCCTACCGGCTTCCCTAGGTGTGAAAACAAGCTCATCGCTCAACACAACCTTGCTTCTACTACCAGGAAGCGGTGAAGCCTTCACCTTGACATTGAGCCTTCCATCAACTTCAACCCCAACAACACGGCGGGAGAGCCTTATCTTTTTTCCATCATTTTCAAGAGGCAATCCACCATCATCACCAAAAGAAAGCAGCATCATTTCCATGGCGTCCATGCTAGCAGTACTGACCGTAAATGCACCTCCATGATCATATGGCCATTCCCCACTGCTAACCTCCACATTGATTGTAGCCTCGACAGAGTTGACAATGTGCCCAGCGGTCAGCTCCAGTGTGCTAAGCCTGCTAGACAGAACACGCTTCACGATGAACGACTGAAACGGGGCAATCTGTATGTACCCAATAGCTAGGTAGCTGAAATCTTTATCATCAGAAGAATCACTAGAACTACCCTTGAGTTTCAGCTCAGCCTCAATGTATGAATGATGCACCGACAGCACAGCAGCACGGGAAGGACCCGTCAGAGTTAAATACGGATCCTACACGCCGCACAACATATGTATGATTAGTAGCTATACAAATACAGTCGATAGATACATATGAATTACGTAAATAATGGCAGACTATAGCTCATACCAAGTGAAAACATTCAAAAAGAAAATAAAGTTAATATTTCAATCATGCATGCATCATTCAAAAGACCCTTTTGCAATAGCTTGCAAACAATCATTTTCAAGCACATCTTGACAAGAAAAAACATAAGAAACTATATGTGTGGGTAGTACAAAAGAAAAAAAATGAGAATTCAAACTCAAATGGACTTGGTGGCTCAACAAACTGCCTATCCATTAAGGAAATACATGTAATGGGGCCTTAATTTTCAAAGGAGAGGCCAGGATTGTGGTAAAAAGTTGGAGGCCCTACAGACCTAATTAAGACAAGTTGTGCGAGGACTATGTATTGTCCTCAAAACATCAAACATTTACATTGACAAATAAAGACTGAAACAAGAACAAGATAAGCACCAACTCTGGTCAAACTGTAGCAGATCGACAGCAATGCATTCTTCTATGTGATCTAAATGCAGGATTATTGATTACATGCCAAGCCACAAAATTTTAAAAATTCAAGCATTGAACTAACAAAGTTAGGAAAATTGTGTTTTAAAGTTTCTCCCAAAAGTCTCTAAACCAATAATGTACTAGTGTTAATTGTATTACATTAGCAGAGATTGGTCAAAACAATAGTGGCATTCATGTAACGTAAGTAAGTGTATATATGAGCGAACCTGCTCGGTTACCGTCTGGAAGTTCTCTCTTTGGCGATCAAATATGATATTACGCTTACGGTCAACGGTGTCGCGAACCGCAAGCTTGCCGTATACATGCAGCGGCCAAACAACGCCCTCTTTTACTCCCACGACTCTGACAGAGAAGATCTGCAAGGTTTCCCGTGGGCCGGCAGAGGCATCCACATAGTCGGTGAATCGCATAGCGGGGATAGGAGCTGCAACAACAATGTAACTAGATAATTATGCACGCAAGAGATTTATTTAGGTTTAACACATGCATATCATGGTTGTGTAAGCAGATTAACAGAGTAGTATCTAAGAGTCAAGGAATTATTACTTGGTGTCTCGTAGGTCCAGGATTCGTTCCAGCGATCACGACATAGCCGAGCCTGATAGGCGTGCCAGTCGGAGCGTGCCTCTGATTCAGGTTCAGACTCCCTCTCCTTCTCCCACGCCGCCAGATACGCTGCCGCCTTGTCCTCCTCGATCGGCGGTTTCTCCAGACGACTGCTCTTCTTCGCCTTGGTCATCTCGATCTTCCTGAGAGCCATTCTGCTTTTGCGATTATGCTTCTTCTTCTTCTGTTTCTTTGGCTGATTTTCTTCTTCATGTGGCAGATTCTGCCCCGCCGCATGCAGTTGCAGTCCCTCCTCAGATATCCCGTTGCTCGTCATCTCCTCCCTCATCTCCATCTGCACCTCAGGCATCTTCCCCGCCGCATCCACCTGCCGCCCCTCATCAGGTATCTCCGTATTTAGGTTCAACCCCTCCCGGAGAAGCTCGGTCAGCTGATCCATCTTCTCTTCTCTTCTCGGAAGCGAACCGCAGAGCTAGGTTTCTGATCGATTTGTTGGTTCCGAGCTGTTGTTGTAGTCTTGTTGGGGGGGAACTCACCGTATGGGTTTGGGCTTCCTGCTTGGAATTTCCTATCTGCCTCTTTGGGCCTGGCCTAGTAAAAAACCTCAACCACCAAGGCTTTACCGATAGCCAACCTGGGCCTCAACAAGGACTTGGTCTTTAACTGGATCACCTGTAAAATCGATAATTCGCAAAAAAAAAACCTGTAAAATCGATCAGGAACCGAACCAAAAAAAAAAGGTTAGGAAATGATTATGAATCACCAAGCACACCGATTTCAACCACGAGAGCCACCAACCTCGCTTCCACCGTCAAGCAAGATCACCGACTTGCATTACATACCTAAATGGATAACCACCGTAACCTTCCACGAGAGGACCAACCCCCTAACCGGGTTTATCTTTTGCATGTTTTTTGTTGCCTCACGTCGCTACCGTGGCGACTTCGTCTCAATCACAATGCCTAGTGCGCTTTAAGTTTTCATAACCTCTTAAACACGGTACATATGTGGAAGCATGCAATCGTCAAAGTGTGTGTGATGTAGGCTGCCAGAAACACCCAAACAGGCTTTGGTTCTGCCTCCATCCCGGCGTGGGGGTCCATAGATCGAAACACGCATTGGTCGAAGTGCGTAATGTAGTTCTTTTCATATTTGAAATAATATTTGATGATGCTTCTTGTATTATTCTAGTTTCTCCATTTTAGCTACTCCTACAAAAATGCTGGTGATGACATCTAAGTACATTTGGGAGATGAGTTCCACCAAAAACCCTACAAGGCACAAAATAGAAGCATAGAATGTAAAAATTAATTGCTCATGGGATAACATGGGATAAATCTCGAGAATATCAGGGTTGAATGCCAAAAAAATGAACATAAAAAGAACTCATGGACAATGGGTGATGTGAGCAACGACCGGCAAGCGAGTAGCTATAGGGTGGCGAGAAAGTAGCACAGGCAAGCGGCGGCGGAGATTGACGGTGTAGGGCTAGAGGTCGATTTGGGGGTAATTGGTGTTGTTCACCCACTGGTTGGCGATCCTAAAGAGCACAAGAGTGCAACGCGCATCCACCCAAAACCAGCCCAAAATTGGGCTGAAAATGGGTCGTCGTAGGCCTGTCTGGATTGCTTGGTTCGTTTGGATCGTGTCACCGAGCCACGTTCTTTGTCCGGTCGAACATGTTGGACAATACTTATAGTTTAGAAAACGATACGATACCCCGGGGATCCCGTGAACTTTATCCCCCGAGTCGATCAAGTTTACGATCGTGGTGGCCCCTGCAACCTTATCGCTTTGAGCCTTTGACCAACTCTCTTTCTTCCCGTTTCCAAGCCAAGCGGCATCGCTGTTCTATATTAGCGCCGCCGGCCGTATCCGCGCGCCCCTCCTCCGTTCCGATGGCGTGAGCCTGTCGCCGCCCGCGACCTGCTGCCGCCGTCGCCCTCCCGTGTAGCTCCCGCCGCCGCCTCCAGCCTGCGCGTCGCCGCCCTCTCCTTTGCTCGCGCCGCAGCTATCCTGCAACCGGCACGCCGCAGGCGGCACCCTGCAGCCTGTGCGTCGCCGCCCTCCGTTGTAGATCACCGGAAGCCGCTGTAAACCTCCAGCCTAGCAAACACGTCCGTGCCGATCTCTACCCCGGCAAGCACGTCCACGCCGCCGGGATGGAGCCAACCACCATGGCTTCCGGCCAGCTCGATGGGAGGGCTCGCTGGCGCCTAGTGTTCTATCATTTTTCGCATTGAGAAATTTTTGCTACAATGGCTCTTTAAATTTGCGACATAGAAGAATTTTGTTTGCTACATGTATTCTGGATTTTGCATCATATGAACAAAATTTTGCTATCTTAGCATATTTTTTTCTATGTGGTCACATAATTTTTTTGCTACAACCAATTTCTGCGGTCTTGCAACGAGATCTCCGGCGGGATTCTCCGGCGATGTCTCCTTTGCTACATTAGAAAGAAACATTTTGATACAATCGTTTCATGTTTTTGCTACAACAGCGTATTTTTTTTGCTACAAGGTCTGCGACAATGTTTATTCCGGCGAGAGTCTCGGGTGAGGTCGGATTTGCTACATTAGCATAACTTTTTTGCTATACGATCGTCGGCAAGGTCTCCGGCGAAATCTTCGGCGGGGTTTAATCTGTTTTTTTTTCTGGGCCAAACCGTCTCTGCTACATATAGCAAAAAAGACTATTTATAGCAAAAACGATTATGTTTGTAGCAAAAACAGGATTTAGAGGCTTTTTGGAACAATTGTGAGCAAGGGGACCCGGGGTTAGTTTGGGTCGACCGCTGGAGATGACCTTTGCGGCTTTTTCCCAGCAAACTATACGGAATCCAGTATGTGATGCCAGCTCAAACACGTGACGACCTGCCGACAAGCATTTGAAAGGCGCCGAGACAGTGTGGCCACTGGCCACGTATGATCTTGTCGTGGAGAATCCCCGTAGAAAGCATCATCACTGTTCCTCTTCGTTTCGCAAGTGTGATATTTGTCTCGTCGCGAGACTGGTCTGGTCGACAGTCTTGCCCCTCGCTGTTTCTTCGTGTCACCACATGAAAAACAGGGTCAGCGAGGTGATACGCACATGAACCTTCATACTAGTTCATTCACTGTATCAGGTGAGACGGAAACGTGTGGCCAAACCATATGCAACGGTCGCGCATGAATATCAAGAAAAGAAAGGTGAGGATATCTAACTGGGAAAAAAACGAGGTAGGGAGTGTTTTGGCACATGGACGCACGTGGTCCTTTTACTTGAATTATATTTTAAAAGTATATTTGAAACTGTAAAAATATTCAAAACAAATACATCCATGCACATCTTCATATTTTAGTTTCACGGAAAATTCGAACTTATTTGTGGTTTGTGTCAAAAAGACGAGACATTTTTTTTTAATTTAAGCAATCTAAATTTATGTTTTTACTAAAAGGAACCATATGCACGGAGATCAAAGGTGATTCTAGGGATGGAATTGAGAAACAAAACTGCTTCGCGTACATTGAGAAATCTTCATGTATATCATCCCACATTTCTCTACCACCGTCTGCCCCATGGTTCCCGGTCTTGCCTGGGACAGGTGGCGTGGCCTACCTACCGTTGACTTCTCATGCAACACTTGCCTCTGTATGAGTAGGTAGTTTCCAAGGTTTGACATGTCCAAAAAAGGTTTCCAAGGTTTGACTTTCACGGGGCACTCCCATAATAGTCAGATGGTCAACAACCGGGAACAGGAGAATTACTAGAACGACGATGTATATTGTTTATACTGCCTTTTTCGTAAGTGTTTGATTATTATTTTTGAACCAGAGAGGTCCCGAAGGACCTGGAGTTTCTATTACTTAGGCGGTGGGTGAAGAGTTATAAGTAGGACCCTAGAAGAAATGAAAAAATACAAGTTGGTCGTCTACCTTCACAAAGAACACTCTAAAGAATATCGCTAAAACACGATCGGATCCTTGAGCACCGCTAGCAAGCCACCTCGAGATGCAACCACTCCAACCGGAGCCAAGGACTACGCCACTTGGTCGAGGAAGAGTTTGAATGGCAACATCGTGGCACGAGATGATCCTCCGCAGGAGGAAGAGACACTAGCAGCCACCGCTCCCGTGCACGGCGAGGTCAACCCTCTAACCTTGGATAGCTATGGCAGCGGAGCACCGTCGCTTGGAATTCACCGCAAGGAGTTGAGAGCTCCAGAAGGCCATGGTCAGCACCAGGGAGCCACCATATCGATAGTAGGGACACTTGGACTAGGAGCTAGCTGGCCGGCCAGGCTCCATCTTCTTCCCTCCCTCGCATCCACGGCTGGTCAAGAGAAGAAAAAAAATGGAGCAGGAGTCGAAGAAAACCGACTCCTGGTGCCACACTCACACACCAGATTAGTATCATCCCCATAGCCTCCGGATCCACGAGCCATTGCGCTTTTCATCTCCTTCCCCTTTCCTCCACGCTCGGCCAGAGGAGGATGAAGAAGCACATCAAGTATGAGGAAGGGGAATCAGACAACAACGACTTTATTCGAAGATGTGGTGGATGTCTTCGCCGCCCCCAGCTCTAGCCAGAGGAGCATGAGCGCTACAAGGATAAACCCTAGACCCTAGATCTAGCAGTCTCGATCTGGAGCTCCACAATGGCACAACCTACTGGCAGAAGGCCCACAACCGACAAACGGACAAAAAATCTAAACCTAGCTACTCGGGCGCCTCTTCCTGCCCATCTACGGCCGGCTATTCTGGCAGAGAGGACCCAGATGGGCCTGGTCTTCGCCGAGACATGCTCAGTTACTCTAGAAACGGGAGTTGCCGACCCAAACGAATTCGGCGAGCAGAGGCCACCCATCGTTTTGGACTTTTTGGTTTGGGTTCAGTTAAGCCAAGCAGGGATTATTAGCGATCGATCGATCGGTAGCCGGTAGTACACTAAGTAATAGCGGTTTGGACTTGGTTGCCGGATTGCTATAAAAGAAATGCTCCGATGCGTCGGCCACGAAGTATACAAAGATCCGTACGGACGGACGGACTGGGCGTGCGTACGTGTACGTGTACGTGTACGTGATCCGCGGTTGCCTGAACGAATCTGAAGATGATTTTCGCCGTCCTTGTGGACTGGATGATGTGTATGCACGCATGGGGACGTGTAGGCACGCTGTATGCGTGCGCCGTCTGAAATTCCAAGGTCGCCATACAGACACATCAGCTACTACGATTGGGTCGTCGTTGTTATCGCCATACATACAGGCACGGCGACCGTTCTCTGTCCATCTGTCCGGCCAACCTTGTGTCATCGCGAGAGCGATCGATGTCATCTCGTCGTCCAGCTTACCCGTCTGCTTCGCGGAATCGCAGTACAGTCAAAGTCGGGGAGCTGCATGGGATAGATAAGCTCGTCCCTGTTTTCTCGCTCGTCACAAAACAGTGATGAAATAGGGTAATTTATCATCTGCGCAAACCACTTCACTGTAGCACGAACGAAACACCAGGCCCTGACGAGGGGATGCTCTTGCTCAGACAAGACCGATCACGCATCGCATCACTAGGGCACACGTACCCCTCTAATACCGGTTTGGAGGACCCTCTAACACCGAAATCAGTGTTAGAGGCCCCTCCCCCTATACGAACCGGTGTTAAAGTGTGGCGCACGTGGGGCTGCCGCAGCGCTCAGCCCCCCCCCCCTAAAAGGTTCTGTGCCGTGGCAGGAAAAAGAGATAAATCTCTGCCACGGCAGGAAAACGGCATAAATCTCTGCCGTGGCAGTGTTCTGCCCCTGCCCCGTTCTGGGCGTATTTCTGCGTCGCGGCAGGGACGGGGAGGGGGGGGGGAATTGATCGGGAGCGGTATATACATACATTGTCATCGGTACATACGAGTACATGAATAATTAAGCAACAATTATTATACACAACATCGTCATTGTGTGGTATTCTCCGTAAACATTGAAGCATCAAGTACAAGACAAACATGTTCAAGCATATATACAACGTTCATTTTGGTGGATATCTAAAGAGTTCTCCGTCAGGCGTGACGACCTCATCAAGTATGAACCCCGCCAATTCCTCTTGAATGGCTCGTATGCGGTCAAATGGTAGGAGTTGTTCCCGCATCCGTTCGATCTGAATATATATGAAGAATGGGGTCAATATATATATATATAAATAAAACTCAACACAATTGATGGTAATAAAATAATGTTGTGTACTTTGTTTACTTACTCTAAGTTGTTCTAGTGCGGCTTGGTCTGTCGCACATATCGTGTTGTGAATGAACTCGCAAACATAGTACCCACATAAGTTATTGTCGTGTCCCTGATGCGCGCACTTTACGAGAATAGAGAGTTCAATCAAAATAATAATCAATAAAGCATGATATAATGGAATTGGAAGCAGAATCAAAGAGATACGCATACCTAGCTAGCTAGTATTACTTACATTTTGGTCTACAAATTTTAGTTCTTCTGACCATTCACCCACGGTCCTGCCCGTGAACCTTTTCCAAACCCTGTCCGGCAAAGAAAATGGATAAAAGAGTAATTAATTACTTGTTGTCACGAAAGTTGCCGATCTAGTGCGATAATATGATTGAAATTACCTCTGGAGCATCTCTCTAAAGTCTGTCCATAGCTCTTTTTATTTTCGTAACGAGTCCATGACAAGGACTTTTCCTGAGTCAGGTTGAATGACTAGCAGAATAAAGTGGAACCTACGCATGCACAACTCATCATTAGTTAAACTTAACATCGAGTAAGCCGAAACAGAATGTGTACAAGAGAGGATAACAGTACTCACGAGAAGTTGTAAGGCAATAGTATTTCCCTTTTGGTTTGTTGTCTCAGTAAAGACCTTAGCAAGAAATCTTCTGTTTGCCCGGGTTTGTCTCTTACCACTTGTTCATGAACTCTATTTGGGTCAACGAACCCAATGTCAAAAGGGCCTCCTTTCATGCATTCCATAACCTTTTTCCTGCATAATAGTATATATATAAATATATGGTGAGCATATATATATATACGTGCAATTAATGAATTGAATGAGATGAGATAGAAATTAAAGAAATAGTACTTACACACAATAAAGGTTGATGGCAGCTTTGTCGAGTTCCTTCTGATTGAATAGAAAATGCAAGTCTTGAATGTTGAAGGTGATTGCGTCGTCTCCGCACAAGAAAATATGATCTCTTATATGCGTCGTGATTCATTCTTCCTTTCTCGGCTTGCAGAAATCAAGGTACCACTTGTACAATCTTCGCATCTTTGTTGGTAGATTCTTGAGCTTCTCTTTATTGACGAGATTCTTCCCATACTTCCATGGCTGTATGGGGTTGGCATCGCCTTTGGGAAAGTTGTCTCCCATGATGTTCATGTATGCAATGTAAGTCATCTCCATCTCATTGGCCTTTCTTTGTAGCTCTGCCTCGTAATCATTTACGGGAGGAGCGTCCCGTGTGTCGAACACTTGGAGCGGGGCGCATGATTGGTTTTCCTGCTCTCCAAGCATGGGAACTGTTTTCTGGGGTGCCGCACGACTGCTACTTTCAGTCTCCCTACGGCGCCTTTGAAAGGGTATTTTACCCTATGCTATTTTTGGTTGACAATGACACCATGGTTAGAGTGGACTAATGCTATTTCTAGTGTCTTACACAGGTTCTAGTCCAATGCTGTGATGAAATGTTATCGGAGACCCCCCCCCCCCATTTTGATAACGAAGCTTCGCACCGGAGTTTTCCCTTTTCATGTAATTTGAGTCCGGTTAGGAGCTCCGCACTATTAAGAGGGGTTCTCTCGATGAGCTTGTTGGGGATGATCACCTAAGCCATATACACATCCCTCTCTCACACACATACATTGTCATCGGTACATACGAGTACATGAATAATTAAGCAACAATTATTATACACAACATCGTCATTGTGTGGTATTCTCCGTAAACGTTGAAGCATCAAGTACAAGACAAACATGTTCAAGCATATATACAACGTTCATTTTGGTGGATATCTAAAGAGTTCTCCGTCAGGCGTGACGACCTCATCAAGTATGAACCCCGCCAATTCCTCTTGAATGGCTCGTATGCGGTCAAATGGTAGGAGTTGTTCCCGCATCCGTTCGATCTGAATATATATGAAGAATGGGGTCAATATATATATATAAATAAAACTCAACACAATTGATGGTAATAAAATAATGTTGTGTACTTTGTTTACTTACTCTAAGTTGTTCTAGTGCGGCTTGGTCTGTCGCACATATCGTGTTGTGAATGAACTCGCAAACATAGTACCCACATAAGTTATTGTCGTGTCCCTGATGCGCGCACTTTACGAGAATAGAGAGTTCAATCAAAATAATAATCAATAAAGCATGATATAATGGAATTGGAAGCAGAATCAAAGAGATACGCATACCTAGCTAGCTAGTATTACTTACATTTTGGTCTACAAATTTTAGTTCTTCTGACCATTCACCCACGGTCCTGCCCGTGAACCTTTTCCAAACCCTGTCCGGCAAAGAAAATGGATAAAAGAGTAATTAATTACTTGTTGTCACGAAAGTTGCCGATCTAGTGCGATAATATGATTGAAATTACCTCTGGAGCATCTCTCTAAAGTCTGTCCATAGCTCTTTTTATTTTCGTAACGAGTCCATGACAAGGACTTTTCCTGAGTCAGGTTGAATGACTAGCAGAATAAAGTGGAACCTACGCATGCACAACTCATCATTAGTTAAACTTAACATCGAGTAAGCCGAAACAGAATGTGTACAAGAGAGGATAACAGTACTCACGAGAAGTTGTAAGGCAATAGTATTTCCCTTTTGGTTTGTTGTCTCAGTAAAGACCTTAGCAAGAAATCTTCTGTTTGCCCGGGTTTGTCTCTTACCACTTGTTCATGAACTCTATTTGGGTCAACGAACCCAATGTCAAAAGGGCCTCCTTTCATGCATTCCATAACCTTTTTCCTGCATAATAGTATATATATAAATATATGGTGAGCATATATATATACGTGCAATTAATGAATTGAATGAGATGAGATAGAAATTAAAGAAATAGTACTTACACACAATAAAGGTTGATGGCAGCTTTGTCGAGTTCCTTCTGATTGAATAGAAAATGCAAGTCTTGAATGTTGAAGGTGATTGCGTCGTCTCCGCACAAGAAAATATGATCTCTTATATGCGTCGTGATTCATTCTTCCTTTCTCGGCTTGCAGAAATCAAGGTACCACTTGTACAATCTTCGCATCTTTGTTGGTAGATTCTTGAGCTTCTCTTTATTGACGAGATTCTTCCCATACTTCCATGGCTGTATGGGGTTGGCATCGCCTTTGGGAAAGTTGTCTCCCATGATGTTCATGTATGCAATGTAAGTCATCCCCATCTCATTGGCCTTTCTTTGTAGCTCTGCCTCGTAATCATTTACGGGAGGAGCGTCCCGTGTGTCGAACACTTGGAGCGGGGCGCATGATTGGTTTTCCTGCTCTCCAAGCATGGGAACTGTTTTCTGGGGTGCCGCACGACTGCTACTTTCAGTCTCCCTACGGCGCCTTTGAAAGGGTATTTTACCCTATGCTATTTTTGGTTGACAATGACACCATGGTTAGAGTGGACTAATGCTATTTCTAGTGTCTTACACAGGTTCTAGTCCAATGCTGTGATGAAATGTTATCGGAGACCCCCCCCCCCATTTTGATAACGAAGCTTCGCACCGGAGTTTTCCCTTTTCATGTAATTTGAGTCCGGTTAGGAGCTCCGCACTATTAAGAGGGGTTCTCTCGATGAGCTTGTTGGGGATGATCACCTAAGCCATATACACATCCCTCTCTCTCCTACCTAATCCATCACCAAAGAGAGAAGAGAAGAAATCCTATCCACCTGAGCCTTTTCTGCAGATCCGGTTTTCAGACCGGTTGGACCGGCTCCCAGACCGGACCGTCCGGTGTCAGGATCGGAAATCCGGACTCAAACCGGGATCTCCGGTTTTCTCACTCCGAGTCTGTCCGAGTCTGGGGTACTGAGAGCAGTTTCGGTTTCAGTCCGGTTTTCCGGGCTGTGGACCGGACTGTCCGGTGTGTGGGCCGGACCAACCGAACTTAAAACCGAACCTTGCGTTTTTGGCTCAAAACGGCTAGTTTTCTCCTTGAGTATAAATATCCCTTCTTCCAGCTTGAGTAGGTTAGGCATTCAGTTTATATCATTTCTTGAAGCTCTCTCTCTCCCCATTGTTGAAACACAAAAGCTTGAGGATCTCCCATTCTACCCAACCAAATCCAAATCCCTTTGGTAGAAAGGAAGAGGAGGTCCCGATCTACGTTTCCACCAAGCCAAAGTTCATTCCCCCTTGAGTTCATCGAGTTAGCTTGTTACTCTTGGGTTTGTGGGAAACCCTAGGCGGCCAGGGTCGCCCGGAGGCATTCGGCTTGTGATTTGCCCCGTGGAAAGTTTGTGAGGGTTTGGAGACTACCCTAAAGTCTACCACGAGTAAGTGAGTTATTCCTTCGTGGGATAGGCTCGGAGAAGAAGGTGAGCCTTCGTGGCGCGTGAGGAATCCTTCGTGGAACCTCACACCTCTCCAACGTGACGTATCCCCCTTCCCAAAGGTGGTGAACACGGGAATACATCTTCGTCTCCGCGTGCTTCGGTTATTCCTTAACCGATCTCTTACTTGTGTTGCTTATCTTGTGATAGCCTTCGAGCTTGAAGTATCTTGTACATCATCTAGGTTGCCTCACCTAGTTTTCATTTAGGCTCACTTATATTCTGCAAAGCCTAAAACGTGCAAAAGATTTTAAAGAATTTTGTAGAAACCTATTCACCCCCCTCTAGGTTAACCATCTTACACTTTCAATTGGTATCAGAGCCAAGGGCTCTTTTAAGGGCTTTACCGCCTAAGAGGAAAGATGGTTTTCTCCGATGATGAGGAGGAAAAAACTTATTCGGTCAAGGAGCTTCGCGAACTCTTAGCCAAGAGTGCCCTTGAAAAGGCCAAGGCGGATTCCGATCTCCTTGTTCGAATGAGTTACCTAGAAGGACAACTTAAGGCCATTGGCGATGGGGCTTTTCTTGGTAATCCATTGGTAGTACCTCAAGGGAGACCAATGGACATCGAGAAGGATAAGGATGCCGAGTCCGCTCATGAGGGCGGCTCGTCAAAAACTTCCACGCCCCCTAATCAATTCCCTTATGTTTATCCTAAGCAAAAGAACATCATGCCTCATATTAATGGTTCGGGCCCTGCACCTCATTATGATGGAACTCACTTCTCTCATTGGAAAGCTTCTATGGAATCTCATCTTCGCAGCTGCAGCGTTGTGCTTTGGGAGATTGTATGCACCGGCTTCCACCCTCATGATTCCAACAACCTAACCCCGGGGGAGTACTACGACCGTCAACTAAATGCAACGGCTTGTGACAAGATAAGGAGTGCCATTCACCGCACTCTCCATGATCAAGTCAGCGACATCCCCACCGCAAAGGATCTTTGGGATAGGATTGTCATTCTCCAAGAGGGAACCTCTCTTATCCAAAAGTCCAAGTATGAAGATGCCAAGTCTGAGATGAACATGTTCATGAACCATGATGGTGAAACTATCGCTGAAGCATACAAGAGACTCGTTGCCCTCCGCGTGAAGATTGGTGGCCTAGGGTGTGAGAAGTATGATGATGGATTCAATTTGAATGATGAACTTATCAAGTCCAAGATTGTCTCCATGATCGCGGTCACCGACAAGAAGCTTGCCTTGAACTTGCAACTCCTCGATAGAGCTAATCAATTCACTCCTGATGATCTAGTCTCTTATCTAGTTGCCACGAATAACTTGGCGAATGAAGGGCAGAAGATCAAGGAGATCAACAGTGCTATCGGGTCTTCCCACTCCCTAGCTTTGAAGGCCAAGCAAGTGCAAGAAGATGTTGCTAGTGATGAAGATAGCGATGGTGATGGAGTTGATGATATGCTCTCTCAACTTGCTCTCTTCACCAAGAACATGAAGTTCCGAAGAAGGAAAAACTCAATGGGATCAAGTGAGAAGAAGAGGACGTGCTACAATTGTGATGAGGCAACCCATTTTGCCGACAAGTGTCCTTATGAGAAGAGGCTTGACAAGCCTAAATATGAAGAAGGTGCCAAACCAAGATTGAAGCCCAACCCCATCAATGAAAGATACAAGAGGAACAATAGGCGTGATGGTAAGGGCTTCCTAGGCCAAGAATACATATCCGACAATGAGGAAGAGGATGAAGAGAAGGTGGTTGGAGTGTCTGGTTTGGCCTTTGCCAAACCCGGGTCTCTCTTCACCTATGACTACACCAAGGACTACACCGACGACTCTCCTAACCCCAAGGTCACTGCCACTTGCCTCATGGCAAGGATCTCCAAGGACGAGTCCGACGTGGAGTGTGGGGATAAGGAGAAAGTGGTGGGTGTGATCGGTTTGGCATATGTCGAATCCGGTTCACCTCTCACCTACGACTACTCCAAGGACTACATCGAGAGTTCTCCTATTCCCAAGATCACCGGTTCTTGTCTTATGGCAAGAAGCTCCAAGGTAATTGTCTCTCCTCCATCCCTATCTAGTGTCTTGGATGATTTTGAGGGTGACCATGATAGTGATAGTGATAATGATGAATTTGGAAAAGAATATATAAAAGAAATGTATGCTATCATGAAGTCTCTTCCTCCCATTGCTCGTGCTAGAGTCAAGCAATTAATGGAACTTGTTAGCTCACGCGATGAGAACATTGATAGCTTGGAATCTCATATTGATGATGAGAAACGAAGATTCAATCTTCTTGAGCAAGAGTTTTGTGAGGAAAAGAATACCAACTCTTTTCTTAAACTACAAATTGAAATCTTTGAACTTGATAAAGCAAAAGACATGGACACTATTGATAGGGCTAACTCATTGTCTCAAGAGCTCGATGTCTCAAAGAAAGAGCTTGAAGTTGCTCATGATTCTCTTACCAAGGACCTTGAGCACCTTGAGAAGGCTAGTTTGCTTGTCAAGCGTGAGCTCATAAAACTTGGAGAGAACCATGATCAACTTCGGGTGTCCTATGAGAAAGCTCTTGGTACATTGAAGGATCCAATTATAGTTGAAAATGATTCTTGTACCTCTAACTCTACCTTTGATCAAGCCCACCTCATTGAGGAAAATAAGAAGTTGAAAGAGCAACTTGAGAAAGAGCGTCGTGCACCTATCTCCAAGGGAAAGATCCTAGATGAGATTTTATCCCGTCAAAAGACGAGAGTTTCCAAGGAAGGTGTCGGTTTTGATCCAAAGAACAACAAGAGAAATGCCATTCCACCGAAGAAGATAACCTTTGTGAAGGAAGATGACAAGGTGGTTGACCGGGTCAAAAGGAATGTGGTGAATGGGGGAGCCATGAGGGGCAATCCCAATCACAAGTTTGCGGGAGAGTCTAATCCTTCCTATGTGCTATGTAAGGGCACTCAAGGAAATGTTTATGCCAAATATGTTGGCCCTCGAAGTGGTTATGCTTATAGGTGGTACTCAATTTGGGTACCTAAGGATCTTGTTGCTAATGCTAGGGGACCCATTACTCAATGGGTTCCTAAATCAAAGAATTGATTTTGTAGGGTTATGCCTCCGGTGGATCAAAATGGGTGTTTGATAGTGGATGCACCAATCACATGACCGGAGGTAGGAGTGGGCTTGACCAATTCATTCACGATGTCAACTCAACGTCAAGCATCACTTTTGGAGATAACTCAAAAGGAAAGGTTCTTGGTTATGGTAAGTTGGTAATTTCCAAGGTTTTGACTCTTGAGACCGTCCTACATGTTGAAAACCTTGGTTACAACTTGCTTTCTATTAAACATCTCGCGGATGCCGGCTATGACTCCTACTTCTCTAGAACTTTTGTGAAGGTCTTTAGGGGTGATGATCTCAGCTTGGTTCTCATTGGACACGTGGAAGACGACCTTTATGTGGTCGACCTCTCGAAAGAGAGTCAATCTCTTCCTACATGTCTAATGGCCAAGGCTGACAAGGGATGGCTTTGGCATCGTCGCCTAGGCCATGTCAACATGAGAAATCTCAATCTCCTCCTAAAAGGTGAACATATTATTGGACTAACCGGTATGTCCTTTGAGAAAGATCGTGTGTGTAGTGCTTGCATTTCAGGGAAGCAAATTGGAAAGCATCATCCTTCAGTTACCAAGGTGGCCACGTCAAGACCCTTGCAATTGCTCCATATGGATCTCTTCGGGCCTTCGACATATGACTCTCTTGGAGGAAGAAGATATGGTCTTGTCATTGTTGATGATTACTCAAGGTATACTTGGGTCTTTCTTCTCAAGACGAAGGATGAGACTTTCAAGGAATTCATGATCTTCGCCAAGCAAGCTCAACGCACTCATGGTGTGGAGATCAAGACTATTAGAACCGACAACGGCACCGAGTTCAAGAATTACACCATGCAAGAATTTGTTGAAGATGAGGGGATCAAGCATGAATTCTCGGCTCCTTATACCCCTCAACAAAATGGTGTTGTTGAAAGGAAGAACCGGACAATCATTGAGATGGCAAGAACAATGTTGAGTGAATTCAAGTCTCCTCGCAATTTTTGGGGAGAAGCTATTGCTACCGCGGTCCACTACACGAACCGGCTCTTCCTCCGTGCTCCCTTTGACATGACTCCATATGAGATTCTCACAAGTAAGAAGCCCAATGTCAACTACTTCCGTGTCTTTGGGTGCAAGTGTCTCGTTAAGGACAAAAAGGAAAAGCTCGGTAAATTCGAATCTAGAACTATAGAGGGTATTTTTGTTGGTTATGCGGAAAACTCTCATGCCTATAGATACTACAACAAGACTAATGGTTGTGTTGAAGTATCTTGTGACGTAGAGTTTTTGGAGAATAATGGTCCCCATGAGGGGCAAGTTTCTTCTCGTGATGTAGGAGATGGTGATTCTTCTCAAGTCATCAAGTTGATGGGTATTGAGCACATCTTGCCTACCGAGTCTCACATTCATGTTCAACAAGATGATGGGGGAGAATCAAGCTCAACTCAAGAAGAGCCAAGCTCTATCCAAGTTGAGCCATCAAATGCATCACAAGATCAACATCTCTCTCATGATGCCTTGCAAACCGAAGAACAAGAACCAAGCTCTCAAACCTTCGAGCAAGACCAAGTAGAAGATCAACCTCCATCTCAAGGCCAAGCTCAAGATGGTGTCAACGATCAAGGCCCCTCAAAAGATGAATTTGTTGATCATGAAGGCACAATTCGGAAGATTAAGGCCGCCTCCGTTGCAAGTGGACTTCAAGTCAACAATATCCTTGGAAGCATATCAAAAGGGATCGAGACCCGTGCCAAGAAGAAGAACCTCACAACCTTTTGTGGGCACCATGCTTTTGTGTCCAACTTCGAGCCCCTTAAGGTACATGAGGCTTTGGAGGATCCGGATTGGGTCATTGCCATGCAAGAAGAACTCGAGTGTTTCACCCGCAATGAAGTATGGTATCTTGTGGAGAGGCCTAAAGATCATCGCATCAATGTTATTGGGACCAAGTGGGTGTTCAAAAACAAGCAAGATGAGAACGGGGTCGTCACGAGGAACAAAGCAAGGTTAGTGGCGCAAGGGTATGCCCAAATAGAAGGTATTGACTATGAGGACACCTTTGCGCCCGTTGCTCGTCTTGAAGCTATTCGTCTCTTGCTTGCTTATGCATCTTTCCATAACTTCAAGCTTTATCAAATGGATGTGAAAAGTGCTTTTCTTAATGGTCCCTTGAAAGAGGTTGCATATGTAGCTCAACCCCCGGGTTTCGAAAACACACGCTATCCCAACCATGTGTATCTTCTCCATAAGGCTCTCTACGGACTAAAGCAAGCTCCTCGTGCTTGGTATGAGCACCTTAGGGATTTTCTACTCATGGATGGGTTTAGCGTGGGTAAGGTCGATTCCACCCTTTTCACCAAACGGGTTAAAGGGGGTGGCTTATTTATTGTTCAAATATATGTTGATGATATTATCTTTGGTGGAACTAACGAATCTCATAACAAAGCTTTTGCCGAGTTGATGACTATGAAATTTAGGATGTCCATGATGGGGGAGTTGAAGTTCTTTCTAGGCTTCATCATAAAGCAACTTCCTCATGGCACTTTCATCTCTCAAGAAAAGTACATTAAGGATATGCTCAATAAGTTCGAGATGGCCAAGGCTAATCCCATGAAGACACCCATGCCTCTAAATGGACAACTTGGCCTTGGAGTAGGTGAGAAGGACGTGGATCAAAAGGTATATCATTCTATGATTGGTTCTTTGCTCTACCTTTGTGCTTCTAGGCCGGATATCATGTTAAGTGTAGGAATGTGTGCTCGTTTTCAATCCGCTCCCAAGGAGTGCCACTTGATGGCGGTTAAACGGGTTTTTAGGTACCTTGTTCTCACTCCTACTCTCGGGCTTTGGTATCCAAAGGGGTCAACCTTTGAGCTTGTTGGCTATTCGGATGCCGATTGGGCAGGTGATAAGGTTGACCGGAAATCAACCTTCGGGGCTTGCCAATTTATTGGCCGGTCGTTGGTGAGTTGGTCTTCCAAGAAACAAAACTCCACAGCCCTATCCACCGCCGAAGCCGGATACATATCCGCGGCATCTTGTTGTGCTCAATTGTTATGGATGAGGCAAACCTTGAAAGACTATGGTGTGTCTCTTGGTACGGTGCCTCTTCTATGTGACAATGAAAGCGCGATAAAGATCGCCAACAACCCCGTCCAACATTGCCGCACCAAACATATTGACATTCGCCACCACTTCCTACGTGACCATGTCGCAAATGGTGATATCAATCTCACTCATGTGGGTACGATGTTCCAATTGGCCGATACCTTCACGAAGCCTTTGGATGAAGCCCGGTTTGTTATGTTGAGGCGAGAACTCGGTATCCTAGATCCCCAAAACTTGGATTGATTTGCTTCTTGCACTATATTCTTGCTCTTAACATGCTATGTAGACTAGTTGCGCCGCACATGTAGGGATAGCCACCATGTCTTGGTTTGATGCATACCTATGTGTGCAACATAAATTGATCTCGTGTCATGATATGAGTCCAAGCATCTATCTTTGAGGCGTCATGACACATGTGCTTAAACATAGGGGGAGAAATCCCCCACAACCTTCTAGCCTCCTTTGCTTTTCAATGGTTTCCATCTTGAGGCTCTCTGAGTTTGATCTTTCCTCTCGTTCTTGATATCTTCGAATCATGCCTATTGTTGCTCTTTGTGAGGTTGAAATTGATTCTTTCCAATAGGCATGCCTAGATCACCTGCTTCCTCTACCCTTTTGGAGCCTACTATCTTCCTCTAATTGCACATGCCATCCTCGAAAACAAAACAACAACAAAAAAAACATTCTGTTGTTCGGTTCTTGGCCCGGTCGAACCGGCTCCTAGACCGGACAGCCCGGTGCCAGCGTCGGATAACCGGACCAGAACCGGAAGGTCCGGTTATACTATACCGGGTCTATCCGGATCTCGTCTCTGAACCGGTTTTTGGTTCTTGTCCGGTTTTCCGAGCTGTAGACCGGGTCATCCGGTTTGGATCTCGGTTCAATCGGACTTAAAACCGAGCTTCAGATCTGTTTTTTTCCTTTTCTCCCTCTTCTCCCTGGTCCCCCCCTCCTCCCACAGTTCCACTTCACTTCCCCCGACCTCTCCTCCTCCATTGTCGCCCCTCCCCACCCTCCCCTCCTCTCCTAGGGTGATTCCAACCCTAGGATCCATAGATCGGGCCACCATTTCTTAAGGAAGGACTTTTGGAGGCCTCTCACCAAAGGAATTTCTTCCTCTCGCGGTGGTTCGGGATCTTTTTGGTGTTCTCCTTCCTCAAGGGCTCCTTGGTGCTTTCCTCCACGGGAAGCCATGTCCTCGGGTACTCCTTTTCTCCCTCTCCTCTTGTTCTTCTCAAATCCCTATGTTTTGCTATACATTATGTTGGATTTGAGAAATTAGGGGTCCACCTAGTCTTTTTTTCCCACCCTCGTTCCTCCATGTCCTACCCTCTCTGCCTAGAACTGTATTTGCGCAAGTACATGAGTCATTGGTACGATTTTTTACATTGCATAGTGGTCTCCGTGGATCTCGGTTTCAAACCCGGTTGTTCCGGCCCTGGCACCGGACCGTCCGGTCTGAGTCCGGTTTTCCGGCTCTGACACCGGACCGTCCGGTTCTGCTTTCGGTCCGACCGGCCCTGGCACCGGACCATCCGGTTCTGGGCTCGGTAGCTCCGGCCCTGGCACCGGACCTCTCTGCAATGTCTCTTATTTTACCATGCACTTGCCCAAATCCAAGTTTCTTTTTCTTTCATCCTCTCCTTTGGCATGTGTACTTATCTCTGTGCTCCCCAATCTCTCTCTCTCTTTTTCACATGTGAAGACGCTGATTCTGCTAGTGATGAGTATGTGCCTGATCAGGAGTTTGTGCCCGAGGTAGCTAACATGAGCAAGCGGGTTCGTCGCAACCCTCAGTCTGTGCAGCTTGAGCCTGAGGGGAGCGCTCGCTCTGGGCGCATCAAACTCAAAGCTAACAGGGGTAAGCAGCAAGCTTCTCAGGCCGAGGCTGAGGATGTGCCTTGTCAAAATCTGAAGGGTATGGAGATTGGTCAGTACCGGGCTCTCCGCAAGCAGAATCCCTATCGCTTCAAGCAACGCACCTATAAAGGATCTGACAAGAAGTTTTGGACTGAGACTCAGGCTATGATGTGGGATCACATTTACACTCAGTCCGGGTCACTCCTTGTGGCCACATTCAAGCCCTCAATCTGGAGTGGTTCAATATGTATGCAGCCTCTGATTATTTCTATGTTGATGAAGCTTTGAGGAAAATGGATCTGTTCGACCTCGTCTGTCTCAAGGAGGACTATTACCCTGACTTCATCCGTCAGTTCTTTTGCACAGTCTATTTTCATGATGATGAGGATCGCACTATGACTTGGATGACTGGCACGAGGCGCTTTCAAGCTACTTATGCTGATTTGGTCGATGTCATGGGCTACACTGGTCGAGGCGACGGCTTCTGTATTCACAGTGAGAAGGTCAAGCCTGCTGAGACTCTTGCTTTCTGCTATCCCAGTGATTCTCAGTGGAGTCCTCCATGCATGACTGGCATGTATTACTACTATCATACCTTGGCCACTATCTTTCGTCAGTCCCTTGTTCCCCGTGTTGGCGATTCCACCAACTGCCGTGGGTATTTTGCCAACCTGTTGTACTATTGTCACCCGGATCGGCTGAGGAAGATTGATGGATGTGACTTTGTGTACTGTGAGCTGCGGCGGGCTGCTTTGGACAGGATGACTCCCACCTTCTGCGCATATGTTCAGAAGCTGCTCAATCGGGTGGTGCCGCCTGGTGTGATGGTGGGCGAGCGTGAGGAACAAGAAATGCTTAATCTCAGTCTCCGTGCACACACTCCTGAGGTCCCTGGGATGCGGCCTCCTGAGCACCGCACCAAAGCTGCTCATGATCCTCGGCCTTCTTTTTCTACTCGGGCTGGTTCTCGTCGTCCTGTTGGTGAGTCCTCCTCTCACCCAAGGCCGAAGGGTGGTGCTGCCAAGTTTTTTAAGAGGCTATTCCAGATGTGCCGTTCTTCCTATGATGTGAGTCACAAGGCTTTGGAATTGAGCCAGGAGACTAGACGTCGCCACAATGAGTATCTTGCGACCCATAATGTCACTCCTCCACCTGATGGTCCTGAGATGGCCCCTGTTCCTTATGTCAACTATGAGATGCCGCCTCTTGATGATGCTATGTTCTATGGGTTCTTCCCTGGTCAGTTTGCTCCCAGTGGTCCTGGTGGTCCCTCTGCTCAGGGTCATGTTGATGATGAGGACAATGATGATGCTGCTGATAGTGACGAGGCCTCTGAAGAGGAAGATGTCCCTCCTCCTCCTCCTCCGCCGTTCTTCTAGTTGGGCTGCGTTAGCATCGCTCTCCTCCTCTTCCTTTTTGGTGTCTCGATGCCAATGGGGGAGAAGAGTAGAGTTCTATTAGTTATCTACGGGTTCCTTGCTGGGGTTTTCCGGGGTTTGCCATTAGCACAATGCCCCTTGCGTTCTCATTGCTTCTTATGGCATTGTGCTTTCCCTTTCGCTTTATGTATGAACTATCTACTTTCGTTCTGTCTGTTGAACAAGTTTGTGCTTTGTGTGTGAACCTTGGAAATTTATATTATGCTATGACTACGTCTTTTGTTGTTTATAATATCTTTGCGAACTCTAGCTCGGTTTGTCATCGTCAACCAAAAAGGGGGAGATTGAAAGGGTATTTTACCCTATGCTATTTTTGGTTGACAATGACACCATGGTTAGAGTGGACTAATGCTATTTCTAGTGTCTTACACAGGTTCTAGTCCAATGCTGTGATGAAATGTTATCGGAGACCCCCCCCATTTTGATAACGAAGCTTCGCACCGGAGTTTTCCCTTTTCATGTAATTTGAGTCCGGTTAGGAGCTCCGCACTATTAAGAGGGGTTCTCTCGATGAGCTTGTTGGGGATGATCACCTAAGCCATATACACATCCCTCTCTCTCCTACCTAATCCATCACCAAAGAGAGAAGAGAAGAAATCCTATCCACCTGAGCCTTTTCTGCAGATCCGGTTTTCAGACCGGTTGGACCGGCTCCCAGACCGGACCGTCCGGTGTCAGGATCGGAAATCCGGACTCAAACCGGGATCTCCGGTTTTATCACTCCGAGTCTATCCGAGTCTGGGGTACTGAGAGCAGTTTCGGTTTCAGTCCAGTTTTCCGGGCTGTGGACCGGACTGTCCGGTGTGTGGGCCGGACCAACCGAACTTAAAACCGGACCTTGCGTTTTTGGCTCAAAACGGCTAGTTTTCTCCTTGAGTATAAATATCCCTTCTTCCAGCTTGAGTAGGTTAGGCATTCAGTTTATATCATTTCTTGAAGCTCTCTCTCTCTCTCCCCATTGTTGAAACACAAAAGCTTGAGGATCTCCCATTCTACCCAACCAAATCCAAATCCCTTTGGTAGAAAGGAAGAGGAGGTCCCGATCTACGTTTCCACCAAGCCAAAGTTCATTCCCCCTTGAGTTCATCGAGTTAGCTTGTTACTCTTGGGTTTGTGGGAAACCCTAGGCGGCCAGGGTCGCCCGGAGGCATTCGGCTTGTGATTTTCCCCGTGGAAAGTTTGTGAGGGTTTGGAGACTACCCTAAAGTCTACCACGAGTAAGTGAGTTATTCCTTCGTGGGATAGGCTCGGAGAAGAAGGTGAGCCTTCGTGGCGCTTGAGGAATCCTTCGTGGAACCTCACACCTCTCCAACGTGACGTAGCCCCCTTCCCAAAGGTGGTGAACACGGGAATACATCTTCGTCTCCGCGTGCTTCGGTTATTCCTTAACCGATCTCTTACTTGTGTTGCTTATCTTGTGATAGCCTTCGAGCTTGAAGTATCTTGTACATCATCTAGGTTGCCTCACCTAGTTTGCATTTAGGCTCACTTATATTCCGCAAAGCCTAAAACTTGCAAAAGATTTTAAAGAATTTTGTAGAAACCTATTCACCCCCCTCTAGGTTAACCATCTTACACTTTCAGCCTTGCACCCCCTTCAAAATCTGGCGCTCGTAGTCCGGCACAAGTGGGGTTTCAGGTTTCAAAAGATTTTTGTAAAACTTCTCCACCACCGTCGGATCTATTTTCTCCTTTGGCTCGGCCCGTCTAGGTGCAAAGAATTTCTTGACCTCTTCTTCCGAGATCCTATTGGTCTCCTCGTCACTGCGATTCCACGGTAAAACCGGCAATGGCTTGGCGGAAGGCTGCGGGACGTAGTTTTTTGAACTCTTTGGCGTACAGTTTCATGCGGATTTCTTTGTGGCAGTGCTAGTGATGCTCTTAGTGGCAGTGCTCTTCCGCTTACGCTGAGGAGATGGCTAAGCGTCGAAGATGGCTGCCGCGTCGGAGATGGCTGGCGCGCCGGAGATGGCTGCCGCGCAGGAGATGGCTGAAGCGCCGGAGATGGCTGCCGCGCAGAAGATGGCTGAAGCGGCTTAGACTGCTGACGCTGCGGAGACGGCGGGGGTGCCAGTGGCCTCCAATTTGGAAGCACGATATGTTCCTTCTTCCAAAGAATGGTTGTTTTCACTGCAAATTTGAGTTGAGTTTCTCCTTCACCTGTAGCATGGTCAAGTTGTGCTTCCTCATATTCCTTCACAACCTCATCCACCCCGACAATAGCATAGCCATCTGGAATTGGTCGGCAGTGGTAAGTTCCACCAGCTACAGGAGGTAAGGCATAGCCGACAGCCACCTTAATGGATAAGCCCATTAATCTCACATGCAGCTCAGCGTGTTCGCTCTCCGTGATCTCATCCACGGGGTATCGAGGACCCGCCACTTCAAGCGTGGGCTGCACGTTCTCCGTGGAAGCTACGGTGCTTTTCCGCGCAGAGTCTGGGCCGCCGGCAGCTTCCAATGCAGACTCTTCGTGCCGCTGAGATGGGCCGGTAGCTTGATGGCTCTGTTGTGCATTCACTTGCGCCTGCAGCGCCACAAGTGCATGTTCTATCTGTGTCATCCGCTCTGTACGCTCTTTTTCTTTTCTGCCGCGCCATCTGTAAGAGTCGCCCCACTCGGCAAACCCATCCTTCCACGTCATACCCCCTGTGCCTCGTGCATGTCCAGGGTGTTCTTTTTTACCGATGGCGCGTGTGAGCTGGTCATTCTCTCTGTCGGGATGGAAGGTCCTGGCGGCTGTTTCCTCGTATGCCGTGATGAGTTCAGTGACGGGTTTGGCAAGGAGGGTTGGGAAGATACACAATCCTGTTTCTGGGTCCAACCTTACCCCGATTCCATAGAACCAAGTCTTTGCACGTAGGTCCCACCCATGTGTCTGGGGTGTGATCCCTCTGTCGCGCAGGGCCTTCTCAGCTTCCTCCCACTTAGGCCTCTGAGATATGTGGCCACCTGACCCCGTCCTCTGGTGATATTCCTTCTTCTGGGCATTTAGCATATTGGTTTCTGACCTCTTTGTAGCTATAGCACCTTTCTTGTATGCCACAAATTTGCGCAAGTGAGGTCTTATCTTCGCATAATATGCGTCTTCGAAATCTGGAGTCTCGCGAGCTTTGACAAATTTGTTCAATTTTGTCTTCCAATTGCGGAAAGCGTCAGCCATCTTCTTTAAAGTCCACTCTTTGACCTTTTCCTTTATAACCGGTTTGTTTTCATCCTCCTCTGGTGGAAGGGTGAAATTTTCCAACAGCGAATTCCAAAGCATTTCTTTGGATCTTTCATCGACAAAGGTACCGTCGCCCTTCTTTGGCTTATTCCAATTTTCAATTATGATTGGGATTTGGTCCCTAACAAGAACTCCAGCCTGACGTACAAATTTGTCTGCGGCCTTCTTGGGCTCCATCGGCCTGCCATCAACACGGACTGCTTCGATCGTGAAATTTGCACGATCTTTCAACCGATGGCTTGCGCCTCGCTTGCTCTTTTTCGTAGAAGAAGATTGGTTGCTGGTTGGTCGATCCAGAGGGCTAAAAGAAGAAAGAAGCGTTAATTAATACATTTACATATATACAAATCAATTGGTGCAAGTCAGCAAAGGCTTAATCCATGCATATACCTCGACAGACTTTGTAATCACTAAAGTGCGTTCACCGGAGTCGTCATCTTCTCCATGACTACTTGAGATGTCATCATGTCCCTCCAAGTTCAGATATTGTGAGGTGTCCTCATGGATCATGTTCTCCATTATTTCTTCATCTTCAAGGTTTCTACTAAGTGGATCCATAGTTTCTAAAACATTAATATGATCACACAAATATCAGTAATACATCTATTGAAATGCTCAAGCAAAGATGATGATATGACAGGTTAAAAGTATTGAAATGTAACCCTAATACATGCTTGGTCATTCCAAACCCTAATTCGGAGAAACCCCGGATTCATATAAGAGGATACATTCGGAAAAACCCCGGATTCGGAGAAACCCTAATGCTATATTGACAACGAGAGGTGTACTAGGGCGGCGGCTGGCGGCGCTAGGGCGAGAGCGGGCCGGGATGCGTGGGGGTGTGTGTTCGAACCATCACGACATGGGCTACCTAAAATGGGTGACTCGGCGAGGGCATGGGATGATGATATGACAGGTTAAAATTATTGAAATGTAACCTAATACATGCTTGGTCATTCCAAACCCTAATTCGGAGAAACCCCGGATTCATATGAGAGGATACATTCGGAGAAACCCCGGATTCGGAGAAACCCTAATGCTATATTGACAATGAGAGTTGTACTAGGGCGGCGGCTGGCGGCACTAGGGCGAGAGCAGGGCCGGGATGCGTGGGGGTGTGCGTTCGAACCATCGCGACGTGGGCTCCTAAAATGGGCGACTCGGCGAGGGTAGAGGAGGTCAGGGTCCACGGCATTGGAAAAGTAATCGGTCAAGTGATGCATATATACACATACAAAAAATATATACATATATACACATACATATACAAATATATATACACATATATATATATATCATACAAAAAATATACATACATATACAAATACACATACACACTAACCAATCACTAACAAATATACACATACATACACAAACATATAACACTATACTAATTTAACACTAACTAACACTAAGTAACACTATAACTAACCACTGACCAAAAAACACTAACACTAACAAAAATCGGCGGCGGGCATGCTCACCTGCGGGCGGCGGCGCGGCGTGGGTGGCGGGGTCGGCGAGGTCGGCGGGGAGTGGCGGCACCGGGCGAGGACGGCGGGGTCGGCGGCGAGTGGTGGCGCGCGGCGGCGCGGTGGCGGCGGAGGCGCCGCTCCCGAGAGTTCTCTGTTTCCGACGGCGGGGCGGCGGGACGGCGGGGCGGAGGTGACGGCGGCGGACGGCGAAGGCGTGGTCGACGTCGGGCAGCCTGGCGGCGTCTCTGTTTCCACCGCGGCTCCTGCTCTGCTTCCTCTGCGCGCGCGATTTTCTTTCTTGCTGGGGGGAGAAGGAAGAGAGGAAGGCGTTATAAATGCCCCCCCTTTAACACCGGTTCGTGCCACGAATCGGTGTTAAAGGGGAGGCATTTATTTCATGCATTAAAGCGGTGGGGGCATTTTTAACTCAAAAAATAGGATATGAATTTAGAAAATTCATATATTTTTCATTTCAACTCAGAAAAATATGAATAATATATCATAATTTTCAGAAAAATAATATCTATCCATTCATGTAAAAACATTTTATATTTACTTTAGATGAAAATTTTCAAAATAATTAAAACACTTACATATAAATTTTGATTATTCAATTCAAACAAAAATAAAATAGACAAACCCTAAAAATTTGAACATAAGAAATATTAAGCATCTAAAAAGGAATCTAACCCGATCTTTTTTTATTTTTTATCCCTGTTTTAAACTATCATCATACTTTGTCGAACAACGGGCATGAAGATTCTTAGCTCGGGGCCAAGCCTCGCTCAACTTGCACTGGATTTTTGATAAAATATCATATTTTAAACCTAAAAATGATTTTTGTAAAAAATCATGAGCATCGTATCATGTACCTGTAGTTCATATCTGACCCACTTCCTACCGATTCGGCAGGAATTTGTCTTTTTCACTAGAGGTGGATGGAAAGGTTTCAGATCCCCCTGTTAGTATATTGTCCATATAAGGTGGTCTAGTATTTTTTTAAAATGTGGTGGTGGTTTTTTGAAATAGCCGTTTGGTGGTTGCTTCACAAAACCGTCCGTTTTTTATGCTCGGAAAATGTGAAAATGCCTTTTTGGTGCGATAAAAAGGAAAACTTCCTCTTGCAACATTGTTTGACATGCCATGATGCACATGTATGCACAATATGGCCATATTATCACAAACTATGCCGAATTCCTAAAGTTTTGGGTGGAATGGGAATTGCTATTCTTTCTACTTCTCGAGGGATAATGACAGATCGAGAGGCTCGACTAAACAGAATTGGGGGAGAAGTCTTATGTTATATATGGTAATCGCTCCGACTATAGTGCCCGAATTCTATCTCGACCTTCCTATTTTGAAAATAAAAATAGAAAAATAGGAGAAAAAAATATGACAGAAAAAAAATAGGAGAGAAAAAAAAACCATAACATTGGTCATTTGACCCGAAAGCCAAGAAACCTCGAATGAGATAGGTCATTTTGTGAAGGGTTTTTTGAGACATAATCAATATACCAAGTTTGAGATTTTTCCTTCTAACTATGTCACATAATATAACACCACATGAAGGTTTCGCATTGTTTCGATCTTTTTTATTTTTTATCCCCGTTTTAAACTATCGTCAAACTTTATCGAACAACGGGCATGAAGATTCTTAGCTCGGGGCCAAGTCTTGCTCAACTTGCATTGGATTTTTGATAAAATAGCATATTGTGAAACTAAAAATGATTTTTGTAAAAAATCATGAGCATCGTATCATGTACCTGTAGTTCATATCTGACCCACTTCCTGCCGATTCGGCAGGAATTTGTCTTTTTCACCAGTGGACGGAAAGGTTTCAGATCCCCCTGTTGGTACATTGTCCATATAAGGTGGTCTAGTATTTTTTTTAAATGTGGTCGTGGTTTTTTGAATTATCCATTTGGTGGTTGCTTCACAAAACCGTCCGTTTTTTATGCTCGGAAAATGTGAAAATGCCTTTTTGGTGCGATAAAAAGGAAAACTTCCTCTTGCAACATTGTTTGACATGCCATGATGCACATGTATGCACAATATGGCCATATTATCACAAACTATGCCTTGATTCTAGCCATAACATTGGTCATTTGACCCGAAAGCCAAGAAACCTCGAATGAGATAGGTCATTTTGTGAAGGGTTTTTTGAGACATAATCAATATACCAAGTTTGAGATTTTTCCTTCTAACTATGTCACATAATATAACACCACGCGAAGGTTTCGCACTGTTTCAATCTTTTTTTATTTTTTATCCCCGTTTTAAACTATCGTCAAACTTTGTCGAACAACGGACATGAAGATTCTTAGCTCGGGGCCAAGCCTCGCTCAACTTGCATTGTATTTTTGATAAAATAGCATATTGTGAACCTAAAAATGATTTTTGTAAAAAATCATGAGCATCGTATCATGTACCTGTAGTTCATATCTGACCCACTTCCTGCCGATTCGGCAGGAATTTGTCTTTTTCACCAGTGGACGAAAAGGTTTCAGATCCCCCTGTTGGTACATTGTCCATATAAGGTGGTCTAGTATTTTTGTAAAATATGGTGGTGGTTTTTTGAATAATCCATTTGGTGGTTGCTTCACAAAAGCGTCCGTTTTTTATGCTTGGAAAATGGAAAATGCCTTTTTGGTGCGATAAAAAGGAAAACTTCCTCTTGCAACATTGTTTGCCATGCCATGATGCACATGTATGCACAATATGGCCATATTATCACAAACTATAACTTGATTCTAGCCATAACATTGGTCATTTGACCCGAAAGCCAAGAAACCTCGAATGAGATAGGTCATTTTGTGAAGGGTTTTTTGAGACATAATCAATATAACAAGTTTGAGATTTTTCCTTCTAACTATGTCACATAATATAACACCACGCGAAGGTTTCGCACTGTTTCGATCTTTTTTTATTTTTTTATCCCCGTTTTAAACTATCGTCAAACTTTGTCGAACAACGGGCATGAAGATTCTTAGCTCGGGGTCAATCCTCGCTCAACTTGCATTGGATTTTTGATAAAATAGCATATTGTGAACCTAAAAATGATTTTTGTAAAAAATCATGAGCATCGTATCATGTACCTGTAGTTCATATCTGACCCACTTCCTACTGATTCGGCAGGAATTTGTCTTTTTCACCAGAGGTGGACGGAAAGGTTTCAGATCCCCCTGTTGGTACATTGTCCATATAAGGTGGTCTAGCACTTTTGTAAAATGTGGTGGTGGTTTTTTGAATTATCCATTTGGTGGTTGCTTCACAAAACCGTCCGTTTTTTTATGCTCAGAAAATGGAAAATGCCTTTTTGGTGCGATAAAAAGGAAAACTTCCTCTTGCAACATTGTTTGCGATGCCATGATGCACATGTATGAACAATATGGCCATATTATCACAAACTATGCCTTGATTCTAGCCATAACATTGGTCATTTGACCCGAAAGCCAAGAAACCTCGAATGAGATAGGTCATTTTGTGAAGGTTTTTTTGATACATAATCAATATACCAAGTTTGAGATTTTTCCTTCTAACTATGTCACATAATATAACACCACGCGAAGGTTTCGCACTGTTTCGATCTTTTTTTATTTTTTATCCCCGTTTTAAACTATCGTCAAACTTTGTCGAACAGCGGCATGAAGATTCTTAGCTCGGGGCCAAGCCTCGCTCAATTTGCATTAGATTTTTGATAAAATAGCATATTGTGAACCTAAAAATGATTTTTGTAAAAAATCATGAGCATCGTATCATGTACCTGTAGTTCATATCTGACCCACTTCCTGCCGATTCGGCAAGAATTTGTCTTTTGACCCGAAAGCCAAGAAACCTCGAATGAGATAGGTCATTTTGTGAAGGAGATAGAGCTGGAATTAAAATACAGAATACAACTAATAGTAAGTTACATAAAGCACGACTGAAAATTAAGATACATAAAAGAACTGAAAATTAAGATACATGGCGAGATTAAGTAACAATCGGCCGAACTTGTTTCGGAATGTCTGAGTGATTCAGTCATGCTCCTGCATACACCTGTAATACTCGCCACTGTAGTCGTCGTACTCGCCGCCGCCGTCATTGCTGTCGTCGTCGGGGTCGCCGTAATTGAACCTTGAAGGCTGAGTACGCGTGGGCTGGACTTGAGGGTAGCGCAGACGGGGGTTAGAGTCGGCGGCAGTGTCATAGGCCATGACGCTCTGGAGAGTCCGACCGCGCCATCATAGCCGACGGCCGGCCTCGTTGAAGTTCGCAGGAGGTGGGCCGTCCTCCTCGTGCCTGGCGAGCGCCCTCTCACGCCGATCCACGAAGAAGGCTTCCCAAGTAGGGAAATAGTCGGGATGCCATCTGGGATTCCTCCGAAGCTCTGACGTGAGCTCGAAGTAGTAGTGGTTCGTGATGACCATCCGGCGCGCCACACCTAGAGGGACAGGAGGAACCGGCACGCCTCCGACGCTCAACATCCAGCCGACGGGGACACAGTAGCCCGGCAGGCAGGGGTAGTTCGAGGCGCAAAGCGCCTCCGCCTCCCTGTGGGTTAGTGCTACGGTGGAAGCCATGGGAAAGAGTGATGAGATTGCAGATATGAGTCTAGAGATGTGAAATGACAATGGAGGCCAACCCTACATATATATATAGTGAAGAACTGGCGGGAAGAACTGGAGGGAAGAACTGGAGGGAAGAACTAGCGGGAAGAACTGGCGGGAAAAAATGGCGGGAAGAAAAATGGCTCATTTAATACATATACTGTTAACAGAAGAAATATGATATTGATTTCCATGTTGAGATACATATGTGTGCCAAAAATGGCTCAATTAATACATATAGTCAATCTTATGATCGCTTTGGCCGTAATCATGGAGTATCAGCACCGTTTAACAGGATGGTTCGGTCAGTCTTCACTCTAAAGGGCGGAATTTCATCAAACTTATTATAATATTCTGACATGTCTGTCTTATCCTCCACTCCCACGATGTTTCTTTTCCCTGAAAGAACTATGTGACGCTTTGGCTCATCGTGTGATGTATCTGTTTGCTTATTTTTTTCTTTTTTTTGGGTTTGGTAGACATGTCCTTCACATAGAAAACCTGAGCCACATCATTGGCTAAGATGAATGGTTCGTCTAAGTTCTTGTCTACCTTCATAAGATTGTTGAGATCCACTGTTGTCATTCCGTACTTCTTGTCCACCTCAACCCCTCCTCCTGTTAGCTTGACCCATTTGCATCGAAACAAGGGGACCTTAAAATTAGGTCCATAGTCAAGTTTCCATATCTCCTCTATGAACCCATAATACGTGGTCTTCTGCCCATTGTCTTCTGCTGCATCGAAGCGGACACCACTATTTTGGTTGGTGCTCTTTTTATCTTGGCATATCATGTAAAATGTATTCCCATTTATCTCGTACCCTTGGAAAGTACATGCAGTCGAAGATGGTGTCTGTAGGGTTCGTAGCATAGAAAACAAAATTTTTCCTACGATGTGAACTATATACCAAGATCTATCTACTAGATACAAACAACAGGCGGATGTATATCCGTGGAGAACATACCCTTGAAGACCGACAAAGCTTAACGAGTTCAACTCGTGGTTGATGTAGACGATCTCTTGCCGATCTCAAGATCGAGAGGAAGTCCTAGCGCCGCAAATCAGCAGCGCACCGTGCTCGCACACACGTTCGAGGCACCGAGCAACCTCCGCCTCCTCGCTCCAGCGATGCAGCGGAAGCACAACTCTTTCTTGCCGAATAGCCACCGGGAACATGTATCTCGCTAGTCCGAGACCATGGGGAATAAATTCTAGAGGGGGAGAGAGATCCTTCACGAGGAGGTGTGAGAGACAAGTGAGGAGGGGGCTCCTTTTATAGGAGGAGGGGGGCACCCAAGGGGGTGGCCGCCGGCCATGGGGGCTGCCCCCTCCCCTCCTTCATTCATGTGGGTGGACACTCCACTCACAAAATGCCCTTTAAAATCCCTCCACTCAAAAGTCCACTCAAATTCCCATTAAATTTCCACCAAATTTAATGCAAACTCTCATTAAATAAAACTCTTTTATTTTATTCAGAATTTTGTCAATTACTTTAATGACAAACATTCACAAATAACCCCTTGCTATAATTCTATTTCACATGCATAACCACTTTATGCAATTTCACCCGAAAACCTGTTTCGGTATCTAGTGAAATAAATTCCTGCGCTTGTTCATTCTTTCGGCATGAAACATTTGCTCCAATTGGATGTCGGTGTCTCTTAAGTGTGTCACCCTACGGTTCGTGAATAATGCGGACATGATCGAGACCCCTCTCGGATCAATAATCAGAAGCGGGATCTGGAGACCCATACTGACTCCCACACATTCAACGAGGACTTTCTTGTGATCGTCGGAACCTTTTACGCTAGTATCTTAATCCCTTTGTTTCACGATATATTACATGTCCGAGATTCGATCATCGGTATCTCCATACCTAGTTTGATCTCGTTACCGACATGCACTCTTTTCTCGTTCCTGTGATATAACATTCTAGTGATCAAATCACTTTCTTGCAAGCTAATCAATGTGATATCACCGAGAGGGCCCAGAGTATATCTATCCGTCATCGGGATGAACAAATTCCACTCTCGATCCATGAGCCTCAAAATAACACTTTATTAGTTCTGAATCCATCTTTATAATCACCCTGTTACGGTGTGACGTTTGATGTTATCAAGAAACTCTTCCGGTGTTAGTGATTGACATGATCTCATGGTCTAAGGATTAGGATCACTTCGTAAGTTGTTATAGCAATATAAACTCAATGACTTTGATCGTAATGTTATACTTCGGATGAATGTTCATCACACCATTACACTAATGTTGTGATCCCGTTATTAACAACATCCAATGTCCATGATCAGGAAACCTTGATCATCTTGTTAATCAATGAGCTAGTTTATGAGAGAGGCATAACTAGGAACTTTCTGTTTGTTTATTAAACACACATGTATTAACGTTTCCGTATTAATACAATTATAGCATGCAAAATAAACATCTATCATATACTTGGAATACACATAATAAACACTTTATTATTGCCTCTCAGGGCATATTCCCTTCAGTCTCCCACTTGCACTAGAGACAATAATCTAGTTACATAGTGATAAATCTAACACCCATTGAGTTCTGGTGTTGATCATGTTTTGCTCTAGGGAGAGTTTTAGTCAACGGATCTGCTACATTGAGATCCGTATGTACTTTACAAATCTTTATATCTCCATCCTTGACATGCTCGCGGATGGAGTGAAACCGGCGCTTAATATGCTTGGAATGCTTGTGAGACCTTGGCTCTTTGGCATTGGCAATGGCACCATTGTTGTCACAATAGATCACCATTGGGTCCAACGCGTTTGCCACCACTCCTAGTTCGGATATGAACTCCTTCATCCAAACTGCTTCCTGAGCCGCTTCTGAAGCAGCAACATATTCGGCCTCCGTTGTTGATCCCGCTACCACAGGTTGTTTGGAGCTCCTCCAACTAACCGCTCCGCCATTCATGAGAAATACGTATCCGGATTGAGACTTAGAGTCATCCGGATCGGTGTCAAAGCTAGCGTCGACATAACACTTAGCGACGAGCTCTTCTTCACCTCCGTATACAAGAAACATATCCTTAGTTCTTCGTAAGTACTTAAGGATATTCTTGACCGCTATCCAGTGTTCCGAACCTGGATCCGATTGGTACCTACTAGTCAAACTAATAGCATGTGCCACATCCGGTCTTGTACATAGCATGGCGTACATTATAGAGCATATGGATGAAGCATAGGGGACTTTGTCCATTATCTCTCTTTCTTCCGCCGAAGCCGGACTTTGAGTCTTATTCAATGTCTTGCCTTGCAACATAGGTAAGAACCCCTTCTTACTTCCGTCCATTTTAAACTTCTTTAAAATCTTATCAAGGTATGTACTTTGCGATAGCCCTATTAGGCGCCTAGATCTATCTCTATAGATCTTTATGCCTAATATGTATGACGCTTCACCTAGGTCCTTCATTGAAAATTTGCTGTTTAGATAACTTTTAACACTGTTTAAAAGATCTATATCATTTCCGATCAATAATATGTCATCCACATATAATATCAGAAATGCCACATTGCTCCCACTCACTTTCTTGTAAATACAAGCTTCTCCATAAGTTTGGACAAATCCAAACTCTTTGATCACCTCATCAAAGCGGAGATTCCAACTTTGTGATGCTTGCTTCAATCCATAGATGGATCGCTGAAGCTTGCACACCTTGTTAGCATCCTTAGGATCGACAAAACCCTTTGGTTGTATCATATACAACTCTTCTTCAATATTACCATTGAGAAACGCGGTTTTGACATCCATCTGCCATATCTCATAATCGAAATATGCAGCAATTGCTAACATAATCCTAACTGACTTTAGCATCGCTACGGGAGAGAAAGTCTCATCGTAGTCAACTCCTTGAATTTGTCGAAACCCCTTTGCGACAAGTCGAGCTTTATAGACGGTCACATTACCATCAGCATCAGTTTTCCTTTTGAAAATCCATTTGTTCTCCACGGCCTTTCGGTCGTGAGGTAATTCCACCAAGTTCCAAACTTGATTTTCATACATGGATTCCATCTCGGATTTCATGGCTTCTAACCATTTGTTGGAATCCGGGCTCATCATCGCTTCTTCATACGTCGCAGGGTCATCATTTTCATCAACCATGAAATTCATGACAAGATTTCTGTACAGCTCGGGAGCTGCACGCGTCCTGTTTGACCTGCAAGGTTCGGTAGTACTCTCTTTCGGAGTTTCATGATCATTATCATTAGTTCCCTCTTCAACAGGTGGATCCAACTCCGGAATAACTTCCGGCGCTGCGCTACTCGCCATACTTTGAAGAGAAGGTTCCACAACCTCTTCGAGTTCTACCTTCCGACTACTCACACCTTTCGCGAGAAACTCTTTCTCTAGAAAGGATCCATTCTTGGCAACAAAAACCTTGCCCTCGGATCTGTGATAGAAGGAATACCCAATAGTTTCTTTAGGGTATCCTATGAAGACGCATTTTTCCGCTTTGGGTTCGAGTTTATCCGGTTGAAGTTTCTTCACATAAACATCGCATCCCCAAACTTTAAGAAATGACAGCTTAGGTTTGTTTCCAAACCACAATTCATACGGTGTCTTTTCAACGGATTTAGATGGTGCCCGATTTAAAGTGAATGCAGCAGTTTCTAGTGCATAACCCCAAAATGACAACGGCAAGTCCGTCAGAGACATCATAGATCGAACCATATCTAATAAAGTACGATTACGACGTTCCGACACACCATTTCGCTGTGGTGTTCCGGCAGGTGTGAGTTGTGAAACAATTCCACACTCTTTCATGTGAGTGCTAAACTCGTAACTTAGATACTCACCTCCACGGTCGGACTGTAGAAATTTGATCTTTCTATTACGATGATTTTCCACTTCATTCTGAAATTCCTTGAACTTTTCAAAGGTTTCAGACTTGTGTTTCATCAAGTAGATATAACCGTATCTACTCAAATCATCCATGAAAGTAACAAAATAACGATATCCACCTCGCGCCGACACACTCATTGGACCACATACATCAGAATGTATGATTTCCAATAAATCTGTCGCCCGTTCCATTGAACCGGAAAACGGCGTTCTAGTCATCTTGCCCATAAGGCATGGCTCACATGTATCAAATGATTCATAATCAAGTGATTCCAAAAGTCCATCCGAATGGAGCTTCTTCATGCGTTTAACGCCAATATGACCTAGACGGCAGTGCCACATATATGCGGATATATCATCATTAAGTTTAATCCTTTTAGCATCTACATTATGAATATGTGTAACATTATCATCGAGATCTAATAGAAATAAACCATTTATCATCGGTGCATGACCATAAAAGATTTCATTCATATAAATCGAACAACCATTGTTCTCGGATTTAAATGAATAACCACTTCGCATCAAACACGATCCAGATACAATGTTCATGCTCAGTGCAGGCACCAGATAACATTTATTCAAGTTTATAACTAATCCCGACGGCAAGTGGAGAGGCAGCGTTCCGACGGCAATCACATCAACGCTTGATCCATTGCCGACACGCATCTTGACCTCACCCCTTGCTAGCGGTCGCTTGTTCCGCAGCCCTTGATTCGAGTTACAAATATTAGCAACTGAACCGGTATCAAATACCCAGGTGCTACTGCGAGCACTAGTCAAGTACACATCAATAACATGTATATCATATATACCTTTGTTTGCCTTGCCGGCCTTCTTGTCTGCCAGATACTTGGGGCAGTTGCGCTTCCAGTGGCCAGTCCCCTTACAATAGTAGCACTCGGAATCAGACTTAGGTCCAACTCGGGGTTTATTTTCAGGCGCGGCAACAGGCTTGCCGCCCTTACTTCCCTTCCGTTTCCCTTCTTGTCTTTCTTGAAACCAGTGTTCCTATTGATCATCAACACTTGATGTTCCTTTTTGATCTCCACTTCTGCAGTTTTAAGCATTGACAGAAGCTCGGGGAGAGACTTCTTCATGCCTTGCATATTATAGTTCATCACGAAGCTCTTATAGCTAGGTGGCAGAGACTGCAAAACACGATGGATGCCTAAGTCAATGGGAATCGATATTCCCAAGGACACAAGCTTATCAGCGTAACCCCACATCTTGAGTACATGCTCACTAACGGAGTTGTGCTCTTCCATCATGCAGCTAAAGAACTTTTCTGAAGCGTTGTAGCTCTCTACAGCAGCATGTGTGTCGAAAATCATTTTCAACTCACCCATTGTATCAAATGCATTGCCGTTTTCGAAACGCTTTCGAAGTTCCGGCTCTAGCCCATACAATATGCCGCAATGAACTAAGTTGTGGTCCTCCTGACGAGTCTGATAGACATTCTTCTCCTCGTCAGGGGCATCATCTAAAGGTGGGGGGCCTAACAGCGCTTCTAGCACATATTGCTTTTGTGCAGCAGAGAGGAGAATCCTCAAATTCATGGCCCATTCGGTAAAGTTGCTACCGTTCATTGCTAGTTTCTCTTTCTCCATGAACACATTGAAATTAAAAGCAGGTGGTGCCATCTACAACAGAATTTGTAAAGTTTAGACTAAGTGTATGATAGATTGAGTTCAACTAATCTATATTACGAATGAACTCCCACTCAAAAACGACATCCCTCGTGCCTTTTTGGTGATTACATGAACCAAATCCACTACACCAAGTCCGATCATCACGTGAGTCGGTATAGCTTCAAAGGCGAGCATCAAATGGGCATCATATCAACTATATGACTCATGCTTAACCTTTCAGTCCGTGTTCCGAGGCCATGTCTGTACATGCTAAGTTCGCCAAGTTAGAACCTTAGTATTCGCGTGTGTAACTGTTTTACACCCGAAATATGGTCGTGGATCCAAGAACACCCGATCATCACGTGATGTCTTGGAGCGACGAAAACATAATCGGTGCATACTAAAGGAAGAACACATTCTTATCTTGATATTTAAATGAGGGATCATCTTATTATGCTAACAAAGCGCTAAACAAGCAATATAAGATGCTATCAAACATCATATGTTTATTAGTGAAATTATATGGTTCCCGCGGATGATCTCTATCATGTGCATCGTGGTATGATCACTATCATACCTATATGTGTAAATCCAAGGTCTATGGATTTTACACGCTATGTGTGTTGTAAGAGTATCATCTCATACTTCTACTTACAACACTACCATATCATAACACTAGCCCAGCAACAATCTAAACTAGACGCCTCTAATTTATCCATTGCAAGTTTTACGTGGCTTAGGGCTTTTGAGATAGAACCGTTCTTACCTACGAACATGAACCACAACGAGGATAATCAAATTGTTGACAACTCGCTTGCAAAATAGATATTGACTATAGTAGGAGAGACAGACACCCGCTAGCCACTTATGCAAACTAGTTGCATGTCAAGCGTGGAACAGGTCTCATGTGCGAGGACATGTAAAGTTTGTCCGGGCCGCTTCATCCCACTATGCCACCAATATCCAAAATTACAACAAAGGAGCAACAACATGATCATCATCGCCCACATACTCATATGTGTACTACCCGTGTAAAGTATCTACGCATAGATCTGGCTCTGATACCACTGTAGGGTTCGCAGCATAGAAAACAAAAAATTTCCTACGATGTGAACTATATACCAAGATCTATCTACTAGATACAAACAACGGGCGGATGTATATCCGTAGAAAACATACACTTGAAGACCGACAAAGCTTAACGAGTTTAACTCGTGGTTGATGTAGACGATCTCTTGCTGATCTAAAGATCGAGAGGAAGTCCTAGCGCCGCAAATCAGCAGCGCATCCGTGCTCGCACACACGTTCGAGGCACCGAGAAACCTCCGCCTCCTCGCTCCAGCGATGCAGCGGAAGCACAACTCTTTCTTGCCGAATAGCCACCGGGAACATGTATCTCGCTAGTCCGAGACCATGGGGAATAAATTCTAGAGGGGGAGAGAGATCCTTCATGAGGAGGTGTGAGAGAAAAGTGAGGACGGGGCTCCTTTTATAGGAGGAGGGAGGGCACCCAAGGGGGTGGCCGCCGGCCATAGGGGCTGCCCCCTCCCCTCCTTCATTCATGTGGGTGGACACTCCACTCACAAAATGCCCTTTAAAATCCCTCCACTCAAAAGTCCACTCAAATTCCCATTAAATTTCCACCAAATTTAATGCAAACTCTCATTAAATAAAACTCTTTTATTTTATTCAGAATTTTGTCAATTACTTTAATGACAAACATTCACAAATAACCCCTTGCTAGAATTCTATTTCACATGCATAACCACTTTATGCAATTTCACCCGAAAACCTGTTTCGGTATCTAGTGAAATAAATTCCTGCGCTTGTTCATTCTTTCGGCATGAAACATTTGCTCCAATTGGATGTCGGTGTCTCTTAAGTGTGTCACCCTACGGTTCGTGAATAATGCGGACATGATCGAGACCCCTCTCGGATCAATAATCAGAAGCGGGATCTGGAGACCCATACTGACTCCCACACATTCAACGATGACTTTCTTGTGATCGTCGAAACCTTTTACGCTAGTATCTTAATCCCTTTGTTTCACGATATATTACATGTCCGAGATTCGATCATCGGTATCTCCATACCTAGTTTGATCTCGTTACCGACATGCACTCTTTTCTCGTTCCTGTGATATAACATTCTAGTGATCAAATCACTTTCTTGCAAGCTAATCAATGTGATATCACCGAGAGGGCCCAGAGTATATCTATCCGTCATCGGGATGAAAAAATTCCACTCTCGATCCATGAGCCTCAACATAACACTTTATTAGTTCTGAATCCATCTTTATAATCACCCTGTTACGGTGTGACTTTTGATGTTATCAAGAAACTCTTCCGGTGTTAGTGATTGACATGATCTCATGGTCTAAGGATTAGGATCACTTCATAAGTTGTTATAGCAATATAAACTCAATGACTTTGATCGTAATGTTATACTTCGGATGAATGTTCATCACACCATTACACTAATGTTGTGATCCCGTTATTAACAACATCCAATGTCCATGATCAGGAAACCTTGATCATCTTGTTAATCAACGAGCTAGTTTATGAGAGAGGCATAACTAGGAACTTTCTGTTTGTTTATTAAACACACATGTATTAACGTTTCCGTATTAATACAATTATAGCATGCAAAATAAACATCTATCATATACTTGGAATACACATAATAAACACTTTATTATTGCCTCTCAGGGCATATTCCCTTCAGTGTCCTGACCAACAAGTACAGCTGATCCCCAACAGTGGTGTTATTTGTGAGAAGTCTTTGCAGCCAGCCGCCAAAACTCGCCATGTGTTCACTTATAATCCATTCATCAGACTGCCCCGGGTGTTTGAGGCGTATTAAATTCTTGTGTTCATTGATATACGGGGCAACCAAGATAGATCTTTGTAAAACCGTGTAGTGTGCTTGATTGAGAGAATGCTCGTCCCTACATATCATTGCTTTACATCCTAGGGTGCCTTTTCCACGCAGTCTCCCCTCATGTCGTGATTCTGGAACACCAATCGCCTTAAGGTCAGGAATAAAATCAACACAGAACTCAATGACCTCCTCTGTTACATAGCCCTTGGAGATGCTTCCTTCTGGCCTAGCACGGTTATGAACAAATTTCTTTAAGACTCCCATGTACCTCTCAAAGGGGAACATATTGTGTAGAAATACAGGACGGAGAATGGCAATCTCTTCTACTAGGTGAACCAGGAGATGCGTCATAATATTGAAGAAGGATGGTGGGAACACCAAATCAAAGCTGACAAGACATTGGGCCACATCTGTCTGTAACCCTGGTACGCTTTCTAGATCGATTACCTTCTGAGATATTGCATTGAGGAATGCACATAGCTTCACAATGGGTTCTCAAACATTTTCAGGTAGAAGCCCCCTCAATGCAATCGGAAGCAATTGTGTCATAATCACGTGGCAGTCATGAGACTTCAGGTTTTGGAATTTTTTCTCTGCCATATTTATTATTCCCTTTATATTCGACGAGAAGCCAGACGGGACCTTGATACTGCTCAGGCATTCAAAAAAGATTTCCTTCTCTGCTTTGGTAAGAGCATAGCTGGCAGGAGTTAAGTGGCATCGTTTACCCTTCTCGTTCTGAGGATGCATAGGCGTATCAGGGTCTTTCAGAGGTTGCTGGTCCTGCCGTGCTTCTGGTGTATCTTTTGTCTTCCCATACACTCCTAGGAATCCTAGCAGGTTCACGCAAACATTCTTCGTCACGTGCATCACGGGATCTCAGACAGGATACGTGTATATTTTGAATGGAGGAGCTGTGAGCTGGAGAAGCTGCAAGCAAAGCGTGATCGTGGGATCTACAGTAGAAGCGGAATACATGGCTGCTGCAGAAGCGTCAAGTGAAGGAGTTTGGATCAGGAACTTCATCACTGAGCTTGGCGTGGTTCCAAGTGCATTGGACCCACTGGATATATTGTGTGACAACACTGGCGCCATAGCACTCGCTAAGGAACCAAGATATCATCCAAAGACCAAGAATATCAACCGCAAGTTTCATATAATCCGAGATTATATAGCAGATGGAGATCTGAAGATTAGCAAAGTACATACAGATCTGAATGTCGCAGATCCATTGACTAAACCTCTTCCACGTGTAAAACATGATCAGCACCTTAGTGCCATGGGTGTGAGATTGTTGCCAAATGTAAACTAGATTATTGACTCTAGTGCAAGTGGGAGACTATTGGAATTATGCCCTAGAGGCAATAATAAAGATGTTATTATTATAATTCTTGTTCATGATAATGTTTATATTCCATGCTAGAATTGTATTAAGCGGAAACTTTAATACTTGTGTGGTTTGTGAACAACACCGTGTCCCTAGTACGCCTCTATGGACTAGCTCATTGATTAATGATGGTTAAGGTTTCCTAACCATGGACATGAGTTGTCGATTAATAATGAGATCATATCATTAGGAGAATGATATGATGGACAGACCCAAACTAAGCGAAGCAATTAGATCATGTCATCGTGTTCATCTTTGCGAAGCTTTTCTTATGTCAAATATTGTATTCCTTAGACCATGAGATAATACAACTCCCTGGTACCGAAAGAAAGCTTTGAGGTCATCAAACGTCATCCTATGAGAGGGTGATCATAAAGGTGTCTCTCAGGTGATCGGAAAGTATCTGTTGGGTTGTATGTATCGAGATGGGATTTGTCCCTCCCAAGTCGGAGAGATATACTTCTGGCCCACTCGGTAATCAATATCAACACCGCTTGCAAGCATGTGGTTAAGGAGTTAATCACAAAGTGATATCGGATTACGGAACGAGTAAAGTACTTGCTGTGAACGAGATTGAACTAGGTATGACGGTACCGACGATCAAATCTCGGGCAAGTAAAATATCGCGAGACGAAGGGAATATATATATGGGATTGATTGAATCCTGGCATCGTGGTTCATCTGATATGATCATTGATGAATGTGTGGGAGTCAATATGGGTTTCCAGACCCCGCTGTTGATTATTGATAGAAGATCATGTCTGCATATTCTCGAACCCGAAGGGTCACACACTTAACGTGTCTCGACGCTAGGATAGATTGGATAATTGGTTTATGAGTTTTTGTTCGGATTCTCGGATGGGATCCGGGACATCACGAGAGGTTCCGGAATGGTTCGGAGAATAAGATTCATATAAGGCAGTGCAGTTTTTGGAGTTCGGAATTGTTCCGGGTTAATCGGTATTGTACCGGAAGCTTCTAGAACCTTCCGGAAGGGGACCAACGTGGCCCCACCTTCCGGGAGGGTGCATGGGCCTATGAGGGAGTGCCCTGGCCGCTTTGGGCCAGGGGCACAAGGCCCCATAGGGCCCAGGGATAAACCCTAGTTGGACCTTCTAGAAGGGGGGGGTTCCTTGCCCCCCACTCTTCCTCCTTGGCCGCCGGTTTTGGACTTGGGGGAGGGGCTAGGGCTGCCGCCCACCCCTCTATATAAAGAGGGCTGGGGGCGCACCACCCCCCCCCCCACACCTTCCCCTCAAGCCTAGTCGCCCTGCTGCCCTCCTCTCTCTCTCCCTCCCGACTGCGTGTAGGCGAAGCCCTGCTGCAGAAACTCTCCACCAATTGCACCGCGCCGTCGCGTTGTAGATCCAACCCATCTCTCCACCATACTTGCTGGACCAAGGAAGGAGGAGACGCCGAGGTGCTGCACGTGTGCATCTCACGGAGGCATCGCCACTTGTGGTGCTAGATCGGATCGGATCGCGAGGAGGAGAAGCGAGTACGACTACATCACCCACATTCCGACGAACGTTCCGCTGTGCGAATCTTCAAGGGTATGAAGATCTAATCCAATCTCTCTCGTTGTTTGCATCTCCTAGATTAGATCTTGGCTTCCCTCTGTTCGCATCCGTAGAAAATTTTGATTTACTATGCCGCGAAACCCTTCAGTGGTATCAGAGCTAGATCTATGCGTAGATGTGTTTCACGAGTAGAACGCAACATGGTTGTTGCGGGCGTTGATGTTTTCTGGTTCAAGCCTCTTGTTTTTGTTCTTCTTATGACGCGGGATAGTGAGATTGAAGCGGTCCAGGCCAACCTTACGCGACGTCGTTCGCGAGACCGGCTCCGCACTTGACGTGTGGCTTGTTCCACACATGCGGCTGGTGGATGCCAGTTTCTCTCACTATAGTTGTCATGGAATTTACACCGGAGTTTGGCAACCATAATATCACCGTTGTGGCTTTCCGTAGGTAAGAATCGTTCTTAGCATCTACTCCCATAAGCCACGTAAAACATGCAACAACAAAGTAGAGACGTCTAACTTGTTTTTGCAGGGAGTGTTTTCTGTGATATGGTATGGCCCAAGATGTGATGTGTATAATGTATGCGATGATCATGTTTTGTAATGTTTCACGACTTGCATGTCGATGAGTACACAACCGGCAGGAGCCATATGGTTGTCTTTATAATTGTGTATGACCTATGTGTCAACTTCTTATACGCCATGTAATAGATTCACTTTATCGCTAAGTAGTTAGCAATAGTTGTAGTTGCTATTCGTGGTGGAGGCAATCATGGTGGAGTGATGGAGATCATGCCGGCACGCACAAGATGGAGATCATTGCGCGAAGATTGGCTATACCATGTCACATAAAGTTATATGCATGTGATGTTTATCCTTTTATGTATCTTATTATGCTTAGATCGCGACGGTAGCATTATAAGATGATTCCTCACTTAAAGATCAAGATAAAAATTGTGTTCTCCCCAAGTATGCACCGTTGCGAAAGTTCGTCGTGTCCAAGCATCACGTGATGATCGGGTGCTATAGACTCTACGTTCACATACAACGGGTGCAAGCCAGTTTTGCACACGCGGACATACTTGGGTCTAACTTGACGAGCCTAGCATGTACAGACATGGCCTCGGAACACATGAACCGAAAGGTTAAGCATGAGTCATATGAATGATATGATCGACACTTTGTTGTCCACCATTGAAACCACATCTCTTCTCGTGATGATCGGATTAGGTGTGGTGAATTTGGATCATGTTCACTAAACAACTTGAGGGATGTTGAATTTAGTGGGAGTTCATCTAGTAATTTGATTAAGTTGAATTATTTATCATGAACATAGTCTAAATTGTACTTGCAAATACTGTAGATCAAATGGCTAAGTCCAACTTCAACTTCAACGTTTTTGCTAAGATAGAAAAGCTTAGAAACAATGGGTATAACTTCACCAAATGGTTCCACAATCTGAGAATCATTCTCGCTGGCGGACAAAAGGACTATGTCCTTGAGAAAGTGCTAGGTGACGCCCCTGCTATAGATGCGCCGGCTGATGAGAAAGCTGTTTATCAGTCGCGCAAGGATGATTATGATTTGATTAAGATCGCCATGTTGTTTGCTATGGAATCGGATCTTCAAAATCGTTTTGAGGAGTTCGCCGGGCCCTTTGAGATTCTTGAGGAGCTGAAAACTATGTTTCAGACTCAGGCCCGTTCTGAGAGATATGAGATCTCTAAGAAATTCTTTAACTGCAATATGGAGGAAGGGAGTTCCGTTAGTGAGCACACCATTAAGATGTCGGGCTACACTCAACGCCTTGAGCAACTGGACTGCCAGATTCCAGAGGAGCTCAAGATTGACAGAGTTCTGCAGTCACTCCCTCCTAGCTACAAAAGTTTTGTAGTTGCTCACAATCAGATTGGTTCCACTGATATGATCACTGAGCTCTTCGCTAAGATGAAAGTAGCGGAGGTGGACATCAAAAAGGATAATCATGTGTTGATGGTCAACAAGCCCCCCACCTTCAATAAAGGTAAGGGTGCAAAGAAGCCCTTCAAGAAAGGCGGCGGCAAGCGCGTTGCCCCTGCTGAGAAGAAGCTCAGGTCTGGTCCTAAGCCGGACACTGAGTGCTTCTATTGCAAGGACAAGGGTCACTGGAAGCGCAACTGTCCGAAGTACTTAGCGGACAAGAAGGCTGGCACCATCAAAGGTATATTTGATATACATGTTATTGATGTTTTCCTTACTAGCCCTTGTTGTAGTGCCTGGGTATTTGATACTGGTTCAGTTGCTAATATTTGTAACTCAAAACAGGAGCTACGGAATAGACGGCGACTTGCGAGGGATGAGGTGACGATGCACGTTGGCAACGGATCAAGAGTTGATGTGATGGTTGTCGGCACGCTCTCCTTAGTTTTACCTTCGGGATTAGTTTTAAACCTCAATAAATGTTATTATGTGCCTGCGTTGAGCATGAACATTATTTCTGGATCTTGTTTATTGCAAGACGGTTATTCATTTAAATCAGAGAATAATGGTTGTTCTATTTATATGAGTAACATCTTTTATGGTCATGCACCTATTGTGAATGGTTTATTTCTTCTAAATCTCGAAAGGGATGAAACACTCATCCATAACATTGAGGCTAAGAGATGCAAAGTAGATAGTGATAATACTACTTATTTGTGGCACTGTCGTCTAGGTCATATTGGTGTAAAACGCATGAAGAAACTCCATTCTGATGGACTTTTGGAGTCTCTTGATTTTGAATCATTTGACACATGCGAACCATGCCTCATGGGCAAGATGATCAAAACCCCGTTCTCCGGTATGATGGAGCGAGCAACGGACTTGTTGGAAATCATACATACCGATGTATGTGGACCGATGAGTGTTTCGACGCGCGGTGGATATCGCTATTTTCTCACTTTTACCGATGACTTAAGTAGATATGGGTATATCTATTTAATGAAACATAAATCTGAAACATTTGAAAAGTTCAAAGAATTTCAGAATGAAGTGGAGAACCATCGTAACAAAAAGATTAAGTTTCTACGATCCGATCGTGGAGGTGAATATTTGAGTTATGATTTTCTCACGCATCTTAAAGCAAGCGGAATCGTTTCGCAACTCACGCCACCCGGAACACCACAGCGCAATGGTGTGTCTGAACGCCGGAATCGAACCTTATTAGATATGGTCCGATCAATGATGTCTCTTACTGATTTGCCATTATCATTTTGGGGTTATGCATTAGAAACCGCTGCATTCACTTTAAATAGGGCACCATCTAAATCCATTGAGACGACACCGTATGAACTATGGTTTGGTGCTAAACCTAAGTTGTCGTTTCTTAAAGTTTGGGGATGCGAAGCTTATGTCAAGAAGTTGATGCCGGACAAGCTCGAACCCAAATCGGAGAAATGCGTCTTCATAGGATACCCTAAGGAAACTATTGGGTATACCTTCTATCACAGAACCGAAGGCAAAGTGTTTGTCGCAAAGAACGGTTCCTTTCTTGAGAAGGAGTTTCTCTCGAAAGAAGTGAGTGGGAGGAAAGTAGATCTAGACGAGGTTGTTGAACCTTCTCTTGAATTGGAGAGTAGCGCATGAAGGGAATATGCCCGAGAGGCAATAATAAAGTGGTTATTATCGTATTCCTTGTTTATGATAAATGTTTATTTTGCATGCTATAATTGTATTAATACGGAAACATTAATACATGTGTGTTTAATAAACAAACAGAAAGTTCCTAGTTATGCCTCTCTTATAAACTAGCTCGTTGATTAACAAGATGATCAAAGGTTTCCTGATCATGGACATTGGATGTTGTTAATAACGAGGTCACAACATTAGTGTAATGGTGTGATGAACATTCATCCGAAGTATAGCATTACGATCAAAGTCATTGAGTTTATATTGCTATAACAACTTACGAAGTGATCCTAATCCTTAGACCATGAGATCATGTCAATCACTAACACCGGAAGAGTTTCTTGATAACATCAAACGTCACACCGTAACAGGGTGATTATAAAGAGGGATCCAGAACTAATAAAGTGTTATGTTGAGGCTCATGGATCGAGAGTGGAATTTGTTCATCCCGATGACGGATAGATATACTCTGGGCCCTCTCGGTGATATCACATTGATTAGCTTGCAAGCAAGTGATTTGATCACTAGAATGTTATATCACGGGAACGAGAAAAGAGTGCATGTCAGTAACGAGATCAAACTAGGTATGGAGATACTGATGATCGAATCTCGGACATGTAATATATCGTGAAACAAAGGGATTAAGATACTAGCGTAAAGGGTTCCGACGATCACAAGAAAGTCATCGTTGAATGTGTGGGAGTCAGTATGGGTCTCCAGATCCCGCTTCTGATTATTGATCCGAGAGGGGTCTCGATCATGTCCGCATTATTCGCGAACCATAGGGTGACACACTTAAGAGACACCGACATCCATTTGGAGCAAAAGTTTCATGCCGAAAAGAATAACAAACGCAGGAATTTATTTCACTAGATACCGAAACGGGTTTTCGGGTGAAATTGCAGAAAGTGTTTCTGCATGTGAAATGAAATACTAGCAAGGGGTTATATGTGAATGTTTGTCATTAAAGTAATTGACAAAATTCTGAATAAATAAAAGGAGTTTTATTTAATGAGAGTTTGCATTAAATTTGGTGGAAATTTAATGGGAATTTGAGTGGGTTTTTGAGTGGAGGGAATTGAAAGGCTTTTGTGTGAGTGGAGTGTCCACCCACATGAATGAAAGGAGGGGAGGGGGCAGCCCCATGGCTGGGCGCATGGCCCCTTGGGTGCCCCCCTCTCCCTATAAAAGGAGCCCCCTCTCTCTCTCTCACTCACACCTCCTCGTGAAGGATCTCTCTCCTCCTCTAGAATTTATCCCCCATGGTCTCGGACTAGCGAGATACATGTTCCCGGTGGCTTTTCGGCAAGAAATAGTTGTGCTTCCGCTGCATCGCTGGAGCGAGGAGGCGGAGGTTGCTCGGTGCCTCGAACGTGTGTGCGAGCACGGATGCGCTGCTGTTTTGCGGCGCTAGGACTTCCTCTCGATCTTGAGATCGGCAAGAGATCGTCTACATCAACCACGAGTTTGGACTCGTTAAGCTTTGTCAGTCTTCAAGGGTATGTTCTCTACGGATATACATCCGCCCGTTGTTTGTATCTAGTAGATAGATCTTGGTACATAGTTGTTCCCATCGTAGGAAATTTTTTGTTTTCTATGCTGTGAACCCTACAGTGGTATCAGAGCCGGATCTATGCGTAGATACTTTGCACGGGTAGTACACATATGAGTATGTGGGCGATGATGATCATTTTATTGCTTCTTAGTTGTACTTTGGATATTGGTGGCATAGTGGGATGAAGCGGCCCGGACAAACTTTACATGTCCTCGCACATGAGACCTGTTCCACGCTTGACATGCAACTAGTTTGCATAAGTGGCTAGCGGGTGCCTGTCTCTCCTACTATAGTTAATATCTAATTTGCAACGAGTTATCAACAATTTGGTTATCCTCGTTGTGGTTCATGTTCGTAGGTAAGAACGGTTCTATCTTCGAAAGCCCTAAGCCACGTAAAACTTGCAATGGATAAATTAGAGGCGTCTAGTTTAGATTGTTGCTGGGCTAGTGTTATGATATGGTGATCTTGTAAGTAGAAGTATGAGATGATACTCTTATAACACACATAGCGTGTAAGTTCCATAGACCTTGGCCTTACACATAAAGGTATGATAGAGATCATACCACGGTGCACATGATGGAGATCATATGCGGGAACCATATCATTTCACTAATAAACATGTGATGTTTTGATTGCATCTTATATTGCTTGTTTGGCGTTTTATTAGCATAATAAGATGATCCCTCATTTAGATATCAAGATAAGAATGTGTTCTTCCTTAAGTATGCACCGACAATGTTTCGTAGCTTCAAGACATCACGTGATGATCGGGTGTACTTGAATCCACGAGCATATCTCGGGTGTAAGACAGTTACACACAGGAATACTAAGGTTCTTACTTGGCGAGCCTAGCATGTACAGACATGGCCTCGGAACACGGACCGAAAGGTTAAGCATGAGTCATATGTTTTGATATGATGACCATATGGATGCTCGCCTTTGAAGCTATACCGACTCACGTGATGATCGGACTTGGTGTAGTGGATTTGGTTCATGTAATCACCAAAAAGACACGAGGGATGTCGTTTTTGAGTGGGAGTTTATTTCTAATTTGGATTAGTAGAACTCAATTTATCATAAATTAAATCAAAGTGAATTTTCATAATTTGTTGTAGTCATTGGCATTCGTTCACCACCTTATGCTTAGTTATAATTGAGATAATAGAACTATAGAATTCTGGATATATACTTTACGAACTGGTATCGTATTGTGTTGAGTGTCAATCTAAAGTTTAAAGTCCTATTGCATACTTTTAGCAAACTCTATTTACTCCGTGAAATTTAATAGTTGGTATTAAATCGAGAGTAACAATTCCAGTGTTAGTATCTTAAGTATCATGTTTGCCTCCACGATTCTTGATTGTTTTAATATCAAGTTTATCTAGGAGCTGAAAGAATTGTTTCAGAAACCATCATGTGTGGCAGATATAACGATATCTGAAACAATGTTTTGGTTGCAATATGATAGAGTATAATATATGTTCTCATATTGGATGAGAATTTACGAAGGTTGGAGATGCTAGACATCCTAATCATCCAAAAGGGTTTTGGAAAGTAATGTTATACCCACGATTCACCTTTATATGCTACAGTAGCTTGATCATGAAAGTCGTCATGATAAGGATGAATAGAAGATGTATGTAAAGTGTTTACTGCACTAAAAGATTACTAAAGAATGGATTTTGAAGAATACCGATCATTTGATGATGGTGATCTACTTCAAAGTGCAAGTCCAAAGGTATTATTATTTGAATATACACGCTTTGGACTATGTGTCATGTATATGGCGCCACTTTTGATGTTGATAGATTCTTTTAAAAAGGAAAAGGAAATGCTGAAAGAGAATCTATAAAATATATTTGGCAGAAAAGAAAAGATTGGAAATATCCAATTTAGGTATATAGATGATATACAGGTTATGGTTGTATTCTTTGCTTGTTAAACAATGTGGTTCTTGGGTATTGGATACCGAATTGGTTGGTATGAAATTTCATACGAAACGACGCAATTCATGAACCACAATGGCCTAAGTAACTAGCAAGAGAATATGTGATGATGTTCATCGAAAACAAACAAACCGTTGTTTGTATTTCTCGTTGACATCAAAGCTTGACTTCAAGATTTGTTTTAATAATTGTTATTTGAATCAGGTATTATGAGAACAAAGGTTGTTCAAATAATTATCGTATTCCATATAAGATGGATGATTTACAAATCTAGTTGGAGAAATCACATCCATAAAACCTAATGCTAAAATGTCGCAAGACAAATGATTGAAAGATCACTTATGAAGTGACATCGCTGTTTAAATTATATTGGAAAGAAAACATGAAGAATCTCCATATTCATGGATTTTTGGAGTCTTTGATTTGATCAAGTGACGCTTGTGAGCCTTTCCACGTGATAATTAAAACTTCGTTCAAAGGCCAAAGAAGAACGAACGACTAAATTATTGGAATTTATACATATTGATGTATGTATTCCATTATGTGTAGTCGTAAGCGATGGGTTTCAACTTCATATGCTTTCTCTAGAAATTTGAGTGAATATTCACCTAATGAGAAAGAAGTATGAAATATTTGAAAAACGTTTCAAATACTTTCAAGATGAAGTGGAAAATCATTGTAACAAGAAAATAAATGGTTTGTGATTTTATCATAAGGGATTTGTTTGAGTTACAAGTGTAACAAGAAAATAAATGAATTATGATTTTATCATAAAGGGATTTATTTGAGTTGCAAGTTTAGCAAAACACCTAGATTTACATATCCCGAAACACCATAGGAATATGGAGTGTTTGAGATTTGTAATGAAACCTTGTTTGACATGGTTGGATCAAAGGTGTTATTTATAAAACTGCCATTATGTTTTAAAAAGATTAAAGCTTTAGAGACTACCGCTTTTACACTGAAAAGAGCTCCATCTAGATCCGTTTAAATGACACCATGGAAGTTATGGTTTGGGGTAAAACCCAAGTTGTCATTTCTTAAATTTTGGTATGCTAAACATAAGTAAGATGTTTTACAACCAAAGTCGGATGAGCATGTCTTTGTAGGTTATTTCGAATAACAATTGGTTATTCCTCCATAACACCGAGGACAAAAGGGTTTGTCTCTTGAAATGTGAAGTTTCTTGAAGAAGGAATTTTTCATAAAAGTTAAGTGGGAGGACAATAGAACTTTGATAAGGTTAACGAACCTTAGCTAAATGTGCTGAGTTGCGCATCGCCGGAAATCATTCCAGAGGCTGCCATAATGCTCATAGCTTATGTGCCTCAAAGGTTGTGGTCACGGAGATCTAAGTTCTTATTGAACCAAGTCGGTCGAATAAACAATCAAATACTAAGATTTGAGAGTAAATCATTATTGTTTGACAATGATGAACCGACTATATGCAAAGAAGCGATGATGGGCCCTGACTCCGTCAAATGGCTTGAAGCCATAAAATCCGTGATAGTTCCATACACGAGAAATCAAGTTTTGAACTTGGAAGACCCTCCGGAAAGGTGTAAAAACCTATCAGTCGTATTTGGATCTATAAAGAAACGGACATGGATGTTTCACATCTATGAAATAGTCGACATGTTGTAAAGTATTTTACAACAATGTTCAAAGAGTTGACTATGACAAGATTTGATCTTTCATAGCGATATTTAGTCTGGACGGATTAAAGTAGAAACCACTACATATAATTTGTTATATGGTAGATGAATAAACAAAACAAAGTTCTTCTAATAGAATGGTTACCTAGGACGTGTACATGACACGATCCAAAGGGTTTTGTTAATTCAAAGGATGCTAAAAGGGGTATGCAAACTTCAATGGTTGAAGTAAGCATCGCGGAGTTGGAATCTTCACCTTAATGAAAAGGAGTTTTCATCAGGAGACGATGAAGATGCTTGCATTTGCAAGAAATTAAGTGGGAGCGCTGAGACATATTTCTAATACATTATGTGGAGGACATCTTGTTGATTAGAAATGATGTATATTTTATTGACAAAGGTTAAGAATTTCATTTTGATGAAATACTTAGGCAAAACCCGAATATTTAGCGTGAATGTCTATAGTGGATAGACTGTGACGCCAATATGGTTGTGCCAAACGTACATATATGAGATATTGAAGGAGTTCAATATAGAAACAACAAGAAACGGTTCTTGTCGCGTGGAAAAGAATTGAATCAAGATTCAAGTGTATCGACACTTGATAAGTGAAACAAGATTCAAGTGCTTTGACACTTGATGAGTGAAATCACGAGAATGTTTTGATCAATCATACCATGATATGTACACATCCAGATATGTCCTATGCTCTAAGTGTTATGAGCATATACCAGAATGAATCATAAAATGATCATTGGACGATAGTAAGGATATTCTTATGATCTTTTGGAAGAACTAAGAATATATTTGTGTAGATGTGACAAACAATTACAAATAGTTCATTGTAAAGCGTTATATCGATACTAGTTTACAAAATAGTTCATTGTAAAGCGTTACATTGATACTAGTTTTGTCACAAGATACAAATTAAGTTTATCTAAATTTAAACTATGGGTGGCACAATGTAATGGAAAGGAGATTCCATGATGGATTTGGAAGAGTTCCAAAGTTAAGACATTGTGACGAATACTACAACAAAAGGCTAAGTATATGACTGCTATAGTAGCAGCAAAGGAGGGAATTTGTGTCAACTAGTTTGTTATCAAACTAAGGTGTGGTTCACAACGGGCTAACACTAAAGATATATTGTCTGACAATAGTATCGACGTGTTTTAACCCCAAGGAACTAAAGGTCTCACCAAAATACCAAATTTATACAATGCCATCTCATTGGAGAATGAGTGATGCGTGAAGACGCAAAGACATGCAAATACACACGGACCTGAAAGTGTCAGATCCGTAGATTATGTTAACCACTTGTAATTGCGTATATGGAACACCAGAAAGCCATAGGTGTTCAATACGCAAAGTTTTCAAACTAGATTATTGTCTCAAGTGCAAGTGGGAGACTGAAGGGAATATGTCCGAGAGGCAATAATAAAGTGGTTATTATCGTATTCCTTGTTTATGATAAATGTTTATTTTGCATCCTATAATTGTATTAATACGGAAACGTTAATACATGTGTGTTTAATAAACAAACAGAAAGTTCCTAGTTATGCCTCTCTTATAAACTAGCTCGTTGATTAACAAGATGATCAAAGGTTTCCTGATCATGGACATTGGATGTTGTTAATAACGAGGTCACAATATTAGTGTAATGGTGTGATGAACATTCATCCGAAGTATAGCATTACGATCAAAGTCATTGATTTTATATTGCTATAACAACTTACGAAGTGATCCTAATCCTTAGACCATGAGATCATGTCAATCACTAACACCGGAAGAGTTTCTTGATAACATCAAACGTCACACCGTAACAGGGTGATTATAAAGATGGATTCAGAACTAATAAAGTGTTATGTTGAGGCTCATGGATCGAGAGTGGAATTTGTTCATCCCGATGACGGATAGATATACTCTGGGCCCTCTCGGTGATATCACATTGATTAGCTTGCAAGCAAGTGATTTGATCACTAGAATGTTATATCACGGGAACGAGAAAAGAGTGCATGTCAGTAACGAGATCAAACTAGGTATGGAGATACCGATGATCGAATCTCGGACATGTAATATATCGTGAAACAAAGGGATTAAGATACTAGCGTAAAGGGTTCCGACGATCACAAGAAAGTCATCGTTGAATGTGTGGGAGTCAGTATGGGTCTCCAGATCCCGCTTCTGATTATTGATCCGAGAGGGGTCTCGATCATGTCCGCATTATTCGCGAACCGTAGGGTGACACACTTAAGAGACACCGACATCCATTTGGAGCAAAAGTTTCATGCCGAAAAGAATAACAACCGCAGGAATTTATTTCACTAGATACCGAAACGGGTTTTCGGGTGAAATTGCAGAAAGTGTTTCTGCATGTGAAATGAAATACTAGCAAGGGGTTATATGTGAATGTTTTTCATTAAAGTAATTGACAAAATTCTGAATAAATAAAAGGAGTTTTATTTAATGAGAATTTGCATTAAATTTGGTGGAAATTTAATGGGAATTTGAGTGGGTTTTTGAGTGGAGGGAATTGAAAGGCTTTTGTGTGAGTGGAGTGTCCACCCACATGAATGAAAGGAGGGGAGGGGGCAGCCCCATGGCTGGGCGCATGGCCCCTTGGGTGCCCCCCTCTCCCTATAAAAGGAGCCCCCTCCCTCTCTCTCACTCACACCTCCTCGTGAAGGATCTCTCTCCCCCTCTAGAATTTATCCCCCATGGTCTCGGACTAGCGAGATACATGTTCCCGGTGGCTTTTCGGCAAGAAAGAGTTGTGCTTCCGCTGCATCGCTGGAGCGAGGAGGCGGAGGTTGCTCGGTGCCTCGAACGTGTGTGCGAGCACGGATGCGCTGCTGTTTTGCGGCGCTAGGACTTCCTCTCGATCTTGAGATCGGCAAGAGATCGTCTACATCAACCATGAGTTTGGGCTCGTTAAGCTTTGTCGGTCTTCAAGGGTATGTTCTCTACGGATATACATCCGCCCGTTGTTTGTATCTAGTAGATAGATCTTGGTACATAGTTGTTCCCATCGTAGGAAATTTTTTGTTTTCTATGCTGCGAACCCTACAGCGCAGCACCTGAAATTGTTCCAGTGCCGCCTGCACCAACGATAGAGGAAGCTAATGACAAGGATAATGAAGCTTCGGACGATGCTGCTACTGAACGTCACAGGTCGACAAGGTCGCGTGCCCCTCCTGAGTGGTACGGCAACCCTGTCTTGACTGTCTTGTTGGTAGAAGACAGTGAACCTACGAACTATGAGGAAGCGATGATGAGCCCAGACTCTGAGAAATGGCTAGAAGCCATGAAATCCGAATTGGGATCCATGAGCGAAAACCAAGTATGGACTTTGGTGGACCCTCCTAGCGACCGAAAGGCCGTTGAGTGCAAATGGATTTTCAAGAAGAAAATGGACGGGAATGGTAATGTTACCGTCTATAAAGCACGGCTTGTCGCGAAAGGTTTTCGACAAGTTCAAGGTGTTGACTACGATGAGACTTTCTCTCCCGTAGCGATGTTTAATTCCATTCGGATTTTATTAGCAATTGCTGCGTTTCATGATTATGAAATATGGCAGATGGATGTCGAGACTGCGTTCCTCAATGGCAACATTGATGAAGAGTTGTATATGATGCAACCCGAAGGTTTTGTCGATCCTAAGGATGCTGATAAAGTATGCAAACTTGAGCGTTCTATTTATGGACTGAAGCAAGCATCTCGGAGTTGGAACCTTCGTTTTGATCAATTGATCAAGAGCTTTGGATTTGTTCCAAATTGCTACGAAGCTTGTATCTACAAGAAAGTGAGTGGGAGCTCGGTGACATTTCTGGTACTATATGTGGATGACATATTGATTATTGGAAATGACATTAACATGCTTAACGATGTGAAGAGTTATTTGAACAAGTGTTTTTCAATGAAAGACCTAGGTGAAGCTGCTTATATATTGGGCATCAAAATCTATAGAGATAGACAAAGACGCCTGATAGCTATAAGCCAGAGTACATACCTAGAGAAAGTTCTGAAAAGGTTCAGAATGGATAAGGCAAACAAAGGTTCAGTGCCTATGTTGTCAGGTAAGATATTGAGCAAGGCTCAGTGTCCAGCTATGGTAAATGATAGGGAAGCTATGAGCAAAGTGCCTTATGCCTCGGCCATAGGTTCTATCATGTATGCCATGCTGTGTACTAGACCGGATGTGTCCAATGCTCTTAGTTTGACGAGCAGATATCAAAGTGATCCAGGAGTGGAACACTGGACAGCCGTGAAGAACATCCTAAAGTACCTAAATAGGACTAAATAAATGTTTATATTATAATTCTTGTTCATGATAATGTTTATATTCCATGCTAGAATTGTATTAAGCGGAAACTTTAATACTTGTGTGGTTTGTGAACAACACCGTGTCCCTAGTACGCCTCTATGGACTAGCTCATTGATTAATGATGGTTAAGGTTTCCTAACCATGGACATGAGTTGTCGATTAATAATGAGATCATATCATTGGGAGAATGATATGATGGACAGACCCAAACTAAGCGAAGCAATTAGATCATGTCATCGTGTTCATCTTTGCGAAGCTTTTCTTATGTCAAATATTGTATTCCTTAGACCATGAGATAATACAACTCCCTGGTACCGGAAGAAAGCTTTGAGGTCATCAAACGTCATCCTATGAGAGGGTGATCATAAAGGTGTCTCTCAGGTGATCGTAAAGTATCTGTTGGGTTGTATGTATCGAGATAGGATTTGTCCCTCCCAAGTCGGAGAGATATACTTCTGGCCCACTCGGTAATCAATATCAACACCGCTTGCAAGCATGTGGTTAAGGAGTTAATCACAAAGTGATATCGGATTACGGAACGAGTAAAGTACTTGCTGTGAACGAGATTGAACTAGGTATGACGGTACCGACGATCAAATCTCGGGCAAGTAAAATATCGCGAGACGAAGGGAATATATATATGGGATTGATTGAATCCTGGCATCGTGGTTCATCTGATATGATCATTGATGAATGTGTGGGAGTCAATATGGGTTTCCAGACCCCGCTGTTGATTATTGATAGAAGATCATGTCTGCATATTCTCGAACCCGAAGGGTCACACACTTAACGTGTCTCGACGCTAGGATAGATTGGATAATTGGTTTATGAGTTTTTGTTCGGAGTCTCGGATGGGATCCGGGACATCACGAGAGGTTCCGGAATGGTTCGGAGAATAAGATTCATATAAGGCAGTGCAGTTTTTGGAGTTCGGAATTGTTCCGGGTTAATCGGTATTGTACCGAAAGCTTCTAGAACCTTCCGGAAGGGGACCAACGTGGACCCACCTTCCGGGAGGGGGCATGGGCCTCTGAGGGAGTGCCCTGTCCGCTTTGGGCCAGGGGAACAAGGCCCCATAGGGCCCAGCCGGCCAACCAAGGGATAAACCCTAGTTGGACCTTCTAGAAGGGGGGGTTTCCTTGCCCCCCACTCTTCCTCCTTGGCCGCCGGTTTTGGACTTGGGGGAGGGGCTAGGGCTGCCGCCCACCCCTCTATATAAAGAGGGCTGGGGGCGCACCACCCCCCCCCCCCCACACCTTCCCCTCAAGCCTAGTCGCCCTGCTGCCCTCCTCTCTCTCCCTCCCGACTGTGTGTAGGCGAAGCCCTGCTGCAGAAACTCTCCACCAATTGCACTGCGCCGTCGCGTTGTAGATCCAACCCATATCTCCACCATACTTGCTGGACCAAAGAAGGAGGAGACGCCGAGGTGCTGCACGTGTGCATCTCACGGAGGCATCGCCACTTGTGGTGCTAGATCGGATCGGATCGCGAGGAGGAGAAGCAAGTACGACTACATCACCCACGTTCCGACGAACGTTCCGCCGTGCGAATCTTCAAGGGTATGAAGATCTAATCCAATCTCTCTCGTTGTTTGCATCTCCTAGATTAGATCTTGGCTTCCCTCTGTTCGCATCTATAGAAAATTTTGATTTACTATGCCGCGAAACCCTTCACACATAACTTTGGCAGGAACCTTCTTCCTAGGGGCCTCGCCCTCAACATCGACAGGATCGTCTCGTCTAATCTTATACCACAGTGCAGTGCATACCGGGCATGCATCCAAATTCTCGTACTTCTCACCGCGGTAGATGATGCAGTCATTAATGCAGGCATGTATCTTCTGCACGTCTAATGCTAGAGGGCAGACAACCTTCTTTGCTTGGTATGTACTGTCCGGCAACTCATTATTTCTTCGAAGAAGATTCTTCATTTTTACCAACAACTTTGAAAATGCGCTGTCAGTCACACCGTTCTCTGCCTTCCATTGCAGCAAATCCAATGTGGTACCTAGCTTTTTGTGGCCATCTTCGCAAGTTGGGTACAACAATGTTTTGTGATCCTTTAACATCTGCCCCAGCTTCTCCTTCTCCTTTTCAGTTTCACATTCTTCCTTTGCATCAGTAATGGCCCGACCAAGATCGTCATCAGAGGGCCCATCTGCTGCCTCTTGATCTTCATTATCTACCCCCGTTGCAGTATCATCATATTCAAGATACATATTATGATAGTTGTCATCATCCTCTTCTTCTTCGTTGTCTTCAATCACAACCCCTTTTTCTCCGTGCTTGGTCCAACAATTATAGCTGGGCATAAAACCGGATCGAAGCAGGTGGGAGTGAATGGTTCTGATATTTGAGTAGTCTTTCTTGTTCTGACAGTGAACACACTGACATCACATAAAACCATTGTGACCATGGTTTGCATTAGCCACAACGATGAAATTTTGGAGGCCCGTAATATACTCGGAAGTGCGGCGGTCACCGTACATCCATTGCCGGTTTATCTGCATTAATATATAGTATATATCAAAATTAATAGGGAGATGACCATTTATATATATAGTACATCAATGACACATGAAAGGATAGTTGCCGACCTCGACCGAGAAGGAAAGAGCAACGAGAAAACTTATTTTGAGCTCTCGGGCATTTCACCGAACACCTCTCGTGCATACGAAAAAAACACAAACTAGCACACTTCACACCCTCTTGCTAGGCTCCAAAATGAGATAGTGAAAAAAGGAAGAGTGGGGTGTGGGCTGCGGTGTCTTATATAGCCCCCCCCCCCCTAACACCGGTTCAAGCCACGAACCGGTGTTAAAGGGGGGCTGCGCGAGCCACTGGTGCAGGGGACTTTAACACCGGTTCGTGTCACGAACCGGTGTTAAAGGGGGCTCCTTTTTGCTGCACGGGCCACGCTGGTACGGCCCTCCCTTTAACACCGGTTCGTAGCTTGAAACCCATTTCTAGGCTCAACCAAAGGTCTCGTTTCCACTAGTGAGTGCATCCATGGCCGCCGGAGAGCATGAAGAAGCACGGAGGGTGAAGAACAGCAAAAAGAGGTAGAACGATTTGGAGCCAAGGAAATGGAAATCAGGCTGTGTGTACCGGCGGTTCCGGCCATATGAAAATCAAAATGAAAAATTCAATAAGTATTTTTTACATTGCTATAGAATTGCATGCATCTATACAATAAAATGCGTCTAAATGTTTTTATATTATAAACTACAAATTCAACACACTTATTTTGAAACAAAAGGAGTACTTAAAGAACGAGGCGGAGGCGGAAATAAGTGTTTTTGTCTTCCGAGCTCCTGTGTTCTTTCGTTTAAGTGTATCGACGCAGGTGCTCAGCAGCGGGTCACCCGTCGTTTTGGACTTGTGGTTTGGGTTAGTTCAGCAAAGTACCGATTATTAAACAAAAAATAAGCACGATCGATGGAGTAGTGCCCGTATTTTGTCCGGATGCTAAAAAAGGAGATGCTCCGATCCGTCGGCCACAAAGTATACAAAGATCCGGACGTATGGACTTGCTTGGCGTGCGTACGTACGTGATCCGTAGTTGCCTGAACCTGAAGAAATAGACCAGTCGTAGTGTATAATATCATGTGAATTTCTCGGTGAATTATTCTCGCCGTCCTTCTGGACTGGATAATAATCCTGTAAAGAAATTACTACAGTACTATGTATTTAATTTTTTTTTGTAAATGCGCATGACTACGTGTACGCAGGCTGTACGTCTACGCCGTCTGAAATCCTAAGGTTACCATACGGACACATCGGAGCTACGTGTTTCAGGGAATTCGTGGAAGAAGAGGAGAAGTTGCTTATGCTCTTGAGCTTCCGGAAAAACTCAAGGTCCATAATGTTTTCCACATCTCTCAACTTAAGAAGTGCTTCAAGGATCCCGGCAGGACCGTGGATCATGAGCTTATCAATCTCCAAGAAGACCTGTCTTATCAAGAACACCCCACAAAAATCCTTGAGATCGCAGAAAGAAGGACTCGCAACAAGTCCATCAAGTTCTGCAAGGTGCAGTGGTCGCACCATTCTGTTGATGAAGCCACTTGGGAACGTAAAGATGAGCTCCGTGCCAAGTATCCTATCCTCTTTGTGTCTTCTTCTTCTTCCTAGAATCTCGGGGCGAGATTCCTGTTTGGTGGGGGAGAGTTGTAGTATCCCAATTGTCTAACAATTGTAATGCTACTTGGTCTAGTAATATAATGAACACTTCATATATATAATTGTTGCATCATAATTATATCATGCTCATGTCATCATGCCACCTTGCATTTGAGCATCATATAAAACCCTTTGGTTTTGGTTCTTCTCTCATATGCATTGTAAATTGTATTTGCCTCTTGATATTGTATTCGGTTATTGATATATTGTTTAATGCCCAAGTTGAGTTGGGGGCATATCTCTTATTCCACTCCACCACCCTTTTTTTCACCACCTTATAATTCCACCATTCCATTATCCATGAGCTTGCATTTGATTTTCTTTTGGTTTTTAATCTAGCTCATGGGAGATAGGATGGATCTACTTCTACAATTTCTTTTGCTTGGGCTATACTCCACATTTTGGGTAATGCATAGGAATAATGCCATGTTTATTATTTTGTTTTCACAAGGATGATACATGGCATTTATTATCTTGCATGGGCCATGCAACCATCACCATCTTTTGTCCTCCTTTGGTTTTGTTTGTTTTTTAGTGGATAATCTTCTCATCTCTCTCTCTCTTTTCTTTCTCTAACCCTAAACCCACTCCACCTAATCTCTCTCTCAAAACCCTAAGACCTCATCTCTCCTCTCTCTAACCCGAGCCACCACCACCATGACCTACCCCATCTACCTTCCCTCTCTACCATGCCGAGGTGCCCCCTCTCCCTACCAGGCAGGCCCCACCACGTCACACCCTCATCTGCCCCCACTTCTTTCTTTGGCTTCAAGACAAGGAGAAGAAGGAGGGAGAGAAGACCTAGCCCGTTTACCCTTCCTCACCTTTTTGCAAAACCACCACCACCCCATGTGCCCTACCCTTCTCCCTCATCTACCCCACACCTCACCCCACCTCAGACCCTAGCCAGGGGGCGCCCAGATCCCTCTCCCAGATCCCTCTCTCCCCTTGCTCTTTCCCTAGCCATGGCCATGGTTCTCCTAAACCCTAGCCTCGGCCTCGGTTGTTAGCCGGTGGAGAAGTGGTGCCCAGAGGTGGAGGTCGTCGGGAAGCTCTTCTACGCCGTTCACGCCGTCACCTTGCACCAGGAGCTGCCCCGGAGCGCGCCGGAGAAGCCTCGCCGCCGCCGCGCCCGAGCTGGTCTGTCGCCGTTGCCACCAAGCCCAGCGCCAGATCCCCTCCACCTCCGCACGAACTACCACGCCGGCGACCCCACGGTGAGCCCCTTGACCTCCCAGACATTTCCCCTACCCTATCTTGTACCGTAGCGCCGCCGCGCTCCGTCGAGCAGCCTTCGTGCACTGCCGCGCGTCGCGCTCGGACAGACAGCAGCAGCCGCAGCATCCGTCCGCCTCTGTCCCTCACCCTGCCCCGCGCGCTGTAGACCACCTTCGTGCAAGATCTATGAACGAAAGTTGTAGCCCGATGTCCCCTCTTCGTTTTTCGTTTTTGCGGCTTGGCGAGATTCGCCGCCGTTTGGTCGCCATCGTCGTCCGAACTCCGGCCGATCCCCTGTTCTCTGCAGACGGCGCGCAACAGACAGTCCGGCGTCGGCGACGCTTTTTCAGAAAACACCCTGCCGTTTTTCCCGCCTGAACCCGCAGCCCCCACGGCCCCACCTGTCATTCGCTGCCGTTTTCTTTTGAGGAGGCCCTCGGATTCTGAGAAAAACACCCCCGCGCTCCCCGGATGGCACACGTGTCAGCGCCCGATAGCCCGCGCGCGTGCTGTGGCCCTGCCGCCTGGAGGCCCACCAGTCATCCTCTGTGGCTAGGTTTTCCCTCGGTAAGAAAAACCCCGCGTGGACCACGTCGAGCAACCTGTTGCTGAGTCAGCGCCTGGCCCACTCGTCAGCGGCTGTGGCTAGATCTCTCTGAGTATAAAAAGTATCTGTTGTTTTTCTGTTTGATCAAAATATTTTCAGAAATGTTTTATATGATTTTAAATCCAGAAATTAAATAACTTTTCATTGACTTTTCCAAATAATACAAATAATATATGTTTTGAAATCAGAAAAATGTGAGGAATTCAAATATGCCCTTCAAAATATATTTCGGACACTTTAATTTCCAAGTTGATTAAAATTACAATAAAATGCCCTTTTTCCTTAAATAATTAATAACTTTTGATTTATAATTCCAAATTTAACAAATAATATGTCTAAAATGATCAGCTCGACGAGACCTTTCTGTTTATGCATTCCATGTTCTGTTTTGCAGCATGCATCATATAAATATAAAGTATACAGCAACTTATTCGAGAATAAAATGTGACCAAAACTCAATAAAATGTTTATTTCTTGTATTCTACATCTCACCCATGCCATGCTACTTTATTGCCATGCAAATTGTGCATCATTCATCATGGCCTGATTGTTTGCTTGTCGTATTTTATTCTTATGCTTGTGCACTTTATTTATGTTGGCCCTTGTTTGTTTGGTTCTTCTTCGAATAGACGCTGAGCAGGGGATATATCAAGAAACCCAGGAGCACTACCCAGATCCTTCTCTCGCTTCAACTGAGCTGCCAGGCAAGCACTACCACATGCTTGCATACATATAGTACCTATTGCCTCTATCTTATTCTTGCATCATTGAGTTGCGATCGCACTAAACTGAATCTCAAGTACTGCATAGCCTTTACTTTTAAACCCCACCGAAGCTTGTTCCTCCATCCCATGAGCCATTACTACAGGAGTTGTTTGAGCCATGCGGGTCGTAGAACAGCATGTGTAGGGTATGTGAGTGTCTGATGGATAACGAGGTACCTATACAACTTAACCTGAGTAGTAATGGGATAACTAATGAAAGTGGCACCGGTGAGCAATATCTGCTATTTGGTTTTTCATGCTCACTTGTGTCCCGTAGGACCCCGAGTACTTGATTCCTGTTCCTTAAATATTCGCGCTATCCACATCCGGGAGGCTTATGGGACCCTCCTGAGCCAGAGCTTGATTCATTCTTATTTCTTGGGGCCACAAGTAGTTTGGGGCTTTATTACTATTCTGTACTTATGCCATGCTTTACTGCTTAATTTAAATTATGCGAGGTACTGCACCTGTACTGTTTTGGAAGCGGAGTGTTTTCGCGGTATCGACAAGCCCAGTCACATTTTTGGGTTCCCAGTCGTTTACAGCCACTGACGCAAACCTTGAGTCCGTCTCGGAGTCGGCTAACTTCGTTGCGGGTAGCTTAATGGGGTGGCCCCCTGAAATATTTTTGAATCTTGTGATTTCTTTGTCGTGAATGCCTCGTTGGGTTTTGATTTGGTTTTTTCGAGGTTGATCGAGTGTGTGTTGCTATTTGTGCACCTCTGCAGGGTAAAACTTTCTGAAAGCCGTGTCCGCGGTTATGGACGACTTGGAGCAGTGTTTCTCGATCATAGACAAGTATAACTAAAGTACCGCTTTTAATTTGACTAAGTGACTGACTAGTAAATAGTGCAACACTCATGGAATGGATAATAAAACTGCCAACGGATGGGGGGTGTTCGTCCGCTTTCTCGTTGGTAAGCGAGGAGGAGGATGGATCTGTTAATATTACTGTTATAACTGTTGTTATTAATTCACGGACATCCGTCTATCTTTGGTTAGGCAGATGGTTAGCGAGTATCTTTAGAATTGTTAGGGTTTATCTTTTGCTGCAATGGCGTCACCCCAGGTTGTGTCCCCTTTAGAGGCATAAAGACTTGCTGAGTATCCCTAGGGTCTCACACGATAAATTATTTGATTCAGATGAACAGGTACACTCACAAGATGGATACTGGGTGGAGGAGACGGACGATGTGGGCAACGATCATTCGGTGTAGAGATTCCGGGAACGGGGATCCGTGAGATCTGTGGAAGGGATGTGTTTATTTATGGGGCATCTTATGCCGATTTGCCTCTTATCCGTACTCGGATCTTGTTTCCCGCTTCCGCCTGATACTCTGATGTTTGATGTATGAGGAGATATCCTAAACTATTATATCTATCTAGGACATTTGGATCTTGCCGTATGGCGTTGCAATATTTCTATTTCTTTTAGATGGAATGGCTCTAAGGACTGTTGTATGGTGGTTTGCATACATACTCATTTGTGTATGTAGTTGATCCCTTCGCCTGCCGATTACGCCGCCCGTTCTTGTCCCGAAGTTTGGAAATGGTTAGGACGGCCGAAAGGTCTACCTGTGAGTGGCATTTGGGCCCCACCGTACTATTTTAACCATTTCCGCTCATCCACGCTTGTAACTAGGAGCGTAATTCACCGAGGTAGTTACAATTTGTAGGGGTTTGTAGCATGGAAAACAAAAATTTTCTACCGCATACAAACAAACAAGCCAAGATCTATCTACTAGATTATAGCAACGAGTCGATGGAATAACTTACCCTCGAAGATTCCAAAGTGTTTAACGAGAGCAGATTCTCGTGGGTGATGTAGTCGTACTCTTTCCGATCTCAAGATCGTGTAGACGATCCTTCCGGCGCTGCGTTCCGGCAGCGCTTCCGCAGTCGGTCACACGTTCGGTACTCGACGAAGACCTTCCTCTCCCTTGTTCCAGCAGGCAGCGGAGGTTGTAGCACTCTCCTCGCGATTCTGGCAGCACAACGGCGTGGTACCGGAAGTAGAGGGGAGATCCCGCAGGGCTTCGCCTTAAGCCGGAGCGAGTATGGTGGATTATGAGAGAGGGCTATTAGTGGTCTAGAGATTAGACACACCAATTAGAAGGCTCTAAACCGCAGGCTAAAGCAATTAGAAGCTCTAAACCAAAACGGCTCTAAACCGGAGATTAGAGGTAGAAACTTGTGTGTCTAGAGGAGGAGGCCCTGCCCCTCCTTTTATGGGTGGAGGGTGCGGCCAAGGGGAGGGGAGTCCCTCCCCAAGTCGGCCTTGGTTGGCGCGCCGGCTTGGGGAGGAGACTCCTCCCCCAAGTCGGTTCCCAACTCCTCTTGCTTGTTTCCCACAGTTTCTTGTTTTAGCCGTTTGACTTTCAAACTGGACATTTGACTTTTCTGTTTTAGGATTCAATTTAATCCTTTATTTGGAACAGCAAGAACACTTAGTACATGATGCAATCATTCCAATATGTAATGACACATTCATGTACCCTCCCCCCCCCCCGGAGTGCCGGACAATCCGGAACCTTCTAGAACATTCCCGATGAAAACACCGGAATCATTCCCGAACTCCGAAACGGGACTTTCCTTATATGAATCTTATTCTCCGGACCATTCCGGATCACCTCGTGATATCCCGGATCCCATCCGAGACTCCGAACAATATTCGGTCTCTTTCTCATAATACCATAACTACTCAAAACAACGTCGAATCCTTAAGTGTGTCTCCCTACGGTTCGTGAATTATGCGGACATGATCGAGACACTTCTCCGAACAATAACCAATAGAGGAATCTGGAAATTCATATGGCTCCCACATATTTCTATGATTACTTTGCGATCGAATGAACCACTTACATACGATACCAATTTCCCTTTGTCTCACGATAGTTTACTTATCCGAGGTTATGATCGTCGGTATCTCTGCATACCTAGTTCAACCTCGTTACCGATAAGTACTCTTTTCTCGTTCCCGTGATATGTGATCCCTTGTGACCCAGTCACATGCTTGCAAGCTAATTGGATGACATTTCACCGAGAGGGCCCAGAGAATATCTATCCGTCATATGGATGGACAAATCCCACTCTTGATCCATGTGTCTCAACCAATACTTTCCGAACACTCAATGCCACCTTTATAGCCACCCAATTACGGTGTGGTGTTTGATGTCATCAAAGCATCCATCCGGTAAAGGTGATATGCATGATCTCATGGTCGAATGAATTAGGTTACTATGTATCAGAAAGCATATAGCAATTGAACTATTGAAATGACTTGATCTTTATGCTACGCTTATCTATAGGAGTATGTCCACCATATCATTCTCCTAATGATATGATCTTGTTGTTGATAACATCTCAATGTTCATGATAGGGAAACCACAATCATTTATCAACCAACAAGCTAGTGAAGTATAGAGGCTATACTAGGGACTTCAAATTAAGTTTACAAATCACACAAGTATTAATGTTTCCTTGTTAATACTATTATAGCATGAATGTAAACATTTAGCATAAACACAAAGATATAATAATAACTACATTTATTATTGCCTTTAGGGCATATCTCCAACACAATTGGTATCAGAGCCAAGTTTCGATCTTGGGACCTGTGGGTTATGGGCCCACCACGCTTCCATCCATCTGTCCGCGCGCACAACCTTGTGTCGTCGCGAGAGCCGAGAGCGATCGTTGACATCACATCATCCAGCATACATGTCCGCTTCACAGAATCGCCGTCTAGTCAAAATCTAGGAGTTGCTGCATGAGAATTGGGATAAGCATATGTGTGGACTTTCTTTTCGAATATTACTTCTATCGTTAAATCTGCTCACCTGCTGAATCAATTGGAAAAAATGTTCTAGCGGGAGACGGAAATAGTGCCACGTGGCACATCGCCGAGGCGGTTCACATGTCCCACCATTTAGGAAGGCCAAAGGTAAGAAAATCCATAATGTGTACATAGGTCGTCGCTGTTTTATTTCTCGTCACCGAGGAATAGGGTAAGAGCATCCCCATTCATTGGACGAATTCAGGCCGAATCTAGACCAATTTGGCCAGATGAGACTTGATTTCGCCTGGGAACACCGAGTTTCCCACTCGCGTTTTCAGGCTGAGTTCTCGCGTTTGGCTAAATTTCAGACGAGTATAGCAAATTCCGGAGGATTTCATTAAAGTGGACGAATATAGGTGGATTACATCAAATTTAAACTAAAGTACTAGATAATAAACTAAAAACATTAAAAAGGTTGCCGCCGTCGCCTTCGCCGATGTCGTCGCCCCTTCTACATGCCGAAGTTGCCATAAAAGGACGTGTAGCCCGAAGCGGCCCGACATCATCCTCGTCGCTCAACGGCTGTAGCGGGGGTGGGGGCTCCCCTGGCCGGCGTCACCGCACCTCCACGGCTGGTAGGAGGGGCCGGCTTCATCGTCGTCGTCGAGGACGACGAGCGACGCGCCCTGGTAGGCGAGAACGCGGCCAGACCAGGCCTGTCGTTCGGCCTGCTGCTGCAGGCGTGGATGTGCCGTAGCACCGCCGCGAGCGTTCGTCCTGGCGCGCTCCAAAAACGCCGGTGACCCGCCCGTTGTTGCGCTTCGGCGGCTCGTCGGGCGGCCCCTCGAGGCGGGCGAGATCCTAGGCGCGGCGGTTGGCAAACAAAGTCTCCCAGTAGAGGAGGTTGTCGGGGCTCTCGGCGTCTGAGGGATCGTCCATGGCCGCGATGAAGGCCTGGAACTCGTTGAGCAGTTTGTCCGGTGTCGGCGCTGGCGGGATAGGGATGCCGCCGGCGCTAAGCTTCCACCCCGGAGGGTTCCGCGTGTCCGGTGGCGCCATGTAGCCGGATTCATAGAGCATGCGCGCCTTCCAAGGCTGGAGCGTGCGTCGGCCGAAGCCGTTCGCCGCCGCACCGTCGCCGGGAAAGCGTTCGGCCATGGCTAAGTGGGGAAGGAGAGCTGTGTGTTCGCCGGAGTTGTGGACTGGGGAGCTGTGAGAGAGTGAGGAACTCCGGCGAGGGGTACAACTTTTATAGGCCGAGATGGGCGGCGAGGGCGGGAGAGGTATAGTTGCAAGGGCGGGAAAAGAGAAAACGGCGGGAAGTTAGTGCCCGCCGGTTCGTCGCGGTAGCCGAGGCGGCGGCGTTGGCGCGACAATTCGGCGACGCGTGGCCGAAGCGACGGGCAGTTGTTGTCCGGCGGTCGCCACGTGGTTCCGAGGATGACGACGACTCGGCTTCCGTCGCTGACTCGGCGGGTCCACACGCCGTTTTGTTTTCTTCGCCGACTTCGTTTCGTCCGGCGTCCCAGGGCGTACCCAGGATCCTGAGAATGTCCTGAGGAGTCCGGACCAAAGTTGGCCCAAATCCGGATAAAATTAGGTTCCTAGGAATGGGACTGGACCAATTTTCGATGTCCGGACCTAAATTCAGCCTCCGGACCGATGTCCTGGATAGCCGAGTGAAGATGCTCTAACTATCACCTGCACAAAACCAATTCTCCGCTCTGCATCACGATTCAGAAACGAAACGTGCCCCCTACCCGTCCTCACCACGGAGATGCTCTTGCTCGGACACGTTCAGCCAGGGCTGCCGGCGAGTACGAAGAAGCTGGGGCTGGACAGCTGCAAGAAGAAGTGCAGCTATTTTGGGGAAAGGAAGAAAAATCAGGCCGTGGTGTATTACTAGTTTACTACAGGTTCCAATATAGTCGTAGTACATGAAATCCGAAAAGAAGAAGTGAAGATATTTAGGTGAAGAAAAAATGAGGGCCGGGGGAGATATTTTGTCCGCGATCGAACATTTTTTTAGGCTCCCAATGCTGCCACACATGTCTCCATCTTGCTTGAAAACACGTGGCTAGCCCTACGGGACCGATTCCTCCATGTGACGCGACTTGTATCGCGAGAGTACTACCAGTACTCCATCCGGTCTAATTTAATTGTCCGATCTAATTTAATTATGCCACGATGCTTCTGAGAATGTAAAATAGGGCATCGGCAAATTCAAACTTCGATTTCGACATACAGTACTACATAGTTCGGTACATACAAACAGACATTCGAAAAACTAGAGTTTGATCACACTACTGATGACATCGACACTACACTACTACTCCTCGCTACTCGTAAACATCGAATAACCAGAGGAATCGTCACTGGACTCCACCTAGATCACCGTCGAGGGGCCAGTGTCGTCCTTCTTCTTCGTCGCCTTCGTCTCCATCTTCGCATCAGCATAGAACACGGCGACTAAGCGAGGGGGCGGTGGTGGCTAGGGTTCGATGGTCGAGTGGCGGAAATCGGCCGCACTAGGAGGGAAACAGCACGGGTCCTTTCTCCACTCTGTTCTGAAATCTCACAGTTCTAGCGGCAGTAATCCTTTGGAGAAGAGGAGGCAGGTACGTAGCTTGACCTTTCATCGAATGAAGAACACGGCACGCTACTGTTCCCTGTGCCAAAGAAAAATGCGTGCGTGCGCTCTGGAACAGTTGGAGTAGCAGGCACGCGACAGCTGTCAGCCCACTAATACGGGTGCGCGTGTCATCAGGAGGCCCCTACAGTTTACCAAACAAATTTTCAAATGTTTTTGGTTGGTTTCGGTGAGGGGCGGCAAAAACCTCCGGCCGATCGGGTCTCGCCGCCGCCTGATCCAGCCACTCTATAAAATTGTACATCCGGCCAGTGGCGCACCCAGCCAGCAAATTTAGCGGCAGCAATTCAGATGAGTGGGGCAGTTCTAGTACTCCCTCTGACTCATGTTACTTGATTTGGATTTATTAAAATTTAGATGAACCTATATACTAAATAATGTCTAGATTTATCCTAAATCTAGATAAATTTGAGTCAAGTAATATGGGTCGGAGGAAGTATCAATTTGAAATTTTTGAGATGTTTTTCTTCGAATGGGAACAGATAACACTGAAATTTAAAAGATTGGGTAGGGGTCACATGGGTCCGTCCCTGCAGCCCGCTGCATTGCTAGCGGGTTTATTCCCGTCGTCATCAACCGTGTGCGCGTGTGCTTCGTTATGTCATTTCTTAAATAGGGGGCAATAATGGGTAAATTTTCAGGTGCATGAATGAACTTTTGCCACCTTTATTTCACCCGATGCGACATGCGGTGGTTCCGTGGCGCGAGGACGCTGTTCTTGTACAGCACCGCCGCCTCCTCTAGGTTGAGGTTGCGCCCGCGAGGGTCGTCGTCCACTATCTTTCTGCCCTTGCGCGAGCCATTGACCTCGTGGTTGTGCGACATTGTCGGCGATGCGAGGTAGTGGCGAGGGGGATGGGAGGAGGCGGTGTGGGCGATGCTATGCGCGCTACTAGGTTGGAAGGGGCTAATTGTCAGCGAGCAAGCCAGTGAAGCGACATTATGTTGGGAGTCGTGATGGCACGCGTCAAAGGTTAGGGCAAGTCGGTGGCTCTCTAAGTACTACTCCCTCTGTTTCAAATTACTCCGCCGGCACGCTTATGTAGGTGGGCTATTACTCCCTCATTTTTCATTTAAAAAAATCCTGAGATTTTTAAAATAGATAGCATGAAATGTGTACTACGTATACCAAAAATCCAGAATTTTTTTTGGATGAAAAATAAGAGAGTACTAGTCCACCTAGGTAAGCGTGCGCGCGGAGTAATTTGAAACAGAGGGAGTAGCAGTTGGATTTGGTTGCCCGATACTAAAAAAGAAGGACCCTGCTAACACGCGGCGTCGCATGGGAGGCTCGAGCGTGCGGCGGCCCTGTTCCTCTATTCCAAGCGAGAGAACCCTCAGTGTGTGCGTATCCGATGTGATGGCTACCAAATTTATTAATGTCTGTGCGTACCATGCATGCTTGTAAGGAGCAAAACAAATGGAAATTTTGGCATCCACATGTTTTAGTCATAGTCAAGTGTCTGACAGTTTTGAACTGTTCACTGTAGCTCCCACGTCGCTGCAAAAAATCACTAGCTCGTCACTACAAAAAGTCACTAGTACATTGTACGCATGTGTCTATGTATTATTATGATGAGAAACATTCCTAGTGTTAGTAATCGTCTAATTAATTAGGCCTAGTTGTTAAATTAGAAACTGCCAGATTAATTAGCCTTAGCTACCAGGTTCAGTGGTTACTAATTGCTAGGTTGATTAGGCGTAGATGCTAGATTACTACCATGTTCAATTGTTATGGGCCACCAGATTAATCATGCCTAGTTGCAAGATTAATTATGTCTAATTGCCAGGTTTATAAGAATTCCCGAATAAATTAGGTTCTAGCTGCCAGATTAATTATGTATAACAACCCGATTTAGTGTCGTAATTACCAGATTGATTAGGTCCTAATTACCAGATTAATTAGGTCCTACTAGCATGAATCCTTTGTTCTCCAAAAATTCGAGGCACAAGTAGAGATCACTCCAGGACATGTTCAAATGCACAAATCGATAGTATCTCCATGAAAAAAAATCAAGACAAAATCGAATTGTAGGAAGAGGAAAACTCTCGCATGAACACGCCAATCACCGAACTCCTTACCACACACACACGCTTTGTAACACCCTCAGAATCGGCCCTATGCAAGTTTCAGCGAAACCCGCCAAACCCGCATAGAAACGATTCAAAGGTGCCCACCAGGCACTTTCGTGCGGGTGGAAAACGAAGTAATAACATTACACAACAGTCCTCGATGGGACCCACAGAACAGATATATATAACAGCGACTCAATGAGTCAAGAATACAGATATAATATACAAAGATCCAAATCACCTGGAAAATGATAGAGCGTCCGACTACGGACAAGATGCAAATGGGGCTAAGAGCCCTGAAGAATAACCAATGGCGTCCATAACCCTGTCCAGGCCAAGCCGGAAGGGTAACCCTGCTAACGACGTCGATCTCAAGACCTGCTTAAACAAAATGGGTGCCGACAAAGGGCAACGGAAAAAGAGGAGCGTCAGTACTGAGGCCAGTACACGGCGAGACTAGAATTCGGCGGTCCTCGCCTACATAGGTATGGTGGACTGAAGCGGCAGCATGCACTAAACAACCTATAGAGACTCGATACAACTGGCGGCAATCAGAGAGGGGTAAGAAAGACCTATTCGGAACCGACCTGGACCTAACACCAAACAAACCCATCCTGGTGTTTCTCCCTCGAGACCAAACGAGGAAGTCAACCGAGAAACTCACACAGTTGGCAATTTTACTCATTCCGTTATAGTTGCGGCAATTACTAGTCAAATATAGATAGTCGTCCTGATAAAATAAGCCGTGGGCACCTTTAGTTAACCATTCCGTTATAGTTGCCTCACTTACTAATCAGATACAAATATCATGAGTTAACCCCAAAACCCAGCAGTTGTTGGTACTTTTATTTAGCCATTCCGTTGTAGTTGCAATACTTACTAGTCAGGTACAATGGTCTCTGGCGACGACCCAAGCAAGCAATTGTTGGCAGTTTTATTTAGCCATTCCATTATAGTGAAGCTGATTACTAGTCATTATAAAGTCAAAATAGCACTATTTTAGTTATAGTTGTCTATGATCGAGATACTGTGCTCCAAGTCGTCCATAACCGCGGACACGGCTTTCAGAAAGTTTTAACCCGGCCGGGGTGCACAAATAGCAACACACACACGATCAACCTCGGAAAAACACAATCAAAACCCAACGAGGCTTTCACGACAAAGCAATCACAGGATTCAGAAATATTTCAGGGGGCCACCCCATTGAGTAGACCCGCAACGAAGCTAGCTGACTCCGAGACGGACTCAAGGTTTGCGTCAATGGCTGTAAACGACTGGGAACCCCAAAACGGGGCTTGTCGATACCGCGAAAACACTCCGCTTACCTAAACAGTACAGTGTGCTCCTCGCACAATCGTAAATAAAGCAGTAAAACATGGCATAAGTACAGGATCGTAAATAAAACCTCAAACTAGTTTGTGGCCCCAAGAAATAAGAATGAATCAAGCTCTGGCTCAGGGGGGCCCATAATTCCCCGTATGTGGATAGCGCGATAAATCAAGGAACAGGTATCAAGCACTCGGGGTCCTACGGGACACAAGTGGACGGTTAACAACCAAATAACATCTATTGCCCACCTGTGCCTCTGTTTACCTACTTCAATTTTAGTTGTTAAACAATAATTAAAGTGAACAATAAATAAAGCCAGGATCATCTCCAACAATAGACATGCGGCAATGCTCCAACAACTGTGGTTCTTGACGACACGCAACAGCACTTGAGCGAGCGACTACGACGCGCAAGTCCAGCTATCTACCAACCAACAGGTAATAGGATGTGTCCAAGGCAATGTTTGGCTACAAAGGATATCTCGGGTACGGAAACTAGAGCAACGCAACACAGATAGCAATAGATCAACAGGAGGGAATAAATACTATAAAAGTAAGATAGGTAGAAAGGGGGAGATGCTCGCCTAAAAACATTGCCGAAGGTTCAACCGAAGATCGGGGTGAAGCTCACATCAACTCAACAGCCTTATCCGCGAAGAACCAAAACACTAGAATAAACACCGGATGCAATATTTAATACAACGGCAGAAGATCGGGCATGATGCATGTATGATGCATGACATGGCAAAGGTGCGATGCAATTAGGCGATATTAAGCGGAACCGGGGTCCCGACAATTAATTAGGTGGTTCATGTTATTTATCTACCCCGCAATTTAATTGTTATTTAAACATGGCAAAATATAGCACCGATTCGCTACACAAATTTAAATGAGGCCAATATAAGACTAGATTTGCCCGCATATGGGCCCCATATTTAATTATAAGGTGAATCGGCATAAGGCCCCCAAACCACACAAATATGCATGCGAGATGAATGATTAATATGCAACAGGTTTTATATTTAGTGTTTATAAAATAGGGGCTCGGGAAAAAGGTTCACACATTAGGGTTCGACGATCTTGGTCCGGGGGTTCGGGGTCCGGTCTCGGGGTTCAGGATTCGACGGGATCGTTCTCGGACTCCGGGATCGTTCTCAGATAACGGGGTAGATCTTGGCGTTCCGTGGTCTTCGGGTCATGTCGACGGTCATGTCGTTCGGGATGAAGGACTTGGCGTGCGACGGCGAAGTGCTTGTCGTACCGGGATGAAGACCTTGGGGTGCCATCTCGATCGTTGGTCAACTCGTTGGAAGTAGAACTTGGCATCCGACTCCCGGGCGTTGGTGCGGAAAGGCGGTCTTGTCGTACCGGGTCGGCGACCCTGGGCATCCGGGTTCTCGGCGTCGGTAGATCTTGGCGGTCTTCTGGTCCGGGCCTTGGCGTTTCACATCCTCGTGATGGTCTCGGGGCATCGAATCCCGGTAGGAGGACTTGGCGCGGCGTCGGGTTCAGGATCGGTCTCGGTTTCCAGGCGGTAGATCTTGTACTACGGCGGTTCTCGCAGGTGGTCCTTCGGGTGTCTCTCAGGGCGATGTAGAACTTGGCAGCCCACCGAGAGCTCGGCGGTGAACCCCGACGCTACAGGCAGACCTTGAGGCTCGCGGAGGCTCCGGCGGGCGGCGGGCGCTCGGCAGGCGCAGGAGGAGGCCGGCGACGGGCGGACACAGAGGCGAGGCTGGCGGTTGGCGGCGGGGCAGAGGCTGGGCCGGCGAGGTGCCGCGGGGAGCTCGCGGCCGGCGGCAGCGACTGCGGAGGAGGGCAGAGCCGGGGAGAGGCGGCGCGGGCCGGCGAGGGGGACGCTGTGGCGGCGGCGAGGCAGAGGGCTCGGGGTCGCCGGCGAGGAGGCGGGGCGAGCGGGGCCGGAGGAGGCCGAGGCCGGAGCGCGCCGGGCTGGCGAGGTTGAGGCGGAGGGGCCGACGGCGGGCTTGCCGCGGGCGATGCAGAGGAGGAGGGGCGGCCGGAGGTTGACGAGGAGGGCCTCGCGGAGAGCTTGGAGCGGAGGGGGAGACGCGGGGCAGAGGGGGTGGGGCGCGTCGGCTCGCCGGAGCGGGGAGGAGCGGCGAGGTTGAGGCCGCGGCGACGGTGGAGGCGGGTGGTGGCGGGGCGGTGGCGATGGGGGGGCCGAGGCCGAGCGGGGGCGGTGAGGGGGCCGGCCGGAGAGGGCGACGACGCGTTCGGGGGGCGCCGGGCGTGGCCGGAGCCGAGGAAGAAGGCAGGGCCGGGGATGGTGCGGGAGCGTGGGGAAGAGGAGGGAGAAGGCCAGGCGGGGTCGGGGAGGTCGGTGGGGGAGAGAAGGGAGAGAGCGGGCCTGCAGGGTAGGCCAGGTGCGGGTGGGACCCAGGGGCAGAGGGAGAGGGTGAGGGAGTGGCTGTGTGAGAGAGGGAGTGGGGTGAGGATGAGGTGGCAGCCAGGGATAGGTTAGGGGAAGGGAGGTGATGAGGTGGCGACCGGCTATTGGTTGTGGTGATGTGGAGGGTTTGGGGTAGACTAGGACTAGGTAGAAAAGGGTTTGGGATGGACCGTTTATTCTGGGGGTGGTCGTCCGGGTCGAATCGGCCCGTTCGACTGCCCCCATTAAAATAATTTAATATTTTATTTATTTCAAACAGGGCTTTTGCAACCCGATAGCAGACAAAACAAAATAATCCGGAGACCCGGGTTTTGCGTTTGAATAAAGACGGGGCGCTTAGAAAACAAATTAGGTTTTTCTGCAAAAAGTTTTATGCGAGCAAATGCAAGATGATGACGATGCTCAAATGCAATGTGGCATGATGACATGAGCATGCGGTCATGATGATGCAATGCACAAAAACAACGCGATTTTCTAGTAGTGGAATTGCGGGATGCCACAATTCGACACCACTAACAATGGATCTCGCCCTTGAGATCCGCCTCATGGTACGGAAAGAAGGTCGGCGATCTGCGTCTTCTCGCTTCGTGTAGATCCTCGCGACACCACCAACAAGGGTTCCTTCTTCATCTTGAAAATGGCGACACCACCAACAAAGGGTCGTTGTTCACGTTCGTCAAGAGAACACTCCGGATAACAACGGACGAAGTTAAAGGTAAGGCCACCTATAACTTCCATGGAAGGAGTAGAATTGCATCGATCCACGATTCAATATACAGAGCAAATGATAAGAGTAGTGGTATGGTCGTGACTCCATCCCGCACTCAAAGCATTACTATGTACACGAATAGACAGATTATGCAACCAACCCTCAGGATTAGACTGAAGATCTCGGCAAGCGAGGTTCGGAAACAAAGGAGGGATGCAGACTCTGCATCGGATCTGGCGTAGATGATGTCGTCGCTTCGGAAAACACCGGAAGGCACAAACATGGAACAAAGAATGGTACCACCGTAGATGGATTCCTCAGGCAGCTTGAACACCGGATGGTAGAACACCGTTATCAAAAGAGGAAGCGAAACCCTGAAGGTACGATGGAACCCAACCACGAGAAATCCTGGACTCGAAGAGAGAGAGAGAAGAGAGCGGATTCAAAACACGCAGAGGTGAGAGGAGAGCAGCAGAGGGTAAGGAGTAAAATCAGACCTAATCAGAACTATCCAACCGATTTTGCAAAATAGTTTTGACACTCTACTTCGGCCGTTAGCTAGGTTATCCTACAGGTTGGACTTGTGGGGTATCGCAACTGCTGAGCTCTGATACCACTCTGTAACACCCTCAGAATCGGCCCTATGCAAGTTTCAGCGAAACCCGCCAAACCCGCATAGAAACGATTCAAAGGTGCCCACCAGGCACTTTCGTGCGGGTGGAAAACGAAGTAATAACATTACACAACAGTCCTCGATGGGACCCACAGAACAGATATATATAACAGCGACTCAATGAGTCAAGAATACAGATATAATATACAAAGATCCAAATCACCTGGAAAATGATAGAGCGTCCGACTACGGACAAGATGCAAATGGGGCTAAGAGCCCTGAAGAATAACCAATGGCGTCCATAACCCTGCCCAGGCCAAGCCGGAAGGGTAACCCTGCTAACGACGTCGATCTCAAGATCTGCTTAAACAAAAGGGGTGCCGACAAAGGGCAACGGAAAAAGAGGAGCGTCAGTACTGAGGCCAGTACACGGCGAGACTAGAATTCGGCGGTCCTCGCCTACATAGGTATGGTGGACTGAAGCGGCAGCGGCAGCATGCACTAAACAACCTATAGAGACTCGATACAACTGGCGGCAATCAGAGAGGGGTAAGAAAGACCTATTCGGAACCGACCTGAACCTAACACCAAACAAACCCATCCTGGTGTTTCTCCCTCGAGACCAAACGAGGAAGTCAACCGAGGAACTCACACAGTTGGCAATTTTACTCATTCCGTTATAGTTGCGGCAATTACTAGTCAAATATAGATAGTCGTCCTGATAAAATAAGCAGTGGGCACCTTTAGTTAACCATTCCGTTATAGTTGCCTCACTTACTAATCAGATACAAATAGCGTGAGTTAACCCCAAAACCCAGCAGTTGTTGGTACTTTTATTTAGCCATTTCGTTGTAGTTGCAATACTTACTAGTCAGGTACAATGGTCTCTGGCGACGACCCAAGCAAGCAATTGTTGGCAGTTTTATTTAGCCATTCCATTATAGTGAAGCTGATTACTAGTCATTATAAAGTCAAATTTATAGCACTACTTTAGTTATAGTTGTCTATGATCGAGATACTGTGCTCCAAGTCGTCCATAACCGCGGACACGGCTTTCAGAAAGTTTTAACCCGGTCGGGGTGCACAAATAGCAACACACACACGATCAACCTCGGAAAAACCAAATCAAAACCCAACGAGGCTTTCACGACAAAGCAATCACAGGATTCAGAAATATTTCAGGGGGCCACCCCATTGAGTAGACCCGCAACGAAGCTAGCTGACTCCGAGACGGACTCAAGGTTTGCGTCATGTTGGAGATATGACCAAGAGGCAATAATAAAGTGGTTATTATCATATCTTCACACTTATGATAAATGTTTACATACCATGCTATAATTGTATTAACCGGAAACATTAATACTTATGTGATTTGTAAACTAAAATAAGAGTCCCTAGTAAAGCCTCTTGTTAAACTAGCTTGTTGGTTAATATATGATCATGGTTTCCTGATCATGAACATAGAGATGTTATTAACAACAGGATCATATCATTAGGAGAATGATGTGATGGACATACTCCTATAGATAAGCGTAGCATAAAGATCAAGTCATTTCAATAGTTCAATTGCTATATGCTTTCTGATACATAGTAACCTAATTCCTTCGACCATGAGATCATGCATATCACCTTTACCGGATGGATGCTTTGATGACATCAAACACCACACCGTAACTGGGTGGCTATAAAGGTGGCATTGAGTGTTCGGAAAGTATTGGTTGAGACACATAGATCAAGAGTGGGATTTGTCCATCCATATGACGGATAGATATTCTCTGGGCCCTCTCGGTGAAATGTCATCCAATTAGCTTGCAAGCATGTGACTGGCTCACAAGGGATCACATATCACGGGAACGAGAAAAGAGTACTTATCCGTAACGAGGTTGAACTAGGTATGCAGAGATACCGACGATCATAACCTCGGATAAGTAACATATCGTGAGACAAAGGGAAATTGGTATCGTATGTAAGTGGTTCATTCGATCGCAAAGTAATCGTAGAAATATGTGGGAGCCATATGAATTTCCATATTCCTCTATTGGTTATTGTTCGGAGAAGTGTCTCGATCATGTCCGCATAATTCACGAACCGTAGGGAGACACACTTAAGGATTCGACGTTGTTTTGAGTAGTTATGGTATTATGAGAAAGAGACCGAATGTTGTTCGGAGTCTCGGATGGGATCCGGGATTTCACGAGGTGATCCGGAATGGTCCGGAGAATAAGATTCATATAAGGAAAGTCCCGTTTCGGAGTTCGGGAATGATTCCGGTGTTTTCATCGGGAATGTTCTAGAAGGTTCCGGATTGTCCGGCACTCCAGGGGGGAGGGTACATGAGTGTGTCATTGAATGATTGCATCATGTACTAAGTGTTCTTGCTGTTCCAAAAACATGAAAGTCAAATTGCCAGTTTGAAAGTCAAACGGCTAAAACAGGAAACTGTGGGAAACAGAAAACTTAATTTGACATGAGTTTTTATTTTGATCCTATCATACTCAACAACGTCACGTTTACTCATCAGCAACATCATGAAGGTGGTTTCTGTGCACTTACTCTACAAGCTCAAGCCATAACTGATGGTCACCGAAGCTACGTTGTAGCGTGTCCTGTACATGGCGGACATCATAGCGACTACCTAGAGTACTCCATTAGCATATCCTTTGAAACCACAACTCCATAGCTGACGGGTTCTTCGCCAAAGCCAACATAGGCATGCACTTCAATGAGGCACAAGCACATTTGGATGCATAGGGAGAGCTTTGTGCGGCTAAACTGCATGTACCGTGGTGTCCCACATGAATATGATTGACACATTGGTGACAAATGTTTTTTTCAAGGTCGAGAACACCAGAGCGCGTGTTTCTTGATTCGCTGCATTGTCATAGAGATTTGAGTTGTAGACAGTCAACTCGTAATTAGTGTCTGCATTTGGCCTAATAAGGCATGTCAATGTGCAGATTGAAGTTCCCGGAATGTGTGCCTCAACCGTCCCGCTAGGAATGGTCACTTCCCGTGAGCCAAGCATGCTCGAGCGCAAGTTGGATGCACCGTGGTCGAGCTCTAGCGTCAAAAAAGATCACACGCACACTGCACAATAATGGGTTTCTGTACATGATCGTAGATAGTGTGCTGCAAATTCATATGTCTTGTATTTTATGGTCAATTTCATTTCAAGGAGAAAAGACCGGGATAAATCCTTTTTGCTATAATTTGTGCCTACAAGCACTTCAAATTATCGACAATGATTGTTGATAGAACATGTGAATATGTAAGTTATAGTGCTTCTATTTTCTTGACAACATGTTCAAAAAGTCCCTGAGAGATCAGAGGGAGGGGGGTCTAGAGTAGCGCACGACTAGTTATCTAGTCACATTGAAGTGCAAGATGTTATAGAAAAAGCAAAAAAAATCTAATCATACAAATAAATACATGTTGATCATAAAAATAATGTCAGAGCTATACAAATATTGATCATCATGGATGAGTAGAGGAGAATTCCTAGGGCCAAACTTGGACCGCCGACCCCTCCCCGAGATTCGTTCATTATTCTTTACTAGTTGACTTGTGTGTTTTTTTAAATGGAAGTTATACCACTAGCCTCTACATCAGTATGATGCCCACACCATTTTTTATTTATTATATATACAACATAACCTTACAAAGAATATGTTGGAGATATGCCCTAGAGGCAATAATAAATATAGTTATTATTATATCTTTGTGTTTATGATAAATGTTTACATTCATGCTATAATAGTATTAACAGGGAAACATTAATACTTGTGTGATTTGTAAACTTAATTTGAAGTCCCTAGTATAGCCTCTATACCTCACTAGCTTGTTGGTTGATAAATGATTGTGGTTTCCCTATCATGAACATTGAGATGTTATCAACAACAAGATCATATCGTTAGGAGAATGATATGGTGGACATACTCCTATAGATAAGCGTAGCATAAAGATCAAGTCATTTCAATAGTTCAATTGCTATATGCTTTCTGATACATAGTAACCTAATTCCTTCGACCATGAGATCATGCATATCACCTTTACCGGATGGATGCTTTGATGACATCAAACACCACACCGTAACTGGGTGGCTATAAAGGTGGCATTGAGTGTTCGGAAAGTATTGGTTGAAACACATGAATCAAGAGTGGGATTTGTCCATCCATATGAAGGATAGATATACTCTGGGCCCTCTCGGTGGAATGTCATCCAATTATCTTGCAAGCATGTGACTAGGTCACAAGGGATCACATATCACGGGAACGAGAAAAGAGTACTTATCGGTAACGAGGTTGAACTAGGTATGCAGAGATACCGACGATCATAACCTCGGATAAGTAAACTATCGTGAGACAAAGGGAAATTGGTATCGTATGTAAGTGGTTCATTCGATCGCAAAGTAATCGTAGAAATATGTGGGAGCCATATGAATTTCCAGATTCCTCTATTGGTTATTATTCGGAGAAGTGTCTCGATCATGTCCGCATAATTCACGAACCGTAGGGAGACACACTTAAGGATTCGACGTTGTTTGAGTAGTTATGGTATTATGAGAAAGAGACCGAATGTTGTTCGGAGTCTCGGATGGGATCCGGGATATCACGAGGTGATCCGGAATGGTCCGGAGAATAAGATTCATATGAGGAAAGTCCCGTTTCGGAGTTCGGGAATGATTCCGGTGTTTTCATCGGGAATGTTCTAGAAGGGTCCGGATTGTCCGGCACTCCGGGGGGGAGGGTACATGAGTGTGTCATTGAATGATTGCATCATGTACTAAGTGTTCTTGCTGTTCCAAAAACATGAAAGTCAAATTGCCAGTTTGAAAGTCAAACGGCTAAAACAGGAAACTGTGGAAAACAGGAAACTGTGGGAAACAGGAAACTGTGGGAAACAAGCAAGAGGAGGTTGAAACCAACTTGGAGGAGGAGTTCCTCTCCTCCTTGGCCGGCGCCCAGCCCTAGGCCGAGTTGGGGAGGGACTCCCTCCCTCCCTGGCGCGCCTAGCCCCTCCACCTATAAAAGGAGGGGCAGGGCTCCTCCTTGAGACACACAAGTTTCTACCTCTAATCTCCGGTTTAGAGCCGTTCTGGTTTAGAGCTTCTAATTGCTTTAGCCTGCGGTTTAGAGCCTTCTAATTGGTGTGTCTAATCTCTAGACCGCTAATAGCCCTCTCTCATAATCCACCATACTCGCTCCGGCTTAAGGCGAAGCCCTGCGGGATCTCCCCTCTACTTCCGGTACCACGCCGTTGTGCTGCCGGAATCGCGAGGAGAGTGCTACAACCTCCGCTGCCTGCTGGAACAAGGGAGAGGAAGGTCTTCGTCGAGTACCGAACGTGTGACCGACTGCGGGAGCGCTGCCGGAACGTGGCGCCGGAAGGATCGTCTACACGATCTTGAGATCGGAAAGAGTACGACTACATCACCCACGAGAATCTGCTCTCGTTAACCGCTTTGGAATCTTCGAGGGTGAGTTCCTCTATCGACTCGTTGCTACAATCTAGTGGATAGATCTTGGCTTGTTTGTTTGTATGCGATAGAAAATTTTTGTTTTCCATGCTACGAACCCCTACAGTGGTATCAGAGCCGTGTCTATATGTAGATCTGTTGCACGAGTAGAACACAATGGTCATTGTGGGCGTTGATGCTTTTATTGTCGATTGCTTCTTGTGTACTTTGCATCTTGCGGTATGTTGGGATGAAGCGGCCCGGGCTAACCTTACATGACATCGTTCATGAGACTTGCTCCACGCTTGACATGCAACTTGTATTGCATAAGTGGCTTTGCGGGTGCCTGTTTCTCCTAGCATAGTTAAGATCCAATTTACAACGGGTAATCAACAATGATAGTATCAATGTTGTGGTTCTTGTTCGTAAGTTAGAACGACACTTATTGAAAGCCCCAAACCACGTAAAATATGCAAAGAAAGTAGAGGCGTCTAACTTTGTTTTGCAGGGGTGTGCAGTGATGTGATATGGCCATGATTGTGATTATATTTGATGTATGCAATGTTCCTTATTGTAAGTTGGCAACCGGCAGGAGCCATATGGTTGTCTTTAATTTATGTTAAGACCCGCGTGTCTATTCAAAGTAGTTGTAATAGTTGAAGCTGGTGGACGACAACCATGGAGAAGCGTCATTGACCTTGATGCAATGCCGGTGATGATGGAGATCATGTTCGTGCTTGAAGATGGAGATCAGAAGCACAAAGAAGAAAGGCCATATCATATCACATATTATGAATTGCATGTGATGTTAATCCTTTATGCATCTTGTATTGCTTATTAGACGACGGTAGCATTATAAGATGATCCCTCATGCACATGAATTTCAAGTCATAAAGTGTTCACCCTTAGTTAGCACCGTTGCTGAAGCTTGTTGTTTCGAAGCACCACGTGATGATCGGGTGTGATAGATTCTGCAAGTGCATACAACGTGAGCAAGCCAGATTTGCTCATGCGGAAACTAAGGTTTGATCTTGACGAGCCTAGCATGTACAGACATGGCCTCAGGAACACGGATTACCGAAAGGTAGAGCATGAGTCATATAGTAGATATGATGAACATGTTGATTGTTCGCCATTGAAGCTATATCAACTCTCGTGATGATCGGTTTTGATGTGGTGGATTTGGTTCGTGTGATCACTAAAACAATGTGAGGGATATTGTTTTGAGTGAGAGTTCACCTAGCTTAATTTAATTATTAATTAGAACTCAATTTATCATAAACTAAATCAAAGTGAATTTGCATAGTTGTTGTAGTCATTGGCATCCGTTTACCACCTTGCGCTTAGTTATAATTGAGATGATAGAACTATAGAATTCTGGTTAGTTACTTTACGAACTGGTATCGTATTGTTTTGAAGTGTTAATCTAAAGTTTAAAAATCCTATTGCAAACTTTCAGTAAGTTCCGGTTACTCCATGAAAGTTTAATAATTGGTATTAAATCAAGAGTAACAATTCCAAGTGTTAGTATATAAGTATCATGTTTGTCTCCATGATTCTTGATATTGAAAGGATTCTCTTAATATCAAGGTTATCTAGGATCTGAAAGAGTTGTTTCAGAAACCATGATGTGTGGAAGATATTGTGATATCTGAAACGAAGTTTTGGTTGCAACATGATAGAGTATAATATGGCAAAGTTCATGTTCTCATATTTTGATGAGAATTTGCAAAGGGTTGTAGACACTTGTTGTCCTAATCCTCCAAAAGGTTTTGGATAGCAACATTATACTCATAATTCATCGTTATAAGCTAAAAGTAGCTTGATCATGGACGATTACATGATAAGGTGAATATTTGATGTAGGTAAAATGTTTACTACACCAAGAGATTACTAAAGAAAGGAATTTGGAAGAACACCAAACATTTGATGATGGTGATCTACTTCAAAGTGCAAGTCCAAAGACATTGGTATTTAACTATACATGTTTTGGACTATGTGTCATATGTATGACTCCACTATTGATGTTGATAGATTCTTTCAAACAGAAAAGGAAATATTGAAAGAGAATCTCATAAATATATGGCAGAAAAGAAAAGACTAGAATTGTTCAGTTTAAGTATATAGATGATATACATGTTATGGCTATATTCTTTGCTTATTAAACAATGTGGTTCTTAAGTATTTGATACTGAATTTGTTGGTGTGAATCGTCATACGAAACAACACAATTCATGAACTACAATGGCCTAAGTAACTAGCAAAAGAATATGTGATGATGTTCATCGAGAACAAATAAAGGGTTATTGTGTTGCTCGTTAAACATCAAAGCTTGCCTTCAAAGATTTGTTTTATCAGGTATTATGAGAACAAAAGGGTTGTTCAAATAATTGCCGTAATCCATAAAAGATGGATGATTCACAAATCTCGTTGGAGAAATCACATTCATAAAACTAGTGCTAAAAATGTCGAAAGACAAATTGATTGAAAGATCACTTAGGAAGTGACATCGCCGTTTGAATTATAATGGAAAGAAAACATGAAGAAACTCCATGTTGATGGAATTTTGGAGTCTTCTGATTTTTGATCAAATGACGCTTGTGAAACTTTCCTAGAGATAATTAAAACTTCGTTCATAGGCCAAAAGGGAACGAATGACTAGCTTATTGGAACTTGTACATATTGTTGTATGAAATCCATTATGTATAGTCAAAAGCGATGGATTTCAACTTCATATGCTTTCTCCAAAAATTTGAGTGAATATATGAATATTTACTTAATAAGGATAAAGTATGAAACACTTGAAAAGTTCAAAAGACTTTCAAGATGAAGTGCAAGATCATTGTAACAAGAGTATAAACAGTTTATGATAAAGATCATAAAGGAAGATATTTGAGTTACAAGTTTAGCATAATACCTAAGATTTAAGGAATCGTTCCGTGGATTTGCATTTCCCGAAACACCATAAGGGTATGGAGCGTTCGAGATATGTAATTAAACCTTGTTTGACATGGTAAGATCGAAGGTGTAATTCATAAAACTGCCATTGTATTTTAAAGATTAAAAGCTTTAGAGATTACCGTTTTTCCACTGAAAAGAGCTTCATCATAATCCGTTGAAATGACACCATATAAAGTTATGGTTTGGGATAAAACCCAAGTTGTCCTTTCTTAAACATTGGTATGCTTTGCATAAGAAAGATGTTTGCAACCAAAGTCGGATGAACCTGTCTTTGTATGTTATTTCGAATAACTGTTAAGTATTCCTCCATAACACCAGAGACAAAAGTGTTTGTCGCTTAGAACGTCAAATTTCTTTTGGAAGGAATTTTTCGTGAAAAGAAAAGTGGGAGGACAATAGAACTTTGATAAGGTTAAAAGAACCTTAGCTATATGTGCAGAGTTGCGCAGCGCCGAAAAGTGTTCCGGAGACAGCTACAATGCTCATGGCTCACGTGCCTCAAAGGTTGTGGTCACGGAGATCTAAGTTCCTATTGAAACAAGTAGATCGGGTAAACAATCAAATACCAAGATTTGAGGGTTGAATCATTATTTGAGAATAATGAACCGACTACATGCAAAGAAGCGATGATGGGCCCTGACTCCGTCAAATGGCTTGAAGCCATAAAATCTGTGATAGTTCCATACACGAGAGATCAAGTTTTGAACTTGAAGGACCCTCGAGAAAGGTGTGAGACCTTACAGTTGTGTTTGGATCTATAAATAAACAGACATGGATGTTGCACATCTATGAAATAGTCGACATGTTGGGAAAGAGTTCACAACAATGTTCAAAAGTTGACTATGACAAGATCTGATCTTTCATAGCGATATTTAGTCTAGATGGATTAGTGTAGCAACCACTACATATAATTTTGTTATATGGTAGTTGAATAAACAAAACAAGTTCTTCTAATAGAATCGTTACCTAGGACATGTGCATAACACGGTCCAAAGGGTTTTGTTAAAATTCAAGGGATGCTAAAAACATATGCAAACTTCAATGGTTGAAGTAAGCATAGCGGAGTTGGAATCTTCACTGTGATGAAACTGTTAAAGGAGTTTAAAAGTTCATCAGAGACGATGGAGATGCTTGCATTTGCAAGAAATTAAGTGGGAGCGCTAATACATGTTTCTAATACATTATGTGGAAGACATATTGTTGATTGGAAATAATGTATCTTTTATTAACACATATTAAGAATTTCATCCCGATGAAAGACTTAGGCAAAACCCAAATATTTGGCATCAATAGACGCTAATATGGTTGTGCCAGAAGTACATAGACAAGATATTGAATGAGTTCAATATAGAAACTACAAGAGAGGTTCTTGTCACACAGAAAGGATTGAATAAGTTCAATGTTGATGATATATTCAAGTGTATTGACATTTGGTAAAGTGAAACAAATAATCAAGTATATATTGATACTTGATGTATGAAATCACAAAGAGTATTTATATCAATCATACTGTGATATGTACAAATCCAGATATGTCCTATGCTCTAAAAGTTGTGAGCATATACCAGAATGATTCGTAAGATGATCATTGGACAATAGTAAGGATATTCTTATGATCTTTTGGAAGAACTAAGAGTATATTATTTGTAGAAGTGACAAATAGATGGTTAGTTCATTGTAAAAGTACTACATTGATACTAGTTTTGTCACAAAGTACAAATTAAGTTTATCTCAATCTAAACTAAGGGTGGCACAATACAATGGAAAGTGAGTTCCATAATGGATTTGGATGATTTCCAAAGTTAAGACATTGTGACAGATACTACAACAAAAGGCTAAGTATATGACTGCTATTATAGCAGCAAAAGAGGGCATTTGTGTCAAGAAGTTTGTTATCAAACTAGGTGTAGTTCACAGTGGGATAATACTATGAAGATATATTGTGCGACAATATTATCAACATATTTTAACCCCAAAGAGCTAAAGGTCACACCGAAAGACCAAATTTGTACAAAGCCATCTCATTAGAGAATGAGTGATGCGTAGAGACGCAAAGACATGCAATTACACACGGACCTGGAAGTGTCAGATCCGGAGATCAGTTGACCACTAGCAATCGTGTGCATACAACACCAGAAAGCCATAGGTGTTGAATACACAAAGGTTTGAAACTAGATTATTGACTCTAGTGCAAGTGGGAGACTGTTGGAGATATGCCCAAGAGGCAATAATAAAGTGGTTATTATCATATCTTCACACTTATGATAAATGTTTACATACCATGCTATAATTGTATTAACCGGAAACATTAATACTTGTGTGATTTGTAAACTAAAATAAGAGTCCCTAGTAAAGCCTCTTGTCAAACTAGCTTGTTGGTTAATATATGATCATGGTTTCCTGATCATGAACATAGAGATGTTATTAACAACAGGATCATATCATTAGGAGAATGATGTGATGGACATACTCCTATAGATAAGCGTAGCATAAAGATCAAGTCATTTCAATAGTTCAATTGCTATATGCTTTCTGATACATAGTAACCTAATTCCTTCGACCATGAGATCATGCATATCACCTTTACCGGATGGATGCTTTGATGACATCAAACACCACACCGTAAATGGGTGGCTATAAAGGTGGCATTGAGTGTTCGGAAAGTATTGGTTGAAACACATGAATCAAGAGTGGGATTTGTCCATCCATATGAAGGATAGATATACTCTGGGCCCTCTCGGTGGAATGTCATCCAATTATCTTGCAAGCATGTGACTAGGTCACAAGGGATCACATATCACGGGAACGAGAAAAGAGTACTTATCGGTAACGAGGTTGAACTAGGTATGCAGAGATACCGACGATCATAACCTCGGATAAGTAAACTATCGTGAGACAAAGGGAAATTGGTATCGTATGTAAGTGGTTCATTCGATCGCAAAGTAATCGTAGAAATATGTGGGAGCCATATGAATTTCCAGATTCCTCTATTGGTTATTGTTCGGAGAAGTGTCTCGATCATGTCCGCATAATTCACGAACCGTAGGGAGACACACTTAAGGATTCGACGTTGTTTGAGTAGTTATGGTATTATGAGAAAGAGACCGAATGTTGTTCGGAGTATCGGATGGGATCCGGGATATCACGAGGTGATCCGGAATGGTCCGGAGAATAAGATTCATATGAGGAAAGTCCCGTTTCGGAGTTCGGGAATGATTCCGGTGTTTTCATCGGGAATGTTCTAGAAGGGTCCGGATTGTCCGGCACTCCGGGGGGGAGGGTACATGAGTGTGTCATTGAATGATTGCATCATGTACTAAGTGTTCTTGCTGTTCCAAAAACATGAAAGTCAAATTGCCAGTTTGAAAGTCAAACGGCTAAAACAGGAAACTGTGGAAAACAGGAAACTGTGGGCAACAGGAAACTGTGGGAAACAAGCAAGAGGAGGTTGAAACCAACTTGGAGGAGGAGTTCCTCTCCTCCTTGGCCGGCGCCCAGCCCTAGGCCGAGTTGGGGAGAGACTCCCTCCCTCCCTGGCGCGCCTAGCCCCTCCACCTATAAAAGGAGGGGCAGGGCTCCTCCTTGAGACACACAAGTTTCTACCTCTAATCTCCGGTTTAGAGCCGTTCTGGTTTAGAGCTTCTAATTGCTTTAGCCTGCGGTTTAGAGCCTTCTAATTGGTGTGTCTAATCTCTAGACCGCTAATAGCCCTCTCTCATAATCCACCATACTCGCTCCGGCTTAAGGCGAAGCCCTGCGGGATCTCCCCTCTACTTCCGGTACCACGCCGTTGTGCTGCCGGAATCGCGAGGAGAGTGCTACAACCTCCGCTGCCTGCTGGAACAAGGGAGAGGAAGGTCTTCGTCGAGTACCGAACGTGTGACCGACTGCGGGAGCGCTGCCGGAACGTGGCGCCGGAAGGATCGTCTACACGATCTTGAGATCGGAAAGAGTACGACTACATCACCCACGAGAATCTGCTCTCGTTAACCGCTTTGGAATCTTCGAGGGTGAGTTCCTCTATCGACTCGTTGCTACAATCTAGTGGATAGATCTTGGCTTGTTTGTTTGTATGCGATAGAAATTTTTTGTTTTCCATGCTACGAACCCCTACACGTCAATGGCTGTAAACGACTGGGAACCCCAAAACGGGGCTTGTCGATACCGCGAAAACACTCCGCTTACCTAAACAGTACAGTGTGCTCCTCGCACAATCGTAAATAAAGCAGTAAAACATGGCATAAGTACAGGATCGTAAATAAAACCTCAAACTAGTTTGTGGCCCCAAGAAATAAGAATGAATCAAGCTCTGGCTCAGGGGGGCCCATAATTCCCCGTATGTGGATAGCGCGATAAATCAAGGAACAGGTATCAAGCACTCGGGGTCCTACGGGACACAAGTGGACGGTTAACAACCAAATAACATCTATTGCCCACCTGTGCCTCTGCTTACCTACTTCAATTTTAGTTGTTAAACAATAATTAAAGTGAACAATAAATAAAGCCAGGATCATCTCCAACAATAGACATGCGGCAATGCTCCAACAACTGTGGTTCTTGACGACACGCAACAGCACTTGAGCGAGCGACTACGACGCGCAAGTTCAGCTATCTACCAACCAACAGGTAATAGGATGTGTCCAAGGAAATATTTGGCTGCAAAGGATATCTCGGGTACTGTGGCATCCCGCAAAACCACTACTAGAAAATCGCGTCGAATTTGTGCATTGCATCGGCATCATCATATGTTGTTTGTCTAAAACTATTTTCGCAAAGCCCGATTTGTTTTCCAAACGCCCCATCTTAATTCAAATGCAAAGCCCGGTCTCCGGATTATTTTTGTTTGAGTGCTATCGGTTTGCAAACGGTGTTAATAAAATAAATAAAATTTAAATTATTTTAGTGGGGGCAGTCGAACGGGCCGACCGACCCGAACGACCACCCCCAGAAACTAAATCGGTCCACCCCAAACCAGCCCCTCCATATCCTACAGCTACCTAAAACCCTACTCACACCCTCCCTCCACCTCATCCCACCCAATCAGTGTGTGCCACCTCACTCTCACACTCCCCCCTAACCAATCTGACTCTGCCACTTGGCTCATCCCTCTCTCCCTTCCCCCCCCACTCTCTCTCCTGCCACACACACCAAACAGCACACACGCGCGCAGCACACAACACACACGCCAGCCCCCGCGTGGCCCCCACCCACGCAGCCCCTGGAACCTGCCTCCCACCCCGCGTCTTCTTCCTCTCAACCCCCGCGCTCCCGCTCTCTCCTCCTCCGCTGCGCCCAATCGCGCCTCTCCCTCCGGCGACACCCCCGCCCCGAGCCCGCGTCCGGCCCCTTCTGCAGCAGCGCCGGCCGCCCCCGCTCGCCGGAGGCCGCTCCTCCACCTCGCCGGCCCGCATCTTCCCCGCCTCCGTCGACCATGCGCCGCCCCGCTCCATCGCCCCGCGACCCCCGCCAGCCTTCCCGAGCACCGCCGCCGGCCGCCCGGCCCCGGCCCCGCCTTCCGCTCGCCGACCCCGCGCCGCGCGCAGCTTCCCCGACCCGCAGACCCCTCCGCGCTCTCCGCCCTCTGCCCCAACTCCGGCGTCCCACCTCTGTCCGCCGCTCCCCCCACCCAAGCGGTGCCGGCTCGAGCTCGCCCCACCCCGCGGCCCCCGTCGCCGGCCGGTCCTCCGCCGCCTCCTGCAGCCTGTCCGCGCGGCCCCCGCCCGGCCCGTGCTCGCGGCCGTCCCTCCCCCGCTCGCCTCCGCCGCCGTGGCCGCTCCCGGCGCGCGTCCCGCCTCGCCGGAGCCGCGCCTCCTCCCGTCGCCGGTCCCGCGCCGTCGCCCTGCCAGGCTCGCCGCCGGCCCCGCCTCGCCGGACCGCCCGGCCGCCTCCGCCAAGCTCGCCCCCGAGCAGTTTCCGCTCGTCGACCACGCCGCCCAGCACCGGACCTCTCCAATCGCCGTCGCGCCCTCCTCTCCTGAGCCGCCAGGTCCCGTGCCACCTCCCCAAGGGCGCCTTCACGCTATCGACGTGGTTCTGTCTTGGAGTGGTGCGTTGTTGGTTCCCTGCCGATGTGGAGTATGCTCCAGAGCTGTGAAGAGGACATGCGACAAGATCGACAAAAGGGTAGCGCAAGAAGGACCTTTGACAAGTTTGGCCAAGTTCTTCCCGAAACCTAGACGTCGAGACCCCGAGTGCTCCTTCCCGGCTTCGAAGCCCGACCCTCGGTACATCAAGATCTGCTTCACGGATCCGAAGACCGCGGAACCGACAAGTTCGCCTACAGAACCTCGGAACGCCAAGTGCTTCACCCGAACGACAAGATCGGCACCGACCCGAAAGAATCCGGTGCGCCCCGACACGAGCCAAGTACTCCTTCCGAACGCCAAGCCCGCCGAGAACGTTTCCGTCGAACCCTGGACCCTGAGAACGACCCCGAACCCTCGGAACCCCAAGTTCGTCGAGACCCCCTAATGTGTGAACCCCTTATCCGAGAACCCTATTTTATAAATGTCACCTATATAACTGTTGCATATAAATTGTTCATGCATGCATCCATATCATGTGGTTTGGGGGCCTTATGCCGATTCACTGCAAAATTAAATATGGGGCCCATATGCGGGCAAATCTAGCCTTATATTGGCCTCATTTAAATATGTGTAGCGAACCCGGTGCTATCTTTTGCCATGTTAATACAACATTTAATTTGCGGGGTAGGTAAAACAACTTGAACCGCCTAATTAATTGTCGGGACCCCGGTTTCGCTTAATATGACCCAATTGCATCGCACCTTCGCCATGTCATACATCATACATGCATCATGCCGATCTTTGCCGTAGTATTAAATATTGCATCCGGTGTTTCTTCTAGTGTTTTGCTTCTTCGCGGATAAGGCCGATGAGTTGATGCGAGTGTCGACCCGATCTTTGGTTGAACCTTCGGCAATGTTTTTCAGGCGAGCATCTCCCCCCTTCTACCTATCTTACTTTTATAGTATTTATTCCTTCCTGTTGATCTATTGCTATCTGTGTTGCGATGCTCTAGTTTCCGTACCCTTGATATTACTTGCAGCCTTATATTGCCTTGGACACATCCTATTACCTGTTGTTTGGTAGATAGTTGGACTTGCGCGTCGTAGTCGCTTGCTCAAGTGCTGTTGCGTGTCGTTCAGTGCCACAGTTGTTGATGTATTGCCGCATGTTGTTGTTGGAGAGGATCATAGTTTTACTTATCGTTCACTTTAATTCCTGTTTAACAACTAAAATTGAAGTAAGCAGAGGCATCGGTGGGTGATAGAAAATATTTGGTTTCCGAACGCCCACTTGTGTCCCGTAGGACCCCGAGTACTTGATACCTGTTCCTTGATTTATCGCGCTATCCACATCCGGGAGATATATGGGACCCCCCTTAGCCAGAGCTTGATTCAGTCTTATTTCTTGGGGCCACAAACTAGTTTGAGGTTTTATTTACGATCCTGTACTTATGCCATGTTTTACTGCTTTAATTAAATTGTGCGACAGATAGCACATGTACTGTTTAGGAATTGTGACCCGTTTTCGCGGTATCGACACCCCGAGTTTTCGGGTTCCCAGTCGCTTACAGCCGGCCCCACAAACCTCGGGTCCGTCTCGAAGCTAGCTTACTTCGTTGCGGGTGTACTCCAAGGGGTGGCCCCCTGAAATATTTCTGAATCCTGTGATTGCTTTGTCGTGAAGGCCTCGTTGGGTTTTGATTTGGTTTTTACGAGGTTGATCGAGTGTGTGTTGCTATTGGTGCACCCCGGCCGGGTAAAACTTTCTGAAAGCCGTGTCCGCGGTTATGGACGACTTGGAGCACAGTATCTCGACCATAGACAAGCACAACTAAAGTTTATTGCTATAAATTTGACTTTATAATGACTAGTAATCAGCTTCACTATAATGGAATGGCTAATAATACTGCCCACCATTGCTTGTTTGACTTGTCGCTTGCGACCATTGTATCTGACTAGTAAGTAATACAACTACAACGGAATGGCTAAGTAAAAGTACCAACAACTGCTGGGTTTTGGGTTTATCTCATGCTATCTGTATCTGATTAGTAATTGTTGCAACTACAACGGAATGATTAACTAAAAGTGTCCACTGCTTATTTTATCAGGATGATTATCCAAATCTGACTAGTAATTGCTGCAACGATAACTGAATTAATAAAACTGCCAACTGTGTGAGTTCCTCGGTTGACTTCCTCGTTGGTCTCGAGGGGAAAACGCCAGGATGGGTTTGTTTGTTGATAGTATCAGGTTGGTTCCGGATAGGTCCTTCTTACCCCTCTCTGATTGCCGTCAGTTGTATCGAGTCTCTATAGGTTGTTTAGTGCATGCTGCCGCTGCCGCTTCAGTCCACCATACCTTTGTAGGCGAGGACCGCCGAATTCTAGTCTCGCCGTGTACTGGCCTCAGTACTGACGCTCCTCTTTTTCCTTTGCCCTTTGTCGGCACCCCTTTTGTTTAAGCAGGTTTTGAGATCGACGTCGTTAGCAGGGTTACCCTTCCGGCTTGGCCTGGGCAGGGTTATGGACGCCATTGGTTATTCTTCAGGGCTCTTAGCCCCATTTGCATCTTGTCCGTAGCTGGACGCTCTATCGTTTCAAGGTGATTTGGATCTTTGTATATTATATCTGTATTCTTGACTCATTGAGTCGCTGTTGTATATATATCTGTTCTGTGGGTCCCATCGAGGACTATTGTGTAATGTTATTACTTCGTTTTCCACCCGCACGAAAGTGCCTGGTGGGCACCTTTGAATCGTTTCTATGCGGGTTTGGCGGGTTTCGCTAAAACTTGCATAGGTCCGATTCTGAGGGTGTTACAGGTACGGAAACTAGAGCAACGCAACACAGATAGCAATAGATCAACAGGAGGGAATAAATACTATAAAAGTAAGATAGGTAGAAAGGGGGAGATGCTCGCCTGAAAACATTGCCGAAGGTTCAACCGAAGATCAGGGCGAAGCTCACATCAACTCAACGGCCTTATCCGCGAAGAACCAAAACACTAGAATAAACACCGGATACAATATTTAATACAACGGCAGAAGATCGGGCATTATGCATGTATGATGCATGACATGGCAAAGGTGCGATGCGATTAGGCGATATTAAGCGGAACCGGGGTCCCGACAATTAATTAGGTGGTTCATGTTATTTAGCTACCCCGCAATTTAATTGTTATTTGAACATGGCAAAATATAGCACCGATTCGCTACACAAATTTAAATGAGCCCAATATAAGACTAGATTTGCCCGCATATGGGCCCCATATTTAATTATAAGGTGAATCGGCATAAGGCCCCCAAACCACACAAATATGCATGCGAGATGAATGATTAATATGCAACAGGTTTTATATTTAGTGTTTATAAAATAGGGGCTCGGGAAAAAGGTTCACACATTAGGGTTCGACGATCTTGGTCCGGGGGTTCGGGGTCCGGTCTCGGGGTTCAGGGTTCGACGGGATCGTTCTCGGACTCCGGGATCGTTCTCAGATAACGGGGTAGATCTTGGCGTTCCGTGGTCTTCGGGTCATGTCGACGGTCATGTCGTTCGGGATGAAGGACTTGGCGTGCGACGGCGAAGTGCTTGTCGTACCGGGATGAAGACCTTGGGGTGCCATCTCGATCGTTGGTCAACTCGTTGGAAGTAGAACTTGGCATCCGACTCCTGGGCGTTGGTGCGGAAAGGCGGTCTTGTCGTACCGGGTCGGCGACCCTGGGCATCCGGGTTCTCGGCGTCGGTAGATCTTGGCGGTCTTCTGGTCCGGGCCTTGGCGTTTCACATCCTCGTGATGGTCTCGGGGCGTCGAATCCCGGTAGGAGGACTTGGCGCGGCGTCGGGTTCAGGATCGGTCTCGGTTTCCAGGCGGTAGATCTTGTACTACGGCGGTTCTCGCAGGTGGTCCTTCGGGTGTCTCTCAGGGCGATGTAGAACTTGGCAGCCCACCGAGAGCTCGGCGGTGAACCCCGACGCTACAGGCAGACCTTGAGGCTCGCGGAGGCTCTGGCGGGCGGCGGTCGCTCGGCAGGCGCAGGAGGAGGCCGACGACGGGCGGACACAGAGGCGAGGCTGGCGGTTGGCGGCGCGGCAGAGGCCGGGCCGGCGAGGTGCCGCGGGGAGCTCGCGGCCGGCGGCAGCGACTGCGAAAGAGGGCAGAGCCGGGGAGAGGCGGCGCGGGCCGGCGAGGGGGACGCTGCGGCGGCGGCGAGGAAGAGGGCTCGGGGTCGCCGGCGAGGAGGCGGGGCGAGCGGGGCCGGAGGAGGCCGAGGCCGGAGCGCGCCGGGCCGGCGAGGTTGAGGCGGAGGGGCCGACGGCGGGCTTGCCGCGGGCGATGCAGAGGAGGAGGGGCGGCCGGAGGTTGACGGGGAGGGCCTCGCGGAGAGCTTGGAGCGGAGGGGGAGACGCGGGGCAGAGGGGGTGGGGCTCGTCGGCTCGCCGGAGCGGGGAGGAGCGGCGAGGTGGAGGCCGCGGTGACGGTGGAGGCGGGTGGTGGCGGGGCGGTGGCGATGGGGGGGCCGAGGCCGAGCGGGGGCGGTGAGGGGGCCGGCCGGAGAGGGCGACGGCGCGGTCGGGGGGCGCCGGGCGCGGCCGGAGCCGAGGAAGAAGGCGGGGCCGGGGATAGTGCGGGAGCATGGGGAAGAGGAGGGAGAAGGGCCAGGCGGGGTCGGGGAGGTCGGTGGGGGAGAGAAGGGAGAGAGCGGGCCTACAGGGTAGGCCAGGTGCGGGTAGGACCCAGGGGCAGAGGGAGAGGGTGAGGGAGTGGCTGTGTGAGAGAGGGAGTGGGGTGAGGATGAGGTGGCAGCCAGGGATAGGTTAGGGGAAGGGAGGTGATGAGGTGGCGACCGGCTATTGGTTGGGGTGATGTGGAGGATTTGGGGTAGACTAGGACTAGGTAGAAAAGGGTTTGGGGTGGACCGTTTATTCTGGGGGTGGTCGTCCGGGTCGAATCGGCCCGTTCGACTGCCCCCATTAAAATAATTTAATATTTTATTTATTTCAAACAGGGCTTTTGCAACCCGATAGTAGACAAAACAAAATAATCCGGAGACCCGGGTTTTGCGTTTGAATAAAGACGGGACGTTTAGAAAACAAATTAGGTTTTTCTGCAAATAGTTTTATGCGAGCAAATGCAAGATGATGACGATGCTCAAATGCAATGTGGCATGATGACATGAGCATGCGGTCATGATGATGCAATGCAAAAAACAACGCGATTTTCTAGTAGTAGAATTGCGGGATGCCACACGCTTCGATGTGATTCTCATCGACCGCCCTCTCGTGCTAGACGATGGAATCCTTCCTGCACTCAACGAAGGCAGCCTTTTCCTCACGTTTGGCAAGCAACTGCCGCCACAACCACAACGAGGCCCCTCACGACCACGTCTCCGCCGAAGCGCACCAGCGCGAGGAACGCCCCGCGCCTCCACCCCCTATCTTGCGGCGGTCGCCGTCCCCTTCCCGCCGCGAGAAGCTCCTTTCCTTCGATTTGGCTCCCCGTGGCCTCAACCTTCGGCATGCGGTGCTTCTCCCCATGGCGGCCCAGCTGATGCCGGCCGAAGCTGCCTCGAGGCGGCCGGGAACAGGGTAGATGGGGATTGTGTGGTGGAGGTGAGAGAGATGACGGAGGAAATAGGGTGGTCAAGTGATAAGGGGAGAGAAGGGGTGATTTAGATGGACGGTTCTCGTCGCGCCGCACACGGAGCGAGTCGTACGGGCGCCTCTTCTTAGAATTTTCTAAAAAAGAAATGATCCGATGCGTCGACCACGAAGTATACAAAAGATCCGTGTGTACGGACTGGGCGCGCATAGTATATCCGTGGTTGCCCGAACCTCAAGAACAGTGAAATTTCGCCGTCCTTGTGGACTGGATGATGTATACGCACGGGGACGTGTAGGCACGCTGTACGCCGTCTGAAATTCCAAGGTCGCCATACAGACACATCAGCTACTACGATTCAGGGAATTAACCGACCGTTCTCTGTCCAGCTGTCCGGCCAACCTTGTGTCATCGCGAGAGCGATCGATGTCATCTCGTCGTCCAGCTTACCCATATGCTTCGCAGAATCGCAGTGCAGTCAAAGTCCGGCCGGGAGCTGCATATGGGATAGATATACAAGAGCATCTCCACTCGTCTACTCACGAGGTTGATCCGGACGCCGAATTTTGGTCCGGACGCAAAAATTGGCCCAGTCGTGTACCCAAGGACCTGTTTTCGTTCGTATTTCAGCGTGATTTGGTCCGGCCTACCCAGGCCGAACCCAGGATCCTAGGTACGCCCTGGAAAAGCCGGACAAAGCGAATTCGGCGAGTGGAACCGCCTAGTCAGCATATATTTGTCCTTATTCGTACAAAGTTCGCCTATATTCGTCCAAAGTTTACCCATATAGAACATATTCATCCATATAGATCATATTCGCCCAAAGTTCGCCCAAAATTCGGGCATATTCGCCCAAAGTTCGGGCCTATCGCCCAAAGTTCGTCTGTATCGCCCATATTCATCTAAATTTCGCCCAAAGTTGTCCATATAGACCAGATTCGTCCAAATTTCACCCAAAATTTGGGCATATTCTCCCAAAGTTGGTCCGTATCGACCATATTCGCCCAAATTTCGCCCATGTAGACCAGATTCGCCCAAAGTTCGCCCAAAATTCGGGCATATTTGCTCAAAGTTCGTCTGTATCGACCATATTCGCCCAAAGTTCGCCCATAGTTCGTCCCTATCGCCCATATTCGCCCAAAGTTCGACCATATTCGCCAAAACCTCTTATATTCGCCCAAAGTTTGCCGAAATTTATTAAATTTTAGCCAAACGTGGGAACTCGCCTGGACACGCGAGTAGGAAACTAGACATACCCAGGCCAAAATCAAGTTCCCGTCCGGGCAAAAAAATCTGAATTTTGGCCTGAGTTCGCCCAACGAGTGGAGATACTCTAACTCGTCGTTGTTTTCTCGTCGCAAAACAGGGAATAGGGATATTTATCATCTGGACAAACCACTTCACTGTATCAGGAATGAAACCTGTACCAGGCCCCGACGACTGACGAGGGGAAGCTCTTGCTCAGACAAGATCGCATGCATGGCCGCCGGAGAGGAAGAAGAGGTACTAGAGCGATTTGGAGCTAAGGAAAGGGAAATCAGGCTGTGTGTAAGGGCATCTCTCCACCGGGGAGACGCAAACGGTCCGCGCGTGTTCGTATGGGTGCATGCGGACTGCGCGGCGTCTAGCGGTACGACCTATCCAAATTATTTCGAGCGGACTGATCCATCCATGACTCAGATCTAAGTGACGGATGGCTCTGCCCGAATAGACGCGGAAACAGGCTGGCCTAGATACAGAGCACATGAGGCTTTTTTTCTTGGGCTGGCCTGTCCGTTTTCGTCCGTTTAGATCGCGCTGCTATGCGCGATTGACCAGACAGGCCGAACCACGGACCCAAATCGTCTGTGACACGATTCAAACGGACAGAATTGGACGTCCGTTTACGTCTCCCCGATGGAGATGCCCTAAGGCCCAGCGGATTCTGATTAGGCTACGACCTTTTTTGTTTTCTGGTGGTTTTTAGACACATTTCCACCTTAATCAGAACAATGCATATCATTGTACTTTAGTTATTGTTTTTCTCCTTCTTAATGAAAAGACAGAGCTTTTGCCGGATGCTCCTAAAAGAAGTTTCAAAAAATTTCACCTCATAAAAAGATTTTAAAAATATCTGAGAACACATTCTGGACATGGTAAATACATGTTGTTTTCTGCACTCGGTCGGTTAATTTTGGACTCGGAAGGAATACCTCTCTTTAGAAGAAGAGGAGACACGTAGCTTTGACCTTTCAGAGTGAAGAACACCAACAGTTGGAGGAGGCTCTGTATTACTCCCTCCGTCCAGAAATATAAGACATTTTAGATTTGTGAAATGAATTTATCTAGACCCTTTTTAATGTATAGGTTCACTCCGAACCTCTACGAACCTATACACTAAAAAACGTCTTGATACATTCGATTCACAAAACTAAAACATGTTATATTTCTGAACGGAAGGAGTACGTGTCATCAGGATATCTACAATAATAAGGACCCTCGACTTCGGTTGTTTATGGTTGAGTTCGGTGAGGAGCGAACGAACTGGACAGCAAAAAACTTCCGGCCGACGGTCTTGCCGGGTACTTAAAAATTGAGGTATATACATCTTTAGTTTCACAACTTGCATCATAGGAGTGTTTTAGTCTCACATCTTGCAAAATGAGCAAAATTAGTCTCACAACTTGCAACGCGGGAGTATTTTAGTCCAATTCATTTGAATTTTTGAATTTTTGACCAATTTTATCAACTCGTAGGCGGAAACTAATTTTGAAACCGAAATGTGCCATCATATTTTTTGCAAAATAAACCCTATGTATTTCTCTCCAGTTGAGACCTTGATACAGCCCCATCTGATCAAATTAAATAATAAAATAGCAGGTTATATTGACAACAATCGAACTCAGGGCCTGAGTCTTGATTTAGTATATTTTTGCCAATACAACGCACATACACATTTGACATTAGAAGAACGCTTTTTAGATTAATTTTAGTCTGACTCTTCTACACGGTCACGTATTGTGCGTCCTAGCCGCTCGTCTTCAAGCACACACAAGTGTTAGGGCATATTCATCGAGTCGACCTAATATGTCTAAGCGCGTTCGAACTCTTTCGCGCGAACGTGCACGACATGCGCGGCGCCCTAGCGGTATGACCTATCTGGCTTGACCTATTCGTGCACCAAATCTAGACAACGATTACGTCGGCTCGAGCGTGAACGGACCGCGTGAATGTCCTGCCAGTCGGTCACTCGGGACCCATATATAAGTGAAACATTAATACTTAAAAATTAGATTAGCCCTGCCAGTTAAAAAACGGCCGTTTAAATAAAATAAAAAGGGAAATGCTACTGCTACTGCCGCTGGAGGAGGACGTCGCTACAGCTACTCGCCGCTGTTGCCGCGACTACCGTTGTCGTTGTTGCCGACCCCATCGATCGCCGGCCTAGCGGACCAGATGGCCCGCTGCTAGAGGTACGCAACATGCTAGCTACTCACACGGACATGAAGCACACAAAAAAATTAAGTATAGTAGCACACACGAGTGAAGTGAAGCTTTATTAATCGAGTGTGTACACCCGAGCTACATGTAAGTCTTTATTTTGGGCATTCAAAAATACATGTTTTAACTTTGCAAAATTTATAGAAACATACAAATTTTTAATCTGAATAATTTGTATTTTAGGCTCCATAGAAAAGTCAAATTAGAGATCCCGGTTTGTAAACAATGCACCATCAAATATGTTAGAATTTTCTTTTTTTAGTGTAGCCCCAATACAAATCAATCCGGGCTAAAACTTTGCACACTAAAATATTATATCATTGTCCACATGTCGTATATTGAAAGATTTTTTGATTCTTTAAATTGTATTTTTAAATATTCAAAATAAAGGGTCCGGGTTTCAAATAAAGACCTCCATACATGACGCACAAGATTATGCTAGGAATGGATGTGACCATTTTTATGTCTGTTTGTGCGGTTTTATTGTATAAAAAGATTCTACCATGTATAATAACAATCAGCATTCAACCGTAGTGGCTTGAGGAGTGGATTATCAATGCAGAGGTCATGCGTTCGACGCACTCCCTTGCTAGAATTTTATTTATTTTGTACTTCTACTGACATAAGGACCCACATGTTGGTCAGAACCAAGGACACGAGTGCCATAGAAAAAAATACACGAGGGTTATTTAAAAAATATGACGCCATAGGTCGACGAATTTGGTCAAAATATGTTAAACTCAATTAAATTTGATCAAATTGGACTAAAAATGCTCCTAGAATGCAAGTTGTGGGACTAGTGTTGTTCATTTTGCAAGATGTGGGACTAAAACACTCCCATGATACAAGTTGTGGGACTAAAAGTATATATACGTCTTAAAAATTCCATCTTGTGCTCCGTGGAGGCGGCTAGCCTGCAGCCTGCTGCTGGGATGGCGAACGCATTGGCCAGCGAGTTTATTCCACCAAGACGGAATATCCGTCATAATCCCAACATAAGAGCTGATCTCAAGTCCGAACTACTACATTTGTTTTGGTTCATAAGTCCTGCGACGAATACTTAGATCGTTAATTTACTCAATAAAATATAAATTATATAGCACAAAAATTATACCATTAGAATGATATAATTTTTATGCTAATATTTTAGTAATCAAATTGATAACCTACGTATAGAGGCATGACTTGTAAACCGAAACGGAGAGAGTACCGTATATGTTGTTGGGTGAATGAAATTTCACAGACTCTCTAGACGAGTGGGGATCGGCGCTCGATCCAGGTTAATTGCCATATGAGATCTCTTCTCTCACGGACATGTCCGTCCATCTCGCCCATTACTGAACTGATCAGAACAGGTAGCCATGTATACTAGTCCATGATGTATAAACTAATAACTAATATAGTAATTTAGTTCATCAAAACGCATTCCATTGTAAAAATACGATGTGTATACCCTTGCAGCAATACGAAAGATACATACTCCGTCTGTCCATGAATAAGTTTTTTTAGAACAATCTGCCAAGCTTTATTGATTGATAACAATATTTATAGGCACGGTTACATCATAAGGAGCAGTTAGCTAGAGATGACGACCTACTCTGCAATTAAGAACACGCTTAGCTAATTTGAAGACCTTCTCTCGAACACAAAACTGCAAGTATTAAAGTTCTGAGCTCTGTAATTTATTTCCATAATGATTGCTCCATTTTTTTTGCCCAATGTCCCCTCAGATATATCATGAACCAGTTGCTTGCGGTCAGATGCCACCTGGATCATATCAACGTTCAGGTCAGCAGCTAACGCCATCGCCCCGCGACAAGCAGGCATTTCCAGAATGGCAAGATCGGCAATACCCTCGAAGACCATGGCCGAAGCGCTAGAATATGTGCCATGCTAATCGCGATAAAACGCTACCACGGATCCTCTATTTCCCAATCTAGATACTCCAGCATCGAATAAGTGACCACAAATAAGTGTACCCGTAACTTTTGTATTTTAAGTCAAAAAATAAAATTTGATCAACTTTATAGAAAATAGTTAGAAACATATATGATGTTAAATTGGTACATTATGAAATTATATTTCAAAATGGGTACAATAATACTAATTTATTGTCATAAATATTGCTATATTTCCCAATAAAACTTTTCAAAGACTACAAGGTTTGACTTAAGACAATAGCTACTTATCCATGGACCGAGGGAGTAGACTACTATGCTATGGATTCATGAAGCATAACATAGAGAGTTCACCTAGGGTTTCGAGAGGATGATCCTAAGAAAACATTGTGGGTTCAAAACGATGCACATCGTGGATAAAATCATTTAAATTCTCCTAAGAAAACACAAATGTTTGAGAAAATACGTTTCTAAGGTGAGAGCTCTTAATATAATGAAGTTGTTAATGATAAAGAGGCAAGTTACAAACTAAAAAGTAGCCCAATCATGGCATAAGATTGAGAACATAAAAATCTCACAGTTACAACATTGTTTCTCTCTAGCAGTGACACGGAAAATCTAAGGCGAAATTGTTTTTATTTTATTTTATTTTGTAAAAACATCGTGTCATAATCTCTTAAGTACAACGAATAGCAACAACCTGAACAATTTTCTGTATAAAGGATTATATAAAAAATACATTACAATCTCATATATAGTGGAAGCATTAATTCAAAAAACTAAAACTACACAAAATTGATCATAACATGAGGATGGCAGTTCCAGATAAAAAATGTACAACCAAACTTAATATTTTATGTTTTGTTGCATGTAAGTTTTTTTTGCTATGAACATATTGTTTTGTAGGACTCTAGATATAAGACATACTTAGTGAGTTCTCTAGAGTTTTGACGCTCCTACATATATATCCAAGCAATCAAGAGGAAGAACTACCGAGTATAAGAACCACAGGGATGGTCACACGTGAAATGCCATATATATATGGTTCAAACATAGGTATCTACAAGAATTGTCATGTCATTGGAATGAAACACATTGGTAGGTACCTATAAAGGTGCGAAGAGAACACATATGCTTCCAAATGAAAAAAAATACAAATCTTAGAAATAAGAAAGAAATTACACATGTACATGTTTGTATTCTTCCGCATGTATTGAAAATATACAAGTGAACTTATGGTTTGTGTGAAAAAACATAATCACAAAATTGTTTTACAACTCTTAAGTTTGTTTGTTTTGCTAAAAAAGAATACATGTTCCACATACAAAATAAATGTGAAAACAAGCACACCATCACATGTATTTTTTATTAATTTTGCAATTTAACTATTGACCACAAATCATCGTGCAAGATAACCTAATAGAACTACAAGATTATTAATATATATCACCCTCAATGCCTTCATACTATGTGATAAATTCTATGATGTCATTAATTATTGTAGAAAGGTTTAAGATAAAATCAAATCAAATTCACTCAAAATAAAATGGAAACTACCTACTTGTGGCTGTTGTAAAGATCAATGGAACATATCAAACTTGAGGTTAAACTTAATTTGACATGAGTTTTTATTTTGATCTTATCATACTCAACAACGTCACGTTTACTCATCAGCAACATCATGAAGGTGGTTTCTGTGCACTTACTCTACAAGCTCAAGCCATAACTGATGGTCACCGAAGCTACGTTGTAGCGTGTCCTGTACATGGCGGACATCATAGCGACTACCTAGAGTACTCCATTAGCATATCCTTTGAAACCACAACTCCATAGCTGACGGGTTCTTCGCCAAAGCCAACATAGGCATGCACTTCAATGAGGCACAAGCACATTTGGATGCATAGGGAGAGCTTTGTGCGGCTAAACTGCATGTACCGTGGTGTCCCACATGAATATGATTGACACATTGGTGACAAATGTTTTTTTCAAGGTCGAGAACACCAGAGCGCGTGTTTCTTGATTCGCTGCATTGTCATAGAGATTTGAGTTGTAGACAGTCAACTCGTAATTAGTGTCTGCATTTGGCCTAATAAGGCATGTCAATGTGCAGATTGAAGTTCCCGGAATGTGTGCCTCAACCGTCCCGCTAGGAATGGTCACTTCCCGTGAGCCAAGCATGCTCGAGCGCAAGTTGGATGCACCGTGGTCGAGCTCTAGCGTCAAAAAAGATCACACGCACACTGCACAATAATGGGTTTCTGTACATGATCGTAGATAGTGTGCTGCAAATTCATATGTCTTGTATTTTATGGTCAATTTCATTTCAAGGAGAAAAGACCGGGATAAATCCTTTTTGCTATAATTTGTGCCTACAAGCACTTCAAATTATCGACAATGATTGTTGATAGAACATGTGAATATGTAAGTTATAGTGCTTCTATTTTCTTGACAACATGTTCAAAAAGTCCCTGAGAGATCAGAGGGAGGGGGGTCTAGAGTAGCGCACGACTAGTTATCTAGTCACATTGAAGTGCAAGATGTTATAGAAAAAGCAAAAAAAATCTAATCATACAAATAAATACATGTTGATCATAAAAATAATGTCAGAGCTATACAAATATTGATCATCATGGATGAGTAGAGGAGAATTCCTAGGGCCAAACTTGGACCGCCGACCCCTCCCCGAGATTCGTTCATTATTCTTTACTAGTTGACTTGTGTGTTTTTTTAAATGGAAGTTATACCACTAGCCTCTACATCAGTATGATGCCCACACCATTTTTTATTTATTATATATACAACATAACCTTACAAAGAATATGTTGGAGATATGCCCTAGAGGCAATAATAAATATAGTTATTATTATATCTTTGTGTTTATGATAAATGTTTACATTCATGCTATAATAGTATTAACAGGGAAACATTAATACTTGTGTGATTTGTAAACTTAATTTGAAGTCCCTAGTATAGCCTCTATACCTCACTAGCTTGTTGGTTGATAAATGATTGTGGTTTCCCTATCATGAACATTGAGAAGTTATCAACAACAAGATCATATCGTTAGGAGAATGATATGGTGGACATACTCCTATAGATAAGCGTAGCATAAAGATCAAGTCATTTCAATAGTTCAATTGCTATATGCTTTCTGATACATAGTAACCTAATTCCTTCGACCATGAGATCATGCATATCACCTTTACCGGATGGATGCTTTGATGACATCAAACACCACACCGTAACTGGGTGGCTATAAAGGTGGCATTGAGTGTTCGGAAAGTATTGGTTGAGACACATAGATCAAGAGTGGGATTTGTCCATCCATATGACGGATAGATATTCTCTGGGCCCTCTCGGTGAAATGTCATCCAATTAGCTTGCAAGCATGTGACTGGCTCACAAGGGATCACATATCACGGGAACGAGAAAAGAGTACTTATCAGTAACGAGGTTGAACTAGGTATGCAGAGATACCGACGATCATAACCTCGGATAAGTAACATATCGTGAGACAAAGGGAAATTGGTATCGTATGTAAGTGGTTCATTCGATCGCAAAGTAATCGTAGAAATATGTGGGAGCCATATGAATTTCCATATTCCTCTATTGGTTATTGTTCGGAGAAGTGTTTCGATCATGTCCGCATAATTCACGAACCGTAGGGAGACACACTTAAGGATTCGACGTTGTTTTGAGTAGTTATGGTATTATGAGAAAGAGACCGAATGTTGTTCGGAGTCTCGGATGGGATCCGGGATTTCACGAGGTGATCCGGAATGGTCCGGAGAATAAGATTCATATAAGGAAAGTCCCGTTTCGGAGTTCGGGAATGATTCCGGTGTTTTCATCGGGAATGTTCTAGAAGGTTCCGGATTGTCCGGCACTCCAGGGGGGAGGGTACATGAGTGTGTCATTGAATGATTGCATCATGTACTAAGTGTTCTTGCTGTTCCAAAAACATGAAAGTCAAATTGCCAGTTTGAAAGTCAAACGGCTAAAACAGGAAACTGTGGGAAACAGAAAACTGTGGGAAACAAGCAAGAGGAGTTGGAACCAACTTGGAGGAGGAGTCCAACTCCTCCAGGCCGGCGCCCAGCCCTAGGCCAAGTTGGGGAGGGACTCCCTCCCTCCCCTGGCGCGCCAAGGCCCCTCCACCCATAAAAGAAGGGGCAGGGCTCCTCCTTGAGACACACAAGTTTCCACCTCTAATCTCGGGTTTAGAGCCGTTTGGTTTAGAGCTTCTAATTGCTTTAGCCTGCGGTTTAGAGCCTTCTAATTGGTGTGTCTAATCTCTAGACCACTAATAGCCCTCTCTCATAATCCACCATACTCGCTCCGGCTTAAGGCGAAGCCCTGCGGGATCTTCCCTCTACTTCCGGTACCACGCCGTTGTGCTGCCGGAATCGCGAGGAGAGTGCTACAACCTCCGCTGCCTGCTGGAACAAGGGAGAGGAAGGTCTTCGTCGAGTACCGAACGTGTGACCGACTGCGGGAGCGCTGCCGGAACGCAGCGCCGGAAGGATCGTCTACACGATCTTGAGATCGGGAAGAGTACGACTACATCACCCACGAGAATCCGCTCTCGTTAAACGCTTTGGAATCTTCGAGGGTAAGTTATTCCATCGACTCGTTGCTACAATCTAGTAGATAGATCTTGGCTTGTTTGTTTGTATGCGATAGAAATTTTTTGTTTTCCATGCTACGAACCCCTACAGTGGTATCAGAGCCGTGTCTATATGTAGATCTGTTGCACGAGTAGAACACAATGGTCATTGTGGGCGTTGATGCTTTTATTGTCGATTACTTCTTGTGTACTTTGCATCTTGCGGTATGTTGGGATGAAGCGGCCCGGGCTAACCTTACATGACATCGTTCATGAGACTTGCTCCACGCTTGACATGCAACTTGTATTGCGTAAGTGGCTTTGCGGGTGCCTGTTTCTCCTAGCATAGTTAAGATCCAATTTACAATGGGTGATCAACAATGCTAGTATCAATGTTGTGGTTCTTGTTCATAAGTTAGAACGACACTTATTGAAAGCCCCAAACCACGTAAAATATGCAAAGAAAGTAGAGGCGTCTAACTTTGTTTTGCAGGGGTGTGCAGTGATGTGATATGGCCATGATTGTGATTATATTTGATGTATGCAATGTTCCTTATTGTAAGTTGGCAACCGGCAGGAGCCATATGGTTGTCTTTAATTTATGTTAAGACCCACGTGTCTATTCAAAGTAGTTGTAATAGTTGAAGCCGGTGGACGACAACCATGGAGAAGCGTCATTGACCTTGATGCAATGCCGATGATGATGGAGATCATGTTCGTGCTTGAAGATGGAGATCGGAAGCACAAAGAAGAAAGGCCATATCATATCACATATATATTGAATTGCATGTGATGTTAATCCTTTATGCATCTTGTATTGCTTAGTAGACGACGGTAGCATTATAAGATGATCCCTCATGCACATCAATTTTAAATCATAAAGTGTTCACCCTTAGTTAGCACCGTTGCTAAAGCTTGTTGTTTCGAAGCACCACGTGATGATCGGGTGTGTTAGATTCTGCAAGTGTATACAACGTGAGCAAGCCAGATTTGCTCATGCAGAAACTAAGGTTGGATCTTGACGAGCCTAGCATGTACAGACATGGTCTCGGAACACGGATCACCGAAAGGTAAAGCATGAATCATATAGTAGATATGATGAACATGTCGATTGTTCGCCATTGAAACTATGTCAACTCTCGTGATGATCGGTGTTGATATGGTGGATTTGGTTCATGTGATCACTAAAACAATGTGAGGGATATTGTTTTGAGTGGGAGTTCACCTAGTTTAATTTCATTATTAATTTGAACTCAATTTGTCATAAACTTAGTCTAAACTATTGCAAATATGTTGTAGATCAATGGCATCCCCTACCATCAATTTTAATGCGTTCCTAGAGAAAGAAAAGTTGAAAAACAATGGAAGCAACTTCGCGGATTGGTTCCGCAATTTGAGGATTGTCCTCACAGCTGGTAATTTGACCTATGTGCTGGATGCACCGCTGGGTGACCCACCTGCAGATGATGCTCCCGATGAAGTAAAGAATGTTTACCTCGCTCGGAAGAATCAGTACTCCATAGTTCAGTGTGCTATCTTGTATGGTTTGGAATCGGAGCTTCAGAAAAGGTTTGAGGATTCAGACCCATATGATATTGTCGAGGATCTCAAATTTATTTTTGAGACTCATGCGGCAATTGAAAGTTATGAAGCTTCTGAAAAGTTCTTTAACTGCAAGATGGAAGAGGGCAGCTCCGTCAGTGAGCATGTGCTTAAGATGTCTGGGCACGCAAACAAACTTCAAAGCTTGGGTATTGTGATTCCTAATGCTTTGGGGATTTACCGTGTCCTCCAATCACTACCACCAAGTTACAAGAACTTTGTGATGAACTACAACATGCAGAACATGAACAAAACGTTGCCAGAACTCTTTGCCATGTTGAAATCTGCAGAAGTGGAGATTAAGAAAGAGCACCAAGTGTTGTTGGTCAATAAGACCACCAAATTCAAGAAAGGCAAGTCTAAGCAAAAGGGACACTTCAAGAAGGGTGGTAAGAAAGTTACCACGCCGGCGAAGAAGACCAAGGCTGGACCTAAGCCTGATACTGAGTGTTTTTACTGCAAGGGAGAAGGTCACTGGAAGCGGAATTGCCCAAAGTACTTGGCGGATTTGAAGAACGGCAACATCAAGAAGAAAGGTATATCTGATATACATGTTATTGATGTGTATCTCACTAGTACTCATAGTAGTGCCTGGGTATTTGATACTGGTTCGGTTGCTCATATTTGTAACTCGAAACAGGTGCTGCAGAATAAATGGAAGCTAGCGAAGAACGAGGTGACGATGCGCGTGGGAAACAGATCAAAGGTTGATGTGATCGCGGTCGGCACGCTACCCCTTCATCTACCATCGGGATTAGTTTTATACTTAAATAATTGTTATTTAGTGCCTGTGTTGAGCATGAACATTATATCAGGATCTTGTTTATTGCGAGACGGTTACTTGTTTAAATCAGAGAATAATGGTTGTTCGATTTATATGAGTAATATGTTTTATGCACATGCACCTTTGATAGATGGTCTATTCTTATTGAATCTCGATAGTGTAAATACACATATCAACAACATTGAGGCTAAACGTTTGAAATCAAGCGATAATTCGACCTATATGTGGCACTGTCGTTTTGGTCACATTGGAGTGAAGCGTATGAAGAAACTCCATTCCGATGGACTTCTTGAATCACTTGATTTTGAATCACTTGAAAGATGCGAAGCATGTCTGATGGGAAAAATGACTAAGACTCCATTTTCTGGTATGATGGAGCGAGCTACGGACTTATTGGAAATTATACATACCGATGTGTGTGGTCCAATGAGTGTAGAATCGCGCGGTGGTTATCGTCATGTTCTTACCTTCACGGATGATTTGAGTAGATATGGGTATATCTATTTCATGAAACATAAGTCCGAAACTTTTGAGAAGTTTAAGGAGTTTCAAAGTGAGGTAGAGAATCAACGTAACAAGAAGATTAAGTTTCTACGTTCTGATCGTGGAGGTGAATATCTAAGTTACGAGTTTGGCGAGCATTTAAAGAAGTGCGGAATACTTTCACAATTGACACCGCCGGGAACACCACAGCGTAATGGTGTGTCCGAACGTTGTAATCGAACTCTCTTAGATATGGTTCGTTCTATGATGTCACTTACAGATTTACTGCTATCATTTTGGGGTTATGCATTAGAAACAGCCGCATTCACTTTAAATAGGGCACCATCTAAATCCGTTGAAACGACACCGTATGAATTATGGTTTGGGAAGAAACCTAAATTGTCGTTCCTTAAAGTTTGGGGATGCGAAGCCTATGTAAAGAAGTTACAGCCGGACAAGCTTGAACCCAAAGCGGAAAAATGCGTCTTCATAGGATACCCGAAGGAAACTATTGGGTATACCTTCTATCATAGATCCGAAGGCAAAATCTTCGTTGCCAAGAATGGATCCTTTTTAGAGAAGGAATTTCTCTCGAAAGAAGTGACTGGAAGGAAAGTAGAACTCGACGAGGTTGTCGAACCTTCTCTCGAAATTGCGAGTAGCGCAGCACCGGAAGAAGTTCCTGTGGTGCCTGCACCAATTAGAGAGGGAGCTAATGATGGTGATCATGAAACTTCGGTCGAAGTTGCTACAGAGCCTCGGAGATCAACGAGAAATCGTACCACTCCAGATTGGTATGATCCCGTTATGAGTGTCATGTTGGTGGACAACACCGATGACCCCAAGACATATGAGGAAGCGATGATGAGCCCAGATTCCAATAAATGGCAAGAAGCCATGAAATCCGAGATTGGATCCATGTACGAAAACCAAGTATGGATTTTGGTGGACTTACCGGATGGCCGAAAGGCTATCGAGAACAAATGGATTTTCAAGAAGAAAACAGATGCTGATGGTAATGTTACTGTCTATAAAGCTCGACTTGTCGCAAAAGGGTTTCGACAAATTCAAGGAGTTGACTACGATGAGACTTTCTCACCAGTAGCGAAGCTAAAGTCTGTGAGGATTATGTTAGCAATCGCTGCATATTATGATTATGAGATATGGCAGATGGATGTCAAAACAGCATTCCTCAATGGAGATATTGATGAAGAGTTGTATATGATGCAACCCAAAGGTTTTGTCGATCCTAAAGATGCTAACAAGGTATGCAAACTTCAACGGTCCATCTATGGATTGAAGCAAGCATCCCGAAGTTGGAATCAACGTTTTGATAAGGTAATCAAAAGTTTTGGTTTTATACAAACTTATGGAGAAGCTTGTATTTACAAGAAAGTGAGTGGGAGCTCTGTAGCATTCTTAATACTATATGTGGATGACATATTGTTGATTGGGAATGATGTAGACCTTCTTAATAGTGTCAAGGAATATTTGAATAATAGTTTTTCAATGAAGGATCTTGGCGAAGCAGCTTACAGATTAGGCATAAAGATTTATAGAGATAGATCGAAACGCCAAATATCATTGTCACAGAGTACATATTTGGACAAAGTTCTAAAGAGGTTTGGAATGGAAGAAAGCAAGAAAGGGTTCTTGCCCATGTTGCCCAATACGACCTTGAGTAAAACTCAAAGTCCGACGTCGGCAGAAGATAGAGAAAGGATGAGTAAGACTCCCTATGCATCAGCCATAGGATCTCTAATGTATGCCATGCTATGTACTAGACCCGACATCGCATATGCTGTTAGTCTAACTAGCAGATATCAAAGTGATCCAGGAGTGGATCATTGGACAGCGGTCAAAAACATCCTTAAGTACTTGAGAAGAACTAAGGATATGGTTCTTTCTTATGGAGGTGATGAATAACTCGTTGTTAATGGTTACACCGATGCTAGTTGGAACACCGATCCGGATGATTCTAAATCACAATCTGGATACGTATTTATTTTGAATGGTGCAGCAGTTAGCTGGAGGAGTGCAAAGCAAAGCGTTGTGGCGAGATCTTCAACTGAATCGGAATACATGGCTGCTTCGGAGGCTTCACAAGAAGCGATATGGATGAAAGAGTTCATTACAGAGCTGGGTGTGGTTCCTAGTGCGCTGGACCCAATGTCTATCTACTGTGATAACATGGGCGCCATAGCCAATGCGCAAGAACCAAGGTCACACAAGAAGCTGAAGCATATCAAGCTACGTTTTCACGCTATTCGAGAACATATCCAGGATGGGGATATAAAGATTTGCAAAGTACACACAGATCTGAATGTGGCGGATCCGTTGACTAAACCTCTCCCGAGGGCAAAACATGACCAACACCAAACTGCCATGCGTGTTCGGTATATTACCATGTAATCTAGATTAGATGACTCTAGTGCAAGTGGGAGACTGTTGGAGATATGCCCTAGAGGCAATAATAAATATAGTTATTATTATATCTTTGTGTTTATGATAAATGTTTACATTCATGCTATAATAGTATTAACAGGGAAACATTAATACTTGTGTGATTTGTAAACTTAATTTGAAGTCCCTAGTATAGCCTCTATACCTCACTAGCTTGTTGGTTGATAAATGATTGTGGTTTCCCTATCATGAACATTGAGATGTTATCAACAACAAGATCATATCGTTAGGAGAATGATATGGTGGACATACTCCTATAGATAAGCGTAGCATAAAGATCAAGTCATTTCAATAGTTCAATTGCTATATGCTTTCTGATACATAGTAACCTAATTCCTTCGACCATGAGATCATGCATATCACCTTTACCGGATGGATGCTTTGATGACATCAAACACCACACCATAACTGGGTGGCTATAAAGGTGGCATTGAGTGTTCGGAAAGTATTGGTTGAGACACATGGATCAAGAGTGGGATTTGTCCATCCATATGACGGATAGATATTCTCTGGGCCCTCTCGGTGAAATGTCATCCAATTAGCTTGCAAGCATGTGACTGGCTCACAAGGGATCACATATCACGGGAACGAGAAAAGAGTACTTATCAGTAACGAGGTTGAACTAGGTATGCAGAGATACCGACGATCATAACCTCGGATAAGTAACATATCGTGAGACAAAGGGAAATTGGTATCGTATGTAAGTGGTTCATTCGATCGCAAAGTAATCGTAGAAATATGTGGGAGCCATATGAATTTCCAGATTCCTCTATTGGTTATTGTTCGGAGAAGTGTCTCGATCATGTCCGCATAATTCACGAACCGTAGGGAGACACACTTAAGGATTCGACGTTGTTTTGAGTAGTTATGGTATTATGAGAAAGAGACCGAATGTTGTTCGGAGTCTCAGATGGGATCCAGGATATCACGAGGTGATCCGGAATGGTCCGGAGAATAAGATTCATATAAGGAAAGTCCCGTTTCGGAGTTCGGGAATGATTCTGGTGTTTTCATCGGGAATGTTCTAGAAGGTTCCGGATTGTCCGGCACTCCGGGGGGGGGGAGGGTACATGAGTGTGTCATTGAATGATTGCATCATGTACTAAGTGTTCTTGCTGTTCCAAAAACATGAAAGTCAAATTGCCAGTTTGAAAGTCAAACGGCTAAAACAGGAAACTGTGGGAAACAAGCAAGAGGAGTTGGAACCAACTTGGAGGAGGAGTCCAACTCCTCCAGGCCGGCGCCCAGCCCTAGGCCGAGTTGGGGAGGGACTCCCTCCCTCCCCTGGCGCGCCAAGGCCCCTCCACCCATAAAAGGAGAGGCAGGGCTCCTCCTTGAGACACACAAGTTTCCACCTCTAATCTCAGGTTTAGAGCCGTTTGGTTTAGAGCTTCTAATTGCTTTAGCCTGCGGTTTAGAGCCTTCTAATTGGTGTGTCTAATCTCTAGACCACTAATAGCCCTCTCTCATAATCCACCATACTCGCTCCGGCTTAAGGCGAAGCCCTGCGGGATCTTCCCTCTACTTCCGGTACCACGCCGTTGTGCTGCCGGAATCGCGAGGAGAGTGCTACAACCTCCGCTGCCTGCTGGAACAAGGGAGAGGAAGGTCTTCGTCGAGTACCGAACGTGTGACCGACTGCGGGAGCGCTGCCGGAACGCAGCGCCGGAAGGATCGTCTACACGATCTTGAGATCGGGAAGAGTACGACTACATCACCCACGAGAATCCGCTCTCGTTAAACGCTTTGGAATCTTCGAGGGTAAGTTATTCCATCGACTCGTTGCTACAATCTAGTAGATAGATCTTGGCTTGTTTGTTTGTATGCGATAATTTTTTTTTGTTTTCCATGCTACGAACCCCTACAGAATATACTGTATGCGAGAAATTTGACGTTCTATAAACTTGCACATAATTTGAAGTTCAAACTCATGTTCATTTGGAAGAAAAGAGAAATCTAATTATGCATGAATAGCGGTGTTTTACTTGGTGTATTTGGCAAACATAATCTAACTAATTTAATACGATTTAGTCAGATTGCGTTTGTCAAATTTCTTACCGCCTTGCGCTATGTGGTAAATATATATTTGGTTATATGAACTTTGTACTTGACACGGTTCGAGAAAATAGCCTTTTTCGGTCAATTATGTTTCTATAAACAAATTAGAAACAATTTTCCATACTTACCTCCGTTACAACAAAAAATACTAGGCGTATATTTCTACAAGAGTCAAAGCATATTAAGTTCGACCGAAGATATACGCAAGGATATCAAAATTCACTGCCGTTAATCAATACAATTTGTAAGTAGGTCTTATCATGGATCTGTTCGATATGGATTTGAATTTGTATTTTTTTTTGTTTTTAGGATTTGAATTTGTATATGTATGTTCCTATGTTTGCTTCTAAACTTAGTTAATTGAACTTGGAAGAAGTTGAATTTTCACCGAGTTAATATGCAATCGTTTTTATGGAATGGAGGTACTACTATTATTTAGTTGATTTTCTCGTACGTGTCAACTGTTTGTCGAACGAACTGTATAGTGGCCTCGGGTTGGATGACGGGACGGCTGAATGATGTAAGGGCTTTCCATCCGCATCCACGTCGTGACGCGACGCGCAAGTTTGTCACGCCAAATCCATGGCCGCATCACGTGAAACACCTCACACCAGCCAGCCGTGCCCAGTCCAGCCACCCCACCCCCAAGACCCGCCTCGCTGGCGCCGCACGTGCCGCGCGCGCCTCGCTGGCCGCGTAACGGCCGCACCGTCTCTCCCCCACGTTTCCTCCCTCCGACGTGGCCCCCTGCGACCCCGGTCAGTCAAGTCGGGGCCCGCGTTCCAGTACCTTCCTCCCTGGATCCCGTGCCGTGCCGTGCCGTGCCTTGCCTTTGCCTTGGTTCCCAAGGAAAGAGAGCGACCACTTCCCGCGAGCGGCCCCCACCGCCTTATCTCGCATTAACCATTGGCCCCAACCCAACCGCCTTTAATTCCCTCTCCTCCTCCTCCTCCTCTGTATATATAAATTCCCACCCCCGGCTCTCTTCCCCCAACCCAAAATTTCCCTTCCTGACTTCAGACTTCAGAGCCAGAGAAAGCCCAGAGGCAATCCTAGTACTACTTCTACTCCGCCGTCGCCGGAATCGATGCGTGCTACGCCCGTCGCCTGAAGCAGCAGGAGGGGGTCCCGAAGAAGAGATCTCCCCATCATCCATGGGAGAGCTGGCCTCGACCTCGCCGCCTCCGCCCCCGTCGGCCATGGCGAGCGCGGTGCTGCAGGTGGTCTTCGTCGACGGCGAGCGGACTGTGGACCTGGGCACCGTTACCGTGCAGCCCTCCCTGGGCGTCCGCAAGCTCCAGGTGGTGGTGGCGGACCGCGTGGGCGTGGCGCCGCACCAGATCTCGGCGTCGCTGGCGCGTCCGCGCCGCCCGCGCCGCGTGCCGCTCGACGAGGGCACCGACCTCGCCGCCGCCGTCGCGCGTGAGGGGCCCGGGTGCTACGTGCTCGCAGCGCTCCGCCGGTCCCGGCGCGACCGCCGCGGGGGCCGCTCCAGGCGCGACCGCAAGGCCGGCCAGGGGCTCTCGCCGTCGCAGCAGCCGCCGCTGCTGGTCCCCTCGGCGGAGATGACGATCCTGAAGCGCCTCCCGTCCACGGATCTGGCGTCCCTGGCGTCGCCGCCGTCCCCGTTCGGCGGGTGGGACTACGAGGCGCAGCTCCGGGAGCTGCAGCGGCAGCGCGAGTGGTACCTGATGAGCACGGCGGACCCGTACCTGCCGGCGCTGCTGCAGGAGGAGCGCGAGGACCCGCTCTGGGCGCCGCGGTCGTCGCCGTGCCCGGACTGCGAGGCCGCGGCCGCGACCATGCGCCAGCCCGCGTTCCACTGGTGCGTGCGCGACGCGGTCACCGTCGGCTTCCGCTCGCCCGTCGGCCCCATCGAGCGGCCCAAGAAGACCCCGTCGCCGTCGCCGTCCCCGCCGCCGCGTCTCCCCAGCCCCGGCCGCCTGCCGGCCTTCGCGCCCGGCCTGATGCCCGTCTGCTACTAGCCGTCACCAATTAATCAGTAGTAGAAGAAGAAACCGTAGTAGAGAGACAGAGGGGGAATCGGAATTGGGGACTTCGCCGCCCGCCCATGGTTGCGTGCGGGGATTGTGCAGAGGAGGAGGACAAGATCAGAAGCAAGGCGGCGACGACGACTCGAGAGCTGGCCTGGCCTGTGTGTGTGTGTGTGGTGTGGCCGGCTGGACACGCTCCGGCTTGCGGGTGTCAGGAAATTTCTCCTTTGCGTCCGTGTTTTCCTGGAGTTGGTTGGTTGTGCTAGTGCTGTGCTGTGTGGCCTGCTGCTGGCTGCTGGCTGCTGGCTGGACGAGTCCGGAGAACGGGGCAACGTCTGTCTCTGGAATCCTCTTTTTTCTTTTTTCTGTTCTTTTCTTTTTGTTTTAGTGAGAGAGAGAGAGAGAGAGAGAGAGAGAGAGAGAGAGAGAGAGTGAGAGGGAGGGATAGCTGCCTGTTTGTTAAATGGATGGGCGATATTAATTGTTCCTGGTATATCGAACTGGTATATGCAGATGAAGAAGTTTACTCTGTGATGAAGAACAAGTGTCTCCTGTCTTCCATTTTTTACTATGTTTGATTGATATTTCTTGCCCTGAATCTCAAAAATCCAAACAAAATATCGTCCCTCCCCTGTTTTGCCCTGCTTCTAGACGTCGATTTCAGACGGCAAGGTAACTAGTAGTAGTAGTACGTGGAACAACCTGGATCGAACTAGCGCGTCTAGAAAGGTGGCCAAAGTCCATTCCATTCGATTGACCAGTCGTTTCTTCCCCCCAATTTTAGAAAGGAAATGGCATAGCGAAGCGCACGCGCGCACGGTTGATGACGACGGATATTCTCCGTGGAATAAACTCGCTGGCCAATGCAGCAGCCGGCAGCCGCGGAAGCACAAGACCCGTTTTATTTATTTAGTGGTGGCCGTGGCTGGACCTCGCGGCGGCTGGCTGTTTTGCCGTCCAAGTTCGTTCGTTCTTCCAACAAACCCAACCAACAACACCCTCCGTTCCAAAATAGATGGATATGCCAAATTTATTAAAAATTAGATGAATCTAAACACTATTTAGCATATAGATTCATCTAAAATTTGAAAAATCTAAGACATCTATTCTAGGACAGAGGGAGTACTATACTACTGTAGGGGCCTCCTGATAAACCGGTGGCACACACCTGTTGCCTGTCGCCTGCTCATCCAACTGTTCCACAGCCCACACACACACACGCAGAGACCCTTTTGGCACACGGAACAGTGGCGTGCCGTGTTCTCCACACGTTGACGGATCCAACTAGTACGTGCGTGCCTCCCTTTCTGAAAAAAAAAATGCTGCTAGACTAGAACAGTCGGTCAGTTGGTCGACACTTGCAAGGTAAGTTTCAGAAAAAGGGGAGGAAGAACTTGCAAGGCGGTATTTCTCTTTGACTATCATCATGGATACCGCACAAACAAAGTCAAGCCTCGGATTCATAAGTCTCATAGGACAGAGTCAACCTTAAGAATCACTCTCCACGTCGCGTTTGATTCCCCCCCTTAGAGCAAGTCCAGACCCCAATAGCCATCCCGATAGGAACTATAGGGAAAAGAGAGTGGAAAACAAGACTCTAGCAGCTCTCCTATACACGTCCCCGACAAATCCGCACCCCCAATCCAGCCCTCCTTCTCCCCTATGTATTGGGGGAGTGGAGGCCTCCCCTATATGTTGGTTCTATGTGGATGAGTGAGTTGTTAGGTAAAAAAAAACTGATAAAGTGGGCTCTTCCCTATTAAAATATATGTGGTTATGATATAGGGGAGATAATTTAGGGTAGCTGCTGGAGGTAAGCAAAATTTAAGGAAAGAATATTTTTAGAGGAAACCCCTACATACACATATAGGAGAGAAAATATTGGGGTGCTGCTGGACTTGCTCTTAGCTCAGAATGATGGATGTACTCCGTACTTCTTGTTGTTCTTTACTCTCTGCTTGTTTGTACTCTTAGGCAACGCCTCGGTCTCGAGCATCGCTTGGTGACTGGTGAGGTCGGCAAAACGTTCCCACTTCTCTCGATCCTGAATTTCTGATACTTACATAAGTGGCCTATTCTCTGTTTAGTGTCGAGATAAAAGCGACGACCATTATACATGTGCTTATCACGGTGCGATTCTGTGAGGGAGACAGTAAAGCTGGACGACATGAAGTGAAACCTATCACTCTCGCACCAGATAATACCAGAAAACTGTCGGTTAGCTGACGTCACCTAATCCCTAGACCTCCGTCTAGAAATATAAGACGTTGTATGGTAACCTCGGCATTTCAGATGGCAGCAACCTACGGCTGTACTTACACGTGCCGGTGTGCGTACACATATAAAATTAGGTGTTTGACCCCTGCTATAACCCAGATCCGTCATAGCTGTCGGAAGCCCTCCCTCGGCCGTCGTTGGCCTTTCCCCGGAGATGTGGCATGTCCCTCCCCTGGTGGTGTGGATCCTCCACATGGTGGTGTGGCCATGGCGGCACTGCCCCACTGGTGGTGCTGGTGGTGGCCCTCAACGACGGTGTGACCTTGTGCCGCCCAGGCGGAGGCGACGGCTTCGGAGGCTGGGCAGCCGCGAGATCCGGATATTTTGACGGTGTCCGGTAAGCTCCTGCTGGACGACGAAATGTGGTATAATATAATTTTGGAGCTTTTAAAATAGCTCCGGTATGATATAAATGGCATCAAACCGCAAGTCCCTTCAACTTGTTAGTTCATTTCTTTAGAAAAAACAAATTTTATTAAATTAGAGTATTGATAAATGGTGTCATATGGGATTAAATGGCGTGCCGGTCACATCCCTTGCTGCTCGGAACCTAAAAAAAAAAACTCTATTATCTGTAGTCCGATGGAATGGAACGAATTGCCGTCGATCGCCTGCCACGGCGAGTCTTTAACGTTCAGGCAACTGCACATCACGTGTGGGTCTTCGAGTCCAGTCATCTGCAGATCACGTCCAGCCTGTACCTCCTCAAGTGCATCGTCGATCAAGCATTCGACGAAAAGGAGCACCTGCCCTGCCCACCCGTCGTCGTCCACCTGCTCCGGCGCCAACCGTCCCGATGCAGACGATACGTTGGCCCTGGCCGATGCCAGGCCGTGCAAGATTCGGCTGAGAAAACGCGGAATTGTCTTTCTTTATTTATTATTTATTGGCCGGAAATTAAGTAACCGGGCAGGGTGGCCTCGCGTAGCTTTTACTGTACAAAGGAAAAAAAAAAAAACCCAGGTCGGACCAGATCTTCAAGGCAAACTCTGCTTCTGCCTGGGCAGGCATGGCGGACACGAAAAGCGCATCGCGCCCTCGCCTTTTACACATGCTGCCGCTCACGTGTTTCAGCTGTGGACTGTGGTGTTCCGTTCTGGATGGATCCGTTTGGAATTTTTAAGATATCTATATCTCCGCGGGACGAACAGCTCTCCCTTCTCTCGAAGTCTCTACACCGCCCCCGTTGAGAGTCGCCACCGGCCGTCCGGATCCGATCCCTCTCGCCACCGGCGTTCGCGCTGGAGGATGTAGAGCTGGATTTGGATGCCGGCCTCCTCTGTACAGCAGTAGTAATAGGAATAGTTCTAGGTTTGGGCGTAGTCCCGTGTGTGCCCATGTGGCGAATGGCGATCTGCCGTCCTGGAGCTTGTTCTCGGCGCCGGCGAGCAGCGCTGAGACGTGGATGGCCTCGCTCCCCTATCGGCGTCCATGGAGGGCGGCGGCGGAGATCGAGTGTAGTCAGAGCTCCTCCCCCAATAAGCCCGCAGTCTGGTGCCGGGGCGATTTCTGCAGGTTTGTTGCCTTTTCCCTCTGTTCTGGCCATCGTGGAGATGGAGGACGCGATGGGAGAGGCGCAGCTCAGTGGCTATCGCCGCGGCAGGGAAGGTCGGCTGCTGCAATTTTTGGAAGCGCATCATCAGCGGCGCTTTGACGGCCTGTTGCCGTCCTGCCGTTGAATCTTATGGCCGAAAGGCGGCCGCTCCAGGCTCTGACGTGCATGGCTCATCTTCGGATCCTTGGCCGGCGTCAGCTCTTCTTCAATCTCCTGGCCGATGTGCCAAAAGGGAGACCCTTAGGCTCCAGCAGCGCGGCGATCTTCGGTGGCCTCGTCCCAAGTGGTTTTGTCCCCGGCGACGAGGTTGCTGGCCGCGACTGGAAGCGAAGACGCGAGCTCGGTGGTGATGGACCCGATGGCTTTTCTGTTTCTTGTTTTAGGGTCCTGTTTGCAAAAAGCGAGGACTTGGTTGTATTTTCTTTTTTTGTGGATGTCCTCTATGTAAAATGTAACACCACGGCTCAAAGTTAATGCAGCATCTGGGTCCTTCGGGACCCTTCCCTGTTCAAAAAAAAATATATATATATCTCCGCGGAAAAGAGCGGGTAATTGCACTTTTCGGTAGTAGTTGGCAGAGAGATTCTCTTCTGTCCCCAGTCGGACGCAGTACGGTTTGGTTTAGTGAATGTACTTGGAGTTTCCTAAATTTTGCCACGATGTATTCGTGAATTGTGTTCGATTTAGTCCAATTCGCTGTTTGCCATCGAATCTCAGCTGGCGCGAACGACACGTGGACTGAAATCTTGCTAGAACACCCTCACACATCTGAGAAAATTGCCAAAAAAAACAACTACAAATGTTGCAAAATACAACATTAGTCACTGTACTTGTTCCGATGGCTTGATTTTCCTGGTACTTGTCAATTGGACTCGATTTAACCCAAACGCATGTTTACTGTCGAATTTAAGCTGATGTGGACGACTGTTCAAGACACTACCTTCAATTCAAGACTGTTCTATTTGAGAGGGAGGGAAAAGGAAGAAGTCTATGGAGAGGGAGGCGACGACGGCGACGATCACTGGACCGGCTGAAAGGGCATTTATTGTCATAATCACTTTTGGTGTTCGTTAACAACAAGTAGATCATTTTACAGTTTGTTATTGTCCACAGGTTGGTATTATCATAGATAAACATCACACACACTCTTGGGAAAAGACCACATACATTTGCCACTATTCTGGAAACTCAAGACCGGAGTCTCCGGTCTGCCAAGACCGGAGTCTCCGGTGTGGTCCGGAGTTTCCGGTTCTGGCTCCGGTGGTGCCTCCCAGGACATGGGTGGGACACTCTGACTAGGGGTCCGGAGGCTGCACCGGAGGTTACTCCGGAGTCTCCGAACTTTGGTCAGTCCGGAGTCTCCGGTGTTGGAAGGCCGGAGTCTCCGGTGTTGCTGGTGAAGAACTGGTCTGGGTCAGTCAGAAGGGAAGTTCGGAGACTGGTCCGGAGTCTCCGGTCTGATTTTTCTACAACGGTCAGAAAACGGTTCGTGGAGGGGGCTGTCTATAAATAGGGACCCTTATCTTCTTCCTCCAGCTGCTCGAGCTGCTCAAGAACACCAACCCCATTAGAGCCATCAAATCCACAAGATCTCTTCATCCAATCATCCAAAGTCATTGATCTTTGGAGAATCGAAGGAGGAGACCTTGATTTACATCTTCACCAAGAGAGATCTTCATTTCCCCCTCATTCACTTGAGGGCCCCCAAGCTCTAGTGTTTCTTTGGAAACCCTAACTTTGATTTGGTTCTTACAAGCTTGTCTTTGATTTGTCTTGACAGCTTGCTTGTATTTGGGAGCCTCCAATTCAGTTGTGGATGTGTGCCCCGAACTTGTTGTAAAGGTGTCGGCTTCCACCTCGAAGGTTGCCGATATAGTGGAAGGTGAATCGAGCCCGTTGGGGTGAGGTTCATCGGAGAACAAGGGAGGCCTCTTGTGGCGTTGGTGGTTTGAAACCACCCCTCTCCAAACGTAGACGTACTTCCCCTCAAAAGGAAGGAACTACGGGAAACAAATCCTTGTGTCTCCGCGTCCACTCCCTTGGTTACTTCTATCCTTTACCGCACTTTACTTACTTGTTCTTGCTTAGTGTTGTGTTAGTTTGTGCTTGTTTGACATATAGGTAAATTCACCATAGTTGCATATTCTAGAGAATTTACCTTTCTTGTCAAACCCTAATTTAAAAAGGAGTAAAATTTGAAGTAGCACCTATTCACCCCCCTCTAGGTGCCCATACAATCCTTTCAATTGGTATCAGAGCTTCGGGCTTCTTCTTCTTCCTCTTGGTCAACGCCTTGACCGAGCATGCATCATCTGGTGACCGCTAAGATCTGCAAACACGCACGTTGTAACATGACCCATCAGATCCGCCATCCAAACTGCATCAACGGATATCAGTGACCCAATAGCCCTAGATCCGAACTTCAGCAAGGGAAATAACTAAGTTTCTACTACATTGGAATGATTATTTAAGTTGTAGCACTTGTTGGTGCGTATTTTGGATGCTAATTCTTCTTAGTTTCAATAACAAATGGTACCGATATCAACCAAGTGCTTGAAATTGATGATTTGACAACATACATGAGCTGTTTTTCAATTACTGTTGTTTGTATGTTCTATTTGTATTGTCTGTCAGCGGTTTTGTTTAACTTCACCTGGAGTGCCTAGGACATAAGTTTGGTATTTTTTTTATTTTTTTTTGGCTTTGGGTCAATGATGTCCATCGGATGAAGAGAAGTGGGTTGATGCCAGATCTGATCTCAGTCCCTTCCAGACTACTGAATTTAGTTAAAAAAGTTCTGTGATCCGCGAGATGGATGGACAGGTCGATTTCAGTTTCAGATGGCAAGGTGTTTGTGGAACAACCTGGATCGAACTACCGAATCTAGAAAGTTGGCTGAAGTGCATTCACCTGTATAAAATTGACCAGTCCTCTCCCCCAATTTTAGAAATGCCATGACGACCGATCCGCTGGATGTTTCCCCTGACCAGTTCCCTCGTCACCAAACCCAACCCGAAACCATTTTAAATCGAGTAGTAGATATTATAGAGACCTTTTTTTTATTAGATATTGTAGGGACCTCCTGGTGACACACAGACACGCACCTTTACAAGTGCGCTGGCACCTGTCGCCTGCCTGCCTCCTCCAATGGATCAAGAGCCCATGCGTACACACACAATTCCGATGGCACACGGAGCATTGGCGTGCCGTGTTTTCCACCCGGCGACGGATCGGACTACGTGCGTGCCTCCCTTTCTGAAAAAAAAATTGCTGCTTGCACAGTCGGCCCATTGGTCGACACTTGCAAGGTAAGTTTCAGTGAAAGGGAATGAAGAACTTGCAAGGCGGTAGTACCGGTATTTCTCTTTCCCGTTTGTTGACTATCATGGATTCATGGCAGCAGTACTACAACAGAAAGTCAAGCCCTGGAATCACGAGAAGTTTAGGACAAGTCAACTTTAGGACCTCCTCTCGTAGGACACACCACGTGTTTTAGCTTTTCAGGCAAGACGAAGATATATGTTTGGGGCAATGGACACACAGGCATTCCCTACACTGCTGGTGAGACGTTGTTGGATGGAACCGATCAAACACGGATCGCATTTCCCCTTATTAGCTCCGATGCCCGGTCTCCGAGCATGCGTCGTCCGGTGTGTGTGACGACATAAAACAATCATTTTTCTGTTTAAATTTTTAAAAGCCATCTATATACGTTTGAATCGTAAAAAAATATTGTATCACTTTCTTTAAAATGAAATTGACCGTGAACTGACAGGCACGGCGTTCTGTGGGCGGTGGAGAATGGCGGACGACGCCTTTGCAGAGCTGTGGCTGGGTGGTTCCCGCCGGCAATGGGCGAACCGGAGTTGGTCAGAAAGCGGTAGCGACCACTGCGTGGGTCAACGAGATAAGAGAGGAAAAATGATTTTTTTTTTTATTTTTCTAATTGCCTCACCCGGGGATCCACGTTTTGGTGCCATGTCATTCTGATGAGCGGGTCCTATTGTCAGTTTTCGTATCAATTCTCGCATGAGACAAGATGAGTAGAAAACTGTCAGTCAATTCTCCAAAATGTAGCTGATGTCACGTGCTTATGATAACCTTGGCATTTCAAAGGGCAGCGACCTACGGTACGGGCGTACATCATGCTTATACGCGCTGGTGTGCATACACGATATCTTTTTTTTTTCAAACGAGGCCGAAAGCTTTGTCCCTTTCAATTAATTAAGCAAGAAGAGTATAAATATAAACCAAGTAAAAGTTTACAAGTACAAAAAGTGACTATTCTCGCGGCATCAAAATACTCATGCGCTTAGTGCCCGCGAGCACCCATAAATTTGCCTCTAGTTTAATCTTGTCTAAAAGGATCGGTGACGGACCGTGCTTGTTTTTAAAGACTCGGGTATTCTGCTCGTTTCATAGTTTCCATGACACAAGAAGGGTTAACGAAGCCATGTTCTTATGCTTCGTCATGGTAGACCACCAAGAGTAAATAGATTGCATTGGCTACGCGTCAAGATCAATGAAGTGGAGGCCGAGCCAAATCTTGACGGACGCCCAAAGCCTAATGGTGTATCGACAATGAACAAAGAGGCGATCCACCGATTCCGGCCCACTTTTTCGTAGGGGGCAAACCCCACAGTTCGTCCACCCTCTTCTCTCAAGTCGGTCGGAGGTCCATATCCTATTTTGAATGGCAAGACAAGCGAAGAACTTAACCTGCCCAGATTCTTGATGGGTCCTTACATTGGAGCCCTGGCCACCTCAAACATAGTGCTCTAGCAAAGAAATCGGCATTGAGAACCCCAAGGCCACCAAGAATTTTTGGTCTAGAAACCATGTCCCAATTCACCTTGTGATGAGGGTTTGGCTCGTCAATGCCCATTGTTATGGACTTGGTTTTGAAGAAGATGGGGATGCTGGAAGTCATGAGACGGTTAACACACAGCAAAGGGACACGAGGTTTACCCAGGTTCAGAACTCCGGAGGGAAAATCCTACTCCTGCTTGTCTGTTCTTAATTATGGCGGAACTGAAGGTTACAGGAGTGCGCAGATGCAATCTGGCGTGAGGTGTGTGTATGAGTTGGGAGAAGATTCTCCTTGTCGTGCCCTCCTGGCCTTTCTATAGATAGGCCAGGTCCCGGGGGTAGGTCGAGTCGGTTACAAGTTAGGGTTTCACCCTTGAATATTCTATCTACTCATGGCCGTGTCCTCCAAGGAGTCGAACTTCTATTGGGCTTGGGCCACCCGGAGTCTCCTTGGGCAGCTAGTCTTTACGTGGGCTTTCACTGGGCTGGACCGGGTACAACAATATGAGACACCCGTAGGGTATATCTATGTCACCTTGCACTTGCCTCCGGAAGCCTTGTCGGTTGGCTCCCAAAGGAAGGCACATTAAATCTTCTTTATGCTATGCAAGGTGCCGACATGGATGACGAGAGGGGTCAAGTGGTAGATCGATTGGGAAGCTAGAACGGACTTGACAAGAGCGGTGCGTCCCGCCGTCGTGCTGAACTTGCCGTTCCAAGTAGGAATTTTTCGTGTTGCCTTATCCTCAAAGGTGTTAAAATTCCTCTTTCCACAAACACCCTATAGATAGGGGCAAACCAAGATAATTTAGGGGGAAAGAGGCCCACTCCAAAGGTAGGCCATCGAGGACCTCATCGATGTTAACCTGGCCGTAGATCAATATAGGTGTTCTCGTTCCAAAAAAAAAAAAGAGAGTGGTCGGATTAGTTATTGTTTTTTCACAAAAAACATACTAATAAAATAGTTATTGCTTCAGTTGTTTATTCGAGATAGACAACGAAAACTGATCGATCTTTTTCGCGCAGAGAAAGGTGAATTAAGCCGGCGTTCCATAATTTATCACCACAACTTTGAGTCATCATGTAATAGTGGGAGAGTAATCCTTCCTAGCGAACAATTTTTATCTTTTTATTTTATCATTTCATGACTCTCCTTCTATTTTAATGGAAAGAGGGAAATCTTTTGGCTCTGGTTTTAAAAAGAAAAAAAATCCCATAAGGATACGACTGCTGCTCAGGCAACTTCAGATGACGTCCAGTCTTATACGCAGAGCTTACTTCGCGGCCAATACATCCAAATAGTAGCCGCCGCCAACAGGTTCAATACTCGTACTACTATTGTTGTCCTACTACTACTGCTTCTTCTTCTAACTCATATTAGTTGACTTAAATTTATTAAAAATTAGATAAACATATATATACCAAATAGTGTTTAAATTTATTTAAGTCTAAACAAATTTAAGTGAACGGTCGGAAAAGTACTACAGATTACAGATCGAATTAAACCGACCAAAAGTCCAAAACAATTTTGCCGGCTGAAGCCGTTTACAACAAGTCACACGCAAAGGAACACCTGCCAGGCCGCATGCCGCCCGTCGTCACCCACTTGCTCTTGCTCCTCCAACCGTTCGGAAACGGACGGTGCATTTTGGCCGCTTAATTACTTCCTGCGAGAAGTGTGTTATTATGTTATTCCTCAGAAACATTTAATTTTCTTGTGGCTGGCTTTCCGAGATAGGCTGAATATACTCGTCACGGTATGATGACGTGCCGTGTTCTCTGCCTGGCGCGACACCACGCAGCGTGGCCTAGCATCTATGCTTCACCTGTGCACGAAAAGCACGACGCTGTGCTCACGTGTTTGAGCTGCGGCGTTCTGTTCTCGGACGCTCGGCCTAGCGAACCCGCGGGTGCAACAAAATAAAAAAAAGGTGGCGGCAGGTACTCTGCTACTACCAGTAATTCTCCTCCTTCCTGGCATTGACTATTTGACTAGTCGTGGGTAGTGGAGTAGTACAACGCGGAAGTCAAACCTTGGAAAATGCTACGTACTGCTGTGAATACAAAGTCTTAGCTTGAAAAGTCAACGGCAGAAGCAGTGTGCTCTCGCGTGACATACCACGCGCTTCTCGTGCTGCTGCGTGCGTTGGTGACACGGAAAAAAGAGAGCTATCGCTACCGTGCGTGCTTGTTATCCAGAGTCCAGACGTACTAGTACGGGGTAGCCCGACTGCTGGCGTCGAGGAGTCCATCCAGCGTTGTTTCGTTCGCTGTTTAAAATCAGTTCCTTCCACCACCGAACGACTAACCCCAAACCAAACGAACAAAAAGTCCAAGACGATGGATGCCCAAGTCGTTTATGAAGACACCCACAAGTCCGTATCCGTACGTACGAAAAAGAAGAACCACCTGCCCGCCCCGGCGCCACCCGTCGTCGTTCACCTGCCACGGTGCCAACCGTCTCCAAAACTTATCTATGCATTGGCCCTGGCTGATGTCGTGCCGTGCTGCTTTTTCTTCTTCTTTCACGGGGTGCCAAATGGGACAACGTGGCCTGTCTTAGCTTCCACGTGGAAAAAAATTTTATAGGTCAGGTCAATTTTTCATGAGAAATTCCACGCTTCTACATGGGTGGACACGAAAAACACACATTGCGCCCTTGCCTAGAGACCCGTTACCTCCACCATCACCTATGCACGTTGTCGCCTCTGCCTCCCGCCCGCCGCCGTTTTCGGCCTCTAGCAGCCACACCCTTCCGCTACCGACCTAGCCGCCGCACGCATATGTGATTACACGGCGATGTGAGGTTAGATTTGGCGATTTGAGCAATTATCCACTGCCGGTGCGGGCTTGCCGAGGAGGCCTCTGCCACGGATGTGTTGACGCCGGCAGGGCCGGTCCATAGATTTTGGGGGTTGTATCGTAGGGCAACACGACATCAAAGACCCTCATTTAAAGTGGAAAAGTTTCACCGAGTCGGGGGAGAGGGGTGGGGGCAATGGCCTCCTGCTTTAAAAAATTGCTTAAATATATCTTTAATTGTATTACTCAAATCTTAAGCATAATTAACGTTCTTAAACCTCTAAACTTTTGGGATGTTGCAAGCTAGGTTTGCTATTGTCCGGGACCCTTCTCGCTTTTTCGGATAAGAAAACCCTAAACAACATCATGCCATGTCGTTTCATTCTCCACAACACGATCATAGAAGATGAGCATGGCAAGGACTCAGAGTTCTTCTATGTCAATGTTGGCAGCCGAGTGAGGCCAGAAACGCAATCCGGTCGCATTCAAGCATTTCTTCAGAAATATCGAGAGATTGAGAACTCCTTCAGGCATACCCAAACTTCAACAAGACCCCATTCGGCATCGTTGGCTGTGGCGTGAACGATGATGAAGTCCCCCCTCTTTTATTCATTGAGTCGAACTATTCATTTGTCATCGGAAACATTGATTATTTGTTTGATTGTTTCGTTTGAACAGGTGTTGTTAATTTGATTCGACCTATTGTTGTTGTTGTAATTTGATTGTTGTAAAATTAGTTGTGTCATGCGATTGTTTTTAAACATTCGTTAGTTTGATTTATGTTGCTGTGATATGAGCTTTGTGTGAAGAATTTGTTGAAATGTGATATGTGATTTGCAGTCTCGGGTTGCCATCAGTGGAACAGATCCTGTTTTACGGGTGCCGTTGCGGGTGTTTACAAGTTCTGCTAGAGATCTACGTACGACGCAAATACGGACAATTCCAAGGGAAAATGGGGCACTCTCTCGCTGTCACGGCCATCCCACGGCAACCGGTCCAGACCAGGCAGGCGGGGCAGGTAGCAGCAGCCCACGCTACGCACGCACGCGGGCGACAGTTCCGCCCCCCGCTCCGCTGCCGTCGTCTCCTCACTTTCCTTGTCCGCCTGGCAATCATTTCCCCAGCTGCCTCTCCCTTTCCCTCCCCTCCCCGCTCCGCTTCGCTTCATCCGCCAGCCACCCCCGCCCGCCCGCCGTGGGGTCCCCCTCCCCGCTCCTCCATCCACCCCCTCCGCGCGGCCCCGGATCCCTCCCCCAGATCCGCTCTCCCCTCCACCGGAAGCATCCGAGCTACTCCAGCCAGCTACCCAGCCAGAGGAGGAGGCGCGCATCCGCACCAGCGGGATGGAGAGCCTGGCGCAGCGCGCGGCGCTGCTGCGGGAGTCGCTGGGGAAGAGCCAGGCGGCCACGGACGCCGTCGTCTCCATCCTCGGCTCCTTCGACAGCCGCCTCTCCGCGCTCGACGCCGCCATGCGCCCCATCCAGCTGCGCACGCACGCCGTACGCACCGCGCACGAGAACATCGACCGCACGCTGCGATCCGCCGACGTCATACTCACCCAGTTCGACCGCACCCGGGAGGTAATAACGCCCCACCAGCTCCCATCCCATCCCCCCCGATCAAATCCTCCCCTCATTAGCTCACTCAGCTGCCGCGCACGCCCTCTAACCACCATTCGGGATCCCATCGCGGCTGGAGCTGCAGCTTACGACGAGCTTGTGTAGCGTAGGGGACGTTCAGTGTCTGGTGCGATCACTCCGTCCATTCCGCCGTACTACATCTCAAGCTGTCGAGTGCAAGCTTAGGTTTTGCTGCCAGTGTCCTGTTGTCAATTACCCAACTGTACTTTTGGTAGTAGCTAAAATTACCGTAAACGGCACGCAACTCCGTGCTCGACGTGCCACTGGATGTCGTCCGATCGAGCGACCTCTTACATGATGAATGTAGCGCCACGTACGGCGACCGATGTGTCACGCGTTGGCACCATGGCGCACACGTTCATGCCATAGTTGCAGGGAAACGTTTAGTGTCTCGTGGGATCAGTCCATTCTGTTCGGCATCTCAAGGCGTTGAGTGCAAGCTTAAGCTTGCTGGTAGTGTCACTTACTCAATTAGAGCTTCTGTTACCTATAATTATTGGACATGGATGTTCCTTTTGATGGAGAACTTCAGGTCTTTATGCCGTGAACAAATTCCAAGAGAAAAAAGTTGGCTATTTTTCTTTCGTGATGTATTGCTAGCTATCTGTATGACAGGCAGAGCATGGTGAAATACCAAAAGGTCCTCATGAGAACCTAGACGCAGTTGAGCGCTTCTTTAGTTCTAACACGATAACACTGTGGGAATCCGCTTGCTGTTGGAATTCTAGCCCAAGCTGTAGCTGAGGAGTGTAGGGAACCTTTAGTGCGGCCAGTCCATTCTGTTCTACTCCCTCCGTTCCAAGTTATAAGATGTTTTAGCTTTTTTCTGAAACTCGTGTATCTAGACATCTTTTAGTGTGTAGGTTCACCCATTTTGGTCCGTATCTAGACCACAATGAAATATCTAAAACATCTTATAAGTTGGAACGGAGGGAGTACATTTGAAGGTGTGGAGTGCAAGCTTTATGTTTCGTGAGTGTCGGGGGTCAGTCATAATATACCTTCTGCTGACTAAAATTATTACTAGAGTGTGGATGTGCTTTTCTTTTTGACGTTAAACTCGAGCTCCTCAATTAAGCAAGTCTCAAGAAAAAACCAGCCACTGCTCTGTTGGTTTGCGGAAACATCTTATAATATGGAACAGAGGGAGTATCTTTTTTTGGTGATATATTATTGCTTTTTTGAGAGCAAGCTAGGCACGACTTGAATTTTTGCCATCTGTATGTGTGTACAGGCAGAGCGTGAAATACAGAAAGGTCCTCATGACAACCTCCAAAGTTTCCTAGACGCAGTCGATCGGTTGAGGAGTATCGAGCGGTTCTTTAGCTCGAACAGGAGTTACAGTAGCAGCGACCGGGTGCTCAGCCATGTGAATGCACTCCTTTCGAAGGCCCTCGTGAAGATGGAGGGCGAATTCCAGAATCAATTGTCCCAGCGAAGGTTTGTATCTCTTTATTGATTTACATTGTTCTTTTTTTATCTCGACAGCACCTAACTCTTGCATTGTGCGGCCTCCTGACTGATCCAGCAAACCTATTGAGCCTGATCGTCTATTCGACTGCCTTCCGAGTACACTTCGGCCATCATCTGAGTCTCGGGCTGAAGGTGGAAAACACTCATCAGGTGGTGCACAACCCGATAATCAGGAAGCTGCTGTATACAGCCCTCCTGCTCTTATTGAGCCCAAGTTTGTTCCTTTGCTTGCTAAGTTAGCACAACAATTGGTTCAAGCTGGATGCCAACAGCAATGTGCAGAAATATACAGGTAAACGAGGCTAGACTGGTTAATAATTCTCTTCTCTTGTTCATGCGAATAATTATAAGTACATATGTTTCTCTGGATTGAAGATGAAAAAACTTAAGGTGAGATAGGCAGCTAGTGTTAGCATTATCTTCATTTTGTATTGTTTTGTTTGTCAATTTGAGTAGTACATCTATTAAGCATTTTGCCACATTTAAATCCGATAAGGAGGGTTTGGAATACCAGTGCCCAGCCAGAAAAATGTACCTGTGACATAAAACTATATGCATTGCTGAAACTGCGTGGCTCCTGAAGCAAGACTGAGTCTTTCTTGTTTCCATGTGCCCGTGCTAACGGACTCATATGTAGTTGCAGTTCTACCATTGAGAGCGACTTGCTGAAACATATTCTCCTGTTTTGTGCAGCGAAGCTCGTGCTTCAGCTTTAGAATCAAGTTTGAAGAGCTTGGGTGTTGAGAAACTGAGTAAAGATGAAGTGCAGAAAATGCCTTGGGAGATATTGGAGTCTAAAATAGGGAACTGGATTCATTTCATGCGGATTGCTGTAAGGATCTTTCTCAGTCCTAATAAATGCTACTACTACTTGCCTCTTGTGACACATTCTTCTTGAAACAGGTGAAGCTTCTTTTCGCTGGCGAACGTCAGCTCTGTGACCAAGTTTTTGAATGTAGCCAATCTTTGAGGGATAAGTGCTTTTCTGCAATAACCAAGAACAGTTTGGCTACTCTACTCAGCTTTGGTGAGGCAATTGCTATGAGTAAAAGATCACCGGAAAAACTATTTGTTCTGTTAGACATGTATGAGATAATGTGTGAACTTCAAACAGAGGTACAGTTTATTTCAGACCATACTTGTTTCACTGTCCAACCACTGCGCTTATGTGCATAATGATAACAATGAATGCAGAATATACAGTTAACAACTGTTTACGGTTTACACAATGCTTTACCTGTTATGGCACTTGAATTTGTTTCCTGCAGTAACTTTTTAACAGCTTGTATGCTTTTCCTGGTGGAATTTGAGCGATTATTAAATGATGCATATGTTTAAGAAAAAATAATTTCTGAATGCAGCTATGCAATTATGATAGTACTATGCGTCCACAGTTTGATACCATACTTCCATCATTGAAGTGTTGGGACATCTGTATTTAAGTTCACCTTTTATGCATAAAATATGTTCTCACCATGTCATTGTAGTTCAGTTTCTCTTATCTCTGATTTGATATCCACTTTAACTTGGCACTTGTAGGAAGTTTGGAGACTTGCAGTGTCAACTGAATGTGAATTTATTTTATATATGATGACAAGTTCTTGTATGGAAACAACTAAAAGGTTCATGTTTTCAATTGAATGTGTAGATTGACACCATCTTTGTTGGAGAATCATGCTCTCAAATGCGTGACTCCGCAATGAGTCTGACGAAATGTTTAGCACAAACTGCACAGAAGACTTTCAGTGATTTCGAAGAAGCTGTCGAAAAGGATGCAACAAAGAATATTCATACCGATGGAACAGTTCATCCTTTGACGAGCTATGTGATTAACTATGTTAAGTTTTTATTCGAGTAAGTGTCTAATCACCTGCATTTTTTTGGCGATTGCATAGATGGATGGTCATATTTTCGCATCTCTTTCTTGAAGTTTATCCATTGGGTTATGTTGATATTTATGTTATGCACCTCGTTGCTATTATAGTTGCCTCTTTTGTAGCCTTCTAATTAGGCATGCAAGTGGACCATCGGGCGGACGAGGCGGACAATCCGCCGGAGTGCATGCAAGCTTAGAAACGAATTAGTTTTCTATTAGCTGTATGTGAAAAAAATTAGGCGGAGAGAAAATCATGGCGTGGCGGGCGTCCGCTTGCATCCCTACTTCTAATTCACAAAGAACCGTTTCAGTGATCGGAACAGATAGATTATACTGCTTGTAGTTGTAGGTGAACTTCATTTGTTCCATTCTTGTAAAGGTGGTGTTGAAACAATTCCAAATTTTGACGTATTAAATCTTCAGCTGCATTTTTTTCTAACTAGTAATTCCCTATCCATGTTATCTTTCAACATGTCACTACTTACTGCAGCTTCACAAAATAAAGGAATAATAAATAAATAATGACAGCAATCTGCTTTTATTTGTGCAGCTATCAATCAACTCTGAAACAGCTCTTCCAAGAATTCAAAAGGGAAGATGGAACAGGTTCTGAGCTGGCATCTGTAACCATGAGTATTATGCAAGCTTTACAAAATAATTTGGATGCAAAAGCAAAACAATACAAGGATCCAGCACTGATGCACATATTTTTGATGAATAACATTCATTATATTGTAAAATCTGTCCGCAGGTATGTTCTTTATAAAGTAGAAGTCATAAGTTAGCAAGTGTGTGAGTTCAATCTAATGCTCTCTTTCCTTTCTTCCAGATCAGAAGCCAAGGATTTATTGGGCGATGACTGGATTCAAAGGCATCGACGGATTGTACAGCAAAATGCAAATCAATATAGAAGGGTTGCCTGGTCAAAGGTTCGTTGGCCTGAAATCTCTGGTTAAAACTCAATTTGCTAATTTCTCTTGCATTTTCATACCATCTTGGTGAATCCTTTTCAGCTCATCAACTAATGTTCTCACTAAGAATGCAATATGTATGTGGCTACTGTCTCACCAAGACCGAAGTAACATGCTAGAAAATCCAATATGTATGTAGCTACTGTCTCTGAACAGATAGGAGGAATTCAGAGATAATTGTTGGCTTTAAGCTTACTAATATTGTTGCACTTTGTAGCATGGAAAATAGGATTGATATTGACCAATTTGCTTTGTAGTGCCCTACATTTTGTAGCCGAGCTACGATTGTGGGTAGGATTGTTTAGATGGAACACTTTGTGGCTTGAGAGTATCGCTAATTGCTGAACAGTGATTTGGCCACTGCTTTATCTGTTAGCATGTAAATATTTATGTGCATTGCCTTATTTGGATTTGTTCCAATGTTGCAGGTGTTGCAATGCCTCTCTGGTCAAGGTTTGACTTCATCAGGAGGTAGTGGTCAAGTAGGAAGCGAAGGAGGCAATAGCAGTGGAGCTTCAAGAACAGCTGTGAAAGAGAGGTTTGCTCATATCCACTGACTATTTCAGCATACTTCATTATCATAATGGCCTATTATTCCATTCTGAAACATTGTTTTTCCCTACGGTGCTATCAGATTCAGGTCTTTCAATGTGTTATTTGAAGAGATTTATCAAAAGCAGTGTGGCTGGTCTGTTCCGGATTCGGAGTTGCGCGAGTCACTCAGACTTGCAGTTGCAGAAATCCTGTTGCCCGCATACAGATCTTTCCAAAAGCGCTTTGGGTATTTTTCTTGGCACCTCATACACTTAAACAATTAATTTTAGTGCCTGAACCTGGATCTGGTTATCATAACAACAGTTACTCAAAAATCCTTGTCTCCATGCTTATGTTTTGAACACTGGTGGCGCATCCTAGTCCACATTTTGTATATGCTATATAGTGTCAGTAAAATAAATATTTGTTCATTTATTTATATACCATGATGCACTTGGCAGCAATTTAGGAGATGCTTTTTTTGTGCTTAGTTAGACAGACATTTAGACCTGAATCCTGAGAATGCCGGTTAGGGTATCCCTTGTGGCAGTTTGAGTTTATTTTTATCTATTGTACAAAGTAACAACACATTGTTTTTCAAGGGTCGGCTCATTAGTACTTTCAAACATGTTAAGTCTCATCTAATAACCTTCTTCTGGTGTTATTCATCTGTCACGAGTTTACAGGTCCTAGTTTATATTTAATCCTTTATGGCACTTATAGAGCCTCTTTTATCAAATCGCAGACCTCTCATCGAGAACAGCAAAGCGCCTGGGAAATACGTCAAGCACACGCCCGAGCAACTCGAGGTGTTCCTCGGCAACCTATTCGAGGGGAAACAAGAGCGTGCTTGATCGCTGTTGCTCAGAGAGACGTTATGGTGCCTTTGTAAATTGGAGCCCCGCGGTTCGTCCACGCTACTTGAACTGCTGCTGAACGCACCGGTCCTTCTCTTAGTGGTGCATGATCTGTACAGAGTTTAGCTGTCAGTTACGTTTTGTTTATCAGAGTAGGTGGTTTACAGTGTGCTGAAGTTATTTTTCAACCATTTTTTTTGGGGGGGAACGGAGTGCTGAAATTCTTGTTAGCCCAGTCAGTACCAGCAGTGTGCAGCAATCGAGGTGTTTTGAATGTATACTGTAGTTCTGTATCTGAATATAGTTGGCTACGGTGACGCCAGTTCTGAATCTTATAATAAGCGTTGACTACAATGCGTACTGAGTCTTTTCTTTTGTGATCAAATGTCTTACCGAGTCTGGAACGTGCTCCGACGACTGGTTCAAGTTTCAGAAGGATTTGTAAATATTGATATTTCTTTCTTGCCAATTGCCATAAACAGATATCAGGAATTCAGGACCCTTGCGGATGATTGCGTCAAGGTTTTTAACTCGTGTGAAAGAATTTTAGCCCGTGCAAATGAAAATTTGAAGTACTCCCTCCGTCTCGAATTGGATGTTAGAGATTTGTCTAGATTTGTACTCTCTCCGTCTCTTGGATGTTAGAGATTTGTCTAGATTTGTACTTTCTTCGTCTTAAAATAGATGTCACAGATTTATCAAAATTTGGATAAATCTAGACACCATTTAACATATAGATTCATTTAAATTTTGGAAAACCAGTGACATCTATTTTGGAACGGAGGGAGTATATAAATTTGATATAGAGGAAGTACTCTCTTCGTCTCAAAATAAATATTATATATAGATTCATTTATATTTTTAAAAATTTAAGACATCTATTTTTGAGACGGGAGTACTATAAATCAGTAAATCGAATAAGCGAATGTAACTTGCACAAATGAAAATTACGAGCGTGATTCGTGTAATCTAAAAAAACGAAGGTCGCGGGGTTAGTGGGCTAAGCTGGGCCAGCATAGCAGAGTCGGCCATGATTGCGCCTGAGGGAGGATGTTCCTGGCGATGGCGGCGGCTCGTCCGCCAGTCGTCACCGTCGCGCCGCTCCGACTCCGCTGGGCGGAAGTGACCCTCGCCATGGTGGATTGGAGTCCGACGACGTTTAGCCACGGCCATGGAAACTAGCCGCCGCCGCCGAAGACGACGACGACTCACATCCCTCCGCCGGGGACAGGAGGCGCGCCGGAATGAGCGCCACCGCATCAGCCGGAAGCCCCTTCACGGGCCTGCGGAATCCCGGAGGTCAAGCCAGGATGGACAGCTCCCCCAAATTCTGGCCGGATCCCGTCGACGTCGACGGTGCCGACCATGACACCCCCCAGAGCCAACATTACTGCAACTGTATGTATCTCCAATACTTCTCTATTGCCCGAACTAGCTGAGGAATGCGGTTTCACCCCTCTGATCTTCAGTATAATTTGTTCCTCTGCCAGTGCTGCTAATTTTCTGATTGAGTGCATAATGCTCAACTGAAACTCTTTGTGTTATCTTTCAATTCCTCTCTGTTCATTTTTACCCCTTGCTTAAAGAACTGAAACAAATCAGTTTCCATATGCCCGTGCTAACTGACTCGTATGTAGTTGCAGTTCTACCATTGAGAGTGACTTGCTGAAACATATTCTCCTGTTTTGTGCAGCGAAGCTCGTGCTTCAGCTTTAGAATCAAGTTTGAAGAGCTTGGGTGTTGAGAAACTGAGTAAAGATGAAGTGCAGAAAATGCCTTGGGAGATATTGGACTCTAAAATAGGGAACTGGATTCATTTCATGCGGATTGCTGTAAGGATCTTTCTCAGACCTAATAAATGCTACTACTGCTTGCCTCTGGTGACACGTTCTGCTTGAAACAGGTGAAACTTCTTTTTGCTGGGGAACGCCAGCTCTGCGACCAAGTTTTTGAGTGCAGCCATTCTTTGAGGGATAAGTGCTTTTCCGCAATAACCAAGAACAGTTTGGCTACTCTGCTGAGCTTTGGCGAGGCAATTGCTATGAGTAAAAGATCACCGGAGAAACTTTTTGTTCTGCTAGACATGTATGAGATAATGTGTGAACTTCAAACAGAGGTACGTTTTTAGTCAGATTATTTCATACTTGCTTCACTGGCCAACCATTGCACTTGTGTGCATAATGATAACAACAGACGCCTAGTATGGAGTTAACATCTGTTTGCGGTTGACACAAATGTTTTATCCCTTGCGCCGCCTGAAATGTTTTCCTGCAGTAACTGTTTTAACAGCTTGGTTAGCTTTGGCTGGTGACATTTGATCGATTATTAAATGTTGCTTATGTTTAAGAAACCAATAATTTCGGACTATAGCTATACAGTTTGATGCCATACTTCCATCATCGAAGTGTTTGGCTATCTGTATTTGAGTTCACCTTTTATGCATAAAATATGTTTTCACCATGCCATTATAGTTCAGACTCTCTTATCTCTGATTTGATATCCACTTTAACTTGACAAATCTTATACTCCGTCCCAATTTAGGTGGCGCCCTCATTTTCCTAATTTTTCATAATCTCTACTACTATAATGCAGCAGTTTTGAACTTAGATTTAACAATGTCTCCCCAATTTCCCGTCAAAGCACCTATGATACTCGCAGCCGTCGATTTCCAACACAAAACAATCTCCGCCGTTCATCAGGTGTTGTATAGGATAATCCAACGGTCCATCTCTGCTGGATTCGCTTCCGACGACGCGCAGTCAATCAGTACTCACGCTCACGGGCTTGTGAATCTCCCGGAAGCTAGCCGAGCTCTCTAGACCAATTGATGCGAACATGCAACCTGCACACTCTTTTGTGAGCACAATTTTTTTATCTTGGAGCAGGACTAGGAGTTGACATGACATAACCTGGCACGACCTGCACGTGACCGTGATTTACCCAACTAGAATGTCTCTTTTCTCTTGGAGTCTATTATGAGCAATATAATCCAGTTTTTATGATGTAAATTTCTTTAGACATTAAATAACATCCTTATTTTTGTGTGGAAGGGAAATTACAGACTTTGGGTGCTGGACGAATATTAAAACATTCAACGACCGGTAACCTTGATAAACGAAATGGCTGCATGTGACGTCGTTACATTCAAATAGTACATTCTGATCTTTATCTATTTCTGAATTATTTAACCGACCATTTCTTATATCTTATTTAGAATTCACTTAAAAATATCATATACAATAAAACGTTAGTACACCTAATATAAATCATTATTATTTTTTAACATCTAATCGCGAACATATGCATACCCATATTGAGCTACAGATAAAAAAGTTGTACCACTTCAAAATATATTATTACTGTCTGATCCAAATTGGTTGTCGCACGATTCACCAAATATAGACAGATTTTAGGCAATATTTTTTATCAAAATCTATGATAGTCAATTTGGATCGAAGGATACTTCCACTTCATATATATTAAAATTAAGTATAATGATATCAGTTTATCATTTTTTGGATCACCAGTTTTTACTTTTATTAATAAGGATGGCTATTTGGCTTTACTTATTACTTTTTTAAAAAATATTCTACTCGTTTACTTATAAGACGCAACGTGCAAAGCACGTGCTACTTACTAGTTATCTAATAACACAAGAGATATTTGTTATAAAAATTACTCCCTCCGATCCATATTACTTGTCGTTGAAATGAATGTATCTAGCACTAAAACATTTCTAGATACATCCATTTTAGTGACAAGTAATATCATTGAAAACTTTGTCCAAATACAAATTCAGTGATATAGTTTTTATAGTATGAAATGAATATTTTGGCGATCAATTTAATGATCTAAGTTGGACACTGGAATGCGTGTGCTCACTTCCTTTAGGACGGAGGGAATAATAGGTTTGGAGACTTGTAGATCAATTGAATGTGAATTTATTTTATATATGGTGGTAAGCTTTTGTATGAAAATAATTAAAGGGTTCATCTTTTCAATTGTATGTGTAGATTGATACCATCTTTGTTGGAGAATCATGCTCTCAAATGCGTGACTCTGACAAAATGTTTAGCACAAACTGCGCAGAAGACTTTCAGTGATTTCGAAGAAGCTGTCGAAAAGGATGCAACACAGAATATTCATACTGATGGAACAGTTCATCCTTTGACGAGCTATGTGATTAACTATGTTAAGTTTTTATTCGAGTAAGTGTCTAATCACCTGCATTTTTTTGGCGATTGCATAGGTGCATGGTCATATTTTTCGCATCTCTTTCTTGAAGTTTATCCATTGGGTTATGTTGATATATATGTTATGCACCTAGTTGCTATTATAGTTGCCTCTTTTGTATAGCCTTCTAATTCACAAAGAACCGTTTCAGTGATCGGAACAGATAGATTATACTGCTTGTAGTTGTAGGTGAACTTCATTTGTTCCATTCTTGTAAAGGTGGTGTTGACACAATTCCAAATTTTGACCTATTAAATCTTCAGCTGCATTTTTTCTAACTAGTAATTCCCTATCCATGTTATCTTTCAACATGTTACTATTTACTGCAGCTTCACAAAATAAAGGAATAATAAATAAATAATGACAGCAATCTGCTTTTATTTGTGCAGCTATCAATCAACTCTGAAACAGCTCTTCCAATAATTCAAAAGGGAAGATGGAACAGGTTCTGAGCTGGCATCTGTAACCATGAGTATTATGCAAGCTTTACAAAATAATTTGGATGCAAAAGCAAAACAATACAAGGATCCAGCACTGATGCACATATTTTTGATGAATAACATTCATTATATTGTAAAATCTGTCCGCAGGTATGTTATTTATAAAGTAGAAGTAAAGTCATAAGTTAGCAAGTGCGTGAGTTCAATCTAATGCTCTCTTTCCTTTCTTCCAGATCAGAAGCTAAGGATTTATTGGGCGATGACTGGATTCAAAGGCATCGGAGGATTGTACAGAAAAATGCAAATCAATATAGAAGGGTTGCCTGGTCAAAGGTCCGTTGGCCTGAAATCTCTTGTTGAAACTCAATTTGCCAATTTCTCTTGCATTTCCATACCATCTTGGTGAAGCTTTTTCAGCTCATCAACTAATGTTCTCACTAAGAGCGCAATATGTTTGTGGCTACTGTCTCACTAAGACCAAAGTAACATGCTAGAAAATCCAATATGTATGTAGCTACTGTCTCTGAACAGATAGGAGGAATCCAGAGATAATTCTTGGCTTTGTAGAAAATCCACTATGTATGTAGCTTACTAATATTGATGCAGTTTGTAGCATGGAAAATGGGATTGACCAATTTGCTTTGTAGTGCCCTAAATTTTGTAGCTGACTATGATTGTGAGTAGGATTGTTTAGTGATCTATGGTCGGTTAGATGGAAAACTTTGTGGTGGCTTGAGCGTATTGCTAATTGCTGAACACTGCTTTGGCCACTGCTTTATCTGTTAGCATGTAAAATTGATAAATATTGCTTAGAAACTGAAGCAAGCCGTAAATATTATGTGCATTGCCTTATTTGGTTTTGTTCCAATTTTGCAGGTGTTGCAATGCCTCTCTGGTCAAGGTTTGACTTCATCAGGCGGTAGTGGTCAAGTAGGAAGCGAAGGAGGCAATAGCAGTGGAGCTTCAAGGACAGCCGTGAAAGAGAGGTTTCCTCATATGCACCGACTATTTCAGCATACTTTATCATCAGGATTGTTTATTATTCCATTCTGAAACATTGTTTTTCCCTATGCTACCAGATTCAGGTCTTTCAATGTGTTATTTGAAGAGATTTATCAGAAGCAGTGTGGCTGGTCTGTTCCCGATTCAGAGTTGCGCGAGTCACTAAGACTTGCAGTTGCAGAGATTCTGTTGCCTGCATACAGATCTTTCCAAAAGCGTTTTGGGTATATTTCTTGACACCTCATACTCGTACATGATAAATTTTAATGCATGAACCTGGATCTGAGGATTATAACACTTATTCTTACTTTCTTGTTTCCATGCTTTTGTCTTGAACTCTGGTGGCAGTATCTTAGAACTAGTCTTGCGCCACATTATATATATGTTATTTAGTGACAGTAAAAAATTATTTGTTTGTGAATTCTATGATTACACCAGAATTATTAGAATAGAAGTACTCAATTCATTTAGTCATATGCCCTGGTGCACTTGGCAGGGATTGACGAGGCACAATTATTTATCTTTTTTGCTAGACCTGAATCCTGAGCATGCAAGTTAGACTATCTATTCTCTTGTGCCTGCTTGAGTTTATGTTTGGTTATTGTGCGAATTAACAAGCACATCGTTTTTTGAGGGTTGGCTCATTAGTAGCTTCTAACACATCTGTCCTCGTGAAATAACCTTCTTTTGGTTTTCATGCTTAATTTTTTGTTCATAAAGAATTAATTTTGAGGGCTGGCTCATAACTATTTTCCAACAAGTTTTAATTTCGTGAATAACCTTCTTTTAGTGCTTTTCCAAGGTTATAGATCCCAATTCATGTTTCTGGCACTTATAAAGTCGCTTTGTCAAATTGCAGGCCTCTCATCGAGAACAGCAAAGCCCCTGGAAAATACGTCAAGCACACGCCCGAGCAACTCGAGCTATTCCTTGGCAATCTATTCGAGGGGAAACAAGAGCGTGCTTGATCGCCGTGCCGCTGCGCCTCATTTCTGTAAATTTGAGCCTCGGTTTATCCATGTGACTGCTCCTTTTGTTTGGGTTCGTGTTTTGTACAGAGTGCACGGTCATAGTGGTCAGTTAGTTTTTGTTCATCAGTAGGTGTTTTTCTCCTTTGGGGGAATGGAATGCTGAAATTCTTGTATTCAGTAGCAGCAGTGTGCAGCAATCCACTAGCGTCCACATGGTTGTTGTTCAATGTTTGACCTTTTAGTTCTGTATGGTAATAGAGTTGACCACAGTGATTAGTGGAAATCTCAGTTCTGAACTGTTTTAGAGTTTACCACGATGATGAGGGGCCTTGCTTGCTGGTATTGTTCTGGTCCATTGGTTTACTATACTTTTCTGCACAAGAACAAGCTATTGTGATGTGTTCTGGTCTCCTCGCGTACTGCTCTCTCCGGGACAATAGTTGTTTGTAATAATAACGTCTTATATTAGTTGGACTTGCTGAGCTTACCGAGTGAAACGTTCTTCGACGACTGGTTCAGAAGGATTTGTATTCTAGGCCCTTCTGGTGGGAGCAACGCGCATCAGGTTATTATCAGGAAAACTAATTCAATTTCCTAATTACATGAATGCGACTGTTCTGTTAACGTCGTCTGGTCAAGGGATGGCAGTGTTTTGCCTCGTGAGTGCATATGTTTCATTTATTTGAAATTATTTTAAACGTATTTTAACATGTCAAAAAATTCTAAAGAAATACCGTCTATGTGTTAGGTGTTCATATGGTGTTTCATGAAAAATTGACTATTTTTTGAATGGGAATAGGCCTTGAAGGGCCTAGATTCTGCATTTATAAGGCGGCGGGTACACTTCTGTAAAAAGAACCTCAGAAGAAATAAAAAGTACACACGGGTCCTTGATTTTAACACATCTATACCTCTATACCTAATAATAAAGGACGAAGTGTTTCTTTCGGTCCAACACTTTTTTTGGACCGTTTTGCCCTTCCACCAAATTTTATATTATATCAAATACCACCTATAAGTGAAAAACAAATTTAATTTTATTTTAGTGTTTCCTCTCCACGCCCGTCGGTTTAGGCTCCCGTGCAGAAAGATGACTCTATATCGATCCCCGAAAGGTTCGTATTGAGCACGTTCTCTAGGTCCCATGCCCTGGTTCCTGTACAAATATCGGACGAGGTCAAGGAGGCCAGATCGATTACGATTAAAAGGGTCCGCTGGTGGCGATCCGCAGGGTCCAAATTGTTTCTGTTCTGGCCTTGGCTAGCCATAACCAATTTAAGCCGAGGCAATTTGTCCGGCTTTGTTCATGTATTGCAAGTTATCTCAAGCAGATCGGATCAACGAATCGTCTCGGCAAAACTACGGCGAGTACTAGGCTAGAAGGAATTTAAGCCGAGGCTATCTGTCCATCTTTGTTCATGTATTGCAAGTTATCTCAAGCAGATCGGATCAACGAATCGTCTCGGCAAACTGTGTTGCAGGTAATCTGAAGCAGATCAGATCGCCGAGCCGTGTCCTTGCGTACACCTACGCGCTGCACCGCATCGACCCCTCAAGCTTCTTCTACCCTAGTGATCACCTGGTTCCGGCGGCAACAAATTGCCATGAACTTCATGCTGCTCAGTGGCTGCAAGGGCACAATCATCGGCTGCACAGTAGACCAACAACGCCTACACAGAGTCGGCAACGAGGTCAACACAAAGCGATGCAGACACCATGATCTAGGATGACATCTATCAATCAGTCTGCATCTTTCCAAGCATGGATGAGGCCAAGCACGCCTCTGCAACGTCGCTCCCGTGACTTATGGATAGCTCTTACGGTAGCAACGTCGCTCCCGTGACTTATATGTGCTCGAACCGCCGTTCCAGCTTGTCGATCGCATCGCATCTAGAGAGAACGTGGATTGATTAGGTCTCCAGCCCAGCTCGGCGGCGATAGAGCCGATGATGGCTGGCGGCGTTAGCAATCCAATTCTCAGAAATTGGCCGAGGACAACACGGTTGCGGCCGTACGATTCCAGGCCGGTGCTGCCAGAGGGTAGTGGTATGACCTTCCCAAACCGGTGTTGCGCACGAGGCACGATCGTCCAAGGGCATCGTTAGCTGCAAGATCACGCCTGCCGATGCGTTCTCCGGAACCTTCCCCGCTGCCCGCCAAATTTCTGACCTCGGGAGACATGATCAAATATGCAGAGAGCCATGTCTGCTTCGACAAAACGAGAAGTGAAGTACCCTCATTCTTAACCATATGAGGCGCCGGACACCATATGACCAGCGCGAGATTGTTCTATGCAGAATCGGTGCTCCACCTGAATAGGAGCACGACAAGCTGGGTCTGGCGAAGGTCGAGACGAGCCGCCGGACAGGAGGGGCCGCCAGTCGCATGGCTGGTTTGCTATTTCACGGCTGCCCAGAGGCTCTCTTGTCACATGTCTTGCTGAGCTAATCCCCTGTGATTTATTTTTTGGTTCTGCCACTGCAGCAGCGCCGCATGTTGTTGCCTAAGAACCAAACACGTTGATGAGAAGAAAAAGAACATCTCTCTTAGCTAAGTTCAGTTCGGGAATTACTAAGTGGAAATTCCATAGAGATTATTAAACAACTAATACATGGTGAAGAGGTAAGAAAACACACAATCTTTTCCTACTTTCTCCGACCCAAATTAGTTCACTTAGATTTGTCTAGATTCGATTGTATCTAGACATGATTTAGTATTAGATTCATCCGTATCTTGACAAGTTTGAGTCAACTAATTTGGGTCGGAGGGGTATTATTTTTCTTGCCCGTTTCTTCCCATGACAATATTGAGAGGGGTTTTTCTATGCACGCGTGTAACTCACTGCAACATGATTCATGCTACCTAATTGTTCATACTTCACTTTTCGTTTCTATTCAAATAAAACACCATATGGAACTTTGCATGTAATTGAATCATTAGAACTGAATGTGTAGAAAATAGTTCAATGTGACGTCCGTTGCAGATATCAGATTCAATACGACGCCAGAGCAACGCACGGGTTTTGTGCTAGTAGCACCCTAAAAGAACTTGTGAAAGCATGATCAGATCCTTTGACCAGAAGATGTTTGCAACACTTTGGCGGTGCAGCCAAGACGCCCATAATGTGTTCAACAGAATGATGCAAGGTGAATCCTTCGACCTCATCTAGACCGACTCCCATGTCACCATCGTTGTCCGCGCCTTTACACAAGAGGAAGCTGAGGCCTATGCCGAGATGAACAAGAGGAGGAATGGGAAGAGGAGGATGAAGTGGAGGAGGCACCTCTAGCCGGCATGGCCAACAGGAAGAAGAGGAAGGCGACGAAACCACGCAAAACAGGAGGTGGAAGCCGATGTCCCAAGTGGAGGTCTAGGGAGGACGGGTGCCTCACAGAAGATTGGAAGGTGGTAAGCATTGATCCCATCACCAGAGCGAATCATAATCCAATCACTATTGGGTGAGGATGAAGGTGGCATTGCATTTGATGAGCGCAGACTTATGGATCCTGAGTTCAATATGTAGCACATAGAAACAGTGGCAGAGCCAACATGTACAGATTGGGTTCAAGTTGCTACATAGTACTATTTGTCACTTAGTTAGACCACATACTTTTGTAGAGATGAACCCATTAATTTATTTTGCTGGCTTCGCCCCTGCATAGAACATAACAAGTCAGCCACGTCGCATCGCTGGGCCATTATCCAATATGCTTGCAACAAGTGGCATGGGATATGGGAGTAGATCACCTTCCGGAACATCACCGATCAAGTAAGCCACATTTCACCTATTTTGTCGACGTTTGGCATGCTACATTTGTGCCGATGTTGTGCCCATTTTCTTTAACATGATTGAAATGTTCGCCCCTAACGATCCGATAGCGGCAATGTCGAGTTCAAGTTCATTCACATCTTCAAAAGGATAAAGCCTTGCGAGAAGTGGGTTAAGACTCGGTTGACTCTTGCCATGCCCAAGGACGCCTCCTACGACCCTAAAGCCCTGGCACTGCCATCCTCGGGGGGGAGGGGGGGGCATTGGGACCATGAAGGTCAGGTTTGCGAGGGGTGCGGCGTCGATGTTAGAGAGGTTGCAATCATCCATCAAGAAGTGCACTGCCGATGATGCGTCGAACGCTGTCTTGAGGGAAGAGTCGTATTATGCAAGGTGTATGGTGATGTTTGGAGAAGCAAGACGTCAAGATCAGGCTCCTCAAGACGAATGTTGCGGCAAAGAAGAGGAAGGAGAACTTGGTTTTTCTCTTGGGGTGACATGTCTATGATGGATGACAAGGTGAAGGTATGGTATAAAGCGCATCACAACCTCATCTTGCAAGAAATAAAGACACCACCGGCGACATCTACACCGACGACAACTACATTGAAGGTGCATTCTACCCCAACGGAGGAAGATCCTACCATTTGATTTTCACCACTATGTAATATGTGGCTAGATTTGTTTGCCTAGACACTACTAAACTTCCAGCGATCTGGCGGAGGTAGCGATGAACTCAGCTGTGTTTTTTGGTAGCGGAAAGTCGAACTTTCAAAACTAATTATTTGTACTCTGTAATATAGACCGAAAAACAGTTTAGGGGGATGTTTAGAGGCACGGCTCTTCCTATAAAACACTAAGGCCCTGCTTGTTTCGCTGGAAATTAGCTCGATACCCCTGTTTTAGTCGGCCCCAAATAGTTTTCGGCCTGAGCCCAGTATCACTACTTGGTTCGCTGGATTCTTTCCGCCTCCGAGTGAATTCAGGCCCGTATACCCCCGTAAACATCACGCAGCCCCAAAGGTCCGTTTCATCTCCATCCCATCGAGAGCCGTCCCGAGAGACACCACCACCAACCCTAGCGGCGGCGACTTGTAGATGGGGGTGGCGTGGCTGTAGAGTTGCGGTGGCTGCACAACGACGAGTCTGGCTGTAGAGTTGCAGTATGGGTTTCGAAGCGCTCGCTGAATCTAGGATTTTTCGAACATGCTACTGAATTTAGGATTTTTTTAATGTGCAAGTGTGATAATAGTTTTAAGCGGTGCTTGAATCGTCTTCACTGTATCATAAAGTACTGCAGCAGCTAAAGATTTATAAGTTGTGAGCATGTAAATCAAATTAACCAGAATTGACTATGACTACAGCAAATTGTGCCCGAATTTTTTTACAACTGTTGTGCTGCTCATGCTAAATCTAGGACTACACCACCAAATTGTGATGGGAATTGGGGACTTGATGAACTGCGTTGTGATGAAATTGGTCAGGAACTACGTTATATGGCTGCTAATAATCAGTTTACACATGCACATGTTGTTTTGGTGCTTGTCTAAGGAGGCGCTCCCTGATTTCGTGACCTACATATACTTGCTGGTTGGATTGATAGAGTTTTAGGGTTTTCAGAGAAGAGGATCACATCTGACCCTCCTTGCTGTATAAAAGGTTCATTTGTATTTTTTTCTCCCTTTCTTTTTCATACGGTGAAAGAAAATACTTGCCCCAGTTTGTCTGTGCGTGTTTTTAGAAGTGTCTAATGTCATATGCTTGTTCTGATACCCTGTGCCTTGATATAGCTAGGCTGAGTTATCGTTTCAAGAAATGAATCACGAGGTCAGTTGCGTGGCCCAGGGAATTCTTGTTACCCTTCCCCATTCTGTTTGTAATCCTTATTATGTGAAGACTCGCATTTGTCGGTTGGCACTTAGCCACATGATTAATTGAACAAAGCTTGGTTAGCTCTGTGAATAGTATAACATGTAAGTATATGAAGAATCTTAGAAGGTTTCCTTAAAATCATGGCAACAAGAAAAGCAACCATGCATTGCAGCAACTTCTGTGTAGTGATCTGGGACATGTGTTGTGGTCTATTTACGACTATCCCTGGGATTAGAATGATTTGTGTATGCTGTACTGAAGTTTGAGAGTTTGAAGCTATTATTACGTTTGTTAGGAGAAAAAGTGTGGTAGTGACTAGTTAACTGTAGTAGACTACTAGTTGCAATAACTTTTTTGTTTGTTTTTCCTAGGTTACAATGGCACAAAGAGCAAGATGGACATCTCAGTATGAGAAGGGGCTTGTGGATGTACTTACAGAGTACAACTTTTCTCACTACCGTGGTCAAAATGGATGGACTTCTGAAGGTTGGAACCGAATTGTCAAAGATTTGAACGACCACTTCCCAGAAGCAAAGTTTGTTAAGTCCCAAGTTCAAGACAAAGAGGGTCAAATGAAGAAAGAGTATAAGGTTGTCAAGTCCATTGTCAATAGAAGTGGCATCTCATGGAATTCAACCAGTTGCATGATAAACACCACACCTGAAAAATGGGAGGAAATAGTTGAGGTATGCTTGTTTACATATGTTGAATACTAAAGTTATAGCAATGTTGTTACTGTATATTGTTGCCTTATCTATTATATCTTAAAAATATTGTCTAATGTCTTATTTCACTCATTCTTTGCTTTTGCAGGAGGACCCAAAGTTCAGAAGGCTTCAGGGCAAGGAGTTCCCTTTGTTTGATGCACTGGATTTGCTTTATGAAGGTAATATTGCTCAAGGGAAACATTGCATGACTTCTAGCCAACCTCCATATATCACTAGTAGGAAACGTCAAAGTGATGAGAGGCAGAGCACTAGTAGAAATGTGGCTACAAAAATCAGTGCTATGACAAGTCAAAGGACAAACAATGACACACTTGAGGATGAAGGGCAAAACAGGTTCAGTGAAGTTGAAAGAATGAGTGCTAGTGGAAGGAGTCTTTCTTATCAGTCTCAAAATGATGATGAACTTAACCCTCAAGGTGGCGAGGATGATGAATATGTGCAAATGAGCTTTGATCAAGTGAATTCAAGAAGTGGTAATGGTGGCGCACAATCAGTAAGAGCTAGAAAGCATAGGAGTCATACATCTGTCCCAGTCCCACGCATTGAAGAAACAATGTCAGAGTTTGTCAAACTCAAGAGAGAACAAGCAGGAATGAAAGAACAAGCATCAGGAAAACAATACTCCATTCCAAAATGCTTGGAAGTACTTAATGACATGATTGATGTGTCTGATGAGATGAAGATCCTAGCCTCTGATGTTTTCAAAGATGCATCAAATAGAGAGTTTTTTCTTTCTTATGATGCAAGACTCCGTGGTCTATGGTTGAAGAAGGAGGTTGGGAAGCTGGGAATTCAGTCACCTCCATGTAAGTAGCTCATTGCCTTTTCTTATGATGAACTATTATGGCGAGAGTCCATTATATTTCCTGTCTTGCAACCTGTTGTATTTTATTTTCTCTAGAAAAAAACTGGTGTATTCTCATAGTCTCATATACATGTCCTGTTGAACCTTTTCGTGTCCTGGTGTGATCATATTTATTATTGTCAATGTTATTTCCCTGCCTTCTGCAACTTATTGTGTTATTGCAACCGTGATCTGAATTGTGAGAAATTTCTTCATTGGTATGCAGTTACTTCTATAGTTCTCTGTGTTTGATAATTTGTTAGTCAATAATGCGACAAATATTTTAAACGGCTCTAGTGCACAATTACACATAGCTTCCTTCTGAACTTGTGATGGAAGTTTGTCAGTAACTTGGGTTATTGCAGTTCTGATCTGTATTGTGAGAACTATTACTTCTATAGTTCTACCTAATCTGCATTTGCTACTTCTTAGCCAGTAATGTGTCAAATCTTTTAAACTGCTGCAATGCACATAGCTTCTGTTTGAGGTTTGATAGAGTATTGTTAGTAATAAATAGACTTAAAATTTGGGCAGTTCACACCTTTTTAATATGTAAGCTTATTTTTCTAGTGGTACTACTAGTTGATTAATGGTCTCTGGACTTTGTCGAATAATCTGGGAGTTATCTTATACTCTCTCTGTTTCGATTGGCTTATGGAGGTGACTGAATATGTAAGCTTATTTAAAACGGAGCAGGAAAGCACACGTGACTCCGCCCGTTGAAGAAGAAGAAGGAGGTTGGGAAGCTGGGAATTCAGTCACCTCCATGTAAGTAGCTCATTGCCTTTTCTTTTAGTACTATTATTAATGAAGATCATTGCTATTTAGTACTATTGTTTATTATGAGTTAAATAGAGCCTCTGAAGAACAAGTATTTTAGATTTTGTCCGTAGGAGCTGCCTGAACTGCCAGATTTTAGTTTTGTTTCATGTCTAGTACAGTAGTAGTGTAGTTCCTGTTTTTGAAAACTAAATCAATTAATTGTTCTGATATCCTTAGGTGCTCACATGATTAGAGAATGTGAGATTTGGTTTTTATACTAGATCAGGTTAGTACACCAATAGAATCAGGTTTGGAGTCGTGCTCATGCAGCTAGAGATCCGCAATATATTCTTCTTTTATATTCAGTAAACTTTCTTTGTGGATATGTAACTTGCTGCATGCATATTCCAGCGAGAACCTGACATTATTTATTCTAGTGAGAACACTATATGGTAGCACATACTACTAATTGTTGTGTTAACAAGTGGCATGCATGACCATATCTGAAAATAAAGAAACGCTAGCTCAGTTTGTCTATTTATGAGCATCAGTGCATTACCATTGTTAGTATCTAATATTGATTTTTTATTTTGGATGTCCTCTCACAGAGTTCAAGTCTTTTGCTGTCATGTTTTGTCTTGTTAGCAAGTCGATGAAGGTATCAAGAAATTATCTTCAAAATTTGTGTTCCATCCTTCAGAAGTCCAACCCAGTTCAAGTCTTACTTTGAAAGTGGTTGAATGCTTGTTATATGTAATTTAAGTAAACATACTTTATTGTTGATCTAAACAAACTGGAGTTTGTATTCATTGTTGACCTAGGATGCTTTTATGTAATTTAACGTGGATTCTTCGTGTATGTTATACTACAGCATGGTCAAAGATACGATTTTTTCATAGTTGGGGACTAGATGTGTGGTGTTTTAGTTATTTCCTGCTAAAATATTGTACTTTACAAACAGCACATATGACATCTGTAAATAATATCCTAAGATACATGTGCACGTTTGAAACCACTTGTAAAAATTCTCGATCCGGAAGTAAAACTGGACACCCAAGCAGGGCCTAAAGCCTGCATCTATGGCCCACTCAAGATGTTGTAAGAGGGAGGCTGGAGCCTGGAGATGCTCTGACGGCTCACGAGAGGACCTCTCAGGATCCTCCACGTTCTGGTGTTGCCACGCGTCTTTTACCGTGGAGCAACCCCCATTCCGCTCATATTTTCTCCCTTCTTCTCCATCTCCCCACCGTCTTCTTCCTCGCCGGTTCACGTCAGAGGGCCAGCGCCCCTCCGCCTCCTTCGTTGACCACACGTTTTAAGAGTTTCTATAGAACACACGTTTGAAGAGTTGAGAGCTGAGAGGGAAGGACCGGAGGGGCCCCGCAGCCAGAGGGCAGAGCTTAGAGCTCGCTGCCTCGCCGGACATCGGCGCCGCCGCGTCGTGTGAAGTCAACCCGGATCGCCACGCCAGACCAACGCGTCAACGCCTCAACCGCAAGAAGCGCCACACCAGGCCGCCGTCCGCCGCGAACGGCCAACTCGGTCTCCGCTTGACTCTCCGCGAGGCCCTTGTAAGTTGCAATCCTGACGATTTTTGCTACTGAAAGCAAGATTGAAGAACTTAGTTGCCATCTTGATAACTTTGACAAAAATTAGTTCCCAATTTCTTACGAGCGCGTGGGCGCTGAATCGAAACGACAAGGATTCGAGCGCACACTCTCACCTCCGATGCTTTGCCTCCTGTGCGCCCGACCTCCCGACGGCGCTCGCCGGAAGACCGCGTTGAAGTCGCGCCGGTTCCGACGTCCATGAGCACCCCGCGCCCCGCTGGATTCCCAACCCCCGACCATCGACTCCAGCACCCTGCGCGCCGCTGGTTCCCCCACGGCCCCCACCGGATCGCTGATCTCACTGTGATGACCTTAGGCAGTGGCCCCGCTTCCCTTGACGAACAGCGTCGGCGAGCTCCTCTGGAGAACAACAGCTACGGCGAGGCGATGGTGAAGGAGATCGGGCAGAGCTCCGTCGCGCGCGCGGTAGCTGCCGGAGAGTAGAAGGGGAAGGCCTCGATCCGCTGCTCGAGCAGGACCTCGTGGGCCTCCCGCTAACGGCGGCGCCCAACAGTGGAGCTCGGCTGCGCGCAACAAAGCGCCGAGGCGGCGTACATCAGGAGGCTTCCTCCATGGGGAAAAAGAAACAGAAAGGAAAAGAAAAAAAATGGAATAAGGGGAAAGACATAAGCAATGACACGTGGGTCCCATCTACAGAAAAATGTTACTCCTCGTTTGGGCCGGCAGTGAGAGAGTGAGAGGGGACGGACTTGTCCCTCGATCGGGCACCAAACTTTTTATATCAAGCACCAAAGTTGTTTGGAAGGACAATAAAATTAGAGTTAAATACACTACCGGTCCTGTACTTGTTAGTTATAACGGCTCGATTTAGTTCTCGTACTCGGAATTTGCTGAATTTTGTGCGTGTACTTGTGAATTGGGCTTGATTTAGTCCTAATCAATGTTTCGTGTTGAAATTGCTTTTATTCGGACGCCACATGTAGGTGTGTCCCACTTGCAGGAGTTAATATGGACTGAAAGTTTGCAGTTAGCCCCTCCCGTGTTACCCTGATACCATTAGTTAACCTCCCGTTGTAAATATGTCGCTCCACCTTCTGGTCCAACGACCACCGTCTCTGTCACTGCCCGTCGCCTCCACCTCCGTTGAGACCTTCCTTTTGTCCTCCCTTGAATAGAACTCTCTCGTCTGAAAAGATCTGCGATGGCGTGGGGCGCTCTACATAACGGAGCTGATGTGGAAGGGGCATGTTCAAATATCTGGCAGTGAAAAAAACATTCTAGATGCGAGAGGGTGTTCCTGCAAGATTCCGGTCCACGTGGCGTCCGAACCGGCGCAATTTCGATACCAAACATGGATTAGGACTAAATCGAGCCTAGTTCATAAGTACACGGGCAAAATTTAGCAAATTCCAAATATAAGTACTAAATCGAGTCAGCTCGACAAGTACAAGGACTGTTAGTGTATTTAACTCATAAAATTATCTTGTCGGGCACCAATGTTGTCTCGTTAATACTAAAGTTGTCTCGTCGAAAACGAAGTTGCTCTATTAGACACTGAAGTAGACTCGCCGGGTACCAAAGTTGCCTTGTTGGACATAAAAGTTGCCTTGTCGGGCATTAAAATTGCTGTTTCAAGCAACAAGATGCTCTCAGTTGGGCACTAGTTGCATCATCAGGCACCTATGTTGTCTCGTCGTGAACGTAAGTTTTAATGGCCTAAAGAAGGGTCGTCCTCATGCACCATGGCAGCACCGTCCTAATGGCCTACCAAAATTGCCTCGCCGGGCTCAAAGTTATCTTGTCGGGCTCCAAAGTTGCCTCGCCCAGCACCGAAGTTGCTCAGTCGAGCATAAGTTGTCTTATCGGGCTTCGAAGTTGCCTTGCCGGGATCCGAAGTTTCCTCGCCGGGATCCAAAGTTACCTCGTCTAGTAGCGGCTTGCATGAAGAAGGGTCGTCCTCACCATCGCGGCAACGCCGTCCTGATGGCCTACCGAAGTTGCCTCGTCGGGATCCAATGTTGCTCAGTCGGGCACAAGTTGCCTCCTCGTTCTCCGAAGTTGCCTCCTCGTGCTACGGCGTTGCCTCCTTGGGCTTCGATGTTGCCTTATCGGCAGCGGCTGACCTGAAGAAGGGCCATCCTCACCCACCGCGACAACGCCATCCTAATGGCCTACCAAAGCTGCCTCGCCGGGATCCAAAGTTGCCTCATTGGGCTCCGATGTTGCCTCGTTGGGCAGCGACTTGCATGAAGAAGGGTCGTCCTCACCCACCGCGACAGCGCCGTCCCGACAAAGTTGCCTCGCCGGGCTCCAAAGTTGCCTCATCGGGTTTCGATGTTGCCTCGTCTAGGAGGAGCGGCTTGTATGAAGAAGGGCCATCCTCACCCATCGTGGCAGCGCCGTCCTAATGGCCTACCAAAGTTGCCTAGTCAGGCTCCAAAGTGTCTCGTCGGGCACAAGTTGACTTGTCGGGCTCCGAAGTTGCCTCGCCGGGATCCGAAGTTGGTCGTTTGGCACCTATGTTGCCTCGTCTAGCATCGGCTTGCATGAAGAAGGGCTGTCCTCACCCATCGCGGCAACGCTGTCCTAATGGCCTACCGAAGTTGCTTTGTCTATCACCGAAGTTGCTTCTCGGGCATTGAAGTTGCTTTTGTCGGACACCAAAGTTGCTTCTCGGGCATTGAAGTTGCTTTTATCGGACACCAAAGTTGCTTTGTTGGGCACCGAACTTGCTTTCTCAGGCACAAAAATTGTTTTGTCAGGCACCAAAGTTGCTTCATCGGGCACCGATCATTGTTGCTGTGAACTTGTTTGGGTTATCATATTTTATGCATCATCGGTCATTATTGTTGTGAACTTGTTTTTAGTAGTTGTCAAGTTGCCTACCAATATAGTGAGGTCACATACAGGTGGTGAGAAGTTGCTTAATACTGTTGTGAAGTTGGGCACATAAGTTTCTTTGTCTCGCACCAAAGTTGCTTCGAGGGCACCAAAGTTGTTTCATCATGCACCAATGTTTCTATCACTGAAGTTGCTTCGAGGGCACCGAAGTTGCTATTGTCAGGCGCTAAAGTTGCTTTCGAGGGCACCGAAGTTGCTTTTTTCGGCGCCAAAGTTGCTTTTTTGGGTACCGAAGTTGCTTTTTGTCGGGCACCAAAGTTGTTTCATCGAGCACCTAAGTTGCTTCGTCGGGCACCAGAGTTGCTTTGTTTATCATCAAAGTTGCTTTTTCCATCACCTAAGTTGATTCAAGGGCGCCAAAGTTGCTTTTTTTATAGCGCCGAAGTTGCTCTCTCGGTCACCGAAGTTGTTTTGTCCGGCATCAAAGTTGCTTTCTTAGGGCATGTACAATGATAGAGAAAGCATGTCTTCCCTTAGGTCTCCACATCAACTAGAGAAGGCAATATATATAAGTTGTACAATGTATTATCTCTTATTGTCATCTCTAACAATTAGTGAAAATTAACTATTTTTAGTAAGAAACTAGTTTGCTAAAGGAAGACATATGGTACAATGGAGAAAATAGCCTTCTCTTATTTCTAAGAGATCACCCTTTAGCTAAGGGAAGACAACCTTATCTTTTTTGTTTCTCTCTCTCTTTCAAGTGAGAAAAAAATCCTACATGGCAACCATAAGGAAAGGATGATGTCACCGCATTGTACATGCCCTCATGCACCAAAGTTGCTTTCTTGTGCACCAAAATTGCTTTGTTTCACTGGTAGACACCAAAGTCACTAAATGTTTGACTAAACTATGGTGGAACAAATTCTTTCGCCGTGCAACAAATTCGCTCCGTCGAGCACCATAGTTGCTCCGTCAGGCACCATACTTGCTTGGTCTGAGCAAGTTCTTTCTTCGCGCACCAAAGTCGCTCCGTCGAGCACCAAAGTCACCCCATCGAGCGCAATAGTTGCTTCGCCGAGCATCAAAGTAGCTCTGTCGGTCACTAAAGTTGTTTTGTCGGGCACTAAAAGTTGCTTTATCGGGCCGGACAGGGTGCGCTGAGGACGACGATCTGGCGCCCGGGCGCCCGCTAGAAGTGTCCAAAAGTTGGTTTTACCATTCGGCGGTCGCATGGCAATGGTTGAGACTTGAGAGAGCATTTTCTGCACATGGAGATGAGCCAGGCAGCGTCCTAAGTAACGTTGGAGCCGAAGCGCACGGCATGGGCAGATAAGGGGGGAGCACGTGAGTACGTGACATAGTGCTTGTCGTAGTCAAGGGCGATCATCTTGCCACCACTGGCCATGGATGTTGCCTTGAGCTATTGTCCGAACAAAAGCAACATACCTTATATGGTTGCGTAGAGAGGTTACTCAACTATGGCCATTCTGGCACAAAAGGTTGCAAAAAGTAGCATCCGGTTTGTTTCAGCCAAATTGCTACTTGGGATAGCTCTGCAATTGCCAACCTTTAAGGTAGAGTTCTAGTTGTCTATGAGAGGCGAAGTTTGTAAACTTTGTCAGTAGGTCATGTGTCCGTTCAAGCTGAGAATGTGACAGAATGTTGACTACATTTTTTTGATAAATGGCGCTTTTATTAGACACAAAAGTTTACATCAAGATGCTACAATCTGGAGAGTCACAACCGGCAAGGTGCACACAGCCGAAAGTAACAGAAGAGGGAGATAGAAGTATCAATATCATAGGCATAACCGAATGCATGAAACTATGGGAAACGCCTTTGGTGGAGGAGGTTCAATCCGCAAGTTATGCTGCCACCCATGATGGGTAAAAACATCTATCGCCACTTGCTCTAACCGCAAACACACCTCCGTATACAGGGTGCGGTGTTCCGGTTTTTGAAGAGTAGACCACTCCCGAAGTAAGTGTGCACAATGGAAGATGACCTGCATGGGAGAAGACATTTTAGCATAAAAAATCATATTGTTTCTACACAGCCATAGTGACCATAATAATGCAATCGCTCCCACCCATATATGTATCCTATTCCTGTTATCTAGACCAAGAATGTTGACTACATTGGAATCAGTTTTTATATTTTGAGCTCCTTGATTTTTCTTCTTTATCATAGCAACACACGGGTTATTTAGGTAGTAGTATCATTTGAAGGAATAACATGTGCTTTCTATTGCGCAAATAACCCACGTCGCAACACACCATAGATAATGTGGCGTGCGTACCAGAAATACTAGTGTCTTTAATGACAACATGTTTGGTGATTGTAGCCCAGGTGCAACCCAGCTGCTTAATTATAGTTCTGCAACCACCCTGTCACGTGATGATGTGCCAATCTAGTTGGGTCTGCACTTGGTTTGGTTTTTACTTGATTACCTAGTTACTAGGCTAAACTGCACTTCATTATTATTTTTAACCTTTTTCCATACGGAGCATCAACTTCGTTTTCACTATCATAGCGATAGCAGAAAAACAACTAGTTAATTTTTAGTAAATAAATAATGGTTAGTTTCACCAAGAATGTATTCATTGTGGTACTTCGATTGGCGACACCATATATATTGGTTGGCATAGACAATTCTGTTTTATAATTTTCAGTTTGTTTTGTTGTTGCAAAAAAGAAAAGACTAATCTAGTCCTTGTGTCAGCTCTCCTGCAACTGTGCTCTATTAAGTGAAATTAAATTTTGGTTGCTACAATGCTTAAACTATTTGTGATGGGTTTGGTGATAGATATATGGAACCTGATGTGCTCCAGCATATACTTGATGGAAGAGAGAAACCAACGAATCTGCCACTTGCACTTTTGAAGAAGATCACTGTAAATTTCTCCAAAGAGCGAGAAATTGGACATGGTGGATTCGCGACGGTTTATAAGGTAATTTTTCCTTTTCTAAAGAAATTATTCATATAGCGCATAAACATCCCAAGGATAGCAAAGTATAACCAAAAAATGGAGTGCATGTGGGTGACATGTGCATTTACATCTAGGTGTTTCAAATAATTAAAAAGGTTCATTTCAAATTTTGAAAAATTATGTCAAAATTTTCAAAAAAAATACATTATGGGATGATGTGTGAACCTGCAAATTATGGGCCAAACATAGGTTTGTTGTAAGTAAAGGAGGGTCTAAAAGCAGCAATTGTCATTTTTCTTTTTTTGACGTGAGCAGCAATTGTCATTGATTGACTTGTTTCCTGTCCTAAACTTATGTTTAAATTCACCAGCAATGCAGACCTAGGAATTTTTATTTTAAAAAAATGGAAAAAAATTCTACCTCTGGGTGCAGCCCTCATTGTAGCTGAACTATGTAAACAATCAGGGAGGCCAGCTCGTATCAGGGTTGCTACAGCTCCAAATACCACTTAGGTCTGGTGGCATCTATTGCCAAGTCAGATTCTTTTGGCTGTAATATTACCGGATTTGATACGTACCATTGACAAGTGTCTGGTGTCTGGAGAACAAGCACCTGCGCGTGCTGAGTGGCCAGCTTGTGGTGCCATAAGTTGTGGCGGAGGACCGCAAGTTTTTCTTAGCAAGTGCAGGGACTGGGCATGTCTGTGTGGGTTGGGTTTGTCTACTTTGTGCTCCCTGTAAAGAAAATTATGTTCTTAGGGGGTATTACAACCCTATTTTATCTATTATTTTATTGCACCACACCTGCAAATTTGCTCACAGTAGTGCTACACTTACTCTAAATCCTCACAATAGAATTCACATGTTGTATCATTGGTCCTTAAACGATGGTATGTTCTTAAACAGGGTGTCCTATCAAATGGAAATGTCGCTGTCAAGAGGATAAGGAACAACCATACAATTGATGAAAGGCTATTTTATCGTGAAGTTGATAGCCTTATGGCAATTAACCATCAAAATGTAGTTCGGTTTGTTGGCTTCTGTGCTAGTACAGACCAGACAGCAATAAAAATTGAAGGATCAAGAGAACATATTTATGCCGAGATAAGAGAAAGATTGCTCTGTTTCGAGTATATCAGCAATGGAAGCTTGCAAAAGTATATTGCCGGTATGCAGCTCTTTTCTTTACCTTTTTTGAATAAAATAATTCGTTATCTTCTTTTCTTTTCTTCACTTTTACTTTTACTTTTACTCACGATTGACAGTCAGTAAGTAATACATTGCACATGTACAAATGTTGCTATAATTCAGTATGCAAGTTTTAGCTTGCACAACTGAAATATCAGAAGATTTCATGCTGTCTTACTACTCTTCTTTCTTTCTGTAGATGAATTAAGGGGACTCGATTGGAGTACACGTTACCGATTAATCAAAGGAATATGTGATGGTCTACATTATCTACACATGGAAAAGCATATATATCATATGGATCTGAAACCAGCCAATATACTACTTGACAATGAGATGGTGCCAAAGATTACCGATTTTGGTTTATCAAGACTTGATGAAAAGTCACAAACCATGAGTGTAGACCGCTGTGGATCACTGTAAGCTATGCATCTAAAGAGCTGATAGTTGTTCCTTGTATTTACCCTTGCATTCTCTTATGCCATAATGCATCAAACTCCCTTTCCTGTGCAGAGGATATTGTGATCCCGAATACCTACAACGTGGCAAGATGTCGTTTAAATCAGACATATATAGTTTGGGCATTATAATCATTGAACTTGTGACAGGAGAGAAGAGTATTCCCGATAATAACAAAAATAATGTAAGATATGCTTTTACCTCACCAATTGAAAGTGGTCCCTTTCCAGAAATACCATTTTTTTCCTTTGCATGTAGTTAAAAAAATTCTGGGTGCTCCTAATTAATTTGCATACTAGGAAGAAAATAAATAATATGTGATGTCTATACTCAAGTCTCGCATTAAAGTGGTCAGTACGTAACAGCTTTGCGGACTTTGGGAATCTATTGTACTCCTAAATAAACATGAGTGGATAGGTTTGTAACTTTGTGTTGGTTTGTGGCAAAGTTCTGAACTTCTGCGGAGACCTGCAACTGCAAGCACATGCATGGCAGGTTACCTCAGTATAGAAGTGGGGCTTGCATCTGCGTCCTATTCTAGTTGACAGAAGAAACTGTCATGAATGGAAGTACCTACCCACAGTTTCAAGTATATAATGATACAATACTAGATAAACCTCTTTCATGGAGGTACTATTGAATGTACAAGAATAATGTGTATGCAAAAATCTAAAATTTGTTATGTATTTGGTGATGTTGCGGACAGTTAAAGGAACACAAATATATAAAATTCAGTTAGTCTTTTTTACCTTTTTTTATCCAAGGCATATTTGTTAGAATAGCAAAACCATGATTATAAGCCTCCTTTACGCTAAACCTATGTCCATGCAGTGAGAAAGCTCATCTATGCTGTCATTTACATTTATTTCTAGCACTTTTTTGCATGTATGAATCCTTCTCATCTCGCTCTTTGAGAAAACAGAGCAGATAGGGCTTCCGTCACTTCTTCTAGCTCAGTGTGATGTGAAGGAGGCATGCTCAACCTGTTTTTTCATCATATCTGGCATCATCATGTCCATTGCCGCATGATTGGAGGCACCCACTTGGGTTGCAGATACGATAAATGGCAAGCGTGCATTGTTTACATTTTGGGTTAATATTTGAGCATCGTCTATGTCACCTTTGTGGAATAACAGGTACTCAGAAGATGGAGTCACAGATGGAAAAAAACAGGGAAGGAAAGTCCATTGTGTTACCAACAAGTAACTAAATGCATCGACATAGGGCTACTCTGCCAGGAAATTGACCCTTGCAAACGACCTTTTATATCGGAGATAATAAATGATATCAGTAAAATGGAATGTACTACTGGGGAAATCAGCATCAGTGCCAACGAATCCACATTTGGACCGGTAACCTTATTAGCTTTATAGTACACACCCTGTTGTTTTGTTCATCTTATTTTTATAGAACACCTTTATTAAGATGCCCCATGCCATATCTAAATGACATATTTTTGTTCTCACACTCTTCGATGGGTGGCTCTATTCATTTGTTTTATATTACTATACTGAATGTATTAATAAAAGGACTTCAATAAATTAACATTTAGCTGGTCAACTTTTTTTTTCGACAAACACTTAGCAGGTTGATGGTTGAAGCTTACAAGGTTCGACACTACAACTTCTAATACATCACTTGAAAATAACGAAGATACTAGTAGTTGGCAGTGTCTTCTTAAAAGGCTTGCAGACTCCTTTTGCCCAACATCTCCTATACAACCATGAATCTTGCCCTCGCATTCCTCCTTCACCTCACTTGTATGATTAGTACTAGGCCATAACTCTCACCCCTGCATCCCTTCTCTTTCCTCATCTTGCTCGTATGATTAGTACTCCCTCTGTTCCACAATATATGTCCATTGTCCCACGCGCAGACCTAGGAAACAGAATACAACAGCATAATTCGTAAAAGAATGTGAACATGATAGACCAGGGGCTCGGGGAACAACATTAATTAACATTCTACTGACATGTAATTGATCGAAACATCCCTAGCTCACATAATCTGAACGTCTGAGCCTTCGGGCCCAATTAGTAGTGAATTACTAGATTTATCATCATCATAATTGACAATCTCATGGTCAGGATTTCTGAGATCAGGAGGTTCAGAGTTCCAATTTTGTCCTGGATCTAACATGCACCAAGGTTTAGGATTTAATGCACTTTGTTAAGCTCTCTGTTGAAACACACATGCAAAAGGTTCTTTCAAAAAACAGTTGATGAAAAGGAGCTGAATTCATTATCTTTTGCCCAAATCCTTAGACATATGCTGCAACCTTTTGCCTTCTTCAAAATACATCTTCTGAGATGGAAGGTAGGGAGTATCTACATGCATGGTCAGTAATACATATATGCCCTGCTCTTTTCTTGCAGATAAATTCTTGCTTGGAGGATGATATGCTTGGGATTGAGCCGCTCGAGTTACATTTTCCTTTTGAGCTTAACACACAGATGTCATGCTCACTTCAGCTAACCAACGAGACTAATTCGTACATTGCCTTCAACATCCAAAAGACAAGACCCTTGCCATACTGCACACATCCACATACAGACATTGTGCTGCCACGATCTAAGTGTAGTGTCAATATAACATTGCAACCACAGGACAAGGCACCACGAGATATGCAGCACGCCAACGAGTTCATTGTGCGGAGCACCAGAGTTAATGATGGCATTGCAGTTGAGGATATAACTACAGAAATGTTCAATAAAGAGACAAATAACGCGGTCGATGAGGTGAATTTGGATGTTGTTTTTGATGCACCGTTGCAAAGCGAGCTTCTTGATGTGCTCAATTCAGTGCAGCAGGTATTGTGAGCAGTGCATATGAGGTCATACCTTAGTTTATGAAAGCTTTTAAAGGAAAAATTTACACTACACAGTCTTAGTATGTCGCACATTAAACAAAACCAAATTGTGATCTACAAGTGTTGCGTTGCAATATGGTAAGAGTAAGACAAGCCCAGGAGGCCAGGATGCAAGACATAATAACCTTCACTGGCCAAAATTAAAATTACTAGTATTCTGTTATGCTAATATTTTTCTTTCTCTATGGAAAGTAAAACTCAAGTGTTTTCTCACTCAAACTATCTGTCGCTCTCATTGTAGCTCTAAATTGTTAACCCATGAATTTATGTCCATTCTGTTGTACATCTCAAGGTGTTGACTGCAAGCTTAAGTTTGCTGGTAGTGTCCCTCAAAAAAAAAGTTTGCTGGTAGTGTCAATTACCCAATTATAGATTTTGGTAACTATAAAGTGGCTAGACGTAGATTCTATTTTGAATGGAAAAGCTTAGGTCCTTATTCCATAGAAGTAAGTCCCAAGAAAAACTGGCTATCCTTTTTAGTGATGCATTGCTATCTATATGCACAGGAAGAGCGTGATATCCTCATGAGAATTTCCAAATTTTCCTAGATGCAGTTGGTCGGTTGAGAAGTATGGAAATGTTCTTTAGCACTAACACTATTGGATTTGCTTGCGGTTGGAATTCTAGCCCAATCCTTAGCTGACGGGTGTAGGGAACATTTAGTGTTTCATGTGATCAGTCCATTCTGTTCTACATTTGAAGGTGTTGAGTGCGAGCTTTAAGTTAGCTGAGTGTCGAGGGACGAGGGTCTCATAATGTGCCTTCTGTTAACTAAAATTATTAATGGACATGGATTTCCTTTTGATGGAAAACTCGAGCTCCTGAATTAAGCTAGTCTCGAGAAAAAAACTAGATACCTTTTTGATGATGTATTGCCTTTTCGAGAGAAAACTAGACATGACTTGAATTGTTGACATCTGTATGTATGTGCAGGCAGAGTGTGAAATATTGGAAGGTCCTCATGAGAATCTCCAAAGTTTTGACGCGGTTGATCGGTTCCTTAGCTTGGATAGGAGTTATATTAACAGTGACCGGGTACTAAGCCATGTGAATGACATCCTTTTTAAGGCCCTCGTGAAGATGGAGGTCGAATTCGAGAATCAGTTGTCTCAGCGCAGGTTTGTGTCTCATTTATATCGATTTAATTTTTTTATCTTACCATATCTAAGTCTTGCATTGTGCGCCAACTAACTGATCCAGCAAACTTATGGAGCTTGATGGTCTCTCTGATTGCCTTTTGAGTACGCTTTGGCCATCATCTAGTGCACAATGTGATAACCAGGAGGCTGCCGTATACAGCCCTCCTGCTCTTATTGGGCCCAAGTTTGTTCCTTTGCTTGCTAAATTAGCACGACAATTGGTTCGAGATGGGTACGATCAGCAATGTGCTGAACTATACAGGTAAGTGGAGCTGACTAGTACATACTCCGTATATTTCTGGATTGAACATAGAAGCAAGACTGTCAGCTAGGCAGCTAGTGTGTGCATCTTCATTTAGTATTGTTATGTTCGTTAATTTGAGTACATCTATTGAGTATTTGGCCATATTTATAACCCATAAGACGGGTTCAAAGAGTCCCAGTTTGAAATATCGCTATTACTAATACCAGTGCCCAGCAAAAGAAAAACATAAATCTACATCTACATGCATTACTGAAACTGCATGGCTCCTGCAGCAAGATCGGATATTTCTTGTTTGCATGTTTCTTTCCTGATTGACACCCATGCAGTTGCAGTTCTACCATTGAGATTTGAGGATGGACTTGCTGAAACTTTTTTTTTGGCAGTGAAGCTCGTGCTTCAGCTTTAGAATCAAGTTTGAAGAACTTGGGTGTCGAGAAACTGAATAAAGATGAAGTGCAGAAAATGCCTTGGGATGTTTTAGAGACCAAAAAGGAGAACTGGATTCAATTCATGCGAATTGCTGTAAGGATCTCTCTTGGACCTACTAATGGCACTGTAACTTGTGTCTGTTGACACGTTCTGCTTGGAACAGGTGAAACTTCTTTTCGCTGGGGAGCGACAGCTCTGTGACCAAGTTTTTGAATGCAGCCAATTTTTGAGGGACAAGTGCTTTTCTGCAATAACCAAGAACAGTTTGGCTACTCTACTCAGCTTTGGTGAGGCAATTGCTATGAGTAAAAGATCACTGGAGAAACTGTTTGTTCTGCTAGACATGTATGGGATGATGTGTGAACTTCAAATGGAGGTACATTTTTATTCAGATCATACCTGTTTCACTGGCCAACCACTGCACTTATGTGCATAATGATAACAATGGATGCTGAATATACAGTTAACATCCGTTTGCCGTTGGCACAAATGCTTTATCCCTTATGCCGCCTGAATTATTTTCCTCTAGTAACTGTTTTAACAGCTTGGTTTGCTTCAACCAGTGACATTTGAGAGGTTGCTAAGTGTTGCATATGTTCACGAAACAACAATTTTCTGACTGCAGCTATATGAGTATGATAGCACTCATGTGTCAGTTTGATACCATACTTCCATCACAGTGTCGGGCCATCTGTATTTGAGTTAACCTTCTATGCATAAAATATGTTTTCAACATGGCATTGGAGTTCAGACTCTCTTATATCTGATTTCATATCCAGTTTAACCTAACAAATCTTGTAGGAAGTTTGGAGACTTGTAGTGTCAATTGAATGAGAATTTACATATGCTGGTACACTTATGTATGGAAATAACTAAATGGTTCATCTTTTCTATTGAATGTGTAGATTGACACCATCTTTGTTGGAGAATCATGCTCTCAAATGCATGACTCTGCACTCAGTCTGAGAAAATGTTTAGCACGAACTGCACAGAAGACTTTCAGTGATTTCGAAGAATCTGTGGAAAACGATGTAGCAAAGTTTATTATTACTGATGGAACAGTTCATCCTTTGACGATCTATGTGATGAACTATGTTAAGTTTTTATTTGAGTAAGTGCCTAATCATCTGCACTGCTATTTTTTTTGGTGATTGCACAGGTATATGGTTGTACTTTCAAGTGTTCTTTCTTAAAGTTTATCCATCAGGTTATTTTGATATTTGTGTTATGCACCTCGCTGGTATCATATTTGGACCTTTTGGATAGTCTTAATTCACAGAGAACCAGATTGTTATTTTTCCCAACTGTTTCAGTGATCAGAGCAGATAGATCATACTGCTTGTAGTTGTAGGTGAAGGACATTTGTGCAAAGGCCGTGTTGACACAAATCCAATGTTTTGCGTGTTAAAAGTTCCTTCATGTTGTGTTCTTCTAACTATACCCTACCCATGTTATCTTTCAGTAGGCAGCTATTTGCTGCAGTTTCACAAAATAAGAGATAATATAAATAGCAAATAATGACACGAATCTGCTATTTTTTGTGCAGCTATCAATCAACTCTGAAACAGCTCTTCGTGGAATTCAAAAGGGACGATGGAACAGGTTCTGAGCTGGCATGTGTAACCATGAGTATTATGCAAGCTTTACAAAATAATTTGGATTCAAGAGCAAAACAATACCAGGATCCTGCATTGATGCACATATTTCTAATGAACAACATTCATCATATTGTTAATTCTGTTGACAGGTATGCTCTTTATGAAGTGCATGCAAAATCATAATAAGTTAGTGTGTGAGTTCAGCATAATTGAAGTTCACTGCAATGCTCCCTTTCTTTTCTTTCAGACCAGAGGCCAAGGATCTATTGGGCGATGACTGGATTCAAACACATCGAAGGATTGTGCTGCAAAATGCAGTTCAATATAAAAGGGTTGCTTGGGCAAAGATTTGCTGGCAAATAACCTTTGATTAAAACTCATTTGTGCTATTTATCTTACATTTGGATGCCATCTTATTAAAGGTTTCATAAATATATATGTCTCTCTAAGAACACCAGGTGAAACACACTCGAGTATAAAATATTTATGTAGCTACAATAATGAATAGATAGGAGGAATCCAGAAATAATTAATGGCCTTGAACTTACTAACATTGATGCAGTTCGTATCATGGGAAAAGGGATTGACCTAATCTGTTTTGCAGTACCCTAATTTTTTGTTGCTAAGCTATGATTGCGGATAGGATTCTTTAGTGATCTAGGATTGTTCAGAAGGATTTTCGCAAATTCCTGAACATAGCTTTGGTGACCGCTTTATCTGTTGCATGTAAAGTATGATAGTATAATAGTATTGCTTAGAAACTGGAAGTGCACTCGCAAAAAGATAGAGAAGTGAAAGTAGCAAAATATTTATGTGCACCGCCTTGTTTTAGTTTGTTCCAATGTCGTAGGTGTTGCAATGCCTCTCTCGTCAAGGTTGGTCTTTATCAGGACGTATTTCAACAGATGTGAAAGAGAGGTTTGCTCATATGCACCAACTATTTCAGCATACTTTATTACCATGGTGGCTCATTATTCCATTTTGCAACATTGTTTTTCCCTATGATGCTATCAGATTCAGGTCTTTCAATGTGTTATTTGATGAGAATTATCAAAAGCAGCGTGGTTGGTCAGTTCCAGACTCAGAGTTGCGGGAGTCACTAAGACTCGCGGTTGCAGAAGTTATGTTGCCTGCATACAGATCTTTCCACAAGCGTTTCGGGTATTCCCCTTGGCACCTGACACCTAATACTCTTAAACAATCAATTTTATTGCATGAACCCGGACCTAAGGATCATAACAACACTTAGTCAAACTTGCTTGTTTCCATACTTTTGTTTTGAATCCTAGTGGTAGTATCTTGAACCTAGCCCTGTGCTATATTTTGTATGTCATTTAGTGATGGTAAAAATATTATATGTTTGTGAATTATACTATTCTACCAGCATTTTAAAATAAAAATAGCCAGCTCACTTATTCCTCGACGTAGATGCACTTGGCAGCCATTTCGGAGGCACACTTATTATCTTTTTAATGTGCTGATTAGACATCTAGACCTGAATCCTAAGCATGCAGGTTAGGTCAGTCCTTGTGTCAGATCGAGTTTATGCTTATTTACAGTGCAAATTAACAGAGCATCGTTTTTGAGGGTTGGCAAATTACTATTTCCCAACACGTCTAAATAACCTTATTTAGGTGTTGTTAACGAATATGAATGGTCATGTCTCTTATTTTTTGAAATAGAGAGAACCCTGGCCTCTGCATCCATATATGCACACATCCTTTTATTACCCCCTCCGTCCTAAAAAAGGATGTTGCAGATTTGTCTAAATTGAAATGTATCTAGACAGTTAGTTTTAAAGTTTTATAAGTTTACATCTCAAGAATCAGAGAGGATCGATAAATGGTCATGTCTCTAGGTTATAACTTCTAGTTCATGTTTAATTATTCTATAGCGCTTACAAAATGCTTTCTCAAACTGCAGGCCTCTCATCGAGAACAGCAAAGCACGTGGGAAATACGTCAAGCATACACCCGAACAGCTCGAGCTATTCCTTGGGAATCTATTTGAGGGGAAACAAGAACGTGCTTGATAGTCGTGGCGGTATTTCTGTGAATTGGAGCCTCGGGTTGTCCGTGTGGCTGCTCCTTTGTTTGGGTGCGTGATTTGTACAGAGTGCACGGTTGTAGTTGTCAGCTATTTTTCTGTTTATTATGAGAGGAGTAGGTGGTTCTGTGTGCTGAAAATATTTCTTTCCTGTGAGGGCAATGGTTTGCCCATGTATATTGGGAGATCAAGGGAACAATGTTTCCGCTATTTAAAGGAATAGATTTGGGCTCGCATCCAGGGGTTGGAAAGAAAGATTTTTGTCCGAGGCGGGTAAAGAAATCAAAACTGTTGCTCAGGATATCTCGACATACGCTATGTCCTGCTTTGATTTAGCAAAAGGATTATGTGATGGGATTGATAGTATGATCTGCCGGTACTGGTGGGAACAGGAGGATAATGAACATCGCATGCACTGGGTTAGCTGGGAAAAAATGACGCAGGCCAAGGAACATGGAAGGCTGGGGTTCAGGGATCTGCATTCTTTCAATCTAGCAATTCTGCCCCATCAGGCATGGCGACTACTCCAAGCCCCAGGTTCTCCGTGGTAAGTACTTCCTGAATTGTAACATTTTAGAGTCTACTCCTGTTTTAGGTATGAGCTATATCTGAAGAAGTATTCTGAGAGGTGCTGAAATTGTGAAATAGGGAATTATTCGGAGAGTGGGCTGGGCAAAAACATCAAAATTTGGACGGATCTGTGGATTCTGTGGACCGTCTAGAAACCTGCGACTGTTCAAGGCAATCACCTCCTAACACAAGTATCAGAGCTTATTGATCCAGTGATGCGATGTGGGACTAGCAACTGGTTCTGCAGACTCTCAGCGCAGGATGCTGCTGTCATTCTCTGCATCCCTATATGCGAGCAGCACGATGATTTTATTGCTTGGCATTTCGACCAGAAAGGGCTGTTCTCCGTCAAATGCGCATACCGTAAGAGGATATGCTGCAGCGTCTAACAATGACTTCATGTGGCGGTTTGGTCACGGTAACCACTCTCTACATATGAACAGAGCCAACCATGCTTTCTCAAACTGCAGGCCTCTCATCGAGAACAGCATTGCGCCTGGGAAATACATCAAGCATATTTCCGAGCAACTCGAGCTGTTGCTAGGCAATCTATTCGAGGGGTAACAAGAACGGCGCGTGATTGCTACAACTTCCATGAGGATGTGACAGTATTTCTGTAAATTGGAGCATCGGTTTTTCCATGTGGCTGCTCCTTTGTTTGGGTGCGTGATTTGTACAGATTGGACACTCGTATCTGTCAGTTATTCTTTTTGTTTTGTTTATCAGACTAAGCGGTTCCGGCGTGTTGATTTCTTTTTTTTTCCTTTCCTTTTTTTGGGGAATGGAATGCTGAATTTCTTGTTAGATTCGGACAGTACGTGCAGCAATTCAGCGTCCATGTAGTTTTCAGTCTATTGCCAAATAAATATGCACGTAGTAGTCAGTATTCCCTGTTTGGGCTTTTAGCTGAGTTGACCTGAGTGATGAGTGGTCCAGTTCTGAATCTTATGAGTAGTTGACCACGGTGACGAGTGGGCTTGCTTGCTGGTTTTGTTCTGGTCACTTATTTACTACTTTTGGCCACATATACAAGCTCTTGTCTTGGGACTTAGTGAGCTTTGCTTAGTCTGAAACGTTCTTCCATGATTGGTTCGGACTTCAGAAGGATCTATACTAGTATTTTCTTTGTCGCCAGAAGTTCAGGATGGGGCGCGGACAATTGTGTCAGTGAGTTCTTTTATTAGTACGAAAGATGATTCGGCTTGGTGATCATATGGATGCCATTTATTATTTTTGTGAACACCTGGTCAAGGCTGTTTTGATTTGAGCTTTACTGGGGAAGTACTGAATGCCGCACAAATCGTGTGGATGCGAAATTTTTCGTGTGAAATATGCATCTTTTGTGGGCGGTCAAACAGAAAGGAGAGTCGATGTTGAGATGAACTAGAAACTGATGTATTTCTACGGCCAGAATTTCTGTCGGATTTTCCCCCTCATATATACTATTCATCGGTGTAAACAGTGGTCTTGTTAGAGTTGACGGCAGTGATCTGTATTGTTTTAGAGGTTACCATAGTGATGAGTGGCCTTGATTCCTGGTTTTGTTATGGTCTCCTTGCCTAATACTAATTTTAGGCACAGATGCAATCCAATATTGTATTGTATTGGGTGTTGGTGAGCTTACTGATGGGTCTGAAACATTCTGTCGACTCGTTCGAACCGAGTATTATCTTCTTTGTCGTCAGAAACATGACATATTAGGAACTCAGAACCCTTTTAGCCGAAGCAACACGGACGATTACCGTCAAGAAGGATTTTATTATGAAAGCTAATTCAGCTTCATGATAATATGAAAAGGCCACTGTTCTGTTAACATCATCTGGTCAATGCTGTCTGAATTCTGATTGAGCCGGGCTGAGGGAGAATCACCAGATTGCGCCTCGTGTGGTTGTCCGGTGCGCGTAGAAGAAAACACGCGTTTCAAGAGATCCTGGAAAGGAACATATATTGTGCTAAATTCCGTGTGGAGTATGCATTTCCTGTGCACTGTCGAGCACAAAACAAGTCGATGCTCTGATAATCTAGAAACTGCTACGTTTCAACGTTACTACGCGAGCCAGAAATTCCATCAGATTTTCGTGGCAATTTCCTACGAGTGTTAACATTTTTATTAGTATGACCAAACTAAAATCAACAACCTGATGAATCCGAGCAGTTAACATCTTTTCAGTGGTGCTACACGTACGACTCTATGCCTACGATGCAGTTTTAGTTTTGTGCTCATCGTACTAAACTGAAACTGCATCCTACCACACACATCGGATGCAGAACGAAGTATGCAAGGCACTTCCGATATTTTTTTACATTGTTCTCAAGTACAATAAAGAATTAAGAAACAAATAACATCAGAAACATCCGTGGGACAGAATCATTTAAAAGAATACGAGCAATCCTTTAGAAGCAAATCTTTGGAGTAGAATCGTTCGCCGCTTGAAAATTCCGCGCTGTCAAGCTGAAGGAAATAGAAAGGCGTGCCATTCTTATAATTAGCCAAAAAAAATGGTGAACATTGAATTGCATTGGCTATGAAAGTACTAGCATATATGCAAATCCTTATTTTAATAATTGGCTACTAGAATGCCCTCCCTTGGTCCTTCGGTGTACACGAGAAAAACATGGGTTCTAAGAGATTTTAGAAAGGAGTAATGCTTGTAATGCACCCAAAATACACATTTCTTGGAAATTTTGTGTGATATATGCATTTTTCTGTGCACCGCCAAACACGAAAAAAAAATATCGGTGGTCAAATGTACAAGAAACCGGTATTTTTCTGCGTATGCTAGAATTTTCATCAAATCTTCTTCCTACGAGTGTATTCGAATACTTTCTTGTGACCTAACTGAAGCAAACAGCTGTTGACTGGATGGAAAAACCTGAGATGTTACTTTTGTTGACACTATTGTTCCGAAATATATTACACAACAAGGGAATAACTCACACCAGAATCATCCAGCTATGGGACAGTTGTCCCAAGAAAACAGAAACCCCCTATAAAACATAGATACTTGCAATCAAGTCCTCAAAAGAAAATATATGGAACAAATCAGAATTTATTCTAGAAGGAATACTACTAGTAAACGTAGGCTAAAAAGCATTTCTATGGAACATGCATTAATATTTGTGTATTGTCAAACACGAAAAAGGTATTTGTTCAAATGTACCAGAAACCAGTATTTTTCGGTTCATGCCAAAATTTTCAGCAAATTACTTGAAAATTTCTATGAATATATTTGATTTTTTTCTTGTGACTAAACTCAAGTCAACAACAGCAGCTGACCAGGCAAAAAATGTGAGTCATTACTTTCTCTTTTAACATTGTTGTAAAGATATTAATTGGAAACCAAATTACACTAGAAAAATCTACGCATGAGACACATATGTTCTAAAAAAGCAGAAGCTCCAACAAAAATACAGAAATTACAAGCGGGCCATTGGGAGCAAATCTTTGAAAAGAATCTATCGCTTCTCGAAACACCTTCGCCACATAGCCTAGTGAAATATAAGGGAATAATACCATTTTTAAAATTAGCCAACAAAAGTAAATGGTAAACATAGAATTGTGTTGACCAAACTCAGATTCAGATGGCAAGAATTCGAGTTGTTACTTTTTTCCATTGTTCCCAAGTACATTAAATATGTGAAAAAATAACACCAGAAACATCAGTAGGATAGTTGTTCCAAAAAAGACAGAAAAAGACATTCGAGAATATAAAAAATAAGTGAACAAATTGAATGAGGATCAATGAGACGTGGGACAATTGTTCCCCCAAACCAGGGAATCCCCCATAAAAATAGAAAATTGCAAGCAAGTTCTCAAAAGAAAAACTATGGAATAAATCGGAATTTTTATAGAAACAGATAATGCTAGTAGTTGTTTCCCAAAAGAAGTATTTCTATAGAATATGCATTTATGTGCATTGTCAAACACGAAAAAGGTCATTGTTCAAATGTACCAGAAACCGGTATTTTCTACCTGTGCCAAAATTTTCATCAAAAAACTTGAATTTTTTTCTACGAGTACATTGATTATATTTTCTTGACTAAATCCAAATCGACAAATGCTGAGATGACGACAAAAATGTGAGCCATTACTTTCTCTTTTGTCATTGTCCCAAAAATATTAATTAGAAAACAAATTACACCATAAACATCCAAGCATGGGACAGATGTTCTGAAAGATCAGAGGCCCCTATGAAAATACAGAAATTACAAGCAAATACATTGGAGCAAATCTTTGAAATATAATTTGCCACCACCCAACACGCCCTCACACCACACTAAAGGAAATAAAAACTAATGATACCATTCTTAAAATTAGCCAAAAAAAGTAAATGATAAACATTGGATTGGGTTGGCTATGAAAGTTGGCCCCAAAAAACCTATAAAACACCCTATAGAACATGGAAAAATGCAAGCAAGTCCTTATAAGAAAATATTTGGGACAAATCAGAATTTATTATGGAAAGGGAGAATGCTACTAAATGTTGGAAAAGTAAGCATTTATGTGGAATATACTAGAAACTGGTATTTCTCTAAGCGTGCTAGAATTTTCTTCAAATTACTTGACAATTTCCGTGAATATATTTTATTTTTTCTTGTGACTAAACTCTAGTCAACGACCGCTCACCCGATGGCAAAAAATGTGAGTCATTACTTTCTCTTTTGACATTATCCCAAATACTAAATTCTTGAAATCAGCCAACAAAAGTAAATGGTGGATATTGAAGGAATTGAGCTGGCTATTGTGGCATATGTGTAAATCTTTTCAATTTAATATTTACTATGTGAAAGATTGTGTGTAGATCTTTATATATGTTGGTTACCACAGGAAGCAAGCAAAGATCCTCTACGCGTGTTTTACATAGGAAAACGACCCAGGAAATAAATCTGCTCGTTTTGAACCTAGCAACGGAGATAAGAGGAAATCCAAGGAATAAGGCAACGCGCGAGATAAACACAAAAAAACATCCTCCTTTTTTCCCCCGAGTTTGTTTTTTCTTTGGCTTCTTGGTCGACTTCGATCGATCAAGCGCAGGCAGAAAGGTACGTCATGGAGCGAGCGGCGGCGGAGTCGGAGGCGGCGCTGGTGCGGGAGAAGGCGAGCCAGCTGCGGGAGGCGATGCGGAGGACCGAGGCCGTGCGCGCGGAGTCGTCCGCCACGGCAGCCTCCGTCGGCGGCCGCATGGCTGCCGTCGACGACGCCGTTCGCCCCGCCCAGGTTCCTGCTTACTTGATCCCTCTCTCTCGTCGCCGGCGGCTGGACGGAGCGGCTTGCTCACCTCAGTTTTGGCTGTGTGGATTGCAGGCGAGGACGTCGAGCGCGTCCAGGGTGCACGAGAACGTCGCGAAGAGCCTCCAGGCGGTCCAGGACATCGTGCGGCAGTTCGACCTCGTCCGCGAGGTGCGTACGTTCGTATGCTATTATTCTTTGCTAGTAGTTGTTTCTCGCCGTCGTCGTCCCTGCGCCGCCGCGCCGGCAGCATGGCGGCGGCGGCGGTTCCCATCTGCTTCGCCTGCGTGCGTGTCCGCTTCTAGACCAGAGCAATGTGCAATCCTGGTCGGCCCCGGTGTGGTTGATGTTCGACGCCGCCAAGTTTTCGGCCCAGTAGCAGGCGCGAGGCCCAGGTACGTGCGTAAGCCCAATGCTGCCGCCGCAAAGGCCAGATTCGGCGGGCACGGCCGACATCCGATAGGTTCCCCAATGGCGCGAGCCTTTTTGCCCTCTGGAAAAAAACAAATCGGCGCGGTGGCCGGCGGCATCTTCCGCCAATGGCGCGAGCGGGGGCGACCCCCTCCACTCCAACGCGGTGTCCGGCGGCACCGCTCCCCTCAAATGGCGCGGCGCGGGGGCAGGGGCGATCCCGTCCCGCCCAGCGCGGCGGTTCCTCGCGAGGTGAGCCGGTGGGAGCGCCACTCCGCCACCGACCCTACAGCAGCCGCCTCCCTCCTCTGCCTTGAACTGCTCGGCCGGAGCCGGTGTCCGATGCTTGCGTTTCTAGGTTTGTGGTTTCTCCGTGCCGCCGCCGCGGTGCTCAGTGGCTTCGCTCGCGGTTTGGAACTCGGCGTGCCCTGTCTCTTGATTTTTCTCGAGCTTGGGGTGTTATGGGTTAGAACTGCTCGCCGATGCAGTCAGCGCATACTTGCTTTGACATTGTGCTACGATCTGGTCTTAGATTCAGTCTGGTCGCACTGGAACATTTTGGTGGATGGTTTCCAGGATGTTGCTAGTTCCGTTCGGGCTGTCTTCTGATAAAATTGCTCCTACTGTAACTGAGTAGAACTGGGCATTCAATAAACATGAGCAAACTGTCATTTTCAGATCATACTAATGTTCTCACCGAACTTCATTCGTACAGGCAGAGTCCGTGATATTGGCCGGTCCGAGCAAGGGTATCAGCGCCTATCTCGAGGCGGTGGATAAACTGACAGGCGCCGATGACTTCTTCACTTCGAAGATAAGCTGTAAAGCTGGCGACGACGTGCTCAGACGTGTCGACGAGCTGCTCCCTAAGGCAGCTATTGAGCTGGAGAATGAGTTCAGTAGGCTGCTAACCAAATGCAGGTTCGGTTCACCATTTCTGCTTAGATGCATACTTGCCGTACGCTTATAGTTGATCTGATGGGAAACTACCCCTGCTGCGTTCGATGTTTGGCTACAGCAAACCTGTGGAGCTCGAGCTTCTTCTCAACTGTCTTCCAAGTCCTTCACCGTCCAAAGATTCTTCTGAAGGTGCTGCGGCATGCTCTCTTCCCCCACTCGTTGATCCCCATTACATGCCCCTGCTCTCAAAGTTGCTTCAGAAATCAGTTGAAATTGGTCAGCATAAGCGGTTTCTGAAAATATACAGGTACAAGCTTCTACAAGTTCCAAATTATCCGACATACTTGCAGTGTATTGTTACTACGTTTCAAGATTTGTGCACTCATAAACATTTCCCTTCATTCTTCCAGAGATATCCGCAGTTCAACTTTGGAACTTACCCTTAAGCAGTTGGGAGTTGAGTATGTTACGGCAGAAGAAGTGCAGACTGCGCCGCAGGTTGAGAATCTGAATGCCAAAGTTGCCCAGTGGGTCCAATGTTTGCAAATTACGGTGATGCTCTTGAATTTTGACCACATAATGTTTGAAGTGTAAATGATGTGTGAATAATAGTTGACTATCTGTTGAGCAGGTAAAGTTACTCTTTGCTAGCGAGCGCAGACTGTGCGATCAAATTTTCAAAGGAAAGCATGCATGGAAAAACCATTGCTTTGCTGCAGTAACGTCCAAAAGCCTCTCGACTCTACTCAGCTTCGGACAAGCTATTGCTGAATCCAAAACATCGCCAGAGAAAGTATTTTTGCTTCTAGATATGTTTGAGGCAACAACGGGAATTCAATCTGAGGTGAATTTTCTAACCGTGCTTGCATATTTTCTCTGCAAACATCATAGCCATTTAGGTTTAGATTGACAATCAACATAAATACATAATTCTGAATCATGAGATTGAAGGTGCCCTCTAGAGGTGCAAAAACTGCAACATTGGTTTATTTATATGCATGCCTTCTTTCTCCAGTTAAATGGTGTATACTATCTCTGCAATGAATTTAACTTGTGTGTTGAAACAGGGCTAGCGATCTAGAAAGCTCTGTTGTTGCCTTGGTACTTGGAATGTTGATGATTATACCTCCAAAATGATAGTATCTTCTGCACAGTTTTGATATCGCGTAAATTTTACAGTTTTTCTACGTAGTGGCTGAGTCTTCAAATGTTTGGGGAAAATACCTCCCTGTTAGTTTCTAGCTCTAGCTATCTACCATGTACATTTACTGAAGTTCATCCTCATGGACTAAAACACTTTTATTCACTGTACTTGATGAAAGAGTAGTGACACCTACGTTTCTGTGTTTGTTAATGCATATGCCTCTATTTATACATATTACTGCGCGCGTGTGTGTGTGTGCTGGGGCAGCTTTTGCATGCTATTTCAATGTGTATTTTCATTTGTTGGCCATTGTTAGGTTGAGGCAGTTTTTTCTGGAGATGAATGCTCTGAAAACCGGAAATCTTCAACTACTTTGGTCAAATATTTAGCACAAGCAACTAAAAAGACTCTAGCTGACTTCAAAGAAAACATTGCGAATGAGGCGCCTAAGAGTATAGGCACTGATGGAGATGTGCATCCTGTTGCCAGCTATGTTGGAAACTATATCACATTTCTTTTTGAGTGAGTGAAATATGCTGCATTGAATATATGTCCTCAACTTGACCTCCAACAGTGCATTATCATCATAACCTTATGACTCGATGCAGTTATCAGCCATCTCTGAAGCTGATATTTCAAGAATCCAGCAACGGAGACAGGACAGATTCTGGTCTAGTCTCTGAAATCACTGGCATTATACATGCTCTAGAGACCAATCTAGATGTAAAAGCAAAGCAATACAAGAATCAGGCTCTTGGAAATCTGTTCCTAATGAATAACATCAGCTATATTGTCAGGTCTATCTGCAGGTATATAAAAAACATTCAGTAAAAGAAAACTAAGAAAATGAGTTCTTGTTAATTGAATGGAACAATCATTTTCTGGTTCTCAGTTCACAAGTCAAGGAATTACTTGGTGATGATTGGGTTCAAAGACGCCGAAGGATTGTGCAGCAACATGCTACTCAGTACAAAAGAGTGGCTTGGGGAAAGGTCTGATTATAAAAAAGCTCAGCCTTGGCAACACAATGCATGCCTGGTTCTTGCAATTCCATGAATATGTTTGTTTACCTTTTCACCTTTTATTTTTTTCATAAACTGCAGGTATTGGAGTGTCTCTCATCACAAGGTCTAACTTCATCGGTAGGTTCTGCTACAGAAGGTACTGTAGGAAGTATTGGAAGTATCGGATCTTATAGCGGCACAACTTCGACATCTGTGATCAAGGCAAGGTTAGACAAAAGTTTTCAATGCGCTCTATACTATGCTCTGATTTATGGTGTTTTTCCTTGCTATATATCTTATGGTGTTTCTTGCCTAAATTATCAGATTCAGGTCTTTCAATAAGCAATTTGAAGAGGTTTGTCAGACGCAGATTAAGTGGGCTATTCCCGATAGGGAGTTACGTGATAACCTTATCCTTGCAGTTGCCGAAATTCTGTCACCTGCTTATAGATCTTTCGTGAAACGCTTTGGGTATTTTTCTCATCTTGCTCGATTATCTTCTGCTTTGTTTTCACCGCAATGAACATTTCTCCTTGCTAGTTCTGGATAAGGTTACTAGATTTTTAGCTGCTAGTCTTTACTGATGGGTGCAACTTATATCAAGTAAATAAGTATCATAACCATTCTGTACATACTTTTGTGGTGAGTGATCAAGTCATGGGTCAACACCACTGGCATCATTAGTTTCTTTGTACAAAAAGACCACACCAGTTGTCGTGCTAGCTAGGCTTGTGGATAATGCTGGGCTCAGCAGTATTAGCAGATCATGCTCTATTAGGTTCCTTGATGTAGTTTTCAAAAAAATTCTGGGAAAGAAGAAACTACTTGATCATAAAAATCGTGTAGTGTGTTTCCTTGAAAAGAAGTACTATCATGTAAATCCTGTTCACATCTTCCTAAATCAGGTTACTACTTGTACATTTTGCCCAAGTTCCGTTGCAAAACACAAAGCAGTCAGTGCTTAGTTTCATTACTGAACGCAAATTAAGCATAGTGAAAGTTTCTCTAACTTATAAATCCATATCATATTATCGGTTTGACTTTACTCTTTTATTTGTCATCCAGGCCTCTTGTCCAGAACAGCCATAATGCTTCAAAATATATGAAGTATACTCCAGAAGCACTTGAGCAAGCACTTGGCAATCTTTTTGCAAAGAAGTCAGTACACAAGTGAACAAGGCCGTATCATGCATTCTAGTTAACAGTAAGTTAGAAGCTATATCAGTAGATTGCATATGTAATGTAGTTAGATGACGATGGTCACATTATTATCAGTCTTCTGAGCGGAATATTTATTCCACTGTGCTACAAGTTCTGTACAATGGCTAAATTTTCGGCCAACCGTTATCTTTTAGCAAATTTTCTTTCGGGCTTCCATTAGTCTTACTTTCTCCTTGGCCCTTCCTTCTGGTTGTTGTCTACATTCACTTCATGTTAACACTGGGGTGATTAAATCTTTCGTTTTTTCTCCAAGTCTGGAGGTTCAAACCAAGTTTTATTATGGTGGCATCATGGATGAGAATCCATCTGTAATCATAAAATTTCGCCTCATCAAGCTTTGTGGCTACAGCACTTTCTGATGTTCTTCCTTTTTGTTCTTTATGTATACTTGGTTTAGTGTTCCGCAGCCCCCAAAACAAAAGGAATTTTGCACTTTTCCATTCACCCTACAGTTTATCTTTATTTTCACATGTCCAGCTTTATTTTTGATCCTTGTGTTCTGTTTCTCATTCGAAACTTGTTCTCGGTGGATTGTTTGATGAGGCCTCGGATTGCTTAGGATGATGCTTAGGCTTTTCTATGATGTTCAGTTGGTCAGGTCATCAACCTATCTGAGCCATCAAAGCTTTATGCCGTGTTCGATAAGGCCTCCTGTCCTCAAGCATGTACACAGGCTATTTGCCATGCCCTCCTCCAACTTTGCTTGTCAATTGTTTCTGCCGTTGGGACTCTTTTGTCCAGTCAAAAACTTTTGAGCACTTCTGGCATCCGAACTTTCATTGAAAAAGCATACATTTCTCGCTATTGCAAAAGTCTGTCGGATGTGCATTCTGTCGATTTCCTTCAGTTAATTATCTCTCTAAACAGCCGTGTTGTTTGTTGAGTCCCGCCGATGACCTGATGCGAGTATTGACATGGGCAGCAGGGTTATTCTGAATCTTCCTGTAGGCTAACACAGGAGAGGCTCCAGGTCCTTTGTAGCTGATAAAGGCCATGGAAACTCAGATGTCACAGCTCCTTTTCTTACCATTAATTTGTCATCTATGGATTTGAGCACAAGTTAGCTGATGCAGTGTCATTAGATAGTTGAAAAAAGTTGTAGATTGTTTGTGCATTCAGTATCTCTACAGGCTGATGCATATGATTAATGTTGTTATCTATCTGCACCATGTGCTCTGGAATGAGGAGTTGCCCTTAAGTTGGACTCCATCTGCCAGCAACCATTCATGACTAGTAGTACCCAAATTAAACGGACCAAGTAGCTGGCATTGCCCTACTTTTGATCACTAGTGACGACTATTGGAACAAGCGTGGAGGGTGATAAGCTTCCAATCCCTTTTGTCCTTGTTTCAGCAAGTGAAAGAATACCGTGTCTCCACTCTCCACTGCATCTGTCCATGTATGTAGTCTATTATTTCGCTCGGGTACATCCATAAGATTGTTTTGCACATGGATGGATGTGATTATCACAAAAAAACATGGCTCTCATTTCTCTCTCACGGTCTCACCGAATTGATACTCCCATGTTCTTATGATGAAAGCCTCAGCACTCTAAGCAGACGGTACTGATTGAATCGCCGCCCCATGTTATGTCTTAGGACCTTTGTTTAGGGTCGCGTATCCAGGTTATGTACATGAAAGTGGTAAACTACAAATGCGTGTTCACACATTCGCCCAGTTGTGTAATATCTACTTTGATGCATGGAATGAATGAATTAAGATGGAGTATACTTGTGTTGAGCTGTGGTTGGGGTGTTGGTGTGATGGAGGCAGGTGTGCTTTTGATGTTGATAATGATACCTCAGCACCATCATGTTGATCGATCGGTTTTAACAAAGGAGATCGAAGAGTAAGACGGAGTTCAATAGTGTGCATTTCTTTGTGAATTTTATATATAGCTGCGCACGCGAGTGGATCCGTTACTGCTGGTTAGTGCATGGTTTGGACGGAAGGAAGTGATTTTTCAGATAAAAACCCTCGGGCATTTCATCCCACGGTGCTTTGCTATGTGATGGAGTTCTCTAAGATTCTTCAATCATCGCGTTGGCAGATGTGTGGATAGACAAGTCTCTAGAATCGCGACTAAAATGGCTCTCATTTCTCTCACACATACTAGTCTAATAATATTTCATTGTTCTTATGTTGGAAATCTCATCCCCCTCCTAATCGACAGTATTGAATCACCACACACAGCAACAAATTTATTTCCCAGACAGTTGCATAGCATCGCTTGCATCCTAGCAATGCATACCATAAGTATATGGCATTGTGTTTTTTGTTTTTCTTTTCTTTTTCGAGTGGAAGGCATTTTTGTGTTCTTGTGTCTCTGTGAAGATATACCAGCTACTACCACTGACCACCTGGGCCAGATGTCCTAATGGGCTGCTACGGTGCTACTCAGCTCAGCTCGTTCTTTTGGGCCTGCACACGGAACGAAGGCATGGAGTATATACTAGTAGGTAAAACAAAAACTTTGTTCTCAAAAAAGAAAAAGGTACGTAAAACAAAAACTCCCAAATCCCAATCCAAACCACGAGCGCACCGCCATCAATGGCACAAAAACTCCCAAATCCCAATCCAAACCACGAGCGCACCGCCATCAATGGCGCCGCCACGGCCGCTGATGGACGACATCACCGCCGAGATCCTCCTCCGGCTCCCGCCGGACGAGCCCGAGCACCTCTTCCGCGCCGCCCTCGTCTGCAAGCCGTGGCTCCGCATCATCTGCGACCCCGCCTTACGCCGCAGCTACCGCGACTTCCACGGCGCGCCTCCCCTCCTCGGCCTCCTCCACCGCCTCATGGTGATGCAGGGGAGACCGCCCGCCCGCTTCGCCTCCACCACGTCGCTGCCGGAGTTCCCGCACCCGGGATCCGACGGCCGCCGTACGCGCCCCCTGGACTGCCGCCACGGCCGCGTCCTCGTCCACATGCTGGAGCACGGCGAGGGCCGTCCGGGCTATCTCGTCTGGGACACCGTGACGGGTGACCGACACAGCCTGCCGCCTGAGCCGGAGGACATGGACTGGCTCATCTACTCCGCCGCGGTGCTCTGCGCCGCCGACGGCTGCGACCACCTCGACTGCCACGGCGGCCCCTTCCGCGTCGTCTTCGTGGCCACCCATGACCACAAGGACGTGATACTTGCGAGCGTGTACTCGTCGGAGACCGGTGCATGGAGCGTGCCAGTATGCCTTGACGACACCTGTGAATTCTACGCCAAGCACATGCGAGAGGGACGTGCAAACGCACCCCTTGCACACTTCTACACACCCTATCTCCAGCCTAGGCGAGGCACCCTCGTCGGAGACGCACTCTACTTCACGGTTCGGTGGGGCAATGCGATCGTCAAGTATGACTTGGGCAAGGATCGCTTATCCATGATTGAGCCCCCACCGAAACCGAAGGTGTGCTACATTGCCCTCATGGCGATGGAGAACAACACTTCTTCGCTGGGCTTTGCCTGCATTCAGCGTTCCAGCCTTCGTACATGGTCATGGAAAGAAGAAGCTGCAGAATGGGTACAAGACAGGGTCATTGAGCTGAAGAAAACAATACCTGTTGTCAATTCTAAGGACAAACCAGTCGTGGTCGGCTTTGCAGAGGGTGTGGGTGTCATCTTCGTTAGCTCAAGTGTTGGCTTATTCACGGTCAAGCTCAATTCTGGGTTGGTTAACAAGGTTGATGAATCTGAAGAATACTTTAGTGTCTTACCCTACATGAGCTTCTACATGCCAGGTATGACTTCTTGTCTTGCAGTTTCGTTACATCTTCTGTATGTTTTCTTAATTTGTTGGTGGATGTTTGTGAATAATTAGTCATAATGCAAGGAATATATGTGTTAGTTATATTCACAATAAGAAGCTTGCCTTGTTCAATTCTCTGAACTAGAGAATATGTGGCACTGGAAAACATAACTTAGTTTTGTGATGAGATTTTTCATGTTAATTAAGGACCGTGACCGTGCATTGGTCGAATTGCTAAATGTGCACACAAACATGTTGATCTCCTGTTACCTTGCTTCGGGCTTTCTTATTAAAAAAATCCATGATTTTGTGGCATAGCTGAAGGCCACATATCAAACCCAGTTTTGTGGCATAGCTCACAGAATGCTGACTTGGAGTTGGTCATAAGTTCTGTGCATGATATATTTTAGATCATGGCACATTGTTACCGCTAGCAAGGACTCACTGATGAATTTCCGCTGCTGGTTTCTTTCAGAGCTGCTACTATTAAGTATCAAGTCGCTTAAATATGTTCAATAGTTCACTTAAAAATTGTGCAATTCCTGACAATCGATTATTGATGTCTTGTTGTCGAATTCATCCTGATAACAATGTCAAAAGCTTGTATTTCAGATTAATAAGTGAGGCATCAGTTGCTGTTTGCCTAATCCTCAACCCAACTACTTCAAGCAAAAATGATGTGTAATGTATGTCGTTTCCATGGGAAGCAGGGCCAATTGCATCATTATCCCTGTAATAAAATGTCGCCTTTTCGCTACTGATGTTGATTTGTCGAATAGTTGATGAAGCATGGAAGTGACTGCTAGGTGAAAATATATATTGCTAGATACTTAGTGAATCTTGTTGATATTGTACTATCAGCTTACCTTACTTCAATTTTTTTCGTTAAGATGCATTATTTCACTATCAAGCGTAGCTGAAGCTCGCATGTTAAATGCAGCCTTATAACTTTTGAAACTAGTTATAAATACAATAATACGTCAAATTGTAGATTCTAAGATGGACAGTTGGTTATAAGTTTTGTGTGCTTGGTATTATTTTCAGATCGTGGCAGATTGTTGTCGCTGGCGAGGACTTCCTAATCTCTGATGTGTTGCTCGAGAATAGTGATGTATTGCAAAATGGACAAAATTCATCATCCTTAAGTCTGCTGCTGTTGGCTTCTTCCAAGATACGAATGTCAGGTCGTTTTGTTTCTGTTAAACAGTCTATAAGCATGAAGGTGCAAGTCACTTGTTATCAACTATAGCTGTGCTGTTTCGGTTCAACCTGATAATGTGGGTAGAAAATTGTGTTTCAGTTTATTAAGGTTTTTCTTATCTATTATGCAGTTTAAGTGGTTTTCATGTCGAATTCTTCGTGATCACATTGAGCGCAGATGGTATTTATGGCTAACATGTTTTTGTTGTTGAAATATTGGTCATTAATGGTGTACATCGTTACCACATCTCTCTTAATTTATAATGTACTATAGAAGATCAGCAGGAGTATTAATATATTTGTCACTGGTGGTCCACTTAATAATTGTTACACCCACGTTGGCAGGATGGTCGGAGCTTCTAGATATTTCAATTGTTTTTTGCAAAGTTCACATGTAGTGCGCTTTGGAGGAGGATATGATAGTGTTTAACTTGAGGTTGATGACTCATCCTAGGGGCTGATTACAGCACTAGCATAACCATCGGGTTCTTAATTTTTTTCTTATATTTCTATTTCAAATTTCTTTTCATTTTTCTTTCAAGGATTTTATAGTTTAATAGATTTTCCTGTAGCACAAATTGTATATAGTGTTGAGGAATTATAACTGACACGAGCAACTGCACCTTCTCTCATTATCCTAGTCCACCCATATGTGTCCTTTTTAGGCAGGATCATTTTGTTTGGTTTTCCTCAACACATTGAAATGTATGGTCCCCATTTATAAAGCGATAGCTTTTTTATTTGGTCCTGGCTAAATTATCTTGCACCTTTTTCATTAACTACTTGTAAAGATCTTGGTGGTCAATGTTTTATGAATGTATTCCCAGAATTCTTCTTAATTGCCTTTATGATGGCATGATGTATGAAAATCCATATGTAAACTTTAAAAAAATCCCCGCAAACTTTGTGGCTGCAGCACTTTCTGATGTCCTTCCTTTTTGTTCTTTGTTATATATATACTTGGTTCAGTATTCTGCAGCAAAAACATAAACAAATTGCACTATCACTTCAACCTTCAGATGATCTTTTTTATTTGCTGGTACACAATTTATTCATGGAAGGCTGCATAGTATGTAATTTGGCCTAAGATTCAAAGTAGGAGGCTTCATACTTCGTGGACTGTCTGATGAGGCCTCTGATGGTTTATGTTCATCAAAGACTCCCTTTCTATGTTGTTGAGTTGGTCAGGTTACGAACCTATCCGAGCCAACCAAAGCTTTGATCCAGTGTTTTGATAAGGCCTCCTATCCTCCAGCACACACGCAGTAAGCATCACATATAATTTGCATTGAATTCTGGATCTAGCTAGATATTGACAGCAGACCGTTAGCAGTGGGTTTAGTGATGCATGACTTTTTGTTCTAGTCAAAAAGTAGATATCAGACAGGGACTGGGTAGAAAAGTGTGATGATATCTTGTTGGTTGTTTAATGGACTAGGTAACTTGCAGTGGGTCATGGCCGATCCATGTCTAGAATAATAACACTTGGCAGAGGTTATAAGCTGATTCGTTACATGCTTTGTTTGTTCCTTAAATTTTTTATATGTAGGAGGAAAGTAGTATGATGGATGCTACGGCATACCTGTCGAACCTGATATATCCCGCTCCTTCATTAGACTGATTCGTCGCGTCTACAACTTTGTATCGTGCATATTCATACTACTGGAAGTTCTTAACATTGTTGAGTTGAGCATATATGGTTGTTCGGTGGGTGGGTACATGCGCTGATGAAACTTGACTGGTGAATGATGTTGTAGACGTACATGAGGGAATGACTGTCAAGCTAGGCCTAAGGATGTGAAGACCTGATACTTTGCTTTCCACGGAACTTTTCAAGGGTTTTGCTGTCTGAACTGTCATTCGAAGAGCATATACTTTTCTCTACTGCGAGAGTCATTAATTAGGTTGTGCATTCTCTGTCCGTTTCTTTTTTCTTGACACGAATATGGCACTTTCACTACAGAACGCCCGGTGTCAGCGTAGGCTAAAATGCCCATACGCCGACGGCTGCCCTCGGCGTAGCCTCCTCGGCGGAGCACATAGAGGCTGTCGGCGTATCAAAATGCCGTCGGCGTATGCTACGCCGAGGGCAAGCGGCCGTCGGCATAGCTTGTCGACGGGTTGCAAAAACATTTAAAAAATATATTTTTATTTTTATTCTTAATTTTTGAATCTTTGAATTGTTTAACTCGTTAATCTCTCACTTTAAATATTTTTAATACTAATTACACTTAATATTTAATTAAATTGCAGTCTTGGTCAAGCTTACCGGCCGGTCACCCATCCTAATACTACTTTAGCTCCAGCACGCTTAACTTCCTCGTTCCATCAGAATCTTGCCCAACTGGCGTCATTGGCTACTTGAGTTGTTTGGTCGATTGGAAGGAAAAGAGCTGGCTATCGTTATGGCTACTCTTGCCCAACTGTGGTTTGCGAGGAATGAGGCTCGAGAGAAGGAATGTGTTGAGAATCCGATGGATACAGCTAGGAGGGCAATTTTCCTTGTGGAGGAATGGGCTGCGATACATACTCAGGTTGTCTCTACAACTAGTGAGACTACTACTCACTGGAATCCCCCTAATGAAGGATGGATTAAGGCGAATTGCGATGGTGCTTTGCCGGTCGGTGGAACTGCTAGAGGTGGGGGTGTGGTTCTTCGGAATCACCATGGTGGCTTCATGGCGGGAGCGTGCCATTTTTCCCTTCGGCGTCTAATGCTGAGTGTGTGGAGTTGCTCGCTTGTCGCCGTGCAATTCAGTTAGCAAAGGAGATGGGAGTGAACAAGTTGTTGCTGGAGACCGACTTCTTATGTGATGTATCCAAACTGAAGGAGGAGCTAGACAGGTCTATTCATGGTCCTCTGGTTGAAGAAATTAAGGAGCTGTTGAGAAGCTTCGATGATCATTTCGTCATTCATGGGCGTCGTACTGGTAACAAGGTCGCGCACTGGTTAGCAAAAGAAGGTTGCGTTAATAAATTGTGTAAAGCATGGCTTGGGGTGCCCCCGGCTGAACTTGTAGGTTTATTGTTTTCAGACTCTAGTGTGATTGATTAATAAAGCGCGACCTTAATCTCAAAAAAAAAACTTTCTCGTTCCTTCAGAATCTGTTTTCGTAAAGTAATTCACACATTGTTGTCAATACTATGATATTAATCCTATTAACCCTTATATCAACATGTCACATGTTTGTATTTTTTGAAATTACAAACAATTATTTAAGTAAACATTAATGAATAAGTAAAACTATTATTGAATTCAAATAAAAATATAATAATTTTACTTTTTTGTATTTTCTATTTAATATGGAATAATTAATATCTTTAATATGTAAATCGGAATTTAACAAATAATATGTCTAAATTGATCATAAAAATGAGAGGAATCCAAATATGATATCCATATCAACTAATCACAAACCCTCCGTCTTTGAATTATCTATTTGGTGGTTGCTTTAGAAAATTTCCTTTTTGCGCTCGGATAATGAAAAATGGTTTTTTGGTGCGTTGAAAAGGAAAACTTGCATTGGATCTTTGATAAAATAGCATATTATGAACCTAAAAATGATTTTTGTAAAAAAATATGAGCATCGGATCATGTACCTGTAGTTCATATCTGACCCACTTCCTACCGATTCGACAGGAATTTGTCTTTTTCACCAGAGGTGGACGGAAAGGTTTCGGATCCCCCTGTTGGGACATTGTCCATATAAGGTGGTATAGTATTTTTGTAAAATATGGTGGTAGCATTTTGAATTAGCCATTTGGTGGTTGCTTCATAAAATCGTCCGTTTTTTGTGCGCGGAAAATGGGAAATAGCTTTTTGATGCGACGAAAAGGAAAACTTCCTCCCGCAACATTGTTCGTCATCACATGATGCATGTGTATGCACAATATGGGCACATTATCACAAACTATGCCTTGATTCTAGCCATAACATTGGTCATTTGACCCGAAAGCCAAGAAACCTCGAATAAGATAGGTCATTTTGTGAAGGTCTTTTTAAGACATAATCAATATATCAAGTTTGATATTTTTACTTATAACTATGTCACATAATATGACACCACACGAAGGTTTCGCATTGTTTCGATCGTTTTTGAATTTTTTATGCCCGTTTTAAACTATCGTCAAACTTTGTCAAACGGTGGGTATGAAGATTCTTAGCTCGGGGTCGAGCCTCGCTAAACTTGCATTGGATCTTTGATAAAATAGCATATTGTGAACCTAAAAATGATTTTTGTAAAAAAATATGAGAATCGGATCATGTACCTGTAGTTCATATCTGACCCACTTCCTATCGATTCGGCAGGAATTTGTCTTTTTTACCAAAGGTGGACGGAAAGGTTTCGGATCCCCTGTTGGGACATTGTCCATATAAGGTGGTATAGTATTTTTGTAAAATGTGGTGGTAGCATTTTGAATTAGCCATTTGGTGGTTGCTTCACAAAATCGTCCGTGTTTTGTGCTCGGAAAATGGGAAATGGCTTTTTGGTGCGATGAAAAGGAAAACTTCCTCCCGCAACATTGTTCGTCATCCCATGATGCATGTGTATGCACAATATGGGCATATTATCACAAACTATGCCTTGATTCTAGCCATAACATTGGTCATTTGACCCGAAAGCCAAGAAACCTCGAATGAGATAGGTCATTTTGTGAAGGTTTTTTAAGACATAATCAATATATCAAGTTTGATATTTTTACTTATAACTATGTCACATAATATGACACCACGCGAAGGTTTCGCATTGTTTCGATCGTTTTTGAATTTTTATGTCCGTTTTAAACTATCGTCAAACTTTGTCAAACGACGGGTATGAAGATTCTTAGCTCGGGGCCGAGCCTCGCTAAACTTGCATTGGATTTTTGATAAAATAGCATATTGTGAACCTAAAAATTATTTTTGTAAAAAAACATGAGCATCGGATCATGTACATGTAGTTCATATCTGACTCACTTCCTACCGATTCGGCAGGAATTTGTCTTTTTCACCAAAGGTGGACGGAAAGGTTTCGGATCCCCCTGTTGGGACATTGTCCATATAAGGTTCTCTATTATTTTTGTAAAATGTGGTGGTAGTATTTTGAATTAGCCATTTGGTGGTTGTTTCACAAAACCGTCCGTTTTTTATGCTCGGAAAATGGAAAATGGCTTTTTGGTGCGACAAAAAGGAAAGCTTTCTCCTGCAACATTGTTCGTCATCCTATGATGCACATGTATGCACAATATATCCATATTATCACAAACTATGCCTTGATTCTAACCATAACATTGGTCATTTGACCCAAAAGCCAAGAAACCTCGAATGAGATAGGTCATTTTGTGAAGGTTTCTTTGAGACATAATCAATATACCAAGTTTGATATTTTTCCTTCTAACTATGTCACATAATATAACATCACGCGAAGGTTTTGCATTGTTTCGATCATCTTTGAATTTTTTATGCTCGTTTTAAACTATATATAATATTTTATGTTTTACTTAATTTTTATTTAAAAATGTGTAATATTTGAGTGTAGATAGATAGGTCTTATTTTTCTGCAAATTTTGATATATTATTTGTATTTTTCCAAATTAAAATGATTTAGTTATGATTTTTGAAAGTTTAATGAGATAAAATAAAAAATAGTTACGCCGAGGGCAGCCGTCGGCGTAGCATAGGATATGCCGAGGGCAATTCTACGCCGACGGCTGCTTGGCGGGGCTGGCCTAGACGATGGCTACGCCGACGGCCCTGACGTTTGGCCGTCGACGTAGCGATCGGCCGTCGACGTAGCTTCCCATTTCTGTAGTGTTTATTGATTAAATCACATCAATACACAGGGTCTTTCAGATACACTCCGGTGCACATTCAGAAATAAAACCTACAGAGGCTAAGTTACAAGACCTAGCCAGCACATGTGCCGCTTCATTCAGAGAACGAGGAACATGATAGTATGAAACAGAGGAGAACCCTACAGCCAGGGCCTTGATATCTTTGACAATGGAGCCAGCTTGCGACCGATCAAGAGCATTAGAGGTGAGCCGTTGAATCAGGGTCAAACAATCAGAAGCGAAGATGGCTTTATCATAGCCCTTGTCACGTGTGACACCAACCGCAGAGCGCATCGCCATGGCCTCAGCAATTTATGGCGAACAAAAACCCTGGAGAGGAAGACTTGCTGCACCCAGGCATCTCCCAGAATTATCCCGGATAATTGCCCCCATGGCCATTCGACGACGATCCGCAAAAAGCGCAGCATCACAGTTAACCAGAACAAAACCTGACGGCGGCGGAGACCACCTTGGGGCTGGGCTGGTCTCACGCCTAGTGTTCGGCTTTGAGCTGAAACAATGTAGCAGGATCATGTCAATATATACAGTAATTTTCGCACTCCCAAAGTTGTGGCATCCACGTCAGATGCCTTAGCAAGAAAATCAAACAACCACTGCTTGCATTGGTCGATCCAGGATCATTGCACTTCAACAGAGGCTTGAAAGATTTCCTGACCGTGCTTCCGTTTCTTTTGTTTAACCAACCCTCTAAAGGACTGTTGTCTCCCTAAAAAAAGGACCGTTGTTGGGACAGGCATAATCTGAATATATATGACATGGACGACAGGTAATTTGTCTCAGTGCTCATTTGTGGCACCGAGACGACCTTTTCAATTGCCGATTAGTCGAGCCGTATGAACCATGTGCTCTTGCATGTGCTTTTTAGCTGCGTGTTAGGAATTAGGAGACGTACGTGCTTGATCAGCATGGCTTCCTGGCCCCCTCCGAGTTGTCCTTAACTTGACAACATCGATCGCCAACACCCATTCATGAGCAGTGCCCCTAGCTAGCCGCTGCAGGTGCCCAAATTAAACGGACCAAGTAGCCGGCATGGCATTGCCCTTATTTTGGTCAGTTGTGACAGACAATTCGAACAAATTGTGGAGGATGAGAAGCTTCCCTTCCCTTGTCCTTGTTTCAAAAAGCGAACAAATCCCGTGTCTCACATTGTATATGTAACTACTCCCTCTATCCTAAATTAGGACGCATATAGTTTTTGGTCAAAGTCAAAATTTGACTAACTACGTAGAAAAAAGTGTCAATATTTATAATATCAAGATAGTATTGTTAGAACCTTAATAAAATATATTTTTACATTACATGCATTTCATATCGTAGATGTTTATATTTTTTTCTGCTCTGCTCGTGCATAAGAGTGTGCTGCCTTTCCACCACTGACATATGGTCCAATGCTTCTCTGAGATCAAGAGAGGATAGCAAACTTGAACTACATCTACAACTCAAACGACGTTGAGGCTTTACAAATGCTTCGGATGAAAAGAGCCCCCTTCTATGAACTCGTCAAAAGGTTTAGAGAGAGGGGTTTGCTGGAAGATAGCATCCACACCTATGAAAGAGGAAGTTGCTATGTTTCTTCATGTTGTGGGTCAAACCAACGGTTTAGAGTGATTCATAACACATCTAGAAGATCCACATAGATTATTGCTCGCTTGTTTCAAATAGGTCTTGTGTACAATTGGGGAGATGAGAGAAGAGATGATCAAGGCACCAACGGGTCAAACTCCTAGCAAAATAAAAAAAACAACAACAGATGGTTCTCATATTTCAGGGTGAGGGAAGTTTGTCTTTTTCTTTTTACTATGAAGACTGACATGTACATGGACATGACTTCTTGTAGGGGAAGGAAGATGCTTTGATACCGTGTCAATCGAACAAACTGACCAAGTACAAAAGAGTTTGTATTCAGGCAGTATATATACTATGTTAGAGTTGTATTTATGATGGATTTTGGCCTTCTTCACATTGGCCTTTGGCCTCCCACCTATACATGTACATTTGTGGCTTATTCCTATCATACTATACCATACTCGTATATGAAGGAAATTACATGTCTAACGCTCATCCACTTTAGCAGCTTCCTTTGCTTTTGGGGTCTGCTTCATCTGATGTAGACGCCTTACCCGCCACCACCTTTTCCCACATGGAAAACGCTTACATATATGCCTATTATAATAAGACTTTTAAGTCTGAACCCTGAGCCCGTGATAGGCACTGTGAATTCCTACGTGAGCTCAGGCGATGAAGAATATTATAACTGTATTACTCCCTCTGTTTTAAAATATAAGATATTTTAGCTTTATGCATCGCACTGTTTTAAAAAAAAATCAATACACACCGCGCGCACCAGAATCGTGAAAGGACCTTCAATTCCTTGGAGTCAACATGCATGATAAAGTATGCGTGCCCAGGAATTCCTCACAAGGTAGGGCCGGGCCAAGAGATAATGTATCATCTCGCGGCCGCGTACGTCACGGTCATGCTATTATATTCTAGTTCTAGCATGTGTGCGGTGTGACGTGCCCTGGTTTCCAGCCAAGCGCTAAGTAATCTAACTGCTGGTCACCACACTATGCATGCGAATTTAGTACTAGGTGATCAGCTATTCAAATCACCCGATTGCTTTCAAATCGACACTTTGAGCTACAACCTGATCGTTGGTCCAATAGAAAGGCCCGAGCAGAGAAGATCGTACGTCTCTTTTCCATTCGAAAAATAAATCAAGCTAAGATCACAATAAGTCTGAGGGGAAATAAAGGAAGACTTATGAACAAAGTAGCTCTGCTCTACGTCTCTCGCACGGAGATAGTAGTGATCATGCATGTGCTCTGCTAGCTAGCTAGCTTCCCACTGTAGCTGCACGATCCGAAATATTTGTACCGCCCTTCACGTGTATTCCATATCTTCCCTAGTTTCCCTTCCACCTTAAGGCTACTCCAACCAACCCGGCCGATTCCAACAGAGAACAATTCTTCTAGTACTTCAGAAAAAAAAAAAAAGGAGAAAAAACCTGAAGAACTGGACAAGAACCCGAAGGTTCAGTTTTCAGTTAACCGATTCTGCTAGCTCAAACGAGCTGCAAGTCAAAAAAAGAGGAGAAAGAAAAAGAATGAAGAATCCAAAAGGGAATTTTCTTTGAACTGCAGCGATATCATCAGTGGAATCAGACGTCGACGTTGCAGGCCGCGGCCTGCTGGAACCGGAAGTACTCGGTGCCGCCGCCGGTGGTGGCGCCGTAGCTTCCCCTGCCCTGGTTCACGGTGATCAGGGCCGGACAGTTGGCCTTGAGATGGTACTGCCCGGAGATCCACGTGCCGACCTTCCACCTGACCTGGCCGTCGACGCGTATGTCGATCAGCACGTACCCGGCGGTCTCGTCCTGTGCGAGCGACACGGCGAGCTCCGGCGAGAGGACCACGCTGTCCATGGACCTGAGATACGGCGACCAGACGGACTGGTCGCGGTGGCCCTGGTACGACACAGGCAGGCGGGTGGGCACGGTGATGGGCACGCCCTTGTACTGCGCGTAGACGTCGGCGGAGTCGTAGTAGACCCCGACGCGGTCGTTGGGGTTGCGCGCCGCCACGGTGGCCTGCATGGTGGTGAAGAGGTACGCGGAGGCGGGTGGGGTGACGTTGAGGCAGAGCACGGCCAGGTCCTGCAGGTAGAAGCGCGGCCTGTGGGGGCGGAGGACGAGGTAGACGATCAAGATGATGAAGAGGGCGAGGAGGATGAACGCGAGCAGGGCGCCGCAGAGCTTGCGGTGCAGCCGATCCCGGTGGCACTCGCAGCCGCCTCCGCCGCCGCCGCCCTTGTGGCCGCCGCAGTACTTGATCGTCATCGTAGATGGTGATCGCGTCCTGGACGCCTCAGGCCACGGGAACGTGAGGTGCTCGGTCGATGAGGTAGCTGGTTGCTTGCAACTGTGGCTTGTGAGGAGGAGGAAAATGGAGGGAGGAGCTGTGGGCAGTGGGCGGTATATATGTCGCGGAACGTGGAGAGGGGAATTTCTGGGTGGTTGTGGGGTTAGGAGGAGGAGGATGAAGAGGATCAGCATTGGTCAGTGTGTGGGGACGACTGACTGGCAAACAAGTTGGGTGTTGCCTGCTGCTGGGAGCAGGAGCAGCTATCTGGAATAGCAAACAGTACAAACCGTGTGGGCCTTGTGGAAGTTAATTTACACGGCCACTTGTGCAGAACATGTGTTCATTTGCTGGGTGATATATATAGTCGTATAACTGATGATGCATCAGGTGCAGTCGTAAGCCTGACAGATGGAAGGTGGTTAATTAATGGTTATGAGGAATGGAGCCGCTGGCCTGTGAGAGCACCTCCACCACGTTCCAGGGGAAATCCGAACCTAAATTGTGCCAGACGTATGTAACTTTTGACCCAAAAACGCACAGTTTTGCACTCGCGTTTCAGACCGAGTTCCTAGACGAATCAAAAAGGCGAAATATTTGAACTTTCTCATTCCCACCGGCGAAATCTCGGACCAAGGTGTTCGACAGAAGTATTCCCAAAAAGTTTGGCGACAAAATTATTATACAACTAGATAAAATGGCTTGGCGATCAGTCGTAGATGGGGATGGCCTCCTCCGACGTGTCCGGTACGACGGGGATAGGAGCGTCGGCGTCATGGCCGGACGACTGGTTGGAGGAGGTGGAAGCAGAGCTCGGCGAAGTCGTGGCGGCGGAGGCGATCGGCGATGTCCTTGGCATGCCGGCGGCGTTGTCCTCCTAGAGGATGGCGTTGCGGCGCAACATGTACCAGGCCTTGACCGGCGTACTCATCGCCGAGGTTTCTTCGCCGCCCATGAGGAACTGGAGATCCTTGTTCCTCTTCTTGGCGGCGTAGTTTGCCTTGAGGAGGCCGAGCTTGCGGTCTTGGTTCTAGAGCAGCTGCGCCCACCTCTCGTCGTCCTTCTCCTCCCTCTTCTCGACATGGTCCATGGTGTCGGCGATGCATTTCTGGATTGAAGCGTGGAGACGCTCGGCGGGAGGTCCTGTGGCTTTGAGCATCTTCGCCTTCTTTTGGCCGAGCTCCAGCCTTCCTTCGCTGGCAACAGGGGGAGCCTCCGGGTTGTACACATCGTCATTGGTCTTGGCAAGGCTCACGCCGCCGCTTGCTTTGCCCTCATCGCTTCTTCCTCGGCGAGCGCCTGGGCCTCGGCAGCCGCCTTCACCGCCTTGGACCTCGCCTTCCTGTCCCTACGGCCATCCGACTCGACCTTCCTCTTTTGTACAAGGGCAAGCCACTCGGCGTTGGTCAAGCTGTCCGGCCTCTTCGTCGGCGCTCTCGGTTTTCTCGCATTTTTCTCCGTTGGTTCGCCGACGGTGGATCGGGGTTTGACGAAACCCTTGGGCGGCATAGTAGGCGGGATCTCGGCGAACTGGCGGGAGTTGTGGGATAATGGTGGGAGGAGAAGAAGAAAAGGGCAGAGGTCAGCCTATAGTCGCAGACAGGGTTGGCCCACCCATGTTTTTTGCTTCGTTCGGCGTTCCCAGCGCCTCGGGATCGGCCTGAGAAGTCCGGACGAAAGTTGGGCCAAATTCGTACGAAAACCTGCATCCTGGAAACACGACTATGCGAAAAATCGCCCGTCGGAACGCCGTCCTGGGAACACGGGTGGAGATGCTCTGAGGGTGATCATGCATGGGTGCTACGTTGCGAAAGCAGCAATCATTTGGTGGCGAAGGTTTGGGGAGAAAAGCAACACCTTTAGTTCTTTAGATACTATGTCGTAGAAAGTGGAAAAGGTGAGGAATAAGGAGCGCCTTTAGTTTTGAGGATTCCACGAGTGCATTTAGGCCGTCGCTCGAGATCGAAAACGGCCGGAGGCCATCCACAGGGACGGTACAACCGCGTCAGTGCACCTAATTAAGTCTGAACATCTTCATAATACTTACGTGGATGTACGGTATAGGTGGACGCTTAATTTGGTGCAAAATACCAGTACACGCATGAACGACGTTTCGGTAGCTTCTTACACGGTCACCGGTCGTTCTAACTTCTAAGCGGTGGTAGCTCTAGCTAGCTGGAAACTTTCAGTTGCGATCGAGTCCCTTTCTTCGATCGCCGTCGCCGTATCAACTGCTCTCTCTCTCTTGCACCTGCCTGCATGCGTCCGTCCCCCTATCTGTATTCTGCGCAGCTAGTGTGATGCCGTTCAGTGTGCGTGCAGTTGCGAACTTGCGATATAAAGCGAGGAGATAGAGTTGCATATAGTTGGCTCCATGCATATGTCCATCCACGCATGATAACATCGCGCCCATAATAAGCTAGACCGTCATCGTCATGGACATTGGACCCCCCGGCCCTCACAAAGAAAAAGAGTGATCGACATATAGGAGGACCGATGTGGCTGCATGCTTTTGCTCTGCTCTCTCCTTGACACTAGATACATATTGGTAAGAGACCTTGATTTGAAGATATAACAGAAGAAACCCAACCATGGTAAGAATTGTTGGAGTTGTATTATTCTTGTTTACAATCTGTATGGAGTAGTGCTCCAACCGGACTCATATCTATTTGTGTAAGCCATGTAGGGGGTTTTTCCGTACCATATTAACACGTACTGGTGCACCCCAACGGGTACGTATCATTCTCCCCACAACCTCGACAACCAACATGGTATCACGAGCATTGCCTCTTCCCTTCTAGCCGCCGCCGACCGCCTGGTCTTCTCCTTCACCGTCGGCCCTCCTCCTCCCCCTCCAAAAATCCCAAGATCATCTCCTCTCCATAGATCAAGGCATCCTCTACCTATTCCTCCACAAGAATGTTGGTAAAAATAAAGTTGAGTACAAAGGGCGCGCGCGCGTGCAATGTTTGACAGTGCAGAGGAAAAGTGCGACTCGATACTGTACTAGGTACAGTAGAAAATAGTAGAGTGAGGTGCACCTTTGTAGGTCTCTGACTTTAGTAGCTGGGCTGCTTCCTCGAGGTTTCGCTGAAGAGATCGGAGAGATAAAGGAAGGAGGCCGGCTGCTATTCTAAGACAAGCAGGGCGCCGGCCGGACCTAACTTGTGGACGACCGCATGATTCCACCATTAGTTTTGGGCTCTCCTGCTCCTAGAGCACACGGTACGGAAGAGAGGAGGTTGTTCGGCAACTTTTCAGTACAATCTAGTACTTCTTTCGTTTTAAAATATAAAATATTTTAGGTTTATAAAAAAAGTATATCTAATATTCTTTTATATAGATTCACTATAAAGCTGAGTGAACCTACATACAAAAAAAAATTAGATACATTTGCTTGATAAAGCTAAAACGTCTTATATTTTAAAACGGAAGGAGTATGTTGGCTACCAGGAGCAAAAGTGAGTAGCTAGATTGGTACTAGTAGTATATACTCTTTTCGTCAAAATAGATGTTTCAGATTTATAAAAGTTTAGACACTATTTAATATATATTAATTTAACTTTTGACAGACCTGCGACATCTATTTTAAGACGGATGGATGGAGTACAAAATTTCCTTGGAAAAAAATTGTATACATCATTCAGTTGTTGCTAGTTTTTTGTGGGCCTGGATATTTACCCGATACGCATCGCTTCCACCGATGAACGTATGGGCCGAGTGTGCTTGCGGGCCCATTCTCTCGTGGACCCTTGTTTCCTCCGAGCTCCGCTGCAAGCCTCAGCCCGTCAGACGCACGTAGCAACCGGTTACAGCGACACACACGCAACGCCACAGGTCATTTTTCAAACCATCCACAGCATAAAAAAATGTCGGTGATGTGTCGATTAGTAAACCTCGTTAGTCATCACACGGCTTTGCCCGAAAAACTGCCTCGTGACTCGTGAGTCATCACGCGGCTTTGCGCGAAAAACTGACGACGGTTGCTCTGCAGTTGCAGAGACGAACACGCACAGAGCTAAAGAAAGTCGAGCTGGCACGGCTGATCAGCTGAGCAGCTCACACGACCAAACATCAAAATTTCAAGAATATCTTACTAGTATTTTTTTCCTTTTCCAAAATAAGTATCTAGACATGTTTCAGTGCGTCGATACGTACATACGAGTCTAGTCAAATTTAGTTCACTATTTTTTATTGAAAATGTGAAAATGCTATAGATATCCTCGTCTGAAAATAAGTGACTCAAATTTATCTAGCTTTGTGTGATTTAGATGTGTTTTAATCGTATAGATATATACGAATTTAAACAAATCCGAAACACTTATTTTCGATTTGAGCAAAGAGTCCTATCTTGCTAATACTAGATGCGCGAACACGGATACGAAGACATAGAGCGCAGAGGGCATATCGTGCGGGTTGGCGCCACACACCACGTTCGGTTCTTCTGCATGGTCGTTTCCCGGGCCCTTGGTCACGTACCTGCTAAAGAGCGGATGGGCGTTAGCTAGCTTAACGGCACCACAAAGTTTTTAAGACAACTGTTTTCTTCAGTTATGTTGTTCGTTTCCACGGTTTATTCGTGTAACTTGATTTTCTATTAATAAAATATGTGATTGCTTTAAAAAAAAGTTTGAAAATATTGATAATGAAGCTGACAGTCATACTCTATTTCGTTCCTCTTGCCCTGACATCCATTTACCCATTAGGTGAGCATTTTTATTTCATTTATGAGGGAATCCAGTAGGATAAGCTCGGTGCAAAACATTTGCGGACCCTACCTCCAGTTTTGGTCTCAAGTCTTTGAAAACAGTTTGGTAAACCCGTTGTTGATAGTATTAGTTGTTTGAAGTGGATAAGCACAAATCCCTTGTTGGTTTGTTTGGTATAGCTTCCATATTCAAGTCATTCAATTGACTAGTGCCCAAAAAAGATGTACATTCGGACATCCTGCACCCGCACAGAGAGTGTGTAACATACACAACATGGGGTAACATCTTCAATATCTTGTGTGGCGGACAATGTCATGTGTAGGCGACCATGTAAAAACCATGCACAAGGCTTAGCATTATCGCATGCATGCAACAAGTCAAACAAATAACATAATAGGTAAATTTCCCTACATATATATCTGAAGTGATACTGTTTTACCAAGTACAAGGCAATCACCTTTATAAGAGTGTGGATCAAGCAAACAAAAAAATAAACCATTTTATGCGATTTGAGACGAGTGATGATATTTTAAATACCAGGTGCAAACTGAGTGTGTTATGCCAATCGATTGTTGAACTTGTGCAAGTGTAAGACATAGTAGGGTATGAACGGACCATGAGCAATGCAACAAGTAGATAGAAACTCCCTATCAATATATCATATACTCTGGAATTTTCCATTTTGTTATCTTTTCTATTTACATACACCTCAAGCAAACAATAATGTATTCGAGAAACCTCTATGGCCTTTAGTGGTAGCTCATGATATTTGAGGAAAATAAAGTACACATAAGCACACACATATATGTAGAATCCATCTGAGTGTTAAGAACTGATCTACGAAGACATGCAATTTTATTTTTATATCTAATCAAGAAAATATGATTTAACAATTAATTTAAAGAAATAGTGTCTCAAGTTAACAACTAACCGTAAGTTCCCTTTGTAATATATGCTCCGTTTTTAGTGCAATATGCACTATAGAAGTCAAAATTGCATAATAAAAACGATTGTACCTTGATTTAATTTTTGTATTATGGTGGTTAATTTTCACTAGAATACAAGGCAATAGTGCCAAAGATCACATGTTGAGAAAATGCACTCTAGTTGCCCGAAAAGTTTAAAAGTTCATTATAAATAAATCATATTTTTTTATTTTAACACGCCATTTTATAAGAAAAGGCTAGTAAAGTTTGCTAGCTCTGGACCAAGGCGATAAGTGCGACGACCTAGGGTCCAACCTAGACATGGGTTTTAAAAGTATATGTCATACAATAGTTATGATAATACGCTGTCTATGACCTTTGAAGTGTCAACTATTTGAGAAAAAAATAAGCAAATCCAACACACAAATACAATGGAGAAGTGCTATTGTCAACAGACACAATCAACAGAACCCAGTTCAGAAGATTTAAGTATCTAGCCTTACATTTTCTAGGTTATCTAATTTGGTAAGCTACTGTTAATATTAGTTGTTTAGAGCACATGAGCTAGTAAAGTTGCTCAAAGCAAATAAACATAAATCAGTTGTTGATGTGTTAGCTTTGTCTCCTTCTCGAGTTATTATGTCTAGAAAATATATCCATTTGAACATCCCACATAGACATCGATATTAGCTTTGCGATGCAGGAAGTACTATGGACAAAGCCCGCCAAAAATATGTAGCAACTGTTCTACACACGCAACGCGCCAACGCCACAAGTCATTTTCACACCATCAATGTCGGTGATGCATTAGTAAACCTTGTTAGTCGTCACGCAGCTCTCTCGCGAGGACGAACTGACGCCGGTTGCTTCTGAAGATGAAGCCGAGCCAGCACACCTGTGCGCGCCATCTGATTTTAATTCAGACGGTGAGAGAGACAGACACTGCTTTAACACGGCAGCTAGCAGTGTTAAGCGGCGCACGAGGGGAGGGAGGGAGCAAATGCTTCAACGATGTCATCAAGTCAGCCGCGATAAGTTGAATATACTGCATGTCATGCCGCCAATCCGGTCAGCACACCGCGTCGCCCGACAGATACTTGCCGTTTCTTTTTGAGTATCGGTCGTAGCAAGAAGAAACACCGGGTACCTGCCCATGTGTGAAGGAAGATTGCGTCAGATACTACTAGTTGGAAATTTGAAGTTATCCTTGCTGCTCGCTGAGCTGCTTCAGATTCTAGTTAAACTAACCTTGCTGCTAAGCTAGAAGAATTTGACCGCAAAGATCTTATTAGATGGGTAGCAGAGCACATGCGTGCGGGTTGGCGCGGCCCACCACGTTCAGTTCTTCAAGTCTCAATGTTCAAGCATTGTCGTTGCTCGTTCCGGCCCTCGATCACGTGTTTCCCGAATACTTAATTGTGAGGACATAATAATGATAAGAAGAATAATGGACGTGAATGAATCTCTTTGCGGTAGTTCCGGCAAACGCAGTTGAGACCCGCAGGATGCGTGAGGGCCTAGCTGGGGCTGGTTGCACGATGTTTTAGATGGCTATCAGAGAGCTTCTCGAAGTTGCCGATCGCCTGGAGGAAGTCCACCTAACAAAGGGGAGGAGACGCAGGGCGTCTTCGAATAGAACTGGGACCAACCAACTGCTACACGAGGAAGTCTTGCTACCAGACTCTATTTGTAGGACGGACCTGGATGGCGGGAGCCCTGCAGATCTGGCGCTCTCGGGCCCCCGCCAGCTGCAAAGTTGCTCTTTGGCTGGCTGTGAGGAACATGTGCTAGACTGCTGACAGGTTGAGCAGGCGTGAATTGCAACATCCGGCAGCGTGCCCCCTCTGTGACCAGTGTGGAGAGACTATCGACCATCTCCTCATGGGGTGTGTCCTAGCCCGAGAGGTGTGGGCAACGTGCTTTGGTTGGTGGGGCGAAGAGCCACTGGATGTCGAATACCGATACGAGACTCATCGCTTGGCTCCAGGATAGGCGCGGCGGGAAAGGCCGCGAGCAGGATCTCTCGACGAGTGTCTCCTTTGTTTGTTGGACGCTATGGCGCCACCAGAACGACATCGTTTTTGAAGGAGCCACCCCTTCTGCTGCAGCAGTCATCTAGAGGATCTCCGACGAGGCAGGCCTGTGGAGGGCTGCACGGCTCTTTCGAGACTGTCTGAGCCAGGTGGACTTGTCGTGAGTAGTTAGCTAGAGTGTGTTTGCTGCCCTTTAAGTAGTATGGAGTTGTGTTTGGGGCGTTTTTGCCACATCGTGTTGTATACTTGGCCTCTTGGCCCTTCTTCTATAAAAAAGATGCGTCTCCCAGGACGTATCCTTGAGAAAAATAAAGGACGTGAATTCAACAGAAGAGGATGGTGCAGCCAGGTGGGAGGGAATAGCCTCGATCACCTACGACTGTTGGTCGGTAGCGGACCAAATGCGGTAGCAGGGTGCTGTTGTTGCAACTTCGTGGCACGAGCTGCACCCCCTCTACCATCTGTACTGCGCGCCGCCACGTAGAACGGGTTGTCCCGTTTCAACTCATATGGGGGTCCGAAGGCCTAGATCTGGACCATGGTGGGAAGAGTCGGCGCCACGACGCACCAGAGCGCCACCTAGTCACACCATGACTACGCTACCATGCTGCCCCCACCCGCCCAAGAGTTGAAGCGTCGCTCTCATGTCCATGTCGTCGAGAATAAAAAGGCCCCGGCCTCGCCTCCAAACATGCGGGGGAAAGCAGTCCGTCACTGCCAGTGGCCAGTGCCGGAGGCGACATCGACGAGGGAAGTAGGGAAGGGGTATAGCCAGAGGAAGGTGGCGACACTCGTGTCGCCTTGGAACGAGAGGAGCGCGAGGAGGGATGGGTCTATTCTATGAGATTGCTTATGCCAAATGGTCACCGAATTCAACGGTTCTAAAATGCTACTCCCTCCGTTCCAAAATATATATGATATTAATATAACGTTGTTTTTAGTTTTTTTTTTCTTCTAAAACACAGTTTATGTATTCTCTCTTACCCCACGCAGGCCCTCCACCTCCACTACCCCGCGCCTTCCCTGTTCGTTGGTCTTCTTCCTCCTGCCCAAAACCTTCCCCCAAATCACCTCCCAACAAAGGAAGGAAACCAACCCAAAATCCACGCTCTCCCGTTTCCATCAGGGCATCCACTATGTTGTCTATAAGGATGTCTACAAGCAAAAAGTGCACCTTATGGACTTCTATATACATAGTGGAACCTATCTACAAGCTATCCACAAGCTCAAAATCTTGTGGGTGACCTACAAGCTTGTGGACTACCATAAGGAATATATAAATACTTCTTTTAGAGCTGCCCTATCTACTATTGGCTATAAGGTTCATTTTTTGACTACTTTTTCTGACATGTGGAGCCCATCTTAAGGTATGCTTGTGTAACATACATAGTGGAGTACTCCCTTTGCCATAAGACTACCCTGTGGGCCCCAGCTTGTGGTTTGGTTTGGCAACAAACATAGGTGATGCCCTCAGAAGAAACGAAGAGTCAATCAATCTCGCCTCCACCACGCGCTTGCACAAAAACCGCGTCCAATCTAATTAATCCCCCCCCTTCCCCTGCCTGCCCCCTACTTATAACCCACCCACCCGCGACCTCAATTCCACCAAACCCATCCACCCAATCCAATCTCGCTCCTCCTCCTCCACCTCGCCGCCGCAATCCCGTCATCCAGCGCCCAACCTAGCAAGCCGCCTCAGCGATGGGTTCCGCGAGCCGGTGCGCGTCGTGCCTGTGCTGCCCGTTCAAGTGTCTGGCGTGCGGGCTCTTCAGCTGCCTCTGCAGCATCCTCGTCACCGTGCTCGTCGTCGCCGGCATCCTCGCCCTCGTCCTCTACTTCATCTTCCGCCCGCACATGATCGCCGCCACCGTCGACTCCGCCACCCTCGCCACCTTCACCCTCTCCCCCTCCTCCGCCCTCACCTACAACCTCACCGTCGCCATGACCGTCCGCAACCCCAACAAGCGCGTGGGCCTCTACTACGACTCCGTCGAGGCGCTCGCCCTCTACGAGGACCAGCGCTTCGGGTACGCGCCCCTCGACGCCTTCTACCAGGACACCGAGGCCTCCACGCAGCTCTCACCCGTCTTCGGCGGCCAGCAGCTGCTCGAGGGCGACGCCACCGCCGCAGACTTCAGGGGCCAGCAGTCCGGCGGCGCGTTCGATGTCGAGGTCAAGCTCAACGCCAAGCTCAGGGTCAAGGTCTGGGCATTCAAGGTCGCCGGGCCCAGGGCCAGAATCAGCTGCCCGCTCAGCCTCCCGGCTCCCGGCGCTGCATCCCCGCCCGCCTTCAAGCCCGTCGACTGCAAAGTCTGGTTCTGATTCCCCTCTTGATTTGTTGGTGCGTCTGGGGGATTCCGTCTCTCGATTCGATTCGATTCGATTCGATTCATTTGGTTGGTTGATTGGGGCGATGTTGCTGTACATCGCCCTGGATCTTGTTAGATATTTTCGGTGGGTTGCCTATACTAGTAGTAGCTGCTAGCATTGGACATATATTATCGGTTCGATTATCACTCGTTCGCTTGGTTCTTTATGTCAGTACTTTTCTATACTATATACTATTGGTTATTGAGATGATGCTATTCGATCCATATGTTTTTCTATTATTACTGCCACCTGTTCGTCAGAATTCCTCGTTCAGAAACCTCTTTCTGCTGAACAACTCCAGGTGCCATGATGAACTTTACTTTCAATTGCTTGTTATCCTGGTGATTGCGATGAACAAATCCCCGCGGGCTCGACGTGACGTGATGAGATTTTCCACACGCGCCGGCGTTCTATTGTAGTCGAAAAGCTTGCAGACTTTTTCCACTTGGCTGAAAGGAAAAAAGAGCGAACACCCTTTCAGTGCGGGTGTACTGCACGCGAAAGAGAGTGCCTGTACCGTGCCGTGATTGTGCCGGTGGCGCCAGCGTTTGTTTTGGTCTGTGCTTCCGGATTCAAGTGCGCCTGTCGTTGTCGCTCGAGACGAACCAGCGCTGGTGACGGAAGCGTCCGACTCGAGCCAGGTCAAAAACAGGGTCGCGAAATCTTCTGAGACGCTTCCAACCGACCCATGGAAAAACAGGGTGTCCCAGCACGGGCACGTCCGTACGTGAGTCAGGCGAACGAACCCCAACTGTCGTGGTTGCAGCCAAATTAACAGAGCACACACGAAGCCTACAATTATCACCTCCTACCCCACGCCCGGCATCCGGCCGGCCAGCACGTGATCCAGGCGCAACGACGCGAAGAAACCAAACGTACGTGGTGGGCCGCGGCTGCAGTCCGGACGCACGTGCTCACCAAGTTCGGCTAAAATTCATCAAATTCAGGCGATTGTGATTAAGTTGGGCGAATATAGACGGATTACATCGAATTTAAACTAAACTAATACATAATAAACTAAAAAAAGGTCGCCGCCGGTGCCTTCGCCGTCCTACATGCCGAAGTTGTCGTAGAACGACGTGTAGTCGGGGTCGGCTCGTCCGTCATCCTCGCCGTCGTCGTCGCTCGGCGGCTGGTTCTGGCGGGAGCTGCCCTGGCCAGGGTCGTCGTACCTCCATGGCTGGTAGGACGGGCCTGCGTCCTCGTCGTCCAGGACGTAGAGCGGGGCGCCTTGGTAGGCGAGCTCACGCCAGATAGCGCCCGACGTTCACGCCAGATAGCGCCCGACGTTTGGCGGCCTGCTCCTCAGCCTGCTGCTGCAGGCCGAGGATGCGCTAATGCTCCGCCTTCTCCCAGTCCCTCCTGGACCATTCGAGGATGTCCGGCGAGGAGGGCTCGACCAGCGGCATCGTCGGTGTAAGCGGCGGCGATTCGCGGAGCGACTGCTCCAGCGCCATCTTCAAGGCGGCGTCCTCGGCCGGCCCCGAGCCTTCTGTCTTGGGGGCGGCGTAGGCGCAGGTGGCCTACCGGCGGCGTGGGCGCAGACGGCTGGTCGATGACGATACCGCGCGCGCGTGTGCGCGGCGGTGAGCGCGCCGGCGAGACAGCTTCGCGCTTCACGACCGTCGGCGTGCGAAGCGGCGCGCTGCCGGAAGAGTGGGACGCCGAAGCGGAGGAAGACGAGCTCATGCTCGCCATCCTCCTCGGCGCCCAATTCGCCGGAGCACGCAGACCCGTCCTGGCCGCCGGCGTCGGGTTGCGCGGGAAGCCGAGCCGCGGAGTGTTCCCGCGGTTGATGTGCTCTAGCACGGCGGCGAGCGTCCACCCTGGTGCGCTCCACCAACGCCGGCGCCCCGTCGAGTTTTTGCGCGCCGACGGGGACTCGTTCGACGGCCCCTCGTGGAGGACTAGGCGGGTCCACGCGCCGCTTTGTTCTTTTTTCGCCGATATCGCTGAGTCCGGCGTCCCCAGGGCGTACCAGAAACCTGGGTTCGGCCTGAATAGCCCGGACCAAAAATGGCCAAAATTCGACCGAAAACAATTCTTTGGGTACGCGACTGGGCCGATTTTCAGCGTCCGGATCAAAATTCGGCGTCCGGATCAACCCTCCTGAGTAGGCGAGTGAGATGCTCTTACAACGTCATTTTTGTTTTGTTAATAACTCCGTCAGATCCTGGTATGGCCATTTTCGCCGCCCGCTTTTCCTCGTCCCGACTCCCATTTTACAATCTGCAACTGGTCAAAATTTCGTTTACACGGCATCTTACCACGGGGGATAATCATATAAGACCCAACACAATCTTTTTTTAACGAAAGTCCAAAACTATCTTTACATGCACATGGGCCAGACGCCGTTTGGGTATCAGTTCCAAGAGTCTATTCGTGTATGCATTTTATTATCCTCGAGACTTGTTTTTCTTTAACGCGGTTATCCTTGACTTGTGACCTCCAAGGACCACCGACACATGGATTGCTTGCATACATGCAACTTGACATACCCCCCACCCCCACAAATAAGTGTAGTTCTAGTTTTTAAGTCAAACTTTATTAAATTTAATCAATCTTATAGATAAATATAGCAATATATATATATATATTACATGAACTTGTCATATTATGAAACTAAATTGAAAAACAAATCTAGTAATACCAATTTCATGCCGTAAATGCTGCTATGTGTCGGATTACTTGTACCGAGTCGCTATCCGTAAAATTACAGTAATCATACCAATAACCTCTTCGTAATGTGTTATGTAAACAGGTGCATGCATTGTGCCGTGCGCTCCTTCCATGAGAAAAATATGGAGTAGCGTCATTTTTCAACTCGTTCACGTGTCATTTCTCAACGTTTGAAGACTTTTTCACTCGCCCGAAAGAGGAGCAAAACGCAGATACATCTTTGAGAGCGGTTGAAAAAGCGAGTATGATTGTGCCGGTGGCGCCACAGTTTGTTTCTTGTCTTGGCTATGTTTAGAACATCTCCACTTGTTAGGGCATGTACTACGCGGGCGCTTAGTCCAGGCGCTAGGGTCAAAATCCTTATAGTTACGCCTGATTCCCATCCAAGCCTGGGATTTTCGCTGGCGTCGACGAAACTTCTTGCGTCGGCGCTTCAACTCTTTTTTTTTTTGGCACGAACCGGATTGACTAGCGGCGAACGCTAGGCCCAGGCGTTTGGAAAAAAAATTGGAGACCTGACCAACCTTTCCTCAACTGTTTAAACGGAAATCCAGCTGAGTAATAGGAACCTTTCCCAGCCTCGCTAGCCTGCCGTTTGAATCTCTACCTATACGATTGGTTTCACCGGACGACGCTAGCTTGTGAGAAGTGTGGCATCTACCCGGCCTCACCGCCGCGACGAGCTCAAGATGACTCTTGGCGGCGCCGGCGGCCTGTGGCGGATCGAAGACCCCGTCGCGTCCACCTCCAGCACCATGGATTTGGGCGGGGAGTGGAGGCGGCCCAGGTCCGGCCTTGTTCCGGTCGCCGGCTCTCCATGGATTTGGGCGAGAGTATTTGGGCGGCTACAAGCTACAGATGAAGGGGGAGGTCACCGTTGACCGGGAAGAGAAGCTTCAGTAGGTCCGTCGGGTTTCGTAGGCGAGCGTCTCGCGTTGGAGAGCGCAGGCGTTTTAGTTGATTTTTTTACTCCATAAGCGACCTCTTAAGCGCTCTGCGTTGTGGAAGACGACGCTTAGCTAAAAAATGGATTTACCGATATTTATTTTAGCTCGCTTAAGCGTCTACCTAAGAGCTCTACGCTATACATGCCCTTACGGAACCTGGCCAAAAACCAGATCTTTCTTTGGCCGAACGAAACGCGTTTTCGGCCTGGGTCCGCCGAGCTTTCCACTCGCGCACCCAGGCCGAGTTCCATAGACGGGTTTTATTAAGTAGAGTAAGGGCGCACATATTACATCGAAAATAACTAGGAAAAGGCAGTCGTCGCCATGGTCGACGCCGGACGACGCAACTACAGGCCGAGGCGGGAGTGGTCGCTGGCCTGGATGTGCTCCATGACACCGGCGAGAGTTCGCCCTAAAACGCTCCACCAGCGGCGGCGGAAAAACCACATTGTGACGCGGCGGCGGCGACGAGCCCGGCGGTCCGTCGTGTCGGGCGAGTTCCTCGAGGCGCCTGTCGGCGAAGAACTGCCTCCAGAAGACCAGGTTGCCAGGATCCTTGGCGAGATCCGGGTCTTGCATGGCGGCGATAGCCGCCTAGATCTCTCCGGTGAGGTCCTCTTCGGTCGGCACCGGCGGAACAGGGATCCCGCCGGCGCTGAGTTGCCAGCCTAAGGGAAGACGAGTGTCCGGCGGCGCCGTATAGCGCGCCTCGCGGAGCAGACGGGCTTCCCACGGCGGCATCGTGCGTCAGCCGGGAAATCCCTCGGCCATGGCTTCTCGACGAAGTTGAGGAGGAAGAAAGGTGCGAACGTCCGAAGTTCGCCGGAGTTGGGGGTGCTGTGAGAGACTGTGAAGAGAGACGGCGAGATATGCGCCTTTTATAGGCAGAGTTCGGTGGCGAGGGCGGGAGGGGTGTAGCGGCGAGGGCGGGAAAAGGAAAACGGCGGAAAGGATGGCGACGACTCGGCTTCTGTCGCTGACAGGCTGGTCCACTCGGCCAATTCACTGCGTCCGGCGTTCCTAGGGCGTACCCGGGATCCTAGGTTCGACCTAGGTAGTCCGGATCAAAGTTGGTCCAAATCCGGATGAAAAGAGGTCCCTCGTTACACGATTGGACCGATTTTCGGCATCCAGATGTAATTTCGGTGTCCGGATCGGCCTCGTGGTAGGCGAGTAAAGATGGTCCTAGGTCAGCACCGCGTCCTTGCCGCTCTGCGAGCCGAGACAAAAGGGAATGGTCGATACCCGAGCAGTTGACGGAAGCTTCGAACTCCAGCCAGGTCAGCGAGCTCTGAACCAATCTGACATGCTTCAGGAAGAAGCTCCCAACTGACGCAAGAAAAAACAGGGTGGCCCAACAAAACCATGTTCAGTTGATGTTGGCCTGACAGCGAGTCAGGAACGAGGAGGCAGGCGAGCGAACCCAACTGTCGCCACATGCCGATTCAGGGACGCGGTCAGTTTCAGTGCGCCTCACCTTGGTTTATCCTTGCGTTTCTTGATGGTGGTCGCAATGTCACGTGTAGCGCGTTAGTGTTTGGCCGGAGAGGCGATGATTTCCAGGCGACAGCATAGAGCCCACAAACAGATGTTCAGGGCGGCTTGTTTGATTCAAATGAATCTCATAGAAAATCTGAAGAATTTTAATTCTTAAGATTTTTTTCTTCGTTCATTGTTTGATTCATAGTTTCTATAGGATTTTATTGGACTATATTTTGGAGAAAAAATTTCATCCACCTAAATCTCACGTCATAATTCATTTGACTTTCCTGCTATTCAAACACTCGTTCAAAAAAAACTCCTATATTTAACCGGACAGGACAATCTAATCCTATACTTTTTCCTATTAGTGTGTTTTTCTCCTATCATGCGAATCAAACAGGCCCTCACACGACGTTGTTTTGGCAATTGGCATTGTACAGGCCACACTACTTTACTCAATCCCAATCTTAGTTGACGCAAAATACTTTACATCCGGCTAGTATACCTAAATAAATTAGCAGACCTAATGGTAATGGGTGCCAGCAGACAGAGCAACTGCTGTCATTCTTTACCGTTAACCACTGTCACCCACGAATGCAGGATAATCATCACCTCACACGTCGGGCATCCGGCTATCACGTGATAATATAATCAATGAAAGTCCAACGAGAACAAGGACTCAGACGTGGTTAGCTCTCTCTCGCATCATGTGCTCCGTTCCTCCCATATTTCGCCGCCGCGTGGGCGATTGGAGAGGCGGCTATTGTCCGTAGGTCAGGCGCGGGAGCCGAGGCGAAGCGGTGATGATGGATTGTCGTTCTGTCGCTGACAAGGTGCAGGGCCAACAGCGCAATTTTTTTCCGCCGTTTCAACTTCATCCGGCGTTCGCAGTCGACACCCAGCGCCTTGGGTTCGGCCTGGTAACACTGTATAAAAGTTGGGGTAAATCCGATGAAAAATCGGGTCCTGAAAACATGAACGAGGAATTTTCGTCATCCGAATAATAAGACCGTCTAAGGAGACCCTCCTGAGAATACAAGTGAAGGTGCTCTTAGTGTTTGTCCGGAGACGGGATGATTTGCAGGCCACAATACTCTACTCCCTAATCTATTAGCTTTGGGACACTTCCTAAAATCCCAAACTTAGTTGACGCACCATACTTTAGATCCGGCGAGTATACCTAAATAAATTAGCAGACCTAAGGCTGGTCATAGTGCATAGTAACTTAACATGTATATATTAGTAGTCTAAGTTACTATATTCATAGTGTAAAATAACATAAATAGGTATCACATTAATTAATTAGATTGTAGACTCACTTTGACTTGATATGTGTGATGTTACAGTAACATAGCTAGTTATTCTATCTATTTCTTTCTTATTAACTCATTGCCACATCAGCAAAAATGTTGAGTTGGCCTCTTAGTTATAAGTGAAGTTACCTCCACTATGACCGGTATAATGGGTGCCAGCAGACAGAGCAACCACTGTCACTCTTTACCGTTAACCGCACCCAGCAATGCAGGCTATCACAGCCGTGATAATCATCACCTCACACGTCGGTCATCCGGCTATCACGTGATAATAATAATCAATGAAAGTCCAACGAGAACAAGGATTCAGACGTGGTTAGCTCTCCCTCGCATCATGTGCTCTGCTCCCTCCGATTTTCTCATATGAATATCTTATTACTGCTACACGGATCCTGGTTTTTTCACTTCTGCCGTGCATTTTACCTCTGTTTTATAAACACGTACGGGCCTCTTCATCTCAACCCCGGCCCGCAACCGGTCAAATCCGCTACACGGCGACTGTCATATGGACGGATAGTCTAGTTTTAAAGTGTCGGACTAGTATCGAACGCAATCTTCGCATGCGCATGCTCAACCAGGTGTTCCCGTTCGGCAAATTATAAATTCGTCGAATTTTATTTTCTTATTATGAACTGCGTGTACGTAGTACGAATTGCTTGATCATGCTACCATTCCGTCCCAACTTCCAAGAGTCGCTTTGTGCCTGCATTATTTTCTCCTCCTTGCATCACGATCGAATTTGTTTATGCATTATTTCTAAGAGTCACTGCGTGTGCGGCGCCCCAGCGGAACGATCCGTCCGGTGAAACGCGTCCGGCCTGACTCATCCGTGCATCTAATTTAGGGCTTGGTTGCGTCGGTCCGGACACGCGCGGACAGCGCGGACGTCGTGTCGGCACGTGCCACTAGCCCACCCGCCAGCCAGAAGCGGCACTGATTTCAGACACGGTCAGCAGCACCGATTTAGGCGCAACCGCGACAGCGATTCAGGGGCCTCCCGCCGGTCCAACGGTGGGACCCTGCCTACCAGATCATGGACTACTAGGAGTGTCTCAACTGGGAGCACAAGGTGCGTCGCGCCACCACCATCCTCCATGACCTGTAGCCGGGGGAGGTCTACCCCATCCCCGAGATCGACTCAGACGATAAGGGCGTCGTCAACCACTCCGACGCCGAGCTCGGAAGTGAGGACGACAACGACGAGGGCGGCGACGACGATATCGTCGTCAAGCAGGAGGCGGTGGACGACGTCGCCGCCAACCTGCCCCCGGAGTCCCGCGAGGTACTGACGCGGGGCTACGACGAGGACGCCTTCACCGAGCAGCCATTGCGGCCAGCGCGCAGGAGGAGTAGGCCCTGTGGCGCGGCTACGAGGAGGCCCTCGTGCTCACCTGCATGGTGGCTGAGACGAACGCCCAGCTGCCTCCATCGTCGCCGCTACCGGTTTGGGCGCCACCGATCACGCCGGAGGTGGGAATGGAGCCGGCGCACCTCCAGTAGTGGGATCCATGGCCTGTGCGGGCGATCAACCCGCCTGCGCCCGCTCCCGCTCCGGCCCTGCCGCTGCCCAACCTCTGGACGTCGTCGGAGTACATAGAACTCGACCCGTAGATGGACGAGACGGCGCCAACGCGCGAAGATCGGTAGCTAGGATCAGGATTAGTTTAACTTATGTTTTTATATTTTGAATGTAAATGAAGTATAAACTTTGCTAGTTTTTCACGCGAGTTGTTTGTGTTTAAATCTGAAAAAAAAAAATTTGACTCGCCCAGCGCGGACAACTGGGGCGCGCCGCTGGGCATGGCTGGCCGGACAAACCGGACCCTTACCCATACTAACCGTGGCCTAATCCAAATGGACATAAACGAACAGTTTAAGGTGACCGTATGGATAGCCCGGTAAAGATGACCTTTTTTTTGACTTTGTACGCCCATAGGCATACATTACTTGTATTTATAACCGTAACAATACAAAGAAGATACCAATACAAGCAAAAGAAAAGAAGGAGAAAACAAACGGTTGGAAAACTGCAAACCGTCCTCGCCACAACTACGAAGAACCCAAATCCTTCGCCATCGCCGGAGAAGAAGAAGATCAACAGCAGCTGGTCCACACTTTGGCACCGAAGAAACCCCTAGCCATGAGGCTTTAAAGAGCCGCAATAACCACCAGCCCCATAAGACTGGATCTAGCCTGCTGCTAAGAAACATCGGCCGGAGGAGCCCTCCAAGCATCTTCAACGCCGGATCCAGGGCCAACGCCACCCCGCCTATCAAGCGGCCGGATCCTCCACCATCCACCACAAACCAGTAGCAATCCGCACCGCCGCACTCCAAGGCCGCCAGGACCAGATCGGCGGCAAGATCAACACCACACAAAGCCGGAGCACACGCCCGGCGAAGACCAAATCCCACAGGCTTCTCGACGCCGCAAACGTCGCCGAGATGGGGTTGAAGCCGGGGTACCTTTATTCGATGTAGCGCATCCACCACCATCTGAGTTGCGCCACCACGACACCACAGAAACACTAACTTTAGGGACTTTGTTGAACGCCGAGCGTAGGTCCTGGGTCCCCACCCCCTCCCGCCCGCGCGAGCGGAAGCGGAGGAGGCGAGGACCCGTCGATCACCGGCGGGGAGGAGGCGGCAGCTAGGATTTTTTTAGGGAGGAGGAAGAGTCGCCTTGAGTAAAACGTGTAAAGATGACCTTAGTCCTAGCCATTACTGACCGTACCCCAAAGCTGCGCCTGTGCTCTCCACCGGTTCCCCTATTCCCCCTTGTTTCCTTGTCTAAATCGCTAGACCTAGCGAGGCCCTCACATCCCTATGGTTGCTTCTTTTGTCGATTTTTATCAAGAGGATAATGGGAGAGTTGAGCGAAGGAGACAGGGTAACGTGCAGGCCACTATGTGATGATGGGCTGGGCCTGCGTAGGAGTTATATTATTTTTGGCAAAAGACCTGAGCGGGCCATGGCCCATTTTAGCCCCAACGAGATCGTCAGTGGCGGCAATGCACAACGACACAAACTCAGTGCACGCTGCTAAGATTTATGTGTCATAGCTATCTAAGTGTAATCGTCATCACACCATTGCCCTCCAACTTGAAGACTCCGACTTCACCATTGACAAACCAAGCATTGCAATGAAAGTTTCAAGCTACACACATATCACAACTGGCACTCCAATGGTAGGGAGTCAACTCCGGTTCCGGCTACTTGAATTGTTGAAGTGCTAAGTACTCCACAATGGATTCATAACAAAAAGTACTCCACAAATTTGCACCAGCCTTCACCACAACTTGTGCCATAGTTGCCGCAAGTGTCACCCTCCATGACATGGCAGCTCCGACTTCATTTGTCCTTTGTGAACTGATGCCCCAACTTGTTCCACACTCTACTTGTCAACGTCGGTCATCTCCCGTTGACGTTGTTGCACAAACCCCACCGCCACTATGGCCACACCATGACCAGCCTCATGTGACCATGCCATCGACCACACTATAGCTCTAGGAGCTTACTGAACCTTGAACATCAGAGCCAGCATCTTGCCCACAACGTGCGAATTCCCGTGTTGACTTGATCTAATATGTATGTGTATGTGTTTCGTGTATTAAAGCGATGACTAATCTATTCTTTACTAATAACGGGTCGCCTTCTTGAGCCGTACAAATGAATCAAGGACATCATTTTTTGCTAATCAATACCATGATATATTATAGTAGTTAGAAGTACACGGTAAATATACAAAATATGTCTCCAGCAATTATAAAATAAAGCATAAAAAGGCAAACCTATTCATTGTCTGTTTGTGCTAGTTTATCTCAGTACATATTTAATTTAGATGTAACACACAATTTTGTTTGTTGCTAAAGTAAATCAAAGTAAAATAAAATGTGTCTCCTAGGAATAAAATTTGCAATGTGGATGCCTTATTTCATGTTTAAATATATGTCTGTATTGACATCCTTAAGTATCTAAGTAGAGAATACTAGTACAATATCAGTCTAACCAATGCACTTATGGAAAATGGATGTGTAAAACAGATGTATGTTGTCTAGTCGGCAGTATACAGCCAAACACACTGTGCAAGCATGAAGCGACATGACTCAGTAGGGTTTAGTCTCTGTGTTTACAGTGCCTGGATGGCTTCGTAAGCAGCTCCAATGTGTAACTCAAATAGAGGGAGTATGTGGTAATTGTATATATACTCTGAAAAAATGAAGACGGAATTTTTTGTTGTGTTGTATCATTGGGTCTCCAAATAAGTGACATGAAAATCCATTAAAAGGTAATCCTTTATTAGTTTGACCAAATACATAGAAATAAATATGAACAACTAAGATATTTAATAAATGATATATGATAATATATATTATGGAAATCCATTTATATTGATTTGGTATCGTAGATCTTCATATCTTTGTACTATACAAAAAACATAGACTTCTTTTAACTCAATATATATTAGGATAGAATCGGAGGGGAGTAGAACACTAATTTTAAATTTATAAATTATGTTCCTTGGCACTACCACCAAATCTGATTCTCTTAAGCATAGTGATGCCATAGCCTTGCGATTCTCCGTGTCCTTCCTAGTCATCATTATCCACCTTACCTAGATGTTGATGTCCGACGTCCATTTTTTAATCCAAATATTTGGTATCCAAGCCAATCCTTGATCGAACTCCAAATCTTGTTTGTGTATCTACAATGGGAGAAAAGATACGTCGTTGTGTCTTGGGTTTGCTTGCATAAAGGACAAAAGGCCACAATTGTCCCAACCTCTCTTTTTAAGATGGCCCGCCACATTTTGGATTGCTAAGCAAGCAAACAAAATTACCTTAGGAGTGGCCCTGGCCCAAAGAATTGGGCATTGTAGGCCGATTTGTGGAGTATGCACCACTCCAAGTTAGATTCCAAACAATACTATCCTCCACATCCTTCCTAAGGAGGATGGTATTAAGCTCTCTCCATAACCGTATATATTAGTGAATATGCGGGATAGTCAATGTTGTATATCAATCTTAAATGTAAGAGTTTTCTATATCAAATCGGCACCACCCACAATCCTTATCCAAATTATCAAGGACAAGGCAAAACTTTGGATTGCCACGGGTGAGAAGCATTTGAGCTATGTAATACCGGGAGAGTAGTCTCCTTGTACCCTTGTTTTTCCCATTTTAATTTTGTCATGTGTCATGACTCTTCTCCTCATTTAATGGAATGAGGCAAGTTTTCTGCCCTCTGTACAAAAAAAAAATCTGATTCTCTTGTTTTTCTTATGGACCCGTGTGTCTAGTTTTGATTTCAAATTCATGGACAATATTCCATGTGCATGCACGTTAAAGGAAAAAAGTTTGAATTCCTACGCCATGGATGCACATGGCACGCCATCGAGGCATTGATCGATTCACTGAGTCCCTATCGAGTCGACTGACTCGAGTAGGGCGGCAGTAGCATCGATCGTGTATTCTCGGGTATGCATGTCACCCGTCGGGTTCGGGGCCGGGTCCAGTCCCTCCATACCCGCCCCGCATCTGTAATCGGGTATAAGATTTCTTCATACCCGCCACTCGCCGGGTACCCAGGACCCGACGGGTACCCGCGTCCATGTCCCGCGCAGCGCACGAGTCTGCAGCGGCGCAGAGGTGTGTGTGGCGGGCGGTATGCGAGTCCACGATGGCGCAGAGGCGTGCGAGGCGGCGACGCAGCGGTGTGCAGCGCTTGAGGTGGTGGCGCAGCGGCGTGCGAGGCGAGCAGCACAGCGGCGTGCGAGGCAAGCAGCACAACGACGCGCGAGGCGGAGGTGGTGAGTGCGAGAGGCAGCGCTGAGATAGGTGAGAGGTGGAGCATGGCAGTTGGGATTGGGAGAAAGAGACGGATGTGAGGTCGGGGATGGTGGGCTGGTTGGTCTGGCCGATGGTGGGCCGGCCGATGGTGGACTTACTAGTTAGCTGAGGATGGGCCGACTGTTAAGACAATTTGCTGGGCCGGTTCTCAAGTCATGGCGGGTACGTGGGTCTGCGGGTTCGGATTCGCCACCCCCATACCCGCCCCGCTAATACAGCCGTTTTTTTACCAGACCCGCCCCATTTAAAGCGGGTACCCGTCGGGTTAGCGGGTATCAGGACCCCATTGCCATCCGGATTCTCGGGCGTGCCAGTGTATTCACGGTTTCACACATGCATCTGGGTTCCTGCGGGAAAAGAGAAACATCTTTGAGTATGCATTTCAACGTAGGAATCGGTAGCTTTGTAGATAGAAAGTTGGTAAATTCTTTGGCTATGACTATGAGTTTGAATTCCTACGCCATGGATGCACATGGCACGCCATTGATCGATTCACCGAGTCCCTATCGAGTGGACTGACTCGAGTATGGCAGCAGCTGCATCGATCGTGTCTTCTCGGGTGTGCCAGTGTATTCACGGTTTCACAAATGCATCTGGGTTCCTATGCGGGAAAAGAGAAACATATTTGAGTATGCATTTCACCTTGGTCTCTCCAGCATTTCACGTACACGGGGATCACTGACTATTCGAAACAGGGGCGAATCTCTCAGTAGGGAAAGGTAGGGCAGACGTCCTACCTTGATCTTTAGTAAAATATTTCATATGCATATGCTTATTCTAAACGTTTTGAGTGGTTGTACGTCAAAAACGGACTTGGTATGAGAAAGTTATGCTTGTTTAAGTGAAAACTACGCAAAACCAATTTTGAAACGAAAACAAGGACATAGTCTAGTCTTGTCCAAAACCAATTATTTTTATTTATAATAGTTAGTTCTCAACTTAACAAAATCGAACTCTAAACATTGTCCTAGGGGTATTGAAATGTTAAGTGTATTTTTGCCAGGATATTGACGTGTGGCCGAACCAAATCTAGGTATGTGACGGATTGTGTTTTAAGGTCCTACTTTGGCTTTATATATTTTAGTAATTAAGAATTCAAATTCTATTTAGTATTCATTCAATGTCTCCCCTTAAGTATGTGAGTACATGCTTGCTAAATTAGAGAATTGATGGTTGAGATTCCCTTTTGAAAGATGTCAATTTACGCGCAAAATGAATGCTATGTGCGGATAAAATAGTAAAAAAGGGAAATCAAGAATAGAGAATATAATATATTACTATTGATTATTTTTATGACACGGGGACTTCCTACGTTGCCATACACTCTATTACCATTTATTTTGACCATAACTTTAATGAGATATCTTCAGAACTGTTTCAACACTTTCTTGTTCTGACGTGAATAAGATTGCTCATCTTACATAATTATATCATGAAATTTCTCTTATTATGAGCATGGCGAAGCTATTCATTATTCATATGCTGAGACGTGAAGCCTTTAAAAGTTTTCTTGATATTTAAAAGACACATTATGTTTCCTACAGTTTATCGCCTTATTGAGTTGGCATTAGTTCTATGGTGGTGACGACAACAGTTGAAGAAGTTTTTTAGCGACAAAAAGTCATGCATCAACCTAAGTTGCACAATGGCTTCTTGAGGACTTGATGATGTGCTACATCGGGCGAGGGATATTCAGAAGTCCTGATCTAAAGAAGATATTTCTACCCCCTTCCGGAGAATATAGAGGCCATGTGTCCTGTGAGCCATCGGATAGGGCTTCCAAACAACTTCCGGTCGTCTGATTCAACACAGGTGGTCCGAACCGTTGGATCCGACGAATCCTGGCCATCCATCTCCGTTGCCTTGCGCGGGATCACGTTTGTATCGCACTTAGCCAGCGCTAGCTACCGTCCCTGACGGTGGGGGCCTGCGTTTTCCAGGACCCGCTGGTCAGCGACGCATGCACGTGGGGCGTCGTGTGAGAGGCAACAGCGAGAAAGTGGCGCGGTGGCAGAACCCGTAGTTTAGCTAGTGCACCAGGGGCAAAATCGGATTTTCGGGCTGTTTAGCCCTGAAACCCTCTCCTCTCCCGTTCCTCTCCTCTCTTTCTCTCGTCTCCCTCGTCTCTCCCATGGCGGCGCGCTAAAAAAGGCAGGCGGCAGGGTGGCGACCATGGAAGAGGGGGGCTGATGTGCTGCAGAGAGGACCGGCACCGAAAGCGGAGGTGGGGAGGACCAGCACCTACCGGAAGTCGAGGCGAGAGAGAGAGAGAGGCGAGGATTTCGGCAGAGAAACCCTAGCCGCCTCCCCCTGGAAGAGGAGGCAGGAGGGTTCGCGGGCATGCCAGAGGAGCTCATGGGTGGCGACCATGGAAGAGGGGGTCCGCGCGGGGTGGCCGAGCAGCAGCCGCAACCACGACGACTTCCTCTACCCCGACCTCGATCTCCTCCCCAAGAACGCGTGAGGCCGCTGCCAACTGGGAAATAGGGCGGGCAGCACGAGGCCACGAGAGGAAGCAAAGGGGAGCTCCGTGCTCTCTCTTGCTCTCCTTTTTTCTTGCGTGGATCTGAAATGGCATGCAATCCTAACTCACTTTTGTTTTTCCTGAGATCTGACATAGTAGGATATTAGTTGTAATTTGGTGCTAGGAATGAAAATATGGGTAAGATTAATTCTGGTGTCTTTTTTCCATCATTGGTTATTGTTTTTTTGTCTTGAAAAGGGTAGCCATTAGTTCCTATTAGTTCCATGATAGATCATAGCTGAACATATGTTATTTTGTGTAGTATGCCACAAATTTAAATCCCAAAAAAATCATGTTATTTGATATGGTTGCAGGGATTCTTATTTGATATGGTTGCAGGGATTCTTACGGATTCTTACAACAGCAAGAACCTTGGGAATAAAGCCAATTTTTGAAAATTGTTGTTATTCCGAGATTTGAGTTCAGAACTATTTCAGACGTGCGACCAATAACACACATCCCTCCAAGGTAATGTTATTCTAAGGTGAGCTCTTCTACTTGCTTTTCTTCTATGCCAATTGAAGATTCATGTTCCGTTCACCAATGTTATATTTTATGTAATTGTAATTCCATTGAACCATGACGTCGCACATCCTCGGTGCGAATATTTAGCTTGTTTTTCTAATACTAACTATGGTTTTCTACATCTGAACATTCAGTTTTCACTAACACAACCATCAGTCCATAATGTGAAGAACTATTTCTGCTATTTTGTTATTAGTGCTTGAAAGTGTAAGATCAGCTGTGACGATTTACCAAATTTGCTTTGCTTCTTGAGATAAAAGTTCCCCTGGATTGTACAGTAGGGTATACACCCAATTGTATCACTCTATGGAAAACTGGAAATTAGAAACAAAAAATTAAAATGTAATAGGCAGAATTAGTCACACAACGTATGCGGTTGTTGATTCCCTCACATTATTATTTTCCAGAATGGAAGTGGTATTGGAAATAAGGAGAATTAGTCACGCCATTTGTATCACTCTGGAAATTCTCTCTTTCTGATGTCATTCCTGATTCCCCAATATTATTATCAAGATTGGAAGTGACATGTGGACCGGAAGACGCTCCACCATGAATGGCTCTGCTCATCCATGTCTTTCTGGTTGCCGTATTTATATTTTTCTTTTGATTTTCTTTGCCATCTATATGCCCTCTCATACTGTAGTATTATACTATTATCAGAGCATGAGAGACATATCTATGTGGTTTCTTTGTATATCCTTGCTTTTTATTTCCTGATATTGGTCGTTTCGGTAATCCATTCATTTGTCTAAATTGGTTTGTTTTAGGCAGTTAAATAAAGATATGAACCCATTTTTACGATGCATCTCCAGGGAGGTTCACATTATATCCATCGTGCGATGTGTGGATTTTGGCTCGTGTGTCAGCAGAAGATATCGCATCATCCTTTGTATTAGCTCAGTATTGACCAGCTCGATGTACTTTAAAATGTTCATCCAATAGCCATTGTCTGACCAAAGTTTCCATGCAAGTGATATCTCCAAAAATACCATTATCTATGGATGCTTATGATTGTCATAAGGTGATCTTTGTTTATTTTGTTGTCATTTGGTTTCGGCGACCCCTTAGTCTCCATCCATAGAATGGTTCACTCTCACACGCCTTCTCTTTGTCTAGCATCATGGACATGGAAATGAGATGCGGACACCAGAGATGGCATTGCAAGCGATAAACTGCAGAAGAACACCACAATAGGGAGCACAGAAAGGCAGGCCACATTTTGTGCTGAGTGATATCCATGCGTGTGTCTCTCATGCTACTACAAAAGCCATTAAGGTGTATCTCCTTAAAATCAGAACACTTTATTCCCTAATAAAATGATAATATGGTTTCATACTTAAAATGAAAATATGAAAACCAATGGTGCTTTTACCATTTGATGATTTGACTCGCTTTCGATTGTTACTCATACCATTGCTTTTACCAATGCCGCTACACCAAGTATCATGTTAGCATAGTCGTTTCAATTAGAGGAAACGAGTTGCACATGGTAAGATATGTATGCATAGATTTAAATGTCCAGACATTCCCCATTGTTACAGATCCAAACTTTTTATTAGAAATATCTGTAGTTCAGATCAATATTAATGTTACCTCACCTCATGCTAAAAATCTATTAGTTTAGTCTTCTTGTTTTTTATTTGCTTCTCCTTCATTCCAGTGATGTGATTCCAGTGATGTGGTTGTGCTGATCCGGGCCTTCCTTCTATTGGTCTATGCAACAACTGTAAGGGATCTAAAGGAGCACATGCATAGATGCTCTCTTTCGGTATTAGGTGAGGGTGCTAATATGAAGCATTTGTAGCGACCCCAATAACATGTTCAAGATGAAGGTAGGTCCTGCATTTGCATGTTTTCCTTCTAATCGCACTTCCCACTCCTTCCAACTCCCCTTTCATGAAATAAAGTGGAACCTGTTATAAATCACAACAATAGGGCTTGATTGTCTTGTATTAACATATGTCGAACACATGAGGCCAAATGATCATATATAATATTTCTTATGTATAATTAAGTAGGAAAACGAAGAGGATCCTCCACTATGGACGGCAGCTAGAGCTAAGGTTGGATACACTGGAAAAGTAATTTATTTTTTCTATTTACTTAGCTCATAATCTATCCCTTGTATTTATTTATAAAGGTTTAACCTTGACTCTATTTACGTGTGACAGGTGATCATTGGAATGGACATTGCTGCTTCTAAATTTTTCCTGAGAAGGAGACTACTTAGGATCTTATTTTCGAGGAGGATGGAAGATAATGCTCAACTGTCCTTGGTGGAATTGCAAATGTCGTTGAGTTTGTGTTATTAAAAACAGAAGCTTACATATGTGCCCACCACATACACATGTTTATCATGCAGATGGTACCTGGATGAAGATTTTCTTGATATTGATAATGTCTTTTGAATGTTGGTTTATCTTAGTGTCACATTATTTAATTGTTCATGCATGTACCATGCATGCTGATTTTCTTTTTGGAAGATTCGGTGAGGACTAACCGAACATTTAGTGGACGAAAACTTCAGCGCAGCTCGCAACAGAACCGAGATGCCGCAAACCTATGGGAAACTCCATGCATTTTAGACATGCTTTTGTTTTTTGGCCGTTGAGATGTTCCTTCTGATGATCTGGTTAGGCAACATCCATTGCATTACAGTACATGTATCGTGGATAACGCTCATTTGTGTCGCTTAGCCTAAATTTATATTTATTTAGTAGCCATGTCTAGGAGTCAAAATCATAATGGTTCCCAGGTATATGAATGAGTGCTCTCACATGATAAAAATAATGCTGAAGTAAATATTAGAAAATTTGTGTTTTGTTTGGTCTAATGGTCAATAAGTACACATGATTATGTAAATTTTTTCCGCTATACATGTTCAAAGTTACTGTTTCTGTAATCTACAAGTAAATTTGGAAGATCAAAATCAAGGTTTCCTTTTCTACACGAGAAATATGGTTGTTTATGATTTTCCTGCCCTTTGGACTAATGTAGCTACCTGCAAATTACTCTTTATTTCTTTTAGCAAGCATTTGCAGAAAAATGCTTAACTTGAAAATTTGTTTTTCTCGGGTTTTGGAATTTCAAATTATCTAAGCTTCATGAGTGGGCAACTTGGTTCCGATTGCATGTGGATTGCATCCAGTATGAAGATGCATTTTTATTTTCTTCCTCAATTCCAGTTTCTCTTGGGTCCCTTGGCTCCAAAGGTAGCTAATGTTTTTGTTTCACTAAATTAAGAAGCAAACTTTGGCTTACTATTCTGTTCTTCTATGCTTAGTAGAACATGTTGATGGTATATTTCCAAAATCTTATTTCAGTCCATGCCATTGGAATTCAGATTGTTCTTTCCCGAGTATATTGACAAGTGAAAAAACTGACGTCTTGCACCGGCAAAAACCTGGCAATGCCTACTCCCTTTTCCTTTTCTTTCTTTCTTTCTTTCTTTCTTTCTTTCTTACTATGAGCTATAAGCTAAAGTCCCTGATTTCTGAACTACCTATTTTTTTCCAATTTCCTGTTACTTTATCTTAGCTAAACCACAAATTTCAGCGGAAGCATCCATCTGAAAATATCTCTTGCAACTGTCAATACACAATCCCCTGGCCTGCTCACCGCTGAACTCTTTTGTCACCCAAAAAAGAGCGAGCTAGCATATTAATAGAACTCTAGGTGGATTGCTCTCTTATTGTTTGGGCATTTGAAGGAGATTCCAGACATTTATCTATGACAAATCTCTCCATATTTGCATACGTTTGCTAGATTCAGACAAGGCATATTTATGTATTATGTATAATGCTACTGTTTATAGTTGTGTGTTATACTTAGTTTTCTTAAACTTCGTATAATTTAATACTATAGAAACGGGTTCTTAATCTTGAACTATATATTTCCTGTTTGGTTCTTTTTTAACTTGGTCTTTTTTGTCTCTTTTATTGTAGACTATCCCAACTGAATACTACAGCAACGGGTGCTTTAGTGATACATTTTTCCCGTGATTTTGAGGATATTTATGTCATTGAATCGAAACAAAGTCAACCACAAGGATGCATGTTTTGTTAATATAGCCAAATATGAACATATTTAGGATATTAAAATAGTATTCCTCTCACATATTTAGGTAATAGGCATATGGTACTTGCATTTCTGTATAGGGATGATATTTGTCCCTTCTTTGCTGCATCAAATTGTCCTCGGGCTTTGTCCCCATCTCATGATTTTTCTGGTGCATGCTAGCAATCTATTGGTCAAAAATGTGACTAAAGCTGCTCAAATGCATATTGTAGTATAAGCTTATACTTTCTTATTTTAACTTTTTTCCCAAATTTATTTACATCTGTTTGCCCTACCATTAGGCGGGCAAGTTTATTTGGCTTACATCAATAATCATTTATGTCGTGTCGGCGTGAAGGAGCAGTAACTTAGACTATTTTATTTGGCTTGCATCAACAAGTGTTTGTGCGTTTTGTGCTTTTTCCTACAAAGAGGTCAGATGGTAGCTGGTCCCTAGTCAGGTTGTACATGTCGAACCAACGTCGCATGCTGGAAGAGCAAGGGAATATTACAATGCTACCGGCCAGCTTGGAGCCACGTGTATGGTCATTCCCGTTGGCGAATCAGGTTTGTGCCCTTCCCATCTTCCCTTCTCATGGTTTTGGTCTTTATTCATCTCTTATGCATAACATGGTCCCCGGAAGGTCTAGCCCATTGTCTTATCCATCTTCTTGGCTCCATCTAAACTGGTCATTTTGACTGTTTCGGACATAGAGTGGAGTTATTCTTGCTAAATTGTATCAGATTGGTTTCTTGTTGTATTTTAGGATATGCTAACTCTAAACGTAAAATATTTCACATTGACTTTTTCTTGAAAATGTCCATCATTCCCTTATTGTTTGCAGTGAAGTAATTGCATACTAGACATGCCGCAACTTATACCTGGCTTGGTATCGACGAGGCTAGGTATGTTCTTTGTCTGGTGTACTCTTTCTATCCATGTTGATTCTTCATGATGACCAAATGCATGTAGGCAGTAGCATGGCAAACAGTAGCTTAAGTGTGCTAATTTTTCAGTTCCTCCTCTTTACGTGTTCGGCTGTAACTCCATTCCAGTAAAAATAGAAGACTATAAAAAAATTTGGACATGGTTGATGCAGGACTATATAATTTACTTCCATTCAGACATGCTTAAGACCCAACATCTGTACTTTGAAAAAAAGAACTCGCATCTATACTTAGGAGAGGTTACTGATCCTTACACTTTGAGGGATATCATGTGTTTGCAGTAGCCCCATGCAATTGCCAAGCCATCAGAGGAAGATGTAGCTCTTGGAAGCCCATCTACTACAACCAAGCTCATGTGAATCAGATGTTCATGACCGTTTGACGGTAGACACGACGAACTACAAACGTATTTGATTTCAGTCAATGGCAGCAAGGTAGTAGTACTTGACGAAATATTTTCCATGATGAAAGCTGCTTATTTCATTTCCATCATAAACTGCAAATTGAAATTAAGCCAATTAGGAATATTTATGACAAATCTTGCTTCAGAAAACTAGATTTCGGTAGCTGGACTGGATGAAAAATCACATCTCCGTCATGTAGTTAGAAACCAGTGCTCTCCTAACTTTTATGTTCTTTGTATTGCATTTTATCATAGATAGATGGTATGTCATGTTTTCTCGCATGGTTGTATTCGTGTATGTTGAGTATCAAAATAGTCATGTAGTGAGCATTTTGTGTACTCCCTCCATTTCATAATAAGTGTCGCTGATTTTTGTACTAAATCAACGATACTTATTATGGATCAGAGGGATTAGTCTATTAGCAGAATTTAATAACTTGATTCATTGGAATGAGTGGTGGCAAAATAGATCGTAGTGACTATTTTTTGTAATATATTCACAGACTTTGATAACATAATTCATTTGGAGTGACAATGTTAGGAAAATAGAGTGGTGGTATGGTCTTCTTCCCCTCTTGAGGTAGGTCTGAGTAGGCTATTGTTAAAGTGAGACTGTCTGACCATGCCTCTCTAGGAGTGAGCTGGTTACACACAAGAATGTCTGCTGGTTAGATACAATCTCATTTGGATATAATAAGTCTCCATATACATAATGAACGTTGTTTACCATGAGTTTGTCGAGTCTTTGTTGCACATAGATCTTCAGCTAGATTTTGCATGTTCTTCTTCACTCTGTAGAATGTCAAAACATTTCTAGGAGATGACCAACTTAAGGTGAGACGAATTCGGTGTGGCGTTCTTTCTTCCACTATTGTTGCTGGTTAGTTTTGAGGCCTATGTAATGATTTGTGAACCATTTTTAGGTGTTCTAGCAAAGTATTAGTAAAATCAGTGGATATTTTGCATTCCCATTTAACCATAACCTCACACGGAAACAATCACATGGCAATAACCGAAAAGGCTGCACATATAACTTTTAGACTGGTAGTGTTATTACCATGTGAAAATTACCATAAATTGGCGTATACATTCAACTTTTTCTGTTATGAACGCTAGCCATGGTAAAATAATATTGAATTGGATGTGTAAGAAAATAACTTGAATGTTATCTAAAATCCCTTGCTCGAGATAGACAAGGAAAATATAGTACTTTTACCAGACTGATATGTCAGGGGTTACCTTTGTCGTCTAAAGATTAATGTCTAGGTGAATGAGAGCAGTACTAGATGGGTGGCTGTTTGCTTTGTCGGTTTTATTCATGGAAGTTATGTTAGTAGTTGCTGGACCTGCATGCAGATAATAGAACACTACTTAAATGGATTTATATCACACGTGCTGACTGATTAGATACTTTGTTTGGCTGATCTTTTTCTATAGGACTAGTAAGGTGCCCGTGCGCTGCCACGGAATAATAAAAGTTGTATAATGAAATTTCATTGATGTGTAGTGAAATTTGATTGCAAGGTTAAATTTTTTTACAATTACATATGTTGTATTTCTCCATCGTACTATTTCAATTACGTGTTTCGGCTTCTTGTCCAATGTAATGATCTCCATTGATCTGTTTCTGCCTCATCTTTACTACACCACGCTTAGCCGTAGATTCATCCTCATATGGAAGGCCCTACCTTTTTGTTGTTTCACCTTAGATTGTCATTCCCACACCACCTCGTCCACATCACCGCCTACAAGCTGTCTACCACATGCTTGTCTTTGCGCTGCCGCGCCTGACCTCTTCACATACATTGCGTCAGAGCCGGTTGTGATCATCAATGTTCTGTCTAAAACAAAGTAAACAGAAGAGAATAGAGAGCAGGCGTTGCAAGGAAAAATGGAGCACCACCAAACCATAGGAACGAGTGTGAAATCAGACCCATGATTATGAAGTTACTAACATCGTTGATTGGTAAGAAGGAAAAATAACTTAGCTTGGCCTAAATTTTCAAACTTAATTCGCCAAAAAATAAAGAAATGAAAGTACTAAATATTCTGGTCAACAATACTTTCCATGAAAAAACATAACTTGCATTTACAACAGATAATCATGCACTGAATTTGCAATGTACCGGCAAAGTACATAAATTATAAATGAAAGGAGAAATTGGTGGTATATGTGTACCAAATTGTGACATACGCGCAAGCCAGACGCGGGTGTGGTGGATGGCACGATGTGTAAAGTACTCCCTCCGTCCCAAAATAGATGTCTCAGATTTGTTAAAAATTGCATAAACCTATATTTTAAATAGTGTCTAGATTTATCCAAATTTTAACAAATTTGAGATATCTATTTTAGAACGGAGGGAGTAGTTATTACCCCAACTATTTCAAAGCAATGTATCAAATTTAATTATCGGTACGTTGGTACACTTGTTCGAACATATCGACAAGCTAACGACAACATATGCATGCATATATATGGCGCTGTAAGAAAGTGGATCAGGAGAACATCACCTGCTATCATGAACTTCTCAATGGAGATTTTGCATAACTCCTCCAGCAGAACACTGATGCCAATATAAACAATAGCCATCGAAATAGTTAAAGACCTGGGATTAAATCAAGATCCAGCAACTATAAAGAACTTCTCTGCAGCATAGAACTTTGTATAACTGAAACTTCCATAAATTCCTTCATACATCTGCATGTAATTTAAATATTCTACCACCCAACACAGAATGCACATATGAATCAATCGAAGCAATCACAACAAAACATTAGCTAGGATTGTGAAATTTACAAACCATAATTCAGTCAATCACAGGCATATATATTTTAGCAAAAAATATGTAATGAACTTTCATAGAAAATAAGGAATAGGAAGCAATTACTATGCTCTCTTGCGACAGTTGGTATGTGCAATGTATCAGTAGAACTACAAGCATCAGGTTCAACCGTTCAATCTCGTGAAAGGAAGTGCTTTAGAATAAGTGCCACAATTAAAAAAAGTGCTTTGGAATTAGTGTTATGGCATCAAACAAATGTCATCCTAGGTAATTTCTGTAGCTAGTCAATCACAATCACATCAGAAAAGCAGAAAATCCACACCACTCACTAACAAGATAAATTCATAGTACATGAGAGCAATTTACCATTTAAATCAAATCCACGGAGCGTCAGTAAAAAATAGCTACTTATCCTTTACAGTTTGATGGAGTATATGCGATACAAATAATATTTCGTCAAAATCTGTAGCAAATGGAAAAATGGGTCTAAGGTATTAGTGAAAAAAGGAATACAAGATAAATCTCGGGAATAAAAATACTCAGGAATGAATGGAAAAAGGGATGATGATTATGTTTCTATCAGTGTTAATGTTAATAAAATATGTACATGTAGTTCCGTTAAATTGTTCAACCATTGCACACAGGTCAGTATTAAATCTATTAAAAATGAAATAAGTAGAATTATATAGAGGTGGGTACCAGAAAGGGAAGAGATCTGGCGAAAGAGAGAAACTTTGGGCATCAACCAACCTGAGAGTCCATGCACAATGCACGCAGCTCCATCACCGTGCCTTTTCTGGGCGCCCCCGACGCTTGAGAAGAAGTTGTGGAGGGCGGCGACATGTGCTTCCTCCACACCTATAGGAACAAAAATAATGCTTTCTGAGGCCCCAACTGCATAGATAAAAGACAGTGTTGTCACCCGCTTTACCGGTTGTCTAGAAGAAGGTCGGCGTGTGTGCCCGCTCGTCTTCGGCCTTAATTAAGGCTTTCATGCCTATGCCTCAGCTCCACTTTTGACATACAAGAGCTATCCTGTCACCCATATATAATTAAAGGAAAGATCATTAGCATTTGCTCATATGCACCACAGCATGCACATGAGGATTATTTTCAGGAACATGTTGGCAGCAAGATTCTACGCACCTCGGCTTTATTTCATATGAGGAGGAGCTCGATCTTGGTGCCCTCAATCTCCTTACCCGGCACATAGTGTTAGACGTTGATCTGCTTCAAGTCCATGCAGCTCTCAATAGCGACTGCACCATGGCTACGTTGAACATCAAGAGATGGCCATCATTACAAAAAAGAAGCATTTTGCTTGGTAAACATATGCATACATTCGCCTCCTCCACTTCATTCTTCATAGAAATTGAATCATCCGCCTTGGAAAAGGCTTATGGACAGTCTTCTCAATAAAACATCCCTTACAGAATCATCGGCCTCTCTATAACAAATATGCTGAAGGAATTCAGGCATGAAAAAACTGGATCTGAGAACTAATTGAATTCAAAACATAAAACAAAAGAGGATGAACTCAGACGGACGGATCCAGTCTAGGAGCGATGCCTGCGCTCGACAGCCTTGGCGAGCACCCAAGTGAGCAGTTCCTTACCTAGCCTGTAAATAGAGCACCATAACCACCGTCAGCAACCATGCTCTTACCGGAACTAATTGCAAATAGAGCAGACAAACATGCACATTAGAATTTTGTGCAACAGTTCACAAGTAGTAGCAAATAGAACAATTAAAAATTCAGATGCCCGTGCCACGCATTAGCATTGATTTATGTATCCACCACATTTTCTGTTATGGGTTCAGCGAAACGACATATTGATTTCTCTAACACGCCAATCTTGCCAGGTCATGGTGCAGAACATAGTGGAGCCAATGCGATGCAGAGTAAGAAAATTAAGTAAAAACTAACCTTGTGAGCAACATCTTGATGAAATCATGGAAAAATAGCGGTCTTGCACCATCGAAAATCTTGAAGACCCCTCCTTCCTTATTAGTTAGCCCAGCTTGGCGTTGTGGAGGTGATGGGTAGGAGGATCACGGTCCACCCAGGGGACAACAAACTTAAGAATGTTCATTCTGCAATAAAATCAGGCAATGTGAGTTCGAAGATCTAAAGGACATGGAACGAAAAACCATTTATTTCACGAAAAATTAATCTCGGAAGAGGATTTGTACACCGTTCTTTTAGCTGATGCAAATCACAACTCCACATAGTTGGCGGGTGATGTGCATGTGACGGATCAGGTCAACTACACGAGCTCCAAAGTAAGAAATGAGGGTTCAGTAACGATTCATGTAAGAGTATCCAGCTCTCCCTCCCTAAAGAGTGCATGTCAAGTAAATTTCAACATAATCCAATTCCAGTTATTTCGTACACATAGTCGACCACTGGTTCCTGTAGGACTCGAAAAAATATCAAAATCTGCCCAGTTGCATAGTTGTAATAACCAACAAGCACGTTAAAAATAGAATGCACCCCAAACTTAGCATCTACTTTGCCACCTACTTCTCTCTTGGTATTGCATGCAAAAGGAGAAGGATATAAACTATAATCTCCACATGGTCATCATGACAACAACGGGATATCCAACATGGATACAAACTTAGATGTCCAGGTAAAAGAAAAACTTAGATGTCCACTGCAGAAGAATTGGTTATTACCAATTGATTTAAGTGCTCCATTTGGAACCACATCTTAACCATTTTTCTTACTGTAAAAGCAAAACACAAAAAATATTGACCAACCAGTAGCAAAGTGTACGCTAAGCTAACTTTAAGCTATAAGAACCAAGAGAAATAATGAAGGACAATTCACTGCAAATTAATCAGGTATGTCAAATAAGCATGTTCACACTTTGATCAATTCCTCCATTTTATATTTATAGTAAATGAATTTGGAGTAAGGCAGTACAAAGGAAGTTGACTGCAAGGAAATGGACTATGAATTGAATTACCGGGGAGGGCAACAACACTCAGGCATGCTGCTACAGAGGCATTGATCTGTGGCGTGAGGATATGGATGTGCGGGTGACAGCGTACACATTGCTAATAACCAAGGGAAGGTAATTGCAAAAATACATAAGAAGTTGACGTCGATACATCACAGACCATTATCTTAAATAAAAGAAAATTCCTCGTATACCCAGATGTGCAAATTGTAGTCACCTGCAGTAAAATTTCTCGTATATACACTCTAACCATGTGAGCTTGATCAGATAGATGTTGGTTTGCTCTAACTATTTCTATACAGTATAGTTTCAAAATGCTCAAACATAGGCCGACTTCTTCCATACCCTCTCAATTTCCATATTTTCTTTCGACACAACGCATCCTGCAGAAAATAAAAAGATACTCCTATGAGCAACTTGTTGCGTAGTTAAATAAAAAAATCAAATATAGGATTAATTTATGGATCCACCACATTTTCTGTTATAGGTTCAGCTAGACGACGGAATGATTTATCTAACACGCCAATCTTACAAGGACATGGTGCAGAAAATAGTGGAGCCAATGCGATGCGTAGTCTATGAAAATTCAGTAAAAGCTAACCCTATGAGCAACATCTTGATGACATCATGAAAAAAGCAGTCTCGCAACATCTAAAATCTTGAAGACACCTCCTTCCTCGGTTAACCCAGCTCGGTTGTAGCCAGCCCAGTCGAGTCCGTCCAAGAGAGTAGGCCAGGAAAGAACATCTTCCTTACAATCCCTCGCCTTGGGCTTGCGTGTTTCGGTCGAAGTAGAACATCAGGGTAATGCTGATGAGGAGGTGGAGGTCCAGTAGAGGGCGATTAGAAGAAGAGCCTGAGGAAGGAGGGGTGCCTACCTGATGAAGGCGGAAGCCATGGAGGATGCCGCTCCCGATGGTCATTCTGTGCCGCTGCAACCTTTGCATCGAAGATGGAGTGAGATGTGCACGAGCTCGGGCAAGGAATGAGGATGGCATGACCCAAGGCGAGGGACCGCGCTCACTCTCAGATCGACCTCCCTTAGCTTGGCGAATTGACCTTCTCTGCGATGACGGCGAGCTTGGCGAGCGGGCGATACCGGCTGGTGGTCTCCTTCCTAAATTGTGTCCGGTCATTGGCGGAGCGGAGGATGGAGGGTTGGTTGCTTGGGGCGTGCGGAGGGCAGCTAGTACGGAGCATGAAGGGCAGATGCATCAGCGGCTGGCGTGGGCGGCGCCGCGTCGGGACTGGGGAGGAACGAAGATTGGATCGACATAAGCAAGGCTTCCGTTCAGATTTCAGAGCGCGATTGATGGGAGTATTCGCGAGCGGCCTTTATTGCGGATGGAGCATGATCGATGGAAAAGAAAACGTCGGGGCGAATCGCACGTTTGATGATTGACGAAGGACAAAGGACGAAGGATGCGACGTAGTGGCCACCGGCAGAAAACGGAACAGTCTCGTCTTTTTTAGATAGAGATAGAGATATGGTAATTGTACAATCTTGGTGGTCCTATCCTATTGCAGGTCAAATACATGTGGGTGATTTGAGATTCCATGGGCTTCACCAATCCTAGAGAAGTGAATCATGGCTAATAAATTTTTGTATATACGTTTCATATGTTTCCTGTAAACTCTAAACTTTGTAGGGTATATAGTACTTCAAATTGTTTTTTGGAATTGATCTAAAGAGGAGCAGCAAAGATCTTGTGTTTTATTTCAATAATGCTCATTATTGTATGGTCGGTACCAGTGGGATTTTCATCTACGTTCTCAATATCGATGTACTGCTATCTCATACTATGTGCTACTAATGTATTGTAATAAAATATTAAACTATGATTAGGTTGAGCATTTTTTTATCTGAAATTCACTTCGAATATTTTCATCGGCTTGCCCGCTGCAAGCGGGCAAGCGCGCGGCAAGTCGCGCGTCCCTACCTAGTTAATAAAATTCTGGACAGTTTTAAGAAAAATGTAGAGTTTTTCCATTGCTTATAACCTCTGTACGTCATTAAAATTTATTTATGAATATATTCTTTGTATTGATTGCAAGTAATTAATAAAGTGTCTTTGTACTTTCAAAAAAAAACTACATGCCGGTAACGCCTGCCACCCGCTCTATCATTGCAGAGTGCTTATGGACGTGGGCGATATTTATACTAAATATTTTTATTCTATATAACTATTTATAATTAATTTGTGTTTTTTCATTAATATAAACTTTTGACATAAAGTTTTAATTTGTATGTTTATAGTGTACTTAATAAACTAATCACTTAATTTTACCACAAGATATGAATCTAGAGTGCTTCATTGCAAAATTATAATTATACATATGAGGAAAGTTGAAACCTATTATTTTTTTATTTGTGTTGGTAGTAGTTTATAACTGTATTTAATTTTGATGTAACGCAAATAAATTTGTTTGTTACTAAAGTAAACCTACAAAATACATTTTCTAAGGAAAAAACTTTGCAGAGTAGATGCATTATATCATGTTTATATGCATGTCTGATTAAACATTCTTAAGTATCTTAGTAGAGGATACTACGACATAGCAGTCTACTTAATATCATTAATTACCAACGCGGCTAACCTGCAGAGCTTGCATGCCCGGAACGAGGTCCCTCGTGATAAACCTCTTCCAGCCGTAGAAGGTTCAGTAATGTTGTTACTTGAAGGTCCTGTAGAATATTAAAGGTTCTCCAACATATGAAATTTTGAATGGCAAGCAACCTTTTGTTTGATGGTCCGTTTTTCCTTCTGCTCATGTTCAAAATCAAATGAAAAATCCTACCTTACAAACCCTTGTGTCCACCGCCCTAGGGCCGTGCCACGCCCCGACCGCCTCTCCTCGCCCCCTTCACCTCCCTCCCTACCACCGCCGCTAGCGACATCACCAGGGCAATGGTGGCGGTTTCTCCTCGTGCGTAGGCGGATCGGAGGCGGCGGCGGCCTGTGATTTCGACTCTGTTGGCGGCAAGGGCGTGCAACGACGGCGAAGCACGAGTGGACAACATCGGCGGTTGGCAGGAGGCAATGGTTGGGGCAGGGCTCATAGGGGTCTGGCCTGGGCTACTGTTAACTACTGAGCCGGTCGGTGGGGATGCCTTTTTGCTCCAGTTTTGGCTACGCATCACAAGGGCTCGGAGGTGGTGGTCACTTCCTTCGTCGGAGGTAGTCGGCCGAACGTTGGATTATAGGATCTCGGGATCCGTCTTCTAGTCCCGACAGTGAGGCGGGGAGACCTAGGTGCCGATGAAAACCGATTCATTGGCGGGCGATGGCGGCGTTACCACGTCGTTAGTTACCTTGATAGAGGCATCGGCGTGCAACTAGTTTCGACCTCAACCGTGCTACTCCGGGGAAAACCCTAGGGTCTTCTGATCAGGCGATGGTGATGTTGCGGTGACGCGTTCTCTCTTAGGAAGATCTTCGGATCAACTAGGAGCATCGTTTGTGGAGCAGCGCTGGACGTCAGAGGCGGGAGACGGCGCGGCTTCTTCTAGCACGGAGACGTCGGTAGCAATGTCGAGTCATGTCGAACCGCTAGGTGCTGCGCTCCGACATGTCACATGTCTGATTCGATAGGTGCTACGCACGATATGTCTCCCGGTTTTTTTTATCAGCGTCAGATGGTAGGATTGAGCGAGATCGGTATAGGCATGCAATATTTATGCTCGTGATGGGGTCATCCTTGTCGCCCATATTCACGGTGGCTTGCGTCCTCATTGAACTTCAATACTCGTCTTAGGGCTTGTTTGATTCAAAGGATTTGTAAGACATAGGAATAGGAATAGTGTAGGAATAGAATGACATGACACTTAGAATCCTATAGGAATGAAAAATGCAGGAATCCGTAAGATAAGCTGTTTGATTGCACCGTAGGAAAAACGCAGAAAATTTTATAGGGATTAGGTACATGTCATAGTTGTCATAGACACAAAGAAAAATTTCCAAGAGGTCTCAACTCTTGTTAAAAATCCTATAGGATTGTAGTGTAGGAAAGCCATGCATAGAAATTTTAAAGGATTTATTTCTTTAAAACAAACACACCCTATTAAAAAAATTCCTATGGATAGGAATCCTATAGAATTTCTTTAAAATCCTTTTGAATCAAACATGCCATTATATCATACCACCGAATCAAAAGACCAGTTGATTTAGGAAAATGTGCATTTTTTGGCAGGCACCAAATTAAATCCATGCGTGGCAAAGCCATGGAGAGTCAAAACGGCGATTCTAGCATGCACGTGATCTCGCGTGCACACATCCACCATTTAGTTTGTTGTTTTTGCTTTGAGATTAACACATGAAGAGAATCTTTACATGTTACCTGCCCTACACTAGTACAATGTTTGCATGCAGCCTACCCTACACTAGTATATTTTTTCTTATTTCTTAGTAAGTGGATTAATTTCTAGTGTTGGATTTAAAAGAACAATATTTATTGGAGTATATATCATATTAACAATCCGTTTAAATCTGTTTATTTATTTTGAATATATCTTCCAAACAAGTCTAAAAAAGGTCTGTTTTGACAAAATTTAAATTTTGAATTTTAAAACATATTCAAACATGATAATCCACAATAAAACTCTATGAAACTAGATACAAAAAATTATGTCTTGAAATTAAACTCTAAAACAATTTTCCAAATGTTTTCTAATTCTAATGAATTTTATTTAAAACAGAGTGAAACAAATTGTTTCAAAACAACTTTTCACCAATTTACACCAAGTTTTAAAAGTCAATTTTCAAAAATTACCAAAATATATTCAATATTGGGCTTATTTTAAAGCTCACTTTTTCTAGGAACATAAATATTCAAACGGTTTATAAATTAATCTTGGGTTCAAAAGATATGAAAGATCTAAGTTTTAATATTAGATCTACTAGTATAGAAAAAGAAAGAAACTAACCAACACACAATCTTTAAAAAAGCAAGGAGAGAGAAGCTGGGCCATATACGGGATATCCCGTCACGCCAAACTTGCATTTCTGCACGGAGAGTGCCCTGCGAGACTGTGACCTCCTTTGTGACCGTGGACGCACCCTCAGCATCATTGATGCGTCCTGGTTGCCGGGGGCGGCGACGGCAGCGGCGCGGCACAGCTAGACGGATTGCAGATCGACGGATCTGTGGCAAGCCCACTTTTTGTCATAGTAACAAATAAGTCAGGCGCAACAATGGTTGGTGGTCCATTACTCGCTTCCGGCCTTCGGGTGTTTCCGCTGAAACCGAAATGTTCGTGCGTGTCCTTGGTAGAGAGACGTGCAGAGAGAGGTTCACCTGCCAATCTATCTGCAACCCGGAATCGAATGCGATGCACGGTCTGTCCGTCTGAGCGAGCGAGCTGTAAAATAAACCGTGCAGCGCATTGAACGACAGGGAGCCGCAGCCAGCGACCACCATGAGTAGTAGTACTACGTCTAGCACCACCGCCCACACGGCAACTGCGTCACATGCCCATTTACGCCGCCGCAGGGTATCTAGCTACCACCACCTTTAAAGATGGAGCAATCAAACCATACAGTACGACAAAGCTACTGGCTCCCCAGACATTCCGCGCGTCAAATCAAACACCTCACGGATTAACAGTACTCCTACTTAGCACGATTGCTAATTAATTATTAATTTATTAACTTTGTTATTAGCAACAAAAGCGTCCATGCCATCTCCGCTTTTCCCTCTAACAGAATAATTTACATTTTAGTACGACAATTTGGTCTAGGAAATGACTTGGCGCCAATTTTGTAATTTTTCAATTTTAGGATGAGTTGTTATAAATATCGCAATTTTTTCTTGATCATGTTTTAACAGCAAAACTAACATAATGAACTCACAATTAAGCAATGACATGGACCGGGGCTCACATGTCATCCCTCTAATCTTCTTCCTCCTCCTCTCTCACTTGGCAGCCACTCCTCCCTACATGTCCTGACCTTTCTGGGCTATGATGTTAAATTGATGACCTTCGCCTCGCTGCTCGTCTCTCCCTTGTAGATGGAATTGAAGCCAAGCTTCCCTAATTGACGTCACCGTCCATGCCCTCTCCGTCTAGTGGTAGTAGTCGTTGACGTTGCAACCTTTCCTGAGCTCGCTGACCTTCTCCTTGTATTCTTGGTGAGATCCTACTCCTCCTGCTACTACCCTTTTGCCCGCTCGAGCACCATAGTCACTTGTCGGCGATCATCATCGTTTGTCGCATGGCTACGACGCCGACAAGGTTTCGTGACCTTTTACTAGTGGTGGTGCACGCTTTTGGTTCTCCTTGAACTTCCGAGTCAAACGCGCCCGCTAGTGTAGCCCCGCACGCTCCCCTTCTGTGGAATCCTTGGACGTGGTCGGGCCCTCGGGACCATGGTAATCACACGGCGCCAGTGGGACATAGCATGAGGAGGGCGGCGGGAGATAACAAGAGGGGTGGCGACGAAGGAACGAGGAAGGGGTGCTGGCGACAGAAGGTAGGGTTATCGTCGGCGCTGTGATTGTTCGATGAGAGAGAGAGGACGTACAAGAAGAAGGAGAAGAGATATGAGATAACATGTGACACCGCTTACTTGTGGGTTCATCCTGTGTACGCAAAAAATTACAAAAATGCACTAAGTTGTTACCCTAGCCTCAGTTATGGCACTAAAATATAATTACTCCATCCCAAAGAAAATCGATCCCAAAAGTAAAAGAAAAAACAAAGCACCGCCGATCTCTTTACTCTTTTCCCTGCTCTTCTTTTTCCTCTTTCACAAAGCAATCGGCGATAATCGAGTGAGCAACACGTGATGCGAGTAATGACGGGTACACTCGAGTGACTAAGCAGACACGGTCACACTAATTTTATACTGGAGTTTATTGCTGCAATTGATCCTCAAATCCCAAACGGCCGGTACGTACGTAGATTTAGAAGCTGCACGAGCACACAGCTCTATCATCACTGACTTTTCTTACTCTATAGTAGTTACTACGTGGAGTAATCAACTCGACCGTACGTGCTGCATGCATGCATGCTACTCGACCAGTCGATCATGCGATGGTTAATTAAAGCAGGGAAAGCTAACTACGTCCGTCCGGTCGCTCCCATGCTTCAGTTCGCCGCTGCCGGCCTGGCTGGCGCGTCGAGGAGCAGCCTACGGCGACGAGGACTTGGAGCACGGCTGCGGGCGGAACCCGACCCGCTCCTTCTCCAGGTCATACTCCACGTGGTAGTTCTGCTGCTGGAAGCTGCCGAGGATGATGGCCGGCCCGCCGCCAGAGACCCCCGCGCCGCCGTCGTTGCTCGGCACGTCGGACACCACGGCGAGGCAGATGGCCTCGGGACCGGCGCCGGCGGCGGCAGCGCTGCTAGCGTCGGTGGGCGCCGGGCCGGCCGCCACGAAGTAGTTCTCGACGGGGAGCCGCATCTCGGCGCCGCCCTTGAATTTGAGGGACAGCTCGGGCAGGTCCATGGTCTTGGAGGAACCTGTCGGCAGCGCGAAGCAGGGGCGCAGGCCCAGCGCGTCCTCGATGGGCTTGGACCTGTTGTACCTGCCCCCCACCGCGGACACCATCGCGTCCAGCACCGGCTTGAACACCGTCGGGTCGAGGTAGGAAAAGGTCGTGCCGGAGTCGATGATGGTCCCGCCGCCGCCGGTGCCTTTGGCGCCGGTCGAGACAGGGGCGAAGGCTCGTGCCGGGAGCCGCACGGTCTTCCCGCCCACGGTGATGCCGGTCAGGGACAGGTAGTAGTACACGGAGTATGGCGGGCCGGACGCCGCGTTCTTGAGCAGCGGCACGTACTGCGTGGCCTTCTCGCCGGCGGCGGTGGCAGAGGAGGCGCCCAGGACGAGCTCGCCGCTGACTGCCGCGTCGTCGTCGAAGCGGCGGGAGAGGAGGCAGTAGGAGAACTTGGTGACCCCGAGCTGCTTGGGCACGGATGGCGCGCCGCGGCCGAACCCGGCGAGGCCCGTGGGCGGCTGGTGGACGGAGGCGAGGCTGCAGCCCACGGCGAAGCCCCTCTTGGCGGCGCGGGCGGTGGTGCCGGCGCGGAGGGTGTCGGAGAGGAGGAGGCCGGAGGTGGAGCCGGAGCCGTAGACGACGAGGTAGGGCGGCAGACGCTGCTGGCGGTGGCGTTGCAGTTTGCGGCCCCGGGTTTGCATGGCGGGGCGGCGGGGGAGTCGGGGCAGGCGGCGAGGCTGGGCTTGGAGTGGATGTAGAGGCACTCGGGGCTGCGGCAGGAGACGAGGCGGGCGGTGGAGGAGTTCTTGGGGTGGAAGACGGGGAACGGGGCGGAGGAGGAGCAGTTGAGGCAGCGGTAGGAGGAGGTGCATGGCAGCCAGGTGAGGTGGCTGCCGGTGTCGAGGAGGACCGGGAGGGGTTGTGGGGGCGTGCCGAGGGAGAGGGAGAAGGCGTAGCCGCCGTAGGAGTGCGGGTAGAGGGAGGTGCGGACGGGGGAGGTTGGTTGGGGTTGGGCGTGGCTGTGGTGGTGGCCGGCGCGGAGGTGCGTGGCGCGCGCGAGGGAAGCCTGCGCGAGGCGGGAGAGCGGGTGGTGGTGTGGTGTGGTGGTTGTGGTTGTGGTGGCGGGGAGGTGGCGGTAGAGCGGGATCTTGGTGGTGGTGGGGGATGCGGCGGAGAGGAGGGGCAGGAGGAGCAGGGGGAGGAAGGAGGCGAGCGGCGACGGCGTCGGCATGTCGGCGATCTGGTCTGCACGGCAGCTCGTGTGACGAGTGAGTGATGAGTGACGAGTGAAGGGGGTTTGGGTGGGTTTAAAGCTTTGGTTTGCGTCGTGTTTGGGATGAAGTATTGGTGCCTTGCTTCGGGGCGGAGGAGGAGATCAATGCTGCGTGGGGTCTACGGGCAGGGGCATGATGGATGAGAGGTGGTCACGGGCGCGCGTCGGAGGCGACATGGCGTGTGAAATCCCGTGCAGGAACGAAGCGGTCGGCAGCGGCGTCGTGTCGTGTGTGCTCGTACGATGGGCGGTGCCACGGGGACAACGGTCTGAGCCAGAAGTGATCGAGGGAAGTGATTTTCCGGCCCCGTTTAACTTCATGACACTCACGATACATGACCGAGATGCTGGCAAGATCAGGAGGCCTCCGGCGTGCACATGTATGAAACCGTCTCTTCTAGTTCTAGCAAGTGACCCCATCCCTCGGGCCTGATGTGTGAACCCGTGTGAAATGCACTGACACGGACATAAAGTCACACACGCTATGCTGTTTTCCATCTCAATTCAATGCTGGGCGAGTACAGACAGAGCATCGAATCCATATCGAGCTATGCAGGCGCACATACAGTACGTGTACTCGGAAAATGGCTAAAGCCACCAATCGAGCGACGCCCCACCCCCCAACCCCCAACCATCGTACTACCCCACCTTTAGCTCACTTGGGAAATGTGGGTTTCTTTTCTACACTAGTACTAACAAATGAGCAAACACGATCTTTCTTACTTGTACTAGTACATGATATAACCAGCGCCCTTGGATCGTGCACACTTGATGAAAATCGAACGATACAGGCCACAACAATCTTAGCTAGCACTACCGAACCAACGACCCAGATGCATCATCCTGTCAACCTGCAAACCACGGTCCACGTCCTCCCTTCCAGAAACAACGCTTGCCCACGACCTCCACGAAACGCCCCGTCTCGCCATGCATTTCCTGGTGTACGTACAACTATATGGTCGTCGATCAGTCTGCCATGCACGGATCACAAAGCGGTCGGCGTCGTCGCCGTGTGCAGCCGTGTCACGGTGGTGCGTGGAGTCAAGTCTGCGCTAGCTCGTCGCAAACATGCATGATCGACACGACACCGGCCTGAAGTGAACAGAGGAAATAGTTTTCCGGCTGTCCGTTGAGGAAGCGCGTGATCCCGTGTAACTCTGCTTAGACCGCAGAGTGGTGATGACGAAGGGAACAGGCACACCAGCCGGACTGGAATGCTGCAAAGAGGAGCCTAGCAAAGTGGTGATGACGAGCCTTGTTGTATCTTTACACTGGTATATTGTCATGACACGACCTGATGCATTGCAGATTAGAAAGTATACATATGTTTGACAATACTCCCGGTATATATATATATATATATATATATATATATATATATATATATATATATATATATATATATATATACACACATGATATGTAAACATGATATAATACACCTCTACTCAGCAAAGTTTATTCCTTAGAAGATGTATTTTGCATTATACTTTAGTTTAGTCGAGTAACAAAACTTAGGATAATCTAACACAACAGACCATTAATAGATATCAAGTTTGCCTATATGTATATTTAGAAAATTCTACATATTCATATTTGGTTTCACAATTAGAAGTTTAGTTCATTAAGTCTAATATAAAGCATAGTAGTTGAAACATTATGTCGAAGTCGAATAACAACACACATTAATTACAAAGAGTTATGGCAAATAAAAATGTTTAATATAAATATTGTCCATGTATATATTTAACAGAACACGAGACAATGAAACAGGCTACTCTGATAGATATATAGATAAAGGTTATTTTTGGGGTTAATTGGATATACGTCACTGCAATTTTCTCCTATTTGAGAAACACCACTACAACTTTCGTCTTTTGAAAAACGTCATTGCAGTTCGTTGTATGTTTCATATATGCCGTTATACCCAATTAAACACACATACTAAGCATCATACTATGTATTTTATACGTATAAATAGTAGGGTCCACTCGCGTTAGCCTTTTTTTACAACATTGCGATAAACCATGACAGAATAAAGGTGGTGAACATTGAAAACGGTCGTCCAGCATTTGGTTCAACAGTCATAAGTCATAACAGATCCATAATAGCTAGAGGATCAATGTATTTTTTTGAAGTAGGATCAATGTATTTTTTTGAAGTAGGATCAATGTATTTTTGAAGTAGAAAAAAAGGATCAATATATTTTGCATACAAATACCATACAATATGGCTCAGGTTCAAATGTCCATTACATGCATACAGAAAACCTTTAAGCGCCGAACCATGTGCAAATGAGCATCAAATGCATGCATCAATATAGCTCTAGGTTCAAAACACCATCTCGCAATGCATCATCTCACAAAATATGAAATGAAAAACATCCGACATCCATGGATCACGGCCTAGATAATGTCCCAAATCAATCTTAAATTATTCGCACCGCTGCACCTACCAAAACCCGGAAAAACGACAGTCAAAAACGGGAGGGGCAGATAGAGATCAAATTCGCACCGCTGCACCTACAAAATCTGACAATGTATGCTTTACTAGAACCACGAATCAAATCCGAGATAGAGATCAGGGAATTGAGGATTATACTGTACTTAAAGGGAGAGATGATTCATAGCCCTGGTCGTTGTCGTAGGTGCTGGCTGTTGTCATGCTCGTTGCCTCCACCGCTCTGTCCGCTCAAAGAGGAGGGAGAGAACGCGTGAATCAGGTCCTCTCCGCTGGCATGCACGCCGCCTTGCACCGGCACCGCCGCCTCCATGCTCGTCAACTTCCGCGGCCAAGGGAAGGGAGGATTCAGGGGAACTAAGGTCCGGTCAGCGAGGTGAAGGGTTTCGCGGCATAGTAAATCAAAATTTTCTACGGATGCGAACAGAGGGAAAGCCAAGATCTAATCTAGGAGATGCAAACAACGAGAGAGATTGGATTAGATCTTCATACCCTTGAAGATTCGCACAACGGAACGTTCGTCGGAATGTGGGTGATGTAGTCGTACTCGCTTCTCCTCCTCGCGATCCGATCCGATCTAGCACCACAAGTGGCGGTGCCTCCGTGAGATGCACACGTGCAGCACCTCGACGTCTCCTCCTTCCTCGGACCAGCAAGTATGGTGGAGAGATGGATTGGATCTACAACACGACGGCGTGGTGTATATGGTGGAGAATTTCTCCAGCAGGGCTTCGCCTACAAACAGTCGGGAGGGAGAGAGGAGGACAGCAGGGCAGCTAGGGTTGGAGGGGAAGGTGTAGGGGGGGGGTGCGCCCCCAGCCCTCTATATATAGAGGGAGGCGCAGCCCTAGCCCCTCCCCCAATCCCAAACCGGCGGCCCCAAAGGATAAGGACTGGGGGGCCAGGAAACCCCCCCTTCTAGAAGGTCTATCTCGAGTTTAAAACCCCCTTGGCCGGCTGGGCCCTATGGGGCCTTGTGCCCCTGGCCCAATGCGGCCAGGGCACTCCCTCATAGGCCCATGCCCCCTCCCGGAAGGTGGGGCCACGTTGGTCCCCTTCCGGAAGGTTCTAGAAGCTTCCGGTACAATACCGATTAACCCGGAACAATTCCGAACTCCAAAAAACTGCACTGCCTTATATGAATCTTATTCTCCGGACCACTCCGGAACCTCTCGTGATGTCCCGGATCCCATCCGAGACTTCGAACAAAAACTCATAAACCAATTATCCAATCTATCCTAGCGTCGAGACACGTTAAGTGTGTGACCCTGCGGGTTCGAGAATATGCAGACATGATCTTCTATCAATAATCAACAGCGGGGTCTGGTAACCCATATTGACTCCCACACATTCATCGATGATCATATCGGATGAACCACGATGCCAGGATTCAATCAATCCCATATATATATTCCCTTCGTCTCGCGATATTTTACTTGCCCGAGATTCGATCGTCGGTACCGTCATACCTAGTTCAATCTTGTTCACAGCAAGTACTTTACTCGTTCCGTAATTCGATATCACTTTGTGATTAACTCCTTAACCACATGCTTGCAAGCGGTGTTGATATCGATTACCGAGTGGGCCCGAAGTATATCTCTCCAACTTGGGAGGGACAAATCCCATCTCGATACATACAACCCAACAGATACTTTTCGATCACCTGAGAGACACCTTTATGATCACCCTCTCATAGGATGACGTTTGATGACCTCAAAGCTTTCTTCCGATACCAGGGAGTTGTATTATCTCATGGTTTAAGGAATACAATATTTGACATAAGAAAAGCTTCGCAAAGACGAACACGATGACACGATCTAATTGCTTCGCTTAGTTTGGGTCTGTCCACCATATCATTCTCCCAATGATATGATCTCATTATTAATTGACAACTCATGTCCATGGTTAGGAAACCTTAACCATCATTAATCAATGAGCTAGTCCATAGAGGCGTACTAGGGACACGGTGTTGTTCACAAACCACACAAGTATTAAAGTTTTCGCTTAATACAATTCTAGCATGGAATATAAACATTATCATGAACAAGAATTATAATAATAATATCTTTATTATTGCCTCTAGGGCATAATTCCAACAGTCTCCCACTTGCACTAGAGTCAATAATCTAGTTTACATTTGGCAACAATCTCACACCCATGGCACTGAGGTGCTGATAATGTTTTACACGTGGAAGAGGTTTATGTAGGGGTTCGTAGCATGGAAAACAAAAATTTTCTATCGCATACAAACAAACAAGCCAAGATCTATCTACTAGATTGTAGCAACGAGTCGATAGAGGAACTCACCCTCGAAGATTCCAAAGCGGTTAACGAGAGCAGATTCTCGTGGGTGATGTAGTCGTACTCTTTCCGATCTCAAGATCGCGTAGACGATCCTTCCGGCGCTGCGTTCCGGCAGCGCTCCCGTAGTTGGTCACACGTTCGGTACTCGACGAAGACCTTCCTCTCCCTTGTTCCAGCAGGCAGCGGAGGTTGTAGCACTCTCCTCGCGATTCCGGCAGCACAACGGCGTGGTACCGGAAGTAGAGGGGAAATCCCGCAGGGCTTCGCCTTAAGCCGGAGCGAGTATGGTGGATTATGAGAGAGGGCTATTAGTGGTCTAGAGATTAGACTCACCAATTAGAAGGCTCTAAACCGCAGGCTAAAGCAATTAGAAGCTCTAAACCAAAACGGCTCTAAACCGGAGATTAGAGGTGGAAACTTGTGTGTCTCAAGGAGGAGCCCTGCCCCTCCTTTTATAGGTGGAGGGGCTAGGCGCGCCAGGGAGGGAGGGAGTCCCTCCCCAACTCGGCCTAGGGCTGGGCGCCGGCCAAGGAGGAGAGGAACTCCTCCTCCAAGTTGGTTTCAACCTCCTCTTGCTTGTTTCCCACAGTTTCCTGTTTCCCACAGTTTCCTGTTTTCCACAGTTTCCTGTTTTAGCCGTTTGACTTTCAAACTGGCAATTTGACTTTCATGTTTTTGGAACAGCAAGAACACTTAGTACATGATGCAATCATTCAATGACACACTCATGTACCCTCCCCCCCCCCCCCCGGAGTGCCGGACAATCCGGACCCTTCTAGAACATTCCTGATGAAAACACCGGAATCATTCCCGAACTCCGAAACGGGACTTTCCTTATATGAATCTTATTCTCCGGACCATTCCGGATCACCTCGTGATATTCCGGATCCCATTCGAGACTCCGAACAACATTCGGTCTCTTTCTCATAATACCATAACTACTCAAACAACGTCGAATCCTTAAGTGTGTCTCCCTACGGTTCGTGAATTATGCGGACATGATCGAGACACTTCTCCGAACAATAACCAATAGAGGAATCTGGAAATTCATATGGCTCCCACATATTTCTACGATTACTTTGTGATCGAATGAACCACTTACATACGATACCAATTTCCCTTTGTCTCACGATATGTTACTTATCCGAGGTTATGATCGTCGGTATCTCTGCATACCTAGTTCAACCTCGTTACTGATAAGTACTCTTTTCTCGTTCCCGTGATATGTGATCCCTTGTGACCAAGTCACATGCTTGCAAGCTAATTGGATGGCATTCCACCGAGAGGGCCCAGAGTATATCTATCCGTCATGTGGATGGACAAATCCCACTCTTGATCCATGTGTTTCAACCAATACTTTCCGAACACTTAATGCCACCTTTATAGCCACCCAGTTACGGTGTGGTGTTTGATGTCATCAAAGCATCCATCCGGTAAAGGTGATATGCATGATCTCATGGTCGAAGGAATTAGGTTACTATGTATCAGAAAGCATATAGCAATTGAACTATTGAAATGACTTGATCTTTATGCTACGCTTATCTATAGGAGTATGTCCATCACATCATTCTCCTAATGATATGATCCTGTTGTTAATAACATCTCTATGTTCATGATCAGGAAACCATGATCATATATTAACCAACAAGCTAGTTTAACAAGAGGCTTTACTAGGGATTCTTATTTTAGTTTACAAATCACACAAGTATTAATGTTTCCGGTTAATACAATTATAGCATGGTATGTAAACATTTATCATAAGTGTGAAGATATGATAATAACCACTTTATTATTGCCTCTTGGGCATATCTCCAACAGTCTCCCACTTGCACTAGAGTCAATAATCTAGTTTCAAACCTTTGTGTATTCAACACCTATGGCTTTCCGGTGTTGTATGTACACGATTGCTAATGGTCAACTGATCTCCGGATCTGACACTTCCAGGTCCGTGTGTAATTGCATGTCTTTGCGTCTCTACGCATCACTCATTCTCTAATGAGATGGCTTTGTATAAATTTGGTCTTTCGGTGTGACCTTCAGCTCTTTGGGGTTAAAACATGTTGATAATATTGTCGCACAATATATCTTCATAGTATTATCCCACTGTGAACTACACCTAGTTTGATAACAAACTACTTGACACAAATGCCCTCTTTTGCTGCTAAAATAGCAGTCATATACTTAGCCTTTTGTTGTAGTATCTGTCACAATGTCTTAACTTTGGAACTCATACAAATCCATTATGGAACTTACTTTCCATTATATTGTGCCACCCTTAGTTTAGATTGAGATAAACTTAATTTGTACTTTGTGACAAAACTAGTATCAATGTAGTACTTTTACAATGAACTAACCATCTATTTGTCACTTCTACAAATATTATACTCTTAGTTCTTCCAAAAGATCATAAGAATATCCTTACTATTGTCCAATGATCATCTTACGAATCATTCTGGTATATGCTCACAACATTTAGAGCATAGGACATATCTGGATTTGTACATATCACAGTATGATTGATATAAATACTCTTTGTGATTTTATACATCAAGTATCAATCTATACTTGATTATTTGTTTCACTTTACCAAATGTCAATACACTTGAATATATCATCAACATTGAACTCATTCAATCCTTTCTGTGCGACAAGAACCTCTCTTGTAGTTTCTATATTGAACTCATTCAATATCTTGTCTATGTACTTCTGGCACAACCATATTAGCGTCTATTGATGCCAAATATTTGGGTTTTGCCTAAGTCTTTCATCGAGATGAAATTCTTAATATGTGTTAATAAAAGATACATTATTTCCAATCAACAATATGTCTTCCACATAATGTATTAGAAACATGTCTTAGCGCTCCCACTTAATTTCTTGCAAATGCAAGCATCTTCATTGTCTCTAATGAACTTTTAAACTCCTTTAACAGTTTCATCATAGTGAAGATTCCAACTCCGCGATGCTCACTTTAACCATTGAAGTTTGCATTGCTTTTAGCATCCTTTGAATTAACAAAACCCTATGGACCGTGTTATGCACATGTCCTAGGTAACGATTCTATTAGAAGAACCTGTTTTGTTTATTCAACTACCATATAACAAAATTATATGTAGTGGTTGCTACATCAATCCGTCTAGACTAAATATCACTATGACAGATCAAATCTTGTCATAGTCAACCTTTGAACATTGTTGTGAACTCTTTCCCAACATGTCGACTATTTCATAGATGTGAAACATCCATGTCTATTTCTTTATAGATCCAAATACGACTGTAAGGTCTTGTACCTTCCCAGAGGGTCTTTCAAGTTCAAATCTTGACCTCTCGTATATGGAACTATCACGGATTTTATGGCTTCAAGCCATTTTACGGAGTCAGGGCCCATCATCGCTTCTTTGCATGTAGTCGGTTCATTATTCTCAAATAATGATTCAACCCTCAAATCTTGGTATTTGATTGTTCATCCGAACTACTTGTTTCAATAGGAACTTGGATCTCCGTGACCACAACCTTTGAGGTACGTGAGCCATGAGCTTTGTTGCTGCCTCCGGAACACTTTTTGGCGCTGCGCAACTTTGCACATATAGCTAAGGTTCTTTTAACCTTATCAAAGTTCTATTGTCCTCCCACTTAACTTTTCACGAAAAATTCCTTCTCAAAGAAACTTGACGTTTTAAGTGACAAAACACTTTTGTCTCCGATGTTATGGAGGATTACTTAACAGTTGTTCGAAATAACATACAAAGACAGGTTCATCCGACTTTGGTTGCAAACATCTTTCTTATGCAAAGCATACCAATGTTTAAGAAAGGACAACTTGGGTTTTATCCCAAACCATAACTTTATATGGTGTCATTTCAACGGATTATGATGAAGCTCTTTTCAGTGGAAAAACGGTAATCTCTAAAGCTTTTAATCTTTAAAATATAATGGCAGTTTTATAAATTATACCTTTGATCTTACCATGTCAAACAAGGTTTAATTACATATCTCGAACCCTCCATACTCTTATGGTGTTTCGGGAAATGCAAATCCACGGAACGATTCCTTAAATCTTAGGTATTATGCTAAACTTGTAACTTAAATATTTTCCTTTATGATCTTATCATAAACTATTTATATTCTTGTTACAATGATTTTGCACTTCATCTTGAAAGTCTTTGAACTTTTCAAGTGTTTCATACTTTATCCTTATCAAGTAAATATTCATATATTCACTCAAATTTTTGGAGAAAGCATATGAAGTTGAAATCCATCGCTTTTGACTACACATAATGGATTTCATACAACAATATGTACAAGTTCCAATAAGCTAGTCATTCGTTCCCTTTTGGCCTATGAACGAAGTTTTAATTATCTCTAGGAAAGTTTCACAAGCGTCATTTGATCAAAAATCAGAAGACTCCAAAATTCCATCAACATGGAGTTTCTTCATGTTTTCTTTCCATTATAATTCAAACGGCGATGTCACTTCCTAAGTGATCTTTCAATCAATTTGTCTTTCGACATTTTTAGCACTAGTTTTATGGATGTGATGTCTCCAACGAGATTTGCGAATCCATCTTTTATGGATTACGGCAATTATTTGAACAACCCTTTTGTTCTCATAATACCTGATAAAACAAATCTTTGAAGGCAAGCTTTGACGTTTAACGAGCAACACAATAACCCTTTATTTTGTTCTCGATGAACATCATCACATATTCTTGTGCTAGTTACTTAGGCCATTGTAGTTCATGAATTGTGTTGTTTCGTATGACGATTCACACCAACAAATTCAGTATCAAATACTTAAGAACCACATTGTTTAATAAGCAAAGAATATAGCCATAACATGTATATCATCTATATACTTAAACTGAACAATTCTAGTCTTTTCTTTTCTGCCATATATTTATGAGATTCTCTTTCAGTATTTCCTTTTCTATTTGAAAGAATCTATCAATATCAATAGTGGAGTCATACATATGACACATAGTCCAAAAACATGTATAGTTAAATACCAATGTCTTTGGACTTGCACTTTGAAGTAGATCACCATCATCAAATGTTTGGTGTTCTTTCAAATTCCTTTATTTAGTAATCTTCTTGGTGTAGTAAACATTTTACCTACATCAAATATTCACCCTCATTATGGATTTATCCATGATCAAGCTACTTTTAGCTTGTAACGGTGAATCGCAAGTATAATGTTGCTCTCCAAAACCTTTTGGAGGATTAGGACAACTAGTGTCTCCAACCTTTTGCAAATTCTCATCAAATATGAGAACATGACTTTTGCCATATTATACTCTATCATGTTGCAACCAAAACTTTGTTTCAGATATCACAATATCTTCCACACATCATGGTTTCTGAAACAACTCTTCCAGATCCTAGATAACCTTGATATTAAGAGAATCCTTTGAATATCAAGAATCATGGAGACAAACATGATACTTATATACTAACACTTGGAATTGTTACTCTTGATTTAATACTAATTATTAAACTTCATGGAGTAACCGGAACTTACTGAAAGTTTGCAATAGGACTTTTAAACTTTAGATTAACACTTCAAAAACAATACGATACCAGTTCGTAAAGTAACTAACCAGAATTCTATAGTTCTATCATCTCAATTATAACTAAGCGCAAGGTGGTAAACGGATGCCAATGACTACAACAACTATGCAAATTCACTTTGATTTAGTTTATGATAAATTGAGTTCTAATTAATAATTAAATTAATCTAGGTGAACTCCCACTCAAAACAATATCCCTCACATTGTTTTAGTGATCACACGAACCAAATCCACCACATCAAAACCGATCATCACGAGAGTTGATGCAACTTCAATGGCGAACAATCAACATGTTCATCATATCTACTATATGACTCATGCTCTACCTTTCGGTAATCCGTGTTCCTGAGGCCATGTCTGTACATGCTAGGCTCGTCAAGATCAAACCTTAGTTTCCGCATGAGCAAATCTGGCTTGCTCACGTTGTATACACTTGCAGAATCTAACACACCCGATCATCACGTGGTGCTTCGAAACAACAAGCATTAGCAACGGTGCATACTAAGGGTGAACACTTTCGAACTTGAAATTCATGTGCATGAGGGATCATCTTATAATGCTACCGTCGTCTACTAAGCAATACAAGATGCATAAAGGATTAACATCACATGCAATTCATAATATGTGATATGATATGGCCTTTCTTCTTTGTGCTTCTGATCTCCATCTTTAAGCACGAACATGATCTCCATCATCACCGGCATTGCATCAAGGTCAATGACGCTTCTCCATGGTTGTCGTCCACCAGCTTCAACTATTACAACTACTTTGAATAGACACGCGGGTCTTAACATAAATTAAGGACAACCATATGGCTCCTGCCGGTTGCCAACTTACAATAAGGAACATTGCATACATCATATATAATCACAATCATGGCCATATCACATCACTGCACACCCCTGCAAAACAAAGTTAGACGCCTCTACTTTCTTTGCATATTTTACGTGGTTTGGGGCTTTCAATAAGTGTCGTTCTAACTTACGAACAAGAACCACAACATTGATACTATCATTGTTGATCACCCGTTGTAAATTGGATCTTAACTATGCTAGGAGAAACAGGCACCCGCAAAGCCACTTATGCAATACAAGTTGCATGTCAAGCGTGGAGCAAGTCTCATGAACGATGTCATGTAAGGTTAGCCCGGGCCGCTTCATCCCAACATACCGCAGGATGCAAAGTACACAAGAAGCAATCGACAATAAAAGCATCAATGCCCACAATGACCATTGTGTTCTACTCGTGCAACAGATCTACATATAGACACGGCTCTGATACCACTGTAGGGGTTCGTAGCATGGAAAACAAAAAATTTCTATCGCATACAAACAAACAAGCCAAGATCTATCTACTAGATTGTAGCAACGAGTCGATAGAGGAACTCACCCTCGAAGATTCCAAAGCGGTTAACGAGAGCAGATTCTCGTGGGTGATGTAGTCGTACTCTTTCCGATCTCAAGATCGCGTAGACGATCCTTCCGGCGCTGCGTTCCGGCAGCGCTCCCGTAGTCGGTCACACGTTCGGTACTCGACGAAGACCTTCCTCTCCCTTGTTCCAGCAGGCAGCGGAGGTTGTAGCACTCTCCTCGCGATTCCGGCAGCACAACGGCGTGGTACCGGAAGTAGAGGGGAAATCCCGCAGGGCTTCGCCTTAAGCCGGAGCGAGTATGGTGGATTATGAGAGAGGGCTATTAGTGGTCTAGAGATTAGACTCACCAATTAGAAGGCTCTAAACCGCAGGCTAAAGCAATTAGAAGCTCTAAACCAAAACGGCTCTAAACCGGAGATTAGAGGTGGAAACTTGTGTGTCTCAAGGAGGAGCCCTGCCCCTCTTTTTATAGGTGGAGGGGCTAGGCGCGCCAGGGAGGGAGGGAGTCCCTCCCCAACTCGGCCTAGGGCTGGGCGCCGGCCAAGGAGGAGAGGAACTCCTCCTCCAAGTTGGTTTCAACCTCCTCTTGCTTGTTTCCCACAGTTTCCTGTTTCCCACAGTTTCCTGTTTTCCACAGTTTCCTGTTTTAGCCGTTTGACTTTCAAACTGGCAATTTGACTTTCATGTTTTTGGAACAGCAAGAACACTTAGTACATGATGCAATCATTCAATGACACACTCATGTACCCTCCCCCCCCCCCCCGGAGTGCCGGACAATCCGGACCCTTCTAGAACATTCCTGATGAAAACACCGGAATCATTCCCGAACTCCGAAACGGGACTTTCCTTATATGAATCTTATTCTCCGGACCATTCCGGATCACCTCGTGATATTCCGGATCCCATTCGAGACTCCGAACAACATTCGGTCTCTTTCTCATAATACCATAACTACTCAAACAACGTCGAATCCTTAAGTGTGTCTCCCTACGGTTCGTGAATTATGCGGACATGATCGAGACACTTCTCCGAACAATAACCAATAGAGGAATCTGGAAATTCATATGGCTCCCACATATTTCTACGATTACTTTGTGATCGAATGAACCACTTACATACGATACCAATTTCCCTTTGTCTCACGATATGTTACTTATCCGAGGTTATGATCGTCGGTATCTCTGCATACCTAGTTCAACCTCGTTACTGATAAGTACTCTTTTCTCGTTCCCGTGATATGTGATCCCTTGTGACCAAGTCACATGCTTGCAAGCTAATTGGATGGCATTCCACCGAGAGGGCCCAGAGTATATCTATCCGTCATGTGGATGGACAAATCCCACTCTTGATCCATGTGTTTCAACCAATACTTTCCGAACACTTAATGCCACCTTTATAGCCACCCAGTTACGGTGTGGTGTTTGATGTCATCAAAGCATCCATCCGGTAAAGGTGATATGCATGATCTCATGGTCGAAGGAATTAGGTTACTATGTATCAGAAAGCATATAGCAATTGAACTATTGAAATGACTTGATCTTTATGCTACGCTTATCTATAGGAGTATGTCCATCACATCATTCTCCTAATGATATGATCCTGTTGTTAATAACATCTCTATGTTCATGATCAGGAAACCATGATCATATATTAACCAACAAGCTAGTTTAACAAGAGGCTTTACTAGGGATTCTTATTTTAGTTTACAAATCACACAAGTATTAATGTTTCCGGTTAATACAATTATAGCATGGTATGTAAACATTTATCATAAGTGTGAAGATATGATAATAACCACTTTATTATTGCCTCTTGGGCATATCTCCAACAGTTTAGTCAATGGATCTGCGACATTCAGATTTGTATGTACTTTGCTAATCTTCAGATCTCCATCTGCTATATAATCTCGGATTATATGAAACTTGCGGTTGATATGCTTGGTCTTTGGATGATATCTTGGTTCCTTAGCGAGTGCTATGGCGCCAGTGTTGTCACACAATATCTCCAGTGGGTCCAATACACTTGGAACCACGCCAAGCTCAGTGATGAAGTTTCTGATCCAAACTCCTTCACTTGACGCTTCTGCAGCAGCCATGTATTCCGCTTCTACTGTAGATCCCGCGATCACGCTTTGCTTGCATCTTCTCCAGCTCACAGCTCCTCCATTCAAAATATACACGTATCCTGTCTGAGATTTAGAATCATCCTTGTCGGTGTCAAAACTAGCATCGACGTAACCTTTTACGACGATCTGTTCATCACCCCCATAGACTAAGAACATTTCTTTAGTTCTATTTAGGTACTTTAGGATGTTCTTCACGGCTGTCCAGTGTTCCCCTCCTGGATCACTTTGATATCTGCTCGTCAAACTAAGAGCATTGGACACATCCGGTCTAGTACACAGCATGGCATACATGATGGAACTTATGGCCGAGGCATAAGGCACTTTGCTCATAGCTTCCCTATCATTTACCGTAGCTGGACACTGAGCCTTGCTCAATATCTTACCTGACAACATAGGCACTGAACCTTTCTTTGCCTTATCCATTCTGAACCTTTTCAGAACTTTGTCTAGGTATGTACTCTGGCTTAAAGCTATCAGGCGTCTTTGTCTATCTCTATAGATCTTGATGCCAAATATATAAGCAGCTTCACCTAGGTCTTTCATTGAAAAACACTTGTTCAAATAACTCTTCACATCGTTAAGCATGTTGATGTCATTTCCAATAATCAATATGCCATCCACATGTAGTACCAGAAACGTCACCGAGCTCCCACTCACTTTCTTGTAGATGCAAGCTTCGTAGCAATTTGGAACAAATCCAAAGCTCTTAATCACTTGATCATAACGAAGGTTCCAACTCCGAGATTCTTGCTTCAGTCCATAAATGGAACGCTGAAGTTTGCATACTTTATCAGCATCCTTAGGATCGACAAAACCTTCGGGTTGCATCATATACAACTCTTCATCAATGTTGCCATTGAGGAATGCAGTCTTGACATCCATCTGCCATATTTCATAATCATGAAACGCAGCAATTGCTAATAAAATCCGAATGGACTTAAACATCGCTACGGGAGAAAAAGTCTCATCGTAGTCAACACCTTGAACTTGTCGAAAACCTTTCGCGACAAGCCGTGTTTTATAGACGGTAACATTACCATCCGCGTCCGTTTTCTTCTTGAAGATCCATTTGCACTCAACGGCCTTTCGGTCGCTAGGAGGATCCACCAAAGTCCATACTTGGTTTTCGCTCATGGATCCCAATTCGGATTTCATGGCTTCCAGCCATTTCTCAGAGTCTGGGCTCATCATCGCTTCCTCATAGTTCGTAGGTTCACTGTCTTCTACTAACAAGACAGTCAAGACAGGTGTGGCATCCCGCAAAACCACTACTAGAAAATCGCGTCGTTTTTGTGCATTGCATCGTCATCATCATATGTTGTTTGTCTAAAACTATTTTCGCAAAGCCCTATTTGTTTTCCAAACGCCCCTCTTTATTCAAATGCAAAACCCGGGACACCGGATTATTTTGTTTTGTCTGTTATCGGATTGCAAAGGCCCCGTTTAAATAAATAAAACTTTTAATTATTTTTAGTGGGGCAGTCGAACGGGCCAAAACGACCCGAACGACCACCCCCGTACAAACAGATCAGTCCACCCCTTATTCCTAAACCTACCAACTAACCTACCCAGCCCCCCCCCCCTCCACCTCACCCCCACCAATAACCTGCCGCCACCTCATCACCTTCCCTCCCCTAAGCAACCCCAAACCGCCACGTGGCCTCCCTCTTCCTCTCTCTCCACTCCCCACCCCACCAACCACCAGCCTCCACCGATCCGGTCCACCCCTGTCCCCCGCCTGGGTCCCACCTGTCGGCCGCCCCCACCTACAGCGCCACCTACCCCCCCCGAATCCCGCCTCCCCCAGACCAACCTTCCTGCCTCCCTGGCCCGCGACCCGGCCCCACCACCTTCTCCTCCTTCCATCGCGTGCCCCTGCGCCTCCTCCGCTCGCGAGCCCGCCCCGCCTCCTCCGTTCCCCTCCGGCGCCGACTCCCGCTCCTCTTCCTCCGCCTCCCCCTGCGCGCGCCGCCCTTCTCCCTCGCGTCCCCGCTCTCCGGCGCCTCCGACGACGCCCGTGGGCCGCGCCTCGCCGCCGGCAGCCGCCGTGCGCCCCCGCCGCACCCTCTCCTCGCCGCCCCACGGTCCTCCTCCTCCTCGCCGGCGTCCTCTCCGCGTGCTCGCCCCGCTCACCTCCCGAGCCGCGCCGCCGCGCCTCGCCGTCTCGCCAGGCTCGCCGCCCCGCTCGAGCGTCCCCGAGCGCCCGCCGGCGCCGCCCACCTCCGCCCGAGCACCGCCTCCGCCCCGCTCGAGTCCGGCCCGCACGTCCCCGGCCACGCCGACCCCGCCTCCATCTGCAGCGCGTCGCCGCCCCGGACCACCCTCTCCGCCGCGCGCTCCGGCCTCGCGTCGTTCGCCGCCGCCGCTCCCTGACGACCACCGCGCGCTGCACCGCCTCCTGCCCGCCGCTCGTGAACGCCTCGCCTGCGCCGCCCCTCCACCGAGCCGTCCCTCTGCAGGCCCCTCCGTCGAGCCTGCACCGCCACCGACGCGTCCTTCTGTAGTCAGCGTGTGTTGTGTTGGATGCGTGTGGCCAAGTCTGGTACAGCGAGGTGAGACATAGTGAAGATGTCGAGTTTGCGGTACAGGAGTTCTACCCAAGATCTTCCGAAGGCCGGCCCATCCAAGTTTCTCTCGTCACAAGATCTCCGTCACGAACTTCAAGTACTCCTCGGTTGCGACAGGATTCCCTCCCCGGACCCCAAGAACTTCTTCCCGGCTCCGATAGCCGAAAACCTCGAAGGCCGCGATGATGTTGAATCAAGATCGCCATCGTCCATGGAACCGGAACACCCAGACCTTCGTACAGGGATGCCCAACGACAAGACCGGCTCAATGCCGATGGACTCGAGGGGTGTACATGGTGCCACGAGATAACCGCCAAGATCGTCATCGGAACCACAAGGCCGTTGCAGTGAACTCGGCAAGATCTACCACATGAAGACCGTACCGAACCGGTGACCCTCGACGAACCTCCGGCAAGAACTTCGACATGGCCAAGATCTACCGCAACCGAGTCCGGCACCGACAAGTGAAGTCAGGACCACCAAGCCCTTCCTCGCGGAACGCCAAGACCTACCTCTGTTATCAGAGAACGTTTCCGTCGTACCCTGGACCCTGAGACCGACCCCGAACCCCGGAACCCCAAGACCTGCCGAACCCTAATGTGTGACCTCTTTCCGAGCCCTATTTTATAAATGCTAAATATAAAACCTGTTGCATATTAATCATTCATCTCGCATGCATGCTTGTCATGTGGTTTGGGGGCCTTATGCCGATTCACTTCTAATTAAATATGGGGCCCATATGCAAGCAAATCTAGTCTCATATTGGCCTCATTTAAATTTGTGTAGCGAACCGGTGCTATCTTTTGCCATGCTAAGACAACATTTAAATTGCGGGGTAGCTAAACAACTTGAACCATCTAAGTAATGTCGGGACCCCGGTTCCACTTAATATGGCCTAATTGCATCGCATCTTTGCCATGCCATACATCATACATGCATCATGCCGATCTTCTGCCGTTGTATTAAATATTGCATCCGGTGTTTATTCTAGTGTTTTGCGTCTTCGCGGATAAGGCCGTTGAGTTGATGCGAGTGTCGACCCGATCTTCGGTTGAACCCTTCGACAATGTTTTCAGGCGAGCATCTCCCCCTTTCTACCTATCTTACTTTTATAGTATTTATTCCCTCCTGTTGATCTATTGCTATCTGTGTTGCGATGCTTTAGTTTTCCGTACCTGTGAGATACCGTGCAGCCCTATATAGCCTTGGACACATCCTATTACCTGTTGTTTGGTAGATAGATGGACCCGCATGTCGTAGTCGCTTGCTCAAGTGTTTTCGTTTGTCGTCAAGTACCACAATTGTTGGAGAATTGCCGCATGTTGATGTTGGAGATGATCATGGCTTTATTTTCGTTCACTTTAATTCCTGTTTAACAACTAAAATTGAATTAAGCAGAGGCATCGGTGGGTGATAGGTAAGTTTTGGTTTCCGACTGCCCACTTGTGTCCCGTAGGACCCGAGTTCTTGACACCTGTTCCGAGATCGAGCGCGCTAACCACAGGTGGGGAGATATGGGCCCCCCATTGATTATTACCTGATTTCAAAGTATTGTACTGGGGGCCACAAACTAGTTTGAGGTTTTATTTACTATCCTGTACTTATGCCATGTTTACCGCTTTATTTACGTTTGTGCGAGGAGCACACTGTACTGTTTAGGATCGGGCCACGTTTCGCGGTGTCGACAGTCCCCGTTTGGGGGTTTGCTGTCGTTCACAGCCGTTTGCCCAAACCCCAGTCCGTCTCGGAGACCGGCCGACTTCGTTGCGGGTGTCGACTTGGTGGGGTGGCCCCCACGTACTTGCTTTGGGTCTGGGAACGTCGCGACTTAGGCCCCGCCGACATACCGATGGGTGTATGTTAACTGATCTGGCAAAAAGGGTCGAAGTGCTTGTGGATACTTTGGTGCACCCCTGCAGGGTTTAATCTTTTCGAGAAGCCGTGTCCGCGGTTATGGACGACTTGGAGCACAGTGCTTGATCATAGACAACTACAACTAAAGTTTATTGTTATAAATTGACTTGTATCCGATATGACTAGTAATCAGCTTCACTACAACGGAATGGCTAAATAAAAGTACCAACAACTACTGGGTTTTGGGGTTATCTCATGCTAATTGTATCTGACTAGTAAGTGTTGCCACTATAACGGAATGATTAACTAAAAGTGCCCACTGTTTATTTATCAGGATGATTATCTATACCTGACTAGTAATTGCTGCAACGAAAACTGAATAAATAAAACTGCCAACTGTGTGAGTTCCTCGGTTGACTTCCTCGTTTGGTCTCGAGGGGGAATGCCAGGATGGGATTGTTTGGTGTTAGTATCACGCTGGTTCCGGATAGGTCTTTCTCACCCCTCTCTGATAGTCGCCAGTTGTATCGAGTCTCTATAGGATGTTTAGTGCATGCTGCCGCTGCCGCTTCAGTCCACCATACCTATGTAGGCGAGGACCGCCGAATTCTAGTCTCGCCGTGTACTGGCCTCAGTACTGACGCTCCTCTTTTTCCTTTGCCCTTTGTCGGCACCCCTTTTGTTTAAGCAGGTTTGAGTTCGACGCCGTTAGCAGGGTTACCCTTCCGGCTTGGCCTGGGCAGGGTTATGGACGCCATTGGTTATTCTTCAGGGCTCTTAGCCCCATTTGCATCTTGTCCGTAGACGGACGCTCTATCGTTTTCAAGGTGATTTGGATCTTTGTATTGTATATCTGTATTCTTGACTCTTTGAGTCGCTGTTGTATATATCTGTTCTGTGGGTCCCATCGAGGACTGTTGTGTAATGTTATTACTTCGTTTTCCACCCGCACGAAAGTGCCTGGTGGGCACCTTCGAATCGTTTCTATGCGGGTTTGGCGAGTTTCGCTAAAACTTGCATAGGGCCGATTCTGAGGGTGTTACAACAGGGTTTCCGTACCACTCAGGAGGGGCACGCGACCTTGTCGACCTGCGACGTTCAGTAGCAGCATCGTCCGAAGCTTCATGATCCTTGTCATTAGCTTCCTCTATTGTTGGTGTAGGCGGCACTGGAACAATTTCAGGTGCTACGCTACTCTCCAATTCAAGAGAAGGTTCAACAACCTCGTCTAGCTCTACTTTCCTCCCACTCACTTCTTTCGAGAGAAACTCCTTCTCAAGAAAGGAACCGTTCTTTGCGACAAACACTTTGCCTTCGGTTCTGTGATAGAAGGTATACTCAATAGTTTCCTTAGTGTATCCTATGAAGACACATTTCTCCGCTTTGGGTTCGAGCTTGTCCGGCATCAACTTCTTGACGTAAGCTTCGCATCCCCAAACTTTAAGAAACGACAACTTAGGTTTAGCACCAAACCACAGTTCATACGGTGTCGTCTCAACGGATTTAGATGGAGCCCTATTTAAAGTGAATGCAGCGGTTTCTAATGCATAACCCCAAAATGATAACGGAAAATCAGTAAGAGACATCATCTATCGGACCATATCTAATAGGGTTCGGTTCCGGCGTTCAGACACACCATTACGTTGTGGTGTTCCGGGTGGCGTGAGTTGCGAAACAATTCCGCTTGCTTTAAGATGCGTGAGAAAATCATAACTCAAATATTCGCCCCCACGATCGGATCGTAGAAACTTAATCTTTCTGTTACGATGGTTCTCCACTTCATTCTGAAATTCCTTGAACTTTTCAAATGTTTCAGATTTATGTTTCATTAAATAGATATACCCATATCTACTTAAGTCATCGGTAAAAGTGAGAAAATAGCGATATCCACCGCGCGTCGAAACACTCATCGGTCCGCATACATCGGTATGTATGATTTCCAACAAGTCCGTTGCTCGCTCCATCATACCGGAGAACGGTGTTTTGATCATCTTGCCCATGAGGCATGGTTCGCATGTGTCAAATGATTCAAAATCAAGAGACTGCAAAAGTCCATCAGAATGGAGTTTCTTCATGCGTTTTACACCAATATGACCTAGACGACAGTGCCACAAATAAGTAGTATTATCACTATCTACTTTGCATCTCTTAGCCTCAATGTTATGGATGTGTGTTTCATCCCTTTCGAGATTTAGAAGAAATAAACCATTCACAAGAGGTGCATGACCATAAAAGATGTTACTCATATAAATAGAACAACCATTATTCTCCGATTGAAATGAATAACCGTCTTGCAATAAACACGATCCAGAAATAATGTTCATGCTCAACGCAGGCACATAATAACATTTATTAAGGTTTAAAACTAATCCCGAAGGTAAAACTAAGGAGAGCGTGCCGACGGCCATCACATCAACTCTTGATCTGTTGCCAACGCGCATCGTCACCTCATCCCTCGCAAGCCGCCGTCTATTCCGTAGCTCCTGTTTCGAGTTACAAATATTAGCAACTGAACCAGTATCAAATACCCAGGCACTACCACGAGGGCTAGTAAGGAAAACATCAATAACATGTATATCAAATATACCTTTGATGGTGCCAGCCTTCTTGTCTGCTAAGTACTTCGGACAGTTGCGCTTCCAGTGACCCTTGTCCTTGCAATAGAAGCACTCAGTGTCCGGCTTTGGACCAGACTTGAGCTTCTTCTCAGCAGGGGCAACGCGCTTGCCGCCGCCTTTCTTGAAGGGCTTCTTTGCACCCTTACCTTTCTTGAAGGTGGGCTTGTTGACCATCAACACATGATTATCCTTTTTGATGTCCACTTCCGCGGCCTTCAGCTTTGCGAAGAGCTCGGTGATCGTATCAGTGGAACCAATCTGATTATGAGTCACTACAAAACTTTTGTAGCTGGGAGGGAGTGATTGCAGAACCCTGTCAATCTTGAGCTCCTCTGGAATCGTGCATTCCAGTTGCTCAAGACATTGAGTGTAGCCCGTCATCTTAATGGCGTGCTCACTAACAGAACTCCCTTCCTCCATCTTGCAGTTAAAGAACTTCTCAGAGATCTCATATCTCTCAGAACGGGCCTGAGTCTGAAACATGGTTTTCAGCTCTTCGAGAATCTCAAAGGGCCCGGGATAGTCTTCAAAACGATTTTGAAGTTCCGGTTCCATAGCAAACAACATGGTGCTCTTAATCACACCATAATCATCCTTGCGCGACTGATAGACAGCTTTCTCATCAGCCGGCGCAGTTGCAGCAGGGGGGTCACCTAATGCTTTCCCAAGGACATAGTCCTTTTGACCGCCAAAGAGAATGATTCTCAGATTGCGGAACCAATTGGTGAAGTTAGACCCATTGTTCTTAAGCTTTTCTTTCTCAGCAAAAACGTTGAAGTTGAAGTTGGACTTAGCCATGTGATCTACAATATTTGCAAGTACAAATTAGACTATGTTCATGATAACTAGTTCAACTTTTAATCAAATTACTAGATGAACTCCCACTAAATTCAACATCCCTCAAGTTGCTTAGTGAACACGATCCAAATTCACCACACCTAATCCGATCTTCACGAGAAGAGATGTGGTTTCAATGGTGGACAACGAAGTGTCGATCATATCATTCATATGACTCATGCTTAACCTTTCGGTTCATGTGTTCCTAGGCCATGTCTGTACATGCTAGGCTCGTCAAGTTAGACCCAAGTATTTCCGCGTGTGCAAAACTAGCTTGCACCCATTGTATGTGAGCGTAGAGTCTATAGCACCCGATCATCACGTGATGCTTGGACACGATGAACTTTCGCAACGGTGCTTACTTGGGGAGAACACAGTTTTATCTTGATCTTTAAGTGAGGAATCATCTTATAATGCTACCGTCGCGATCTAAGCATGATAAGATACATAAAAGGATAAACATCACATGCATATAACTTTATGTGACATGGTATAGCCAATCTTCGCGCAATGATCTCCATCTTTTGCGTGCCGGCATGATCTCCATCACTCCACCATGATTGCCTCCACCACGAATAGCAACTACAACTATTGCTAACTACTTAGCGATAAAGTAAAGCTATTACATGGCGTATAAGAAGTTGACTCGCAGGTCATACACAATTATAAAGACAACCATATGGCTCCTGCCGGTTGTGTACTCATCGACATGCAAGTCGTGAAACATTACTAAACATGATCATCGCATACATTATACACATCACATCTTGGGCCATACCATATCACAGAAAACACTCCCTGCAAAAACAAGTTAGACGCCTCTACTTTGTTGTTGCATGTTTTACGTGGCTTATGGGAGTAGATGCTAAGGACGATTCTTACCTACGGAAAGCCACAACGGTGATATTATGGTTGCCAAACTCCGGTGTTAATCCCATGACAACTATAGTGAGAGAAACTGACATCCACCAGCCGCATGTGTGGAACAAGCCACACGTCAAGTGCGGAGCCGGTCTCACGAACGACGTCGCGTAAGGTTGGCCTGGACCGCTTCAATCTCACTATCCCGCGTCATATGAAGAACACAAACAAGAGACTTGCAACAGAAAACATCAACGCCCGCAACAACCATATTGCGTTCTACTCGTGAAACACATCTACGCATAGATCTAGCTCTGATACCACTGAAGGGTTTCGCGGCATAGTAAATCAAAATTTTCTACGGATGCGAACAGAGGGAAATCCAAGATCTAATCTAGGAGATGCAAACAACGAGAGAGATTGGATTAGATCTTCATACCCTTAAAGATTCGCACAGCGGAACGTTCGTCGGAACGTGGGTGATGTAGTCGTACTCGCTTCTCCTCCTCGTGATCCGATCCGATCTAGCACCACAAGTGGCGGTGCCTCCGTGAGATGCACACGTGCAGCACCTCGACGTCTCCTCCTTCCTCGGACCAGCAAGTATGGTGGAGAGATGGATTGGATCTACAACACGACGGCGTGGTGTATATGGTGGAGAATTTCTGCAGCAGGGCTTCGCCTACAAACAGTCGGGAGGGAGAGAGGAGGGCAGCAGGGCAGCTAGGGTTGGAGGGGAAGGTGTAGGGGGGTGGTGCGCCCCCAGCCCTCTATATATAGAGGGGGGCGCAGCCCTAGCCCCTCCCCCAAGCCCAAACCGGCGGCCCCAAAGGATAAGGAGTGGGGGGCCAGGAAACCCCCCCTTCTAGAAGGTCTATCTCGAGTTTAAAACCCCCTTGGCCGGCTGGTCCCTATGGGGCCTTGTGCCCCTGGCCCAATGCGGCCAGGGCACTCCCTCATAGGCCCATGCCCCCTCCCGGAAGGTGGGGCCACGTTGGTCCCCTTCCAGAAGGTTCTAGAAGCTTCCGGTACAATACCGATTAACCCGGAACAATTCCGAACTCCAAAAACTGCACTGCCTTATATGAATCTTATTCTCCGGACCACTCCGGAACCTCTCGTGATGTCCCGGATCCCATCCAAGACTCCAAACAAAAACTCATAAACCAATTATCCAATCTATCCTAGCGTCGAGACACGTTAAGTGTGTGACCCTACGGGTTCGAGAATATGCAGACATGATCTTCTATCAATAATCAACAGCGGGGTCTGGTAACCCATATTGACTCCCACACATTCATCGATGATCATATCGGATGAACCACGATGCCAGGATTCAATCAATCCCATATATATATTCCCTTCGTCTCGCGATATTTTACTTGCCCGAGATTCGATCGTCGGTACCGTCATACCTAGTTCAATCTCGTTCACAGCAAGTACTTTACTCGTTCCGTAATCCGATATCACTTTGTGATTAACTCCTTAACCACATGCTTGCAAGCGGTGTTGATATCGATTACCGAGTAGGCCCAAAGTATATCTCTCCAACTTGGGAGGGACAAATCCCATCTCGATACATACAACCCAACAGATACTTTCCGATCACCTGAGAGACACCTTTATGATCACCCTCTCATAGGATGACGTTTGATGACCTCAAAGCTTTCTTCCGATACCAGGGAGTTGTATTATCTCATGGTCTAAGGAGTACAATATTTGACATAAGAAAAGCTTCGCAAATACGAACACGATGACACGATCTAATTGCTTCGCTTAGTTTGGGTCTGTCCACCATATCATTCTCCCAATGATATGATCTTATTATTAATTGACAACTCATGTCCATGGTTAGGAAACCTTAACCATCATTAATCAATGAGCTAGTCCATAGAGGCGTACTAGGGACACGGTGTTGTTCACAAACCACACAAGTATTAAAGTTTCCGCTTAATACAATTCTAGCATGGAATATAAACATTATCATGAACAAGAATTATAATAATAACATCTTTATTATTCCCTCTAGGGCATAATTCCAACACGAGGAAGGAAGGCGGTGCGGGAACCAGGTGCTCCTGCCATTCGGCTAGCCGGCATGCCCATGCGCGCCGTCGGCCGCCGCTTGAGTTCTAGGGTTTGGGCCACGACGGGGAATGCGAGGAAGGGAATCGCGACTCTGTTTCCGGTCAACCCAGTCGACCACGCCTAAGCTGATTCGCTTGTTTGCAAAAAAAAAAGGTTATTTAAAGTGGCCCCAGTTTGTATATGTATATATATGACCGGAAATACAGCGGATTTTGTTTGGTATGTGTCTCTAAGTGCGCATAATGGTGTATATGAAACGTACATAGAATTACAATAGCTTTCTTCAAAAGACGAAAGTTGCGCTAGCGTTTTTCAAATAGCCAAAAGTTGTAGTAGCGTTTATCCAATTAACTCATTATTTTTCTTCTGGTTGGCGTTATATCTGGATGGAACAATGTCGTGTTTCATTCATCGTATCCGAACAATTTTAATTCCAAAAAAATCATTTACCATGTATAAATTCCCACATCGATTTTCTATAGAATTTCTTAGTTTTAATTCATACGAGACTTTCTTGGATTAATAATCGTAGCAAGCTATCTGATCCTGTTTTAGATTATTCTGTAGCATTATTGGTAATGATGCACAAATCGCACATGTGTAGGCTTAGAATAGTTTATTTGTGAGCGGCACCCAGGAGGCCATCCAAGATGTTTTTATCTTCCAGCAAAGAACCCCATTCCTAGCAAAGAACCCCATTCCTAGCCAGGGCTTAGAATAGCTTGTTTTAGAGATAAAATTTCTTGTAATTGAGTCGATAAACGTCCTAGTTTCATTTTACAAACTCTTGTAAACGATATCTCAATTGTTTGAGGGCTGCAAGTTTCATACGCACTCTTTTTCCTAGCCAGGGTACCCAAGGGGACTGGAAGGTTTTAATGAGGCGGCTTGCATGCCTAATATATATTGCTTAAAAAAAAGAACCCCATTATTTGCTTGATGCATGCATATGAGAAACGTAAATACATGCTATGATTAATGGTTCATACTATCAAAGGTTGGTCACGGGCACATGATGGAGGCAACACGGGGTTGGCTGCGTGGACTTGGGCCATGATTGTTTGCCTGTACGGAGTCTAACCATGCCTTGGAGAGCCAAACGAATGGGTTGATTTGGATTCTACGTGCATCTCAAAAAGCACCTTCGGTCCAGCTTGGAACGGCCGAACTGATCGTTTCTAGCTAGCCACCCTCAAGACCGCCTCTTAGATGCAAAACGCTGTGTAGGTTGCATGAGCTTGCGTGACCGCGCTCTGCAACAAAAAAGCAGACGTGAAAAAATGATCATCTCCTCCGAAACACTTCCTCCATTTCTACCCTCTACCCTCCAGTGACGGAGCTAGGAAAATGATAATCCGGGTGCACGATGGTGCTCCAACTTAAAAAATACTTGTTTTAGGGATGGCACACATGGTAAAAAAAATAGCTAATCTATAAAGAATTTTTTATTTACCATGGGTCCTGTGCACCACCAAGCATGAACTTGGATCCGCCCCTGTTACCCTCACACCTACCAAATCCAAACCACCATTTCCCCTTCAAAATCTCTTCTCCGGCTAGTGAGCAAGTAAGGAGAGCGCTCCATTCCGGTCCACGGCGGCGCTACTACATCATTTTTCTCGACTTGTCCTCTTCGTGGTCCACCTGCACCGATGGCTGTAAGTAACCTCACCTCCATCTTGTGTGGTAGATCTATGAATGCTAGTTCTAGCCAGGGTAGTATGGTAGACCTTGTACCTCACCTCGACCACCGAGCATGTCTTATTTACCTGGCTTGTTTACCTAGCTTGTAGTATGGTAGATTGGTGAAATATATGGCGGTGCTTGCAGCGTGTGAAGGGTTTCGCAGCATAGTAAATTAAAAAAATTCTACGGATGCGAACGGGAAAGCCAAGATCTAATCTAGGAGATGCAATCAACGAGAGGGATAGATGAGATCTTCATACCCTTGAAGAAATCGCACAGCGGAACGTTCAACAGAACATGGTTGATGTAGTCGTACTAGCCTTCTCCTCCTCGCGATCCGATCCGATCCAACGCTGCAAGTGGCAACGCCTCCGAGAGATGCACACGTATGGCACCGCGACGTCTCCTCCTTCCTCGGTCCAGCAAGTGGGGTGTGGAGATAGATTGGATCTACAGCACGACGACGTGGTGCAATGGTGGAGAGTTTCTGCGATAGGGCTTCGCCTACACGCAGTCGGGAGAGAGAGAGAGAGGAGGGCAGCAGTATGGCGGCTAGGGTTTGGGGTGGGGGGAGGGTGCGCCCCCTGCCCACCTTATATAGGGTCTGGCCGGCCCCCTTGCCCCTCCTCCAAGACCTAGGGCCAGCGGCCACAAGGGTGGACTGGGGGGCAAGTCTTCCCCCCCTTCTAGAAGGTCCCCTAGGGTTTTGGCCGGCTGGGCCTATGGGGCCTTGTGCCCCTGGCCCAATGCGGCCAGGGCACTCCCTCGTAGGCCCACGCCCCCCTCCGACAAGTGGGGCCACGTTGGTCCCACTCCGGAAGCTTCTAGAACCTTCCGGTACAATACCGAACATTCCGAAACAATTCCGAAATCCAAAAACTGCTTTCCTTTATATGAATCTTATTCTCCGGACCATTCCGGAACCTCTCGTGATGTCTTGGATCTCATCCGAGACTCCAAACAAAAACTCATAAACCAATTATCCATTCTATCCTAGCATTGAAGCACGTTAAGTGTGTGACCCTACGGGTTCGAGAATATGCAGACATGATCTTCTATCAATAATCAACAGCGGGGTCTGGAAACCCATATTGACTCCCACATATTCATCGATGATCATATCGGATGAACCATGATGCCAGGATTCAATTAATCCCATATTTATATTCCCTTCGTCACGCGATATTTTACTTGCCCGAGATTCGATCGTTGGTATCGGCATACCTAGTTCAATCTCGTTCACAGCAAGTACTTTACTCGTTCCATAATCCGATATCACTTTGTGATTAACTCCTGAACCATGTGCTTGCAAGAAGTGTTGATATCGATTACCGAGTGGGCCCGAAGTATATCTCTCCTACTTGGGAGGGACAAATCCCATCTCGATACATACAACCCAACAAGTACTTTCCGATCACCTGAGAGACACCTTTATGATCACCCTCTCATAGGATGACGTTTGATGACCTCAAAGCTTTCTTCTGATACCAGGGAGTTGCATTATCTCATGGTCTAAGGAATACAATATTTGACATAAGAAAAAGCTTCGCAAAGATGAACACGATGACACGATCTAATTGCTCTGCTTGATTTGGGTATGTCCATCATATCATTCTCCCAATGATATGATCTCATTATTAATCGACAACTCATGTTTATGGTTAGGAAACCTTAACCATCATTAATCAATGAGCTAGTCCATAGAGGCGTACTAGGGACACGGTGTTGTTCATAAACCACACAAGTATCAAAGTTTCCGCTTAATACAATTCTAGCATGGAATATAAACTTTATCATGAACAAGAATTATAATAATAACATCTTTATTATTGCCTCTAGGGCATAATTCCAACAGTCTCCCACTTGCACTAGAGTCAATAATCTAGTTTACATCTGGTAACAATCTAACACCCATGGCATTAAGGTGCTGATCATGTTTTGCTCGTGGAAGAGGTTTAGTCAACGGATCTGCGACATTCAGATCCGCATGTACTTTGCTAATCTTCATATCTCCATCTGTTATATAATGTTGAATTATATGAAATCGACGGTTGATGTGCTTGGTATTTGGATGATATCTTGGTTCCTTAGCCAGTGCTATGGCGCCAGTGTTGTCGCACAATATCTCCAATGGGTCCAAGGCACTTGGAACCACACCAAGCTCAGTGATGAAGTTCCTGATCCAAACTCCTTCACTTGACGCTTCTGCAGTAGCCATGTATTCTGATTCTACTGTAGATCCCGTGATCACGCTTTTCTTGCAGCTTCTCCAGCTCACAGCTCCTCCATTCAAAATATAAACGTATCCTGTCTGAGATTTAGAATCATCCGAATCGGTGTCGAAACTAGCGTCGACGTAACCTTTTACGATGAGCTGCTCATCACCTTCATAGACCAAGAACATTTCTTTAGTCCTATTTAAATACTTTAGGATGTTCTTTACGGCTATCCAGTGTTCCACTCCGGGATCACTTTGGTATTTGCTCGTCAAATTAAGAGCATTGGACACATCCGGTTTAGTACACAGCATGGCATACATGATAGAACCTATGGCCGAGGCATAAGGCACTTTGCTCATGGTTTCTCTATCGTTTACCATAGCTAGACACTGAGCCTTGCTCAATATCTTACCTGACAACATGGGCACTGAAACCTTTCTTTGCCTTATCCATTCTGAACCTTTTCAGAACTTTGTCTAGATATGTACTTTGGCTTAAAGCTATTAGGCGTCTTTGTCTATCTCTATAGATTTTGATGCCTAATATATAAGCAGCTTCTCCTAGGTCTTTCATTGAAAAACATTTGTTCAAATAACTCTTCACATCGTTAAGCATATCAATGTCATTTCCAATAATCAATATGTCATCCACATATAGTACTAAAAATATCACTGAGCTCCCACTCACTTTCTTTTAGATACAAGCTTCGTAGCAATTTGGAACAAATCTAAAGCTCTTGATCACTTGATCAGATAGAAGGTTCCAACTCCGAGATGCTTGCTTCAGTCCATAAATGGAACGCCGAAGTTTGCACACCTTATCAGTATCCTTAGGATCGACAAAACCTTCGGGTTGCATCATATACAACTCTTCATCAATGTTGCTATTGAGGAACGCAGTCTTGACATCCATCTACCATATTTCATAATCATAAAACGCAGCAATTGCTAATAAAATCCGAATGGACTTAAACATCGCTACGGGAGAGAAAGTCTCATCGTAGTCAACACCTTGAACTTGTCGAAAACCTTTCGCGACAAGCCGTGCTTTATAGACAGTAACATTACCATATGCGTCCGTTTTCCTTTTGAAAATCCATTTGCACTCAACGGCCTTTCGGTCGCTAGGAAGGTCCACCAAAGTCCATACTTAGTTTTCGATCATGGATCCCAATTCGGATTTCATGGCCTCTAGCCATTTCTCAGAGTCTAGGCTCATCATTGCTTCCTCATAGTTCGCAGGTTCACTGTTGTCTACCAACAAGACAGTAAGACAGGGTTGCCGTACCACTCAGGAGGGGCACGTGACCTTGTCGACCTGCGATGTTCAGCAGTAGCATCGTCCGAAGTTTCATGATCCTCATCATTAGCTTCCTCTATTGTTGGTGCAGGCAGCACTAGAACAATTTTAGGTGATGCGCTACTCTCCAACTTGAGAGAAGGTTCAATAACCTCGTCTAGCTCTACCTTCCTCCCACTCACTTCTTTTGAGAGAAACTCCTTCTCAAGAAAGGATATGTTCTTTGCAACAAACACTTTGCCTTCGGATCTGTGTTAGAAGGTATACCCAGTCGTTTCCTTAGAGTATCCTATGAAGACGCATTTCTCCGCTTTGGGTTCGAGCTTGTCCAGCATCAACTTCTTGACGTAAGCTTCGCATCCCAAACTTTAAGAAATGACAACTTAGGTTTAGCACCAAACCATAGTTCATACGGTGTCGTCTCAACGGATTTAGATGGTGCCCTATTTAAAGTGAATGCAGCGGTTTCTAATGCATAACCCCAAAATGATAACGTTAAATCTGTAAGAGACATCATTGATCGCACCGTATCTAATAGAGTCCGATTCCGGCGTTCAGACACACCATTGCGCTGTGGTGTTCTGGGTGGCGTGAGTTGCGAAACGATTCCGGTTGCTTTAAGATGCGTGAGAAAATCATAACTCAAATATTCACCTCCACGATCGGATCTTAGAAATTTAATTTTCCTGTTACGATGGTTTTCCACTTCGTTCTGAAATTCTTTGAACTTTTCAAACGTTTCAGATTTATGTTTCATTAAATAGATATACCCAAATCTACTTAAGTCATCAGTAAAAGTGAGAAAATAGCGATATCCACCGCGCGTCGAAACACTCATTGGTCCGCATACATCGGTATGTATGATTTCCAACAAGTTCGTTGCTCGCTCCATCATTCCGTAGAACGGGGTTTTGATCATCTTGCCCATGAGGCACAGCTCGCACGTGTCAAATGATTCAAAATCAAGAGACTCCAAAAGTCCATTAGAATGGAGTTTCTTCTTGCGTTTTACACCAATATGACCCAGACGACAGTGCCACAAATAAGTCGAATTATCACTATCTACTTTGTATCTCTTAGCCTCAATGTTATGCATGTGTGTTTCATTGCATTCGAGATTCAGAAGAAATAAACCATTCATAGCAGGTGCATGACCATAAAAGATGTTACTCATATAAATAGAACAACCATTATTCTCCGATTTAAATGAATAACCATCTTGCAATAAACACGATCCAGATATAATGTTCATGCTCAACGCAGGCACATAATAACACTTATTAAGATTTAAAACTAATACCAAAGGTAAAACTAAGGAGAGCGTGTCGACGGCCATCACATCAACTCTTGATCCGTTGCCAACGTGCATCGTCACCTCATCCCTTACTAGCCGCCGTTTATTCCGTAGCTCCTGTTTCGAGTTACAAATATTAACAACTGAACCAGTATCAAATACCCAGGCACTACAACGAGCGCTAGTAAGGTAAACATCAATAACATGTATATCAAATATACCTTTAATGGTGCCAGCCTTCTTGTCCGCTAAGTACTTCGGACAGTTGCGCTTCCAGTGACCCTTGTCCTTGCAATAGAAGCACTCAGTGTCCAGCTTAGGTCCAGACTTGAGCTTCTTCTCAGCAGGGGCAACGCGCTTGCCGCTGCCTTTATTGAAGAACTTCTTTGCACCCTTACCTTTCTTAAAGCTAGGGGGCTTGTTGACCATCAACACATGATTATCTTTCTTGATATCCACCTCCGCAGCTTTTAGCTTAGCGAAGCACTCAGTGATCGTATCAGTGGAACCAATCTGATTGTGAGTAACTACAAAACCTTTGTAGCTAGGAGGGAGTGATTGCAGAACTCTGTCAATCTTGAGCTCTTATGGAATCTTGCAGTCCAACTGCTCAAGACGTTGAGTGTAGCCCGACATCTTAATGGCGTGCTCACTAACGGAACTCCCTTCCTCCATCTTGCAGTTAAAGAATTTCTCAGAGATCTCATACCTCTCAGAAGGGGCCTAAGTATGAAACATGGTTTTCAGTTCCTCAAGAATCTCAAAGGGCCCGGCGAACTCCTCAAAACGATTTTGAAGGTCCGATTCCATAGCAAACAACATGGTGCTCTTAATCACACCATAATCATCTTTGCGCAACTGATAAACAACTTTTTCATCAGCCAGCATCTATAGCAGGGGCGTCACCTAGCGCTTTCTCAAGGACATAGTCCTTTTGTCCGCCAGTGAGAATGATTCTCAAATTGTGGAACCAGTTGGTGAAGTTAGACCCATTGTTCTTAAACTTTTCTTTCTCAGCAAAAACGTTGAAGTTGAAGTTGGACTTAGCCATTTGATCTACAAAATTTGCAAGTACAATTTAGACTATGTTCATGATAACTAGTTCAACTTAATCAAATTATTAGATGAACTCCCACTAAATTCAACATCTCTCAAGTTGTTTAGTGAACATGATCCAAATTCACCACACCTAATCCGATCTTCATGAGAAGAGATGTGGTTTCAATGGTGGACAACAAAGTGTCGATCATATCATTCATATGACTCATGCTTAACCTTTCGGTTCGTGTGTTCCGAGGCCATGTCTGTACATACTAGGCTCGCCAAGTCAAACTCAAGTATTTCCACGTGTGCAAAACTGGCTTGCACCCGTTGTATGTGAACGTAGAGTTTATAGCACCCGATCATCACGAGGTGCTTGAACACGACGAACTTTCGCAACGGTGCATACATGGGGAGAACACAATTTTATCTTGATCTTTAAGTGAGGAATCATCTTATAATGCTACCGTCGCGATCTAAGCATAATAAGATACATAAAAGGATAAACATCACATGCATATAATTTTATGTGACATGGTATAGCCAATCTCCGCGCAATGATCTCCATCTTGTGCGTGCCAGCATGATCTCCATCACTCCACCATGATTGTCTCCACCACGAATAGCAACTGCAACTATTGCTAACTACTTAGCGATAAAGTAAAGCTATTACATGGCGTATAAGAAGTTGACACACAGATCATACACAATTATAAATACAACCATATGGCTCCTGCCGGTTGTGTACTCATCGACATGCAAGTCGTGAAATATTACAAAACATGATCATTGCATAGAACATACACATCATATCTTGGGCCATACCATATCACAGAAACACTCCCTCCAAAAACAAGTTAGACGCCTCTACTTTGTTGTTGCATGTTTTACGTGGCTTATGGGAGTAACAAGCTAAGAACGATTCTTACCTACGGAAAGCCACAATGGCTATATTATGGTTGCCAACATCCGGTGTGAATCCCATGACAACTATAGTGAGAGAAACTGGCATCCACCAGCTGCATGTGTGGAACAAGCCACACGTCAAGTGCGGAGCCGGTCTCGCGAACGAGGTCGCGTAAAGTTGGCCTGGACCGCTTCGATCTCACTATCCCGCGTCATAATAAGTACACAACAAGAGGCTTGCAACAGAAAACATCAACGCCCGCAACAAGCATGTTGCGTTCTACTCGTGAAACACATCTACGCATAGATCTAGCTCTAATACCACTGAAGGGTTTCGTAGCATAGTAAATCAAAAAAATTCTACGGATGCGAACAGGAAAGCCAAGATCTAATCTAGGAGATGCAATCAACGAGAGGGATAGATGAGATCTTCATACCCTTGAAGAAATCGCACAGCGGAACGTTCAACGGAACGTGGTTGATGTAGTCGTACTAGCCTTCTCCTCCTCGCGATCCGATCTGATCCAACGCCGCAACTGGCAACGCCTCCGAGAGATGCACACGTACGGCACTGCGACGTCTCCTCCTTCCTCGGTCCAGCAAGTGGGGTGGAGAGATAGATTGGATCTACAGCACGACGACGTGGTGCAATGGTGGAGAGTTTCTGCGACAGGGCTTCGCCTACACGCAGTCGGGAGAGTGAGAGAGAGGAGGGCAGCAGTATGGCGGCTAGGGTTTAGGGTGGGGGAGGGTATGCTCCCTGCCCACTTTATATAGGGGCTGGCCGGCCCCCCTTGCCCCTCCTCCAAGCCCTAGGGCCGGCGGCCATAAGGGTGGAGTGGGGGGCAAGTCTTCCCCCCCTTCTAGAAGGTCCCCTAGGATTTCCCCTAGGGTTTTGGCCGGCTGGGACTATGGGGCCTTGTGCCCCTAGCCCAATGCGGCCAGGGCACTCCCTTGTAGGCCCATGCCCCCTCCGACAAGTGGGTCCACGTTGGTCCCACTCCGGAAGCTTCTAGAACCTTCCGGTACAATACCGAACATTCCAAAACAATTCCGAAATCCAAAAACTGCTTTCCTTTATATGAATCTTATTCTCCGGACCATTCCGGAACCTCTCGTGATGTCCTGGATCTCATCCTAGACTCCGAACAAAAACTCATAAACCAATTATCCATTCTATTCTAGCGTCGAAGCACGTTAAGTGTGTCACCCTACGGGTTCGAGAATATGCAGACATGACCTTCTATCAATAATCAACAGGGGGATCTGGAAACCCATATTGACTCCCACATATTCATCGATGATCATATCGGATGAACCACGATGCCAGGATTCAATTAATCTCATATTTATATTCCCTTCATCACGCGATATTTTACTTGCCCGAGATTCGATCGTTGGTATCGGCATACCTAGTTCAATCTCGTTCACAGCAAGTACTTTACTCGTTCCGTAATCCGATATCACTTTGTGATTAACTCCTTAACCATGTGCTTGCAAGCGGTGTTGATATCGATTATCAAGTGGGCCCGAAGTATATCTCTCCGACTTGGGAGGGACAAATCATATCTCGATACATACAACCCAACAAGTACTTTCCGATCACCTGAGAGACACCTTTATGATCACCCTCTCATAGGATGACGTTTGATGACCTCAAAGCTTTCTTCCGATACCAGGGAGTTGCATTATCTCATGGTCTAAGGAATACAATATTTGACATAAGAAAAATCTTCGCAAAGATGAACACGATGCCACGATCTAATTGCTCTGCTTGATTTGGGTCTGTCCATCATATCATTCTCCCAATGATATGATCTCATTATTAATCGACAACTCTTGTCTATGGTTAGGAAACCTTAACCATCATTAATCAATGAGCTAGTCCATAGAGGCGTACTAGGGACATGGTGTTGTTCATAAACCACACAAGTATCAAAGTTTCCGCTTAATACAATTCTAGCATGAAATATAAACTTTATCATGAAGAAGAATTATAATAATGACATCTTTATTATTGCCTGTAGGGCATAATTCCAATAGTGTGGTAGATTCTTGAGCATGATAATGTCATGTTTACCTGGCTAGTTGTATTTCTAGTTATTGTCAGTGCAACTACTTCTGTTGTGTGATCAATGTGTGACTCAATTTTGCGACGAAAATTTAGCAAGTCACGGTTAGTGAGTTGTAGATCCCTTCGGATGGGTCGATGATTCTTAGTCCATGACTCGGAAAGTAGAGGCGGCTCAGAATTCGGAGTTGCCTTAGAATGCACAGCTCCGAACCTTTTCGCGGAGCACTGTACAGAGCCCTATGACGAGCGTAGCTTCAAAGGTGAGAACAATCTATTTGTAGGCTCTTTGTTCATGAAGATCGTTCAGTGGTATTGCCTTGTGGTTTGCGCGTGTCGGCAGCACCGCACTACACGGTCGGGTTGAGAACAATCTATTTGTAGGCTGAGCCCACCAGAGTGGAATACTGGGAAAGAAGAGTCGTCTGCCGTCGGGTGACACGGGACCCCTTGGTTACAGAAACATGTTTTCTCTCTTCTATCATCTCTTGGCCTGACGCGTGCATGTGAGAAACCGTCAGTCAATACACTGACTGACACGGTATGCTATTTTTTCCATCTCAATTCAATGGGGCTCGCTCGCAACGGCAATGCACAGCGGCGTGACGCGCCACCAATTATTGTAAGTACACCGTCAGCTCACCTCGGAGATGTGTTTTTTCTTTTAACAAATAATAGTGAGATAATGTGTTGTTCTCACAATAGAAATGAGTAAATGACAACAAAAACAAAGTAGGAGGCATTTACTTCCGTGGTCATTTCAACATAACCCAGTTTCCAATAGTGCGGCCGCCCATACGTTTTTGTTTTTGTTTTTGCGGGTACGTTCTGTAGGAGAAGGCCTAGAAGAGTAGAAGGAGTAGGGGCCCAACGAGTAGCCCACGGCCCTTATTTCCGTAAGCAGCACACACTGCCGGGCCAAGAACACTATTTTTGTTTCTCAACTGAAAAATTACACCAGTGCTGAAGTACTAGTGAAAGGTTCTTGTTCACGTGGCTAATTGAGATATGCATGCCACTGTTTCGTGGCGCCACTAGTTTTGGAGCCAAAAGAAAAAACACTTGGAGCGTCAAGGGTAGATAGGAGCCTACTTAGGCGGGCACGTCCATCGTGAGCATTAGGACGTCGATTAGAAGTGATACATGATGGGTTCGACAGTACTCTAGTGGTACTACTTGTTTTACTTGTCTATCTCGTGTTACTCATCCCGATCCAAGCAGACATGCTCCTCGCAACAAGATGCAAAGGTGGAGGTGGGCAAAAATAAACGAGGGAGGTATTGAGTAGATTGATTTTAGTTTGGCAAGTGCTTGGCTGGTAATGTAAATGATCCATTTCATTTACTTGACTGGTTATTGAAGGGAATTCAATCACTCTCTTTTATTTGCCTTTTGGTATTATTAAGCTCATTACTGAATGCGGATTGAATTGCCAACATGGTCGCAAACCGGTAATATTTGGAGCTCTCATTTACTGTGTAAATTGTGTGAAGTCTTTATGGATATCTCACATGGTTCTATACTATACTAAACAGTCAAACAGTCACACCTCACATTTTAGCTTTTATACGACAAGCGCCTGTAAATGGCTGGTATTTGGAAGACTGGTATTTTGAATGTCATTCTTAAATTGTCGACTCTGATGCATTACAATTGTCATCATTTTTATATGATGGCTTTTGCTTCCTAAGAATCGAGGACATAGTTTCTCTGCACACTTTGCAACGACAATCAGGGTTGGACGCACTTTAGGCTTAGTGTGGGCACTGGCCCTCGCTCAATTTTCAGTCTTGCATATACATGTCCGATAGGATTAAGGCGACGCCCCCGGTCAGCCCAGTAACCATGCCCCCGGTCCCTCGTCCCACCCTTGTTTCATTCTTTGACAAAGCCCAGTAAAAGAAAGAAAGACCGGTCAGAACTTACTAGGCCAGTTTCTCAACTATAAGCCTAATCGTTGATCGTTCCTATATGAGTCTCCAGGACTTCCGCGATCCATCGAGTAACGCGATCTAGTTGCCGCTTCGTGCCTTCGTCTCTGGAGAACAGAGCGGACATCTTTCATCTTCTTCGAGGATCACAACCGCACCTCTGCCACCGTCAGTCCGCCGTGGGAGAGATGAAATGTAATGATTTAATACCTTACACTTTGTCTATGTTTATCACCTCCAGTAATATTTGCATAGCTGATCCTAACATGTGTGTACCATTTTCAGGTAACAACATTTATCTTGAAGACAAATAATATTTACCATTTTGCAACCTATGAATTATTTTGGTACCTATCTTTTTGTCTAAAAAGGTTTGTTTCTTGTTCTAGCGAACTTGTCATTTTTCTACGGGATGAAGTATTTTATGCATTATACGAAGACTGCTATACATATACCATGTTTGAATGTGTATATGCTTACGTAGTTATGTGCTGGTGATTTTTCTTTCTCAAAAAAATGTTGGTCATTTTTCTATACATGTGTGCCCCCAGTCACATTTTTGCCGGGTCGGCCACCGACGGCAATATCCTGCACACTTTGTCAAAGGAAGGAAACTTGGCTTTCTCCTGTCAACTATATATGTGTGTATATGATGGCTTTTGCTTCATAAGAATTAAGGGAGATAGTTTTTCCGCACATTTCGCAGTGGTAATACCCTGCGCATTTTGTCAAAGGAAGGCAACAAGAAGAAGCGCCCAGGCCCACGTGTCAAGGGAGTACTAGATTTTTGAGAAAATAAATTTTAAAAAGGAAAAATACCACTAACAATAAGGATTTTATCTGGTTCTTATATAAAGCGGTTTTGTACAAAAGATAACCTTGCAAAACAAAACTGGATTGAGAGCCAAAAATCTTGTTTTTTGTGACTTAAGCGAAACAAGTCAGCACCTTATTGTCGCATGTCCCTTTTCTCGCCTTGTTTGACAAATAGTACATGTTACTTTAACTTACCCCCTTAAACTAACATAATGAATAAGTTCCGGAACTGATTAAGTATTCTACAATCATATATGGCCCCTGCCAGAACAAACTGCACTCAATGAATCATTAGCATCTCCGGATTCCTTTGTTAATTCCATAGTTCAGTCAATTGCCGTCTACAAACGGTACGCCAAGTTTCTCATAAAAAAATACACGAGCAATGCAAAAACAAAAGCACCAAGAAAGAGCAACGTTGTTTCCTTCAAATCCTGCACAACACGCTTGCGAGGAAGATCAGACAGCATTGGAAAATTCCCTCTGTGCGTATCATAGATTCGGAACTCTATGATTGTGCCTGCACCGCATGGTGGTTTGGGCTGTCAAGGACGATGCACGAGGTGGGGGACATGGCACACAAAACAATGTTGAATTCTTCTTCGATTGTTCTTTTCCTTTTGTACCTTGAGAAATTGTATGGTGGCCCATGAAAAGAATAAAGCCCTAAATGTTTCTGCGATGTCCCAAGAAGACAAGCCGGTCAACATAATAAGCGTAGAAAAATGCTTCGGAGACAATGTCTGACCAAGAGATCACCTCAACTGATTCAGCATGATTATTAGTAAATCAATGTCCAGCAATTGTCCTAATAATCAACTTGGGGCCTGAATGCAAGGATGTCTCAGTTCAGAGGTAAGCGACATATCCATGAGTTTATCTGAAAAGTGGCTTTCTTAGCAGTTAGAAGCTGTAGGTAGCAGAAATGGTAAGACGAAAAGGCAAAAGGCATGGAGATCACGTATGAACGTTGCTCCATATTTCTCGCGGAACCAGATCCTCTAACGTGCCTTTTTTTTTTGAAACCAACTGATTTTGGCCTTAATCATATGGTTTGGAAGAAGAGAAGTTAGGGCACTGTAGCTTAGGTGACTTTGCTTCTCAATGTTAGAGGACCTGGTTCCATTTCTCGCTTCTATTTCTTTTTCTATTGGTTGGTGGCGCCCCCAAAGCACCACCTGGTTCCTGGTTTCTTCTCGGCATTATTTTCTGTCCACCAAAATAAGTGTACTGTTCGGATGGTTTCAGAGTGCCCATCTCTCTAATTGATTTTCATCCCATCGATCTCTCGCTCGTGCGTTCATATCAGGTACAGAACTCTGTCATAACGTATGAATTTGGCAGCCACTGCATCTCTCTCTATCACCTTGGTAGTACGAAGCAGCCGAGCATGTCCAAGTGACATGATGTTTCTTGGCCAATGACCACCTCTACTCAACGGTGCCCACATGCATGCAGACGAATTCTCCGTGACTAATTTTGCCTACAAATATTATATTGGAATTGTGTGGACGTGTTTTCGCGTCTCGCCATGCACTGCAGAAATACAGGGCAGATACGTATCTTCTGTACAGTCCACAAGTCATGCGGTGATGGCCTGATGGGTCGGAGATCTTGCTCAAATCAAATCCCTGCTACTCTAACATATTTATGTTGCTGGCACATCATCGATAGCTATGCTTTTTTTTTCGAAACAGGCTTTCGCCCAACTTTATAAATAAAACACATAGGTGAGACCGCTGCTGGGCCAGACAGCACAACGCCCAAGGTACAAACCGGTACAACCACGAGACCACAGCTGGGGCAAGCAGCACAAATCAAGCCCAAAAGAAAATACAAACGGAAGGAAAAAGAAAATAAAGCCGCCAGTGCGACAAAAACGAAGGTAACTCGCCACCGTTGCGCCCACCGGAGAATAACCACCACGGGACTCGCATTCCAAAGCGCCGCGTACCAAGCAACACCTCCAACAAGGGGAGTGACGACAACGACACTGCTGCCGGACAGGACCTAGGGTTTCCCCTGGTACGCCTCAGAAGGAGTGAGAGAGATACACCCGGCGCCCTTCAGGAAGGAGGGTGATACCCGCGGGCGTCACCGCGACGGGGTCAAATAGACAGGGATTTCTCCCGACCTCTCAACAGCCACCTCCCGGACCCCTTGAAATGCGCCACCAAACTCGCCGCCCACCTGCACGCGCCCACACGGTCTTGAGGTCACCGCCGTCGTCACACCGTGAGCCATGTGGCGAGGCCAGTAAGACCAAGAGAGAGAGGGACCTTCGGCGAGGGTCGGGATGACCTCATCACGCGGGAGGGAACTACCTCCACCGCCAGAGGCGGTAGCCAACCGGATGTAGCAGCAAGACAAACCAGGCCCACCAGACCCGGCCAAGCCTGAGGAGGCTCGTGAAGTCTCGCCGCCCCACTGCAGCAAGGGCGCCACCGTACATGCCAACCCTAGCACCAGGTCCAACTCTGTCGATCACCAGGGAACCGCCATCTTAGCAAGTCCCAGCCGTCAAGAAACAGCTCCAACGCCACCGAGCTCACCCGAGCTTGTCGAGCCTCCGCCGGTCTGAGGAACACCAACGCAAGTTGCCTCCCGGAGCCGCCTCCGTCGAAGGGACACCTTGCATACCACCTTCCGGGGCCGCCGCCCCGGCATCCACGGACTCACACCGACAGGACCAGGTTCATTTCGTGACCTGCAAGGCGGGAGAGGAATGGTTGGCACAAGATGGTGGCAGCGGCACAGCCGCACGGAGGAGACCGACCTCTACCGCCGATGGCGGTTGCCGGCCGGGGCGCGACAGCAGGGACACACCAGGTCTCGGGCCCGGCCGGGCCCAAAGAAGGGTCCGTAAAGTCCCCGCCGCCACGCTGCTGCATCGCAGCCGCCACCACCGCCGCCCTCCTATACGCCCCACCCACCATCCCGCCTCCAGAGGGTGGCAGCCCCGTGCGGGGCCTGCCCCAGACCCAGATCGGGCCCAAGCGGGCCCAGATCTGGGCTAGCCGGAGCTGCCCGAGGGAACAACCCTGTCGGCCGCCACCCCGCCAACCCCTGCTGGCGTCACCGCGCCGCCACCACTGCACCCGTGGAGCCGAGTCGATCCCCCCGCCGCGCCACCACCCCGCCAACCCCTGCTGGCGTCACCGCGCCGCCATCACTGCACCCGTGGAGCCGAGTTGATCCCCCCGCCGCGCCACCGCCGCTGTCATGGGCAGCAGCAACTCCGCCAACGCGGACGCCGCTGGAAGCCCCCACCGCCGCCGCGGAAGCCGGCTGTGGCCAGCACCGTCCTCTGCCCTTGCCGCCTAGGCCACCACCGGCCAGCCTAGGACCAGTCCCTGCCCCGCCGCCCGTCGCGCCGCTGCAGCAGCCCCGCCATGGCGCCCGACGCCAACGCCATGATCTGCCCCAGGCGGACGACCCCGCGACCAACCCCCCAAGGGAGACGACGAGAACTCCCCGCCGCCGCCGGCGCCGGCAGGGCTTTGCCCGGGCGCGCCCTCCTGGCGTCGGCGAGGGAAGGTGAGGGGAGAGAGGGGGCCGGCGGCGGACGGGGTTAGGGTTCCCCTGTCGCCACGCGGGGGCGACGAGGGGAACGAGCCAAGCGGTTTTCGTTTAAGCTCGAGCTATATCTCGATAGCGATGCTTCGGCGGGGCGTTGTTCACTTCCTGCTGTGTTTCTTTCAAACTTCAAACATTTCTCAAGAGTTTTATCTGGGTGTCAATGGTCATTCCGAGGCTCGTGCTACAGCTAGCATACATATGCATATTTCTGCCACGGCTTTAAAATCTGGCTAACTCAGACTCTATAAAGCAGCCAAGAAATTTGCAAAACTATTGTCGTTCAGGTCTGACAAAACGGGACTTGAGACCTATACCTGCACGTCCAAGCGATTTCCATGTTCACCAACAGTTTCACACCCTACCACTGACTCTGCTCACTTGATCGGTCAGGTAGTACTATACTAGTACTAGTATGGCTTTTCAGCTGTCTTCAGAAAAATGGCAATTCCCTGAACTGAACCTTGGAAGGAAAATGTAGAACAACCTGTCTTCTCACTCTTCAGAAAGTAGTAACACTAATACAGTTCAGTATGCACATTAACATACACTCCGCTCACTAGCCAGCTAACAATGTACAATCTACATCGACATGGGCCTCAGACACAAATTTCTCAGTAAAAACAAGAACAACACACCTCTCTCGTCCTTGAATTCTTGCAGATGCCAATGCCCGTGGCACGATTTTTTCTTGAATTCTTGCAGATGCCAATGCCATGCTAGACGGTGATGTTGATCCTCTCGCTCTGCTTGTCGGAGGTCAGGGCAATGAGCAGGTCGACGAAGGCGCCGACGATGAGGCCGTGGGTCTTCTTGCCGTTGGCCCTGAGATACCACCCCAGCATCTCCTCCAGCCACCCCCAGTCGTCGTCCTCGCCTCCGCCGCCGCCGTGGCTCAGCACCATCTCCTCCATCGACCGCCGGAAGTCGCCGTACGGGTCCGCCGAGTCGATGGCCATCGCCGTCGCCCCGCCGAACGACCCGATGGTGCTCCGCTTCGTCACGATGGAGCTCGTCTCCTCGGGCTCGAAGAAGAGGCGGCTGCACGACCGGATCCCGCGGATGATCGCCTCGTCCGCGTCGCCCGCCCGCGCCGGCGCGGTCGCCGTTGTCGTCGAAGGAGAGGAATCCGTGGCGGAGAGGAAGGAGTTAATCTCGGCCGAGTTGTCGCCCACGTCGTCGCAGTAGGCCGGGTTCGTTATCACGCTCGTCTTGCTGTCCCAGCGCGTCGACGATACATCGGCGCTGCTGCGGTCGTCGGCGTCGTCCCTGTGAAATGACATGGTCCTGGCCTGCGCGCAGGACGGCCATTGCCACGAGGCGGACCTCCTGGAGGACGCGCAGGACATGGAAGGTGGCGACGCGGCGTCCAGGTCGGCGGTGAATAAGAGGGAGGCCATGGCGAGCTTCTTCACCATGGCGGATACTGCTGCTGCTTGTCACTTCACGGTCGATCGTGTGCAGAGGATAACAACGGCGAATTGAATTGAATTGGAGGTGTGGGAGAGCTGGGTGGTGATCTTAAAAAGGAGAGATGAGGGAGGTGTTGTTTGTTGTGTGCTCGTGTGGGCAAGGGGAAGATGGGTGTCGCTGTTCTGTGAGTTGGGAGTCTCCTCATGTCGAGACGATTATATTTATCTGCCAACTTGGACGATTATCCAATCTACCGGTTGGCCAAAATCTGTACTACTCCAATAATAAATGTGGCGGGTTTACTTCATTTTAGACCAAATTTGAACTAAGGCCCTGACGTACTTATTTTGAAAAGAAAGGACTATCTTTTTTTTTTGCAAAATTTCACCGATCCATTAATAATAATTAATAGCATTACAAAGAGTTCTAAAAATAATAAAAATTACAAATAGATCACTGAACCACCTAGCGACGACTACAAACACTAGTATGAGCCGAAGGCGCGCCACCGTCCTCGCCCCTCCATCACCAAAATCGAGCAAAACTTGTCGTAGTAGAGCTTGTTGTAGTAGACATACGAGAAGTTGTCGTGCTAAGACCCTATAAGCCCTAAAGGACCAACGCATCAGAGCAGCAACCATCGCCGAAGATGACAACTACAGATTGGAAGAGGCTGACCTCAAACTACACCGACGAATACGAAAAATAACCGGATTCCAAGAAATTCGCCGGATACACGACTTCACGCGTCCTACATCGACGCTAGACGCACCACCGGAGCGAGGATAGAACGGAAATGGCCCTATTCTTATTTCAGGACGTAGCCGCCGTCTCAACATCCTGAAAAAGACACTAATCCTAAACAAAGAACGAGAACCCTCCTGCCTGCGAAAGACCATAAGGGCATGTGCAGTGTGCAGAAGTAGCTAAGAAAACTAAAGACATGAGTCTAAGAAATCTACTTTTGCTCCAGCGCCTAGAACTGAAGTGGATTGAAGTAGTCATGCTTAAAAGAAAAAAAGAAAAAGAAACCCTTACACACTGACTAGTGGGGCCTCCTGCCAAATGATTCTCTTAGACATGAGTCTAGCACTAGACTCACCTTGAGGAATCTTTTTGTTAGCACCACTCACTCCACCGTTTAGACCTATGTCTAAGACTTTATAGACTCAGGATTTTACTCATGCTGCACATGCTCTAATCCGCCATACCTCCAAGACCCTAAGGCCAACAGTAGGAACGGAGCCGGGCGAGGGGACAAAATCCTAGATGGGTTTAGAAGAGCCACTGACGTTTGTACTTTATCATCGTGCTGCGTGAGTACTTCCCCATCGGTTTTACTCTCATTTTTGAAAGAAAAAAAACTTCCCTACGCTCTGTGTTTTTAATTAGATGTTATTTTGAACAGTCCTGAACAATCCTAAAGATGTTATTATAACTGTTCACACAACCAGACTTGCTCAGTTGCTTTTTTCAACATTGGGACTGTTTTGCCTCATTTCTACATTCAACACAGATCAAATTGACATGATAGTAAATTGGATTCGACAACACCGTGTTTTTATGCTGTAATCACACAGTGTATCCATTTATACAGTAGTCTTAGGCTCACTCCAATGGTTGTATTCTCGCTACGTCCTGGAACCTAGTAGTTTTTAACTTTAACTTCTTTGGGGATTCTATTTACTGTAGTTAATGATTTTTAATAAATCAATGGACCTTATCACAAACAAGTATGGCCCTGAAAAGACCAAATAGTACTCTCTGAATTATCAGCTATTCCTTTTGTTCAGTCCCTACTAAGGCCACTCAATAGTTGTCAGCCAATAATACACTAGGAAATGCCCCAGAAAAAGGAACACCACGAAAGAGAGGCGTTGTTTCCTTCAAAACATATAAAATACGCTTGCGTGAGATATCACACCATATGAAAATCTCCCTTGTGCGTATTAGAGATTCCGAGCTCCATGATTATTGTGCCTGCATCCCATCCCAACGCGTCAACGCACGGTGGTTTTGGCTGTCAAGGATGATGCACAAGGTGGGGGACATGGCACGCAATACAAGCTTCCTCTTTCAGAAATTATATGGTGAGCTTGCAAAATATTAAATACCTATGTATCTAGCATGTCTCAAGATAAGCTGGTCAGGATGCTTTCTTCACCCTACCAAGCTCACAGGGGAAATATTTGGAGAGACTAGCATGATTAATAAATTAGTGTCCAGTAATCATGTTTATCAGCTAGGGCCTTCATGCACGCACCCCTGAGCACTCCTCATTTCAGAGGTAAACGACAGGTACATGGATTCATCTGAAAAGTGACATGTTAACTACTAGCACTCTGCAAGTGTTACATCCTCCGAGTCTCAGAAGGTCTAGGTAGTATCAGAAATGGCGAGACCAAAAGGCAAAGGCAGGGCGATCACGAATAAATGTTGCACTCTCGGTTGCTCGCTTCTACTTCTGCATCGATCTATTGGTGGCGACCCCAAAATTCCTTTTGCGTCTGCATTTTTGTCGACAAAAAAGTGCACTGTTCACATGGGTTCAGACGGCTCACCTCTAATCCTCTTAATTGTCATCTCATTGATCACCCACTCATGTATTTGTATATCAGGTACGGCATGCAGGTGCAAGCGAGGTGGCAAAAGGGTGAGCTCTGAACCGAGAAACCTGTGACACTTTTAATGGGACTCTTGACACTTTTAATGGGACTCTCTGGTATTATCTGGTAGTATCTGCACATCTGTTTAAGTAGGTAGCTGGCCAACTGGTGGTATGAAATAAAATGGATCTTGGGACTTGGGAGGATCAAGTTCGGCATGAGACATTTCCAGAAATTCAGGTTCTCCATTTGCTCAGGTTCTGCATGCGTATCAGTTAGGCACACGCGAATCTTTCCAACGTTGCTTCTTGCCGTGGACAGGCAGCAAGATCTCAACCTCGAGATCTTCTTGTCATGAAAAATAGTCGGGCTGCAAAATGATTGATCAATATAGGAGAATAGCAGATCAGGCATCCACGTATGCATTTTTTTTCCGATAAAGATCCACGTATGCATGCATGATCAGAAGTTCAGGACCTCTCTGTCAGGTTTAGCCTAATGTGATGTTCAGCAGAAGTTGCTGCCATGTTGTTGCAGAAAACATAAATAATTGGTAGCTCCTTCATGTGCCAAGATTGCACTGGTTGTTGCTAAGCTCTGCAGATGCCATCGCCTTCTTTCAGACTGCACTACTGTTGGATTCTGCAGAGAAGATGCCGGTGGCCGAAAGCCTGCGCTGGGTACATATGTGCAATAGTATTACTGGCCGTTCGATCTTGCAAGAAGATGTCTGAGATGCCCAGGGGCATCTTTCCATGCACATGTTCCACGTTCTAGTATATTTTCAGAACATTGGCTTCTGATCCCGATTATAACGTACCCCACCTTAAGTTAACCTTAAGTTATATATACAAATACGGAAAGATGGGAGTTTTTGTACTGTTCATTCGGAACATTTTCATTTTTACCTAACTATATAGTTTTGATTTTCAGTAGTTTGGAATTTGGCATGCACATACCTACTTGCGTTTTCTACATGCAAAATTTTATTTCGCATTTTTTACTTCGTTTAATATTTTTATAATTTACTATGCAAAGCGGGGTCATGAGTATCCATGTTCCACTCTGTAATTTTGTATACGAGCATTGATTTTACGATTGTACAGAATGGTGTGTTTGTCGATCCGCGGAAGTCGTGATTTAGCAACTGATTGGTGCATGGGAATCATTTGCAGAGTTAATGAGAAGAGTAAAAATATCCACTCACAACACAAGTTCCAAATTCGCTGGATTTCAAAGCAGGGGAGGACAGCGATGTAGTTCAAACTTCAAAAACTACCTGATAGATATCAGGCTTTGCATGCAGTAAAATTTGGAGACAAGGCAAGACAGCTTTTGCCAAAGGGCCATAGAAATGCAGTGCTCTGTTTCTCATCATCGGTGGCGATAGGCCTACATGGCTACACTACACACTTTATTCACCAGCCTGTTTATATCTCTTGGCTGGTTGTGGCCATTGCAGAGGCAAGGACCAGTAAGTGCTACTCCCTTGTCTAGAAATATATGTTTTAGGTTTGTAAATTAAATATATCTAGACACCTTTTATTATGTAGATTTATTTGGACATGCACACTGAAAGGTGTCTAGATATATTAGCTTTACTAGTATAACAAAAAACATCTTATATTTCTAAACGAGAGAATACTAACCAAATAGTAGCTACTGTGCTCCTAGATCAAATGATGAAACCTTTTCCAGTTTGCTAACCAAATAGTTTTCAACTTTTTGAATGTGGGACAAAGCGGCGTGTTTGTCCATCTGGTGAAGTCTGAGTAATTTAGCAACTGACCGGGGCATATGAATCGGTTAAAGAATGAAGAAGATAAAAAACCTCCAGCCACAATAGAAGTTCAAATTCACTTAATTAAAAGCAAGGGAAGATAGAGATGCAGTTCAAATAGGTTTGCGTGCGGTAAAATTTGGAGACAAGGCTGGAAAAGGAAGGCCAGCTTTTTTGCAATATAGATGGGCCTCTTGGCTAAACGATCCACAGCTGTGCTTTGTCTCTCATCACTCGTCAGTGGCAACAACAACGCTGTAATCACCGAGTCTGTTTATATCTCCTGGCTGGTTGTCGCATTCGTAGAGATAAGGACGAGTAAGTACCACCATTTTGTGTTGCTGGATCAATTGAAATGATGAAAACTGTGCTGCCCGGAAGTCGTGTCGGTGGCCCCGGATGGCGGTTATCGCGTCGAGTTAGGAAGTGGCTTTAAGAGAGGCGGATCTGGGCCTCGGTGCCTAAATTCGTTTGTGGCTTAGATCATGGAGCGCGAGGGGCTAGAGTTCTGCATGCAAGTTTGTGGTGGTAATCCGGACGGTCCTCGTGTGGTAGGTGTGAGGTTTGCGTTTCTTCGTCGGGCCAAAGCCTTGTCTTGGCAGCTGACCAGGACCGATGACGACGACGCTCATGGGTGCCACGCCCTTCTTGAAGGCATCGTCGAGGCGGTGTTTTAGCTCCCCGCCCTAGTTTCTTCGGGGAAAACCCCAGATACCTCGCAGGATCAGGTGTGGCGACGCTCTTGTGTCGTTTGCCTCTTGGGGCCTCGTCTTGGATGTCCCGCTAGCCGGAGGGACTAGTGGTGTTCGGTGGTGGTTGGTGGCGGCGGGTTGGGGGCAGCCTCGGCTTTGATGACTTGCGGACGCGGCTATAGGTTTTGGCGTGTAAAAAAAGGATTACATGCAAGTCTTGTAGAAAAAAAGGACTTACATGCATGGCGCTATTAGCTGCGTCCTGCTGGCTAGGCTCTACGACATAATGCGCCGACATGTACCAATGTGGGAGCTTTCTTTGATGATTTGTATCAAATCTGTTTTTAGGTGGTTGTTTAGTTGCCATCCATCCATAGACCTGGAGATACATCCGACGATGACTGCTATGGGTAGGTACCCCTATGGGACTCACTTATTTCCCTTATTCCATAGACCAGTCAAAAAAAATCGAAACTCGGTATATATAGACACAAACGCTCACAAATATGTACGCACGTCACCACTGACGCCTCACTATCGTCAGGAAAATCGGGCGAGTCTTAAACTTGAGAAGTCATCACAGACGCCTCGCTATCGTCAGGAAAATCATCTTCAACTGAAAAATAATTCATTTTTTATGAAACACCAAAGTGTAAACTAGGGTTTAAACTTTAGTGTGCTTGGGGTACCACTGTCCACTTATAGTCAAGCAACTGTACATCAAAATTCTCATTAAATAATATGCAAGTAATGGCAAAAAAAATAAAGCACCAAGAAAGAGCAGCGTTGTTTCCTTCAAATCCTGCACAACACGCTTGCTAGGAAGATCACACAACATTTGAATATCCCGCTTGTGGGTACTCCATGATTGTGCCTGCACCGCATGGTGGTTTGGGCTGTCAAGGATTGTGCACGAGGTGGGGGACATGGCACATAATATGCAAGGTCGTTGCCTTCGTCTTCAATTGTTTTTCCGTATGTACCTTCGTACTTGTTCCTTCCTTCATAACGTGTATGGTGGCTTTGCATGCAAATAATAATGCCAATGTATCTGCCATGTCTCGAGACAAGCTGGTCAAGATAACCAAAGAATAATGGTTCAGAGACAATGTCTGACCTGATTACGCATGATTAGTAAATCAATGTCCAACAATTATCTTAGTCAACCTGGGGCCTAAATGCATGGATTTCTCAATAGAGGTAAGTGACCTCCAAGAATGTATCTGAAAAGTGGCAGCTTAGTTGTTAGAAGCTGTGGGTAGCAGAAATGGCAATACCGAAAGGCAAAGGCACGGAGATCACGAATAAATGTTGCTCCATATTTCTCGCTTCTATTTGTTGGTGGCCACTCCAAAATTTATTTTCCCTCGCCAGCTTGTCGTTCTCTTCTTTGCATTTTATGTCGACCCAAAAATAAAAAAAGTACACTGTGTGAAGGAGAATCGCTGCCTTCGTGAAGGGGAATCACAGTAACACTAGTGCTGAAGTGAAATCTCTCTCTCTCTCTCTCTCTCTCTCTCTCTCTCTCTCTCTCTCTCTCTCTCTCTCTCTCTCTCTCTCTCTCTCTCTCTCTCTCTAACCTAATCGAAATGTCCATGCATGCTACTGTTACGTGGATCGCAGCTGTAGCTCTAGGCTGTTGGCCTGTCCTGCCTGTGGATTCAGCGTTCAGGCCACCGCGCTACTCAACACTAGTGTCGTCATGCATTCAGACAAATTCGCCGTGCCTAATTTTTCTGTACAATATTGGAATAATTGCGTGGACGTGTTTTCGCGTCTGGCCGTGCAATGCTGAAATGCATGGTGTGGCTACGGTATCTTTTTCTCTTTTGTATAATCGGCAAGTGATGCGGTGATGGGTCGGAGATCTTTCTCAAATCAAATGTGCCACTCTAACATTTATGTGCTGGTGTTGCAAACTAGCTCTAAACTGGTGCTGGCACATCATCCAATCGGGCATTCTTTTACTTACTGTTATGTTTCTTACTAGTTTAAAAAAGCAAACATTTGCCAACTTGACATTTTTTCATATGCGGATGCATCTTTTGGACATTTTTTCATATGCGGATGCATCTTTTGGACATCCATTGTGCCACATGATCAAGATCCGACTGTGCAAGAAAAATCCGGAAAAAACCTAATCTTTTTGGTTTTTCCAATATAAACTCCTAATCTTTTTGGTTGACTAGAGACTCAGGCAGTGGAAAAATTTGCAAAACTAGTGTTGTTCATGTCTCAGTCCCTCGCTCCCTCTTGATATGCTTCCTCACCAGACTTGAGACCTACCTGCACGTCCAGGCGATTTCCATGTTCACGAACAGCTCCACACCCTGTCAGCTATAGTCCATTAGTACTAGTACTAGTATGGCTTTTCAGCTGCGGAAAAATGGCATCAGTAGTCCTTAAAGTCCGAAGAAAAATAAATAAATAAAATCTTCGCACTATTCAGAATGTAGTAACACTAATACAATAACTGTATGCATTGACATACACTCAGCTCACTGGCTAGCTAACAATGTACAATCTATTTTTCCCTCAACCTCAAACACAACTTCCTCTCACTAAACAAGATCGTCAACACACCTCGCTCGCTCTTGAATTCTTTCGTAGCTAACACTCGTTGCTATGCTTGCCGGGAGGTGAGCGCGATGAGCAGGTCGACGAAGGCGCCGACGATGAGGCCGTGGGTCTTCTTGCCGTTGGCCCTGAGGTACCACCCCAGCATCTCCTCCAGCCAACCCCAGTCGTCCTCGCCTCCGCCACCGTGGCTCAGCACCATCTCCTCCATCGACCGCCGGAAGTCGCCGTACGGGTCCGCCGAGTCGATGGCCATCGCCGTCGCCCCGCCGAACGCCGGCTCCGCGGACCCGATCCCGGTGGTGTTAGGCTTCGTCACGATGGAGCTCGTCGCCTCGGGCTCGAAGAAGAGGCGGCTCGACGACCGGATGCCGCGGATGATCGCCTCGTCAACCTCGTCCACCGGCGGCGTCGTCGCCGTTGACCAAGTAGAGGAGTTGGTGGCCGAGTGGAAGGAGTGCTCGACCGAGTTATCGCCCAAGTTGCAGTATGCCGGGTTCGTTATCACCCTGGTCTTGTACTCGTCGGCGGCGTCCCTGTGAAATGACATGGTCCTGGCCTGCGCGCAGGACGGCCATTGCCACGAGGGGAACGTCCTAGAGGACGCGCAGGACATGGAAGGAGGCGACGCGGCGTCCAGGTCGGCGGTGAATAAGAGGGAGGCCATGGCGAGCTTCTTCACCATGGCTGCTGCTGCTGCTTGTCACTTCACGGTCGATCGTGGCTTGGATGTGCAGAGGATAACAATGGCGAATTGAATTGAAGGTGTGCGTGTGGGCAAGGGAAGATGGGTGTCGATCGTCGTTGTGTGAGTTGGGAGTCTCTTCTTGTCGAGAGCCGTGATCTGCCTTATATATAAGCCCCTCTCTACTTTATCCGCCAACTTGCACAATTATCCAATCATCTACCGGTTGGCCAAAATCTGTACTTTCTCACGACGTCCCATGGTTTTGCTGAGATGCATATATATGTAAGACCCTCTGTTTTTAAACAAGTGTCATTTGGCATTGTAGAACGGATGCTTTAAGCATGCTTGGTATATATGCCAAATCTTGTAAGCAGTACAGTATATATTTGGCAGGTGAGACCACACTTGTGCATTCTTGTGACCACTTGTGTTGCCTGATTTCTGCATTCAACACATAACCAGTGACTTGGTAGTAAATTGGATTTCAAACCACAGTGATAAGATTCAACATTACAATATTTTTATTCCATAATCATACACTGTATCAATTTATAATTTTTAATAATTTTATGGTCCAAAAACCTTTTTAATTTTTTTCTTACTTTCAGGGTTCTTTATTACTGGACCTTTTCGCAAAACAAACATGGCCTTACCAGACCAAATAGTACTCAATGAATCATTAGCGTCTCCTTTCTTTAATCCCTAAGATCAGTCTATTGTTGTCAACCAATAATACACAAGGAAATGTCGACCAATAATGCCCCAGAAAAAAGAACACCAGGAAAGAGCAACGTTGTTTCCTTGAAAACATAAAAAACAATACAGAATACGCTTGCCAAAGATCGCACACCGTTTGAAAATCACGTTCAGAGATTCAGAACTCCATGATTGTGCCTCGTCCCATCCCAACATGCCAACGCAATGCTTGCTTCGATTTCATCCTCAGGATTATTTTGTTTGTACACCTCCATACTTCCTCCTTCAGAAATTATTTGGTGAGCTTGCCAAAAAAAATGCCTATGTATCTGCCATGTCTCAAGATAAGGTGGCCTGCCAGGATGATTTCTTCACCCTACCTCTCAAGGGAAATGTTTCAGAGACGACGTCTGACCAAAGAAAGCTCCTCAAATGATACAACTAGCAGGAGTAATGAATCAATACTCCTGCATCAGTTCAATAATCATCTTAATCAGCTAGGTCCTTCATGCACGCATGCTTCAGTTCAGAGCTAAAGGACAGATAAGTGACAGCTTATCATTGGGAAGAAGCCATTGAAAAGGTCTAGGTATCAGAAATGGCAAAACCAAAAGGCAAAGTCATGGAGATTTTATGCATCTATATCGGTGGCGACCCCAAAAAAAATTCTTTTGCGTCTGCAATCTTAGTAGACCTAAAACAAAAGTGCACTGTTCACGTGTTTTCAGAGAGCCCACCTCTCTAATTAATTGCCATCTCATTGATCACTCACTCATGTCTTCAGGTACGGCATGCAGGTGCAAACAAGGTGCCAAAAGGCTCAGCTCTGAACCGAGAAGCCTGTGACTCTTTTAATGGGACTCTCTGGTATTATCCAGTAGTATCTGCACATCTGTCTAAGTAGGCATGTGCCCGGAAGAAAATGGATCTTCGGCATGAGACATTTCAAGAAATTCAAGTTCTCAATTTGCTCATGTCCTGCATGGGTATCAGTTAGTCACAACACCAATCTTTTAGACAATCAGTGAGAAGACAGGTGTATGTTGCTTCTTGCCGTGGACAAGCAGCAACTCGAGATCTTTTTGTCACGAAAAATAGTCCGAGCTGCAGAATGATTGGTCTATATAGCAGGATAGCAGATCAAGCTTCTATGTATGCGTGCATTCGTGCATGATCAGGACCTGTCTGTCAGGTTTAGGTTGATGTAACGTTGAGCGGAAATTGCTGCCATGTTCTTGCAGAAAGCATAGATAATTGGAAGCTCCTCCATGTGCCATCGCCTACTTGCAAACTAGTACACTACTGTTGGATCATGCAGAGAAGATGCCCGTGGCCGAAAGCCTGTGCTGCGTACATGCATGCAGACATGCAGTAATATTACTGGCGGTTAGATCTTGCTAGAACATGTATGAGATGCCAAGGGGCATCTTTCCATGCACATGTTCCACGTTCTCGTATACAAGCATTGGTTTAGTTTTAAGTTTGTACAGAGTGGCGTATTTGTCCATCTACAGTTAACTGACATAAGACTCTTGCTCAAAAATACAGAAACTGATTGGTGCATGGGAACCATTTGTAGAGTAAATGAGACGAACAAAAATATAAAGTCACAACGCAAGTAAAATTTGGAGACAACAGGCTTTGCATGCAGTAAAATTTGGAGACAACGCACAAAAGGCAAGACAGCTTTTGCAAGGGCCATAGAAATGCAGTGCTCTCTGTGGACTGTGGCGATAGGCCTACTACATTGCTACACACTGTACGTATTCATCGGCCTGTTTGTATCTCCTGGCTGGTTGTGGCTGTTAAAATATATAAGTGGATTGCACTAGCCCTTTTCATCAGTTTGGACTTTTGGTTGCGTTGGTTTGTGCATGAGGCTTAACATGGTATCAGAGCCTAAGGTCTTGAGTTCGAGTCCTGGCTTTCGCAATTTATTCTAAAATTGTTGTTGACCCTCTGTGTCCACGTATAGGCCTCTTGAGTCATACGTGAGTTTCGCGCGCCGTCGCTCTCTTCCGGTTGCACGTGCTGACTTCTCCCCATCACACGTGAGAGGGGGTGTTAAAATATATAAGTGGATTGCACTAGCCCTTTCCATCAGTTCGGACTTTTGGTTGCGTTGATTTGTGAATGAAGCTTAACAGTGGCCATTGCAGAGGCAAGGACCAGTAAGTACTACTGCTAACCAAATGCATAGTAGCTACTGTGCTCCTGGATCAAATGATGAAAGCTTTCCCTGTTTGATAACCAAATAAATCACAAGAACTTTTTGAATGTGGGACAAAGCAGCCGGTTTGTCGATCTGCTAGATTCTGAGTAATTTAGCAACTGATGATTGGTGCATAGGAATCGTTTACAAATGAAGGAGAAGATAAAAAAATTCTAGCCACAATACAAGTTCAAATTCACTTGATTAAAGGCAAGGGAAGACAGATATGCAGTTGAGACTTGAGAATCTGCCAACCAAACAGGTTTGCGTGCAGTAAAATTTGGAGACAAGGCAGGAAAAGGGAAGCCAGCTTTTGCAATATAGGTGGGTCTCTCATCACTCGTCAGTGGCAACAGTAGTAGGCCTAGACACTGTAATCACCGAGTCTGTATATCTCTTGCCTGGTCATGGCCTTTGTAGAGGTAAGGACCAGTAAGTACCACCACTGTGCTGCTGGAACAGTTGAAATGATGAAACCTTTCCTATTTGCTAACCAAATAAATTACTTCCTCCGAACCATAACAAGTGTGGCTGATTTAGCACAAATAAACTAGTGAAACTTGTTATGGATCGAGGGGCAAAGGGATGATGGCAGATGATGAGATGCAATAATGCAGAGAGTGTGTCCCTCCTCCACAGTGTGGTTCTGTTCCTTGTCTGCTGTGCACTGCCAGGACAGCTACAAGAAGGCCAATGATAGGAAAAAATGCGGAGAGAAAACAAATTGAGGAACATCAAATCAAATCCTGCTTCTGGATATGTCAAAGGGACAGGAGGAACAGGGGCATCAAATCTCGCTTCTGAATCTAACCCAGATGGGGGTGCCGCTGGCCTGTTGCTGACCACAGTCTCTCTTTTTTATAGGACTGAAACAACACTATCTGCTTGTTGTTTTTCTACTGAGAGAAATATGTTTGTTGTTGCTGTGTTACCATTAGGATACGATGGTTATGGGCCTGCTCGTTTGCTGGGCTTGCCTACCTTTCTCCTTTCTCTCAACGCGTTCGAACTAAATTGTTGCATCATTATTCGTACTATATCAGTGTTACTCCTTTTTCAGCATTAGGATTTACGACAACCCCTGAATGCTGAGGCGATTGCTTGCAGAAGTGGCCTGTTGGTCGTACTGAATTTAGGAGTGCTCCTAAAATTTCACCGTGACCGTCTTGACCAAACAGAAGCTGGGGACATCTTCCCTACTACTATTCGTTTCTCTGAATGATCATGGTCAGGGTGAGTACTCTCCCAACCTGAATTTTGGTTAGAACATCATCTGATCTTGTGTACAGGCTGCTCCTTTGAGGGGATCTGAAGTTAACTCACATAAGACTAGGGGGCAGATATAAGCGAAAATGGCGGTAGGTCGTCGCCATTGCGTGTTGCCATGTTCAGCTGCGCCACCGTGGCAAAATCTATGTCAAGTTATACACCTAGACTTTCCGGTGGTTTTTTAAAACTGAAGTTAGAAAAAAGAAATCAAATGTACCAAAAAAATGCTCTAATGAACAAGGCCAACGTTTCTGCTCCCCAGCGCATTTGCTCCTTCTTGAACAGTAAAATAGAAAAAAAAAACAAATCAAAAGATTCTGAAATTTTTGTACAATGAACATGAACATGTTTCCTAACAGCAAGCCAAAATTCAACAAGAAAAGATACATATGGTGGTCTCTGCATAAAGGGAAAATCCAAGTGTTGTAAAGAACAAACCTGAACGCTCTAAACTTCACCGGATATTTTTCTTACATACTCCGTATGTCATTTCACTGTATAATATTTGTTAGGAATAAGCACGACGAACACCGAAACGGCACCGTGTGCGGTACGGGCGTACGTATCCAAGTAGACAAGGGTAGCCGAATAGAGTAGGAATTAGATATCCTAATCCTACTAGGTTAGCTATACAAAATCTGCTATATATACGTGTGTAAGGCCCGTGTAAAAACAACCTGTGAGAGACAGAAGCAATAAAAATACTAGAGACAGGAGCGATATGCTCCTGTGGCAATAACCGATCGTTTTCGAGTGCGTGCGTGTGTTTCGTGAGCCAGCTCTACTAGTTGATCGATTCTAGTTAAGGGCAGCTTATTAGTACGTACGTGTATCTCGGCGACTTGTCCTTGTGTACGATCTTGCCGGAAGTTGATCAGAGTTGCCGCTACTGCTACGCGTCGGCTGTCGTCGGAAAGTACTCGACGAACGGCGTCGCATATCGGGCCAATTTCCAACAATTGGTATCAGAGCCAAGGTCGTCGTCCGTGATCTGCTGAAAGTACTAGGAGGTCATGGCGATGGTGAAGTTTGGCGACAGCTCGGCATCGGCACCGGTGACAGAGACGATGGGGGCGGCTTTGTATCCGCGTCTCGATCGCAAGGACTACGGGCTATGGGCACTCAACATGGAGGTGGCCATGGAGGCTCAGGAGGTTTGGGAGGCCGTCGATCCAGGAGGCAACGAGTACGTCAAGGGAGGTGCGAAGTACCGGAAGGATCGTCAAGCGTTAACGGCGCTCTATTCCGTCGTGCCGAAGGACGTGATGCAGCACCTCGTCGGAAAGAAATCGGCGAAGGATGCATGGGAGACGATCAAGATCTTGCACCAAGGTCATGCCCGCGTGAAGGAAGCGCATCTTCAAACTTTGACAAAAAGCTATGAAGATCTGAAGATGGAGGAGAGCGAGACGGTTGATCAGTTTGCCGCCCGTTTCGTTACCCTTGTCAACGCAATCAGGGGATATGGCGAGAAATTGGATGAGATCAAGAACGTCAGAAGGTTCCTGCGTGCGGCGCCGGCGCGCTACATGCAGATCGTTACATCGATCGAACAATGTCTCGACCTTAATACATTGACGGTTGAGGATCTCGTCGGAAGATTGAAGGCACACGATGAGAGAATCCGGATCAGCTTCGGTGATCCAGAACAGGTTGAGCACCTGATGCTCACAAAGCAGCAGTGGATGACTCTTTCAAAAGAAAAGCAAGGAGGCTCCACGAGCGGCAAGGAGAAGCAACGTCCAGCGAAAAAGTACATCGCAGGGCAGGAGGATGAAGATGACGCCCCGCCGCGGAGGAAGTTTGACATAAAGAAAGTAAGGTGTCATAACTGCGGCGAGCTCGGTCACTTCAAGGCTGATTGCCGGAAACCACCAAAGGAAAAGGAGAGGGCTCTCATCGCCCAGGAAGGAGATGATGGACCGATGATGCTGATGCTCGAAGTAACTGAGTTGAAGGATGAGGAGGATCCTCCATCACCGGCTATGGAGATTGTGGCGCAAGTGGATCACGATCTACCGTGTGTGCATCATGAGGAACAGAGTGCCGCGTTCCCATGTGAAGCCAAGTTTGAGGCAAGTGAAGCCTCGGAACTTGTTCATGGCAATCTATGCGTTGGAATCTCACCCGCAACTCCGTCTGGCAATAAGTTCTTCATGCTTGTGGTGGATGATCATAGTAAATACATGTGGATTGTGTTGCTGAAAAGTAAGGATCAAGCTCAACAAGCATTCGAGAAGATCAAGGAAGCCGAAGAGTTCAAGGTGGAGGCAAAGATAAGAGCCCTACGCATTGATGAGGGGGGTGAGCTGCATCAAACTGTGTTGACCATGGCACGGAGCATGATGAAGAGTAAAGGCTTGCCAGGAAAATTCTGGGGTGAGGCAGTCAATACGGCTGTGTATTTGCTGAACATGGAATCTACTGAGAGTGGAGTTGGTACAACACCGTACGAAGCATGGTACGGATGGAAGCCCTCGGTTGATCATCTTCGTACTTTTGGATGTGTGGCGCATGTAAAGGCGGAATTGGCGGAGCAACGTATTCCAATGATCATGACAGGCTATGAAGGCTCAAAGACATACCGCTTGTGCAATCCTTATACCAATAAGGTGGTTTTCAAGGGAGACGTAATCTTTGAGGAAGGCAAGTCATGGAATTGGGGCTACAACGAACCGGAATATTCAACTTCTCACGTCACGTGGGATCTTGAGTATGAAGAAAATATGGATTAACCAAGCTTATCCTTGTCAGCAAGTTCGGGCCCAGAAGACATTGAAGGCCTAGGGGGAGCTCCAAGCATGGACACCAGGCCAGAAGCACTAGGGATTCTCCCAGAAGACAAAGAGTTTGAAGAAAAGGCTAGTTTGTGGCCAGAAAATACGAAACTGGAAGGGTGCACAGATGCATGCGCAGCGATACCTGCACTTGTTTGCCCAGCAATTATAAGAAAAGAAGGGGGAGCTGAAGCGAGCCCAGGAAACAAGCCAGATAGGCCAGAAGGTGACGGTCCAAAAGTGTGTACTGGTGGCCAGATAGATAAAGGAGAACCAACAATAGGGGGTGCAGATCCATCAAGAGGCTTTTCACGTGGTATAGAGAAGCTAGAACAAAACCAATTTGAGCTACCTCCTACATATTTGTTCTATTGCATCCAAGAGCACCGGCAAGCGGTAGATCAAATATGTGAGGCATCGATGAGAAAGTACTTCATCAAACCAAGTATAATGTCTCAAGGCGTGGACAAAAAGGATAGTCGGCGTGAAGGCATGGAAAAGGGCGCGGACAAAAAGGACTGTCGGCGTGAAGCCATGGAGAAGCCGACAAGAGCAAAGACGGCGATATGGGTAACACAAGAGACGACGAAAGCAATGTCGAAGAGGACGCCTGGAGCGGCGAAAGCAATGCCGAGGATAACGCCCGCGAGGAGTAGCTGGCGTATTTGGGATCCAGGTCGAGGTGAAGTGCACGTCGTGCTTAGGGGGTGATTGTTAGAAATAAGCACGACGGACACCGAAGCGGCACCGTGTGCGGTACGGGCGTACGTATCCAAGTAGACAAGGGTAGCCGAATAGAGTAGGAATTAGATGTCCTAATCCTACTAGGTTAGCTATACAAAATCTGCTATATATACGTGTGTAAGGCCCGTGTAAAAACAACCTGTGAGAGACAGAAGCAATAAAAATACTAGAGACAGGAGCGATATGCTCCTGTGGCAATAACCGATCGTTTCCGAGTGCGTGCGTGTGTTTCGTGAGCCAGCTCTACTAGTTGATCGATTCTAGTTAAGGGCAGCTTATTAGTACGTACGTGTATCTCGGCGACTTGTCCTTGTATACGATCTTGCCGGAAGTTGATCAGAGTTGCCGCTACTGCTACGCGTCGGTTGTCGTCGGAAAGTACTCGACGAACGGCGTCGCATATCGGGCCAATTTCCAACAATATTGCATGCAGTTAGAAGAAGGAGGGCCTTGGTGAGCTACACGGGCTATGCAATGGCAAGCAATGTCCCCCTATATCCCATCTACTCTTCGTAGACGACAGTATCTTCTTTGCTCGAAGTGATAGTAAGAGTGTGAATACTTTCAAGGATGTTCTCAATAAGTACTGTGTAGCGTCGGGACAGAGGATTAATCTCCAAGAATCCTCGGTTTTCTTCGGATACAAGTGTTTGAACCTTGTCAAACAGGCGGTTAAATCTGCTCCGGAGGTGAACAATGAGGTCGTGCAAGATTCTTATTTGGGCATGCCCACGGAGATTGCACGATCAGCTAAGGCTTCCTTCAAATTTCTCCCTGACCGGGTCTGGAAAAGTGTGACAGGCTGGTCAGATCAGCCACTCTCAAGAGCTGGGAAAGAAACTAAGCTCAAGTCGGTCACTCAGTCTTTGGCTAACTATGTTATGAGTTGTTTTCAGATTCCGATTGGTCCTTGCAACAAGATGAAAGCCTATATTGCCAATGACTGGTGGGGAATGGAGGATGGTAAAAGAAAATTGCATTGGTGTTCATGAGATTGGCTCACGACATCTAAGGCTCTCGGCGGAATGGGTTTCCGAGATTTTGTCCTCTTCAATCAGGCTATGCTAGGGAAGCAGGCGTGCCAGCTCCTCACCGATCCTTCATCCTTGTGTGCAAGACTGCTGAAGGGACGTTACTACCCTGACACTGATTTCTTATCAGCGGTTAAACCCAGATCGTCGTCTTACACATGGAGATCGATTTTGTTTGGCCGGGATCTGCTTATTCGCGGTCTAAGCTGGGGTGTTAGCAATGGTGAGCATATCGGTGTCATGAGTGACTCGTGGGTGCCAGGATATAGAGCGGGTACTTTTGACACTGTGTTTGATCTACCGTCAGATGCCAAGGTCAAGTTCCTCCTCAATGATACTGCAGACAGCTGGGATATGGACAAGATCAGACACTATTTCTATGAGCCGATGGTGCAAGTGATCCAGCAAATCCCAATTAGCAGACATGGAGGGGAAGACTTTGCCGCCTGGCCACATGCGAAATACGATTAGTACACTGTCCGGTCAGCATACCATCTTGCTAGGACTGAACGTGTGCACTCAAAACGCACTGCTGGCCGAGGCGACAACTCTGACATGACGCTCCAGGAGAGTGATTGGAAATCAATTTGGGCAATCACCTGTCCTGAAAAGATGAAGATCGTACTCTGGCATATGGCGCATGATTGTTTGGCTACTGGTGTTCAACTTCAGAGATGCAACATTCCAGCTGACGACCGTTGTGTGTTCTGTGGACGAACTGAATCGGTGGAGCACTTGTTTCTGTTCCGCCCCTTCGTGTCAGCGGTGTGGGCAGCGGTGAAGGAGCACTCTCCGATCAGCTTGGACAAAGGGTCGGCAACCTCAATCAAATCTTGGCTCTTTCAGTTCCTGGGCAGGGCCTCGAAGATCCAAGCCACAACCATGGCGATCACGTGCTGGCACATGTGGGAAGCAAGGAATGACGCGTGGCATGGTATTGAACTACTGCTTCCCAAGCGTATTGCAGGCCAAATCACAGCCTTTGTGGACAACATTGAGCAGCTCTGTTTTAGTACCTCGACGACTAACATGTGTGAATCCTCTATCTCCGCTCGTTGGATTCCACCACCGGTCGGGAAGGTTTGTGTAAATGTTGATGCTGCTTTGTTCAAGGAGGAGGACCGGTTTGGCTGGGGTGCAGTGGTGTGTGATCACACTGGTTCTATTAAGTTGACATGCTCTGAAAGTGTGGATGGCATGGTGTCACCTGAACTTGCTGAAGCGATGGCGATACGGCGTGCCCTGGTGATCAGCCGAGACAATGGTTTCTCCAATTTTATCCTTGAATCTGATTGTCTCTCGGTGATCCAGAAGATCTCGTCCAAGTTGTTGGATAGATCCCTGATCGGCTCAGTGATAGGCGATATCAGACGCATTTCTACAGGGTTTGACAGTTGTGTGTTCCAGCATGTGGGACGCAAGCTCAATGGTGTGGCGCATAAATTAGCTCGGAATTGTGAGCGTAGCATTTGTAATATTTTTTTAGATGTTATTCTGGAGTACATCCGGAAAGAACTTTGTAATGATGTTGATTAATCAATAAAGCGCCAAGTTCTTAAAAAACAAAAAACGAGGAGGAGACTGGTCGCCTCAGTCCTTTTTTTTCTTTCCCTGACAGACCTCCAGTCCTGGTAGAGTGTTGGTCCGCTGCGCGGCAAACCCTCGATGGAATTCGGATTGGGGCCTCAACCGAGTTCCCCCCGGCTGCTAGCCCTAGGCGACGGACTGGATCTCATCAGCTCCCTCCCCGACGACCTGCTCATCCTTGTCCTCGCCCGCCTCCCCTGTGTCGGCGCCACCGCGCGCACCGGCGTCCTCTCTCGCCGGTGGCGCGGCATCTTGATACGTCGGAAACGTATCTATAATTTTTTATGTTTCATGCTTGTTTAGTATCTACTTTGCTTTGCTTTGTCTACACTTTGAGGTGTTTTATATCTTTTCTGGAAATAACCTATTAACAAGTTGCCACAGTGCCAGTTGACTGATTTCTTCTATTTTTGGTTCCAAAAATGCAGAAAATTAATATTCTCGGAATTGGACAGGACAAAAGCCAAAGTCAATATTTTACCATGGGCGACACGAAGCCGGAAGACGAGACGGAGGGGCGTCACAGGGCGGCCAAACCCCCCTAGGCGCGGGTGGGCACATCCCGCTCCTGGGCAGGGTGTGGCCCCCATGGCGGCCCCCTGCCTCGCCCCTTCGCCTATAAGAAGCCCCCGAGGCAGAAACCCTAGGCACTCGATCAAAACTCCACGAAACCTTCTGTAGCCGCCGCCACCATTGTCCCTAGATCGGGGGGATCTGAAGTTCTTCCCGGCACCCTGCCGGAGGGGAGATCAGCCCGGAGGCCTTCTTCTCCGGTATGAAGCGTGAGTAGTTCCACCTTAGACTACGGATCCATGCAGTAGCTGTAGGGGTTCGTAGCATGGAAAACAAAAAATTTCTAACGCATACAAACAAACAAGCCAAGATCTATCTACTAGATTGTAGCAACGAGTCGATAGAATAACTCACCCTCGAAGATTCCAAAGTGTTTAACGAGAGCGGATTCTCGTGGGTGATGTAGTCGTACTCTTCCCGATCTCAAGATCGTGTAGACGATCCTTCCGGCGCTGCGTTCCGGCAGCGCTTCCGCAGTCGGTCACACGTTCGGTACTCGACGAAGACCTTCCTCTCCCTTGTTCCAGCAGGTAGCGGAGGTTGTAGCACTCTCCTCGCGATTCCGGCAGCACGACGGCGTGGTACCAGAAGTAGAGGGGAGATGTCGCAGGGCTTCGCCTTAAGCCGGAGCGAGTATGGTGGACTATGAGAGAGGCCTCGATGATCTAGGGTTTAGACGCACCAAGGAGAGAGGGCTAGGCCATCGGCTAGGGCTTGGGGAAGCCCAAGTCGGCGGCTAGGGTTTGCCCTAGGCGGCGGCGGTGGCAGCAGCAGGAGGTGGTGGCGCCGGCGGCTTAGAGCTAGGGTTTGGAGAGGGCAAGGTGTAGGTCTTGGAGGGTCAGCCCTGCTGAAATGGATCGTATGGGCACCTAGAGGGGGGTGAATAGGTGCTAACCAATTTTTAATACTTTTTCAATTTTAGGCTTGACACAAAGTAAATTTTCTAGATATGCAACTACGAGAATTTCCCTATATGTAACCCTAACTACTAAGCACGTAAAAGAGGAGCGAGGAAACCGTAGTGGAGCACGTGGAGACACAGGGATTTGTTTTACCCCAGTTCCTTCCTTGTTAAGGGAAGTACATCTGCGTTGGAGGGGTGGGCGGTTCTAAGACCACCACGCCACAATAGGCCTCACCCTATTCTCCGATGGATCTCGCCACAAGAGGCCTGATCCACCTTCTCCACTATTGGATCCCTTCGAGGCGGGAACCGGTGCCTTTTACAACACTATCGGGGCACACACCCACAACCGAATTGGGGGATCCCGAGATGACAACAAGCTGCCACAAGAACAAGGTTTATCAATATAAACAAAAACAAGGATCTAGGTATTTGCAAGAAATACTAGATCGGGGGTTCTCCAAATGAATGGAGAGGAGATGAAGCGCTTGATTGCTGATGATGAAGATCGAGTTCTCCTCCTTCGATTCCCCAAGGGATGGGGCCTTTGGGTGGATCTATGTGGAGCACTCTTGGATGAAGCTTTCAGATCTGATCTGGTCTTTTTCGAGATGAATCAAGAGTTCTGGCAGGAGGGGGAAGGCTGGCTTAAATACCCCCTCCTAGAACTGGCCGTTGCACAACTTTGGGGGCGGATTATCCGCCCCCCACTTGGGGCGGATTATCCTCCCCCTGGGAAAACTCCGCCCCAAGGGCGGATTATCCGGGGAAAACTCCGCCCCCTCTCTGGGGCTTGCGCCTTGGTGAAGCTTGGTGAAGATCTTGGGGGGCGGATAATCCGCCCCCGTGAGGGACGGATTATCCGGCCAGGCCAGAAAGTCCGACCAATACTCCGCCCCCTCTCTGGGGCTTGCGCCTTGGCGATGAGCAGGGGGGCGGACTATCCGGCCCCCCTGAGGGGCGGATTATCCGGCGGGGCCAGAAAATCCAGCCAAAATTCCGCCCCCCTTCTGGGGCTTGCGCCTACTTGGGAAGAGGGAGGGGCGGATTATCCGCCCCCCCAAAAACAGAATCCTTTCCCTTTTTCTCATAGGTGGCTGCAACACTTCAACACACATTAAATAATCCTTGATATTGTTATCTAACACACAAAACACTAGGGATTATAAAATGTTCTTTCAATCTCCCCCTTTTTGGTGTTAGATGACAATATTAGGATTTGCAATAAAACCGGCAAATTCCACCTTAAATAATGAAAGACGCTCCCCCTAGATGTGTGCATATTTAAGATTTGCATTTGAATACAAATACACACACTAGGGAGGACACTACTTCCATAACCACGATAATTGAAACGAGGTGGTTTGGGAAACAAGGTCATACCACCGGGATGAGAATATAGCCAAAGCATACATAGATAATCCCATGAATCCATATGCCATCAAATATGCTCCATAATTCCAGAATTCCATGAGGTCCATAATAGATAAATCCAGAATTCCATGAATACCAAACATAGTACCAAACATAGTGGAGTACGACATAGTCTTACATAGACAACCACAAATAGCAAATGAGTTCACGCTAGAAAAGGCACAAGCAAGCAAATAAAAACGACTAAAAGAAAAGCTTGTGCCCGACCCTTGCAAATCCACGAGACCTAATAGAACTACTTCTCCCCCTTTGGCATCGATACGCCAAAAAGGAAGAAGAGCGACGCTAACGCCCCTGGAGATCACTCCTCCTCATCCTCGTCGTAGTCATTCCCATCCCCTTCCTCTTCATCATACTCATCATCATCGTCATCAGCTGGAGGAGTGGGTGCCCTCGGTGGAGGAGGAAAGAGGCAACTCTCGAGCTCGCCATAGTTGATCCATGAGGTGTTCCACTGAGCATACGGATCCGGAGCAGTGGGAGGAGGTGGATGGCCAGTGGCACCTGAGACATGGTGGAGGATAAGCTGCTGCGTGTGATCCCTCTCATGATCCCTGCGGTACGCCTCATATTGGCCCTTATGAGTGTCAATACCCATGCAAAGAATGTTCCGCTGGAACCAAGTAAGCTGCTTGACCTCGCGTGACATTGGGGACACCGTGGAATGTCGACCACTAGCCTGAGCATCACGCATGAAGGACTCCGGGGCAGTGGAAGGGTGATGGGTCTTCTGAGCCTTGTTGTAGATTTTCTTGGGCTTGTGAATGCCATCCAGAGCAGTGCCAAAATCCTCATGTGGCAACATATGCTTGACGAGCATCATTATGAACGGATCATAAGGAATAGAGAGCCTGTTGATCATAGCATCCGTCATCTCATGATAAATATAGTCCATGACATCCAGTTTGTAACTTGTGGCTGATCCAGAGTTAGTGGCACACTCGTGAGCAAACGCAAGAAGTGGAACCAGGTGGCCACGGATCCTGTCATTGTTGCCACCACTAGGAGCGATGCAGTCCTTAAAAATGCCAACAAGGGCTGCATACAAGGGAGAGAGACCAGCGAAAGTACCAGCAACCCCATCAGAGGAAAGTCAAGGAGCAAGTGCGGTATCCTTGGATGGCTTCAGAGGAGAAATGATACGGTGGCCCGAAGGAGTGTCACGGCCATGGAATGCATAACCAAGAACCTTCCCAAAGGTGCGAAAGTCCGACTGAATCATGGTTGTCCCTGTCATCCACTTCATAGTGCGGCGCTCATCACCGCAAATCACCAGAGTTGAGAAGAACTTCCGCACCATAGAGGAATCATAGTTGCATTGGATAGTCATGAGGTGGTGCAGCCCCATCTTGTTGGTCACATCTAGTGCCTCAATGATCCTTGTCTTGGATTGAGCCTCAGTCAAATTGATGGGACGCATGGGGCGAATCTTGAGAGTAGCATAGACATCATCATGAATAGCCCGAAAGTGGGCATTCCAAAACATTTCGTCCTCGGGGGGACCATCACTGTCAGCCTCATCATAATAATCAGTCTGACGAATGGTGGCATACTGAAGACTGTCCATAGCCTTGTAATTGGGCCGAGACTGTTTGTGTTGGAGATATGCCCTAGAGGCAATAATAAATATAGTTATTATTATAACTTTATGTTTATGATAAATGTTTACATTCATGCTATAATAGTATTAACAAGGAAACATTAATACTTGTGTGATTTGTAGACTAAAATAAGAGTCCCTAGTAAAGCCTCTATATAATACTAGCTTGTTGGTTAATAGATGATTGTGGTTTCCCTATCATGAACATTGAGATGTTATTAACAACAAGATCATATCGTTAGGAGAATGATATGGTGGACATACTCCTATAGATAAGCGTAGCATAAAGATCAAGTCATTTTAATAGTTCAATTGCTATATGCTTTCTGATACATAGTAACCTAATTCCTTCGACCATGAGATCATGCATATCACCTTTACCGGATGGATGCTTTGATGACATCAAACACCACACCGTAACTGGGTGGCTATAAAGGTGGCATTGAGTGTTCGGAAAGTATTGGTTGAAACACATGGATCAAGAGTGGGATTTGTCCATCCACATGACTGATAGATATACTCTGGGCCCTCTCGGTGAAATGTCATCCAATTAGCTTGCAAGCATGTGACTGGCTCACAAGGGATCACATATCACGGGAACGAGAAAAGAGTACTTATCGGTAACGAGGTTGAACTAGGTATGCAGAGATACCGACGATCATAACCTCGGATAAGTAAACTATTTTGAGACAAAGGGAAATTGGTATCGTATGTAAGTGGTTCATTCGATCGCAAAGTAATCGTAGAAATATGTGGGAGCCATATGTTCCAGATTCCTCTATTGGTTATTGATCGGAGAAGTGTCTCGATCATGTCCGCATAATTCACGAACCGTAGGGAGACACACTTAAGGATTCGACGTTGTTTGAGTAGTTATGGAATGATGAGAAAGAGTCCGAATGTTGTTCGGAGTCTCGAATGGGATTCGGGATATCACGAGGAGATCCGGAATGGTCCGGAGAATAATATTCATATAAGGAAAGTCCCGTTTCGGAGTTGGAGAATGGTTCCGGTGTTTTCATCGGGAATGTTCTAGAAGGTTCCGGAATGTCCGGCACTCCGGGGGGGGAAGGGTACATGGATATGTTATATCAAGTTGGTATGATTGCATCATGTACTCGGTGTCATCGCTGAACAAAATAGATGGTTTATTCAAATCCTAGTTTGAAAAGTCAAACGGCTAGTTTGAAAGTCAAACAGCTATTTTTGGGAAGTGGAAAAGGAGGAGGAAACCGAGTTGGGGAGGAGTCCCTCCTCCCCACCGCCGGCGCACCACCAAACCGAGTTGGGGAGGGACTCCCCTTCCTCCCCTTGGTCGGCCGGCCCCTCCACCTATATAAGGAGGGGCAGGGCTCCCTCCTAGAGACACACAAGATCCTCTCCTCCAAACCCTAAGCCGCCGGCGCCGCCACCTGCTGCCGCCGCCGCCGCCCTAGGGCAAACCGCCGCCGCCGCCTAGCAACCCTAGCCGCCGGCCTAGCCTCATCCTCGGCGTATCTAAACCCTAGATCGTTGAGGGACTCTCTCATACTCCACCATACTCGCTCCGGCTTAAGGCGAAGCCCTGCGAGATCTCCCCTCTACTTCCGGTACCACGCCGTTGTGCTGCCGGAATCACGAGGAGAGTGCTACAACCTCCGCTGCCTGTTGGAACAAGGGAGAGGAAGGTCTTCGTCAAGTACCGAACGTGTGACAGACTGCGGGAGCGCTGCCGGAACGCAGCGCCGGAAGGATCGTCTACGCGATCTTGAGATCGGGAAGAGTACGACTACATCACCCACGAGAATCCGCTCTCGTTAAACACTTTGGAATCTTCGAGGGTGAGTTATTCTATCGACTCGTTGCTACAATCTAGTAGATAGATCTTGGCTTGTTTGTTTGTATGCAGTAGAAATTTTTTGTTTTCCATGCTACGAAACCCTACAGTGGTATCAGAGCCGTGTCTATATGTAGATCTGTTGCACGAGTAGAACACAATGGTCATTGTGGGCGTTGATGCTTTTATTGTCGATTGCTTTTTGTGTACTTTGCATCTTGCGGGATGTTGGGATGAAGCGGTCCGGGCTAACCTTACATGACATCGTTCATGAGACATGCTCCACGCTTGACATGCAACTTGTATTGCATAAGTGGCTTTGCGGGTGCCTGTTTCTCCTAGCATAGTTAAGATCCAATTTACAACGGGTGATTAACAATACTAGTATCAATGTTGTGGTTCATGTTCGTAAGTTAGAACGACACTTATTGAAAGCCCCAAACCACGTAAAACATGCAAAGAAAGTAGAGGCGTCTAACTTTGTTTTGCAGGGGTGTGCTGTGATGTGATATGGCCATGATTGTGATTATATTTGATGTATGCAATGTTCCTTATTGTAAGTTGGCAACCGGCAGGAGCCATATGGTTGTCTTTAATTTATGTTAAGACCCGCGTGTCTATTCAAAGTAGTTGTAATAGTTGAAGCCGGTGGACGACAACCATGGAGAAGCGTCATTGACCTTGATGCAATGCCGGTGATGATGGAGATCATGTTCGTGCTAGAAGATGGAGATCGGAAGCACAAAGAAGAAAGGCCATATCATATCACATATTATGAATTGCATGTGATATTAATCCTTTATGCATCTTGTATTGCTTAGTAGACGATGGTAGCATTATAAGATGATCCCTCATGCACATGAATTTCAAGTCATAAAGTGTTCACCCTTAGTTAGCACCGTTGCTAAAGCTTGTTGTTTCGAAGCACCACGTGATGATCGGGTGTGTTAGATTCCGCAAGTGTTTACAACGTGAGCAAGCCAGATTTGCTCATGCGGAAACTAAGGTTTGATCTTGACGAGCCTAGCATGTACAGACATGGTCTCAGAACACGGATCACCGAAAGGTAAAGCATGAATCATATAGTAGATATGATGAACATGTCGATTGTTCGCCATTGAAACTATATCAACTCTCGTGATGATCGGTGTTGATGTGGTGGATTTGGTTCGTGTGATCACTAAAGCAATGTGAGGGATATTGTTTTGAGTGGGAGTTCACCTAGATTAATTTTACTATTAATATGAACTCAATTTGTCATAAACTTAGTCTAAACTATTGCAAATATGTTGTAGATCAATGGCAGCCCCTACCATCAATTTTAATGCGTTCCTAGAGAAAGAAAAGTTGAAAAACAATGGAAGCAACTTCGCGGATTGGTTCCGCAATTTGAGGATTGTCCTCACAGGTGGTAATTTGACCTATGTGCTGGATGCACCGCTGGGTGACCCACCTGCAGCTGATGCTACCGATGAAGTAAAGAATGTTTATCTCACTCGGAAGAATCAGTACTCCACAGTTCAGTGTGCTATCTTGTATGGTTTAGAATCGGAGCTTCAGAAAAGGTTTGAGAATTCAGACCCATATGATATTGTCGAGGATCTCAAATTGATCTTTGAGACTCATGCGGCAATTGAAAGCTATGAGGCTTCTGAAAAGTTCTTTAACTGCAAGATGGAAGAGGGCAGCTCCGTCAGTGAGCATGTGCTTAAGATGTCTGGGCACGCAAACAAACTTCAAAGCTTGGGTATTGTGATTCCTAATGCTTTGGGTATTTACCGTGTCCTCCAATCACTACCACCAAGTTACAAGAACTTTGTGATGAACTACAACATGCAAAACATGAACAAGACGTTGTCAGAACTCTTTGCCATGTTGAAATCTGCAGAAGTGGAGATCAAGAAAGAGCACCAAGTGTTGTTGGTCAATAAGACCACCAAATTCAAGAAAGGCAAGTCTAAGCAGAAGGGACACTTCAAGAAGGGTGGTAAGAAAGTTACCACGCCGACGAAGAAGACCAAGGCTGGACCTAAGCCTGATACTGAGTGCTTTTACTGCAAGGGAGAAGGTCACTGGAAGCGGAATTGCCCAAAGTACTTGGCGGATTTGAAGAACGGCAACATCAAGAAGAAAGGTATATCTGATATACATGTTATTTATGTGTATCTCACTAGTACTCGTAGTAGTGCCTGGGTATTTGATACTGGTTCGGTTGCTCATATTTGTAACTCGAAATAGGTGCTGCAGAATAAACGGAAGCTAGCGAAGAACAAGGTGACGATGCGCATGGGAAACGGATCAAAGTTTGATGTGATCGCGGTCGGCACGCTACCCCTTAATCTACCATCGGGATTAGTTTTATACTTAAATAATTTTTATTTGGTGCCTGCGTTAAGCATGAACATTATATCGGGATCTTGTTTATTGCGAGACGGTTACTTGTTTAAATCCGAGAATAATGGTTGTTCGATTTATATGAGTAATATGTTTTATGCACATGCACCTTTGATAGATGGTCTATTCTTATTGAATCTCGATAGTGGAAATACACATATTAATAACATTGAGGCTAAACGTTTGAAATCGAGCGATAACTCGACCTATATGTGGCACTGTCGTCTTGGTCACATTGGAGTGAAACGTATGAAGAAACTCCATTCCGATGGACTTCTTGAATCACTTGATTTCGAATCACTTGAAAGATGCGAAGCATGTCTGATGGGTAAAATGACTAAGACTCCATTTTCTGGTATGATGGAGTGAGCTACGGACTTATTGGAAATCATACATACCGATGTGTGTGGTCCAATGAGTGTAGCATCGCGCGGTGGTTATCGTCATGTTCTTACCTTCACGGATGACTTGAGTAGATATGGGTATATCTATTTCATGAAACATAAGTCTGAAACTTTCGAGAAGTTTAAGGAATTTCAAAGTGAGGTAGAGAATCAACGTAACAATAAGATTAAATTTCTACGTTCCGATCGTGGAGGTGAATATCTAAGTTACGAGTTTGGCGAGCATTTGAAGAAATGCGGAATACTTTCACAGTTGACACCGCCGGGAACACCACAGCGTAATGGTGTGTCCGAACGTCGTAATCGAACTCTCTTAGATATGGTTCGTTCTATGATGTCACTTACAGATTTACCGCTATCATTTTGGGGTTATGCATTAGAAACAGCCGCATTCACTTTAAATAGGGCACCATCTAAATCCGTTGAAACGACACCGTATGAATTATGGTTTGGGAAGAAACCTAGATTGTCGTTCCTTAAAGTTTGGGGTTGCGAAGCCTATGTAAAGAAGTTACAGCCGGACAAGCTTAAACCCAAAGCGGAAAAATGTGTCTTCATAGGATACCCAAAGGAAACTATTGGGTATACCTTCTATCATAGATCCGAAGGCAAAATCTTCGTTGCCAAGAATGGATCCTTTCTAGAGAAGGAATTTCTCTCGAAAGAAGTGACTGGAAGGAAAGTAGAACTCGACGAGGTTATCGAACCTTCTCTCGAAATTGCGAGTAGCGCAGCACCGGAAGAAGTTCCTGTGGTGCCTGCACCAATAAGAGAGGAAGCTAATGATGATGATCATGAAACTTCGGTTGAAGTTGCTACAGAGCGTCGCAGGTCAACAAGAACTCGTACCACTCCAGATTGGTATGATCCCGTTATGAGTGTCATGTTGGTGGACAACACCGATGACCCTGAGACATATGAGGAAGCAATGATGAGTCCAGATTCCAACAAATGGCAAGAAGCCATGAAATCCGAGATTGGATCCATGTACGAAAACCAAGTATGGACTTTGGTGGACTTACCGGATGGCCGGAAGGCTGTCGAGAACAAATGGATTTTCAAGAAGAAAACAGATGCTGATGGTAATGTTACTGTCTATAAAGCTCGACTTGTCGCAAAGGGGTTCCGACAAATTCAAGGAGTTGACTACGATGAGACTTTCTCACCAGTAGCGAAGCTAAAGTCTGTGAGGATCATGTTAGCAATCGCTGCATATTATGATTATGAGATATGGCAGATGGATGTCAAAACAACATTCCTCAATGGAGACATTGATGAAGAGTTGTATATGATGCAACCCAAAGGTTTTGTCGATCCTAAAGATGCTAACAAGGTATGCAAACTTCAACGGTCCATCTATGGATTGAAGCAAGCATCCCGAAGTTGGAATCAACGTTTTGATAAGGTGATCAAAAGTTTTGGTTTTATACAAACTTATGGAGAAGCTTGTATTTACAAGAAAGTGAGTGGGAGCTCTGTAGCATTCTTAATACTATATGTAGATGACATATTGTTGATTGGGAATGATGTAGACCTTCTTAATAGTGTCAAGGAATATTTGAATAATAGTTTTTCAATAAAGGATCTTGGCGAAGCAGCTTACATATTAGGCATAAAGATTTATAGAGATAGATCGAAACGCCAAATATCATTGTCACAAAGTACATATTTGGACAAAGTTCTAAAGAGGTTTGGAATGGAAGATAGCAAGAAAGGGTTCTTGCCCATGTTGCCCAATACGACCTTGAGTAAAACTCAAAGTCCGACATCGGCAGAAGATAGAGAAAGGATGAGTAAGACTCCCTATGCCTCAGCCATAGGATCTCTAATGTATGCCATGCTATGTACTAGACCCGACATTGCATATGCTGTTAGTTTAACTAGCAGATATCAAAGTGATCCAGGAGTGGATCATTGGACAGCGGTCAAAAACATCCTTAAGTACTTGAGAAGAACTAAGGATATGGTTCTTTCTTATGGAGGTGATGAACAGCTCGTTGTTAATGGTTACACCGATGCTAGTTGGAACACCGATCCGGATGATTCTAAATCACAATCTGAATACGTATTTATTTTGAATGGTGCAGCAGTTAGCTGGAGGAGTGCAAAGCAAAGCATTGTGGCGAGATCTTCAACTGAATCGAAATACATGGCTGCTTCGGAGGCTTCACAAGAAGCGATATGGATGAAAGAGTTCATTACAGAGTTCATTACAGAACATGGGCGCCATAGCCAATGCGCAAGAACCAAGGTCACACAAGAAGCTGAAGCACATCAAGCTACGTTTTCACGCTATTCGAGAACATATCCAAGATGGGGATATAAAGATTTGCAAAGTACACACAGATCTGAATGTGGCGGATCCGTTGACTAAACCTCTCCCGAGGGCAAAACATGACCAGCACCAAACTGCCATGGGTGTTCGGTATATTACCATGTAATCTAGATTAGATGACTCTAGTGCAAGTGGGAGACTGTTGGAGATATGCCCTAGAGGCAATAATAAATATAGTTATTATTATATTTTTGTGTTTATGATAAATGTTTACAATCATGGTATAATAGTATTAACAAGGAAACATTAATACTTGTGTGATTTGTAGACTAAAATAAGAGTCCCTAGTAAAGCCTCTATATAATACTAGCTTGTTGGTTAATAGATGATTGTGGTTTCCCTATCATGAACATTGAGATGTTATTAACAACAAGATCATATCGTTAGGAGAATGATATGGTGGACATACTCCTATAGATAAGCGTAGCATAAAGATCAAGTCATTTTAATAGTTTAATTGCTATATGCTTTCTGATACATAGTAACCTAATTCCTTCGACCATGAGATCATGCATATCACCTTTACCGGATGGATGCTTTGATGACATCAAACACCACACCGTAACTGGGTGGCTATAAAGGTGGCATTGAGTGTTCGGAAAATATTGGTTGAAACACATGGATCAAGAGTGGGATTTGTCCATCCACATGACTGATAGATATACTCTGGGCCCTCTCGGTGAAATGTCATCCAATTAGCTTGCAAGCATGTGACTGGCTCACAAGGGATCACATATCACGGGAACAAGAAAAGAGTACTTATCGGTAACGAGGTTGAACTAGGTATGGAGAGATACCGACGATCATAACCTCGGATAAGTAAACTATCATGAGACAAAGGGAAATTGGTATCGTATGTAAGTGGTTCATTCGATCGCAAAGTAATCGTAGGAATATGTGGGAGCCATATGAATTTCCAGATTCCTCTATTGGTTATTGATCGGAGAAGTGTCTCGATCATGTCCGCATAATTCACGAACCGTAGGGAGACACACTTAAGGATTCGACGTTGTTTGAGTAGTTATGGAATGATGAGAAAGAGTCCGAATGTTGTTCGGAGTCTCGAATGGGATTCGGGATATCACGAGGAGATCCGGAATGGTCCGGAGAATAAGATTCATATAAGGAAAGTCCCGTTTCGGAGTTGGAGAATGGTTCCGGTGTTTTCATCGGGAATGTTCTAGAAGGTTCCGGAATGTCCGGCACTCGGAATGTCCGGCACTCCGGGGGGGAAGGGTACATGGATATGTTATATCGAGTTGGTATGATTGCATCATGTACTCGGTGTCATCGCTGAACAAAATAGAGGGTTTATTCAAATCCTAGTTTGAAAGTCAAACGGCTATTTTTGGGAAGTGGAAAAGGAGGAGGAAACCGAGTTGGGGAGGAGTCCCTCCTCCCCACCGCCGGCGCACCACCAAGACGAGTTGGGGAGGGACTCCCCTTCCTCCCCTTGGCCGGCCGGCCCCTCCACCTATATAAGGATGGGCAGGGCTCCCTCCTAGAGACACACAAGATCCTCTCCTCCAAACCCTAAGCCGCCAGCGCCGCCACCTGCTGCCGCCGCCGCCCTAGGGCAAACCGCCGCCGCCGCCTAGCAACCCTAGCCACCGGCCTAGCCTCATCCTCGGCGTGTATAAACCCTAGATCGTCGAGGGACTCTCTCATACTCCACCATACTCGCTCCGGCTTAAGGCGAAGCCCTGCGAGATCTCCCCTCTACTTCCGGTACCACGCCGTTGTGCTGCCGGAATCACGAGGAGAGTGCTACAAACTCCACTGCATGCTGGAACAAGGGAGAGGAAGGTCTTCGTCGAGTACCGAACGTGTGACCGACTGCGGGAGCGCTGCCGGAACGCAGCGCCGGAAGGATCGTCTACGCGATCTTGAGATCGGGAAGAGTACGACTACATCACCCACGAGAATCCGCTCTCGTTAAACACTTTGGAATCTTCGAGGGTGAGTTATTCTATCGACTCGTTGCTACAATCTAGTAGATAGATCTTGGCTTGTTTGTTTGTATGCGGTAGAATTTTTTTGTTTTCCATGCTACAAAACCCTACAGTTTGCCCTTGCGAGATGCGGTCCTCTTAGTTTTCTTACTTGCCTCTGCCATCCGTTCAGCCTCTCTTGCTGCTCTGCTGACCTCGGTCTCGTCAATGAACTTCCCGTCTGTAGTGGGCTTGAGATAACGGGCACGGGGACGACGGACGAAGGTCTTGGTCGGCTTGGAACCACCTGTGAAAAGCATTAGAGGGATATCATGGAGATAAGTATACACACAAGTCCAGGAGAAAAACACGGAGAAAGAGTAGCAATGCAACCCATAACCAGTGATGTGTAATTGCAGAATCAGAACCAAAACAGACCAGATTTTACTCTCCAGGCCGGATTATCCGGCCCTGGCAGGGGCGGATAATCCGCCCCCCGCAGAAATTTTCTGGATTGGCTCAGATCTACCATGGCAAAACAGATCGGGTACTAGGGTTGCAATTCTACTGATTCTAGCATGTAAGAACAACACCAACGACCTTCTACAACGAGATTTCCACCAAATAAAATACAACCCATACAAAAGGAGAGAGATGAGGGAGTTACCCTCACTCATTGGAGGAAAATCGCGGAGGAGAAGATACCCGGAGGCAAGGTGAAGAAGATCCGGGGAGAGCCCGGAGAATCCGGTGGTCGAATCGACTCCAGGAGAGGCGGATGCTCCGGCGGCGGCTGGGGCAGAGGTAGGGTTGGAGGAGGACTGGCTGCTCTATTTGAGCCTTCCCTCCTCGACCCAGCCTATAAGGGGCTGATTTCGCCCGGGGCGGATAATCCGCCCCCCCCCACTTAAGGCGGATAATCCCCCCCCCCCCCGAAATTCTGTAGAATACAGAATCAGGCCAGAGCAACCTAGCAAACCTCTCGATGGTGTTTTAGAGGACTTGTGTGCAAGAATAGATGGTTCAAGGAGGGAGAGAAAGGCTTGGGTTGAGATCATCAAACTGAGATGGTACTACACACCCAAATTTGCAAGAATCAAAGCAATCAAAAGCCAAATTTGAGTGTGTTTTCCATAAGAACATGAGATATGCAAGAAAATCCAACGAGACCCATGAAAAACCAACTCTTCTCGAGGAAGAGGGCGGTGGCCGAAGCCACCATGTTGGAGCGCATGGCATGACACCGCGAAGATGTATCTTGAGTTCAAAATCAATGCTCATCGATGACCCACATATCACAAAATGATATTAAGGGAAATGATTTTACTTGCTTTCGGCATTATGGGGGGAGGGTTGGCCCAATCAATTAGGACCACACTCCCCCTATGTCTATGCCCGCATCTAAACCAAATACATGAATAAGAGCAAGTGAGTGTGCAAGGGTAGTCAAGCCAAGCTCCTTGAATCTATGATATTTAGCTCATTCCTCAAATAACAAAATCTTGCTTCATCAAGAGGCTTCGTGAAAATATCAGCAAGTTGGTTCTTCGTGCTCACAAAGGATAGAGCAATATCACCACGAGCAACATGATCCCGAATAAAGTGGTTGCGAATCTCTATATGTTTTGTTCTTGTATGCTGCACGGGATTGTACGCAATTTTGATAGCACTTTCATTGTCGCATAATAGAGGCACTTTGTCACAATTGACACCATATTCCTTTAAAGTTTGCCTCATCCATAACAATTGTGTACAAGCACTTGCAGCAGCAACATATTCAGCTTCAGCGGTTGAGAGTGAAATACAATTATGTTTCTTTGATGACCAACACACTAGAGACCTGCCCAAGAATTGGCATGCACCAGAGGTTGATTTCCTATCATCTTTGTCACCAGCCCAATCTGAATCAGTGTAACCACATAGAGAGAAACTTGAACCCTTGGGATACCATAACCCAAAATTTGGGGAATGAACCAAATATCGGAAGATTCGCTTGACTGCCACTAAGTGGCTTTCTTTAGGAGCGGCTTGGTACCTTGCACACACTCCTACACTTAACACGATATCGGGCCTAGATGCGCAAAGGTAAAGGAGAGAGCCGATCATGGATCGGTATACCTTTTGATCCACGTCTTTATCCTTAGGATTGAGCTCAAGATGACACTTTGTTTGCATTGGGGTAGCAACGCCATTGAGATCCGTCATCTTGAACCTTTTGAGCATGTCTTGGATGTACTTAGCTTGATTAATAAAGGTTCCCTCTCTAAGTTGTTTGATCTCAAATCCAAGAAAGAACCTCAGCTCACCCATCATGGACATCTCAAACCTGTCAGTCATAAGCTTTGAAAATTCATCGTTAAAAGCTTGGTTAGTAGAGCCAAAAATAATGTCATCTACATAAAGTTGGCATAAAAAAAGCTCCCCATTAACCTTCTTAGTAAAAAGAGTGGGATCGATTTGCCCAACTTCGAATCCACGGTCTAGCAAAAGCTCTTTAAGGTGCTCATACCACGCACGTGGGGCTTGTTTAAGGCCATAGAGCGCCTTATCGAGTTTGTAGACATGGTTCGGGAATTTGGGGTCCTCAAACCCCGGGGGCTGCTTGACGTATACTAACTCATGTAGAGGACCATTAAGGAAAGCGCTCTTAACATCCATTTGTTGTAATTTAAAATTATGATGGGCTGCATATGCAAGAAGGATACAGATGGACTCAAGACGAGCCACAGGAGCATAAGTCTCGCCAAAATCAATTCCTTCCACTTGAGAGAATCCTTGAGCCACGAGTCGTGCTTTATTCCTCACAATAATGCCACTTTCATCCTGTTTATTCTTGAAGATCCACTTGGTGCCGATAACATTGCGGCAATCCTTTGGTTTTTCTACGAGCTTCCAAACTTTGTTGCGTTCGAAGTTATTTAATTCTTCATGCATTGCAACAACCCAATCGAGGTCTTCAAGAGCATCAAAAACCTTCTTCGGTTCAACCATGGAAATGTGAGCTTGATGATCACAGAAGCTTGCAAGTTCTCTTCTAGTGGATACCCTTCGTCGTAGATCACCAACAACCTTGTCAAGAGTGTGACCTCTTAGTTCAAGGTTCCGATCAGCACGAGCCTTGCAACGAGCCTCAATGTCCTTATTGTTTCTAGGAGGAGTTGATTCAATAGTTGTATCCTTGTCTTGATTACTGCCCTGCCCTTGATCTTGGTCTCCGTTAACGCCAGAAGGTTGTTGCTGAACATTTTCTTTAGGCCCAGATAATCTGCCCCTTGGAGGGGCCGGACTATCCGGCCTGGGAGGTGAAGTACCAGAACCATCTTCTTGAGAATGCCTGACGGGAGTTGGAGGCCCAGGGCCGGATAATCTGCCCTCAGGGGCCGGAGAATCCGGCCTAGGAGCTTCAGAGTTGTTGACTTCTCCTTCGGATCCACTGGAACGAGTTGGAGTGCCAGGGGCGGATTGTCCGCCCCTTGGAGGGGGCGGATAGTCCGGCCTGGGACTACCAACTTGTCTAGGGGACAGTTGATCTTCAGCAGATTGCGGTGTTGATGCAGGATTTTCTCCAACAGTAGGAGCTTGTTGATCTTGTGTAGATGAGGGCTGCACATGTGTGGAGCATTGTCCTTCCCGATCCACCACAAGGGGTTCCTCAATGGGGCGAAAAAATCCCACGCCCATTCTTCTTATGGCATCTTGGGGTATTTCAACATCTGCATCACAAACATCAACTTGCCCTACAAAGGAGCCGTTATTTTCATCGAACTCCACACTACAAGATTCTACAACAATCCCAGTGAGCTTGTTGTAGACTCTATAAGTGTGGGATTCGGCACCGTAACCAACAAAAATACCTTCCAAAGACTTGGACTCAAATTTTGACAAACGGACACATTTAATAAGAAAGAAATACTTACACCCGAATACCCTGAAGTATGAGATGTTGGGCTTATTACCGGTAAGGATTTCATATGGAGTCTTGTCCAAAATCTTTTGAAGGTAGAGCCGGTTTGATGAGTGACAAGCAGTGGATATGGCTTCAGCCCAAAAATTATAAGGAGACTTGAATTCAGCTAGCATAGATCTTGCCATATCCATCAAAGTCCGGTTCTTCCTCTCGGCTACACCATTTTGTTGAGGGGTGTACGCAGCGGAATATTGATGTCTAATCCCCTCTTCGCTAAGAAACTCATTTAAAGTGTAGTTCTTGAATTCGGAGCCGTTGTCACTTCTAATTGCCAAGATAGGAACATTGTGTTGACGTTGAACTTCATTGGCAAAGTCGATGACAGTTTGTTGAGTCTCACTTTTCAGCTTGAAGAAATAGACCCATGTATATCTTGAGTAATCATCGACAATGACCAAGCAATATTTCTTCCCACCAAGACTTGCATGAGAAGGAGGACCAAATAAATCCACATGAAGTAATTCCCAGATCCTCTTTGATGACACAATAGTCTTCCTCTTGTGGGGAGAGTCATGCATTTTTCCTTCTACACAAGCCCTGTAAACACGATCTTTGGCAAAAGAGACATTGTCTTTTAGTCCAAGGATGTGGCCACCCTTCTGGAGACTTTGCAAAGTTCTCGTGTTGACATGGGCTAAACGGCGATGCCATAGCCAGCCCACGTCGGCCTTTCCGAATAGACACATCGGACCCGAAGTGGTTTTCCCCGAGAAGTCCACCACATACAGGTCATTTTCGACGTATCCAACGAAAGCGACCTTTAGAGACTTGCTCCACAAGAGTACCACCAAATCATCATCGATAAAAACAGCAAAACCCATCTTGCCAAGGGCACGTACAGAAAGAAGGTTGTAACCGAGGGTCTCAACAAGCATGACGTCCACGAGAGAGATATCGTGGGCAACCACAACCTTGCCAAGACCCAATACCTGAGATTTAGACTTATGACCATAGGAGACTATGATATTATCATGATTTGGACGCATCTCCGTGATGATCTCCTTGCTTCCGGTCATATGACTAGTGCAGCCACTATCCAGCACCCATTTTGACCCACCGGAAGCATAGCCCTGCAAGAAAATTACTTCTTGGTTTTAGGTACCCATTTTTCAATGGGTCCTTTCATGTTAGTAACAAGGGTCTTTGGGACCCAAATAGACCAAGCAATATATTCATCAAAAGGACCAACATAATAAGCATAAACATCGCCATAGTCATCACAAAAGAGTTCATAATTCGGATTGTGAGCCCTGCAAAACCAATATTATTAGTCTTGTCTTTTGTGACATTCTTCTCAGCGGTGCTTATCTTTGATTTCACATTCTTGGTCTTGTTCTTCTTGGTTTTCTTCTTCTTGGACTTGGTGACATACCCAAGTCCCTATTTACCATGATTTGACCTTTGCTTGCCAAGGACTTCATCAAGCACACCTTTGTCCTTGGTAGTGATGTCCTTGATCACTTCTTTTTCCACACTAGTATTTTCTTTGTTACTATATGTTGAGTTGGACGAGCTAGGAGTACCATATTTGGCCAATCGACTTTGAAGCTGATCATGTGACTCATTGAGAATATAGAACTCGTTTTTCAATGCCTTGTGAGCATTGTCAAGTTTCTCCAATTCCTCGGTGAGTCTATCATGAGCAGCCCCAAAGTCAATCCTTTCCTTCTTTAACTTCTTTGCTTTGGTGACAGCATTGTCACATTCCTTAACAAGTTTAGTCACAATTTCATCATGTGACTCTTCAATAGACTCAAGCCTCTCTTCAAGAGAGACTTGAGCCTCTTCCTCCTCTTCAAGAGCATTTTTTAAGGATGCAATTTCCATTGCATCCTCCCTTTCAATTCTGCCCTTTTCCTCAAGGAGAGCTTCGTTTTGGGCCAGCTGATCCATAAGAGATTCAAAACGAACTTTGTGCTCACCTTGCAAGTTAGTGTAGAAATAATCCAAAGCAATGATCTCTTCTTTAACCTTAAGACTAGTAGGATCATCCAAGTTAATCATAGCCTTAGGAAAAGAAGAGTTAGAAGAAGTTACCTCGGAGCTTCTTGCCATGAGGCAAGTAGCATTCTTGTTTATGATGTTTTCATTCGGAGAGTCGAAGAGAGATGTTGATGTAGATGTAGTGGCTATAGCAGCCACCTCTTGAGATCTATCGTCCTCGTCCTCATCTTCACTCCCCGATGAATATTCTTCTTGAGCCACTAGAACAATCTTTGGTTGCTTCTTGAAAGGAGCATTCTTCTTTACAAACTATTTCTTAGGTGGAGCTTTTGATTTGTCCTTGAAAATGAGTCTTCCTCCATTATCCTCCCTACTTTGATATGGACACTCAGCTACGAAGTGCAGCCGATCACCACAATTGAAGCATGTTCTCAGCTTGGGACCATTTTATTTTCTTCCATAGGCTCCACTCTTGCGATCTAGTTCAGCTTTAGCCTTGGCTGGATCTTTCCAAAAGTTTCTTGCATAAAGAGCCAAGTATTGTCTATGGATCCTTTTTATATCCTCGGGACAGTCCAGACCTTCTACCGCATATTCATCATGATCAATCACACTAGTCTTCAAGGCCATGTTGACCCCCTTTTGCATCCCCATAGCTCGAGCACGAGCATCTTCGGCATTCTTGGCAGCCACTTTAAAAGCATCCATTTCTTGCATTACCTCATTGGATGACATGAGGTGATAGTTATGCCTACCTTGGAGACTTTTCAAATCTATGGGCTCAAATGGCATAAGAGCACTGACATACTTGCGCTTGATCCAAGCATCATCAACATGAGCTGCACCGTGGTTTCTGAAGGTTGTGGCTATTGTCTTGAGCCTCCTATACATGTCCTCGTGGTCTTCTCCATCCAGCATATAGAATCCTTCAGCTTCATTTCTCAAGGCATCATATCTATTCCTTCTCATACTTTCATTTCCGATGAAGAGCTCGGTGAGGGCATCCCAAGCTTCTTTAGCTGTGCTAAGATGCTAAATGTGTGGCATGTCTTTGTCACCCACACCAAGCTGTATCATGTGTAGAGCTGTAGCGTTGAGTTGGCTATCGACCACTTCTCTTCTTGTGAGATTGTTGGGGTTTCCAACATGTAGACCATTTTCGATGATCTTCCACAACTCTATGGATGAACTGCACACATGAGATTTCATCAAAAATTGCCATTGAGAGAAAGTAGATGCAGAAAGTTTGGGTGGATCACCCCTATTATGTATATGTGGGTGAGGGATAGGTGGATCAGGGGAATACACATGAGAAACCTCATTGTATCCATCCTTACCGCTATCCTTTTTCGAGGAGGAGCTCTTGCTAGTATCATTACCAACCACTTCGTTATCTTTGGAAACAGTTTTACCCGTTTCCTTGGATTGCGGAGTGGTATCCTCAGAGTTAGATGGAGGTGATGTTGCGGATGTGGAGAGACGCATTATCAATTGACACATCTCTTCCATCTTAGCCTCCATTGAACTCACCAAGGTTGTTTCCAACGTCTTGATATCGTTCATGGTGACTACCTCCGGAGCATCACTCCCATATACCTTGGAACCCATACTTCTCTTAGGCGGTTAAGCCCGAAATAAGAGCCGAGGCTCTGATACCAATTGAAATGGATCGTATGGGCACCTAGAGGGGGGTGAATAGGTGCTAACCAATTTTTAATACTTTTTCAATTTTAGGCTTGACACAAAGTAAATTCTCTAGATATGCAACTACGAGAATTTCCCTATATGTAACCCTAACTACTAAGCACGTAAAAGAGGAGCGAGGAAACCGTAGTGGAGCACGCGGAGACACAGGGATTTGTTTTACCGCAGTTCCTTCCTTGTTAAGGGAAGTACATCTGCGTTGGAGGGGTGGGCGGTTCTAAGACCACCACGCCACAATAGGCCTCACCCTATTCTCCGATGGATCTCGACACAAGAGGCCTGATCCACCTTCTCCACTATTGGATCCCTTCGAGGCGGGAACCGGTGCCTTTTACAACACTATCGGGGCACACACCCACAACCGAATTGGGGGCTCCCGAGATGACAACAAGCTGCCACAAGAACAAGGTTTATCAATATAAACAAAAACAAGGATCTAGGTATTTGCAAGAAATACTAGATCAGGGGTTCTCCAAATGAATGGAGAGGAGATGAAGCGCTTGATTGCTGATGATGAAGATCGAGTTCTCCTCCTTCGATTCCCCAAGGGATGGGGCCTTTGGGTGGATCTAGGTGGAGCACTCTTGGATGAAGCTTTCAGATCTGATCTGGTCTTTTTCGAGATGAATCAAGAGTTCTGGCAGGAGGGGGAAGGCTGGCTTAAATACCCCCTCCCCAGAACTAGCCGTTGCACAACTTTGGGGGCGGATTATCCGCCCCCCACTTGGGGCGGATTATCTGCCCCCTGGGAAAACTCCGCCCCAAGGGCGGATTATCCGGGGAAAACTCCGCCCCCTCTCTGGGGCTTGCGCCTTGGTGAAGATCTTGGGGGCGGATAATCCGGTAAGTCCACCAAAGTCCATACTTGGTTTTCGTACATGGATCCAATCTCGGATTTCATGGCTTCTTGCCATTTATTGGAATCTGGGCTCATCATTGCTTCTTCATATGTCACAGGGTCATCGGTGTTGTCCACCAACATGACACTCATAACGGGATCATACCAATCAGGAGTGGTACGAGTTCTCGTTGACCTGCGAGGCTCTGTAGCAACTACAACCGAAGTTTCATGATCATCATCATTAGCTTCCTCTCTTATTGGTGCAGGCACCACATGAACTTCTTCCGGTGCTGCGCTACTCGCAAGTTCGAGAGGAGGTTCGATAACCTCGTCGAGTTCTACTTTCCTTCCTGTCACTTCTTTCGAGAGAAATTCTTTCTCTAGAAAGGATCCATTCTTGGCAACGAAGATTTTGCCTTCGGATCTATGATAGAAGGTATACCCAATAATTTCCTTTAGGTATCCTATGAAGACACATTTTTCCGCTTTGGGTTCAAGCTTGTCCGGCTGTAACTTCTTTACATAGGCTTCGCAACCCCAAACTTTAAGGAACGACAATTTAGGTTTCTTCCCAAACCATAATTCATACGGTGTCGTTTCAACGGATTTAGATGGTGCCCTATTTAAAGTGAATGCAGCTGTTTCTAATGCATAACCCCAAAATGATAGCGGTAAATCTGTAAGTGATATCATAGAATGAACCATATCTAAGAGAGTTCGATTACGACGTTCGGATACACCATTACGCTGTGGTGTTCCTGGCGGTGTCAATTGTAAAAGTATTCCGCATTTCTTCAAATGCTCGCCAAACTCGTAACTTAGATATTCACCTCCACGATCAGAACGCAGAAATTTAATCTTCTTGTTACGTTGATTCTCAACCTCACTTTGAAATTCCTTAAACTTCTCGAAAGTTTCGGACTTATGTTTCATGAAATAGATATACCCATATCTACTCAAGTCATCCGTGAAGGTAAGAACATAACGATAACCACCGCGCGATGCTACACTCATTGGACCACACACATCGGTATGTATGATTTCCAATAAATCCGTAGCTCGCTCCATCATACCAGAAAATGGAGTCTTAGTCATTTTACCCATCAGACATGCTTCGCATCTTTCAAGTGATTCAAGAAGTCCATCGGAATGGAGTTTCTTCATACGCTTCACTCCAATGTGACCAAGACGACAGTGCCACATATATGTCGAGTTATCGATCAATTTCAAACGTTTAGCCTCAATGTTATTAATATGTGTATTTCCACTATCGAGATTCAATAAGAATAGACCATCTATCAAAGGTGCATGTGCATAAAACATATTACTCATATAAATTGAACAACCATTATTCTCGGATTTAAACAAGTAACCGTCTCGCAATAAACAAGATCCTGATATAATGTTCATGCTTAACGCAGGCACCAAATAACAATTATTTAAGTATAAAACTAATCCCGATGGTAGATGTAGAGGTAGCGTGCCGACCGCGATAACATCAACCTTTGATCCATTTCCCACGCGCATCGTCACCTCGTTCTTCACTAGCTTCCGTTTATTCTGCAACACCTGTTTCGAGTTACAAATATGAGCAACCGAACCAGTATCAAATACCCAGGCACTACTACGAGTACTAGTGATATACACATCAATAACATGTATATCGGATATACCTTTCTTCTTGATGTTGCCGTTCTTCAAATCCGCCAAGTACTTTGGGCAATTCCGCTTCCAGTGACCTTCTCCCTTGCAGTAAAAGCACTCTGTATCAGGCTTAGGTCCAGCCTTGGTCTTCTTCGTCGGTGCGGCAACTTTCTTACCACCCTTCTTGAAGTGTCCCTTTTGCTTAGACTTGCATTTCTTGAATTTGGTGGTCTTATTGACCATCAACACTTGGTGCTCTTTCTTGATCTCCACTTCTGCAGATTTTAACATGGAGAAGAGTTCTGGCAACTACTTGTTCATGCTTTGCATATTGTAGTTCATCACAAAGTTCTTGTAACTTGGTGGCAGTGATTGGAGGACACGGTAAATCCCCAAAGCATTAGGAATCACTATACCCAAGCTTTGGAGTTTGTTTGCGTGCCCACACATCTTAAGAACATGCTCACTGACGGAGCTGCCCTCTTCCATCTTGCAGTTAAAGAAGTTTTCAGAAGCCTCATAGCTCTCAACTGCCGCGTGAGTCTCAAAAATCAATTTGAGTTCACGGACAATATCATGTGGGTCTGAATTCTCAAACCTTTTCTGAAGCTCTGATTTCAAACCATACAAGATAGCACACTGAACTGTGGAGTACTGATTCTTTCGAGCGAGGTAAACGTTCTTTACTTCATCGGTAGCATCAGCTGCAGGCGTGTCACCCAGCGGTGCATCTAGCACATAGGTCAAATTACCAGCATTGAGGACAATCCTCAAATTGCGGAACCAATCCGCGAAGTTGCTTCCATTGTTTTTCAACTTTTCTTTCTCTAGGAACGCATTAAAATTGACGGTAGGGGCCGCCATCTATCTACAACATATTTGCAATAGTTTAGACTAAGTTTATGACAATTTGAGTTCTAATTAATAGTTAAATTAATCTAGGTGAACTCCCACTCAAAACAATATCCCTCACATTGTTTTAGTGATCACACGAACCAAATCCACCACATCAAAACCGATCATCACGAGAGTTGATGTAGCTTCAATGGCGAACAATCGACATGTTCATCATATCTACTATATGGTTCATGCTTTACCTTTCGGTGATCCGTGTTCCGAGACCATGTCTGTACATGCTAGGCTCGTCAAGATCAAACCTTAGCTTCCGCATGAGCAAATCTGGCTTGCTCACGTTGTATACACTTGCAGAATCTAACACATCCGATCATCACGTGGTGCTTCGAAACAACAAGCTTTAGCAACGGTGCTTACTAAGGATGAACACTTTAGAACTTGAAATTTATGTGCATGAGGGATCATCTTATAATGCTACCGTCATTAAATAAGCAATACAAGATGCATAAAGGATTAACATCACATGCAATTCATAATATGTGATATGATATGGCCTTTCTTCTTTGTGCTTCCGATCTCCATCTTCAAGCACGAACATGATCTCCATCATCACCAGCATTGCATCAAGGTCAATGACGCTGCTCCATGGTTGTCGTCCACCAGCTTCAACTATTACAACTACTTTGAATAGACACGCGGGTCTTAACAGAATTTAAAGAAACAACCATATGGCTCCTGTCGGTTGCCAACTTACAATAAGGAACGTTGCATACATCAAATATAATTACAATCATGGCCATATCACATCACAGCACACCCCTGCAAAACAAAGTTAGACGCCTCTAATTTCTTTGCATGTTTTACGTGGTTTGGGGCTTTCAATAAGTGTCGATCTAACTTACAAACAAGAACCACAACGTTGATGTTTGAACTATCAAGTGCCCGTTGTAAATTGGATCTATACTATAATGGGAGAGACAGACACCCGCAAAGCCACTTATGCAATACAAGTTGCATGTTGAGCGTGGAGCAAGTCTCATGAACGATGTCATGTAAGGTTAGCCCGGGCCGCTTCATCCCATCATACCGCAAGATGCAAAGTACACAAGAAGCAATTGATAATAAAAGCACCACCGCCCACAATGACCATTGTGTTCTACTCGTGCAACAGATCTACATATAGACACGGCTCTGATACCACTGTAGGGGTTCGTAGCATGGAAAACAAAAACTTTCTACCGCATACAAACAAACAAGACAAGATCTATCTACTAGATTGTAGCAACGAGTCGATAGAATAAGTCACCCTCGAAGATTCCAAAGTGTTTAACGAGAGCGGATTCTCGTGGGTGATGTAGTCGTACTCTTCCCGATCTCAAGATCGTGTAGACGATCCTTCCGGCGCTGCATTCCGGCAGCGCTTCCGCAGTCGGTCACACGTTCGGTACTCGACAAAGACCTTCCTATCCCTTGTTCCAGCAGGCAGCAGAGGTTGTAGCACTCTCCTCGCGATTCCGGCAGCACGACGACGTGGTACCGGAAGTAGAGGGGAGATCTCGCAGGGCTTCGCCTTAAGCCGGAGCGAGTATGGTGGACTATGAGAGAGGCCTCGGTGATCTAGGGTTTAGATGCACCAAGGAGAGAGGGCTAGGCCGGCGGCTAGGGCTTGGGGAAGCCCAAGTCGGCGGCTAGGGTTTGCCCTAGGCGGCGGCGGTGGCAGCAGCAGGAGGTGGTGGCGCCGGCGGCTTAGAGCTAGGGTTTGGAGAGGGCAAGGTGTAGGTCTTGGAGGGGCAGCCCTGCCCCTCCTTATATAGGTGGGAGGGCGCGACCAAGGGGAGGGGAGTCCCTCCCCAACTCGTCCTCCTTGGCCGGCGGTGGAGGGAGAGGGACTTCCTCCCCAAGTAGGTTTCCTACTCTCCCTCCACCAAGCAAAATAGCCGTTTGACTTTTCAAATTGGCGTTTGACTTTTCAAACTAGGATTTGATTTATCCCTTTATTTTGCTCAGCGATGACACCTAGTACATGATGCAACCATTCCAACTTGTTATGACACATTCATGTACCCTTCCCCTCCGGAGTGCCGAACATTCCAGAACCTTCTAGAACATTCCCGATGAAAACACCGGAACCATTCTCAAACCCCAAAACAGGACTTTCCTTATATGAATCTTATTCTCCGGACCATTCCGGATCTCCTCGTGATATCCCGAATCCCATCCGAGACTCCGAACAACATTCAGTCTCTTACTCATCATTCCATAACTACTCAACAACGTCGAATCCTTAAGTGTGTCTCCCTACGGTTCGTGAATTATGCGGACATGATCGAGACACTTCTCCGAACAATAACCAATAGAGGAATCTGGAAATTCATATGGCTCCCACATATTTCTACGATTACTTTGCGATCGAATGAACCACTTACATACGATACCAATTTCCCTTTGTCTCACGATAGTTTACTTATCCGAGGTTTTGATCGTCGGTATCTCTGCATACCTAGTTCAACCTCGTTACTGATAAGTACTCTTTTCTCGTTCCCGTGATATGTGATACCTTGTGAGCCAGTCACATGCTTGCAAGATAATTGGATGACATTCCACCGAGAGGGCCCAGAGTATATCTATCCGTCATATGGATGGACAAATCCCACTCTTGATCCATGTGTCTCAACCAATACTTTCCGAACACTCAATGCCACCTTTATAGCCACCTAGTTACGGTGTGGTGTTTGATGTCATCAAAGCATCCTTCCGGTGATGGTGATAAGCATGATCTCATGGTTGAAGGAATTAGGTTACTATGTATCAGAAAGTATATAGCAATTGAGCTATTAAAATTACTTGATCTTTATGCTACGCTTATCTTTAGGAGTATGTCCATCATATCATTCTCCTAACGATATGATCTTGTTGTTAATAACATCTCAATGTTCATGATAGGGAAACCACAATCATTTAGTAATCAACAAGCTAGTATTATGAAGAGGCTTCACTAGGGACTTCAATTTGAGTTTACAAATCACACAAGTATTAATGTTTCCTTGATAATACTATTATAGCATGAATGTAAACATTTATCATAAACACAAAGATATAATAATAACTACATTTATTATTGCCTCTAGGGCATATCTCCAACAGTAGCTAGATGGTTGTATCTCCTCCTTGTGCTTTCATGTATAGTGTTGGAGATATGCCCAAGAGGCAATAATAAAGTGGTTATTATCATATCTTCATACTTATGATAAATGTTTACATACCATGCTATAATTTTATTAACCGGAAACATTAACACTTGTGTGATTTGTAAACATAAAAGAGTCCCTAGTAAAGCCTCTTGATGTGATGAGCCCCACTCAATACTCCAAATGCACTATTTCATGCGCAAACCAAGACAATACAATACCGTCAAATCAAGATTGAGCATTGCCAAGATATTCTAGCAATGTATCTTAAAGCAAGAGTCTATTGTGGAATTTTAGTGACATGGTTTGCCTTAGACGGCGAAATGTTATATAAACATGAGCTTTAGTACGTATGTGCTTATCTTAGAGATACAAAGATATATGTTAAGTGATTGTTATTGTTTAGCAACGCCACCGCGACGAAACCTATGATGAAGCCATCAATCTAGTGCCAGTCAAGTTATATACCTAGACTCTTCGGTGGTTTTTGAAAACTGAAATTACGAAATGGAAATCAAATGTACAGCCGCTCTTAAAATAGATGTCAAAAAATTGATAAAATTTAGATATATCTATATACTAAATAGTGTCTTGATTAATTCAATTTTAACAAATCTGCTACATGAGGGAATATTAGTTTTATATAAAAAAGAATTAACAAGGTCGACGAGGAGACTGGCCGCCTCGGTCTTCCTTTTTTCTTTAGCTTCGTGAGACTGAGACAGTGTTGGTCCGCTCCTGCGCGGAATGGCAGGGTTTGGCAGCAAATCCTCGATGGAGCTCAGATTGCGGCCTCGCCCGAGTTCCCCTCAGCCGCTAGGCGGCGGCGGACCGGATCTCATCAGCGCCCTCCCCGACGACCTGCTCCTCCTCGTCCTCGCCCGCCTCCCCTGTGCCGGCGCCGCCGCGCGCACCGGCGTCCTCTCCCGCCGGTGGCGCGGCCTCTGGGCACGCCTCCGCCGGATCGTCCTCCGCGACGTCCCCTTCCACTCCCTCCAGCCGGCACTCGCCAGCTTCCCTCGTCCCCCGCCGGCGGTCTCCCTCCTTGAAATCCGCCTCCCGGAGCCACAGCCAGCCGACATCGCCCGCGTCAACTCGCTGCTCCGCGCCGCCGCACTGCTCGACCCGGAGGAGTTCTTCTTGGTCTCCCCCTCGGACCTAGTCCTCAGTCGCCACTTCCACGGCCACGACCTCAACCTGCCTTGCTTCCACCGCGCCACCTCCATTGTGCTGGACCTTCACAGTCCTGTTCATAGTTTCGACAGTTATCCCATCATCCGCTCCCTGCCAGCAGGCATCGAGTTCCCCGCACTCGAGACGCTGTCCATGTCCAGCTGCGTCGTCGATGACTCCGCCACCTTGCTCTCCCGCTGCCCCCGATTGCGCACGCTCCGACTCACCGTTGTGGATTTCAATAGGAGCGTCCTGAGTTTTAATTCACCGACGCTGGAGGAGCTTGACGTGGTCGCGACATGGTTAAACCGTGTCAACATCATTGCCCCCATGCTGAAGAGATCGACCATATCCTTAAACACCAACAACGAGCAAGCGGTCAGCATTTCCATCTCAGCACCAATGGTGGAGAAGCTCTCGTGGGACTGCTATTTCTCCAAGAATTCTAGTTTGTTTGGTCTTTGGCGGCTTCTAAAACTGAGCCTACAGGCGGCAAAGAGACAAGGGAAGCCCCCTTCGCTGCAAATTCATGCCTGCATCGAGGTGTGCCCCCTCTCCTGCTAACCTCTTTGCTACAAGTTTCGAGTAAAGCAAACTTTTTGAATCATATATCTTATTGTTTCAGAGCCCGCCTATTTATTTTTATCAAGGGGCCCGCTTTGCGCAGGCCATAGAGAAGCGATTGATTGCTGCCTTCTCTGTTTTGGAGCTAAATCTCGAAAATAAGGGGCATGCTTATGGAGCATTTGTGTGTCATGTCCTTGAGGTTAATCAAATTTGTTGGGCTATGCAGAGTCTTAAGGTTGACCTAAGAAGATTGGCGGTAACTCTCTGCTCTAATAGTGTATCTCAATAATGCAATGTGTAGTAAGTAGTTCACATGCACTATTTTGGTTTTAGATGGAAGAAGAAGGATGCCCGCCAGATTGTCTATGTCAGCCCACGGACTGGAAATCCCAAACTATCCCTTTGACTGCTCTGGAAGAAGTGGAAGTCAGCGGATTCCATGGAAAGGATCATGAGTTTGATTTCCTAAAATTGATACTCAGGTCTGCACCTATGCTGAAAAGAATGACAATCAAGCTGTCACGGGAGGCCTCGACAAGTAACGGCGGTTGCACAAAAGTGTACGACATCTTCAAGGAGTATTCTTCCGTGCTATGCAATGTTTATCTTAGCTCCGGTGAGTATATCTTCGGCATGATTAGCACGCTCCTAATGAAACCAAGATATAATTGCTAATCCTTGTAAGATTTGCCGATATCTAATGCCAAACTTCTATTGGAATGTTCTGGCTTTGATTGTTATTTTTTTGTTAGATTTGTTGAAATGTGGTATTGACACGCCAATTGTAGAGTTTTGAGCATGTATCCCATTTATTAGCAAATTAAACATGATATATAGAGCAATAAGAAAAATATGATGTTTGCGCGGGTTTTCCTTACCTTAGTTGCCATGTTGTATAACCGCTGAATTATTGTGCGCATACCCTAATATCTTTATCAAATTAAAGCTGCACGGTGGAGTAGGCGATACTTATTTCGAAACTTTTTATCTAGGATTCCTTAACTTAGTTCTGTTTTATGCATTCTTCTCTGCTGATTATGCCCTTCTGTTTTTCTATATGTACTTAGTGGCGAAAAGAAAGTTTCTAGGTTACCTGAACTTAGTTGACTCATCTGAAGTTATCTTATCTGAATTTGCACTACCCTTGGGCTTGGCACAAGTTACTTAGTTTTGGTTCAAGTCTTTCCAGCAAGTACTTTGCTACATTTCCACTGAATTTGTGCGCCCACACCCTAAAAAAAACTGAATGGTCGAGTCTTTCCTTACCTTAGTTGGCATTTTGCCTTTTGCAATCGTCTCTACTAATCATGCCCTTTTTTGTTCTGCATTGGATCCTAGTTTCTAGGTTAGTTGTACTTATCTCTAGCAAATTCATTGACATTGGGGTTCGCCACTAATTATTAGTTCCACTGAAACTTTGTTCAGCCTGTACTTTGCTATTTCTTTCTGATGTTAGAATGAATTGCATTTTAATCGCCAATGACAGCAATGTTTACACATGCAACGACTACATGTGCACGTCATGATATTGACCGGATCTGCTTCTCAATTTGCCTCGTATGCAGGGTCAATGCACGGCAGCCGAAATTGCGCATCGACATGATTCTCATCCTTAAATTCACGAGTTCATGGTAGGCTTTGACAAGATCATCATTTTACTATCCATTTCATGATGTCTAGAATCTCTATGAAGGTTACATGCCAATTATAAAGCCTGGTTTTGCATACGTATCCCAATTATTATTATCTAATTTTCTATATTACCGCAGAATTTTTGTGCACACACCCTCATATCTTTATCAAAATAGAAGCTTTATGCAGCCTTCCTTATCTTAGTTGCCCTTATTTTTTGAACCTTGAAACTGTATGGAAATTCCCTGCTCCCTCCGTCTCACAATAGATGTCTCAAATTTATCAAAATTTGGATGAATCTAGACACTATTTAGTATATAGATTTATCCAAATTTTGAAAAATCTGAGACACCTATTTTGAGACGGAGGGAGTACAATATTTTACTGCCCCTCATAAAGTTACACATGTACAAAACAAAAAAGAAAAGATTACATTAGATTGATTCTGACATGATGGGAACATGCAGCTTCCTAGTTGCCCTTTTATTCTATGTACTCTTCTTCCCAGTTGATTATGCCTTTCTGTTTTGCAAATATACACAGTGGCAAAAAGGAAGTTTTGAGATTACCTGAACTTAGCTCTCTTATCTGATTTTTCATTGTTCTTTAGGGTTTTGGCACAAATTATTTAGTTTCAGCTGCAATCTTTTTGGCAAGTACTTAGCTACATCCTTCTTTTATCAGCAGGTCCTGATCTTTGCACTCTATTGTACTAATCGGAGCTACTTTCAATTTTGTATCCCATGCAGGGTTAATGCATGACAGTCAAACTTCTCTGTTGTTGACATGATTCTCGTTGTCACATCTCTGGATCCGTGGTGCGCATTATCGACAAGATCATCCTTTCGTTTCCATGGCAACTATCCCCTTATATAATATCATGTTAGTTTCAGAGTTTGGCTTGCTTGCTGCAAGCGTTAAGAATAGGAGGTGTTGTTTCGGCAGTGCGATGCAGCTGTTTTGCTAGGAGTATTATATTGCAGCCTTAGTTATGTTCAGTTGTTGAAGTGGCAAAAGTTATTTTGCCCAACCTATGTCAGCCATGTGCTTCAATAAGTGATCTCTGCTTGGATGCTCACTGGATCAGACTAACTTCCTGTTTTCCTGTCTTCTCCGAACTACTGCAGCGTGCTTTAGTTGGCTTCTTCCTGTAGGTATGTTTTTTACCCTGACTGTGTAGATCGTCCGACGGTTAGGAGCTCAAAACGTCAGTGTGCTGACCAGACCACAACGTTCTGTCAGTCTATGCGCTGCTTTGCTATGTTCATGGAGAGCGCGTCTTCTTTCTTTCCCCTTCCTCTGCACCCTTCATTCTCCTTGACTCCGCCTGTCAATCTCTCCCATGCCTTGTTTTGTACCAGAGTATTTTGTGCGGATTTGGTGAAACCCTTATCTCTTCACCAAAATTCCACTAATCTTCATAAAACCCAATCCCTAATCCAATAAGTAGAGATAGTGTATCGCATATTGAGAAAAATGTACTAAAATTTGTGAAAAAATGAAGATTGAACTAGTCCAATACTCTAGAACCAAAAAATACTTTTAGCAACAAGTGGGGATTTAGGATTTCATGGAAAATATCCGCTCTAATCCCCACTAATACTCAAGGAGTACCAAACAAGGCCTCACACGGTTACGCGGCTGATCCAGCAGAGGAAGCAACAACTAGCGGAAGTGCATATCTGCTCATGCGCAGATCTGGGGACTAGGGTCTCATCTCACCCCGCTGTTAATGAGCTCTGATGGACGAAGCCAGTGACGACAACAGCGATACAACCGATACAATTAATTGTTTAAGAAGCAGAGCCGCTCATGCGGACTTTGTCCTAACGACGCAGAAAGAAAGCAGAGGCGAATCAGGACCTAACTTGTGGTTTAGGGTTTTGGTATCTAATCAAAACAAGCTTGTCTCTTCCTCCAGTGTTGCCTGCTTAGACAACCCAAACGCCTCTGCATGTCCTATTTTGACCATAGAGACATGTGCCATCGTTCACCGGTGTTATGTTATGCTGTCTCTGTCGAGTACCAAACTATAATAATTAGTTTTGTGCTCACCTCCAAGGAACATATAGCCCTAAGTACAGGTCTACAAGATTTAATGGAAGCTTTGTTTTGCTTAATTTCGATTCAAAGAAGATACAGTACCCTGAAACTGAATAAACTTGCTGTATCGATCTACGTCTAATAGTCTGAAGAACGTCGGCATGAGGTGCCAAAAATTGGCCTACTGATGTGCATGCATGGCACTTACCAAACTCAACTCTTAATCAGTTGCTACGTCTCCGTGGCATGGAATCGGTAACTTTCATCCGTGCTGCACGAAACCAAAAAGGCAGAAAATAGCAGGACTCGAGAACGATATCTGCTTGGTATGGTTCTCAAAATTTCTGTGGAGACATGATCGATTTGAAAGAAAGAACATGTATATGTCCGGAAGAAATAGCATCCTCCGGAAAAAGGATTTGAGAAAACCCCGGGCAAGCTTTTCCAACATACATACATACTAAAACATGTCTAAATATATAAGTTTTATATAAACCTAAAACATCTTATATTTTGAAACAGAGAGTTATATTTTGAAACAGAGAGAGTACTTGTTAAAACATCTTATATCGCGAGACAGTGCACGAGTCAGACGGTAGGGGATGCTGCTCTGAAGCGATTTCAGTTCACCCGGCGACCGCGGAAACAGGTGCTGGACCGCGGACAGGCTGAGCCGGCGTGGGTTGCAGCACCCGGCGACCTGCCCTTTCTGTGACCAGTGTGGAGAATCCATCGACCACCTGATCATGGGGCGTGTCCTAGCTCGAGAGGTGTGGAACGCTTTCCTTGGTTGGTGGGGCAAGAGGCAATGGTTGCCGGATCCTGACTCCAAGCTGGTTACCTGGCTTCAGGGGAAGCGTGGAGGGAGAGGCCATGAGCGAGATCTCTAGGCAGGAGTCTTCCTGGTCTGCTGGACGCTTTGGCGCCACCGGAACGGCGTCGTCTTCGACGGAGCCCCCCCCCCCCCCATCCGCTGTGGTCATTCAGAAGATTTCTGATGAAGCATGCCTGTGGATAGCCGCGGGACTCTTCCGAGATTGCCTGAGCTAGGTAGATAGGTGGAGATGTCGCGAGTAGTTAGCTAGTGTGTGAGTGCTTCCCTCGAGACGGTGTGGTTTGCGTCTGGGACGTCTGTGCCGCGGCGTGTTGTAAGCTTTGGCCGCTTGGCCCCCTTCCATGAAAAAGATACGTCTTCGAGGACGTATCCTTGAAAACATTACCTAACCTATCGGGTCAATCATGGTGGTCTGCGGCACAAAGGAGCCAGGCGACGTCACGCGCGAGATCCGTCCGGACTCAGTCCGCCACGGCCACGGGCGTCCCTGCCTACTGTAGTACGTGTGTCACTTGCAGAAAGCGACTGCTTGCGGTACCTCCCGTGGCAGTGCAGCAACGACTGATGAGGTACGGTAGGGACTAGGGAGGCGACCGCATCGCGGTTGTCGGTCGATCGGCAGGTAGTATCCGTGAAGTGGGTGTATGTTAGCGGTAATAAGGGCATGTACCCATGTATAGGAAAGCATGTCTTCTCTTAGCTCTCCATATTATTTAGAGAAGACGTAATAAATAACTTGTATAATGTACTATCTCTTACTGCTATCTCTAGCAATTAATAAGAATTAACTATATTTAGTAAAAAATTGGTAGACTAAGGAGGGCATATGGTACAATGGAGAAAATAGTCTTCTTTTATTTCTAAGAGATCATCCCTTAGCTAAAGGAAGCCAACCTTTTATCTTTTGTTTCTCTCTCCTCCAAATAGGCAAAAATCCAAGGGAAGAAAATGCTGACGTCACCACATTGTACATGCCCTAATACATTGCGCAAATCAGGGCAAACCCGACACAAGCCTATCCTACATATATGCACGGTATCATAACGAAATTCTGAAAATTAGAGCACTACTACTCTGCACAATGTTTCCACCAACATATATAATTGGCAATGCTTAAGTAGTTTTACTCTCTTTTTTTTTTGGCATTGGGGTTTAGAGAAGTCCTAACGACGAGGCGATTTCTTTGCACAAGTGGCACGCTGATCTGGATTTCTTTTATAGGCTCCAATACATGCTTACATAACCATGCCGACGATGAGCTGAATAACACGCAGCAGAGAGCACATGCATGCATCTCTGTGGTTAGGATATTATTACAGTACATCCAACGCTTTGTGCGTGTGTAACAGCAGTCTGAGGACGTACTACGCTTTGTGGTTTACAAGTGGATGGATCTGTTCTCTGAATCGGGAATTCTGCACAAGCACAAGTGAAAGCAACAGGGTGCCGGCGCGCGCGATTTGTCCTGCTGCGACTGCGAGAGAAGAGTCAATCCTGGATCAAAATCAGGCGATTAATTTATTTTCTCTGCGTAGTCAGTACTACTCACGTGTTCCAGTTTATCTAGCTACTGGCCGGAGTGCGTCCAACTATTAGTTATTATATTATGACGATGATTAGCAATCTTCCATCGACGACTCGCGCTCCCTCGTTGACGGCCGACGTGGATTAATTAGTCATTTACCGGGTCAATCACGGAGGCTCTCTAGCACCGCCGGCGGCCGGCTATACTTGATACAGAGTTACGCGGCTGGCGTACTGACTATCAATCAGTGTCGGCGACCCAGGCCACGAGGGCACCTCGACGTGCCAGCCACGGCCGCGGCCTACCTCCCACAGCATCGGTTTACGAGGGCTTGATCTGCGACGTCCCAGTAATGTTGCGGATGATTGCTTCAATTCTCGTCGCATCGACGATCACTGTCGGCACCGCCGCCGTCTCGGTGTCTTTCATCAGCAACGGATCCGAAGAGGTGAACGGGAGTGAGACAGACGGAGACAGAAATTTCAGACTTAGATCCTCACCGCCGCACGCCATTCCAGTCGCCACGCTTGGATCCGCGCAGCCACAAGCCGTTCCGACCCCCACGCTTATGTCCACTGCACGCCGTTCGAACCGCCAGGCTTAGGTCCGCTCTGCCGCACGCCGTTTGGACCGCCACGCTAAGAACCGCGCTGCCGTACGTCGATAGGAGGGGAGGAAGATGCTACTGATATACGTGCGACAGGGCAAGGGAGGGTGTTTTACAGAATTACGCCCAACAAGTCCGGCAACAAATTATTACAGAACCGGGTAAAAAGGCTCGGCCATCAGTCGTCGATGTGGATGGGCTCCTGCGGCGTGGTCGATGCGGCGGGGTCGGGCGTCTCGGCCGACTGGTTGGAGGAGGGGGAAGCGGAGCTCGGCGTAGCAGTGGCGTTCGGCGCAGGGGCATGCGTGATCTCGGTGTTGTCCTCCTTGAGAATGGCATTGCGGCGCGCCATGTACCAGGCCTTGACCGGCGAACTCATCGTCAACGTGTCCTCGCCGTCCATCAGGAACTGGAGATCCGTTTTCCTCTTCTTGGCGGCGTAGTTGGCCTTGAGGAGGTCCATCTTATGCCCTTGGTTCTGAAGCAGCTACACCCACCTCTCGTCGCTCTTCTTGGCCCTCTTCTCGGCGTGTGCCCTCGTGTCGGCGATGCACTTCTCGATTGAAGCCTGGAGACGCTCGGCGGGAGGTCCGGCGGCTTTGAGCATCTTCGTCTTCTTCTGGCTGATCTCCGGCCTTCCTTCGCCGACAGCAAGGGGATGGGCCTCTGGGTTGTACACACCGTCCTTGGTCTTGGCGAGGCTCAGGCGATTGTCCTGCTATTTTTCACAGTGCTCGATCTCGTGGAACAAATGGTGGAACTTGAACTCCGCATTCATGTCCTCCCGGTACAAAGCGAATGCACGAAGGAGCTACAAAATGGAAGACAAAGTGTGTCAAGATATACAAAATCATCGCCGCACGCGACGTCGCCGCCTGTTTCGCCTGATTCGCCCTCATCAACGCCTACTCCTCCACCGCCGCTGCCGCCTACTCTTGTTCTTGCCTGACATTTGCCCTCTCCTTTGTGTCCTTCCGTTCGTCCGACGCGATCTTTTTCCTCTGCGTAGTGGCCACCCACTTGGCGTTGGACATGCCCTTCGGCTTAGTCGCTGGTGCTCTCGGCTTCCTCGCCTTCTTCTCCCCCGAAACCTCACCGAGGTTCGATCTGGGTTTGACGAAACTCTTGGGCGGCATGGCGGGCGGAGCTCGGCGAAGTGGCGAGAGTGGGGGGAATGGGGAAGAAAGGCGGAAGGGGAGCAAGAAAAGGGCAGGAGTTCATCCTTCTCTCGCCGACATAGCTGGCTCTCGCCCGTTTTCGCTTTGTTCGACGTTTCCGGTGCGTTTTCGGGATCCTGGAATAGCCTGGGAAGTCCGGACCAAAGTTCGCCCGAATCCGAACAAAAAGAGGTTCTTGGGAACGCGACTGAGCCAAATTTCGGCGTTCGGACCTAATTTTGACGTTTGGATCGACGTCTTAGGAATGCTAGATGCTCTAACTCGCGATTAAGAGGTTTGGCATCTACTCTAAACAGCCTTTGTCTCTCCCGTGTGCCTTAAACAACAACCCACACGCCTCGATCTGCATGCATAATACTACTAGTAGACCAGCCACACTGGTGGTGCGACGCATAAAAAAGAGCGAATCGATCCTGTTTTGCTACAGTGTGTTGAATCGGTTCGTATTGTAGTATGGGACCCGTTGTTGTAAGAAAACATTTTTTTCTGCCCTATATTCTTGCCATCTAGACGTGACTCTCTTTTGGCTCTCTTTCTTTATTGCCTGTGTCTGCTTGTGGCAGGATAGAAGTGAATCAAGTTTGAGAATCGCTTTTTTCTTAGAACCGCTTGAATGAATGTTATGTAGTGTATCGAATCGACTCATATAGCACAGTTTGAACCGCTTTTTGCCTACGCTGTGGCTGGTCGTAGCACGTGTACTATTTTGACATTGGGACAGACGGCGTCATCCATCCACAGTGTGATATAGTATATGCTGTCACTATCAATAAAAAAAAAGAACTCTCTAATAATTAGTTAGTTGTGTGCTCGTCTCCAGGGAGCAACAGTGCAACGATAACGATTCGTTAAGGATAATTCCAAGTCGGCTACTGTATTTGCTACTACCAGGTTATTCAAAGAAGACACCCTTACAAACTCTGAAAAAACTGAGAGCTTTATTCCTACTCGGGGTTTACGGCAGGGAGACCCTCTTTCTCCTTATTTGTTCCTGTTATGTGCAGAAGGTCTTTCTAGCCTTTTGTTGCATGAAGAAGAAGTTGGTGGCATAACTGGGGTAAGAGTGTGCAGAAATGCACCATCAGTATCACACCTATTATTTGCTGATGATTCTCTTATTCTCATGAAAGCGGATACGACTAATGCAACTTCCTTGCAAAAAAGTTCTGGATACTTATTGTGCAAATTCGGGGCAAATGGTGAGCTTATCAAAGTCAAGTATTTTCTTCTCTCCTAACACTAATGTGCTGGTGAGAGCGGAGATTTGCGAGACCTTGCATATTGAGACAGAAGCACTTTCAGATAAATACCTTGGTCTCCCAGCTTTAGTTGGAGCAAATAGAACCGATTGCTTTATTCAGTTTGTAGAACGAATCATACAAAGGATAAATGGGTGGAAAGAGAAACAATTGTCAATTAAGGGGAAGGAAATCTTGTTAAAGGCAGTGGCTCAAGCAATTCCCGTGTATGCCATGTCGGTTTTCCAAATTCCAATTGGGGTGTGCAAGCGGATGATGGATGCTATTGCATCTTTTTGGTGGGGAGATGATGAGGAGAGCAATAAAATGCATTGGTATGCTTGGTGGAAACTGTGCTATCCAAAGAGTGAAGGAGGTATGGAATTCCGAGATTTCCATTCATTTAATTTAGCAATGCTTGCAAAACAAGTTTGGCGCTTGGTCAAGGAACCAGATTCTCTATGTGCAAAGGTTCTTCGAGCCAAATACTACCCAGATGGTGATATTTTTAGAGCTGGACCTAAGACGGGTAGTTCCTTCACGTGGCAGAGCATACTAGCGGGATTGGTAACTTTCAAGAGAGGCATTATCTGGAGAGTTGGCAATGGGGAGAAGATCAATATCTGGACCGATCCCTGGGTCCCCACTAGTGCTGATTTTAAAGTCATCTCTCCGCGAAGGGGCGCGGTACTCAATAAGGTGAATGATCTGATTAATCCCTATACGGGTACTTGGGATGAGACACTACTTGGTGACCTATTTAATCCAGTTGATGTAAATCGGATCCTCCAAATACCCCTTCATAATCAAGGCTTTGAGGATTTTGTTGCATGGGGACACACAAATCATGGGAGGTATACGGTGAAGTCTGGCTACTATTTGCAATGGAAACACCAATTTGGTGCAAGAGCAAACCAATTGGCTCTCCCTGGAACCTCATCGACTAATCCTGTTTGGAAAGCTCTTTGGAAGCTAAAAATACCGGGCAAGGTGAAAATCTTCTCGTGGAGAGCTCTTCATGGTATTCTTCCACTGAAGTGTATCTTGGCAAATCGGCATATTGAAGAGAGTGCAGAGTGTCCCATATGTGCTCAAGATGCGGAGGATGTCCGACATTTACTCTTCACCTGTCAAGTGGCAAAGGATATGTGGGCACATCTTGATTTATTGGATTTCATTGTCGATGCAACCCAAGCGGACAGATCTGGGTCGGCGGTGCTAGAACATATTTTGAGATTGCCGAGCACCACAATGCCGGGTTTGCAGTCAGTACAGCTCAAAGAGGTAATCATGGTGACTTGTTGGTATCTCTGGTGGTTGCGTCGCAGGAGAACCCACAATGAAGATATACCTACCCTTCACAAATGCAAATTTTCTATCCTAGCGATGGTGGCAAATTCTGCTTTGGAAAAAAACTTGCAAGTGGATTTAACTACAAGATGGCAGCGACCGCTCCCCCGCCAGGTGAAACTAAATGTTGATGCCTCTTATCATGCAGATGTTGGTTCAGGAGCAGTTGGCGCAGTTATTCGAGATTATGAGGGTAAATTCATTGCTGCATCAACAAAATTCATACCACATGCCCTCTCTGCGACCGCAACTGAAGCATTAGCAATGAAGGAAGGTCTTAAGTTGGCAGTCCTTCTGGGTTGTAACAATGTCATAGCCGAGTCAGATTCTTCCGATGTTGTTGAAGCTTGTTCTGGAGAAGAGGCATGGTGGAATGACTCAGCTGCCACCTACGCCGACTGTTTTGATGTGGCAATGACTATTGGTACTGTTACTTTTTCTCATTGCTTGAGAGAGGCAAACAAGGTAGCGCATAGTCTTGCTAGGTTTAGTTTCTCAAATATTCATGATTGTAACTGGGTCGATGAACCCCCTAGCTTTATTCTAGATGAACTCCTTAACGATGTAACCGTACTTTGAGTGAGGCAGCAAGTTTCAGACGCACTCTTTTCCTTACCAGGGTACCTAAGGGGACTGGAAGGTTTTTAATGAGGCGGCTTGCTAGCTTAATATAATTTGTTTCAAAAAAAAAGAAGACACCCTTACAAGGGCTGTGGGTAATACGTAAAAGAAAAGGGACGGGGTTGCGTCCCCCTTCCTCCCCTCTCCCTTATCTCTACAGTATCTGAACAAGCCGCGTCGACTGCCGGTCCTCCCCTGGTGCCTCTTCGCCGGAATAGCCGGCTGGAGTAGGACTGGGGGCGGCGCTATAGTGAGTAGGATAGGTTTCTTTGGCTTTATGCCGGTAGTGGGATCTATGCCCGGTCGTGGAGCTCTGGATTGTGACCGCATCCAGGCTTTAGGGTTCGTCCTCATGGTGCTCGTGCTCCTCTGGTTGGAGACCGGTGCGGTGGCGACGACCACCACTTCCTCGAATAAGAAGGTAATGCTCTGCCTCCGCCTTCGCGTTGTCGTTCGGCTCCCCAATATCCCTCTGGCTGGTAGTGGTTGCGAGGGGATCGAGATGGCGGGTGCTCTGATGCGGGATGGTGGTGGCGGCGGTAGTATTTCACTCTGGCGGGTGTGCGCGCCGCTGGGTGGACGTCGAGCTCGTTGGTGGTTCAGGTTCTTCCTCATCTGTCCGGCCGTGGTGGCGAGGGGATTGAGGAGGACTGGATATGGCGGGCCGGCAGCTCCCTTATCCTCTGCGCTGCTGGCTGCCTCAAGCAATGGAGCTGCTGGCCATCGATGCCTCTTCCGGCCGTCCATGGTGGTGTGGGGTGGAGGCGCCCTGGTGAGCTCTCTCCTTTGTCTCTGAGGCGGGGCCTTATGCTGCAAGCTAGAGCAAACTACGTGACGCCATGGATTGTCGTCGCGATTTCCGGCCGGGTGGAGCGGTCTGTGTGTGCGCCAAGAGAGCGCCATCTTCAACCTCCAATTCGAAGGCCAGGTTCTGAGTTCCTTGCCGGAGTCCCCCCTTCTCGCTGCCAAGTGGTATAGTCCCCGGCGGCGTCCAGGCGGCCGACGTTGGAAGCTCATCGTCCGTGGAGAGGTCCAGGGGTCGGATTGCTTTTTTACTTTTACTCCCTGAGGTCCTTTTTGTAAAAAGCCAGGACTTTGTTTCTTCATTTCTATTTCTGCAAGGTCTGGCTGGTAATCTCTACCCGCCGCTTAACTAATGAATGCAGCTCGGGATCCTTCGCGATCCCTCTTTTGTTTTCAAAAAAAAAAACAAGGGCTGTGGGTGATGGTAGTATGTATGTACCACAGGCTCATCATCAGAAGTTGTATCTATACTCTGTAGCGTGCAGTGGAAACGAGTCGATGTGATGTTGCCCACCCATGTGCTCCAAAATTGCCCTACGAGTACGTCTATGTGCGTGGCCCCGGCCCTTCGCTACAAAACGCAACTCATACCGTCTCTCAAAGTTATGCAACGACAGTAACATTTTGGAAAGGATTCCAAGTCGGCCAATGTATTTGTTACTGCTTTCTTCGTTTTAAAATAGATGTTACGGATTTGATAAAATTTGGTTAAATATAGACAATTTTTCAGTATATACATCGATCAAAATTTTAACAAACTTGCAACATGACATAGGGAGTAGTACTAATAATTATTTTGAGATCAAAGAAGTTATCTTGACATGTACTACTCGATTAGCGCTATTTTCTTGTGAGTCGTACCATACGCTCAGCAGAAATCGTGCATCTATATTGTGCGGCGGAACCTCAAATTGGCCTGAATTTCCAACCGTGTGCTGTGCGAAACCCAAAAGAAAAGGAAAGAAAAGAAAATGTTTAAAAAGGATAACAACCACTTGGCAACGGCATGGTTCTCAGACTTTCTCCGGAAGACTAGTAACATGTCCGGAAGAAATAGGATGTCGAGCACCCATTCATTGTCCAGAAGAAAAGATCGAGAACTCGTCGACACTCTACCAAACCCTTTTTCCAGGGTTCAGGGTTTCGAGGAGAAACATGCATGCAATGCAAGAAGCAAAAAGACAGGAAAGGCAAGTGCTTCACCGGATTTGGGTGACGTGCACACAACTACTCGGTTTAATTGTATATATACTCGGTTTATTCAAATCAGAGTTGATTGACCTGACCCCTCAGCTATCATCGTCCAGAATCATGCTAAACCGCAGATTCCTTTGATTCTCTGACCAAGAAGAGTAGGGTACACGCGCCATGAAACGAAAACGAAATAAGACGAAACGAAACCCCTTTGATCCGGTAAACTGTCTCGGCTCTTTCTCACCCAACTGAGATTCGCCGGTTCCATGATTGGGGATACTATTAGTACTTGCTAAATATGATTGCAGATACTAAATCAGACAGTGCTACTAATGATGAGCGATTGCTTGTAGAAGGGGCGTCTTAGTTCCAGCTACACTTTTTTTCCAGGGACATGCTACTCGTACACAGCTATACTACTTTTTTTCCAGACTAGTAGTCTGCTTTGACGACTACGTACGAGCTCGTCAGAAGGAGAGTGTGTTGACCGGAGGACAACACTTCCGAGTCTCTGCGCTGCTCCTACCTACACGGCTGTACTCTACTGACGACTATGAGCTGAAGACGTGTGTGCGTGTGTTGACCGGAGCACAGCAGTGTGCGCTTATTATTTGGAGGCGGATTTGGTCAAAAAATGGTAAAACAGCCCCGGGCTAAAAGAAGTTTAGATACTAATAAATTCCTGATGAAACAATTTCAAAATATAACCATTAAGGGTAGCGCCAGGGCCATTCTCATAAGTTTCGCCATCCTCCAGCGCCATCCCGCAGAATCAGTGGAAAAACACAGGGGAGATTCCTCGATGGGGAGTCCACCCATCATGGAGACATCCTAGAGAGTTACGGTCATCCCTCCCGCCCCGGAGGTGAAAAGTATGCGTCTACGGTCTCCAGCGGTCAACTAACTAGCGTGAAAATAGCACAATGGTTCATGCTCGGCGTCGACCAACTAGATCCATGGAAGGGGGCATGTCGGCTCGATGAATTCCGTGTACCGCTCATATTTCTTCATCTTACAAGTTAGAACATCATAATATATGCATGCGGAATAATCAAATGTTGTTAATTTTGCCGTACCTCATTATTCTCGGCCATAAGCCGCCCACAGTGTCCCGTTGTAGTGTTTTCTGCTGAAGTTACACCTACATATTTGAAAAAGAACAACTAGTAAGAAAATAAAATGTGATATCTGGCATACAACAAAAGTATGACTGATCCTAACTTGAACCATACTAATACACAACAACCACAAGATGCTTGTTATTATCCTAGCATGTAAAAGAAAATACATTAGCTTACAAATGGTACTCCCTTCAATCCATATTACTTGTAGTTGAAATGGATGTATCTAGCACTAAAACATGTCTAGATACATCCATTTTAGTGACAAGCAATATGGATTGGAAGGATAATAACTATGTGTGCATAATTTTCTTGTATGGTTACCATCAAATTTAATCAATCTTGCTTTCTAACAAAATCAAGCTACGTGATCCTAAATCTTAGTAGAATGGTTCCCATCCAATTTATGCAACAATGGTCCATAAGGCACGGGAAACACAAACCAGCGAGGACGTGAAACACCGGGGGGGGGGGGAGCCGACGATGCTGATTGGCAGCGTTCTGTCGCCATTAACGTCCTTCACTATGAGAGAGAGAGAGAGAGAGAGAGAGAGAGAGAGAGAGAGAGAGAGAGAGAGGTTGTCAAGCGTTGACGGCGAGCGGGGAGGTCAAAATGCAACGGGCCACTGGACGCACCCCCGACCTGGTCGGACCGTGCTCCATTTTCTATCCACGGACCGACCCATCCGGACAGAATTGAACCGTTTACGTCGCCGATTTGGACCGGTCTGCTGGAGACCCATTTAGACACGAAATCTATCCATTTTATGGTTGACGAGGTTTCGACTCGTCAATGTCCATTGTTATGGACTTGGGTTTGGAGAATATGGGGATGTTGGAGATCGCACATCGGTTAACAGACAAGCAACGGGGGGACACGAGGTTTACCCAAGTTCAGGGCCCCGGGAGGAAACTCTTACTCCTGCTTGTCTGCTCTTGATTACGATGGAACCGAAGGTTACAGGGGTGCGCAGATGCAATCTAGCGTGAGGTGCGTATGAGGTGAGTTGAGATCCTCCTCGCCGTGCCCTCCTAGCCTTTATATAGATAGGCAGGTCCCGAGCGTAGGTCGAGTCGGTTACAGATTAGGGTTTGCCCCTTTGAAATTCTATCTACTCTAGTCTTGTTTTTCAAGGATCCGAAGACATCTTGGGCTTGAGCTACCCGAAATCTCCACATGCCGCGTATATTCTCGTGGGCCTTCCCTTGGGCTGGACCAGGTATGTTAACATTGTGTACACGTGAGGTATAATCATGTCAATGGTCGAATAGGTCACGCGGAGAGAAAATCCGCTCGGTCCGTTTTAGCCGGGAGGTGTCAGTGGAGACCCATAAAAGGGATGGGTGGGTGGCTTTCATATGAGTCGGTCGATGGGCATGCCGAACAAGGGAGAACAAGCCAGGCTGGCTGGCTCGATCCAAAACAAGACTAAATTTGGTTTAGAAATATGTCTATCCTAGTGTCTAGATTTTTTTTTTCACAAACCTAAAATATTTTATATTTTTAAACTGAGGGAGTAAACCCTAAAAGGTCCCTAGTGTTCAAGGTTGGCGTTAAGGAGCGGTGATGATGAAGCGGTTGCTTGCGCAGATGTGACCTACTACTGGTTACTGCAGCAGAGCACTGTACTAGTCTGAACAATGAGCTCATGGACTGTAGTAGTAGTAGGTGTGTTGACCAAGACAGGACATTGGGGACAAAGTCAGCCAGCCTGCTGCGTATGCTGATCGTCCCGTGTTCAGACGCGCTTGTCGCACTGGACGATTCTTCCTCCCCCTTCTTCTTCTACACCATTTCTCCAGCACGCGTTCAAACCATCCCGTGAGTGCGCCGGTCAGCCGCCAGGTCCAAGCACTCTCACACCCACCCTCACACGGTGACGCCGCTGCTCCACCGCAGTGTGCCGACCGATCCAACGCCCATTTCAAATCCAACGGCGGAGATGCGTGCGTCGTCAGACTTGGAGCGATTCGAATTTGAATTTCTGCACTGTTCACATCCTCCCTCCTCTGCTCTTGGAAGTCACTCACTCTGTTTTTCCTCCTCTGCTCTGCAATGGAAGAGATCGATTTACCAATTATACCAGACAAAAACTGAACAAAATTCAAAGCGGATTAACACAGGAAATTAACCAACCAAAGAACGGATTTCTCCCCCAATGTTATTTCATCCCCAAATCAGGGAATCAAGGGACTCTGTACAGATTAGCTACTAGTACATGACAGGACGTCGCGCTAGGAGCAAATTAACAGGCGGTTAACCGCACTACCAGCTAACCTACTCCCTCTCGGTGGTGTGTGTTCATCTCAGCGCCGCCACGGCCACCTGCGGATGGGGAGCCACCTTGCGGCTGTTCCGGCGGCTGCCGTTGCCACCAGCGACGGCGGCGCACCTGTTGCGGCCGTTGTTGTTGTTGTTGCTGTTGGCGGCCTTGTTGCCGCCGTTGCTGCTGTTATGGACGATGAACTGGGCGTAGTAGTTGCCGTTGTTTGTACCGAGCTTGTTCTTGGTGCTGTTGCCGGTGGGGGCAGCGGCGCCGATGGTGCCGAACTTGATCTTCTCGGTGCCCACGGGAACGGCGCCGATGCTGCCGAACTTGATGACCTTCTCGTTGTTGCCGATGGTGCCGAACTTGATGACCTTCTCGCTGGCGGCGCTGGGGGCGGCGGCGGCGAGGTCGGTCTCGAGGTCGAGCTCGAGCCCGAAGAGGACGCCCGCGAAGCCGCGCACGCTCTGGTTGGGGAAGTAGACCTCGCGGATGCGGCGGAACGCGTCCCAGGTGAGCGCGCTGTCGGAGCCGGCCTGGTGTGACCTGCCCGCGGCGCGCTCGACGCCCAGCGACGCCGCCACGCGGTCCAGGCCGCCGTAGAGCCCGCCGCAGCGGGTCATCACGTGCCTGATGTCGTACACGCCCTCGCCGAAGAAGACGCGCACCAGGCCGAGGAACTCGGGCAGGGTGCGCGGCAGCTTGCGGCCGATGAGGAGCTTGACGAGGTACCCGAAGTCGTAGGCGGAGTGGAAGGTGACCCAGGTGACGGCGTTCCCGGCGCAGACGAGGCCCGAGGACATGAGGAAGGCCGCGAAGTCGCGCGCCTGCACGCCGTGCTTGCGGTGGGCGTCGAAGTCGAGGCCGTGCGCGGCGAGGAGCGCCACGGACTCGGGCGCGTGCCGGTGCGCGCGCGGGTCGAACTCCTGCAGGTTGATCTCGAAGGCGACGGACGGCGGGGAGTCGGGGCTGGCCGCGAAGGAGAGGCCCACCTGGATGAGGTGGAGCGCGTCCACGTTGGACTTGAGCGCGGCGTACCGCTCGGCCGGGGTGAGCAGGGCGTGGTGCTTGCTGGGGTGGTGGATCACGCCGGGGAACTCAGTGTCCATGGAGACGTAGGGGAACTTCTCCGCCAGCAGCCGGATGTCCGCGAACGCGGAAGGCAAGTTGTGGGCCCACACCTGCCGGATCTCCAGCTTCGTCTTCGCCTTCCCCGGGCCCAACCCCGTGGCGGCGCCGGCGGGATCCGTCTGCACCTTCATCTCGGCGTCGGCGGCGGCGGCGGAATAATCCTAGCTGCGATTCGTGCTGAGAGAGAGAGATCAGATCAGGGGGGGCGGCGGCGAGAAGACGAAGCTGGACTCTGATTTCTGTTCGATTTGGGGATGTTGAACTGCCGTGAGGGCGGCCAGGGTTTTATATAGGACCCGAACCAGGGGTGGGCTTCCAGCACGGTGCGGGGAAAGGAAGGAGAAGGCGGCGGGGGGCGCTTTGAGATCCGTGCGGAGGGGCAACGAACGGCGGATCGGAGACGTGACAACGCGTTTATGGCGTGCGCGATATACTGATGATTTGCTGTTTCCGGGCGTGTCAAGTCTGACCGGACCAGGAAGCCTCTTTGTCGTCGGTACATGTATCTAGATGGGATTCAAAGGCGGCAGACCCGGTCCACACTAAAATATGTTGCTTACACTTGTTTTTTTTTGCATGGTTTCCAAGATCAGCCACGATTCTACAACTGGCAACAAACCTGTTTTTATGGAAAGATATCTTTATCGCGTCACCCTTGCTTATCCGTTCATCGGAGTCGATGACCTTCTTGAAGAGACAAGGTTTTGAAACTGGGCAGGGTTTATTGCCGAAGTACCACTTCAATGGAAAAACCCGTTGTCGCGCCATGCTTGCTTATCCGTTGGACGGTGCCATTGACCTTCGTGAAGTGAATAATTTTTTCAAGATCATGCGAGGTTCAAGAGGCAACTCCCCCAGCTTTAGTGCGAAACTCGAAGTGATAAGTTCCCGAGATCATGCAAGGTTCAACCGGACCCCCGCTTTAATGCGGAAAGATATTTATCGTGTCATCTTTGCTTATCTGTTGGTCGGTGCCGTTGACATTCTTGAAGTGATAAGTTTCCGAGATCGCGCAAGGTTCTACTAGTAAAGCAATGCTTTAATGGGAAAAGATCATTGTCGCGTCATGCTTGCTTATCCGTTGGACGGTGTCGTTGACCTTCTCGAAGTGATAAGTTTTCGAGATCGCGCAAGGTTGTCTCAATAAAGCAATGCTTTAATGGGAAGAGATCGCTGTCGCGTCATGCTTGCTTATCCGTTGGACGGTGTCATTGACCTTCTCGAAGTGACAAGTTTTCGAGGTCGCTCAAGGTTCAACGGCAACACCCCCTGCTTTAACAGGGAAATGTCGTTGTCGCGTCATGCTTTGCCTATCTACCAGTTGATGCATTGACCTTCTCGAAGTGATAAGTTTTTGAGATCGCGCAAGGTTCAACCGACGATGCCCCCACTTTATTGCGAATAGATTGTATCGTGTCACGCTTGCTTATCCATTCGCTAGTGTCCTTGACCTTCCCGAAGTGATAAGTTTCCAAGATTGTCTCACAAGGTTCTTCATGCAAGCACATTAAAGGGAAAGATCGGTGTCGCGTCACGCCCGCTTATCCGTTGGGCAGTATCACTGACATTCTCGAAGTGATAAGTTTTCGAGATCACGCAATGTTCAACGACAACGTCCCGCTTTAACAAGAAAAGATCATTTTCGTGTCACACTTGCTCATCCATTGGATAGTGTCGTTGAGCTTCTCGAAGTGATAAGTATCCGAGATCGCGCAAGGTTCAACGGCAACAATCCCGCTTTAATAGCAAAAGATTATTGTTGTGTCATGCTTTGCTCATCTGTCGGTCGGTGCCATTGAGCTTCTCGAAGTGATAAGTTTTCAAGATCGCACAAGGTTCTACTGGGAACGCCATGCTTTAATGGGAAAATAGCATTGTCGCGTCATTCTTCCTTATCTGATGACAGTGTTATTGACATTTTCAAAGTGATAGGTTTTCCGAGATTGTGCAAGATCCAAAGGCAACGTCCCCATTTTAATGGGAAAAAGATTGTTGTTGTGTCACACTTGCTTAGCCATTTGAGGGTGTCGTTGACCTTCCTCGAAGTGATATGTTTCCGAGATCGTGGAACGTTCAATGGCAACGCCCCCATCCTTAATGGGAAAAGATCGTTGTCGTGTAACACTTCTTATGCGTTCGTCGGTGCCATTGACTTCCTTGAAGTGATAAATTCTCAAGATCGCACAAGGTTCCACCGCAACATCCTTGCTTTAATGGGAAAGGATCATTTTCGTGTTACACTTACTTATCTTTTGGTCGGTGTCGTTGAGCTTTTGGAAGGGAGATGTTTCCAAGATCGTGCAGGGTTCTACCCGCAACAACCCCGTTTTAATGGAGAAAAATCACAACAAACACCACATTAGCATATATGCTGGTCGTTGTTGTTGAAGTTTTCAAAGGAATAGGATTTTGAACTTGCGGGGTTATACTGGTAAAGCCCTCGCTTTAAGGGAATAAGGTTGTTGACGCGTCTGGCTTGCTTATCTATTGATAGGTGCCATTGGACTCTTTGTAGGAATATGCTCCCGAGATCGGCAGGTCCTGGTACTAACGTACCCCCAACTTTAATTAAAAAATATCATTGCCACATCACGCTTGCTTATCTGTTAGTCGGTGTCATTGACATTCTTGAATGGATAGGTTTCCGATATTGTGCAACATTCTAATGCAATGCTTTCCACCACGCACTTTGATGGAAAAAGACAGTTGACGCGTCAACTGGTGCTTATCTCTGTGTAGGTATGGTTCACCCTCTCGAAGGGATTTAGGCTTCCTTGTAGTTGTGTATCTATCTGAAGTATCATGTGACACTTGTTCAAGAGAGGTCGGGGTCTCGTGTTGCATCATATGGATATCTATCACTTCATCTATGTCATATTGAAGGAGATGATGAACGGACTCTTGGTGGTATGCACTTTTGATATCCAACGAAGGTGATTTTTATTTGCTCTAATATATGACATTTATTTTCCTTATTGGCACGCAATATTATTTTTTGAAATTGCGCAACGTTTTACATGCAACACTTTTACTTTAATGGAATAAGATATATTGTTATGTAGCACTAGCCATTGCTTTATTTTTGCCAAGTACTAATTAAACTGCTCAAAAGGATGCATGCACTTGTCTACTCGAAGCACATGAGATACATGTCACCTCAAATTAAAGAGGGTGGAAACTCATGTGTTTGTGAGATGGATATTGGTAATCTAGCATTTCCAGAAAACAACATGTAGGGGTACAACAATGTCAGAGAATGTTGCGTTAGTTTTTTATGTGAAAGCACCATATTCTACTAGTATGACCATATTTTGATGAGTTGCTCCTCTAATAGTTGGTCATGATGTCTTTCTCAGAAATTCTGCAGTGGTTTATTAATAAATTTCTCCTTGTACAAACATATCATGGCAATGTTTATCCTCTAAGACTATCCCATGGGGAGTTATATTGAAATCTTTACTCATGAGGCCTTTCCTTATAAAATAATTTATTTGTGGGTAACTTAGTGCTTAGTCTTGGTAGTGGGCGCGTGGAAACCCCCGCTTTGATTGTATTGGTAATGTTTGTCTTGATGGTAGCATTGATGCTATAATTGATGGTGATCCTAATGGTCACTAATGAAACTTCGTAAGTCGGCCATCTAGTTGACCAATCTAGCCGGGTAGAGAAGTCGCCACTATTCGTCGAGGTAGAAGCCTTATGCTTGACATTGACCACCATGTGTCGTCTTGTTGAGTTGGTCCACCAGGAGCTTGCTAGGCCCACTACCAAACGCTCTTGATTTAATGAATGAAGTGTTGGTACAATAGCTTTAGCACTTATTCTACTTTGTCAACACTATTCATTCTAAAGTGTTATGTACATTTTCGTATGTAAATTACCTAGCAATACTATCGCTTGAAGTAGAGACGGTATGAACTTCTGTTGCACGAGGTTGATAATGATATCATTGTTATAGTGTCGTGTTTTGTTACTTGTAGGATTTATGCGTTAGTTAACTTGTAACTCCGTGACTTCAAAGTTACTTGTCTTAAATTGGTAAATGATGTATTTCTCCAAAAACATGCAATCCTTCGTTAGTATATCTCCCTGCATTTATGAATATCTCTATAATGTTGTTTATATAAGGTAAATGATGTTTTATTATGAACTGTTTACCAAAATGTCTGTGGTTAAATAAGTTGTTAAAATATAATACTAGCGCGTAATCTATATCTAGATGACACCATTGGGAATGGAACGTATAGCATTGAAACAATGGGGGTGTGGGACCCATATTTGTGTGAAATGTTGGATTATGAATTTTTAGTAAGAAAAATGTTAGGGCGATTTACCTTTTATAACCACACAACTTGGTAATATCTAAGATTAGTACATCTTGCCTTCCTCCAAATAGGCATAGTTGTTTACTTGCTCTTTAATTACAAATAGCACCGTAGTGTTGCTTTTTTTTTTGCAAAACAACACCGTAGTGTTACTTGTATAAGATTAGAACGTGGAGTGTTCCACGAGAACCGTGCAATGTTTTACTTGTAACATATTGCTTTGAAATATTCATGGAACGTAAGAGTAGTATTGGTTTGTTGATCAGATTGGTGCTGTCCATGGGATTGGTTAATATATTTGTGTTGGGAACACATTTGCTTAGTTAGAGTATCAAACCAAACTTACCCCGTTGAAATAGAGGGGGGTGTGGGGGCTCTTATTATGTACAAAGGTAATTACGCATTCCATACTACTATCACGTGTCACATTTTCCGCTTTCCGCCAGGGTATTTTTGACATTAGATGTCTGATGGGGGTATTTTTGATAACACAGATGTGCAGACGGGTATATTTGTAAAAAAAACCGCATACCACCGTGATTGACCCGATAGCTTATTGATTCATTCAGGTAACGTGTACGTCGCGGGCGCGGCATGACTACGGTCAGCGAGTCTCTGCTCCCTCCCTGGCGGCCTCCACTGCACCTGCACCTACACGGCTGGTGAGCTGATTGCCACGGCGCCACGGCCACGGGCTAGACCTCGAAATTGTCTTGACTATTCCGTTTTGTCACCTGACAGTCTGACACACACACACACTATGGTCGAACCAGCTTAGCCTGTGGAAGCTCCGGCGGCCTGGGTCGCCGACACTGATTGATGTAGTCAGTACGCCAGCCGCTCAACTCTCTATCATCAAGTGTAGCCGGCCGCCGCCGGCGGTGCCACAGGCCTCCGTGATTGACCCGGTAAATGACTAATTAATCCACGTCGACCGTCAACGAGGGAGCGCGAGTCGTCCATGGAAGATTGCGAGACCGGCCGGCGGCACCAACCGTTAATCTTTTTTTCCTTCCCTGCTAATCATCATCATATAATTAGTAACTAATAGTATTTCGACGCACTCCGGCCAGATAAACTGGAACACGTGAGTAGTACTGACTACGCACGCAGAGAAAATAAATTAGTCTTCTTCTGACTGTGATCGGGATTGACAGTTCGAGCGGGCCGGCACTCTGTTGCTTTCACTTGTGCTTGTGCAGAATTCCCGATTCAGAGAACCGATAATCCATCCACTTGCTGCCGGTGCCTGCCTTACAAGAACCTTCGACACAAGAGTATAGTAAAGCGTAGTACGTCCTCAGACTGCTGTTACACACGCACAAAGCGTTGGATGTACTGTAATAATATCCTAACCACAGAGATGCATGCATGTGCTCTCTGCTGCGTGTTACTTAGCTCATCGTACAGAGTTCTATCTGGAACAAACTTGTGTTAATTTTGGCTTTTGGATCTTCTAGTCTAAATAATTACGGTAGTGCTTTTGGTTTCGATCTGGTGTATCAGAGAGAGAGAGAGAGAGAGAGAGAGAGAGAGGACCGAGGGAGAGGGTGTATACCTGCGCCCTGGCTCGACGAGCTCGAGCCGGTGGCGATGGCGATGGGCGGCGGCGAGAGTGTGGGTGAGTGGTGGCGGCGCTTCCCATCGCACAACGTTAAACCCTAATCGGTGGGAGTGTTGGTGGGGGGTTGCGGCGCACGGTGAACCTCGTACCGTGTCCGTCCCCTCCCCCCCCCCACCTCTTTATATGGCGTCGGCGACAGGGGCCCACCAACCATAAAGGATTGGGCGTCCCCGATCAGGGCGCGATCAAGGGGTTCCGTTCGAGCCGGGCTCGTACGTGATAGATCAACCTAACAACTTGTCGACATGGTTATCTAAGCATATATATGAGCCTATAAAAGACATCCAGATCAGCGTGCCACTTGTGCAAAGCAATCGCCTTGTCGTTAGGACTTCGGTACAACCCCCCTCACCCTAAACCTTATAAATCCGTTCACGTATATACCTAAACCCGTATTCAAACCGAGTATTATTATTTATATATAGACATACGAATTGAGACGTGTAGTTGTACGATCTTCTCCCCGCACGCACACAACCCTCGCCAGACCACCGTTTTGGCCATCATCACCACGACCGTCGCTGGAGCCGGCCATCATGACACTCTGGCGACAACGAACATGATTGGCACAACAGAAACTAATCGAGAAGAAGAATCAGGTCATGGTTTAGTTGCGTTTGCGTACCATTCTTGCTTTGGCTGGAGATCGATTGGCCGGCGGGAAAGTCTCTGTGATGCGATACCGCTGCGGCGTAGTACAAGAGCTCGAGGATTCTGCGATGCGTACATTCAGCCGGATTGTCTGACGGCCTCTCGCGCGCCGTCTCCATTACGCCTCAGCTTCCGCCGCTTCGCCGCTGCGATGGCCCTTCCGGCGCACATCTACAAAACCAAGTTGAGGCGTGGTCGACTAGGGCGAGTCACCGCTAGCCATACCCAACCGCCACCACTACCACCACACGGACATGGCCGTCGCCGGTGATGATGTTGTTTATACTAATTATGAGGGGGTATTAAGCGATCTGAACTGTTCTTGTGTTTGAGATTCTACGGGTTTGTACGAGTTTAGGGGGGGGAGGGGGAGAGGGGTTGTGCGCATCTTCTAAATCGAATGCTAAAAAAAAGGAGTAAAACTACTTAAGCAATGGCAAATTAGTACTCCACAATTACGTGCCCCGGTCAACACAGTGCGTTTTTAGCTCATAGTCGTCGGAGTAAACAAGTACGTATAGACGTGAAGGACTAGCATGTCATTCTGAAGAAAAAAAAGCATTGTTAGCATATCCACAATCAGGGAATCGCAAAGAGTATACTATTACACTAATTTTGTAGTATGATTTGGTGGACCAAGTACGCCGCCGCCGTTGTTTGGTTGGTTGGTTAGTTGGGAAAAGCCGATGCAGTTTACCAAATCAAAGGTTATCTGCATCTTCTAGTAGTAGCACGTACAGAGGATGTCTGCATTTGTTGGTCAATAACATAATCACAAGAAACTAAACAAACAAACAAACAAACAAACAAACAAACAAATATTGTACACGCTAATCGATGGTTGATTAAATCAACACTGCCTGTGGTACCAGTACCCGCGTAGTTGCGCGCGCGTCGCCGAGTTCCATCAAAATCGGTGAGCAGTCGCCTCGCCTCTCCTGTCTCCTCTCTTCTCCTCGAAAGTCCGAAACCCTGAGAAGAAAAGCTTGTCCAGGAGTAGAACCTAGGCTCCAGGCAGCCCGGTTTCTTCTTTTTCCCAACTTCGAAAATTTGAATTCAAAAGTTCTAAAAAATGCGAAAAATTATTAACATGTAGCCAACCATGTGATAAAGCATCGTCTACAATTTCGGGACAAAATACTATTTTAGGCTAAAATATAAAGTAGTTTGAGCAGAAAATTTACGCGATACTTTTGAGACGTGCATTTTTCCGAATTTTTTGAAACTGTTTTGAACTCAATTTTTTGAAGATCCGAAAACAGGGGTCGCCCGACATGTCATTTCTTCCGGACTTGTTAGGAGTTTGTGTTTTACTCGATCATGTCTTTGGAGAAATTTTGAGAACCATACCAAGATTTGTAATTAATCATTTCCTTTGACTTGTTTATTTTTTCTTCTCTATTGGTTTTCGTACAGCAAGTTTGAAAGTTACCACCGCCTACAGGACGGTGTGTGAGATACGTTTCAGTAGGGTAGGCGCCATGGACGTAGACGCAGGCCAATTTTGGTGCATATTTTTTTTAGGGGAAATGGACGCTTTATTGTTTATTAGAGTAATGATTATATTTGGCATCTGGATAAGTAGGATGCACACAACTATCAACAACGAAAGTAGTAGATAACAATTTTGGCCCACATGAATGCAACATCATTCCGACATTCAGCTATTCAGCTGCACGCTACAGATACATGATTTCTATTGTGGTGGTACTCAACACCCAACGCTTATGGAGTCTTTGTAATGATACTGTATCTTTTTTGACCCTAGTAATAACAAATACAGTAGCCGATTTTGAATCATTTCCAAATTGTTATCGTTGCACCGTTGTTCCTCTCGAAAGGTGAGCACAAAACTAATTATGAGTGACAGTGATAGCATATCATATCATAATATGGACGGATAATGGCGTCTGTGTCAATTGTCAAAATAGTAGTACTAGTGTTACGCGGAGGAGTGTGGGTTGTTTAAGGCACACGGAACAGACAAATTGTTAGATTATTAGATGCTAAACCCCTTAGCCGGGAGTTAGGTCCTGATTCGCCTCCGCTTTCTTTCTGCGTCGTCGGGACAAGTCTGCACAAACGGCTCTGGTCCTTAAAAAATTGCGTCGGTTGGACTATGGAGCAGATGAACTAATACAATTGTTTTTGTTTGAACCTCAGGCACATTGGCCGTGTCACACGGGACGCCGCACGCACGGACAGAAACCATATAAGAAAGTACCCACAAAGCCAGTTTTGTTCCGTGCGCTGTCTCCCATCGTGTGGCTGCCGCTAACACATGTAGCATCGATTGTTGGTTTCTTCTCCATGACGGTTCATTTTTCCTTTTCCTTTGTTTATTCTTTGTCTTCGTCATGGATGCCCCCTGTCTCGTGAAATTTCTCTCTTAACTACACTTTGATCGCCTCCCCTCCCCCCCCCCCCCCCCCCCCTCCCAAAAAAACTACTACCGGTGAAACGACTAGAATGCGATGCACGTCTTATTATCTAAAAAGAATGCGGCGTGCATTTACTTGATGGTCACGTTTACGCCGGTTGCTGGGACTTGGCAAGCAATAACAAGTGCAATCCTGGCTCAAGAACAGGCATGTCAGAAAGTAATATGATGAGTTTTTTGGGGGGTTATATTCATGATATAGACCGACTCTGGTGTATAATCGTTTTTATGTGAGATGGTGCATAATCTTTGTGCACGCATACGTTGATGTTTACCCTTTTTTTTCAGATTTTGAGCAACAAACATGAACTAAGGCATCTCCCCGGCTGCAGTTCCTTCCTGGAACCTAGCTAGTATGGCTTTACAGCGATAAATAGCCAATCCAGTCCACTGTGGGGTCAAGCCCAGCAACTGAACAAGCACACATATCCAATCTATGACAACAAAACAACAGAAAAAATTATTGTTTACTTATTTTTTTACTAGTAATAATACCGTTTATATGTGGTTCATTTCGGAATTGTGCAACAACCTAAACAGAGGGAAATAAAAGACATTTTAGCGTTGTGAGATGAATGTATCTAGATGTTTTTTAGTGTATAGGTTCACTCTGAACCTCTATAAACCTATATACTAAAAGATGTCTAGATACATTTGATTTATAAAGCTAAAACGTCTTATATTTCTAAACGGAGGGAATAGGTCTTTTGTTCCATAATATGTTCACTATAAAATTGTGCCCATCTTACATTAGAACAAGGCCCGTTTCGCCAAAAACATGCAAAGTTTTTGCCTCGTATCGCACTTGCGTTTGCGTGATGGTGGCGACTTTGTTGCTCTTTTAGATGTTGCTGGTATGAGTAACCCGAGTGCTTATTTGGGGTGCCGAGTGCATGCTAACACAATGCACCGTGATGGCAGAATACTATCAACGCGCTATCATGTCGTGTGGTTTATTTCTAGTACTATGGTAAACATCGTGTGCAGAGTTTGTTTCGGCGGGGCGGGCCTGACGGCTGCAGTCGATCGATCGAGTTCCGTCGCCACCACATGGACTGACATCGAACGGGAGTCAATGTACACCGCCGATCCGTGCGCTAGAAGAGCTAGCGCACAACCGAGTTCGATCATGCGCGACCAGCCAAATGTCCATGGCGTCGTCGTCGACGGCCTTGACGCGCGCGGTCGCCTCTCACGTGCATCGTCGATGGCGACGTGCCGGCGCCTTTTTTTACGAGCGGGTCGGTCGACGCGGCAGGATGCTCGTGCTGATAGCTGAAAACATCTTTGATCCGAGGTGGACTCTTTGATCACCGGTGAACTGAAATCGCTTCAGAGCATCGTACCATCTGACTCGTGCACTGCCTCGCCTCGATAAAGTACTCTCTATCTGTTTAGAAATATAAGATATTTTAGTTGTTCTGTGAAACTAATGTATTTAGACATGTTTTAGTACAGTATATAGATTCATTTAAACCTATATACACTAGAAGTTGTCTAAATACATTAATTTAGAGACCTAAAACATATTATATTTCTAAATAGAGGGAGTACGTGCTGCAAGTCACAGTCTCTAGTCGCGGCGGTGGCCGTGGCCCGAACGAGTCCGGTCAAGAGAGATGGATCTCGCGCGTCACCGTCGCTAGTGAGTGCACACGTTCGGCGAGTCTCCGGTCTGCTCCTCCGGCCTCGCTCCCAGCTGGAAGCCTCCACTGCAGCACGTACGGTTGGTGAGCTGACTGCGACGGCGCCAACGGTTAATATGTAGACTCTCAAACGGAATAAAAAGATAATCGCGCGCGTGTATCTTGACCAGTACGTCCCTATTGTCGCAGGTCAATCGCGCCAGCCGGCTGGCATATATAGCAGCAGGATGCTCTCACTGGCCCGCGTGGATGATTGAATTTTTCTATACTATAGTAAGTACAAAAATCTCGGACGACATCGTGGTTGCTAGTAGTCGCACTGAGCGCTCCCCAAAAACCTGATCGCTCCTCACCATAACATGATCTTAGCTCGTCTTATTCTCGCAATCCGTGACGCTTGGCGAGACGGGCGACATCGGCAGAGCAGTGCACATGAGCTTCTCCATTTTCTCATACTTTAATGAGTTATAGAAAAGATTAGTATATAAGGTGGTAGTACAACACACCTTTCGCTAGTAATATGGGTAGTACCACCGGTATAGCCACGAGCTATCTCACCTAATGGGTCAAAGAAAATTTCAGCAATTGTATTGTTAAGGATCAAAAGACAAACACCGAAATACCTTAAATCCCAACGGAAGCTAGAAATACACTTGTTTCCTGACAGAGTGAGTAGCACTGATTTGATACGAACAATTATGGAACAAATACGTAGTTTGAACGCGACAAAACAGAGAAATGGCGAAGAAGAAGCGCAGAAATTCCATTTGGACGTCAAGGACGCGCATAGAAAAAAAAGAAGTAGAGAGACTCCACGGGTGTGGTCAAACACACTCATGCACCTTCTGCCAAAAAAAATACGTACACTCCAGCTCCTAGTTGTCAGTGTAGACTAGCATCATCATCTCTCTGTCTGAAAAATAACAATACAGTAATAAGCGCAGTAGCACAGCAGTCGGCAACCGAGAGACCGCTTCCACAAGCAATTCGGCTCATCATTAGCGCTGGTTCTAACTTAGGACCTACTGTACTCCACCAGAGTAAAATGCATTTATGGTCCTTTAACTCATGGGCTATATCCAAAACAGTCCCCAAACTCCAGAATTGCACCAATACGGTACCTATTCTTGCTAAATGAGTCCATATACGGTCCTAATGCCGTATGCATCCCGTATTTTTATTTTATGGCACCGTGTGAGCGATTTGGCAGCTTCCTTAGAGTAGAGCGCGTGCACGCCCATGATCTGCGATGACAACACCTCCGATGCGCCCAGGAGCGTTGGGTTTCTGAGCAGCGACATGTGTAGACAGACGCAACTCTCACTTGAGCTGAGCAGCGGCCACAGCTGGAATGGGATGTCGATCATGGCATGAACGAGCACGCCCTTCGCGAAGGTGAACGTCTGAGGGGCGAGAAGGCCAGAGCATTCAGGCCGCGCGCGAGGCCGGGCGCCGGCGCTAGGAGCAGTCCATACGTATTGAGTAGCATGGGTAGGACGAGTGTGGCTAGCACCATGAGGTTTAAGACGACCCTAGACTGCAGACACATGCCGTGCCGAAGTCCACGAGGCTGCCTGCGGGCTGCGAGGTAGTATGCCGGCACGCCGTCGACGACCACCACAACAAGGCAGAGTACCGGATCGGAAGCCGACGTCTGCGTCTTTAACTCTTTACCCTAGATAGGCGAGCACGCCGGTGGTTGGAATGGCGACCATGACAACTGCCACACGACGTCCGGCGGCATGCTACTCTGGAAAGACGACCACGAATCGAGTTCAGACGAGCTGCCGGTGGACCCGCTAGGGCTACATGTCAGCATAATACATCCTCCACCCAGTTTTGGACCGTATGTGGGCGTATGGAACAAGATTAGGGACTATACTTAATCAGTTTTTGAGTTTAAGGACTGCCAACAAGTTTAAGGACGGTGGATGTATTTCACTCTACTCCACCATCATGGAACCGCAAGTACTAGTACGTACTAAATTATTAGTACTATTGTCCTAATCATGGAATCGGAGGTACAAGTAATCTAAGGTTCTCCTATCAGGGGTGCGTGTACTCTTCTCTGCAGCATGTCTGCTGCGGCTCAAGATTCTGAAAAAGCTACTCCCTCCGTTCGGAAATGTAAGACGTTTTAGCTTTGTGAAATGAATGTATCTAGACGTCTTTTAGTGTATAGGTTTGTAGAGGTTCGGAGTGAATCTATACACTAAAAGGCGTCTAGATTCATTCATTTCACAAAGCTAAAATGTCTTATATTTCTAAACGGAGGGAGTAGTAGTATCGATAATTCAGTATACTACTATAATAATTGATTGATTAAAACGCCCTATACAATCTAACACAGCTATCGTTTGCAAAGTATATACACCAGATTTCGGTGAGCAGTCGGTCGGTATTCTTGCCTGTCCTGTTGCCATGTTTCTCCTCGGAAACCTGAAAAAAGTTTGTCCTGTCGCAGTACGTACCCATTACCCACAGGATGGGGCAGGATGGGAAATGTTCGGTAGCAGGCCCAGGACTTTCTCAAATCTTTGTTCTGGACATGCTATTTCTTCCGGACATGCATGTTCTTTCTTGCCAATCGATCATGTCTTCAGAGAAATCTTTCTTGCCAATCGATCATGTTCTTTCTTGCCAATCGATCATGTCTCCAAGCAGATGTAGTTTTCGAGTCATGCTATTCTCTCCTTTATTTAGGATTTCGCGCAGCACGGAAGAAAGTTGCCGATTCCATAATCCATGCCACGGATCGGAGACGTAGTACACTAGTAGCAGCTGAGCTATTCTTCTCTTTGGCACATCATGCCGACGTTCTGTACACACTAGTATTAGATAGATGAAGATCTCGATATACAGAAAGTTTATTCAGTTTCACTTCAAGGTACTTATCTTCTTCGAATCGAATTTAATCATAAGAGAAACAATACAAGCACGAGCTTCCTTTGAATATATTTTCTAGACATGTAGTACCGTAGTTCCTCGGAGGTGAGCACAAAACTAAATATAGAGGGTCTGGTGCTCGACAGTGACAGTATATAACATAACTGTGGTGAGGGATGGCGTATGTGTCTCTATTGTCAAGATAGGAACAGTAATAGTATATGCAGAGGAGTACGTAGTGCGTGTGGGTTGTTTAAGGCATGCACACCGAAGAAGAAGAAGGAACAGGCAAAGGTTGTTTAGATTAGATTAGATGCCAAACCCCTGCTTTCTTTCTGCTTCCAGACAAGTCCACATACACGAGCGGCTGTGTGCTCTTTAAACAATTGCATCATCGGTTGGATTTTGGAGCAGATGGACTAGTTCTACTTTGTATAGTTTTTTACATTCCAACCTGGGGGCATTGGCCGTGTCACACGGGACGCCGCACGTCTTATATTATCCAAAAGTAAGTGGCGTGAAGTGAATATACTTGATGCTCCCATTTACACGCACGCGTCACTGTTAAATGGCAACCAAAACCCATTTTTGCTCAAAAAGATGCATTCACATGGATTTGGCAGAAACATGATGAGTTTCATGGTTTATTCATGATCTCGGCCGACTCTCGGGTGTAAAATCCTTTGCACGATGCTCACTCCCTCTTGTTTTCAGATTTTGAGATACAAACACCAACCGAGGTAGTAACTTCCAACACCACGGCTGGAGTTCCTTCCTGGAACCTGGCACGGCCTTTATAAATAGCCAATCCAGTATGGGGTCAAGCCCATATACTATATGGGCCATATCCATCAGCATATGGCAACCCAACCCAACCCAACCCATTGCGAAAGAACAAAACGATTACTTAGTATTTATTAGTTTGTGTTTTACTAACCAGGAAAGGCCAGCAGCAGAAACAGCAGTCAGCAGAGAGTACACAGACGCTGATGCACAAACACATGTTTCCGGCCGACGATAGTTGACGCGTAACCACCAGGCCGCACTAGAAAAGACGCAAAAACTACCAGGCGGCACTAGACAAACACATCAGCTTTGTAAAACCAAAGCAAAACACAGACTCTGTAACCACCAAACATGCCTACAGGAAGAAACCAACTAAATCAGCATGCATCTCCACTATAGAAGACACGATCCTCCGTATAGAAGAAACTTAATATAGACATGTTCCTCTGTAGCTACTGTACGTAAAATATTAGCTTTGCAACTTGTAAGTTTCAGTGTGACAGTGCCGCTGGCAATCAAATTCAGGTCCTCCCCATGGCCATTCAGAAAAGTAACAGGTGGACTAAGTGACGTCAGCACAGAGGCCTTCGGTTCGTTCAGGACAGTCAGGGTAAATTTTTCAAAGAAAATCTCGCTACTGACTTTACCAAGAGAGACCATATTCCCCGAGTAGTTACACCGAATGCATCATACAGGGTGCACTAGTTCAGAGAAGACAGGAAACAGGAAGTCATTCTCGGGTTAAATAGAGTGAGCTAATCTGGTTCAGTAATAAGCATCTAAGCAGAGATCATTTGTTGTTGGAGTTGGAACACACATGGCTGCCAAGGTTGCCACTTCCATAACCGAATATAACTAGGGCTGCAAGCAGGCCAAATTCTGAAACTAAATTATAATAAGGAGTTGGTTCGCATGGGGGAGGATGGTCTAGTCGATGCGCACCATGGATCCAGAAATGTGAAGACAAGAATCATGTCAACGGACAAATTTCACTGCCATGCATTAACCCTGCAGGGGACACAAAATTGAAAGCAGCTCCAGTTAGTATCATATATAGCGTGCAAAGATTATTGTCACCGGCAAATAAAACACTAGGACCTTCTAATAGCAGAAAGATGTAGTAGCTAAGTACTTGCCAAAAAACATTTTAGCTAAAACTACCCAACTTCTGCCAAAACGGTGCACATATGCAAAACAGAACGGCACGGCATAATCGACTGAGAAGCAAGGTTACGTAGAACAAAAGGGCAACTAAGATAACGAAGGCTCCATAAAATCCAGATAAGACACCTAAGTTCAGGTAATCTCAAAACTCTCCTTTTGCCAGTATGTACATATGCAAAACAGCACGGCATAATCAACTCGGAAGAAGATTACATAGAACAAAAGGGAAACTAAGAGAACCAAAGGCCGCATAAAATTTCGAAATAGTTATCACCGTACCTATTCCACCACTCAGCTTCAATTTTTTTGATAAAGATATGAGGGTGTGTGCGCACAATAATTCATCAGTAATATAGCATACTAGCGAATAACTGGGATACTTTATAATTGGCATGTGACCACCCTAGAGATTCAGAACAACATGAAATGGATAGGAAAATGATTTTTCTTGTCAATGCCCACCATGAACCCGCAAATGTCGATGGGCAATTTCGATTGCCATGCATTGACCCTGAATAGGAGGCAAATTGAGAAGAAGGTACGGTCAATATCTTGACGTGCACATGTAGTCGTCGCATGTGCAAACAATGCTGTTATTCACAAATAAAATAAAATTCATTCTGTCATCAGCAATAAAAAGCAAAGTACTCGCTTAACAAAGTATAAATCGAACTAATAATTAGTGCAAAACCCAAATGTCAATGAATTTGCATGAGACAACTTCAGCTAACCTAGAAGCTTGAATACAAACGAAAAAAAGAACGGCTTGATCAATAGAGAAGATTGCAAAAGGCAAAATGGCAACTAAGGTAAGGAAGCCCTCGTAAGCATCATGTTTTTTCCCTTATCCTCCATTCCACCATTCAGTTTTTATTTCTGAGGGTGTGGGCGCACAAATTCGGTGGAAATGTAGCAACACACTTGCTAGAAAGACTTAAACCGGAACTAAGTAACTTATGCCATACCCAAGGCCAATGAAAATTTAGACAAGATAACTTCAGATGAGTCAACTAATTTCAAGAAATCTAGAAACACTCTTTTCGCCTCTGAGTACATATTAAAAAACAGAAGGGCATAATCAAGCAAAGAAGATTGCATAAAACAAAACAAAGGTAAGGAAGCCTGCATAAAAAGTTCTGAAAAAATTACCGCCTACTCCACCATTCAGCTTCCAATTTGTTTAAGATGTATAAGGGTGTGCACACAATAATTCAGCAGTAAAACAACTTATATTTAGCTAATAACTGAGATATATATACTGATATGCACAACCAGGCTAATTGGCATGTAAAATACCAAAATACTTGCTGAACAAAGTTTAACCAAAACTAATAGTTAGTCCTGAACCTAAATGCAAATGAGTTCAGATGAGGCACCCTCAGATAACCTAGAAACTGTAATACAGATGCAGAACAGAAGGGCATGATCAATTGAGAAGATTGCAAAAAGCAACATGGCAACTAAGGTAAGGAAACCTGCGCCAACATCATGTGTTTCCTTATCACTCACTCTATATCATGTTTAATTAGCGAATAAATGGATACATGTCTATTATAGACATGTAAACATAAAATTTCTACTGATCTTACAAAAATTTAACAATTAAAGGCAGAACATTCCAACGAAAGCTTGACATTAGGTTTCAAGAAATCTTACAAGGATTAGCAATTATATCTTGGTTTCTTTTTAGGAGCATGCTAATCATTCCTGATGCTGATCATGCTCAAGATACTCATCAGAGCTAAGATAAACATTGCATAGCACGGAAGAATAGTCCTTGAAGATGTTGTATACTTTTGTGAATCCATCGTTACTTGTCGAGGCCTCCTGTGACATCTTGATTGTCATTCTTTTTAGCATAGGTGCGGACCTGAGTATCAATTTCAGGAAATCAAAGCCATGATCATTTTCATCGAAGCCGCTGATATCCACTTCTTCCAGAGCAGTCAAAGGGATAGTTTGGGATTTCCAGTCCGTGGGCTCGCATAGACAATCTGGCGGGCATCCTTCTTCTTCTTCCATCTAATACCAAAAGTGTGCATGTGAAATACTTACTACACATTGCATTATTGAGATATATATATATATATATATATACTATCAGAGCAGAGAGTTACCATCGATCTCTGTAGGTCGACCTTAAGCCTCTTTATAGCACAACGAATTTGATTAACCTCAAGGACATGAGACACAAATGCTCCAAAAGCATGCCCCTTCGTGTCCAGATTTAGCTCCAAATCAGAGAAGGCAGCAATCAATCGCTTCTCTATGCCCTGCGTAAAGCTGGCCCCTTGATGAAAATAAATTGGCGGGCTCTGAAACAAGAAGATATATCATTCACAAAGTATAGTTTACTCGAGAATTGCAAAAAAGATGTTAGCAGGAGAGGGGACACACCTCGATGCAGGCATGAATTTGTAGCGAAGGGGGCTGCCCTTTTCTCTCTGCCCATAGGCTCAGATGCTGAAGCCACCAAAGACCAAACAAACCAGAATCCCTGGAGAAATGGCAGCCCCATGAGAGCTTCTCCACCATTGGTGCCGAGATGGAAATGTTGACGGCATACTCTTGGTAGGTGCCTAAGGATATGGTCAATTGCATTAGCTTGGGGGCAACTATGTTGACACGCTGTACACATGTCGCACCCACGACAAGCTCCTCCAACAATGGCGAATTGACACTCAGGCCATTCCAATTGAATTCTACAGCGACGAGTCGGAGCGTACGCAATCGTGGGCAGCGGGATAGCAAGGTGTCGGTGTCATGGAGGTAGCAGTAGGACATGGACAGCGTCTCGAGTGCGGGGAACTCAACGCCCTCTGGCAGGTCGCGGCCGATGATGGGATAATTGTCGTGAGTATGAACAGGACTGTGAAGGCTCAGCACGATAGAGGTGGCGCGGTGGAAGCAAGGAAGGTCGAGGACGTGGCGGCCATGGCGGCCGTGGACTAGGCCCGAGGGGAAGACAAAGAGGAACTCCTTCGGGTCGAGCAGCGCGGCGGCGCGGAGCAGGGAGTTGAGGCGGGCGGTGTCGGGCAGCTGCGGCTCGGGGAGGCCGATTTCGAGGAGGGAGACCATCGGCGGGGGACGATGGATAAGGGCGAGCACCGGCTCGAGGAAGTCGAACGGGACGTCGCGGAGGACGATCTGGCGGAGTCGTGCCCAGAGGCCGTGCCACCGGCGGGAGAGGACGCCGGTGCGCACGGCGGCGCCGGCACAGGGGAGGCAGGCGAGGACGAGGAGGAGCAGGTCGTCGGGGAGGGCACTGATGAGATCCGATCCACCGTCTAGGGCAAGCGGACAGGGGGAATGCGGGCGAGGCCCCAATACGAGCTCCATCAAGGCTTTGCTGCCAAACCCTATCACTCTCTTAGGAAGCTGGAGGCTGGAGATCTATTAAGAGAGAAAAAAAGAGAGAGAGAATAGTCACAATACCATTAGTGAAAACCAAAATTTCCAAAATAACAATGGGAAAACCAAACTTGCCGAAATACCATTACATGATTGGTTTTTGTTGCGAAAATACCACTATGCACTAACTGGGACTAACACCGAGACAAAAAGACTTGTATGCCCTTACAGTATTTTCACATAATTCCAACCGCATTTCAACATTTTTTTCAACTAAAAACATCACATAATAGTTGATCATAGAGCATGCTAATTTCATGTCTCAAAGATGGCCAAAAGGATGATACTAGTAGTTCAACACACACCCACATCAAAAGTAGATCTCACAACGGACTAAACTTGTTCAAAAGTAGATCTCACAAAAAGAAAATTCTAAAATTGCTACACGTTTGTAAAAAAAACAGTACATCTATTTCTACTGGGAGAAGAAGCATACCTAGAACAGTGCAGCGTCGGTGTTGAACTCGGTGGCGCTGACCGAACAGAGGATGGAGGAGCTTGGGCAGGGAGTGGCGGAGGGCGTCCTTCCGGACGTCAGCGTGCAAGTATCCCCGTCGAGCCCTCCGTCGTCGGCGATCTAGGGCAGGGCGCGGCGGGCTCGGGCGAGCCGTGCAGGGCGGCGGGCGGGGTGCAGGACGAGCAGGGGAGAGCGGGGCGTGCAGGGCGGTAGATGGGCTCGCGGGCTGAGAGTAGAGCGCCACCGCCGGCGCTAAGATGCGGCGACCATGCGCGCCGCCATGGTCGGTACAGAGAAGGATGGGTCGTTCTCTTCTTTTTTTTTTACTTACAAACGGGTCGTTCTTTATTTCTGCTGGCTTTCCTGATCTTTTGGATCGATCTAGTTTAGAGCACCAGCAGCGGAAGCCACCACTATCGACTCGACTGCCCCATCTGAAAAAGGTGCTGTCAAGCAATGGTATTGGTTTTTTTCTCCAACGGAAGCAGCAACCTACAACCCTCGTGTGACGAAAGAAAAGGAGCGAAGCAGGTCAGAGATAGCGCATGCAGCTCTCTTGCGTGAGATGGCAGGACCAGACTTTTCTTTGAAGCGGTCGTCTCTTGCACAAGCAGCACTGACCTGTGAAGCAAAAATCTGGTCCTTCACAGGCTTTATAGGTTCGGATGGTCGTCCGCCTGTGAAGCAGCTGGTTGAGGCTATGCGTTGGCCATGCCCTTAAGGCCTTGAGGGTATATTTGGCATTGTCAAATAACTGACAAACATCACAGGGTCTTTGAAAACTCACGGCACTGACATTGAAAACAAATCAGACCGGGTCTATTAACAAACCCTTTTCAACGTCTGATACTTATCCATCTTTTCAATTTTTAGACTTTTTTTTGTCCGTTAATTAATTTTTTTTCTAGCGGTTATGCATCGGGTGGATCTATCCTTATATAGGAAATATAGACCAAGCCTCCTAGGATTTTTGGCAAGTTAGCACCGGTGTTATTTTGACAAGTTTGGTTAATTTGAAACTTCTTGTTTTCAATAATGGTATTGTGGCATTTTTTTCAAAAAGAAAAAAAAGAAGACCGAGGTGAGCTGTCTCACGCCTTGTTTTTTTGACAATCAATACTGTATTATATTAATAGAAGCAAATAGTACATGGTAGAGATACATAAGCTAACTCCAACGATTATAAAAATAAACTCTAAAAGAAACTAGAAAATCTTTGAGGTCTTTATATCTTTCTTCTTTCATGATATAATCTTGCATTTTTTTTAAGGCAGCCGAACTAAACTGACATAAAAACCAAATCAGAGACATGTAAATACCAATGTTGGTTCTCCCATAATTTTAATTTGCGTAGCAATGCCAAGGTTGCGTGCTCGCGCACAGCCATTGAAGTAATCAATTGATTACCAACATCGCCAAGAGTACCAACACCAATATTTCAGGGAATAATAACCGAATAGCCTGATCGACATCGCTGATAAACCGATAGCATGAATCATCATTGTCGAGGACGTAGCCGTCAGGACAAATATTACAAGAACAAACCTCGTTGCAACCATAAGAAAAATACCAAAATAGATCTGGCGAAGCAAGATCTAAAGATCCATACCTAGAGAACTTTAATCTTTCAACATCACCATTGACTTCGCGAAAGAGATCTCTTTGTCAAACGAATGGCCGAATATCGGTTATTCTAGATAATGTCATCTCCATTGGGACGGAGATGGCTAGCAAAACCCTAAACCTAATCTGACAAAATCGATACTATTACTAAAAACTTCACTCATAGATCGGATTCTCCACCCCTCCCGACGTCTGTGAGGCCAACCGGAGGAGCGGAGGAGGGGGAACTGATCTACAAAGGAGGCAGAGGCGAAAGGCAACGACATTTTTTCCCGACGGCAGTTGTTTTCGTATCTCACGCCTTGTCTTTATTAATTCTCGTTGTGTTTAGGGCGGCCCTTGACTTTTTTATTAGAGCGATTTTTTGTACCCTCTCGCAGATTTAGCTAAATTAGATATATCTATATAGATACATTCGAATTTTGACAAATCTTTGGCATCTTTTTCAAAATAGAAGCATTACATTTAATTTCCCTTTCCTAATGGAAAGTGCTAGGTACTGTACATTTACTTCAGGTAAAGAGAGGAAAACATATTTTAGGCCGTGTTTATTAGAGCAACTTTTGGTACAGTAATACATTTGATTTCCTTTTCCTGACTTTAGTTTTAAAAAACTACCGGAAAACCTGCGAGCAGAAGTAGAGCATGCCATTGACCTCCCCTTGTCTTGTGTTTCACTACAAGAGTACAAGACAGCATTATGCTGCCATACGAGGTTCTCGTCTCTGTAATGTCAATATGTGGTGGTAACCATGATTGATGTGCTGAAATGATTTTGACTTTCAGCTACTTCCTCCGTCCGCAAATAAGTGTACATCTAGATTTTGCCTAAGTCAAACATAACCAAATTTAACCAACTTTATAAAAAAATATAGAAACATATATTACATCAAATTGACATATTATGAAACTAGATTTAAAAATAAATATAATGGTAACAATTTAGTGTCATAAATATTGATACGTTGTCCTAAAAAATTAGTCAAACATAGTAAAATTTGACTTAGGATAAAGCTAGAAGTACACTTATTTGTGAACGGAAGGAGTATATGTCGGATATGCAAGCTAGATTTTGAAATTAGTTGTGTGTGCTTAATGGATATAGATATGGTGCCCTTTAGCAACTACTCACTCCATCCCAAAATAGATGTCTTAGATTTGTTAAAATTTTGATGAATCTAGACACTATTTATTATATAGATTCATCCAAATTTTGACAAATCTAAGACATCTATTTTGGGACAGAGAAAGTAGTATTGATTTTTGTTTCCTAGAATGCATGGTAGCTAGTATAACCATGTCTAGTTTATTTATGATGGCACTACAAGCAGGGCGGAGCTGAATGGAGCCTAAGACTAGTGCTAAACAGCCTTAATGATGCTAATTATCAATATTTTTCATAATTTTAGCCTTAAAAATTAGCACGGCTCTTTGCAGTGCATCCGTCCGGCCGGTGCTACGGCACCGGTAGCACCATACCCGGATCCGCCCCTTTACAACCATGCCCGGGTTGGGCCGAACGCAGAGAGATCAAACTAACATAGCCGGCCGCCTCATATATATGTGAGAGGTGATGACCGATTGAATAACAACAATTGAATCAATCTATCTATCTATCTATCTATCTATTTATCTATCTATCTATCTAGCTATATCTATCTTTTCAATTTATCTCCTACCCTTGTACCTACGCTTCTCGTTCTTTCTAAAAGGTGGTTGTCCCTGGTGTTCATGGTTTTTTTCTTTGCGGGTAAGGTGTTCGTGGTTTACCGCACTATCTATTTCGCTGTGTGAAACTAGTAAAAGTTTTGTTTAGCACACGAAAATAGAAAGTAATATGGTGGATATGAATGTGTGCTAAATGACGAACTGACGCGCGTGTGCTGATTAAAGCCTGATTACTCCCCTCAACCGCCCCATCTAGCTATAGCCCATACTCATTCCATCTGCTAGGACTTTGTGATCTTCTCCAATTAAAACAGGCACAGGTTTTGCATGAGCGATCGGTCCATGCATCCGTCCGTCCATCTCTCCTAGTAATAAATCGTAATAAGTCATCTTTACTTTGATCTTTCCTCCGTCACAATCAGGGCTGGCTATACCGCTATAGGTAGCTGGAGGTTGATTGGTCACGAACACATCTTTAATGGAGTAGAATTAAATTAAAGCCAGAATAGTCATATGCAATCCAATTGTCCAGCCACATGATATGTGTTACTGCTCAATCAAGGGATGAACGTGAGGTGGTCACACGCCACACCGCAGACGACCTTCCCAATTAAGCCTGCACGAAGGCAAATCCTGAACAAGCTAGGTTCCAGAATAGACAGGGAAACAGAGTTCTCCACACACCAATGATGATTTGGTAAATAAGAAAGACTAGCAATTGCATCAGGAAACTGATGATGATTTGGTAACAAAGACGTGCGAGATTCTCCTTGTCCGCCAAAACCTGATCGACCGATCGACATACAAGTTCAGAGGAATAGAGGGCTATAGCTATGCGTGAGAACATGGCCAAGGAGACGAGAGTAGGAGTAGCAAGCAATTGAATAGCAGGCTAGCTCTTGCTGCCCTGCCTGTTCAAGTTGGCGTTGTCGGCGGCAGCTTCAGCGCCGTGGAGAAAGTGCAGCAGGACGGGGCTCTTGCACCGGGGGCACCTGGGCTGCTCCTCTGCCTCCGACAGCATCACGTACATGAGGCACCGCGGGCAGCCCACCACCACCATGGCCTTCGCCACAGCCACCTCATCCTCAGCGTCCGACGACACACACGAGCTCGCCGGCGACTCCACCATGCTTGCCATGGACAAGCTCCTAGCGCAACAAGTAGGTGCCACACTAGTGCCCCAATACTGCTACAGGCTTGTGGGGTGGGCACTGTGAAGTAGTGAGCGCGCACAAGAAGAGGGAGGGAGGGTGGGCACAGGATGTGTTTGAGGTACGGGAGAATGGTGCAGCCTGCTATATATAGTGCTGTGCCCTGGGGTGGGGGGGAGGGGGAAGAGGGGCAATTGAATGCATGGACAGCCAAGGACTTCAATTTTAGCTTCCTCTATTGTCTTGCTGGACTAGTTTAAATCCTTTTCCAACTAACTAAACCCATGAACAGAAGGGGATAAACATTTCAGATAAATGCATACAGCAATGCTTCTCCTTCGGTTAAATGAAGGTGAAGAGTGGAAACACTTCAAGAGAAAAGAGAACAAATATCACAAAATGGAGGTAAGAAATAGGTTATTAAGTTCTTCCTTTTTATCTCAGATTATTAAGTTTTTGTTGGTATCTTTTTTCTGAAATAAGTATTGTCACTATGCTTTCCTGATTTCAAAGAAACGTGTACAACAATGTTTTTCCTTCAGTTAAATAAGGGTGAAGAATGAAAATATAGGGAAATCTAAAGTCCACACTTCAAGAGAGAATAGAACAAATTTCACAAAATGGAGGTAATAAATAGGTTATTAACTTCTTTTTATCTCAGATTATTGAGTTTTTGTTGGTCTTTTTTTTTCTGAAATAAGTAGTGTCGCCGTGCATGAGCAGTTGGCTCAGAACAGAACGAATACTTGTGCTTCCTTTATCTGTTAAAACATTCCCTACGAATTTAATAATAGAACAGCTAAGTCATGCCAAAGTAAGAGCCAACTCACGCTTCACACCCTTTATCTGAACTTGAGATTCAGAACAGAACACACATATAAGATATTTAGATAAACATATAAGAAGATATTTTATCTATTTACAATTTAGTAGGCAGGTCTTTTTACAGCTTGCATGTACTGAGCGAACACAATCGGCATGGCATCAAGATAGCTGCCACTATGGGTACCTTTTGGAGCAGTTACAATCCCACGTTTCGAAAAGAAAGGCAAAAAAGAAAGTAGGCTTGGACTGTTGCCTACCTGTAGTGTCATTTCCAGTTACTCCTGTATGAACAAAGATGTTTCCAGCCCCTTCCCACCACCCACAGGCTTCAGCTGGATGCAACATCGTCTAAAAACTTCATGAACTAGAGCTGCCTTTGCCACCTTGACTGTCACAAAGCAGAGGCTGCAATGCCAAAAACGTTTTTATTTAAATGTGTAAGGAGAAAGAAAATTATGTACTAATACAGTAGTACACCATAAGCATTCAAAGAACATTAAGTCACACACTGAAAACAAAACACTGCAGCTACAATCAAGATTTCCTAGCAAGAATTAATGGTGCATATGAATGGAGAAGGGGGGCAATGCAGCTAAGCCAACTTAAATAACAGGCATAAATGAAGCACTGTTTTATCTTGTGGGCAGGACTTGAATGGGGGGGTGGAGGGAGGCCAACTCTTGATGCAATGAAAGATACCCGCCAGCTAAGAGTCTGCAGTTACTCTCAGGAAACTGGGCTCATAAGCACGGTATCAATGCCGTCTTGTGCAGGCATTCATCCTGAGCAGTGAAAGGTCCCAGCATGGACGGACAGAGGCGTGCAGGCATTTCCAAGTGATATTGCGAGTCGGGCTGTGCTAATTTTATTGAAGCTGCTGTACTTGAAGATGCCAAATCTTAAATGGGAAAACAGTCATCATCTAGCACTTGATTCAGCTTTGTACTTCAACTCGGACAAGGAATTCCTCCACTTAATCTGCCCAAAAAACCGCAATGATGTACTACAAGACACCAACGAGGCAACAATCTGTGCTCCCATTTAGTTTTTTTTTAATATCTCCTCATGGAGACAAAAAGAAGCTTCCATTCCATGACATATTAGATTATTTCGCCTTTTAGGAGTACTACGCCACAGTTGCGTCGCGTGATACTCAACTAAGCTGCCCACCGCATCTCAAGCTGCCCACCAGCTAGGAGTCATGTGCTACGAAATGCTTTTACTAAATGCCCATCAAAGTGGTATTCAACCATAGGCCTATAATCATGTGCTATGAAATGCTTTACTAAATGCCCATCAAAGCGGACATCTTCAACCATAGGCCTATAAAACCTGTCAGAAATAAACAAGGACCTATAAACCCTTTACTTCCTACTCCTAAGATTTGGATGCTGTAAAGCAAGGGCCCAGATTTTATCATAGCTAGTAGTAAAAAGTAAGCCAAAAAATGGTGATTGTGTGGCTAATGCACTAAAAACATCTTCATTTATGCAAAATTTATGATCAATTAACAAGTATAAGCAAGTCAGACTCCAGTGACTAATAGCATAACAAAAATGAACTTGCCCATACCTCAAGAATATATTTACCAATGGCTGTCATTGTTCTGTACAGGAAACACAAATAACTGAGTAAGCTTCGTCTGTTGCAAACTTGCAACGACAGCCTCAGACCTCAGCCCCAGTAGAACTGTCACCGACTGTCTGCAGCTCTTGAAGAAATGCAGCACAAGCCAGACAGCTCACGTTTACTGCACTGCAAGATTCCAAACGCTACTTTTGGATCGTCCACAAACAGGTGATCTGCAATGCAAGAACAAGGTTTGTTCGATGGCACTGTCATTTCAAACAAAAGACTATGAGTTACACTTTGGCACACTGCTTTAAGGGACTACACGAACTGGAGGCAAAAACAGTTGCAAACTACTCCCTCCGTTTCAAAATATAAGATGTTTTAGCTTTTGTGAAGCTAATGAATCTAGACCCCTTTTAGTGTGTAGGTTCACTCCGAATCTCTCTGAACCTATATACTAAAAGAGGTCTAGATACACTAACTTCACAAAGCTAAAACATCTTATATTTTCAAACAGAGGGAGTACTTTCCCTACTGTATCATTATTAGTACTAAATTTACATTCAATCAATTTATGATAGAACTATAAACATATTGTTTGTGTATTTATTAGCATCGGCAAAAAGTAGTGATATATTTTCCACAAGCATACAACATACCTTGTTGGATCAATTCTGGCAGAGCTCACGCAAAACACCGCCAGAGCTCGGAGTGCATAACATTAAAAATGGGTTACAGATTGTCACTTGTCATCAGCATCATTCTCATCACCATCACTAAAATCAGAATCACTGGAATAATCTGAATCCCCGGTGCTTACAGAATCAGGAACCTCTCCTAGAACTTCGAATGAATTCCAATCAGGAGGAAATATTCTCTGAAGTGCTTCTGTTAGTGCCCCTCCCGTCCTCTCAATCTTATGAAGCCATCTCGACCAGTGAACAGCAGTGCGCATATCAACAGTCAAATCATTCTCAAACATTTCTCTACAAACACTCAAGATTCCTGTGTATGTGCCTCCCTCCATTACACTTGCCCTTGAGAGAAGTGAAGTCACCAAGCAATGATAAGCAGCCTCATCAGGCTTCAGCCCCGCCAGTTTCATCTCTTCAAAGCATTTCAATGCTCTGTCTGGGAGTGATGCCCTTGCCCATCCTTTGATCAAGGTAGTATACGTCTTGAGATTAGGTTTCAGTCCAAGATCTGCCATTTCTCCTATCACTTTTTCTGCTCTCTACAAGTAAATCATTTAACTGAGATCCAACAGAAATACTTGTCCATTCATAAATTTGAAATTATATTAAGATGAAGCCATGTAGGATAAGTTCAATGTACTAGAAAATATGTACTCGTGTCAGATGGAAATTGTAATATCCTTGTCAGTCTGTCGCCAGCATGCAGTCACAATAAGCTACAAATTAAACAAGTACTGCAACATTTTCATACCTGCATGTCTCCTGCTTTGCAGCATGCATTTATGTAGGAGGTATATGTATGAATGTTAGGAGGGACTCCATCTTCTTTCATTTGCTTCATTAGGTCTGCTGCCTCCCAAACATCTCCCCTCCGAGCCCACCTAGACAAAAGACCAGTGATAAGACAAGCAAAAGGAAATTTAGAGTATACTTTATGAAATAAACCATAATATTTTACAGTAGGACTGTCAAAAATACCGTAGAACTAATTCAATACAAATTATCATGATAATTTCTTCATCTCTCCGAGTTTACAGTTGGCTAACTACTTCTATATACCCCACTAGTCATGAAATGAATACATGATTCTCTGAGTTGCTGAGCCAGCTAAAAATGACCTAGCAGAACTTTAGAATAATATAAGGTCAACAGACATTAGTTAAAGGGCTCTCTAGAGTACCTACCCATCAATCAAAATATTATATACAAATGTATTCCTTGAAATATTCTGAGAGCTCATCTCGCGGGTGACTGCTAAAGCACTCTGCATTCTCCCTGATTTGCAACAGGCCCTTAACAGTGTCTCATAAATGTAGACATCAAGCTTTAGACCACCCTCTTTGATTTTCATGAAATATTCGAAGGCCTTTCCAATATCTCCATTAGCAGCATAACCTCTCATTATGATTGTGTATGTATGTTCGTTCGGTGTAATGCCAGCAATGGACATCTTGTTAAGCACAGAAACAGCCCTTTCAACCTAAAAAGACAGAATAAAGGAAAATTACATCAGGGCACAGTTTAAGTTTGAAGTGCTAGCAATGTTTCTGAAAAACAAAATACCTGGTTCTTTCTAATTAGCCCATGGATAAGAGCATTGTAAGTCATTACAGTGGGAGCACAACCACTTCGTCGCATCAAATCAAGAATATCCAGAGCCTTTTTCATATCCCCAGCAACCGCATACCCCTCAATGATAGGCCTAAATGCTCTATTTGATGGTTGCATCCGTTCTTTCTGCATCTTTTCCAGAATGCGAATAGCTCGATCCATATTTCCCATCTTACAAAATGCTTCTATCAGCAAATTGTATATGGCACGATCAGGCTGAAGACCGGATTTTATCATTTCCTCAAATATGCTGAAAGCATTTGTGTAGTCATGTAAATGGATAAATCCACTGATCAGCATAGAGTAAGTTTTGTTATTATGCTTGATGCCATATGACTCCATTTCTTTGCTAATAGCTATGGCTTTAGCGACCTTACCAATCTGTAAGAAAGCATACCAAAGCAGCATCAGCAACTCTCATTCACAGAATGCAACATGCAGACATACGATGCACAATTTATGTTATTGGTCTGAAGTGCAGGGCCAAATATTTGTTTTCTTTCTGTACTGCATCTTTCCTCTTTGCAATTATGATTTGTGGGTATGGTAGGGAGTGCTGGATGTAGGAGACAGATAAGTTCATCAACAACTATCAAGCATATAATCCAAGATGGGACAATGTCTCAGATAACACTATTTCCACATTATCTAAACAGTATTTACACTTCAGATATCATATATAAGCAATATTTCTTCTGTTAAATTGCCAGATACTACTATAAAGAACACAGAGCAACAGAAGGCAAAAGAGAAAACCCCAAGTCAGCTAGTCTTACACCTTTGACAAGCTGTTAAGAACAACCAGCGCAAAAATGAACAAATTTAGAATGACAACCCTCCGTCCTAAAAAGGATGTCACAGATTTGTCTAGATATTCATGTATCTAGACGTGTTTTAGTGTATAGATACATGTAAATCTAGACAAATCTGTGACATCCTTTTTAGGACGAAGGGAGTAGAATTTTACCTTGACATACAAATTAATAAGGCACCCATAAGAAATTATCGATGGTGTAAAGCAACATTCCTGCAGAATCAAAAGAAAATAACCAGATGAAAAGGGACAAATGCTTCCCTATGTATTAAGAATACCAACCAGACCAATTAGTCATTAGACCCAATTTCCCACTATACCTTCAGCCTTTCAAACACAATTAGACATTTCTTTTCATCCTGAATGATAGTATATCCATGCATCATACTGTGATATGCATCTATGGGAGCATCTATTCCATCCTCTTCCATTTCGCGGACCAGCTCTTCAGCTCGATCCATATTGCCAGACTGGCTGCAGAAAGTAAATATACTTGAGTTGCTAGATTGATCACATATGAGTAAAAAGCTGGAATGTCTAATTTGCCCCAAATAGGTGATGCCATGAGCATTTCCTTATGAGTGTTACTTTCCTCAGTTTTGAAGAAGCTCATGAATCTGATAATATCATAATACTAACCAGTGAGCATGTATAATGTTGCTATATATGATGCCGTTGAGATCCCCCAGGTTGGTCTTAGCCTCTTTGAACAACTTGTCTGCAGATCTTCCAAAACAAGATCAAACATGTTAGCAAGATGTGAAGGGCCCTGGGCTAAGAAATACTAAACATGGAAAGGTCAAGTGACCTGGTGCACAAAGCAAATGTCTGAATTCATCAAATACAAAAGGGCTGGTATAGCTAGATCAGGAATCCTGAATAAAGAGCAAGACCAGAATTTCTAATAAAGCACGTAAGGATAGCACATTGAGAATGGCTCAGCACTTGAGTTGATCAGAGGACCGGGAGGGGGTAGTACTCACTGAGAATCATTTATTTTGCCAAATCCTGCAACTAGGATACTGTAGGTAACTATTGTCAACTCAATGCCCTCAGCTTTCATTTCTTCAACGCATGACAGTGCCCCGCGCATATCTCTAGCAACTGCATAAGCGTGAACAAGGCTGCATGAAATGAATTAAATTTAATGCAGGGGACAAACCAGCAATGTGAAGCAATCACAAAGACTATCTTGTATCTTGCAGAAATATTTCCCATGACCAATCTATATATATATAAAAAAATTGCAGTTTGTCTATTTGAATTAGTGGTTTGCAGCTTCTGTTTTAGTCTGTCTATCATGGAAAAGAAACAACCAAACAAAATGTAAATGACAAGTGAAACGGACCTACCTTGTGAAGACAAAAGCATTGGGCTCTATTCCTCTTGCTCTCATGCTCTCAAAGGTTGCACGAGCATGATGCTTATCACCCCGCTTGGCATAATACACAACCATCAAACCAAATTCTCTCCTTGATGGCTGAAACAATAAAAGTAAAGATTATAAATGAATCATATCAAGAGAGAATTTATATCACAGTGAGACTGTCAGACAATTCTAAAAAAATCAGCGAGAATCAATTAGAGCAACATTCGTTTCCTTGTTCAGCCCTGCGTGTCAAGTAAAGTGGCTCTGCAACTTCCGTAGGAGGTCTGCTAACTCTAAGTAAACGCATAGAATAATCATATTTCTGCACAAGGTTACCCCCCACCTACAAAATATGCAGAAATGTAGAATGTACTGACTACAAGAATCTCTATCCGCAATAATAGGTGTTCATATAAATGAAGAACACAGTGTGGAGCAGTCGATTTTCCGGACAGTCCACTAGTTATAAATACTTCAGACTGAGGTTGGATTTCCATTGAAATTGCACATGGCATGAGCTGTGTAGCAACCGCATGCGGCTAGCTAATAAGATTTAGCAGAAGCTTATGCAGTCACAGATCATCTCTCGTTAAAGGACAACAAGACCGCTCTCATATTATTGAGCAATTGGCATCCTGATGAAACTATTCTACCATATCACGGCATGGTAAGAGGATATATGTGCAAGTGCAATCGGCGTATCAACTTAAAGAGCAGTGCGAGCAGACCAGCACGCACCTTTGGGATCCTCTCGAAGGCGGAGACGACGGCCTGCCAGTCCTCGGGCCGCGACTCCACGACCCTGCGGAACTCGCGGCACGCCTCGTCCCTGCCCTGGTGCCACGGCGAGGGCGCCTCCCGCCTGCGTCCGTGGTCCACCCAGCGGGCCCGGTCCTCCGCCCTGGCCCTCCCTCGCCTTCCGTCGTCGAGCCGCACCGTGAGGGACCTGCCCCGGAAGTCGACCCCGTCGACCTCGGCCGCGCGCTCCGCCGCGGCCTCGGCGTCGGCGCCCTCGCCCTTGGCATCCGCGTAGTAGAGGAAGCAGAAGCCGGCGTTGCGCTCGGGGTCGTCGTGGGCGCGCACGAGCTCGACCTTCTCGAGCGGGCCGAACTGGCGGAAGAACTCGGACACCTCGGCCTTCCGCGCCCGCAGCGGCAGGTTCCCCACGAAGACCTTGCCCTTCTGCCGGAAGTCCTCCTCATCCTCGTCGTCGTCCTCGAGTGGCGGCTCCTCTGGCTCCGGCTCGGGCTCCGGTTCCAGCGGCGGGGGCGGAGGAGGGTGATGTAGAGTTTTGGGGGGAGGGGGAGGTGGGGGCGGGGAGAGCTTGCTGGAGAGCCAGAGCTTGGAGGCGAGGGGGTTGGGGAGAGGAGGGGGAGGCGGAGGCGGTGGAGGCGGTGGGGAGGGTTTGGGGGGCGGTGGCGGGGGCTGGAAGGGGCGGCGGAAGGAAGAGGCGGAGGAGGAGGATAGGGGCTTGAAGAAGGGCTTGGGAGGGAGGAGGTGGGAAGTGGGGGAGGAGGCGGAGGGGAGCGAGAGGAACTGCATCGGCATTGCGCTGGGGAGCCGGGACGGGGAGTTCCACTGGCCCGAGGAAGAAGACGGTGCGAATGCAGTCGCGACGGAGGATAAGGCGGGGACGGCGAGGAGTGACCTCTCCAACCGGAGTGTTGTTTCTTACTCCACTTACGATTTTGGCGATTTGGTCCAGCTGGACTGGTCTGGGCTGATACCATTCCAAGGTAGAGACTCAAGGCCCAAGTGAAAAACACAAGGAAGATTTTTTTTTGGCACGTGCTGGGCCTCCCTGGGGATAAAATTGCCAAATCCCAATTCCCCTGCTTTGACACGTGTCCTCAAAAAATCTTCAAACCCAAAATTGTTCCCATTTTGCTACATTATGTCCCGCTTGTTATATGTAGCAAAACCAGTTTGCAAAAAAATAGAACAAAAGAGACTATCTCGCCGGAGAATTCATCGGAGACTGTGTAGCGAAATAATTATGCTAATGTAGCAAATCCAATCTCACCGAAGATTTTCGCTGAGAGACCTCGCTGGAGACCTTGTAGCAAGGACTTTATATTGTCGTAGCAAAACTATAAAACAGGTGTAGCAAATAAAATATTCTATTATAGCAAATCCAAATTCACGGAGACCTCGTGGGAGACCTCGTAGCAAAAGCTATATACTGTTGTAGCAAAACAACAAAACTTTTGTAGCAAAATCTGACGCTGCACGTAGCACCGCCGAAGGTCTCGTAGCACCACCGCCAGCCGCATGTAGCAAAAACCGACATTGCTTGTAGCACCGTTGCTGGACGCACATAGAGCCGCCATCAACCCCATGTAGAAACCCTCGACGTCGTCGGTAGCAAATCCGCCAGCCCTCAGTGGTAGTATCCGGCGGCCTCTGTGGACGCCACAGCTGCCAGTGAATCTGCTACAAGAGAGATGTGCAAACTTGCAGCACGCCGGCGAGATCGTACCCAACACGCCTTGCAGCACACCGGCCAGCGAATCTGTTAGTGTAGGGATTCGAGGTCGCCACTCGTTCTTTGCAAATCCCCATAATAGTACCCAGCGGTATGCCTTGCAGCATGTCGCGGTGTACGATCGTTCTCAGAGTCAGTGAGAGTTGTGCGCACCTTGACGGGCGTCGTGGTGGGGGATAAGCATGGGCGAATCGCTGGAGAGGAGCATGGGGACGGCGCGCCCGGGAGGAGCAGGGCCGGCGCTCGATGGATGCGGGCAGAACGAGTGGAGGAGGAGACTTTGGTGTGAGGATGAAATCCTGGTGGTTGGGCCCACACTCATCGGTGCCTTCCGTGGGAAGGGACACCCATCAGCGCGAGGAGTCGGGGGACGCGAGAGCGTAAGATCCATATTTATTCAAGAAATAATATTTATGGGCACAAAGACAAGCTCAAGAGAAAAACTAGGCCACAAATGACAACCGGTTTGTAAAGCTGCTGAAAATCTAGTGAAATTATGAGCTTCTGTGTTGAAAGATCTTCATTCGTGCACCATCCTAGAGTTGTTAAAATGTCGGCGTCACTGCAATCTCTTTCAATATAGAACCATATGAAGCTAAGGTGCCATCATTGATCTTTTGTGCTATTTTTTAAAAAATAATACATTTTTTTATTAAATTTCACAAATAATACACGATTTTAGAGAAATTACAAAAGTAGCACGACATCGGTACTTGAACTACCGACAAGTACTCGTCGGTAGTTGAACTACGACAGGTACTAATCGGTAGTTGCCGATAAGCCCGCCAAGTGCAAGTCTTCATCGAAAAAGTGCAAACTAATCGATAGTTCAACTTTTGATTAGTAATTGTCGGTAGTTCAACTAACGACGATATGGTTCAAGTATCGAGGCTATGCTAATTTTGCAATTTTCCTAATAACGTGTATTATCCGTGATATTAATTAAATATTTCATATTATTTTTAAAAAATTAGCCCTTGTCTGGGTTGATCCGTGGTAACGTGGCCCAGCCAGCCCAGAAGAAAGTGGGGCATGACGGGTAGACCTAGATCCCACATTCCACAACCTGAAGAAAACAAAAGTCCCACATTCCATCCCACCGCCGCCGTCGCCGGACAAACCGCTTGCTTCGTTTCGTCGAGTCCTGCTGCAGGTTAATGAAGGCGCGGCAGTTCGTGAATGTGGCGATGCGCAGAGGCAACACGTATTCGGTGAGCCGAATCAAGCCCGAGGAGAAACTCTTCTACCCATCCACCGAAGAAGCGCGAGCGGTGGCGGCGGCGGCGGCGGCACCCAAAACGAAGAAGAAGATGCAGGCCCTCTCGAGGATGCCTGCGCCCAAGCTCAGGCTCGAGGCCTACCGCCTAGACGACATGAGGCTCGATTTCTTGCCCTTGTACGGACGACAAGGCACCGGTGGCGGGGACGGTAGCAGCTGGATCCTCTCCGTCGACTCGGCGGGCCACACCATCCTCTGCGACGCCGGCTCAGGCTCCGTCGACCCTGTCCCCTGCCTCCGCGAACCCAAGGGAGACAGCCCCATCTCCTTCTCCGTCCCCCGCGCCGACGCCCCCGACCCCAGCCTCGCCGTAGCTCTGTACGTCATGGACAGGTTTCCCAGGGGCAGCAATTCCTACAGCTTCGAAGCCCTCGTCTGCGGCGAGAATGGATGGAAGTGGAGACGGCTCCCGCCGCCGCCCTACGTCAACGACCCAGCCTACGACTGCACCGCCATCCACTCCTACACGCTGCTCGGCGGCGGCTCCACCATATGCGTCTCCTCCTCGGCCCGCAGCCCCGTCGGCACTTACTGCTTCAACACGGCCGGCCGCAAGAAGTGGACAAAGGCTGGGCGCTGGGCACTGCCCTTCGACGGCCGGGCAGAGCATGTCCCCAAGCTTGGCAACCTCTGGTTCGGCATGGCTGGCAACGACCCCAACAACCTGTGCGCGTCCGACCTCTCCACTCTTGACAGGGCGGAGGCACCCAAGATGCTGCGAGAGTGGCAAGTCTTCGACCCGCCTCAGGGCTGGCTGCAAATTAGGGGCTGCCTGCTCTACCTGGGAGCCGGCAGGTTTGCCATCAGCAAAGTTTTCGACACTGGGGAGCAGCAGAACAAGGGCGACAAGGCTGCTGTAATTACCGGCGTTGAGGTGGTGCAGGATGAATCAGCCCAACTCCACATGATCAAGCACAAGTCCTGCATCAGCTATGCAGGCATCCAAAGTATCCTTTAGATTCCTATGTTTCTTTGTCTAACCATGCATGTTCTTGGACTGCAGCAGTTCAGTTCAGTTCAGAGCAACATGCATGTATGGGTTAATGGTGCTGTTCCAACTCAGAACTGTAAACTCTAACTTTAAAACGGCGATTCTGACTTGCCATACCACGTGTATGGCCCCGTCCTCTCTCTCCTATGTACCTTTGTGTAGATTAGCCTATTTTCTTCTATATTGTTATATAATTTAAAACGTTTATAGATTTTTAATTACAAGTTCACTTTAAAAACCGTTTGCATATCTGGGTTTTTAACGGAGAGAGCTTCAAAATAAGACTAATATTAACTATATTTTGACAATATTTAAAAATCGATTTTTGAAATTGATAAAACAAAAAAAAATTATATGAAACTTGGTGGTTTTTTTATTGCTAAAACGGTATCTTTATGTTTCAAACTTTTTCCATCATAATTAGAAAATAGTTGACAAAATCCTTCGAGTTGAAAAAATAAAATATATTAAAGAAAAACAAGAAACCAATAATACAATATGTTTCATTGTGAATCATGACATTTCATTATGTTTCGAAATTTAAATTTTCAATTTTATTACTTTTAGGCTTGTTTAAAAGATTTAATAAAAATAAATACGCCGGTTCAAAACGATTTTTAATCAGATAATTATTTTGAATTATATGACTCTTTTAAATCTAGTATTGATAGTTAAAGGAGTGGGAGAGAGAGTGTCATAGATTTTTCAGATATTGTACTATGTGTATGTAAAAGATTTTTTTTTGTATAAATCTCAAAGCAAAAGCAGCAGATGGACGTCTCTATCATGCACGGGACCTAACGTGCATGCTAGAGTTGCATTTCTGACTCTAACTTTACATGCCAACAAGTATTGCTTGGATAGAGAGTAATTGTGACTGGAGCATCAGTTTTACTAATAATTCTGTTAGGAATAGTATGTTTAAAGAAGTTTCTTTTTGGAGTAAATAAAGAAATAGTATTAATATCGGCTGCTGCGAAACCTCTTTTGGTTCACTTGCCATTTTCTCCCTCTCGAGTTGTGCTCGCATCAGCCTCAAAAGTTAGGCTTTTCCAAGCCTTGCCGACAGGCGTCTCATGGCTCGCTCAGTTCGCTCAGAGTAGATATTGGAAGACAAGTTCAGATGTTGTCATCCGGACAGTGATGATTTCAGGTCTAACTCGCTCAGCACCGTGTCCTTTCCCCTCGTCGCCAACAAGGTCCTGCTCCAGACTCAGTGCTCCTTGGCCATGTCATCGGCTCCTTCTCCTTAGCTAGTGAGACCACCTACAGGATCGGTGTTCCCCACTAGCTTCTCCTCCTCGCCGGCTCCTTGTGTTGAATGATAAAATATATATTGTAACTTAGAAAGTAGTCCAATATGCAGTAGTAATGAGAAAATGACAGTATTTTGAGTAAAGTTCAGTAACAGAAGCAAATTCAAGATTCTATCTCTGTTCGGTACTTCTGTTGAATGGTTAAACCTACAGGAATTGTAAGTTCATCTTAATATCATTCTTATTGTCTCTCATACTAAGAATAGAACACTCTCTTTTACTCTATAATAAAAATGATGTAAGTTCATCTTAATGTTGTTGTTTATGCTATAAGTTCAGGAAATTATGTCCAGGGTATCTCGCATGTACCTAAAATAAAGCTTCTCATGCTCTTCAATGTAAACTTCTTCCTTGCATCCATGCTCAATCGAGAAAGAACTTCCAAGCTCAAGATCCTTTAACTTATGATGGGAATTTCAGCATATATAGCTAACTCGCTTCGCGCTCGTGAACCTAAATTAAGCATGATTCCAGAAGGGGAAGATTTGCATTATTGTTACGAAAGAGACTTGAATATCAAGTCACCAGGCAACTATCTTTAACTTAATCAACATGTAAATTTGCTATTCACAAGGAATAAAGGTAGCGTTACTAGATGTTGTGTAACATATTTTTCCAATGGCATGAGAAACAACACAAGAAGACCTTTCTTTGGGCAATACACCATTAATTCTCTGTGTTAGTCTCAAGTGAATACCAATTGCTACCTCGCATATTTTTAGATGGTGCAGAGCTAGCTTGAGTGACCTAGGGCTAGTGATGGAGGGAGCACTTGCATATTGGAATTCAAGTATGGATGACTATTGTTAATAGGTTTGTTTCTGTCTGTCACTATGGTGATGTACTTGTCATTTGCTGACATTCAGAAATATGTCTATTTATGATGTGATGGGCAATGTCTCGGAAAGTATGGGCATTTGTAGGCCCCGAGAAGAAGCTGGAAGTAGAACCAAAGTAGCGCAAGATGGATGAATGTTGAAGCGGCCAGATGGATACATAATCAGATTCTATAAAACGTGTTGGAACATCATAAAATCAGATTTGATGGAGGCTTTCACCGCTTTCTTCAATCTTAACGGTCGTATGCTGGATCAAGTGAACTGTGCTTATACTGTTCTTCTCCCTAAAAAGCCTGGAGCATGTGAACCTGCGGATTTCAGGCCCATAAGCCTCGTGCATAGCCTATCCAAAATTTTCAGCAAAGTACTTGCCATAAGGTTGGGTGCTGTACTTCCAAATCTCGTTGGCAGTAACCAGGGAGCTTTTCTACGTGGTCGATCAATCCATGACAACTTCAGGCTAGTAAGGGAGTCGGCAAAATTTCTCAAGAAACAGAAATGCCAGAGCTTGCTTTTGAAACTTGATATCGCTAAAGCTTTCGACACAGTCGCATGGCAGTTCCTATTGGAGGTCCTTCGAGAGAAAGGTTTTGGGCCTCGTTGGAGAGAGTGGATCTCAATGATCTTAGCCTCATCCTCTACCAGTATACTTCTCAATGGAAATACAGGACCTAAAATTTCGCATGCCCGGGGTCTTAGGCAAGGAGATGCTCTATCTCCTATGTTGTTGTTTTTTAGTCATGGATGCTCTGAGTCTTTTGTTCAGAAAAGCACAAGAAGAAGGCGCCTTGACGGCCTTCCCATCCCACCAATCTATTCCCCAAAGATTATCAGTCTACGCTGATGACGTTATCCTCTTCATCAAGGTGTCTCCAAGAGAAGCGGTCGTTGTAAGAGATATCCTTGATCTATTTAGAGATGCAACCGGGCTGAAGTGCAATATGAAAAAAAGCTCCATCTCACCTTTAGTTTGTGACGAAAAAATCATTCAGGAAATCAGCAATACCCTTTAGTGTCAAGTAGAAAATCTTCCCATAAAATATCTCGGTCTTCCTCTACGCCTCAAGAAAGCACGGAAAGAGGATTTCCAAGTACTCATAGATAAAATCAGAAGTTGCCTTGCTGCTTGGAAGACATTCATGCTAACGCAGGGAGGAAGGCTCATTCTTGTTCAATCTGTCCTAAGTGCCATAGCCATCTTCCATCTATTGTCCTTGGACCCGCCTCCATGGGTTTTTAAGGCAATTGATAAAATTAGAAGGGCCTTTTTATGGAAGGGAACATACATGGTCACGGGTGGAAAATGCCTTGTTAACTGGAACACATTTTGTCATCCCAAATCTCAGGATGGACTAGGCATTCTCAACCTAGAAATAATGAACATGGCGTTCAAAGTACGATGAGCTTGGAACCTTCGAGCAGAAGAAAGGAAACCGTGGTGCACCTTGTCCAACCTAGTTGATGAAAAGGTTAGACAAATCTTTAATGCTGCAGCCAAAGTCACAATCGGAAATGGAGAGAGGTGCTACTTCTGGACTGATAAATGGATCAATGGTAGAACTATCGAAGAAATAGCTCCACAAGTTTTTCAGATTATACCCTCGGTTGCCAGGGCTAGAAGGACAGTGGCTCAAGCCTTGCAGCATGGCACTTGGGTTGAAGACATCAACAAGCCAATCACCATCAATATTTTTTTGCAAGTTCTAGCAATCAGCGAGGAAATAAACACCGTTCAAATCCTTCTAGATGAAGAAGACAAATGGGTTTGGTCGTGGGAATCTAAGGGTTGCTTCTCAACGAAATCAGTATACCAAGCTCATTTCAAAACAAAAATTCAGTCTGATGTCGCTGCTGCAATATGGAGTGCTTGGGCGCCGCTTCAATGCAAGATGGGTGTATGGCTTTTTACTCGGGGAAGAGTCTGGACTGCAGATCGTTTAGCAAAGCATAATCTCCCACATAATAACAAATGTGTGTTATGCAATTCAGCAAATGAAAATGTTCACCACCTCTTCACTGGGTGTGCCGTTGTCAACATAATTTGGGGCAACATACTTCGCTGTGCAAACCTGCAAGTTACTCCGTCCATGGATACCTCGCTCCGAGAATGGTGGACGCAGACAAGACTAAGCTTATCTCGGCAAACTAGCGCAAAATTCAGTTTGGTGGTAATGCTGGTCTAATGGTCGGTGTGGAGAGAAAGAAACGCAAGAATTTTTGAGCATCGCTTCAAGCCGATCAATGTACTTATCGACCAAATCAAGGCTGAAGCGAAACTCTGGTCGTTAGCAAGCTCAGGTCGTCTACAAATTCCAGGAGAATAGCTTTCTTGTCTCAGTTTTTGTCGGGTTATTTTGTTTCCTTGTTGGCCGTTTAGTGTTGGGTTCTCGTCTTTCTTTCTCTTTAGGTCGTGTTCCCCCCTTTTTGTATTTTCTGTAAGACTTTATCCATGTTTTTGGCTTTCCCTCTTCTAATATAACACATGCAAGGCTCTTGCATGGTTCGAAAAAAAGTGACACCACGCGCTGCGGTAGCTGTGGCCCGATCCACTGTGAGGCAGCGTGATCAGGATGTTTGGGCGCCGTGTGAGGGGCTGGATCGAGAGGAGGGTTTTCCTTTTTCATACTTTTTGTTTAGATGGATACAACGGGTAAGTTGGGTTGCAGCCTTGCGGGAATTGAGCTGTATAGTACTATATCCCAGACGACTTAGTTTGCACTCCCAATCCAAGCGAGAATTTCAGCTCATAGGCCGCGATTTACTCTGTAGTACCGAGTTGTTCAGAGAATGACTTTGTTGTCAAAGGTCTGTTTGTTGTGCTACATGCGTTACATCGTAGGTGCGCAAGTTTCTCAGATTATGAATTTTTGGGACTATAGAATTTTGTGAACTCGTGTTATTATTCAGGCTAACAAACACCCGAGTGAAAGACATCGGATTTCTAAATTATTTTATCGCTCAGCCTTACAGATGAGGAAAGATCGAATCCGACCTACCTCCGTTGTGCGAGACCAGAGACTGAGAGTGGTAACTAGTCCAGGTCTACATCGTGGGAACTGATCCCACGCTGGCCGGTCTGACATGACACATCAACGGCTTATGATTCCAGCCGACTGCACAAAATCACAAGTGCTTCACAAATCACATCCAAAACCAAAATCACAAGTGCTTGACATCCAAAATGGTCGGAGTGCCTAGCAAACCATGAACTTCACAAAGTGACTAGCAAACTATATTATATGGTTAACACATACTACTACAACAAAGTGCCTAGCAAACCATGAACTTCAAAAAAACCTATGAAGAGTTGACGTGTCCACATATCACCGTCATCAACACGTTACATCCAAACAGATCAAATAGCAAACCAAATCTATGACTGCACGGAACACACAAAGCGATCATCAGAAGTGTCGGGGCAACAAAGGAACGGAAGAACATGTTACATTATTAGTAACCACATCGCACTAAACTGCTGATGTCCACGAAACTGTAAATAGAGTAGAAGAAGAAACAGGTCATCCTCACATCGCACTTAGGTACATTACGACAACATCACATAGGGGCACCCCTATAGAAATTGTTTGCCCCACATTAACTCCTTGCCCTGCTATTATTTTAGAGGATACACTGGATCTGATTCCTGATAAACTTGTAGAACTTGGACTTGTGCTTGACCATCAGGAGTTTGGATGATGGTTCACCATGGCGGACCACCTCTAAACCAGAGATAACAGCTCCCATCCCTGTCCGGTCATCGCTGTTACAGAAGTCGAAGATCTTGGCGACGCAAAACTTGCTGTCTCCCAGGTACACCATGCTGCAATCCGCCATCTCACAGTCGTCTGGCAGACTAAGGTCTCCCCATTTGTAAGCCAAAGATGGAGCCTCGACGCTGAGATCCATCGCGCACAAGTCATAAGGCCATTTGTTGGCAATGCCGAACCAGAGGTTGTCTAGCTCAGGGACGTGCTCGACACGGCCAACAAATGGCAGCGTCCATCCGCCAGCCTTAAACCATTCATTGGTGTATGCGTTGAAGCAGTAGATGCCAACGCGACTTTCTTCGGTGGATGAGACCATAAGAATGGGGTCATGGCCGGGTTCGTCAATCAGGGCGTGGCAACTGACCATGGAGGTGTCAACATGGGCAGGCGGAGGCGAGAGCCGGTGCCACCGCCAGTCTTTCCAAGAGTGGGAGGGTTCACAGTACATGAGGGCCTCGAAGTTGAAGAAGTCGAGGCCCCTAGGGTACCTTCCCATAACGTACAAGGTGTCCGCCCACCTAGGGTCTCGGGGATCTCTGTCGATGATGGAGAAGGAGATGGGGTTTGACCCCTTTGGACCGTTGAGGCTGGGAACCGAGTGGAGCAAGCCGGCATCAGTGTCGTATAGGACGGTGCGGCCTTGATCGTCGATGCAGAGGATTTTGCTATAGCCACCACAGCCTCGTTCATAAAAGGGCAAGAAATCGAGCCTTGCGATGGAGCGTTCGAGCCTGAGCTTGGGCGTAGGCATCCTGGAGATGGTCTCTAATTCCTTGTTGGATGGTGCGGCTGCTTGCGCTTCCTTGGTAGATGCGTAGAAGAGCTGCTCCTCGGGCTTGATGCGACCCACTGAATACATGTCGTGCCTCCGCATCACCACGTTAACGAACTGCCGCGCCTTCATTTCCCAAATCCGTCCGAGTTAGATTAGGTTCACCAGAGCTAGCTTCTACCGAGGACCGTCTCGAGAAAGTGGGAGCCCCTGTGCAAAATGCAATACAAGGCCACACAATTTGTAAGGCCGATAAACAACGTCAAGTCCTGTGAAAAATGCAGTTACGAGGCCCCAAAATTTGTAAGGCAAATAAACAATCCCTATGCAGAATGCAATACTCAGGCATCAAAATTTGACTTAATTATAATACTAGTGAAGCTTTTTTGTCTTATACTTCCCCGATCCATAATAAGTGTGTTGTTATTATAGATTGGAGGGAGTATATATATACCAAATAATGAAACATGTGTAATTATTCTAACCGTGTGCCAGTACAGGAGTACGTAGTAGAACAAATCTAAAAAAAGGCAATGTAATAAGAAATAAAAAAGATCAAACCTTGATTTGAATCTTGCAAGCGCAATATCACGCAGACCTTTGGAAGCTGCGGCCGGCGGCGATCAGGCAGACCTTTGGAAGCTGCGGCCGGCGGTGGCGGCGGCGATCTTGACTAGTACAGGACGAGTTCGGTAGGCCGGCGGAGAGCGCGTCGGCCGTCGGCCGGACTGCAGGCCGGCGGGCGGGGTGCGGCGACGGACGGGATATACTCCAGTCGATGCGTTGGGTACGGTCGATGCTGATCTTTATTTGGTCCTCGAACCGCGGAGGTCCGCTGCGACTAGCGTGCACGGGTCGGTCAACGCAACTCAATGCCCACGTTTTCCAAACACAATGTGTATACAACAGAAAGAAACAAACAAAATGAGAGAGATCCATTACCTCGCTCATTTTCCATCAGGCGGAGTACGTATCTCGCAGATACTCCCTTGGTTCAGGAATATAAAACATTTTAACTTTGTGGAAACGAATTTATCTATATGATTTTTGTGTGTATTACTTTCTCCGTTTTAAAATATAAGATGTTTTAGGTTTGTGAAGAAAATAAACCTAGACTTCTTTTAGTGTGTAGATTCATTTTCCTACATACTAAAACAAGTCTAGATTCATTTTCTTCATAAACCTAAGACGTCTTATATTTTAAAACTGAGGGAGTAGTTCACTCGGAATCTACACAAAAATCATTAAGATACATTTGTTTCACAGAGCTAAAACGTCTTATATTTATAGAGAAAGTGAGTAGGTAGTGTTTGGCTTTTATCCTCTTGCCCGGAGTTTATCCAGGATAAAGTATGTATTGATGTGTTTTGATCAATAAAGAGCTGATGAATTCCCTAGAAAAAAAGGTTGCGGAAGTTTCTTTGTGAAATGCATGTAACTGCTGGAATGTTGATCTGGACAGGATACTTTCAATCCAACGGTACATCTTCTAGTTTCCATGCTTCCATTGAAATACGGTTTCCACCAGATACTTTCTCCCTCCGGAGATGCCCAAGGGCAGAGGATTAGCGTTTTTGAATTAATTAAAAGGCGTTAAATTTCGATGTTGTGCTGGTCAGATAATAAGAGCAGTTCTTCTATTATCTGGACAAAGTTTCCCCTCCAAGGCCTTAGGGCAACTCTAATGGACCCCTGCAAACGGACCGAGGCCATCCAAAACTGTCTGACCGGACAAAGAGTAGGGTCCAACGGCCACGCAAACAGACCGGGTCGCATGGATCAGTCCGTTTTGCCGCATTCCCATCCCACATTTGGGTTGGCTTCGTAGTCCAAATGACATGTCACGCGTCCCGGGTGGCACGTACTCCATTTGTCTGGCTTGGGGCCTCTAGCCAGGCACACCACCCCCACCCGCATCTCGCCCCTCCACTCTCACCAAACCGCCACCCACCTAACCCTAGATCCATGGACGACGACCGCGAGAACAGTCTCCCGTAGGCTGGCACATCGACATCAAGAACCTGTCTCCTGGACCAACGGCCGACCTTTCAGGTGAGACGTCCTCAACGACGTCTTCCTGGCAGAGCACCTCCGCCAGCAATAGTATGCGCAGAAGGCGGTCTACCACTTCCTCGAGGAGGAGTACCTCGTTGCACCACCACACCCACGAGACAAGGTCGTCTTCCGCTCCCTCGGCCTTTGAGGACCTGCACTCCAGCGACGATGAATAGCGTTGCCTTCCGCTACCTCGCATTTGAGGGTCTAAGCTCTAGCGACGATAAATATCACCGTTGATTTGGGGTTATTGGGTTGTAGAACTAGTGGTCCAAGATCCATCTTATAGTGGCCCTTTTGTTTGTCTTACTTGATTTCAAAATTGTAGTGCAAGATCTATCTTGTAATAGACCAGATCGGAAATTTTCGGTGTCCAAAATGGGAGACGCAGTTGGAGTTGGCCAACACCAATGCAAGTCCAAATTAATTGATTAATTAATAACCAGGGACATAAAATAATAACCCTCAATCAAGGTCCTAATTAATTGATTAATTAAGGCCTACTACATGTCGACGACATCAATCAAATTAATAATAAGCAGGAGAGAAAATATGGGTGGACTGAGAGATAGAAAGCCATCTGCTAGCTAGTTTGGGACCTGGTAGGCTGTCTCGTCGATGGGCGCCACTTTGGGCACGTCGACGGGGAGCATGTGGATATCCTTTGTCCACGGGCCGCCGTTCTCTCCGGCGTCGGCGTCGTCTCCGTCGATGGTGCGCAGGGCCCTCCACACGGCACTGTTGCACTTGAACCCAGAGCCGAACGCGATCTGCCAGACGCGGTCTCCCTCGTTGATCCGTCGCTTGGCCTCGCAGTACGCAAGCTCGTACCAGAGGGAGCTGCTGGAGGTGTTTCCGAACCTGTAGAGCGTCATCCTGGAGGGCTCCATGTGCCAGGCGCTGAGCTTGAGGCTCTTCTGGAGCTCGTCGAGGACGCCCCTGCCGCCGGCGTGGATGCAGAAGTGGTCGAAGGCGAGCTTGAAGTCGGGCAGGTATGCCTTGACGTCTGCGCGGAAGACCTTCTTGAGGACGACGGTGGCGAGGAAGCGGAGCTGCTCGGACATGGGCAGCACGAGCGGGCCGAGCGTGGTGATGTTGGTCTTGAGCGCCTCGCCGGCGACCACCATGAGCTCCTTGGAGAGGGAGACCCCGACCTCGCCGACGTCGTCCTCCTCCTGGGTCACGCAGCTGTAGCTCTGGTCGTGCGCGCCGCGGTGGGTGCGCACCGTGTGGATCAGCTGGTACTTGGACCGGGCCCGGTCGGCGGCGCGGTTGGAGAGCAGGATCGCCGCGCCGCCGACGCGGAACAGCGTGTTGGTCACCAGCATCGGACGGTTGTTCCCCATGTAGGCGTTGAGGGTGATGTTCTCGGTGCTCACCACCAGCGCGTACGTGTTCCGGTGCACCTGCCACGCCACACAAGAATTAATTAGCCACGTCAGATCCTATCCATAGTAGTACTCCGTATTAGTAATAATCATCAACAAAGAGCGCAATAATAATAAAAATTTCTGGAATGTTGGTGTATGAGCCTGGGTATTTAAGATTGAGACAGAGGCAGGAGGTCCCTCTAAGTGAAGCCCTTGTCTGGAATCTCAAGTTTTTTGTCATACTATTAGTTGTCTATGTCTTTTTTTTTTCAGATTAGTAGTTGTATATGTCAGCTGCCATGTTTAGGCATTGTTTTCTTCTATGTAAACTCCTTTTTTTTTTCAAATCACTCTCATTCTGAGTTTAGTCAAAATTAAATTTTATAAACTTTGACTACATTTATAAAAAAAATAAACATCTAGAATATGTAATACATATAACTAGACTCACCATAAAACTTAGTTTTGTACCAGTATATGCAATTGATACTTTTATTATCCAGAAATAACCGACTTAGATTTGTCTAAGTTTGTATGTATCTACATACTAAAATGTAGATACATACAAACTTAGACAAATCTAAGTCGGTTATTTCAAGACGGACGTAGTATTATAAATGTCAGTATTTTATTGAATATGCTAGATCCAACTTTAAAATGTTTGAATTTGATCAAATCCAGAATGCTTGGTAATTTGCAATAGATGGAGTATAATTTGCACTGAGATAAGTAGTCTACTACGGTCACATACCAGTACTACTACACTAGTAGGCCTGCATAAATGGTGTCATTTATTCCACACGGACATGCACCATGTGCATATGGGTCGCCCAAATTAAGGGACCAGCTAGCGGAATTAGTTACTGCGCAGTGCGCCGTGCATGCATGCATGCATGCATGCATGCATTAGCTAGCGAGTCATTAATAATACCGGCCAAGACGACAGTGGTGTCAGTGCTGCGGCCGGCGCACGTACCTGGAGCAGTCGCTTGGCGAGGTCGATGGCAATAATGCCGGCGCTGCAGCCCATGCCGCTAAGGTTGTGCGTGACGACGTCATGGCGGAACCTGTAGCGGTTGACGATGAGCGAGGTGAAGGACGGCGTCGGGCTGAGGAGGCTGGAGTTGAAGATGAGCACGCCGACCTGGCCGGCGTCGAGGCCGGCCTTGCGGAGGACCTCGTCGACGACGCCGAAGATGACGGCGTGGGACTCCTCCATGGCGGTCCGGTCGCACATGTCGACGGGGAGGCGGATGAGCGACATGGGGAAGTGCGTGGCCTCCCCGAGCCCGGAGCGCTCCAGCATCCGCTTCTGGAACGCCATGCTCTGCTCGCTGAACCGCCCGCACCGCCAGAAGTGGACCATCGTCTTGGCGCGGGACGCCTCCTGCTCCGCCGGCGCCTTGTACCCGGCAAGGTCCACCAGGTACACCGGCTGCGGCCGGGACGTCGCGTACGTGTACGCCGCCAGCGCCGCCGCCCAGCAGCCCAGCGCCAGCGCCGGCGCGTGGTGGCTCAGGCCGACGACGAGGAGGAGCGTGACGAGGACGACGTACAGCAGGTTGGCCTGGTTCCTGGCCGCCTGCCTCACCGTCCGCAGCAGCTCCCTATCCATGGTGGTGTGGTGGCCACAGATGCACGCGCACACTTCTTCCTTCCTCCCTGCCTACTATTCTTGACTTATTTGGTGGAACTGGAACAGGAAGCAGAGCAAGCTATAGTATATATGGGAGTGCGAGCAATGGCGAATACGCGTGGATTTATAGGGTTGGGGGACGGAGGAGGGACGACGACGCCGGCCAGTGCTAAAACGCATTAATAAACGTAGCTGTGCACGGTAACTCGTAGTAGTAGCAGTAGTGGTAGGTAAGGTACGCCGTGCTTCCATCGTCATTTACTTGGTGGGCGTCGAGTGGGAGACTTAACTGCCCGGCCCATGTGCTGCAGCAGCAAAACAGCCATCCGTCCGGGCCCTCCACGCGCTGCGCTCAGCAGCTAATGCGGCCCAATAAAATGCTCTATTTTTCAAAATTTATATTTTTGTTTCTCAAATAAGTAAAAAGATTTTTATCCTCACTATACACCTAGGATGTCTTAACTTTGTCTGAATACACATACATTTGGACATATTTTAGTGTGTATAATTATCGATATCCCCTCTCCCACCCCTTCACCGCCGATAGCGACGACGGCGTTCCTCCGACAGATCTCGGCAAGATTGGCCCCCACCCATCGGGGGGCTTCCTCCTGTAGCGGCGACATTGCGGCGTGGTGTTCCCTCGCGGGCAGCGTGTTATATCGTCGTTCCAGGCGAGCTCGGTGATGACCGAGCATTCTCGTGGAGCAGCTCGAAGCACCTCGATGAGATCTGGTTCTCCAGATGGAGCCTGAGGCCTGGTCTGGCTCCGTGGTGGGGCGGTGGGGCGGCTCGCGGGTGGTGTGCTAGGTGGAAAAGAAGGTCAAGATTTTGGTGACTATGTTGGACTTCTATGGCTCTGATGGCGGCCGGGGCCGACGACAGTGGTGCCCGCAGGTGTCATAAACTTACTGAAGGCGTCGATGGTGTAGTCTGAGATCTTGCCTAGATCACTCCAAGAGAAACCCAAGATCCGGTTTCTGAATCAAACGTTGGTGGCGCTCAACATAGTGTTCCCTCCCGGGGGCAACTGTGTGGAGTTTGGCCTTTCTTCTAAGAAGAGTGGAAGACAATGGTTTTCGAGGAGGTGGAGCCACGTGACATCTACCGCGTCGACAACAACCGGTCTCGGTGGCATGGCACATCCGAGTCTTGGCGGTGGAAGTGTCTTGATGGACGCTTGCAGGGTGTCCGCGCTGTCTGGCGTCGTGGTAGCGTGGACTGTAGGCCTGGTAAGGTCATTACTTGATCCATGTCCTGGAGATGGGTAGGCGGGAGATGGTGGCGGTGACTTATGGAGCACTACGTTCATGGGCGGATACAACATGGGGCATGGGTGTACATCTGTACACCCAAAAATTTCAGCAAAAAGATCTTACATAGTTGCACAGTGGAGTGGATATACATAATCCTAACAACATGTTTTCTCTAACATATGTAGTATTTTCCCCCAATCATAAACCAAGGCAAAATCCTATAGTTTACTACTCATGTCCGTTCAGAGATAAATGTCATAGATTGTCTAATATGCATGTATTTAGACGTGTTTTAGTGTGTAGTTACATGCATATACGAATAAATATGCGATACTTATTTCCAAAATATAGCATAAGTTGCAACCGTCCCATCAGACAGTAGCCATTGTACATCTTTTCATGAAACATTCTACCATTAATAACTCTATGTAATGGTCTTGTGATCTCACGTTCAAAAGAAAAATCCTTATAGGCTCAATCATCACGTTGTTCCATCCGAGGAAAAGATGATCCCCGCATTCGACAAACAAAACCATACAGGACGGGGTGGCATCAAAGTGGTGGAATTGATAGAACTTTATTTTTCTTATTATTTTTCTAATCTCTTTCACCTTTTAATATATTTTTCTAAAAAAACTCCTAATATATTTTTCTACAATACATAAATTATACTTTTACCTATGTTACACTTGACCGTTATGTTTTGTGTTAGTTAAAATTTGTACACCCAAAGCTGGAATCCTGGATCCGTCCCTGACTACGTTGGTATGCGCTGTGGATCTGCTAAACCGGTTTACGCTCTTGCCTTGTCGTTGGGTAGTTTTATGAGGCATCCGGTTTTATGATGATATGTGTAGATGTGAGGTTAGGACAATGGCCCCGACATGGCCCGTGGCCACCCCGTTCGTCAACGATGAATGGTTGCATAGATGTGAGGTTTTCCTTTCCATTCTGTAGGTTTTTTCGTATATTCGGTCTTTGTTATCAAATATTTTTATATTCTGATGTGAGGAATCCATAATAATTCATAACGATGACAAATTCGACACATAGTTTGCTAAGCTAAGATACACCGACATCCATTTGAAGCAAAAGTTTCATGCCGGAAAGAATAACAAGCGCAGGAATTTCTTTCACTAGATACCGAAACAGGTTTTCGGGTGAAATTGCAGAAAGTGTTTTTGCATGTGAAATGAAATACTAGCAAGGGGTTATATGAGAATGTTTGTCATTAAATTAATTGAAAAAATTCTGAATAAATAAAAGGAGTTTTATTTAATGAGAGTTTGCATTAAATTTGGTGGAAACTTAATGGAAATTTGAGTGAGTTTTTTAGTAAAGGGAATTGAAAGGCATTTGAGTGAGTGGAGTGTCCACCCACATGAATATGGAAGAGGTGGGGCAGCCCCCATGGCTGGACGCCATGCCCCTTGGGTGCCCCCCTCTCCCCTATAAAAGGCCCCCCTCTCACCTCTCAGAGCACACCTCCTCGTGAAGAATCTCTCTCCCCTCTAGTATTTATCCCCTATGGTCTCGGACTAGCGAGATACATGTTCCCGGTGTCTATTCGGCAAGAAAGAGTTGTGCTTCCGCTGCATCGCTGGAGCAAGGAGGCGGAGGTTGCTCGGTGTCTTGTACGTGTGTGCAAGCACAGATGCGCTGCCGTTTTGCGGCGCTAGGACTTCCTCTCGATCTTGAGATCAGCAAGAGATATCTACATCAACCACGAGTTTGGACTCGTTAAGCTTTGTCGGTTTTCAAGGGTATGTTCTCTACGGATGTATATCTGCCCGTTGCTTGTATCTAGTATTAGATCTTGATACATAGTTGTTCCCATCGTAGGAATTTTTTTGTTTTCTATGCTACGAACCCTACACAAAGATGATATGATAATGGATAACAATCTGAACATAAATAATAATCCAATGGTTCCACTCACAAGCATCAACTACAATAGTAATTAACACCGGGAAAGTTTCACCTAAGAACTAAAGCAATATCCAACACAATTGTTACAACGGGACGGAGTGGTGATGATGGTGCTGGTGGTGATGATGGTGTGGATGATGATGATGGTGATCCCGATGAAGCCTAGCTTGATGACGGTGTTGATGGCGACGATCTCCCCTCTCCGAGAAGGAATTTCCCCGGCAAAAATCTATCTGCTGGAGAGATCTTTCTCTCTTGGTGTTTTCCGCCCCCCAGAGGCGGCAGAAATCTATCTGTGGTCGCCCCCCTGAGGCTTAGGGTTCCGTAGGGAAGATATAGGCAAAGGGGCGGAGTCGGGAGACAGGCAGGTGGGCCACACCTGCCCTAGGCACGAGGTCAGGTGGGCCCGCGCCTAGGGGGTGTGGGCCCCCTACGGCCCTTCTTCGTCCCTCCTTCTGGCTTCCTCATTCTTCTGGAAAAATAATATTTTCCCATATTTTTCTGGTATTTTTCTGATCTTCGCGAAATTGCACCGAAACGCCTTCTTTTCCATCAGAATCCAGACTCCGGCAGTCCATCCTCCAAGAATCATCCAACATGCATAAATAGTGGAAAAGACATAAGTAATACCTCATAATAAGACAAATATCAATGAATAGAGGTAGATTATGATATAGAATGGTGATGCAAATTGGGCGTATCAACTCCCCCAAGCTTAGACCTTCGCATGTCCCCAAGCGAAAACTGAGCTCAGTAAACATGTCCACGGGTTTATGGAGTGAAGTGTCGATAAAATAATACGAACAATAAGCATCACACTTACCATTACATAACTCATAAAAGAAAGCAACTCACCATTATATAACTTAGCTTGCAACCAAGTATAGCAGTCACAATAGAGATGCATAAAGACAAATCATAATTGGAATTGGCAAACTTGTTCTTGGTCAGAGAACACTTGGCAAACAATTTCACAAAAAGCTTTTTGTAGAAGTTTTCAACAGGAGTACTCTTTGCGCAAAAAGGTTTTTCACAAGTGAAGGCTTTCAAAGTAATACTCAATAGATAAAAGTTTTGTGCAAACAAGGAATATAGAGAACATGATTGAATAAATCACCATATGAATGCTTGCAACACAATAACTCAAATGCTTGCTGGAGATAGAGAGGAAGTAGGTTTACTAACTCAAACTGGTAACTAGGAGAAAGGTCCCTTCGTATAGGGTAGCAGGGATTACAAGTCATAAAGAGCTTCCAAAAGATTATGGTACTTACTAGATTTGATCCCTCATTGCCCCTATCATAGGCATCTTGAAATGATTAAGGTTAAAGTGCACAAAGATGGAGTATATGCTTGACTAAATATAAGTTGGCAATCTCATGTCCCTTGGATATGAGGGCCACTCCTCATGCTACTCAACTTTGGTCACCGGTAAGTTCTTGACATTGTAAGTATTTGCGTATCATAGAGAACCGCCAACGGGGTACCCCTTGCACATGGTACATGAGCTTTCCCATAACCTAAATGACAAGGCAAGCATACAATGAGCATCTCAGCGATCTTTTTATTTACTATGTGCATAGCTTTTTATTGAGGATGCTTCATAGATAGCTCACTATGGTGATGCTGCAAGTTTCCATTATGATTAGGCATGGCTTAGGATAGCGGCCCAGGCGTTTCTCTAACACAAAATACAGACTCCATGGACTTACAAGTTCCCTCTTTATTTCACACCGTTGACATCCATACACAAAAGAGCACGATATCAACCGAGTACAAAGTATAGGTGCAATGTTGAAAACGTTCCCCGTGACAGCACGGTTCTGCTAATTCCAACGTATAGATGCAAGCATATACAACTTCGATGGCACGATGGTTCAAGTCTATTAGGGGCAAGAAAATAAAGTGTGCCATCAAGTTCGTGAGAGCTTTACTAACTAGTTTTCACATAAAAAAATACTTTTTAATTTGAAAGGTAGATGGAACTTGAGAATTTTCTTGGAATAGCAAAAGTGCTACTAGGTAGATATGGTGGACACAAGTGGCAAAGGTTTTGGTTTCAAAGGGATTGGAAACATGAGAAGTATGCCTTCTCAAAACAGGTTTTTGGCTAGCAAGGCTGGGTAACAAGCAAGAGAGTTGAAATAAACAAGCAAACATACAAGTAATAAAGCCAAACATGCAATATTCCTTGAAGACACAAAAGATCTTAAAGAAAGAATACTAAGCTTATGGGCCAACACGAAAGAAAACAAATGATACAAAATACCTATAAACTTTTTCTCCTTTTATCTTTCAAAGTAATGCTACTGACCAGAAATCGGTTTGCCAAAACCAATTTAGATCCACTTGATGATCCCAAAGTGATGCCAATACTGATCAACAAGATCCATCATATAATAGAGATTGTAAACTAAAATAAGAAGTGCAAAAAGTAAAAGATGAGACTTCTCATTAATATTCCAATAAAGGCACTCACACCAAGGGATACATAGATAATCAACTAAAGGAGAGATACTTCCACATGCAAACCAAACTATAAGATAACCTCTCTACCAAAGATATGAATCCACTAAAAAGGTAAAAGATAAAAGATAATGGTGGTGATACCGCGGCACTCCCCCAAGCTTGGAACAAGCCAAGGGGATGCGAAACTTGATGACGAATTACTTCTTTGCTGCTGGTGGTGTTCTCTTGCTAAGCTCCTCAATAAGTTTCTTCAAATCTTCCAAATCGAAGGTCAGAGTACAAATCAATTCTGAATTATGTTCAATGCAGCTCATGATCAATTCAGACTGAGGATCCCAGTCCTTATTATTCTTTCTCCACTCTTCCCACTTAGAGTGTTCCTCCCCTGCATGGTTAGAGTGAGTGGTACGAGGAGGAGGTGGCCATGAAGAGAGGATATGTCGTGGATTTTCCCTCCTGTAGACATTCGTGCTGTCCTCTTAAGCTTGGTAGGTTTTGCCACCAATCCAATGCTTGCGACGGTAGCGCGGGTGTCCGGTTGCTTGTCCTCCTCCATGTATCCTTCATAACCTACCAAAATCTCCTTATCCTTGGGATTGTGAGGATCGTCTTCCTCGGGCTTCTTACCTTTGTCATTGGCGGAGACCATGGTGCTCTAAACTTGAGAAGATTTCCTGACAGAAACAGATCGAAACAAAAACACAATGAGAACACAATGCATGAACCTCGGGGGATCCGGGGGGTTATATATTACGAAGTTTCAATGCATAAGGAAGGTTTTGACACGGAAACAAGGCGGAGACGGAGTTCGAGGGAATCAAACCCCCTCCAGGCACGGCCAGGCTGGGCCCGCACCTGGGGTCGGTTTGTCCACCCGGACTCTGTTTCCTCTTCAGTTCCGTCTCGTAGCTTTCCTTATGTATTAAAAACATCAAAAATATAAAAATATTGGGGTTTCACGAACCTTCTGTTTTCACCACTTTTACCTATTCAAAGACGAACTCTGCAGATTCCTTTTCTTCTTCTCCTAAAAATTTCCTCCATACATAACCCTTGCACAAAATCAATGAAAACATTAATGTAAGAAAAACAACAAACCTTTAAGTTCTCACTTGAACTTAAATCCATCAAAACAAAGGCTTCTATAAGAGGCAAATGCAAATGATAACAGAAATCTGTCGAAACAGACCGGCAGGTAAAGATTGATTTTTCTGAAAACCTTCTGTTGCTCAAATCAAAAAGTGCAGAACTAATGAAAGTTGGGTAACAACTTGGAGAACAAGCTCATAAAAATGCAGCTCCATCCGATGTACTGAGATCCCTTACGAATTTTTACAATACAGCACAAAAATCTGTCCCACAACAGCCACTTTTCACAACTCCTCTACTTCACAAAAGTAGTTGAACTTGACACAAAAACCAAAACAAAAAGGATAAGGAGTGGTTATTAAAGAGGTAATAACTTCCAAGACTCGACAAAACTCTTCGGATATCTCCCAACAAGTACTTTTCTTTAATGCCTTTAAGTTAGGCTTGAAACTTTCAAAGATGCTCACATAGGGGATATATATCTGGAGTGAAAAAGAGCATCAAGAAGCAAATAACCAACACACTTGAGTCTAACCCACTTCCTATGCATGGGGGTATCATGAGAAAACGAATTGTTGAAACAAAAAGCCATAAGCATAGGAAGACAAAACAGATGCAATTTCAAAGCCTTCAACATAAAACGGGGAAACTTAACATTATTGAGATGCATAAAACCATGTTTCCCTCTCTCATAATAACTTTCAGTAGCACTTTGAATAAAGTTGACAATATAACTATCACCGGCAACAACTTTATCATAAGAATGAGCATACTTATAGTCACCAAAAAGAGGTCCAAGGTCATAAACCGAATCAATAGAAGCAAGTTGTTCAATCCTGAAATCTTTATTAGGCAAACTGTTTTCACAAGGGGCTTTAGCAAATTTGGAAAAGTTAAACTCATAAGAATCTCCATCAAACCTAGTTAAAACTTTTTCCTTCTTACAATCAATAATAGCTCCACAAGTGTTCAAGAAAGTTCTACCAAAAATGATAGGACAAGTTTTGCTAGCTGCAGAATTAAGCACTAGAAAATCAGCAGGATACTTAATCTTACCACAAAGAACCTCCACATCTCTTACAATGCCAATGGGGAAAATGGTCTCCTTGTTAGCAAGGTGAATAACCACATCAATGTCCTCAAGCTCACAAGGACCAATCTTATGCATAATTTCCCTATAAATCTCATAAGGAATAACACTAGAACTAACACCAATATCACATAAACCATAATAGCTATGGCTACCAATTGTAACAGGAAGCATAGGGACACTAGCTTTTCTAACTTTCTTAGGATGAGAAACAATATTAGTGGCGTCTTCACATAAGACAATATGCTCATCCTCTATATTTCTAGTGACAATGTCTTTCACAATAGCTACCACAGGCTCAATATCAATAAGCTCGTCGGACCCCACAATTTTCTTTGCGCTTTTTCTAACCACATTAGCTATAATAGAATGTACCCTTACCTTAGCAGGGAGAGGGATTTTATCCACATAAGGTTTAGGAAAAATAGGATCAAAAGTACAAACCTTTGTGCTAGGAGGAACATGGGTGACAATGTCTTTATAAGGAGCATGGTACTTGTCCCACTCTTTCTTGGGAGTTTCAATATAAGAGGCAAAGGCGTCAAAACATTTTGCAAGAACTTGAGTATCAAGACCAAACTCATTACTAATATCACGGAAGTCATCAGTTCCCATAAAAGATTTAATGCATTCATAATCATGGTTTATACCTGACTTTCTCCCTTTGTCATTCTCCCAAGCTTCAGTGTTATCTTGAATACGGTCCAGTAGATCCCATTTAGCTTCTTCCTTCATACGTGTAAATGATCCAGCATAAGAAGCATCTAGTAAATCTTTATCATGAAGAGAAAGCCTAGCATAAAATTTATTGATAATAATATTGCTAGGGAGTTCATGAATAGGACATTTAAGCATTAGTAACTTCAATCTCCCCCAAGATTGAGCTATACTCTCTCCATCATGAGGCCAAAAGTTATATATCATATTTCTATCCTTATGAATCTCACTAGGAGGATAAAATTTTGAATAAAAGAGAGATGCCATCTCCTCCCATTCCATGGATCGTCCATTCTTTAGCAGCTTATACCACTCTTCAGCTCTCCCTTTCAAGGATATAGAGAGTAACTTCTTCTTCACCTATTCAGTTGTGATACCTGCACACTTAAACAACCCTCATAATTCATGGATAAAAATCAAGTGATCACCAGGATGGACAATTCCATCCCCAAAATAATAATTATCCATAACACGGTCAACAATACTTGTAGGTATCTTAAAAGGATCTATCTCAACAGGTGGTGGTTCATCTACTACCCTAGCAGTGGTAGTAGTTTACCCAAACAGAAAACTAAGTGGGTTATCCATATTGGAAACAAAGTAACAAGCAGTAACAAAAGAAATACTCACAGTAGAAGTTTCATTTACCAGTTCCACTCTTCAATAGCGCTTCACTCCCCGGCAACGGCGCCAGAAAATAGTCTTGATGACCCACAAGTATAGGGGGTGTATCGTAGTACTTTTGATAAATAGGAGTGTCGATCCCAACGAGGAGCAGAAGGTGCTGAACAGTGGTGTGGAGCAGGAAATCCCTGTGAATACTTAGCAAACGGATTTTAGTGGTTTTCTGATAAGGCAACAAAACGAAGTGCAAGTTATAAAGAACAAATGCAACAAGTGTCCCAATCCTTTCTTAGCAAAGGAAAAGCCGGTGGAAATACTTATAAAGATCAAACTTTCTCAAGGACACATGGGAATTCTGTCAAGTGCTTTCGCTTCAAATAGCTGAGTACTCTTCTCTGGTCTTGTAACTATTGTGTGGGTGAACCTGTGCTAATGTACCGACCGTACTTGGACTAATATATACTTGTGATTAAACCCCCTGCAAATATCCATAACTACAGGAAAGTAATTAAGATATAAATCTAACAACAACCTTAAACTCTGAGATCCTACGCTCCCTTGTGCAAAGGTGTCCTAACGGGGGTTCAGGTCTCCGGCAACCCCACCATTAGTAGCCAAATACACAATGCATTCCCCTAGGACCATAAATGGTGAAGTATCATGTAGTCGACGTTCAAATGACACCAATAGAAGAATAGCACCACAACTTAAATACTAACCATTGAATAATAACTCAACACAAATCCACTACTAACAACATGACTTCTCCCATGTCCTCAAGAACTACACGAACTACTCACAAGACATCATATGGATCAATATCAAAGATGATATGATAACAGATAACAATTTGAACATAAACAATAATCCAATGGTTCCACTCACAAGCATAAACTAAATAGTAATTAACACCGGGAAATTTTCCCCTAAGAACTAAAGCAATATCCAACACAATTGTTACAGCGAGACAGAGTGGTGATGATGGTGCTGGTGGTGATGATGGTGTGGATGATGATGATGGTGATCCCGATGAAGCCTAGCTTGATGACGGTGTTGATGGCGACGATCTCCCCTCTCTGGGAAGGAATTTCCCTAGCAGAAATCTGTCTGCCGAAGAGATCTTTCTCTCTCGGTGTTTTCCGCTCCCAGAGGCGGCGGAAACCTATCTGTGGTTGCCCCCCAAGGCTTAGGGTTCCGTAGGGAAGATATAGGCGAAGGGGCGGCGTCGGGAGCCGGGCAGGTGGGCCACACCTGCCCTAGGCGCGGGGTCAGGTGGGCCCGCGCCTAGGGAGGTGTGGGCCCCCTGCGGCCCTTCTTCGTCCCTCCTTCTGGCTTCCTCATTCTTCTAGAAAAATAATATTTTCCCATATTTTTTTGATCTTCGCGAAATTGCACCGAAACGCCTTCTTTTCCATCAGAATCTAGACTCCGGTAGTCCATCCTCCAAGAATCATCCAACATTCATAAATAGTGGAAAATCCATAATTAATACCTCATAATAAGACAAATATCAATGAATAGAGGTAGATTATGATATAGAATGGTGATGCAAATTGGGCGTCTCAATAAGCCGGACATATGGGAGCCTTTAGGGCAGATAGAACAAGACATACCTCGCACAACGAACCAATCCCTGTAACTTTGTGTATTGCCCTTATAGTGATTTATAGCAGGAGAAGGGTTCCGCCACTATCGCGGAACCTGAACCTGGGTAAGCCGTGTTACCTCGTACCCGCCAACTCTCTGCCTTCCCCCACATCTCTAAACACGCTCTATGAGGACCCCTCCTTGGTGTACTCGTCGGCAATACCACGACAGGGGGCAGATCCCATCGCTCCACCCCATCATGTCGTATCCTATCCTACGCCTCTCGCCGCCGCTGCTGCCGGCCCTAGCCGCGGTGGCGGCGGGCCCGAGCGACGAAGTTAGGCCTGGGCGTGGTGGGTGCCGTTGACATCCGTCGGGGCTGCTACTGTGGGAACGGCTAGCGGTCAGGGCGGCACCCCTGGTCGGGGTGATGAGGGAGGTTCTCCTAGGCGACGCTTGACCAGTGTTGGGGGTTGGGCTTCAGATTGGTAAGGGACAAACCCTAGATCTATGATCCGGGTGGTTCTCATGTCATGTATACATATCCTCCTCGACGTGTGACGGCCGAATCCGGTGGAGGACCGGCCCTGCGCTTCCGCCTCCTTGTGCATCGTTGGCCATGGCCATCGATTGGGCTCGGTGAGGCAGATCCTACTGGTTGTCGTCGGGTGGCGTGGGGGCTGTAGGTCTGGCTTTGAATAAAGGGGGCTTGGTCCTAGGATTGCTCTCGCGCCAAGACAAGGATCTACTTGATGTTGGTCTCCCTTCCTCTGGCTAGAGTTTCAAGTTCCATAAGGCTTCTTTGGTGAACTCCAATGGAAGACATGTCGGAGTTCGCCGGATTGGATGGGTTTTGATCGCACGCAAGCATGTTTTTATCTGATCATTTGGTCTCAGTCGGAGTGACGAGAAGCTATGAAGTATGTTTCCATCAAGGACATGCCTTTAGTCCCATGATGAAGTCAATCGCGGAGAATGACATGGAAGCCGAGGTCTGGGAACTGGTAATGGTGGTTTGAATCCTGGTGGCGTTGAGGTTTTGGCTTGGTGATCTAGGTCTTGGAGCAGCGACATCATAAAGTGGGGGCGACAGTACAAGAGGATTCCAGAGTTCAAACTTGCAGGGTGAAAATCCAAGGTCTGGCCTTAATTGGTTATGCCTGGCAATGATCTTGTTGAAGACATTGTTTTGTGAACGTGGACATTCTCCGGGGTGAAAACCCATGATCGTTGAGCAGGGCGATGACAGTGCTTGTGCACTGTTTCCTTCTTGGAGGCGTCGCTTTTGGAGAGGATGGATTTCTACTGGTGTCTCGGTGGTGTTTGGTCCGCTGCTGTATGACATAGATCGCTGTAGCTAGACTTTTTTCTGTAATTCTTCTTTTCTTTTTTATCCATGTGCATCCGTAATTCTAATAGGGTAATGCGTTGTTGTAGAGTCTGGGTGTAATTGGTGTTTCGCCATATTATTATACGCTCCTTTCCCAAAAAATGTCACTCCTCGCCTTGCCATGTTCAACATCGGTAAGCGAGGCTTTGACGAAGGGGAAATGATTCGTAACCCGGGGGATCGCATGGACCCATCCTCCTCTTCTAACACATGCCGCACGTCCTCAGGGGACCCACACACCACCGCAGCCTTCCTCATCCCAAATTCAGCCGTCGTCTTCCATGGAGAAGACTCGAAGGGAGATGGAGCTCGCGTGGAGTTCTCCGTGTCGCCATGCCACACCACCGCCATCGTTTCCCACGCCACCAAGCCACCATCCTCCCAGGCACCGGTGCCTAGCCCCTTCCCCTACCCTTCTCTCTTTTTTCTACTCTCCTCTACCAATGTCACTCTCTCTCAGCGGGACAACACTGCTGTCACCGCTCGCCATCATCGTCTGCTGCTACTAGCGGCTGTCGACGTGGCTGCAAAAACCTACTCGCATTTGCAGCTAACCGTTCGCCACGGCCTCGCACTGCTAGAAAGGGCCGTCAGCTCTGCTACAAAGGCTCGCTGGCTCTGCTACACACGATCGCCGGCGGTGCTACAGACGGCTGCCAACCCTACTATAAAGGCTCGCCGACCCTGCTACGTATGATCGTCGGCTCTGCTACAGACGAAGGTCGTCCCTGCTACAAAGGCTCGCCGGCTCCGCTACACACGGTCACCGGTGGTGCTCCAAACAGTCGACGACCCTGCTCCAAACGGCCGTCGGCGTTGCTGTGTTGCCTACTAATGTGAACCACCGCCTGTAGGTTGGTTTGTGCTGCTGTAAACGGTGCCGCCATTGCTACAAGGGGACTAGGGCTATGATCTTCATGTCTCTCAGTGGCAGCCGCGTGAAAGGATACGGATGTCGCCTAGAGGGGGGGTGAATAGGCGATTAAAACTTTTCCTAGAGTGGCTCAACAAAGGCGGAATAAAACTAGAGTTTACTTTGTAAAGCACAACCTAGAAACAACTACGGTTTACCTATGTGCACCAACAACTTATGCTAAGAAATACAAGCAACAAAGTGATAGCAAGATATATAGTACTTCAAGCACGAAGGCTATCACAATGTATAGAGATAACCGAGGCACGCGGGGACACCGATATTTTACCGAGTTCCTCCCAACATGGAGTACGTCTCGTTTGGAGAGGGGGTGGTATCAAACCACCAACACCACAAAAGGCCTCCCTTATTCTCCGGTGAATCTCACCCCAATGGGATCGATCCACGCTTCCACTATCGGTGCACTTGTCGGTGGCAACCGGAACCTCTCACAAGGTTGGGGCACAACTCCACAACTTAATTGGAGGCTCCCAACAAACGCCACAAAAGGCCTCAACAAATGCCACCAAGGCCACAATGCCACCAAGGCCACAAAACCGTCTAGGGTTCCAAGAACCCAAGAGGGACAAGCTCCAATGAGCAACTCAAACCAAATCCTCCGAGGAGAACTCAAACCGATGCACCAAATGCAAATGGTAAGAACACCACAAAGGTGTTCAAATCCTTCTCTTCCAAATTCCACCAAAGCTACAAAAACTTATGGGGGAATAAGAGAGGAATAACAATGGAGGAAATCCACAAAAGACTCCAAGATATAGATCCCAATATGTTCCCCTCACTTAGAGGAGAGATTGATTGGTGGGATTGTAGATCTAGATCTCCTCTTTCAAATCCCTCAAGAATATGCAAGAATCATTGGAGGGATTGAGAGAAAGCAAACTCAAGAAGGTCAACAATGGAGGGGAAAACTTGCAAGAATGGTTGAGGAACCATTGGGGAAGAAGGCCCCTTATATAGGTCCCTCCAAAATCCAACCGTTGCAGCCCAAAAACGCGATTCCCGGTACTACCGGACTTTCCCGGCACTACCGGACATTTCCTGGGGTTCCTGGGGCTTCAAACGCATTTTCTCTCTACGCTCCCCGGTACCAAAAAGCGGTACTACCGGATCCTGGTCCGGTACTACCGGTCATCACAGAACGAAAACAACCATAACTTTTGCATCCGGACTCCGATTTCGATGATCTTGGGCTCATTTAGAAGAGGACAACAACCTCTATAAGATCATGCAAAGAAACATCATAGTCCAGCAAGGGAGGATAGATCAAAATGAAGAAGTAAAAAACCTTCTGCCGCGCTAGGTACTAAAATGCGGTACTACCGTTGTTGCTACCGTAAAGCGGTAGTACCGCAAATGGAAACCGGTACTACCGGACGTGAAGTGGAATCAGCAGTTTAGACGAAAAAATTCTCTGTCACGCCGGGTACTTCTTGTAGGGTTTCGTAGCATGGAAAACAAAATTTTTCTATCGCATACAAACAAACAAGCCAAGATCTATCTACTAGATTGTAGCAACGAGTCGATGGAATAACTTACCCTCGAAGATTCCAAAGTGTTTAACGAGAGCGGATTCTCGTGGGTGATGTAGTCGTACTCTTTCCGATCTCAAGATCGCGTAGACGATCCTTCCGGCGCTGCGTTCCGGCAGCGCTCCCGCAGTCGGTCACACGTTCGGTACTCGACGAAGACCTTCCTCTCCCTTGTTCCAGTAGGCAGTGGAGGTTGTAGCACTCTCCTCGCGATTCCGGCAGCACAACGGCGTGGTACCGGAAGTAGAGGGGAGATCCCGCAGGGCTTCGCCTTAAGCCGGAGCGAGTATGGTGGAGTATGAGAGAGAACTATTAGTGGTCTAGGGATTAGACACACCAATTAGAAGGCTCTAATCCGAAGGCTAGTGCAATTAGAAGCTCTAAACCAAAGCGGCTCTAAACCAGAGTCTAGGGCTGGGATTTAGATTAGAGGATAGGAACTTGTGTGTCTAGAGGAGGGGGCCCTGCCTCTCCTTTTATAGGTGGAGGGGGCCGGCGCGCCAGGGGAGGGAGGGGAGTCCCTCCCCAACTCGGCCTGGTGGAGGCGCCGCCGGTTGGAGGAGGGTCGCCCTCCCCAACTCGGTTTCCCTCTCCTTCCTCTTTCCCTCTTTCCAATTTTAGCCGTTTGACTTTTCAAACTTGCTATTTGACTTTTCAGTTTAGGATTCAATTTAATCCTTTATTTGGAACAGCGAGAACACTTAGTACATGATGCAATCATTCCAATATGTAATGACACATTCATGTACCCCTTTCCCTCCGGAGTGCCGGACATTCCGGAACCTTCTAGAACATTCCTGATGAAAACACCGGAATCATTTCCGAACTCCGAAACGGGACTTTCCTTATATGAATCTTATTCTCCGGACCATTCCGGATCACCTCGTGATATCCCGGATCCCATCCGAGACTTCGAACAACATTTGGTCTCTTTCTCATAATACCATAACTACTCAAACAACGTCGAATCCTTAAGTGTGTCTCCCTACGGTTCGTGAATTATGCGGACATGATCGAGACACTTCTCCGAACAATAACCAATAGAGGAATCTGGAAATTCATATGGCTCCCACATATTTCTACGATTACTTTGCGATCGAATGAACCACTTACATACGATACCAATTTCCCTTTGTCTCACGATAGTTTACTTATCCGAGGTTTTGATCGTCGGTATCTCTGCATACCTAGTTCAACCTCGTTACTGATAAGTACTCTTTTCTCGTTCCCGTGATATGTGATCCCTTGTGAGCCAGTCACATGCTTGCAAGCTAATTGGATGACATTCCACCGAGAGGGCCCAGAGTATATCTATCCGTCATATGGATGGACAAATCCCACTCTTGATCCATGTGTCTCAACCAATACTTTCCGAACACTCAATGCCACCTTTATAGCCACCCAGTTACGGTGTGGTGTTTGATGTCATCAAAGCATCCATCCGGTAAAGGTGATATGCATGATCTCATGGTCGAAGGAATTAGGTTACTATGTATCAGAAAGCATATAGCAATTGAACTATTGAAATGACTTGATCTTTATGCTACGCTTATCTATAGGAGTTTGTCCACCATATCATTCTCCTAACGATATGATCTTGTTGTTGATAACATCTCAATGTTCATGATAGGGAAACCACAATCATTTATCAACCAACAAGCTAGTGAAGTATAGAGGCTATACTAGGGACTTCAAATTAAGTTTACAAATCACACAAGTATCAATGTTTCCTTGTTAATACTATTATAGCATGAATGTAAACATTTATCATAAACACAAAGATATAATAATAACTACATTTATTATTGCCTCTAGGGCATATCTCCAACAGTCTCCCACTTGCACTAGAGTCATCTAATCTAGATTACATGGTAATATACCGAACACCCATGGCAGTTTGGTGTTGGTCATGTTTTGCCCTCGGGAGAGGTTTAGTCAACGGATCCGCCACATTCAGATCTGTGTGTACTTTGCAAATCTTTATATCCCCATCCTGGATATGTTCTCGAATAGCGTGAAAACGTAGCTTGATGTGCTTCAGCTTCTTGTGTGACCTTGGTTCTTGCGCATTGGCTATGGCGCCCATGTTATCACAGTAGATAGACATTGGGTCCAGCGCACTAGGAACCACACCCAGCTCTGTAATGAACTCTTTCATCCATATCGCTTCTTGTGAAGCCTCCGAAGCAGCCATGTATTCCGATTCAGTTGAAGATCTCGCCACAACGCTTTGCTTTGCACTCCTCCAGCTAACTGCTGCACCATTCAAAATAAATACGTATCCGGATTGTGATTTAGAATCATCCGGATCGGTGTTCCAACTAGCATCGGTGTAACCATTAACAACGAGCTGTTCATCACCTCCATAAGAAAGAACCATATCCTTAGTTCTTCTTAAGTACTTAAGGATGTTTTTGACCGCTGTCCAATGATCCACTCCTAGATCACTTTGATATCTGCTAGTTAAACTAACAACATATGCAATGTCGGGTCTAGTACATAGCATGGCATACATTAGAGATCCTATGGCTGAGGCATAGGGAGTCTTACTCATCCTTTCTCTATCTTCTGCCGATGTCGGACTTTGAGTTTTACTCAAGGTCGTATTGGGCAACATGGGCAAGAACCCTTTCTTGCTTTCTTCCATTCCAAACCTCTTTAGAACTTTGTCCAAATATGTACTCTGTGACAATGATATTTGGCGTTTCGATCTATCTCTGTAAATCTTTATGCCTAATATGTAAGCTGCTTCGCCAAGATCCTTCATTGAAAAACTATTATTCAAATATTCTTTGACACTATTAAGAAGGTCTACATCATTCCCAATCAGCAATATGTCATCCACATATAGTATTAAGAATGCTACAGAGCTCCCACTCACTTTCTTGTAAAGACAAGCTTCTCCATAAGTTTGTATAAAACCAAAACTTTTGATTACCTTATCAAAACGTTGATTCCAACTTCGGGATGCTTGCTTCAATCCATAGATGGATCGTTGAAGTTTGCATACCTTTTTAGCATCTTTAGGATCGACAAAACCTTTGGGTTGCATCATATACAACTCTTCATCAATGTCTCCATTGAGGAATGCTGTTTTGACATCCATCTGCCATATCTCATAATCATAATATGCAGCGATTGCTAACATAATCCTCACAGACTTTAGCTTCGCTACCGGTGAGAAAGTCTCATCGTAGTCAACTCCTTGAATTTGTTGAAACCCTTTTGCGACAAGTCGAGCTTTATAGACAGTAACATTACCATCAGCATCTGTTTTCTTCTTGAAAATCCATTTGTTCTCGACAGCCTTTCGGCCATCCGGTAAGTCCACCAAAGTCCATACTTGGTTTTCGTACATGGATCCAATCTCGGATTTCATGGCTTCTTGCCATTTATTGGAATCTGGGCTCATCATCGCTTCCTCATATGTCTCGGGGTCATTGGTGTTGTCCACCAACATGACATTCATAACGGAATCATACCAATCTGGAGTGGTACGAGTTCTCGTTGACCTCCGAGGCTCTATAGCAACTTCAACCGAAGTTTCATGATCACCATCATTAGCTTCCTCTCTTATTGGTGCAGGCACCACAGGAACTTCTTCCGGTGCTGCGCTACTCGCAATTTTGAGAGAAGGTTCGACAACCTCGTCGAGTTCTACTTTCCTTCCAGTCACTTCTTTCGAGAGAAATTCCTTCTCTAGAAAGGATCCATTCTTGGCAACGAAGATTTTGCCTTCGGATCTATGATAGAAGGTATACCCAATAGTTTCCTTCGGGTATCCTATGAAGACGCATTTTTCCGCTTTGGGTTCTAGCTTGTCCGGCTGTAACTTCTTTACATAGGCTTCGCATCCCCAAACTTTAAGGAACGACAATTTAGGTTTCTTCCCAAACCATAATTCATACGGTGTCGTTTCAACGGATTTAGATGGTGCCCTATTTAAAGTGAATGCGGATGTTTCTAATGCATAACCCCAAAATGATAGCGGTAAATCTGTAAGTGACATCATAGAACGAATCATATCTAAGAGAGTTCGATTACGACGTTCGGACACACCATTACGCTGTGGTGTTCCTGGCGGTGTCAATTGTGAAAGTATTCCGCATTTCTTCAAATGCTCGCCAAACTCATAACTTAGATATTCACCTCCACGATCAGAACGTAGAAATTTAATCTTCTTGTTACGTTGATTCTCTACCTCACTTTGAAACTCCTTAAACTTCTCGAAAGTTTCGGACTTATGTTTCATGAAATAGATATACCCATATCTACTCAAGTCATCCGTGAAGGTAAGAACATAACGATAACCACCGCGCGATGCTACACTCATTGGACCACACACATCGGTATGTATGATTTCCAATAAGTCCGTAGCTCGCTCCATCATACCAGAAAATGGAGTCTTAGTCATTTTTCCCATCAGACATGCTTCGCATCTTTCAAGTGATTCAAAATCAAGTGGTTCAAGAAGTCCATTGGAATGGAGTTTCTTCATACGTTTCACTCCAATGTGACCAAGACGACAGTGCCACATATAGGTCGAATTATCGCTTGATTTCAAACGTTTAGCCTCAATGTTGTTGATATGTGTATTTCCACTATCGAGATTCAATAAGAATAGACCATCTATCAAAGTGCATGTGCATAAAACATATTACTCATATAAATCGAACAACCATTATTCTCGGATTTAAACAAGTAACCGTCTCGCAATAAACAAGATCCCGATATAATGTTCATGCTCAACGCAGGCACCAAATAACAATTATTTAAGTATAAAACTAATCCCGATGGTAGATGAAGGGGTAGCGTGCCGACCGCGATCACATCAACTTTTGATCCATTTCCCACGCGCATCATCACCTCGTTCTTCACTAGCTTCCGTTTATTCTGCAGCACCTGTTTCGAGTTACAAATATGAGCAACCGAACCAGTATCAAATACCCAGGCACTACTACGAGTACTAGTGAGATACACATCAATAACATGTATATCAGATATACCTTTCTTCTTGATGTTGCCGTTCTTCAAATCCGCCAAGTACTTTGGGCAATTCCGCTTCCAGTGACCTTCTCCCTTGCAGTAAAAGCATTCAGTATCAGGCTTAGGTCCAGCCTTGGTCTTCTTCGCTGGCGTGGTAACTTTCTTACCACCCTTCTTGAAGTGTCCCTTTTGCTTAGACTTGCCTTTCTTGAATTTGGTGGTCTTATTGACCAACAACACTTGGTGCTCTTTCTTGATCTCCACTTCTGCAAATTTCAACATGGCAAAGAGTTCTGGCAACGTCTTGTTCATGTTCTGCATGTTGTAGTTCATCACAAAGTTCTTGTAACTTGGTGGTAGTGATTGGAGGACACGGTAAATCCCCAAAGCATTAGGAATCACTATACCCAAGCTTTGAAGTTTGTTTGCGTGCCCAGACATCTTAAGCACATGCTCACTGACGGAGCTGCCCTCTTCCATCTTGCAGTTAAAGAACTTTTCAGAAGCCTCATAGCTTTCAATTGCCGCATGAATCTCAAAAATCAATTTGAGATCCTCGACAATATCATATGGGTCTGAATCCTCAAACCTTTTCTGAAGCTCCGATTCCAAACCATACAAGATAGCACACTAAACTATGGAGTACTGATTCTTCCGAGCGAGGTAAACATTCTTTACTTCATCGGGAGCATCATCTGCAGGTGGGTCACCCAGCGGTGCATCCAGCACATAGGTCAAATTACCAGCTGTGAGGACAATCCTCAAATTTCGGAACCAATCCGCGAAGTTGCTTCCATTGTTTTTCAACTTTTCTTTCTCTAGGAACGCATTAAAATTGATGGTAGGGGCTGCCATTGATCTACGACATATTTGCAATAGTTTAGACTAAGTTTATGACAAATTGAGTTCAAATTAATTAATAAAGTTAATCTAGGTGAACTCCCACTCAAAACAATATCCCTCACATTGTTTTAGTGATCACACGAACCAAATCCATCATATCAACACCGATCATCACGAGAGTTGATATAGTTTCAATGGCGAACAATCGTCATGTTCATCATATCTACTATATGATTCATGCTTTACCTTTCGGTGATCCGTGTTCCGAGACCATGTCTGTACATGCTAGGCTCGTCAAGATCAAACCTTAGTTTCCGCATGAGCAAATCTGGCTTGCTCACGTTGTATACACTTGCGGAATCTAACACACCCGATCATCACGTGGTGCTTCGAAACAACAAGCTTTAGCAACGGTGCTAACTAAGGGTGAACACTTTATGACTTGAAATTCATGTGCATGAGGGATCATCTTATAATGCTACCGTCGTCTACTAAGCAATACAAGATGCATAAAGGATTAACATCACATGCAATTCAATATATATGTGATATGATATGGCCTTTCTTCTTTGTGCTTCCGATCTCCATCTTCAAGCACGAACATGATCTCCATCATCACCGGCATTGCATCAAGGTCAATGACGCCTCTCCATGGTTGTCGTCCACCGGCTTCAACTATTACAACTACTTTGAATAGACACGCGGGTCTTAACATAAATTAAAGACAACCATATGGCTCCTGCCGGTTGCCAACTTACAATAAGGAACATTGCATACATCAAATATAATCACAATCATGGCCATATCACATCACTGCACACCCCTGCAAAACAAAGTTAGACGCCTCTACTTTCTTTGCATATTTTACGCGGTTTGGGGCTTTCAATAAGTGTCGTTCTAACTTACGAACATGAACCACAACATTGATACTAGTATTGTTAATCACCCGTTGTAAATTGGATCTTAACTATGCTAGGAGAAACAGGCACCCGCAAAGCCACTTATGCAATACAAGTTGCATGTCAAGCGTGGAGCAAGTCTCATGAACGATGTCATGTAAGGTTAGCCCGGGCCGCTTCATCCCAACATACCGCAAGATGCAAAGTACACAAGAAGCAATCGACAATAAAAGCATCAACGCCCACAATGACCATTGTGTTCTACTCGTGCAACAGATCTACATATAGACACGGCTCTGATACCACTGTAGGGTTTCGTAGCATGGAAAACAAAATTTTTCTATCGCATACAAACAAACAAGCCAAGATCTATCTACTAGATTGTAGCAACGAGTCGATGGAATAACTTACCCTCGAAGATTCCAAAGTGTTTAACGAGAGCGGATTCTCGTGGGTGATGTAGTCGTACTCTTTCCGATCTCAAGATCGCGTAGACGATCCTTCCGGCGCTGCGTTCCGGCAGCGCTCCCGCAGTCGGTCACACGTTCGGTACTCGACGAAGACCTTCCTCTCCCTTGTTCCAGTAGGCAGTGGAGGTTGTAGCACTCTCCTCGCGATTCCGGCAGCACAACGGCGTGGTACCGGAAGTAGAGGGGAGATCCCGCAGGGCTTCGCCTTAAGCCGGAGCGAGTATGGTGGAGTATGAGAGAGAACTATTAGTGGTCTAGGGATTAGACACACCAATTAGAAGGCTCTAATCCGAAGGCTAGTGCAATTAGAAGCTCTAAACCAAAGCGGCTCTAAACCGGAGTCTAGGGCTAGGATTTAGATTAGAGGATAGGAACTTGTGTGTCTAGAGGAGGGGGCCCTGCCCCTCCTTTTATAGGTGGAGGGGGCCGGCGCGCCAGGGGAGGGAGGGGAGTCCCTCCCCAACTCGGCCTGGTGGAGGCGCTGCCGGTTGGAGGAGGGTCTCCCTCCCCAACTCGGTTTCCCTCTCCTTCCTCTTTCCCTCTTTCCAATTTTAGCCGTTTGACTTTTCAAACTTGCTATTTGACTTTTCAGTTTAGGATTCAATTTAATCCTTTATTTGGAACAGCGAGAACACTTAGTACATGATGCAATCATTCCAATATGTAATGACACATTCATGTGCCCCTTCCCCTCCGGAGTGCCGGACATTCCGGAACCTTCTAGAACATTCCTGATGAAAACACCGGAATCATTTCCGAACTCCGAAACAGGACTTTCCTTATATGAATCTTATTCTCCGGACCATTCCGGATCACCTCGTGATATCCCGGATCCCATCCGAGACTCCGAACAACATTCGGTCTCTTTCTCATAATACCATAACTACTCAAACAACGTCGAATCCTTAAGTGTGTCTCCCTACGGTTCGTGAATTATGCGGACATGATCGAGACACTTCTCCGAACAATAACCAATAGAGGAATCTGGAAATTCATATGGCTCCCACATATTTCTACGATTACTTTGCGATCGAATGAACCACTTACATACGATACCAATTTCCCTTTGTCTCACGATAGTTTACTTATCCGAGGTTTTGATCGTCGGTATCTCTGCATACCTAGTTCAACCTCGTTACTGATGAGTACTCTTTTCTCGTTCCCGTGATATGTGATCCCTTGTGAGCCAGTCACATGCTTGCAAGCTAATTGTATGACATTCCACCGAGAGGGCCCAGAGTATATCTATCCGTCATATGGATGGACAAATCCCACTCTTGATCCATGTGTCTCAACCAATACTTTCCGAACACTCAATGCCACCTTTATAGCCACCCAGTTACGGTGTGGTGTTTGATGTCATCAAAGCATCCATCCGGTAAAGGTGATATGCATGATCTCATGGTCGAAGGAATTAGGTTACTATGTATCAGAAAGCATATAGCAATTGAACTATTGAAATGACTTGATCTTTATGCTACGCTTATCTATAGGAGTATGTCCACCATATCATTCTCCTAATGATATGATCTTGTTGTTGATAACATCTCAATGTTCATGATAGGGAAACCACAATCATTTATCAACCAACAAGCTAGTGAAGTATAGAGGCTATACTAGGGACTTCAAATTAAGTTTACAAATCACACAAGTATCAATGTTTCCTTGTTAATACTATTATAGCATGAATGTAAACATTTATCATAAACACAAAGATATAATAATAACTACATTTATTATTGCCTCTAGGGCATATCTCCAACACTTCTGTCTTCCTAGGTAGTAAAATGCGGTATACTACCGCATTTTACTACCTAGGAAGACAGAAGCTTTTTGCCAACGTACAAATGTCTCTGCCCTGTGCGGTACTAATACCGGAGCAGGCAGAAGCTTTTGACAAGTGGTCAAAAAGCTACTGTCGCGCTAGGTACTAAAATGAGGTACCACCGATTTTTAGTACCTAGCCCGCAGAGGCTTTTTAACAGTTAGTCAAAACCTTCTGACGCATCCGGTAGCAAAAAGCGGTACTGGTACCGCACCAGGCAAATATTCAAACGGCAATTAATTTTGACTGGAAGCTCCGATTGACCCGATTCCAATTGCGTTGGATAGAGGACGCCAAGGGCTTCCCAATGGGAGATCCGATTATCAACAAGTGAGAAAGTATCAAGTAGAATAATGTGAACTATCTCACTTGGTGAGAAACCGAAAAGCCGCATAAATCAAAATCGCAACAAGATACAAATGGGAGATCCGATTTTGATGAACAAGAGCTTGTTATGGAGATTACCACAAGCTCTATATCCTCACATGGATAAGACCAAATAACAACAAAATACGATGATGCAAGTATGCAAAGGTTTGAGTTCTCTCCGAACGATGTGACCGAATTACTCATACGAGAGCCCCTCTTGATAGTACGGTTATCTATCCTAAACCCGGTGTCACACACACAACGTGAAACCGGCAGAAGGGAAAACCTATCAAGATTATACCTTTGCCTTGAGCGTTCCACTTGATCTCGATGTAGACGATCTTGCCCTTCTCAAGATGGAACGCCTTTCTTAATTCCTCATCATCGACCTCACATATTGAGCATGCCCAACATATATTCTTTGCAATTCATCGACCTTGAAGCCAACACATGCTCCAAGCGATGCCAATGGACAAATCCTACAAGTATAACTTAATACACACATTAGTCCATAAAGATTGTCATTAATTACCAAAACCACACATGGGGGCCCAACATGTTCTTTCACCGCGGCTCACGTCTCCGAGGTAGTTTGCGTCCAAAAACAATAACGCATGGGCTCTTCGTCCTACTTTTTTTGCGCATGTGGAGTGACGACAGGTCCAGAAAAGAGATGGGGTTAAGGAAAAGAGAAGGAAAGACGGCTGATATCGACTGCATCAGACGGTGACAGACCCGGGGGATCGGAGGATTTGATCCCCCAAGGTACGCTTAGTACCTTTCTAAGCTGAAATATTTTTTAGTACAACCATCCAAACTCGCACAACACTCACACGTTCTACTTGAGCTTTCAGATTCAACAGACAGACATAATGGTTAGAACATAGACTCAATGCCAGAGCCTTTGAATATGTAAGTGTTAGATCCTTTGAGGATCAACTAGCTCAAGATTTGAGTCACACAAGATAGGATCTGAGATATGTACCTTGATCTGGAGGTCCAGCCATGGCCTCCTCTTGATTTGCTTCACCTAATCCTTGTTGATGTAGATGTGAGGGTTCTTCCTAGTGCTTTAGGTGCTTGCTTGATCAGTGAGCTGGGGAGAGTGAGAGAGAAAGAGAAACAACTGAATGAGCAGCCCCCTTCAGCTCAAACCCTAGGACCCCTATTTATAGCACTTGCACTAGGGGAACCAGCACCTTAGGATGAATGGTCAGGATGCCCCTGATCAGGGCATCTAGTGGCTGTTATTAAACAGCCCCTTAAAAGCCATTATATAGACTTAATTTGATCATAGATCAATACAGATAACTACAGATCACTTATATCCAACATTCTCCCCCTTGATCGTAAGATAAACTTATAAACCCATTTATCAACAAAACAACATATGAGACAACAGAATTACTATGGCCATAGAGTACCGTAGAACCCAGTTACTACAATATACCACTTTATTTCAACACAAAGCTTCTTTAACTTAGGAGCTGCATAAACTTATATTTATTACAAACTTATGAGCTCGGCTCTTTGTTGAAACTTATACAGAGACAATAAATTGCAATGGTAAGTTAAGTACCATTGAACTAATTGACTACAGTACATCATTCCATCAAAGAGAAGAACCCTTCTTAGCTTATGGGAGATGGTGTCATAACGGTCCCAATTCCAGGTTCAAAAGCTTTCTGCCAATCCCATGCTAGCAACATGCTCTTTAAACACACTGGGTGGCAAGCCTTTTGTAAGTGGATCCGCTAACATTATGTTAGTCCTTATATGCTTATACTTATTGTCTGATCCTGGATTCTATATTTCACAACAAGATACTTGATGTCAATGTGTTTGGCAACACCACTTGACTTGTTGTTACTCGAATAGATCACTGCGGGTTGATTATCGCAGAAAAGAGTGAGTGGCTCAGATATACTGTCAATCACCCTTAAGCCCGGAATGAAATTCTTTAGCCATATTGCCTGCCCGGTTGCCTCATAACATGCCACAAACTCTGCTTGCATTGTTGATGCTGCAGTAACACTTTGCTTGGTGCTTTTGCAAGAAATAGCACCTTCTGTAAGGGTGGATATGTATCCCGATGTGGATTTCTTAGTATCAACACACCCCGCAAAATCAGCATCTGAATAACCCACCACCTCGAGGTTATCAGTTCTCTTATATGTGAGCATGAGGCCTTTAGTACCTTGCAAATAAGGCAAAGCATTCTTAGCAGCCTTCTAGTGATCCAACCCTGGATTAGACTGATATCTGCCAAGCATCCCGGTTATAAATGCTAAGTCAGGGCGAGTACACACTTGTGCATACATCATACTTCCAATGATTGAAGCATAAGGAACTGACTTCATATACGCAGATTCATAATCATTACTTGGGCACTGGAAAGTCCCAAACTTATCACCCTTGACAATAGGAGCAGGCGAGGCTGAGCACTTATGCATATTGAACTTTTTGAGTACCTTCTCAATATACGCTCTTTGTGATAGCCCTAAGATTCCTCTGGATCTATCTCGATGAATTTGAATGCCTAAGACATAAGCGACTTCACCAAGATCTTTCATGTCAAACTTTGAAGAGAGAAACCTTTTAGTTTCCAGCAGCATATTCTTATCGCTACTAGCGAAGAGTATGTCATAAACATACGGTATCAGGAAGACAAAATTGCTCCCCCTGAACTTCACATAAATGCAATTATCCACTTCATTCTCCTTGAAACCAAAATTCTTTATGACTTGATCAAACTTGAAGTACCATTGCCTTGAGGCTTGCTTTAATCCATAAATGTATTTCTTAAGACGACATCCTAATTGTTCATTTACTTCCATAACAAAACCTTCCGGTTGAGCCATGTAAACATCCTCATGCAAGTCACCATTCAAAAATGCCGTTTTGAGATCCATCTGATGTAACTCTAGATCATAATGAGCCACAAGTTCCATAATAATTCTAAATGAGTCCTTAGAAGAGACAAGTGAAAAAGTATCATTATAATCAATAGCTTCTCTTTGAGTGAAGCCCTTAGCTACAAGCCTTTCTTTGAACCTTTCAATATCACCTTTGGAGTCACGTTTGGTCTTATAGACCCATCTGCTGCCCACATTTTTGGCTCCTTTAGGAAATTCTACTAAGTCCCATACATCATTAATGCTCATGGAATTCATTTCATCTTTCATAACATCAAGCCATTCTGATGAATGATCACTTTGTATGGCTTCCTTAAATGATGCGGGATCATCATCCAACATCGACTCATTTATATCCTCACGCATATAAGTCACATAATCATCAGGAATAGAAGACATTCTATCCCGCTTTTACCTTCTAAGAGGTGCATTATTTGGTACCTCAATCACAACTTCAAGATGCTGAGCGTATTCCGTAGAAGTATCATCAGATGTGCAATCTAACGGATCCACTGGTATCTCAGTAGGAGTAGCATTAGCAGTCCTCACAACTGGAGATGAAAACTCAGCATGAATATGAAACACTAGTTCTTGGATCATAGGTACCGGGACATATTCCCGTTTCTCCTCTATGGTTATTTCCCTGGGAGTCATACTCCCCCTCAACATATCTCTTTCCAAGAACACCACGTGTCTTGTTTCAACAAACTTAGTAAATTGCTTTGGACAATAGAAACGATATGCCTTAGATTTGTGAGGATAACCAATGAAATGGCAGCAGATAGTCTTGGGGTCTAACTTTCCCATAATTGGATTGAAAACTCTTGCCTCAGCAGGGCAGCCCCACACATGTAAATAACTCACGGTAGGTTTTCTCCCAGTCAATAATTCATACGGTGTTTTCGGCACCGATTTACTGGTGACCTTATTAAGAATATGTGCAGCTGTCTTTAGAGCTTCTATCCATAAACCAAGTGGCAAAGTGGAGTGACTTAACATACTCCTTACCATATCCATAAGAGTACGATTCCGCCTTTCAATGACTCCATTTTGCTGAGGTTCGCCCGGTGCTGAATACTGAGCAACAATAACATTTTCCTATAGGAACTTAGCAAAAGGTCCAGGAATTTGGCAATAAGAAGTGTGTCTTCCGTAGTACTCACCACTACGGTCAGACCTTACAACTTTGATCTTTTGACCAGCTTGATTCTCAACTTCAACTTTAAATATCTTGAACTTTTCTAATGCCTCAGATCTTTCTTTGATAGGATAGATGTATCCAAAGCGGGAGAAGTCATCAGTGAATGTTATGAAGGAATCAAAACCATCCACTGATTTCACATTAAACGGACCACAGATATCCGTATGAACAATTCCAAAACTCCCGTTCTTTGATTTGCACCTTTCTTAATTCTCTTAGCATATTTCCCTTTGATGCAATCAATACAAAGATCCAGATCCACATATGAGAAATTTAAAGGATGAAGAACTTGCTCCTTAATGAGACGCTCAATTCTCCCCCTCGAAATATGGCCCGGACGATAGTGCCATAGTTTCGAAGAAGTCTCATCATCATCGTGCTTACGCTTGGTACTAATATTTACATTAGAGGAAGCATTAACTTCACTTAAGGAATCACTTAAGGAAACAAGATAAAGTTTGTCTTGTCGGAAGACACGACCAACATCATTATTGTCAAACATAATTATACATCTCTTGTTCCCAAAGTCACAGTGAAAACCATCATCATCTAAGGATGAGACGGACACAAGGTTTCGTCTCATAGAGGGTACATAAAGTACATTACGTAAACGAAGCATAAAGCCGCTATGGAGCATAAGTGATAACTCTCCAATAGCCTTAGCCTGAGCCTCAACACCACTAGCAACTCTAATGGTTCTTTCCCCTCTTTTTAGGGTCCTCTTCATATCGAATCCCTATAAGGAGTTTGCAACATGAATTGTTGCACCTGAGTCAACCCACCATGTATTGGTGGCATAATCAACATAAAGAGATTCGTCAATAAAGGTTATAACATTAGTACCTTTCTTATTGAGCCATTTCATGAACCCAATATAATCCCTCTGGACGTGTCCGCTTTTTCCACAAAAGCGAAATCCATTAGGATCTTTACCATCAGCATTAGGGGGTGCATCTGCATTAGGAGCTCTATTAGAGTTCTTTTGTTTAAAAACTTAGAAGACTTCCCTTTATCCTTAAACTGAGAAGGCTTAGGCTTTATAACCTTTTTCTTCTTCAGAGAATGTTTGAATTGATTGACATGATCAACTCGTCCAGCTTTAAGCCTTTCCTCCTCTTGTACACATCTAGCCATCATTTCATCCATGCCCCATTTAGAATCCATCGCATTGTAATTGATGGTGAACGGAGAGAACTTTGTGGGCAAGGATGACATAATAAAATGGACAAGGAAACCTTCAGATATTTCCATTTCCATTGTCTTAAGTTTAGTGTCCATGTTAATTTTCCTCATGATATGTTCTCTCAGACTCCCAGTTGGATCATACCTTTCATCAATAAGCCTTCTAATGAGGCTTGTTGCATAATTTTTGGGTGATCCCTTAAACTGGTCCTCAATCTTTCCAAGGTAACCCTTGGAAGTCTGAGAGTCTGGGACAGCTCCCCTCATACTTTGAGTAATGGATCCCTTAATAATCATGAGGCACTTACGAATTGAATCCTTCCACTTAGTGTTCTCATCATCATAAGCCCTTTTAAGGGCATCATAATTTTCATCACCTTTAGCAGGTGCTATAGGAGGATCCTTAAGGAGGTCATAATCTATATTCAGCAAAGCTAAAGTGATCTTAAGCTTCTCCTTCCAAGTACCAAAATTACTATTAGTCAACTGTTCTATGCCATTTATAATACCGGCAATTTGAGAGGCATTAGGTGCTGCAAAATAAAACAAATGCTTTGAATAAGCATCACAATTTTATACTCCTTTCATCAATCTAGTCTACATCAGCTTTGGCCAGAAATAGACATGATCAATACAATTTTGTGGTCAAGATATCTTCCAATCAACTTTGGCCAGAATGACAGATATAAGCCATACTTAATCAGATCCACTAATCATATCGAATTCTTTTATCAATCTGGAACACATCGGCTTTGGCCAAAAGTAAACCAAAACAATAAAATTTCATGGTCAAAATGCCCATCACTCAGCTTTGGCTAGAATGATTAACATAAGCCATGCTTAATTTGAGGATTTACAAACTTTATTTTGCAGCAAAACATTATTATCACAATTTATTTGGAAAACAATCACAAAAGAACCAACTTAAAATAACAAACACATTAGAAAGAATTAACTTATCATATGAAACACATTAAACTTACTTAAGTGAGGTACATAATTGCATGCCAAAAGAATAATTTGTCACATTATTATGTTCCATAATTACATAATAAAATATGCCAAAAATTTAGCCCCCAAAACTATTTATATATAAGCCCTAACTCATAAAACATTAATTCTTAAATATTTGCTCTAGGCTCAAACAGAGAATTTGGCCCGAAACAATTCTTCCAGACTGATCCAAAACTGGCCCAACCTGTCTTCCCTTACCCCACTTTAGTGGCCCAAGCGGCCTGTGAAGCAGCCATTGTTGTGGACCATTGGATATAATCCAACGGTGGAGGGCACGCCGGGTCGGAACAAAACCGACGAGCGCCCCTTGCGAACCCTAGCCTCATTTCCCCCTCCCCTTCCCTCTGCCTCCCCACCAGCAAGCGAGCGAGAGAGAGAGAGCAGCAGCGATGGCGATGAGCGCTCGCGCCAGAGGAGAAGGAGAGACAGCGGTGTCAGCTAGGCCCCCTCGCCGGAGCTGCGTGCGGCTTTGGCTTGCACGCACCTCCGTCAAGTGGCTCTGTATGGCTCCCTCTGCACGGAGACGACAGCGACGGGCAGGCGTCCCTGCACCGGTGTTAACGGCACCGTGCCAAGTCCGGCGCCGCGGTGAGCTCCTACGGTGGCAAACAACCAAGAGAGCTCCATCATGGCCCATTGTGGTGGATGGCAAGGTTGCACGGGTTCGAGCCCGAGCATTCCTGTCGGCTTGAGAGGGTGGCTCTGGCTTCGCCGCGGCCAGCGACGGAGACAAGGCCCGTAAGGTAAGTATCCACCACCACTTAGTCATTAGATTAGGGTTAGGGTTACTCAATTTGGGAATTAGGGTTAGGGTTTGTCAGTAATTGGGGAAATTAGGGTTATGGTTCATCAATTCGATGAACTAGGGTTAGGGTTCTTCAGAAATTGGGGAATTAGGGTTCATTGGTTCGATGAACTAGGGTTAGGGTTCTTCAGAAAATTGGAGATTTTTATTAGGGTTTGCACCAAAACATCAATCCCTACATCAGATAAACATAATCAAAAGCATAGACCCACTGATTCATCCATTAGGACTTAAACTTAGAAAAACTGGGGCTAAAACATCAACCTTATCCAGTTTTGAGCATGAACTTGATCAGGAATCAGAATTCCAGCAACAAAACTAGGTCTTAAACACAAGAACTAGCATAATTAGGGCACAAACTTGCAGCTAGATGGTCTGATACCGCTGTTAGATCCTTTGAGGATCAACGAGCTCAAGATTTGAGCCACACAAGATAGGATCAGGGATATGTACCTTGATCTGGAGGTCCAGCCATGGCCTCCTCTTGATTTGCTTCACCTAATCCTTGTTGATGTAGATGTGAGGTTCTTCCTAGTGCTTTAGGTGCTTGCTTGACCAGTGAGCTAGGGAGAGTGGGAGAGAAAGAGAAATAGCTGAATGAGCATCCCCCTTCAGCTCAAACCCTAGGACCCCTATTTATAGCACTTGCAGTAGGGGAACCAGCACCTTAGGATGAATGGTCAGGACGCCCCTAATCAGGGCATCCAGTGGCTGTTATTAAACAACCCCTTAAAAGCCATTATATAGACTTAATTTGATCACATATCACATAGCAAACCAATCTCCACCTTCCCGCAGCTTGTTGAGGTCGAGGCCATCACCGCCGTCTTGATATGCCTCACCGATCGCATCCGCCTCACCGGGACTCCGAAATCTACTGCTGCGTCGTCGCCAGCCCCCAAACTAATCTCCGACCCCAAGAATCGATTTTTACTAGATGGAGGCTGTAGCTAAACCATATAAAGAGCAACATCTACACTCAGACTAGCCCCAATGGGGGTATCATATGTAGTATCATGCACTACATGCATGCAAACTGCTTATATGTCAATGCAATTAATGAAGAAAGAGATTGTGTTGATATCATAGGTAGATACGGTATCATAGCACATAGAATTAGAAAACTTAATCTTAAATAAATCTTGTATACAATTTTATATTGAGATTCTATAAAACAATAAATAGACTAAGACTATGGTACTACTATATGTTACTATGCATTGTAGAGATGGTATCATATACTAGTATCATGTACATGATACTATTGTATAATACTCCCCATTGTGACTAGTCTCATAGCTTTCTTAGTGTTGGGCTTTCATGGCCTTTCCTCTGAATGAACAGAATGGTAAAGAGAAGAAAACAAATAAAAACAATGAGTTATGTGTTAACTGTGCAGCATAGGATTCATATGCTTGCAAGCTGAATCCTTGATAGGGCAAATAGTTGAGCTCATTTCAATCTTGCCACAGGAAAAGGTAAGATTGAAATGAGCTCGGTCTGGCTTGGGCCGAGCCCGAGAAAAGCTCGGTCCAGAAATGTCGAGCTCGAGCCAGCTTGCCGTCGCCGGCGAGCCACAAAATAGAGCCCGGCCCGAGCTTCCGACGAGCTCGGTCCAGCTCGGCGCAACTCGCGAGCTGGCGGTGATAGGCCACTGACCAGTGGGTCCATCTGCGGGGAAGCCTTTGTGCAGGATGGCGGCGGTGCTGGGCGGCGCGGCGAAGATCGTGCGGGCGGTGGACACGGCAGTGCGGGGCAGGGCTATCACGGGGACCAGTGAAGGCAAGGACAGCGCGGGGCGGGGCTAGCAGGATGCGACGGCGGCAGTGCGGAGCTAGCACGGCCGGCGCGGCCGGCGGCGATCTAGGCAAATACAGCGGTGGCGGCGCGTAGGTCACGCGTACGTCAAGAAGAAGACCTCGCGTGAAGATGACCTGTTCGTTTCGTGCAGGCCTCACCTATACTCACATGCGGGCTCTCATTTTCAGCCCATTTTGGTCCGTATGGCCTGTTTTAATTCGGAAAAAAAATTACTTGCGAGCCAACGAGCCGGACCGGGCCGAGTCCGAGCCAGCCTAAGGTCGCGGCGGTCTAGCTTTCCTGGCTCGGCCCGGTCCAGCAACCCCAGCGAGCCGAGCCTGCAAAGCTCGGGCCCAACGTCCAGATATAACCATACTCAAACAAATATCTCCCCAACTAACAAAATAGTTACCAGAGATTTACTGACATCAACAGACTCGTTGCAGTTGCTCCCCAGTTCAGTGAAGGGTGCGAACTCATTGTAGTCTCATACAATATAATAAGCCAAGAGTGTACAAGCACCAATAATTTAGAGCGACTGCAGAATTTCTCAGTAACAAACTAGCTGATATAAGATAATACATGGTCAATACCCTGCAGAATTTTCCAGTTAAACAAAGACCACAAATACATGCTAGTACTAGCGACCGTTAATTAGAGTGACTCTGCACAACGAACAAACTTGCAAATAATTAACATATTACATCATGATGAATCTGGAAAGGCTACTCATGATAAATACTACTACCTCCAATCCTAAAAATAAGATATGTTGGTAGGCTACCAATATTTCGGAACAGAGGTAATATATATATATATATATATATATATATATATATATATATATATATATATATATATATATATATAGGAGGAAGTTTTATAGTATATATTACATTGTTGAAGCTGGAACTTTCTCTCATCTGTCAGAACAACAAGTAGAGGGATGATATCGGTATATATAGCTGGGATGAACAATAATGCTGCTCTGAAGCTGCTGCTGCAACCAAAGAACACAAGTTGAGTCTTGAGATTCAACGGTTAATTAGAACACAGACTCAATGCTAGAGCCTTCAAAGACGTAAGTTCTTGTCTTGTGGTTGATCATCCTTAGCTTGGCTTTATTTGCCTGCCCGTTGACAATCTCCAAACCAGTGAGGACAGCAGCCGTGTCAACAAGGTCGTCACTAAAGTCCTCAGATCCATGAAAAATTCCAAAGAATTGTGCAGCGCAGAACCTGTTGTTCCCCAGGTACAGCAGGTTGCTGTCCATGGACGACCAATAATTTCCCTCGTGGTCGACCTCGGGCTGTCTGAAGCCTCGCCACTGGTACAGCACCTTGGGCGGCGCATCGCCATCATCAAGAGGAGACGGGAGCTCAAGAGCAACAATGTTTTCATGTTTGCCGCGATGGAAGCCAAAGTGGAGGTTGTAGAGCTGAGGGACACGCACAGCACGTCCGGTGAAGGGCAGCGTCCAGCTGCCAGCCTTGGTCCACTCCAGATTGGCCGTGTCGAAGCAGTAGGTGCCGAAGCCGCCATCACTAACGGAGGAGAAGCAGATGGTCTTGTTGTCGTCGAGCAGGGTGTAGGACTTGATGGTTCGATCTTCTTTGCCCAAGAAGTAGGGCGGCAGGGGCAGGTCGATCCAGTTCCAGGACATGATGTCACCGTTGCAGTAAGCTAGAGTCTTGAAGTTGGTCGAGTTAGACGCGTTGATGACGTACAGGGCGTCGGCGCGAACGGCGTCCTTGGCGTCGATGCACACGGATATGGGACGATGCCAGTTGGATTTCTCCCTGGTGGGGGGCAGCATCTCGCCGGAGTTCTCCTCGGCGTCGTACAGGTGGGTGTGCCCGGCCGAGTCAGACACCACGATCCTACCTTCTTTGGGGCCGCCACCGACATCGTAGAAAGGCATGAAACCCAGCGTCGAGTCCTTCGAGCGGGATGATTTGAACCTAAAATCCGGCGAGGGCAGCTGCCTGGTGCTCTCCCGCTTCGGCTTACGTTTTTCCCGCCTGGCTTCAGTTCCTGCCGCCGCTGCTTCCTTCGCGGAGCCGTAGAAGAGGTTCTCCTCGGGCCTCAGGCGGCTCAGCCAGTACGAGCCGCCAACGCGCAAGTCCTTCATCATCAGGTTGATGAACCGGCGGGGAATCATCTCCTACTTCAACATTCGAAAGCACAAAAGAAAAAGATCAGATTTTTTCAGCTCAATCCACAAATTTAACCTACAGCAGACATGCAGATCGGATCCAGGCTTTACCTTGGGATCGAAGTTGCGAGACGACCTTCAACTGGAGATGCGGCTGAGCAAGCAGATTTCAGGAGGGGGAGCGGAGGCGGAGGGAGCTGGCGGCGGCGATAAGGGCTCGACTTGGAGATCTAGGTCTAGCCGCTCTGCTCACTCCTTGTTATATTATGTTTTTTTTTAGGAATCATTGCGACGCCGCGGACGGGCAGATCGATCGGGCGTCGAGAAGAAAAACGACGAGGGGAGTCTGCGGCGGCGCTGATAATTAAGTACGACTCACGGGAAACGACTCACGAGTCAAGTACGACTCCTTTTTCTAGAGGACTCGTTAACCATTATTGCTGAATTTTTAGAGTAAATTATTCGTTTTATTTTTTTATTAGGCAAAAAATAAAGTATATAATCCGAAATAAAAACGCAGAGAAATCTGAATCATCATCTAAAGCTTTGTTTTTTGGAAAATGATACAGTTTTTCCGGAAATCGATCCCCCGGGTCCGTTCGCTCGCGACTTCGTTCGTCAGGAGTTCGTTCGTTAGGAGGGCCGACCGACGCGCTGCCGCCCTCCGCACCTGCCGCCCTCCGCGGCTTCGCCGTGCCGCGAGCCGGCGCCCTGCAGGAAATCAAGTAGATATGACAGCATTGATTGATTTGCAGTTTCTCTGATCTGAGATGTTGACTGGACCCCCAGCTTCGATATGAGAACAAGCAGATATGGGAGGAGTTCTGTCGAGGTGTGAGTGGTGCGTGCTGCCGTTGGTTTCGCCGGCTCTAGCACGCATCGCGCGCGCGCTCGCACATACTGTCGACTCGATCTCCACTGCCGTTTTGCGTGAATGAACTTAACTTATGCGTACCTTCTGCTCTGGCCGGCCGCGGTAGCCTCCTTCATCTACGTACCTTCTGTTGTGCTCCTCCTATTCTCCATCGACATAGCTACGCAGCTGAGTGGCGGACACATCTCATCTTCTTTTTCAGTTCTTCTTTCCCACGATCCCGAAATCCCAATCCAGGCGAGCATGTGGGGATTTGCTACATATATATATATATTTGTTTTGCTAAAACTGTTCAATATGTTCGTTATAATACTGTAAAAGATTTGCTACAAGATGTACGGCGAAGTAGATTTTGCTATGGTAGCAAAAAAATTTGCTACAAAGTCCCGGCAATGTCTTCGGCGAAATGGATTTTTGCAACATTTTATATATTTTTTTCTACAATATTTTTATGATTTTGCTACAAGGTCTCTGGCGAGATCTCCGGCGAGGTCTCCGGTGAGGTCGGGTTTGCTACATTAGCATAATTTTTTGCTACACGGTCGCCGACGAGGTCTCCGGCGAAATCTCCGGCGAGATCCAGTCTATTTTTCTATTTTCTAGATCGAACTGTTTTCTGCTACACATAGCAAAAGCAGGTATGTTTGCAGCAAAAGCGGGATTTTAAGGATGTTTGAGGGACACGTGTCAGCAGGAGGACCCGGGGGACGCGTAGTACTACCCTTATTTTTTTGCATTTCGATTTTTGTTCCTCCCTCAGGTTAAAAAATCGCAGAAGACCAAAGTTAGGAATAATCAGAAAACTTTTGAAACCGCAGAAACATTTTGTGACAGGAACATACCCCCTTATAATAGCATCTCAAGTCAGCCCGAAAAGGCCTTTTTATAGCGTCGGATGACAAAAAAGTCTATCACTTGTGGTTGCTCCTTAGAGCGCTGCTTTAGGCTAGTAATAGTGGGAGTAACATCACTAGTAACATAGAAGTACATTTTCTATGTTGTGTCAACATAGAAGTGTTGACAAATTATGTGCGAGTACGCAGAAATTGTTTGCTCAGCTTTTTGAGCAATAGCAACAAAAATCTAAAGGATCCATTACTCTTGAGCCTAATCCGGTCAAGCTTTCTCGACCAGGAAATTAGAGCATCTCCACTCGTTGGGCGTATTCAGGCCGAAAATCGGACCAATTTTTGGCCGATCGAATCACGTTTTTGGCCTAGGTACGCTCAGTTTCCCACTCGCGTACCCAGGCCGAGTACCCAAGTTCGGCTAAATTCAGTTAAACTCGGAGAAATATGGGCGAATATAGGCGGAATTTCATTAAAGTAGACAAGGGGGCACATAGTACATCGATTTTCATAATAGAAAAGGACGCCGCCGTGGTCGACGCCGGACGCCGCAACTACAGGCCGAGGCGGGGGTTGTTGCCGGCCTCGATGTGCGCCATGACTCCGGCGAGAGTCCTCTCTGGAACGCTCCACCAGCGGCGGCGGTAAGCCATATTGTTACGCGGCGACGGCGACGAGCCCGACGGTCCGTCGTGTCGGGCGAGTTCCTCGAGGCGCCTGTCAGCGAAAAACTGCCTCCATAAGACCAGGTTGCCCTGATCCTCGGCGAGATCCGGGTCTTGCATGGCGGCGATAGCGGCCTGGATCTCTCCGGCGAGTTCTAGGTCTTGCATGGCGGCGATAGCTGCCTGGATCTATCCGGCGAGGTCCTCTCCGTCTGGCACCGACAGAACGGGGATACCGTCGACGCTGAGTTTCCAGCCTAGGGGAGACGAGTGTCCGGCGGGACCGTATAGCGCGCCTCACGGAGCAGCCGGGCTTCCCACGGCGACAGCGTGCGTCGGCCGGCCATGGCTTCTCGGCGGTGTTGAGGAGGAAGAAAGGTGTGAACGTACGAAGTTCGCCGGAGTTGTGGTGGTGTGAGGGACTGTGAAGAGAGACGGCGAGATGTACGGTTTTATAGGCCTGAAGAATGGCGGGAGGGGTGTAGCGGCGAGGGCGGGAAAAGGAAAACAGCGGGAAGGATGGCAGCGAGTCGGCTTCTGTCGCTGACAGGGTGGTCCACTCGTCGAATTCGCTTCATCCGGCGTCCCGAGGGCGTACCCGGGATCCTGGGTTCGGCCTGGGTAGTCCGGACCAAAGTTGGCCCAAATCCGGCCGAAAAGAGGTTCCTGGGTACGCGACTGGGCCGATTTTCGACGTCCGGACGTAATTTCGGCGTCCGGATCGGCCTCCTGGGTAGGCGAGTGGAGATTCTCTTACGTTAGTTGGTCACGGCATGCTACTCTTATTTTAGGATCTCATGGTCTCAAGCATTTTTTAGATGCATGGCTGTGAATTCAGATGATGAGGTGAAGTTGGAGCAATGGAAACAAAATGAACAACGCGTTATGGTGTGGCTGTTGGGATCGATGGATTCTTCAGTTCGTGAGCAGGTCAAGAATATACAAACTGCAGCAGAGGTGTGGAAGAAACTTGGACAGCAACTTTCTGGAAAAACAAACAAGATGCAAGTGACAAGGGTGCTTCATGAGATGATACAACTTAAACAGGGCCAGAAAATCTATAACCGATTATGCTGGTGAACTAAAAAAGTTGTACAGGGATCTCGAGTTCTTTCATCTGTTCAAGTGCAATGATCCAAAAGTCTTAAATATTTTGTGTGAATGGTTTCAGCCCATTCTTGTTCATTCTTTGCTGGAAGGACTAAATGATGAATTCGATCTTCGGAGACAAATGATGTATGCTGCTCCATATTGGCCCACCCTTGATGAAACAGTATCAAGCATTCTTGAGGAGGAGACTCGCTTATCTAATCAGACTGTGACCTCACATGCAAGTGTTGACACTCATACCGCTCTGTCTTCACATACTCAGGGCATATCTCTTGCTGCTTCTAGTGATGATCGTGCAAATGCTACTAGGTTTGAGTACAAGAAGAACCAATGGTGGTATGTGACCAGTGCAAGAAACCTGGCCACATAAAGAAGAATTCTTTTGACTTGATTGGATATCCACTTGTTTGGCAGCAGCGACAACGTAATAAGAACAATATTGGCAATGCTCGAGGGAACAAGCAAGACCAGGTACACACCACTTCATCTGCAGGTGAATTATCAGCGGTATCTACACAATCACTCGAGAAATTTAAGTCTAAGTTGATTGTTGCCTCTAATGAAGGTCCTTGTAGCTCCAACTCTAGTTTCCATGCATCTAGAGATGTGAATTATTCACAAAACCCAAATAATCCCACTTGTACTTCGTGGATAATTGATTCTAGAGCTACAAATCATATGACAGGTTCCTTTAAAAAGTTATTCTCTTATGTTCCTCGCTCGGGAAAGGACAGGGTCCGTATAGCTGATGGATCTTCGGCCCCTATTTTGGGGTGTGGAACTATCAGTTGTACACCTTCCTTGCCTCTAGCTCATGTTCTACATGTTCCATATTTTCTCGTGGATCGTTTATCTGTTAGCTCAATTACTAAAAGCCTTAATTGTGGTGCTTGGTTTGAACCTTACTTTTGTGTTTTTAGGATCTGAACACGGGGAAGATACTTGGGACTTATATGACCGAGCGTGATGGATTGTATTACCTTGACAATGGTGCATCGCCACTAGCTTTTGCTACATGTACCTCACCTACAGATGAGTTACTACTACTTCATTGTAGACTTGGGCATTTGTCCTTCCATGTTTTAGCTCGTGTATTTCCATCTCCTTTTGCTTCCTTCCCTAGGGGTAAGCTTGTATGTGATGCATGTGAATTGGCTAAACATACTAGGATTTATTAACCTAGCATCAATGAAAGAAGCCACTCTCCCTTTGAGGTCGTCCACTCTGATGTTTGGGGTCCCTCCATAGCAACCACTATGTTAGGCGAACGTTGGTCTGTAACCTTTATCGATGGCTTCAGTCGATGTACTTGGCTTTATGTGCTGAAACAAAAAAGTGATGTTTTCTCTGCTTTCAAGGATTTCTATGCACTAGTTTGCAATCAATATAATGCAAAGGTTAAAGTTTTCCAGACTGATAATGGTACTGAGTTTGTTAACAAGGAATTTGATATTTTCTTATCCTCAAATGGGATTATACACCAAACTACATGTGTGAATACCCCAGATCAAAACGGGGTAGCCGAGAGGAAAATTAGACATTTATTAGAGGTTGCTCGGTCTCTTATGTTCACAATGAATGTTTCAAAATTCCTCTGGGGTGAGGCAGTTAAAACAGTAGCTTACTTGATTAACCGCATGCCATCACGTGTGCTAAAATATAAAACACCAATTGAATGTTTGAGTGGATCTAATCCTTTCATTATTCCTCCAAAGGTGTTTGGTTGTGTCTGTTTTGTTCATGATTATAGAAATTCAGTCGGAAAGCTTGATCAGCGTGCTATTCGTTGTGTTTGTTGTCTATTTTCCAACTCAAAAGGGATATCGCTGTTGGTGCCCGGATGAACGCTGTTTTTTTGTGAGCATGGATGTTACATTTAGAGAGACCGAGCCATTTTATTCTATTGCTAATGATACCCATCATCCAATTTCCTCTACCACTCCTAGGATTGGTAGAGAGGGGGAGAATAATGATGATGAGAGAGGCATTAACGGTGAATCCATTTCAGTTCCTATTTTAGATGTTTTCAGACCATGACAAGTTTTTCAGGGGGAGGAAAATCTGAACAACAGTGAGAGTAATAGTGACTTCAATGTTCCTGAGGTACATGGTAGCTCACCTATTCAACATGTTATACATCCTAGCACGCCAGTGTGTACATGTCCCAGATCTCTTTAACCAGATTCAGTGATGAATGACACATTAGAGCAAGGTACGGAACCATCTTCTTTTATTCCTAACTCGGAATCTGATCATGAACTTCCCATTGCCTTGAGAAAACTTGTGAGGCATAAGGATATACCACCACGTATCAAGGACTGTTGGATACAAACATGACATCTCCAAATTCGTATCCTATGATAAGTGTAGTTCTTTTAAAAGCTTCATTTCTTCCCTTGACTTTGTATCTATACCAAAGGACTGGAGAGAGGCGCAGCAGGACCCGAAGTGGAAGCCAACAATTCTTGAATACATGAAAGCATTTGAAAAGAATAATACATGGAAACTTGTAAAGCTACCACCTAGTAAGGAGCCCGTAGGATGCAAGTGGGTGTACACGGTCAAGCAAAATCCTGACGGCAAGGTTGAGAGATACAAGGCACGCCTGGTAGCAAAAGGATATACCCAAACATATGGCATAGACTATGATAAGACATTTGCCCCTGTTGCTAAAATGAACTATGTGAGAACACTAATATCTTATGCAACAAATCTAGGTTGGGATATGTTCCAACTAGATGTAAAGAATGCATTTCTTCATTGTGACCTTCAAGAGAAGGTTTACATGCATATTCCACCTGGGTTTAGCACTGCTCAAACTGAAGGTAAAATTCTACGTCTCTATCGATCCTTGTATGGTTTAAGGCAGTCACCTCGCGCTTGGTTTGAGCATTTTCGACATGTGCTTATTCATATGGGTTATAAGAAAAGTAATGCTGATCATACCCTATTCTATAAGCATAATATGGGCAAGATAGCCATCTTGATTGTTTATGTTGATGATATTGTTATTACCGGGGATGAATCCGTGGAGATTGCTTATTTGAAGTTGAAATTGGCACAAGAGTTTGAGGTTAAGGACCTAGTACAGTTGAGTTACTTTCTTGGGATTGAGATATCTCGTAGTCCAAAGGGTATTTATCTTTCTCAAAGAAAGTACATCCTAGACTTACTCTCTTACACCGGGTTATCTGGATGTCAGCCAGTCTTCACACCAATTGAGCCGAATCATTGTCTTAAGGAGGAAGCTGGAATAACCAATTTAAAGCAAAAAAAATGGCTCTCCACTCCTCTAACCCAAGCATGTCCCAAACTTGATGGTTGTATCATCAATTAAATAATACCAGGAATTAAAGGTTTTATCTCCAATTGATTTTCCAGGTTCTATCTCCTACACATTTTCTTTAGGAAAATTTCACTGGAATAACTTACAATGAATGTAGAGAGTGGAATACAAAATCCATTCAGTGGCCATACCTACATAGATTTTGTTTTATGTATGTACTCATGGCACTTGAACTGGCTGTGGTTGTGATTAACTCGGAGGGGAGGAAGCTAGAGAGGACGCGTCCGTCGGCGGTGAGCCTAGCCAGTAGGATGCTAGCGGTGTGACATGGAAGACCTTGCCTTGATGGCAGAAGGATCTCAATCATCAATGGTGGTGGGTAGGAAGGCGTGGGTGGTGAAGAGGAGGCCTATGAAGAGCCATCGAACGCCGGTGGTAGTGGATGCGGCTGCAAACCTGATGAAGACGATGTCCGCCCTCCACCTCCGTTGGCGCCTCCTGCTGGGTCACCTGACGTCCTAGCCGGGGGCAAGGCGACGGGATAGGCCGGCGGCCATAGGCAGGAGCGGGAGGAGGCGGACACAAGGCATCTGGGAAGCGAGCAGGACCTCAGGATGGAATAGGTGCGTGCACGCACGGGTGAATGCCGGGTCGTGCTGGAACTGCAGGGGCACGCGGTGACGTGCCGAGCTGTTGGAAGGTCCTCGCCAACAACGGGGAGGTCGGTCGCTGGCGGTGGGGGATCGGAGATGCATTCGCCAGCGGTGGGTAGACAAAGGAAGAAAGTGAGTGGGATGAGTGATTTTTTTGTATTTGGATGAGGGTGAGGGCATCTCCACCGGGGCGACCCAACTGGCTGATCCAAACGGTCCGTTTCTATCTGTTTTGGTCGGGCCACAGTCTCTGTGGCATCCCGCAAAACCACTACTAGAAAATCGCGTTGTTTTTGGGCATTGCATCGTTATGACCGCATGCTCATGACATCATGCCGCATTGCATTTGAGCATCGTCATCATCTTGCATTTTGCTTGCATAAAACTAATTGCAGATAAACCTAGTTTTGTTTTCTAAAACGCCCCATCTTCATTCAAACACGCAAACCCGGGTCCCCGGATTATTTTGTTTTGTCCGCTGTCGGATTGTAAAAAACGCTGGTTGAAATAAATAATTTAATTAATTATTTTAGGGGGGCAGTCGAACGGGCCGGAATGACCCGAACGACCACCCCCAGAAAATAAAACGGCCCACCCCAAAATTCCTAAGTCACCCAACCTAACCTACCCAACCCTCTGGCCACCTCACCCCAACCAGTAGCAGCTCGCCACCTCAGCTTTCCTCTCTTCCCTAACCAATCACAACCCTCCACCTGGCCTCACTCCCTCCCTCCCCACAGCAGCCCACCCACCCACGCACACAGTACCCGCACGCGCCCTGCCCCCCTCTTCCACCTGCCCGCGTGGCCCTCCCCTAACGCGCCCCTGCCCCACCTTGGCCCCACCTGGCCCCATCCCCTGTCCCCCACCCAGCCCGTGCACTGTTCTTCTCCCTCCCGTCGCTCCCTTCTCTGCCCCGGACGCGCGCGCGCCGCCGTGCTCCCCGCTCTCTCCTCCGCCTCCGCTCCCTGCCCCTCCTCTCTGCAGCGCGCTGCCTTGTGGCATCCCGCAAAACCACTACTAGAAAATCGCGTTGAATTTGTGCATTGCATCGTCATCATCATGTGTTGTTTGCATAAAACTATTTTCACGAAGCCCGTTTTGTTTTCTAAAACGCCCCATCTTAATTCAAATGCAAAGCCCGGTCTCCGGATTATTTTGTTTTGTTGCTATCGGGTTGCAAACGGTCCAATTAAAGTAAATAAAATATTAAGTTATTTTTGGTGGGGCAGTCGAACGGGCCGAACAACCCGAACGACCCGAACGACCACCCCCGGAATTAAATCGGGCCACCTAAAACAGCCCCCTAAATCCTAAAGCTACCAACAAACAAACCCACCCCCTTTGGCCACATCACCCCGCCCAATCCCCTAGTGACACCTCACCCTCTCTCCCCCTCTACCCAACCAGGAACTGCCACCTCAGCAGCCCCTGGCCTCTCTCTCTCTTCCCACTCCCTCCACCGAGCCCCACCTGGTCCCACCTAACCCTGCACCACTCACACCCAGCCCCACACCCCCACCCGCGCCCCTGGCTCCCTGCCAGTGGACCCCATCCCCCCAGTGGCCCACCTGCCAGCCCCCACCTACCTCCCTACCTGGCCACAGCCGCACCCTCCCCAGTTTTCCCCCACACCCGCTGCAGCCGGGCCCCACCCCGCGGGACCCGCCTCCCTCACGCCTGGCGCCCGCGCCCCCCTGGCCATCTTCTTCCTCCCGTCTACGCGGCCCCGGCTCTCCCGTCATCCCTCTCTCCAGCCACCGCCCCCGGCGCGGCCCTCCTCCCGCCGCCGCGCTCAGCTCCGCCGCCGGCCTGCGCCGCCATCAACCGACCCCGCTCCCTCCCGTTCGACCCCGTGCGCCTCGCTCGCAACCTCCAGACCCCGCGCCTCCCCCACCTCGCCAGACCGCCCCTGAGAGCCCGCACCTCCGGCCATCGCCCCTTCTCCGACCTCGCGCCAGCGCGCCCGCCCCTAGACCCCCTCCAAGCTCGCCGCCGGACCCGGCCCCGACCCGACGTCTGCCGCCCGCCGTTCCGCCGTCCGCCGCTTCGCCCTGCAGCCCGGCGCCCCGCCCCTCGCCCGCAGACAGCGCCGCCGCGCGGCCTCCCCTCTGCCGTCCTCGCCCCAGGCCACCCCGAGCCGCGAGCCCCTCCACCGCCTGCGACTCCCTCCAGCGCCGCCGGGCCCCACGAGCTCCGGCCGGCCCGTCCCCCTCCGCGGGCTCCGCCGCCGTCTTCCGAGCTCCTCCCCGACGAGTCGCTCTGGAGCCGCCCTCGTCGCCTTCCCCAGCCGACGCTGCCTCGCTGGGCCTGGGCGCCGCCGCTCGCCAAAGCGCCCCGCCGCCCTCGCCTTGTCGTCAAGCTCCGCCCCCGAGCCCGCGTCCCCCGGCCCGCTCCCTCCTCCGCGCCGTCGCCAAGGGGCGTCCCCGTCTCGTCGTCGGTCCTGGGGCCCCCTGGCCAGGACCACTACTAGAGAAAAGGCTATAGGAGACATGCTTATGCGAGGCACATTTAGCATATGCGCCTCCTATAAAAATAGGCGAGGCGCACTTTGCGATATGCGCCTCTAGTATAAAAATAGGCGAGGCGCATATGATAAGAATGCGCCTCCTATAATCCCTGTACGGACAGAATCTAGCAGCCCCATATTATGCGAGGCGCATTCTAGTCATATGCGCCTCCTATATATCAGATAGGCGAGGCGCATATAGACAGAATGCGCCTCGCATATTTTGTGTGGGCCCGCGTGTTGGTAGGTGCACGAATATGCGAGGCGCATATGGCTATATGCGCCTCCTATATTGGACAATATGCGAGGCGCATATGGCCAGAATGCGCCTCGCATATTCTGTGTGGGCCCGCGTATTGGTAGGTGCACGAATATGCGAGGCGCATATGGCTATATGCGCCTCGCATATTGGACAATATGCGAGGCGCATATGGCCATATGCGCCTCAAGTAACTCATGCGGGCCCGGGCGCTGGTAGGTGGCCGCATATGCGAGGCGCATATTGCACAATATGCGCCTCCTATAGTTTGAATTATAGGAGGCGCATATTGTGCAATATGCGCCTCGCATAAGCTGCACCACTTTTTTTCCAGCTTTTTGCACATGGAGGCAACTAGCACCCCACTCACTTGTGTCACTTCTTCCTCCTCCACCAAACAAATCTGGTCGCCCCCCTCCTCCTCCCCACCTCATTTCCCCCATTGATTCACCTTCGAATCTTGCTCAACATCCATTGGTTGACACCCATATGTAAGTGAAGTCTCTTGCTCCTCTAGATCTACAACATGTCCATTTACTTCTCCTCCGGCTCTCTTGCGCAAGTCGTTGTTGGAGGAAGCGTGAAGGCGTTGCTTGCATGTATGCGCGTTGTCGGAGACACCGACTATATGATTGTGTTATGGTGCTACTTTTTTTGCAGGGATTTCATTTGAGATGCCAATGTTTCGCCGGAATGTCGATTTATTTCTTTTCCGGCGAATTTCTGGCACTCGCGGATGTCCTCTTTTTAGGGGAGGTCATGCCGAATTTTTCCGGCGATCCACGTCCATATATGCTCTAATTATTCTCTTGCTCTTTGTACCACGCAGGCGGCCATGGTCCGACCATTGATCAACAAAGCCCGCGTGGATAGGTGGATGACATGCGCGAGGGCCGACATGGAACGTGCAAACAAGACAGAGATAAGATGTCCATGTCGGGACTGCAAGCTGATGTATCTGATAAGGCATGATTCCGGAATGCTGGAGTCGCACCTGCTTCGACGTAGTTTCATGGATGGCTACACTCGATGGATACGTGATGATCACGAAGATCAAGATGCCAGTGATGATCACGAAGATCAAGACGCCAGTCACGATCACGAAGATCAGGGTGGTGGCATTGGACATGGACACGAAGATGATCAAGGTGGCGTCGGGCATGGACACGAAGATGATCAAGGTGGTGCCGACCATGATTCGAGCTGGTTGCGAGACCCTCATGTCCAAGATCTGCTTCTCAAGGAGACGAGTAACGCCAGAGCCGCCGGTAGAGAGAAGGCTAAACTGGAGCAAATGGAGAAAGACGCGGTCACTCCATTGTTTGACGGATGCAACGACGGGGATACCCGTCTAAATGTAACGCTTAGGGCTCTGGAGATGAAGGCGAAACACAAAATGACCGACGAATGTTTCGACGACAACATTGTATTCTGGCACGATATTCTTCCCAAGAAGGGGAACACATGTCCGACTAGTATCGCTGAGGCGAAGAAAGTCGTGTGTCCTCTCAATCTACCGCACGTGAAATACCACGTCTGCATAAATGATTGCATCATCTACCGGGGCGAGGACGCGGAGAAGACCACGTGTCCGGTGTGCAAGACCTCTCGATACAAGAGAGGGACCAAGAAAGCTCCTAGGAAGGTGGTGTGGTACTTTCCTCTAACTCCTCGTTTGCAGCGGTATTTCGCAGACCCTAAGGAAGCACAGCTCATGCGCTGGCACGCGGAAAGAAAGAGGCCGGAAGACGATGATCCGGAGAAGGAGGAAATGTTGAGGCACCCTTCGGATGCTTGCCAGTGGAAGGCGTTGGACCTACAATATTACCAACATTTTGGGAAAGAGTCAAGGAACCTCAGGCTGGGCGTGAGCACTGACGGACTCAATCCGTTTGGAAGCCAGAGCAGCACACACAGCACCTGGCCCGTGTTTGTATGGATCTACAACCTCCCTCCCTGGTTGTGCATGAAGAAGAAGTACGTAACCATGAGTATGCTCGTTCAAGGGCCAAAACAACCTGGTACAGACATCAATCTGTATCTCACGTTGTTGAAAGAGGAGTTGGCCACGTTATGGGAAGAAGGAGCCCGTACATGGGACGCCTCGAGACAAGAGTACTTTGACATGAGAGCGGCGGTGATCACGACGGTGCAAGACTATCCTGGTTACGGATACTTCTCGGGGCAGGTGGTCCAAGGATTCTATGGGTGCGTTAGGTGCAAGGATAATACAACGTACCGCCAGCTACAGAAAGATCCCGGGTCCGGGAAAACCGTGTTCCTTGGGGCTCGGAGGTGGCTTCCCAAGAATCACGCCTGGAGAAAGCTAGGACATCTGTTCGATGGGACGATCGAGCTCCGAGGAATCCCACACCAGAAGAGTGGCGCGGAAATCTACAAGCTGTTGAATAACTGGAAGGAGTGCCCTGCGCCAGGAAAGACCCAGAAGAAGCCAGAGCCGTTGCTGAAGGTATGGAAGGCGAGGTCTATTTTCTGGGACTTGCCATACTGGAAGATCCTCCGCGTGCCTCATAGCCTTGATCTCATGCATATCACGAAGAACGTGGGCGAGAGTCTGCTTGCCACCCTCCTTAACACCGACAAGACCAAAGATGGGCCGAAGGCAAGGAACGACTTGAAGCATATGGGCATCAGGGATGAACTTCAACCACCACCTAGCGATGATGAGGAGGAGGACGAGGTGGAGGAGATAGAAACACAGAATAGCCGTCGTCGCAAGGGGAAAAAGGTTAAGAAGGGAGAGGTCAAGCTCAAGGCCTCATGCTTCACTCTGAGTAAGAAGGAGGCCATACAGTTTATGAAGTGCCTCCTCGGAGTCAAATTTCCGAACGGCTACGCGGGGAAGATAAGCAGATGGCTAGACGAGGCGAAGCAGCGCTTCAGCGGGATGAAGTCTCACGACGTCGCCGTGCTAATGACGCAGGTACTCCCAGTCGCGATCCGAGGTATAATGGACAAGCACATCCGTGAAACACTGTTTGGCCTCTGCAACTTTTTTGACGTCATCTCTCGGAAGTCGATAGGCATTAAGCAGCTCACGAGGCTACAGGACGAGATCGTGGTGATAATGTGCGAGCTCGAGATCATGCTTCATCTGCTTCTCCATGTCGTGGAGGATATCGTCCAGCTCGGTCCTGCGTTTCTGCGAAGCATGATGCCGTTCGAAAGGCTCAATGGACACATCAAGGGATACGTTAAGAACAAGTCCCGTCCAGATGGAAGCATAGCAAACGGCTTCCTGGCCGAAGAGTGCATCTCTTTCTGCTCGAACTTTCTACAAACCGAGACCCCTCTTGGTATGCCATTCAACAAGCACCTCGGGAGGCTCGCTGGATGGGGTCACCGCGAGGGTCGACGTGCAAAGCATGTCGACATGGAGGGCCGAACCAAGGACTTTGAAAGAGCAAACCTGGTCGCGCTGCAACACCTGCAGGTGGTTGATCCATACATACATGAGCACAAAGAGTTTATCAAGAAGAATTACGCTGATCAGGGGCGCCAGGTCCCGAGGAAGGAAGATGTTATCAAGGAGCACAACTCCGGTTTCACGCGGTGGTTTAGGGAGAAGGTCATAGCTAATCCACCGCAGGGCGAGTACTCGGAGGAAGATAAACTCATATTCTCATTGTCACAGGGCGCCTCGCACAACCTCATGACCTATCAGCTTACGATATCAACGGATACACGTTCTACACAGAGGAAAAAGACAATAACTGCGATTACCAGAACTCAGGGGTAACAGGGATATTCTACACCGGCGACATCCCGGAAAGATACTACGGAAGGATCGAGGAGATTTGGGAGCTCGACTATGTTACGGAGAAGGTGCCGATGTTCCGTGTCAGGTGGGCCAAGAGCGTCGAGAAAGAAGACCGGTATTTCACCACGATGGTTATACCGTCAAAGACCACCAGCGCGAACGCACCCGCAAGAAATGAGCCTTGGGTTTTGGCTAGCAAAGTCGACCAATGCTGGTACATCAAAGACCCGTCAAAGCCTAGCCGGGTTGTCGTCAGGAGAGGCAAAAGGAACATTATCGGAATGGACGGAGTCGCCAACGAGCAAGACTTTGACCAGAACGGCGACCCGAAGATAGAAGACGGGTATGGCAACCAAACACCGTACACCACAACCCTACCTAAGAAAGGACTTCCGTTCAAGAGAAGTAGTGAAGACGTCCCGGACCTAACCTATGCAACCGCGACAAAGAAGGGCAAGAAGACGACCATTGTCAAGAAACGCTAGCGCGCTCCGACCATTGTCAAGAACCGTCGTGTGTGTGGCCTACTATTATGTATCAAAACATTCTTAATTTTCATTATGTGTGTGTTATAATAATATTGCATTGAGAATATTATGTATCGACAAGACACATTCATTGAGAATACTAAGGGTGAAGTGAACGCAGTGGCCGAAGCCGTAAAGAGCAAGAAGGGTCGCAAAAGGAAGCCTAAGGGTGATCGGGGCCAGGATCCAAATCCTCTTTTCCGGGACGGTGCTGTGGGGCAAGCCAGGAATCAGCAGCACGTGGCAGGTGTACCGATGATGTGTAAATCGATGCTCGAGGTCGCAGGCTCGCATATGCGTAGTATTCATTATGGATGTCTCACAATTGAGCAGTGCCGCATTCGCGACAACGATCAGTCGTACCTCGTTTTCAAGGCTAAGGTGCCTTCTCACATGCTGTGCTTCGTCACTGTACCCCCCGGGGATATCTTCTACGTGCGGCATACCGACCTGTTTGACATGTTGAACGGGTTTCGACTGCACAATACCCTGGTCCGGTTGTTCTCCCTCAATATGGCCATGGAGATCACCAGAGACAAGATCCCGGGCATCCAGATAGTGGATCCCTACTTCATGCGTGACGCCGTCCTGAAAGATGCTGAGGCCATAGATCTGGCGACCGACTACCTCTCAAACTTCCTGCAAACATACTCGGACAAGGATGTGATTCTCCTTCCCTACCATCCCATCATGGAGGATGATCGGACAGGCTGTGTGCTCATAAGCTTGAATTTGAAACACTCAACAGCCTTGTACCTCGACTCAAACAGTGCGATCCAAAAAAACTACACCAATATCAAGAAAATTCTTGATGGCGCTCTCACCGGCTACGTCGCAGCGGGAGGCGTCAAACCGGCAAGGCCACATGTAAAGTTCGGCGCGCACGTGTTCCGCCACACGACGAAGTTTGCCTGCGTCAAGCAGCCGCCTGGCAGTGGGAAGGATGCCTTCTACGCCATTTACCACATGAAGGCGTTCTTCAATGACATGGAGACCAAAACGCTGCCATCTGACCTCGTGAAGTGGGCTGAAAAGCTTGCATGCATACAGGCTCGCAACCTTAGGCAACACTTCTTCAACATCCAGGAGGAGATCGCGACAATCGTGTACCAGGGAGTCATAAAAGCCGGAGGCACCTTCCACGGCGGCTATACACCGTCCAACAGGGAGATAGACGAACGCTTAGCGCAGCAGGGTGACGGCAGGATGTTCATGCAAATGGCGAAAACTCGGTCGGGCTTCATCAATGCCCCCCCAAAGCCGACTCAAGAGCCGAAGAAGACTTCATGATTGCATTGCCTGGGTACCTAGCTGTTAGTTCCGAACTCGTGTTGTAACCTCTTATCACTGTGTTAAACTTGCCTAGCAAAACCTCTAGAATATGTTTCGTCAACCGTTGAACTTGATTGTGAGAGACACTAGCTAGTTATTTGTGTTACGAACTATTTTAAGTGCTTGTTGCTTTTCATTTGTCATTGCTTCCCTACTTTCTTGTGGTTTGCTTTCTTTGTCTTTCTTCGAAATGCCGATGATTAGAACGTGTTGTGGTGTCACGTGTATGACTATGCCGCTGTTTGATCTTGTGTGCCAAGTAGACTAGTAATTTGGGCATATACTCTACTTGCCGCACAAGATCAAACAGCGAGCATTGTTATTTCCGTGCCCAATCTAAGTATGAGGCACTAATCCATGTCATTCTTGGTTTGCTTTCTTTTGGTCTTTCTTCGAAATGCCGATGATTCTATCTTTGTGAACTGCTAGCTATTGCTTTCCACTGACATAAGTAATATCATCTTTAAAATGTGTAGGAGATGCCGAGGTGTTATGTCGTGTACGTCGGTCGGGTTCCAGGTGTGTACGAGGAGTGGAAAGACTGCCAGAAGCAAGTGAACAACTTCTCGGGCAACAGCTACCAAGGCTATGAGAGTAGAGAGGTGGCGGAAGAGAAGTGGAGGAGGCATGGAAGGAAGAAATGGAGGAACTTCCTCGTGATCACCACCTTGTTGCTCTTCATTGTAGGTTGTGTTCTACTTCATCTAGGTAGAGCTACGTCGTTGGAGTTGTAATGTGAATTGTGAACTTGTACTCGAAGGTGTAATGTGATTGTGAACTTGTACCGATCGGAGGTGTGAACTTGTGGCACAAACACTTGATGTATGAACTTGTATGTCATGATTGATGTGTATTCATGTTGGTTCTATTATGCTTTGGCAAAATGCAAGTTTCTGAAAAATTCTGTGGACTATATTGTATATTTGAATATCTGTATATTATTTATATATAGTGGTCTGTAAAACTTGAATTTCGAAAATATTACCGGAGGCGCATATAGGATACTATTGGAGGCGCATATACTATAAATACCTGAGGCGCATTCTGAAACATATGCGAGGCGCATATACTATAAATACCCGAGGCGCATTCTGAAACATATGCGAGGCGCATATACTATAAATACCCGAGGCGCATTCTGAAACATATGCGAGGCGCATCTGATATGCGCCTCCTATACTTCACATATGCGAGGCGCATATCGATATGCGCCTCGCATATTATTATGCGAGGCGCATATCAATATGCGCCTCGCATATGTGAAGTATAGGAGGCGCATATCAGATGCGCCTCGCATAAGAAATACCCGAGGCTTGAAGCTAGAGGCACATGTGATATGCGCCTCGGATAGGCTTTTTGGTGCGCCTCGGATAGGCTTTTCTCTAGTAGTGGACCTCTGACGCCTCGTGGCCCTGACCGCTAGCACCCGCCTCACGCACGCCATCGCCTTTCTTCGGTCACGTGGTGCCGTTCAAGATGCCAAGGCCGACACGGGATGAGAACCAAAGTCCACACAAGACCGATCCCGTTGAGGACAGGAACCCTTCAAGTTAATTGCGACAACGAGCTCGACACCGACAAACGAGTGGAACCCCGAGTACTTCGTCGCGGGAACTAGGGGCGATGACGCCAAGTCGACAAGATCTACCTCACGGAGCGGCGAACCCCGGACCCCGATGAACCATGATCTACGCTACAGAACAGCAAGCCCCTCGGAGTGAAACCAACAAGACCTACCGCCGGACGCCAAGATCGTCAATCGGATCCGAGGACACCGAGACCCCGGTGCGACAAGTGCTTCATCCCGAACGCCAAGACCGACAACATGGCCGACCACCGCGAATGCGCCAAGACCTACCCCCGCTGTCCGAGAACGATCCGTCGAACCCTGGACCCTGAGACCGGACCCCGAACCCCGGAAACCCCAAGATCGCCGAACCCTAATGTGTGAACCTCTTATCCGAGAACCCTATTTCATAATATAATAACAACTTGTCGCATATTGAATTGTCATTCTCGCATGCATATCATTGGTTTGGGGGCCTTATGCCGATTCACCTCTAATTAAATATGGGGCCCATATGCGGGGAAATCTAGCCTTATATTGGCCTCATTTAAATTTGTGTAGCGAACCGGTGCTATCTTTTGCCATGTTAAGACAACATTTAATTTGCGGGGCTTCTAAACAACATGAACCACCTAATTAATTGTCGGGACCCCGGTTCCGCTTAATATGACCTAATTGCATCGCCTCTTTGCCATGCCATGCATCATACATGCATCATGCCGATCTTCTGCCTTAGTATTGAATATTGCATCCGGTGTTTCTTCTAGTGTTTTCGTTCTTCGTGGATAAGGCCGTTGAGTTGATGTGAGCTTCGCCCCGATCTTCGGTTGAACCTTCGACAATGTTTTCAGGCGAGCATCTCCCCCTTTCTACCTATCTTACTTTAATAGTATTTATTCCCTCCTGTTGATCTATTGCTATCTGTGTTGCGATGCTCTAGTTTTCCGCACCTGTGATATCCCTTGCAGCCTTATATTGCCATGGCCACCTCCTATTACCTGTTGTTTGGTAGATAGCTGGACTTGCGCGTCGTAGTCGCTTGCTCAAGTGCTGTTGCGTGTCGTCAGTGCCACAGTTGTTGATGTATTGCCGCATGTTGACGTTGGAGATGATCATAGTTTTACTTATCGTTCACTTTAATTCCTGTTTAACAACTAAAATTGAAGTAAGCAGAGGCATCGGTGGGTGATAGATAACATTTGGTTTCCGAACGCCCACTTGTGTCCCGTAGGACCCCGAGTACTTGATACCTGTTCCTTGATTTATCGCGCTATCCACATCCGGGAGGTATATGGGACCCCCCTGAGCCAGAGCTTGATTCAGTCTTATTTCTTGGGGCCACAAACTAGTTTGAGGTTTTATTTACGATCCTGTACTTATGCCATGCTACTTATGTATTTAAATTGTGCGACAGATAGCACACTGTACTGTTTAGGATCGTGGCACGATTCCGCGGTGTCGACAAGCCCAGCCACACTTTCGGGTTCCCAGTCGTTCACAGCCGTCCCCACAACCTTAAGTCCGTCTCGGAGCCGGCCGGCTTCGTTGCGGATTCTACTTAAGGGGTGGCCCCTGAAATATTTCTGAATCCTGTGATTGTTCAGTCGTGAAAGCCTCGTTGGGCTTTGAGTTGGTTTTTCCGAGGTTGATCGAGCGTGTGTTGCTATTGGTGCACCCCGGCCGGGTAAAACTTTCTGAAAGCCGTGTCCGCGGATATGGACGACTTGGAGCACAGTATCTCGATCATAGACAAGCATAACTAAAGTTTATTGCTATAAATTTGACTTTATAATGACTAGTAATCAGCTTCACTATAATGGAATGGCTAAATAATACTGCCCACAATTGCTTGTTTGGAGTGTCGCTTGCGACAATTGTACCTGACTAGTAAATATTGCAACTACAACGGAATGGCTGAATAAAAGTACCAACAACTGCAGGGTTTTGGGTTTATCTCATGCTATCTGTATCTGATGAGTAAGTGCTGCAACTAGAACGGAATGGTTAACTAAAAGTGCCCACTGCTTACTTTATCAGGATGATTATCTACACCTGACTAGTAATTGCTGCAACAATAACAGAATAAATAAAACTGCCAACTGTGTGAGTTCCTCGGTTGACTTCCTCGTTTGGTCTCGAGGGGGAAACACCAGGATGGGTTTGTTTGGTGTTAGCTTCAGGTTGGATCCGGATAGGTCATTCTCACCCCTCTCTGACTATCGCCAGTTGTATCGAGTCTCTATAGGTTGTTTTGTGCATGCTGCCGCTGCCGCTTCAGTCCACCATTCCTATGTAGGCGAGGACCGCCGAATTCTAGCCTCGCCGTGTACTGGCCTCAGTACTGACGCTCCTTCTTTTTCCTTTGCCCTTTGTCGGCACCCCTTTTGTTTAAGCAGGTTTTGAGATCGACGTCGTTAGCAGGGTTACCCTTCCGGCTTGGCCTGGGCAGGGTTATGGACGCCATTGGTTATTCTTCAGGGCTCTTAGCCCCATTTGCATCTTGTCCGTAGCTGGACGCTCTATCGATTTCAAGGTGATTTGGATCTTTGTATATTATACCTGTATTCTTGACTCTTTGGGCCGCTGTTATATATATCTGTTCTGTGGGTCCCATCGAGGACTGTTGTGTAATGTTATTACTTCGTTTTCCACACGCACGAAAGTGCCTGGTGGGCACCTTTGAATCGTTTCTATGCGGGTTTGGCGAATTTTGCTCAAACTTGCATAGGTCCGATTCTGAGGGTGTTACATGCCTCCCCGCTCCGGCCCGCTCAGACCTCCCTCTTCTCCCCCCAGGCTCCTCCCCGCTCCTCGCCCTCAACCCCAAGCACGCCACCGCTCCAGCGACCGCTGCCCCGCCCTGCTCCCTCTCCGGCGCCGGCCCCAGCCGCGGCCGCCTCTCCCCCCTCCCTGCAACCGCGCCGCGCGGGCCCCTCCTCCTCGCGTCTCCCCGAGCGCGCCCGCCGCCCGCCAACCTCTCCGGCTCGCCCTCCACCTCGTGCGGCCGCGGCCCCTCTCCGGCGACCTCCGCCGCCCTCGCCACCCTTCAACCGCCACCGTCCGCCGCCCCCAGAGGCGCCTCCGCGCTTGCCCCTCCGGCTCCCTCCTCTGGCTCCCCTCCCGACGGCGCCCGCGCGCCGCCTGCGAGACGCCGCCCGCCGGCGCAGCCACCGCCGCCCGCGCAAGCCGCCTCCGCGCCAACCGCCGCCGCCGGCAAACCGCATCCACCTCGCGCCTCGAGCCGTGCTCGCCGCCGGAGCCGCCCCCTCACCCCTGCACCGGCCTGCCGCACCGGCGTCCCCTCCGCGAGCTGCTGCCCCCGCGTCCGGTCGCCGCCAGGGACGCCGTCCTCGCCATAGCCCCGCCCGCCGATCCTCCTCCGGCGCCTCTGCCTCGGTCGTGGCCTCCTCTGTGGTTGTCCTCTATTCGAGTGTGCTCGCGTCCGGTTGGGGTTGGCTCGGTGCCAGCAGTTCGTGTTGCAACCTTGTCAAGTTTCTGCTATGTGAGATGTTTGTTTTCTGTGCCCGTGGAACATCAAAGTGGTACCATTGCTGCCAACCAAGGTCTGCTAGTGAACAAGCCCAACAATTCGACAAGGACGTCCATCGACAAGTTTTCCGAGATCCTCTCGAGCTGCCGTCTGTTTGACCAAGGTCGACACCGAACCCAATAGCGCCCTATTTCCAAGATCTTCGTCCTGGGCCAACAAGATCTCCAACACGGGCTCAAGTTTCCCCTCGGATGCACCAAGATCTACTTCACGGAGTCCGAAGACCGATGCCGCCGGACCCGAGCGCCAAGGTCGCCTTCCTGGACCCGGTGAAGAGGGCGCCTCAAGATCTCCCGCGCGGACTCGAGTACCCCGGTACCCGATCCACTCAAGTTCGCCCTCGACGGCAAGAACGCCAGCAACCAGAGCGAGTCCGATGCCGACGCCAGGCCAAGTCCCCCTCCCGAGACGCCGAGTACTTCACCCCGGACACCGAGACCCCGGTGCGACAAGTGCTTCATCCCGAACGCCATGACCGTCAACATGACCCGAAGACCACGAATGCGCCAAGATCTATCCCGCTAACCGAGAACGATCCCGCCGAGCCCGAACCCGTCGAACCCTGGACCCTGAGACCGACCCCGAACCCCGGAACCCCAAGATCTACCGAACCCTAATGTGTGAACCTCATCCGAGAACCCTATTTTATAAATGCCATAATTATAAATTGTTGCATATTGAATTGTCCATGCATGCATCTTTTGTCATGTGGTTTGGGGGCCTTATGCCGACTCACCTCTAATTAAATATGGGGCCCATATGCGGGCAAATCTAGTCTCATATTGGCCTCATTTAAATTTGTGTAGCGAACCGTTGCTATCTTTTGCCATGCTAATACAACATTTAAATTGCGGGGTAGTTAAACAACTGGAACCATCTAACTAATTGTCGGGACCCCGGTTCCACTTAATATGACCTAACCGCATTGCACCTTTGCCATGTCATGCATCATACATGCATCATGCCGATCTTCTGCCGTTGTATTAAATAGTGCATCCGGTGTTTATTCTAGTGTTTTGCTTCTTCGCGGATAAGGCCGTTGAGTTGATGTGAGCTTCGCCCCGATCTTCGGTTGAACTCTTCGACAATGCTTTCAGGCGAGCATCTCCCCCTTTCTACCTATCTTACTTTTATAGTATTTATTCCCTCCCGTTGATCTATTGCTATCTGTGTTGCGATGCTCTAGTTTTCGTACCCGTGATATCCCCTGCAGCCTTATATTGCCTTGGACACATCCTATTACCTGTTGTTTGGTAGATAGTTGGACTTGCGCGTCATAGTCGCTTGCTCAAGTGCTGTTGCGTGTTGTCAAGTGCCACAGTTGTTGATGAATTGCCACATGTTGATGTTGGAGATGATCATAGTTTTACTTATCGTACACTTTAATTCCTGTTTAACAACTAAAATTGAAGTAAGCAGAGGCATCGGTGGGTGATAGATAATATTTGGTTTCCGAACGCCCACTTGTGTCCCGTAGGACCCCGAGTACTTGATACCTGTTCCTTGATTTATCGCGCTATCCACATCCGGGAGGTATATGGGACCCCCCTGAGCCAGAGCTTGATTCAGTCTTATTTCTTGGGGCCACAAACTAGTTTGAGGTTTTATTTACTATCCTGTACTTATGCCATGCTACTTCTGTATTTACAATTGTGCGAGGAGCACACTGTACTGTTTAGGATCGTGGCACGATTCCGCGGTGTCGACAAGCCCAGCCACACTTTCGGGTTCCCAGTCGTTCACAGCCGTCCCCACAACCTTAAGTCCGTCTCGGAGCCGGCCGGCTTCGTTGCGGGTTCTACTTTAAGGGGTGGCCCCCTAAAATATTTCTGAATCCTGTGATTGCTTTGTCGTGAAAGCCTCGTTGGGTTTTGATTTGGTTTTTCCGAGGTTGATCGAGCGTGTGTTGCTATTGGTGCACCCCGGCCGGGTAAAACTTTCTGAAAGCCGTGTCCGCGGATATGGACGACTTGGAGCACAGTATCTCGACCATAGACAAGCATAACTAAAGTTTATTGCTATAAATTTGACTTTATAATGACTAGTAATCAGCTTCACTATAATGGAATGGCTAAATAATACTGCCCACAATTGCTTGCTTGGATTGTCGCTTGCGACCATTGTACCTGACTAGTAAATATTGCAATTACAACGGAATGGCTGAATAAAAGTACCAACAACTGCTGGGTTTTGGGTTATCTCATGATATCTATATCTGATTAGTAAGTGTTGCAACTATAACGGAATGGTTAACTAAAATGACCCACTGCTTATTTTATCAGGATGATTACCTATACCTGACTAGTAATTGCTGCAACGATAACTGAATAAGTAAAACTGCCAACTGGGTGAGTTCCTCGGTTGACTTCCTCGTTTGGTATCGAGGGGGAAACACTAGGATGGGTTTGTTTGGTGTTAGCTTCAGGTTGGATCCGGTCAGGTCATTGTTATCCCTCTCTGATAGTCGCCAGTTGCATCGAGTCTCTATAGGTTATCTAGTGTTTGCTGCCGCTGCCGCTTCAGTCCACCATACCTATGTAGGCGAGGACCGCCGAATTCTAGTCTCGCCGTGTACTGGCCTCAGTACTGACGCTCCTCTTTTCCTTTGCCCTTTGTCGGCACCCCTTTTGTTTAAGCAGGTTTTGAGATCGACGTCGTTAGCAGGGTTACCCTTCCGGCTTGGCCTGGGCAGGGTTATGGACGCCACTGGTTATTCTTCAGGGCTCTTAGCCCCATTTGCATCTTGTCCGTAGTCGGACGCTGTATCGTTTTACAGGTGATTTGGATCTTTGTACTGTATATCTGTATTCTTGACTCATTGAGTCGCTGTTATATATATCTGTTCTGTGGGTCCCATCGAGGACTGTTGTGTAATGTTATTACTTCGTTTTCCACCCGCACGAAAGTGCCTGATGGGCACCTTTGAATCGTTTCTATGCGGGTTTGGCGGGTTTCGCTAAAACTTGCATAGGGTCGATTCTGAGGGTGTTACAGAGTGGTATCAGAGCACAGCAGTTACGATACCCCACAAGTCCAGCCTGTAGGATAACCTAGCTAACGGCCGAAGTAGAGTGTCAAAACTATTTTTGCAAAATCGGTTGGATAGATCTGATTAGGTCTGCTTTTACTCCTTACCCCTCTGCTGTTCTTCTCTTACCTCTACGTGTTTTGAATCCGCTCTCTTCTCTCTCTTCGAGTCCAGGATTTCTCGTGGTTGGGTTTCCGTCGTACCTTCAGGGTTTCGCTTTCTCCCTTTTGTAACGGAGGTGCCACGATCATCAATCTGCAACTGTTCTGTTGTGTCCTTCATCCGATCTTTTGTTCTTGAGCTCTTTATCCATGTGTGTTCCTTGCTGGATATCAGTGTCGTTGAAAAACATATGAGAAGGACGAGCATTGGTGAAGTTGGAGTATACCTTGAGCATGTGTTGTTCATGCCAATGGAACCATCGCGGAACCAATCATTGTGTCTTTCATACGATTTCTGCTGGCATCATCCCTTTGTTCCGGATACCGCCTATGAAGATCTTCAGTCTAAATCTCGAGAGTTGAGTTGCCTGATTCTCCTACTCATGTATAGAGTTGATAGTTTGGGTACGGGATGGACTGATCACCCTAACCGACTCTTACTGTTCGCTCGGTACATCGAACTGGTGGATCAATGTAACTTTTCCCTCTTTTAACGGAAGCTAGAGGTGGCTTTATCGTTTGATACCTCTACCTTCGTCCTTTGTTTCTCCGGAGTGTTCTCTCGACGATCAGGAACAACGACCCTTTGTTGGTGGTGTCGCCGATTTCCAGATGAAGAAGGAACCCTCGTTAGTGGTGTCGCGAGGATCTACACGTTGCGAGAAGACGCAGATCGCCGGCCTTCCTTCCGGTACCATGAGGCGGATCTCGAGGGCGAGATCCATTGTTAGTGGTGTCGAATTGTGGCATCCCGCAAAACCACTACTAGAAAATCGCGTTGTTTTTGGGCATTGCATCGTTATGACCGCATGCTTATGACATCATGCCGCATTGCATTTGAGCATCGTCATCATCTTGCATTTTGCTTGCATAAAACTAATTGCAGATAAACCTAGTTTTGTTTTCTAAAACGCCCCATCTTCATTCAAACACGCAAACCCGGGTCCCTGGATTATTTTGTTTTGTCCGCTGTCGGATTGTAAAAAACGCTGGTTGAAATAAATAATTTAATTAATTATTTTAGGGGGGCAGTCGAACGGGCCGGAATGACCCGAACGACCACCCCCAGAAAATAAAACGGCCCACCCCAAAATTCCTAAGTCACCCAACCTAACCTACCCAACCCTCTGGCCACCTCACCCCAACCAGTAGCAGCTCGCCACCTCAGCTTTCCTCTCTTCCCTAACCAATCACAGCCCTCCACCTGGCCTCACTCCCTCCCTCCCCACAGCAGCCCACCCACCCACGCACACAGTACCCGCACGCGCCCTGCCCCCCTCTTCCACCTGCCCGCGTGGCCCTCCCCTAACGCGCCCCAGCCCCACCTTGGCCCCACCTGGCCCCATCCCCTGTCCCCCACCCAGCCCGTGCACTGTTCTTCTCCCTCCCGTCGCTCCCTTCTCTGCCCTGGACGCGCGCGCGCCGCCGTGCTCCCCGCTCTCTCCTCCGCCTCCGCTCCCTGCCCCTCCTCTCTGCAGCGCGCTGCCTCCCCGCTCCGGCCCGCTCAGACCTCCCTCTTCTCCCCCCCAGGCTCCTCCCCGCTCCTCGCCCTTAACCCCAAGCACGCCACCGCTCCAGCGACCGCTGCCCCGCCCTGCTCCCTCTCCGGCGCCGGCCCCAGCCGCGGCCGCCTCTCCCCCCTCCCTGCAACCGCGCCGCGCGGGCCCCTCCTCCTCGCGTCTCCCCGAGCGCGCCCGCCGCCCGCCAACCTCTCCGGCTCGCCCTCCACCTCGCGCGGCCGCGGCCCCTCTCCGGCGACCTCCGCCGCCCTCGCCACCCTTCAACCGCCACCGTCCGCCGCCCCCAGAGGCGCCTCCGCGCTTGCCCCTCCGGCTCCCTCCTCTGGCTCCCCTCCCGACGGCGCCCGCGCGCCGCCTGCGAGACGCCGCCCGCCGGCGCAGCCACCGCCGCCCGCGCAAGCCGCCTCCGCGCCAACCGCCGCCGCTGGCAAACCGCCTCCACCTCGCGCCTCGAGCCGCGCTCGCCGCCAGAGCCGCCCCCTCGCCCCTGCACCGGCCTGCCGCACCGGCGTCCCCTCCGCGAGCTGCTGCCCCCGCGTCCGGTCGCTCCAGGGACGCCGTCCTCGCCACAGCCCCGCCCGCCGATCCTCCTCCGGCGCCTCTGCCTCGGTCGTGGCCTCCTCTGTGGTTGTCCTCTATTCGAGTGTGCTCGCGTCCGGTTGGGGTTGGCTCGGTGCCAGCAGTTCGTGTTGCAACCTTGTCAAGTTTCTGCTATGTGAGATGTTTGTTTTCTGTGCCCATGGAACGTCAAAGTGGTACCATTGCTGCCAACCAAGGTCTGCTAGTGAACAAGCCCAACAATTCGACAAGGACGTCCATCGACAAGTTTTCCGAGATCCTCTCGAGCTGCCGTCTGTTTGACCAAGGTCGACACCGAACCCAATAGCGCCCTATTTCCAAGATCTTCGTCCTGGGCCAACAAGATCTCCAACACGGGCTCAAGTTTCCCCTCGGATGCACCAAGATCTACTTCACGGAGTCCGAAGACCGATGCCGCCAGACCCGAGCGCCAAGGTCGCCTTCCTGGACCCGGTGAAGAGGGCGCCTCAAGATCTCCCGCGCGGACTCGAGTACCCCGGTACCCGATCCACTCAAGTTCGCCCTCGACGGCAAGAACGCCAGCAACAAGAGCGAGTCCGATGCCGACGCCAGGCCAAGTCCCCCTCCCGAGACGCCGAGTACTTCACCCCGGACACCGAGACCCCGGTGCGACAAGTGCTTCATCCCGAACACCATGACCGTCAACATGACCCGAAGACCACGGATGCGCCAAGATCTATCCCGCTAACCGAGAACGATCCCGCCGAGCCCGAACCCGTCGAACCCTGGACCCTGAGACCGACCCCGAACCCCGGAACCCCAAGATCTGCCGAACCCTAATGTGTGACCCTCATCCGAGAACCCTATTTTATAAATGCCATAATTATAAATTGTTGCATATTGAATTGTCCATGCATGCATCTTTTGTCATGTGGTTTGGGGGCCTTATGCCGACTCACCTCTAATTAAATATGGGGCCCATATGCGGGCAAATCTAGTCTCATAATTGCCTCATTTAAATTTGTGTAGCGAACCGTTGCTATCTTTTGCCATGCTAATACGACATTTAAATTGCGGGGTAGTTAAACAACTGGAACCATCTAACTAATTGTCGGGACCCCGGTTCCACTTAATATGACCTAACCGCATTGCACCTTTGCCATGTCATGCATCATACATGCATCATGCCGATCTTCTGCCGTTGTATTAAATAGTGCATCCGGTGTTTCTTCTAGTGTTTTGCTTCTTCGCGGATAAGGCCGTTGAGTTGATGTGAGCTTCGCCCCGAACTTCGGTTGAACTCTTCGACAATGCTTTCAGGCGAGCATCTCCCCCTTTCTACCTATCTTACTTTTATAGTATTTATTCCCTCCTGTTGATCTATTGCTATCTGTGTTGCGATGCTCTAGTTTTCGTACCCATGATATCCCCTGCAGCCTTATATTGCCTTGGACACATCCTATTACCTGTTGTTTGGTAGATAGTTGGACTTGCGCGTCGTAGTCGCTTGCTCAAGTGCTGTTGCGTGTTGTCAAGTGCCACAATTGTTGATGAATTGCCGCATGTTGATGTTGGAGATGATCATAGTTTTACTTATCGTACACTTTAATTCCTGTTTAACAACTAAAATTGAAGTAAGCAGAGGCATCGGTGGGTGATAGATAATATTTGGTTTCCGAACGCCCACTTGTGTCCCGTAGGACCCCGAGTACTTGATACCTGTTCCTTGATTTATCGCGCTATCCACATCCGGGAGGTATATGGGACCCCCCTGAGCCAGAGCTTGATTCAGTCTTATTTCTTGGGGCCACAAACTAGTTTGAGGTTTTATTTACTATCCTGTACTTATGCCATGCTACTTCTGTATTTACAATTGTGCGAGGAGCACACTGTACTGTTTAGGATCGTGGCACGATTCCGCGGTGTCGACAAGCCCAGCCACACTTTCGGGTTCCCAGTCGTTCACAGCCGTCCCCACAACCTTAAGTCCGTCTCGGAGCCGGCCGGCTTCGTTGCGGGTTCTACTTTAAGGGGTGGCCCCCTGAAATATTTCTGAATCCTGTGATTGCTTTGTCGTGAAAGCCTCGTTGGGTTTTGATTTGGTTTTTCCGAGGTTGATCGAGCGTGTGTTGCTATTGGTGCACCCCGGCCGGGTAAAACTTTCTGAAAGCCGTGTCCGCGGATATGGACGACTTGGAGCACAGTATCTCGACCATAGACAAGCATAACTAAAGTTTATTGCTATAAATTTGACTTTATAATGACTAGTAATCAGCTTCACTATAATGGAATGGCTAAATAATACTGCCCACAATTGCTTGCTTGGATTGTCGCTTGCGACCATTGTACCTGACTAGTAAATATTGCAATTACAACGGAATGGCTGAATAAAAGTACCAACAACTGCTGGGTTTTGGGTTATCTCATGATATCTATATCTGATTAGTAAGTGTTGCAACTATAACGGAATGGTTAACTAAAATGACCCACTGCTTATTTTATCAGGATGATTACCTATACCTGACTAGTAATTGCTGCAACGATAACTGAATAAGTAAAACTGCCAACTGGGTGAGTTCCTCGGTTGACTTCCTCGTTTGGTATCGAGGGGGAAACACTAGGATGGGTTTGTTTGGTGTTAGCTTCAGGTTGGATCCGGTCAGGTCATTCTTATCCCTCTCTGATAGTCGCCAGTTGCATCGAGTCTCTATAGGTTGTCTAGTGTTTGCTGCCGCTGCCGCTTCAGTCCACCATACCTATGTAGGCGAGGACCGCCGAATTCTAGTCTCGCCGTGTACTGGCCTCAGTACTGACGCTCCTCTTTTCCTTTGCCCTTTGTCGGCACCCCTTTTGTTTAAGCAGGTTTTGAGATCGACGTCATTAGCAGGGTTACCCTTCCGGCTTGGCCTGGGCAGGGTTATGGACGCCACTGGTTATTCTTCAGGGCTCTTAGCCCCATTTGCATCTTGTCCGTAGTCGGACGCTGTATCGTTTTACAGGTGATTTGGATCTTTGTACTGTATATATGTATTCTTGACTCATTGAGTCGCTGTTATATATATCTGTTCTGTGGGTCCCATCGAGGACTGTTGTGTAATGTTATTACTTCGTTTTCCACCCGCACGAAAGTGCCTGGTGGGCACCTTTGAATCGTTTCTATGCGGGTTTGGCGGGTTTCGCTAAAACTTGCATAGGGTCGATTCTGAGGGTGTTACAGTCTCTTTTGGGTCGGTGTCCGGCCTGTCCGGCCGATCGCACCCAGCGACGTAACCCAGCTGTCCGTGCTTAGTAAATAGGCCCACCGACGTTGGTGCCGGTGTATATTTACAGCGTGTCCCCGTCGCCCGTCGTCTCTCGCCTTTCTTTCCCGCATGTGCGTTTCCCGCCACGTCCAGGCGCACCCATAAAAAAGGGAGAGCCAGAAAATATAGCCACAACTAGACCCTTGTAACACCCTCAGAATCGGCCCTATGCAAGTTTTAGCGCTTCCCGCCAAACCCGCATAGAAACGATTCAAAGGTGCCCACCAGGCACTTGCGTGCGGGTGGAAAACGAAGTAATATCATTACACAATAGTCCTTGATGGAACCCACAAAACATATATATACAACAATGACTCAATGAGTCAAGAATACAGATATACAATACAAAGATCCAAATAACCTGGAAAACGATACAGCGTCCGAGTACGGACAAGATGCAAATTGAGCTAAGAGCCCTGAAGAATAACCAATGGCGTCCATAACCCTGCGCAGGCCAAGCCGGAAGGGTAACCCTGCTAACGACGTCGATCTCAAAACCCGCTTAAACAAAAAGGGGTGCCGACAAAGGGCAAAGGAAAAAGAGAGCGGTCAGTACTGAGGCCAGTACACGGCGAGACTAGAATTCGGCGGTCCTCACCTACATAGGTATGGTGGACTAAAGCGGCAGCGGCATCATGCACTAAACAACCTATAGAGACTCAATACAACTGTCGGCTATCAGAGAGAGATAAGAAAGACCTATTCGAAACCATCCTGATTCTACCACCAAGCATACCCATCCTGGTATGTCCCCCTCGAGACCAAACGAGGAAGTCAACCGAGGAACTCACACAGTTGGCAGTTTTATTTATTCAATTATCGTTGCAGCAATTACTAGTCAGGTATAGATAGTCATCCTGATATAATAAGCAGTGGGCACTTTTAGTTAACCATTCCATTGTAGTTGCACACATACTAGTCAGATACAATTAGCATGAGATATCCCAAAACCCAGCAGTTGTTGGCACTTTTATTTAGCCATTCCGTTGTAGTGGAGCTGATTACTAGTCATATCGGATACAAGTCAAATTATAACAATAAACTTTAGTTATAGTTGTCTATGATCGAGAACTGTGCTCCAAGTCGTCCATAACCGCGGACACGACTTCTCGAAAATATTTAACCCTGCAGGGGTGCACCAAAGTTTCCACACGCACCTACACCCTTGTTGTCAGATCAGGTAGGTACAAGATCACAAAACATACACCCAACGGTATGTCGACGGGGTTTCGGACACGACATTTCCCAGACCCAAAGCAAGCACATGGGGGCCACCCCACTAAGCTACCCGCAACGAAGTCGGCCGGCTCCGAGACGGACCCAGGGTTTGTGACGACGGCTATAAACGACTGGGAACCCGAAAGTGTGACTGGGCTTGTCGATACCGCGAAAACGTGGCACGGGGTTCCAAAACAGTACAAGCGCTCCACGCGTAATCATAATAAAGCAGTAAAGCATGGCATAAGTACAGGATAGTAATAAAGCCCCAAACTACTTTGTGGCCCCCGGTACAGTACTTTGAAATCAGGTACTAATCGATGGGGGTGCCCACACACCCCACCTGTGGTTAGCGCGCTCGATCTCGGAACAGGTGTCAAGAACTCGGGGTCCTACGGGACACCAGTGAGCGGTTAAAAACCAAATATTGTCTATTACCCACCGGTGCCTCTGCATTTACCTACTTCAATTTTAGTTATTAAACGATAATTAAAGCCATGATCATCTCCAACATAAAGCATAAGGCATTTCTCCAACAGCTGTGGTACTTGAGAACATCAAAACAACACCTGAGCAAGCAACTATGACTCGCAGGGCCGACTATCTACCAACAACAGGTAATAGGAGGTGTCCAAGGCAATATAATGGCTGCAAGGGATATCATGGGTACGGAAACTAAAGCATCGCAACACAGTCGGCAATAGATCAACAGGAAGAAATAAAGACTATAAAAGTAAGATAGGTAGAAAGGGGGAGGATGCTCGCCTGAAAACATTGTTGAAGGTTCATCTGAAAATCGGGTCGACACTCGCATCAACTCATCGGCCTAATCCGTGAAGAAGCAAAGCACTAGAAGAAACACCGGATGCACTATTTAATACGGCAAAAGATAGGGCATGATGCATGTATGATGTATGGCATGGCAAGGATGCGATGCAATTAGGCAATATTAAGCGGAACCGGGGTCCCGACATTTAATTATATAGTTCATGTTGTTTAGATACCCCATATTTTAAATGTTACCTTAACATGGCAAAACATAGCATCGGTTTGCTACACAAATTTAAATAGAACCCATATAAGACTAGATTCATCGGCATATGGACTCCATATTTAATTAGGTGAATCGGCATAAGGCCCCCAAACCACACAAATATGTATGCGACATGAATGATTTAATGCAACAAGTTTATATCATATATTATAAAAATACGGGGCTTGGAAAGGGCATCACACATTGGTTCGAAGATCTTGGTTTGGGGGTTCGACGGTGTTGGCGGGATCGGTCTTCGGAAAGGTCTTCGGACGCAAGGATCAGGGTCTTCGGATCCGCGAAGGAGATCTTGTCGGGGCCTCATGTCGGTCTTGGGTTATCATGTACAATTGTCGGTCTTGTCCGCAGACGAACTTGACTTGACGGTTCGATGTCGTTGCAGCGCTTGGCGTCGGCTAAACAGGGTACATGAGTCTTGGGAAGGTTGCTAAAATGACGCTGATTCGAGTGAGGCCCGTGGGCAAAGGATCCAGGCACGAAGCAAGCACGGCCCAGATGTTAGACAGACAAACACGCACGCGGTGCAGTGAACTTCTGGAACAGGGAGGCGTGGGTGGCTCTGCCTGCAACACACAGGAGACCGTTTGCGGTGGCGCCGGTCCTAGAGACGGAGGAACCCGCTGCAGCGAGGGGAGGCAGAGGCCGAAGCGCCGGAGGCCGAGCTCGAGGAAGAATGGGTGGGTCAAGCTTGGCCGGAGCAGGACAGACAACGGCGGGGAGGCGCAGGAGGCAGGGTCGCGCGGCAGCGCTACAGGGAGAGGAGGGCGTAGAGGAGGCGTGGCCGGACGGGCTTGGCGGCGGGGTGACAGGGGGCGTGAAGAGGCGGCCGGGCGACGGGGACGAGGCCAGCGGCGGCGCTGTCGACAGGCGGCGGATGTCGTGGTCGCTGTCGGCGGTGCAGGCGACGCGGGGTGGTCAGATGCAGAGGAAGAAGGCGACGGGGAGCAGCTCGGGTGGAGGGGCCGGCACGAGGAAGAGGGGCGGCGCCGGAGAGAGGCGCTGGCGGTAAGGAAGCTCGGGACCGTGGGGTTCGCTGGCGGGTGAGCTTGGGGTGGCGCCAGGTGAGGAGGGAGGCGCGCGGTGGCTTGCGCCGAGGCAGGGCGAGGCCGATGGAGAGGCGAGCTCCAGGGAGGACCCGTGGCGGCAGGTGCGCGGTGGATGTCAGGGGAGAGGAGGGCGACGGGCTCGGGGGGTGGTGGGGCCAGGGAGCGAGGCGGTGTCTCCGCGTGCGTGCATGGTGTGGGTCAGGAACAGGATATGGTAGCTTAGTGGGGTGGCGGCGGCTGGGGTGGGGAAATGGTTGGGGTTAGGGTTGGAGAGGGATTAGGGATCTAAGGGTCAGGATTTACCCGGGGTTGGCTATTGGTTTGCTAGGCTTTTGGCCCGGCAGGCTGATGGCCTTCCCGGTAAAACATTTTTATTTTATAAACCTTTTTGCAAATAGTTTTTAGACAAAACAAAATATCCGAACGACCAGGGTTTTAATTTGAAATGAAGATAGGGGAAGTATGTAGAAAACAAAGAGGAACTTTCTGAAAATAGTTTTAGGTTAAAACAAGCATGATGATGTCATGATGATGCACAAAGTATAAACAACAACGATTTTCTAGTAGTGGTTTTCTCGGGGTGCTACAATTCGACACCACTAACAATGGATCTCGCCCTCGAGATCCGCCTCATAGTACGAGGGAGAAAGCCGACAGTCTGAATCTTCTCGCTTTGTGTAGATCTTCGCGACACCACTAACAAAGACTCCTGCTCCATCTTGAAAACGGCGATACCACCAACAAGGGGTTATGGCTCACGTTCGTCGAGAGAACACTCCGGGGAAAACAAAGGACGAAGGTAGGGGCATCAAAAGATATGGCCACCTCTAACTTCTAGGAGAAGAGGAAAAGTTACATTGATCCACTAGTTCGATGTACAAGAGTGAACAGTAAGAGTCGGGTAGGGTGATCAGTCCATCCCGTACACAAACTATTAACTCCGTACATGAATAGAAAAATCACTTTCCAAATTAGACCGAAGATCTCGACAAGCGATGTTCAGAGAACGAAGGAATGATGCAAGTTCTTCCTCGGATCTGACGCAGATGATGTCATCGCATTGGAAACCACCGGGAGATACAAAAGAAATCGTATGAAAGACACAATGATTAGGTTCCACAATGGTTCCATTGGCATGAACAACACATGCTCAAGGTATACTCCAACTTCACCAATGCTCGTCCTTCTCATATGTTTTTCAACGATACAGATATCCAGCAAGGTACACATATAGATAAAGAGTTCAAGAACAAAAGACTAGATGAAGGGTACAACAGACAAGATGCAGATTTGATGATCGTAGCACCACCGTTATAAAAGGGAGAAAGCGAAACCCTGAAGGTACGACGAAAACCCAACAGCGAGAAATCCTGGACTCGAAGAAAGATAAGAGAGTAGATTTAAAACACGCAGAGGTAAGAAGAGAATAGCAAAGGGGTAAGGAGTAAAAGCAGACCTAATCAGATCTATCCAACCGATTTTTCCAAAATAGTTTTGACACTCTATAACGTCCGTTAGCTAGGTTATCCTACAGGCTGGACCAGTGGGGTATCGTAACTGCTGAGCTCTGATACCACTCTGTAACACCCTCAGAATCGACCCTATGCAAGTTTTAGCGCTTCCCGCCAAACCCGCATAGAAACGATTCAAAGGTGCCCACCAGGCACTTGCGTGCGGGTGGAAAACGAAGTAATATCATTACCTAATAGTCCTTGATGGAACCCACAAAACATATATATACAACAGCGACTCAATGAGTCAAGAATACAGATATACAATACAAAGATCCAAATCACCTGGAAAACGATACAGCGTCCGAGTACGGACAAGATGCAAATTGTGCTAAGAGCCCTGAAGAATAACCAATGGCGTCCATAACCCTGCCCAGGCCAAGCCGGAAGGGTAACCTTGCTAACGACGTCGATCTCAAAACCTGCTTAAACAAAAAGGGGAGCCGACAAAGGGCAAAGGAAAAAGAGAGCGGTCAGTACTGAGGCCAGTACACGGCGAGACTAGAATTCGGCGGTCCTCGCCTACATAGGTATGGTGGACTGAAGCGGCAGCGACAACATGCACTAAACAACCTATAGAGACTCGATACAACTGTCGGCTATCAGAGAGAGATAAGAAAGACCTATTCGAAACCATCCTGATTCTACCACCAAGCATACCCATCCTGGTATGTCCCTCTCGAGACCAAACGAGGAAGTCAATCGAGGAACTCACATAGTTGGCAGTTTTATTTATTCAGTTATCGTTGCAGCAATTACTAGTCAGGTATAGATAGTCATCCTGATATAATAAGCAGTGGGCACTTTTAGTTAACCATTCCATTGTAGTTGCACACTTACTAGTCAGATACAATTAGCATGAGATATCCCAAAACCCAGCAGTTGTTGGCACTTTTATTTAGCCATTCCGTTGTAGTGGATCTGATTACTAGTCATATCGGATACAAGTCAAATTATAACAATAAAGTTTAGTTATAGTTGTCTATGATCGAGAACTGTGCTCCAAGTCGTCCATAACCGCGGACACGGCTTCTCGAAAAGATTTAACCCTGCAGGGGTGCACCAAAGTTTCCACACGCACCTACACCCTTGTTGTCAGATCAGGTAGGTACAAGATCACAAAACATACACCCAATGGTATGTCGACGGGGTTTCGGACACGACGTTTCCCAGACCCAAAGCAAGCACATGGGGGCCACCCCACTAAGCTACCCGCAACGAAGTCGGCCGGCTCCGAGATGGACCCAGGGTTTGTGACGACGGCTGTAAACGACTGGGAACCTGAAAGTGTGACTGGGCTTGCGATACCGCGAAAACGTGGCATGGGGTTCCAAAACAGTACAAGCGCTCCACGCGCAATCATAATAAAGCAGTAAAGCATGGCATAAGTACAGGATAGTAATAAAGCCCCAAACTACTTTGTGGCCCCCGGTACAGTACTTTGAAATCAGGTACTAATCGATGGGGGTGCCCACACACCCCACCTGTGGTTAGCACGCTCGATCTCGGAACAGGTGTCAAGAACTCGGGGTCCTACGGGACACCAGTGAGCGGTTAAAAACCAAATATTGTCTATTACCCACCGGTGCCTCTTCATTTACCTACTTCAATTTTAGTTATTAAACGATAATTAAAGCCATGATCATCTCCAACATAAAGCATAAGGCATTTCTCCAACAGCTGTGGTACTTGAGAACATCAAAACAACACCTGAGCAAGCAACTATGACTCGCAGGGCCGACTATCTACCAACAACAGGTAATAGGAGGTGTCCAAGGCAATATAATGGCTGCAAGTGATATCATGGGTACGGAAACTAAAGCATCGCAACACAGTCGGCAATAGATCAACAGGAAGAAATAAAGACTATAAAAGTAAGATAGGTAGAAAGGGGGAGGATGCTCGCCTGAAAACATTGTCGAAGGTTCATCCGAAAATCGGGTCGACACTCGCATCAACTCATCGGCCTAATCCGTGAAGAAGCAAAGCACTAGAAGAAACACCGGATGCACTATTTAATACTACGGCAAAAGATAGGGCATGATGCATGTATGATGTATGGCATGGCAAGGATGCGATGCAATTAGGCAATATTAAGCGGAACCGGGGTCCCGACATTTAATTATATAGTTCATGTTGTTTAGATACCCCACATTTTAAATGTTACCTTAACATGGCAAAACATAGCATCGGTTTGCGACACAAATTTAAATAGAACCCATATAATACTAGATTCATCGGCATATGGACTCCATATTTAATTAGGTGAATCGGCATAAGGCCCCCAAACCACACAAATATGTATGCGACATGAATGATTTAATGCAACAAGTTTATATCATATATTATAAAAATACGGGGCTTGGAAAGGGCATCACACATTGGTTCGAAGATCTTGGTTTGGGGGTTCGACGGTGTTGGCGGGATCGGTCTTCGGAAAGGTCTTCGGACGCAAGGATCAGGGTCTTCGGATCCGCGAAGGAGATCTTGTCGGGGCCTCATGTCGATCTTGGGTTATCATGTACAATTGTCGGTCTTGTCCGCGGACGAATTTGACTTGACGGTTCGATGTCGTTGCAGCGCTTGGCATCGGCTAAACAGGGTACATGAGTCTTGGGAAGGTTGCTAAAACGACGCTGATTCGAGTGAGGCCCGTGCGCAAAGGATCCAGGCACGAAGCAAGCACGGCCCAGATGTTAGACACACAAACACGCACGCGGTGCAGTGAACTTCTGGAACAGGGAGGCATGGGCGGCTCTGCCTGCAACGCACAGGAGACCGTTTGCGGTGGCGCCGGTCCTAGAGACGGAGGAACCCGCTGCAGCGAGGGGAGGCAGAGGCCGAAGCACCGGAGGCCGAGCTCGAGGAAGAATGGGTGGGTCAAGCTTGGCCGGAGCAGGACAGACAACGGCGGGGAGGCGCAGGAGGCAGGGTCGCGCGGCAGCGCTGCAGGGAGAGGAGGGCGCAGAGGAGGCGTGGCCAGACGGGCTTGGCGGCGGGGTGACAGGGGGCGTGAAGAGGCGGCCGGGCGACGGGGACGAGGCCAGCGGTGGCGTTGTCGACAGGCGGCGGACGTCGTGGTCGCTGTCGGCGGCGCAGGTGACGCGGGGTGGTCAGATGCAGAGGAAGGAGGCGACGGGGAGCAGCTCGGGTGGAGGGGCAGGCACGAGGAGGAGGGGCGGCGCCGGAGAGAGGCGCTGGCGGTAAGGAAGCTCGGGACCGTGGGGTTCGCTGGCGGGTGAGCTTGGGGTGGCGCCAGGTGAGGAGGGAGGCGCGCGGTGGCTTGCGCCGAGGCAGGGCGAGGCCGACGGAGAGGCGAACTCCAGGGAGGACCCGCGGCGGCAGGTGCGCGGTGGATGTCAGGGGAGAGGAGGGCGACGGGCTCGGGGGGTGGTAGGGCCAGGGAGCGGGGCGGTGTCTCCGCGTGCGTGCGTGGTGTGGGTCGGGAACAGGAGATGGTAGCTTAGTGGGGTGGCGGCGGCTGGGGTGGGGAAATGGTTGGGGTTAGGGTTGGAGAGGGATTAGGGATCTAAGGGTCAGGATTTAACCGGGGGTAGGCTATTGGTTTGCTGGGCTTTTGGCCCGGCAGGCTGATGGCCTTCCCGGTAAAACATTTTTATTTTATAAACCTTTTTGCAAATAGTTTTTAGACAAAACAAAATATCCGAACGGCCAGGGTTTTAATTTGAAATGAAGATAGGGGAAGTATGTAGAAAACAAAGAGGAACTTTCTGAAAATAGTTTTAGGTTAAAACAAACATGATGATGTCATGATGATGCACAAAGTATAAACAACAACGATTTTCTAGTAGTGGTTTTCTCGGGGTGCTACAACCCTCCACCACCGCCACCACAAAACACCATGCTTAGCCGTCGGTGTCGCCGCATCGTCCTCCGTGACAACCCCGACATCTGCGCATAAGAGCCCGAGCACTCGTTGCCCTCGTGGTGGCCGAATCCTTCGGAGTTACCGGACGTGTTGCTGCCTCCGATTCCAGGACGGCCACAGATTTACACATGGCCCCGCTACCACGGGCCATGGCCTATCTACAACCGCCACAGGACCACCGGCGAGCCTTTCACGTGGGAGGTGGCGGAATGCATTATGCTACAAGAGTACCGGTGGTGGGACGCGCTTGCGTTGGTGCGGGGCGACCTCCGTGAAGCAGTGCGGGCCAACCCCGACAGAGCTTTCCCGCGTGACCGCCTCGCTCAAGCTCAAGAGGAGGTGCAGACGCAGCGAGCGATCATCGTGTCTGTCAAAAAAGAATGGTGTCTTGTCAACCCGTCGCCACCGCCACCCTCAGCGCCATAGGCGACGCATAGTTTTAGGTGTGGTGTGCTTGTAAAAATTGTTTTAAGACTTGAATAAAGACTTTCATTGTAAATGGCTGATGCCCACATTACTACATCATACATGGCGAGTTAAAAAAGGGCCGGCATCGCATGCCGGCGTGGAGGTTGAAGCGACGACATTGAACTGTCTCGACAGGAGTGTAGGCATCGGGCGGCGCCAGAAGTGGCTCGGCAAGCCTTTGGAGCAGGCTTCCATTGATGGCTAGTGGAAGGAAGTCGTTGGGTCGCTGGCATGTGGGCCCTCGCCCCCTCCTGCGGGAGGACATGGGAGGAGACGCGTGCTGTCTGGGCCGACACAACCATTACCCAGATTTGGTGCACGGATAGATCGAGCCGGACGCGTCAGTTCAGACGGGTCGTGCCTTTCGCGCGGACATATTTAGACGTATTCGGACGGATTGGATCAAACCGGTGAAGATGCCGTGAGGTCAAGCGTGGGGAGAGCGATCGGGGCTGGCCAACCTGGTAGCAACCTTGCGTCATACGAGCAACGACTGAGTTGGAGCTGGCGCTGGGAGTTTTGATCCGACCGGATCTCCTATTTTTAGGAGTATTTATTTTTCTTATTGCTCATGCTTTGACGGAGAGTTCTAGCAATAGCTTTTTTGTAAGCGTTGGGTCAAAAAAAAAAAAGAGTCAGTTCCACGCACTTCGATGAAAAAGGCTAACTAAAAGAGAAATAACCCGTTTAAAAAAAGAGAAATAACAATTAAAATAGACGTGCGTGCCAGCCCTAAGTTATAGCGCCGCCGCCGCGGCCCCTCGTTTATCTTCGAATCCATACGTATAGTCGCACCTCCTGTGGAGGGCTCTGCTTTGAATCTTTTACCTCAGCAGCTGCGAGCCCGATCTGCCGTCCGCCGCCGTTTCCCCCAAACTCGATCCCAAGATTCTCCAACTTGATCCCTGCCGCCGCCGTTTCCCCCCGCCTGAATACTGATCCGTACGTCGCACCTCGAAGATGATTCCCCGGCGGTTCGTGAACCTGATGATGAAGGATCTGCTCGTCGGTGGCTCGTACTGGCTGAGGCGCATGAAGCTCGAGAAGAACCTCTTCTACTCCTCCGCGGGGGAGGCGGTGTGGACAGGGACGCAGGCCACAAGGCGGGACAGCTTGATGTGCGAGAGCACCACGAGTCTTTCCAGCTCGCCGGACTTCAGGTTCAAGTCGTCCCGTTCGCTCGACTCGGCGCTCGGTTTCATGCCTTTCTACGGGCTTGGCGGCGAGGGCAGATTCGTCGTCTCCGATTCGGCCGGGAACTCCTTCATGTACGACGCCGAAGAGGGCTCCTCCGAGATGCTGCCCCCCACCAAGGATTCCTCCAAGTGGCACAGCCCCATCTCCCTGTGCGTCGCCGGCCCCCAGGGTTCCGTCCGCGCCGACGCTCTGTACGCCATCAACGGGTTCAACTCGACCAACTTCAAGTCTCTGGCGTACCGCAGAGGTGACATAATGGCCTGGGACTGGCTCGACCTACCGCCGCCGCCCTACACCTTGGGCCTGGCCGCCAACGAGGACCGCACCATCCAGTCCTACGCACTGCTGGAGGACGACAAGACCATCTGCTTCTCGTCGGCCCGTGGCGGCGGCGGCTTCGGCACCTACTGCTTCGACACGGCCACCCACGAGTGGACGGAGACCGGCAGCTGGACGCTGCCCTTGGTCGGACGAGCTCTGAGTCCCTCGCCTCCACAACCTCTACTTCGGCTTCCTTGACAGCGACCTTGAGAGCCTCGTTGCGCTTGAGCTTCCGTCGCCTCTGCTTGCGCCGCCCGAGGTGCTGCACCAGTGGCGAGGCTTCGGCCCGACCGACAATCGGTTCCAGTGGTCGTTGATGGACAGCAACCTGCTCTACCTAGGGAACCACAGGTTCTGCGTCGCCAAATTCTTTGGCATCTTCGATGGATCGTCCGTGGAGTTAAGTGACATGGCTGCTGTCCTCACTGGTGTGGAGATTCTCGACGGACAGGCTGATAAAGCCAAGCTGCAGATGATCAAGCACAAGACAACAACTTACCTCTTCGATAGGTGCAGCATTGAGGCCGTGCTCTAAAACGTACCACGGTTCGTCAATATAATGTAGTACAGGAGTATGAAACTTTCTCATATGAGTGGCATTTTCAACTTCGTAAACGTGTAATACTTATTTGTGGCACAAGATAGATGGTCATGCCTGAATGTTATTCCTCTATCCTCTTTAATCCAGTAGGGATGAAACCTCCTTTGAAGCATGCCTCTCAGTTCTTGCATTTGCTTCCATCATTTGAGGTTGGTTCTTTTGCTATCAGTTTGTGTAGCTTGTGTTCATATATACATTATGATATTATTACATGGCAAATGTGTATTGTGTAGATTTTGCGCACATATTACTTTTCGAATTTTTATCAATTTGATGCCAGATAAATGTTAACGCTTGGATGTATCCTTCCAAGTTTATCTGATTTTCTTTTGCACACTGAACTGATGTCTTTCGTACCAAGTTTCAATGCTTCTAGGAGCGACTCCTGCGGGTGATTGTTATTATGTTTCTCAAGAACATGGCGTTTTCTGGGATTTATATGTACTCTTATGACAAACCACATCAAGAAAAACGTCAACACAATGTCCTTGGTAGAACGTTTACATGTGTCCTCATGTTGCAGGTTACAAAGGGGGCTTCCGATATGGTATGATTCATTATATTTCTCTTCTTTCAAAACATGCTAATCTTTATACTTCACTCTACAAAAAAAAGTGTGATTGCAGTCGGATGCATGAAAGGTTGCTCACTGAGCATAAATGTTATATTATTATTTAGCCTTTTAAAGAATTACAATGCACATTTTCTCGCATTCAATTTGACGTATCCATCACCAAATTTTATTAGAATGAAAAAGACATGTGTACCGCCATTCACCATGAAATATAGGGTAAATTTACATGACAGTTGATTGCTTAAAGCCACTGTCGTTGGCAGATTCTGAAAATTAAGGTACTTCCTATGCATGCTTTGTCCCCTGCCATCAACTCATTGTACTTTCCAATCACATTGTGTCAGTAACCCTATGTGTAATCCTACGTTTGAGAACTACTTGTAGTCAATTTCCGTCTAACAAAACCTTTAGTGTTCGGGAATGGCATGTTTCGATGGACTTTAGCCATGCATTTGTGGAATGTTTCCATCCACTATGTGTACAAACAACCACACAAGGAAATGAGTCCTAGCATATAGCTAGGATGAGACCAAATCTATAAGTTTTCCCTTCAGATTTCAGTTTCATGCCATTACAACATCTTAAGAGAACATTGGTTGGTCGTGGAGAAGCTTACATGTGCTCGTGTGGTCTAAATCTAAAGTTGGTGCATTTTCAATTCATGAGATGCAAAATACCGTGTACCTTTTTTGTTTGTCAATGCCTTTGACATGTCATTTTAGCAGCCACAAGTATGGATTTGAAGAAAAATTCCTAGCTTCCACCATATTAATCAGGATTTCCCTTTTAGGGATCTATAGCATTTGTTCTTGCCCTGAAATATTTCTTTCGTTTCATGTTGTATTGAATCATTGCTTCTCTTTGATTCAGTTAGATGCTGAAGTGAAATAGGCTCATTTCCCTTTCGGTTTTCATTGAGAAAGTATCTATCTTTGTTGTGGGAGGCCTTGACTTAATCTTGCATTCTAAAATAAAATCATACAGTTGCAAAGTTATGGACTATAACCTCGACACCTGGTTGTTTGAAGTTTGATCAGATGTAAATCTTGACTTTTAATGTTTATATGTTGATGAGCACCATACTTTGTTATGTAATAGGCCACATCTACTAGGTCGGAGACACTGTATTACATTCTGAAGTTTAATGAATTTATAGGCGATTCTTTTCCACAAAAATATTGTATATTTGTACCTTTGACATGTACCCAGAATTATTGTACAATATTAAATTCAGAAGATTGATGTTCGGGATTCTTTTCAACTACTGAATATTTTGTACGTTCGAATCCATTGATATATTTGAGTTGTTGTGATTCCTTCGAGCATCTCGGGTGACAATTATGTCTCTTTGTCATGACCATAAACAGATTAAAACCTGAGCAATAGTCGCATACCCAGCAACAAAACCAGAGCAAAATTAATCACTGCATGCCAGAGGTCGAGCGAGCGGTCGCCGGCGCGGCGAAGCGCGCCTATTCTGCTAGTAAGAGGCGGACTTGGAGGTGTGTCGGTTGATTGTGCTGAGGCCTGAGGGCCGTTGTTCTTGTTCGCCCATGGCAGAGAGATGGGATCTAGATACCACGATGGGGAACACAGCGGTAGGTGAACCTGACATGGTCACCGCGTACACAATCTCATGGTCATATGGTGCGTTCTCGTTTTCTACAGTTTTCTCAGTTTGTCTGCACCTTTGGTTGCCATTGGTTTGGGTGGGTTTGCTCTTTGTGCTGTGTTAGAAATCTTAAACATGTAGGTATGGGTTTTGCCCTTTGGATGAGTTTGATGTGTTACTCTCAACAAGTATTACAGTAGTATATATGAAGTACATATACTGATTTTTGTTTTCGCCAATAAAACCCGAAAAGAGGAAACCGTTGGTCCTGAACCCTGACCTTGGATGTGGCCAGCCCCATTTGACCACACGTTTCTCATGCTCGTATGGCCAACGTTCTAATTTAAGATAAATCTGTCAATGAATTCATACCGCTATGTCTTGGAGAAAATTACTTTCATATATCTATAAATGTTGTACAAAATAATACACAATAAATCTATAAATCAATGCTTTTAACTATATTTGTTATATATATTTTGTTAAAGAAAATTAGGGTTCCATATACATCTCGGGCCCCAAATTTCTAGAGACGGCCTGCTTCGACGCAGAATATAAAGTATATATATCAAGTCAAAGGCCTCCATAAGAATTAATGCTATCGGTGCATTTAGCAGATAAGAATTAACTCAAAGCAATAATTTGGGCCGTGCCAGCTTTATTTTTCTTCTCCCGGTGCATCGCACAGGTATGTTTCCTAGTTTTATAGAAAAACCCTAATTCTCAAAAACAAAATAGTCGAGTCCCTCGTCGTCGTTGCCTCGTTGGAGCTCAGACGTGGAGACTGTGGCCATTGCCACAACCTACCACCGCAGGGAGGTGCAGGAGGCCGTGGCCACACCGGTGGACACCACAGGCGGCACGACCGGAGGAGTTGGAGCGGGGAGGCCAGCGCTGGGAACCACAGCGCGACAACGATGAGCTCGAGGTCGAGTATAGGGCAAGGCACACTCGAGAATGAGGAAGACAAGCGCGGGGGGCGGCGCAGATCATGGACGGGGCGCGAGGTCAAGGTCGAGGGGGGGCGTCGTTGAGAAGGAGAAGGAGATGGATCACAAACATGCAACCGGGAGGACCCGTCGGTGGACCAGTTTGCAACCGGGGGGACCCGTCTGAGCTCCCGGCGAGGGGGGCTAGTCGCAACTTGATTGCAACCGGGGGGACCCGTCGGCGGGCCAGTTTTCAATTTGCTTGTAATTGAGCACCCATAGGGGGGCATTTTAACTTGCTTGTAATTGAGCCCCCGCCGAGGGCTAGTTGCAACTTGATTGCAACCGGGGGACCCCCGTCGGCGGGCTAGTTGCAATTGGCTTGTAACTGAGCTCCGCAGGGGATGGGTTGCAACTTTCTTGTAATTGAAGCTCCACCGAAGGGCATTTGCATCTTGCTTGTAATTGTGCCCCCTGCCGAGAGGGCAATTGCAATAGGGGGACCCCCATCGATTTTGCAACTTGATTATACCTGAGCTCCGCCGGGGGCTAGTTGCAACTTGCTTGTATAGGAGCTCCGCTAGGGGGCCAGTTTGTAAATTGATTGCAACCGGGGCATTGGTTGCAAATTGCTTGTAACTGAGCTCCGCCAGGTCCCAGTTGCGCCGCCGGGTTCCAATCGCAACTTGCTTGTTGCAACTGGGGAGGACCCATCGGTTGCAACTTGCTTGTAATTGAGCTCCATCGGGGACCAGTTGCAACTTGCTTGTAACTGAGCTCTACTCGGTTTGCAACTTGCTTGTAACTGAGCTCCTGTTGGTGGGGCATTTTTTGCAACTTTCTTGTAATTGAGCCCCTGCCGAGGGCCAGTTGCAACTTGAGAGCAACTGAGCATCCGTCAGGAGGGGATCCCACCGAGAGCCAGTTTCAACTTGATTGCAACAGGAGTGACCCCATCGATTTTGAAACTTGATTGTAACTGAACTCCGCTGGGGGCCAGTTGCAACTTGATTGTAACTGGGGCCCCGCCGAGATCTAGTTTCAACTTGATTGCAACCGGGGGGACCCCGTAGATTTTGCAACTTGATTGTAATTGAGATCCGCTGGGGCCGTTGCAAATTGCTTGTAACTGGGGCCCTGCCGAGAGCCAGTCTCAACTTGATTGCAATTGGGGGACCCCATTGATGGCACAGATATGTAGAGCTCGTTGGGAACCCCAAGAGGAAGGTATGATGAGCACAACAACAAGTTTCCCTCAGTTAGGAAACCAAGGTTATCGAACTAGTAGGAGTAAGGAAACAACTCCAAGGTATTGCTAGCAACTTGGAACCTGCACAACACAAACCACAATACTTTGCCCCAACTTACAGTAAGGTTGTCATTCTCACTGTTTTGCTGAAAGCAAAGGATTAAATGTATAGTGTGGAAGATAGTAATTGTTTGCAGAAAGTAAACAGTAAACGGTAAACAGTAGATGGTAAATCAATGATAAGGAATGGATCGGGGTCCACAGTTCACTAGAGGTGTTCTCCATAAGATAAATAACATGTTGGGTGAACAAATTACAGCGGGACAATTGACAGATTGAAAATTCATAACAATGCATATACGAGACATCTTGATCTCTACGAGATTTGTTTGGGCATTACAACATGATACATAGACCATAATCTAACTACATCTATGACTAATAATCCACCTTCAGGTTATGATGCGAACCCCTTCCAGTATTAAGTTGCAAGCAACGGATAATTGCATTAAACAAAGTATGTAAAGTAAACAATACAATTGCCCTTGGACAAAGGATTGTTGTTTTCTCCCTAGTAGCAACAACACATCTACAACCTACTATCGAGCATAAATACTCCCTCTTGGAGTTCCAAGCATCTACTTGGCCAAAGTATCCACTAGCAATGGAGAGCATGCAAGATCACAAATAACATAGGTATGATATAATCAATAATAAATATGACATAGTACTCAATATCCATCGGATCTCCGCAAACACAACATGTAGCATTACAAATAGATGATCTTGATCATGAACGGAGCTCACAAGATCTAAACATGATAGCACAAAAGAGGAGAAACAACCATCTAGCTACCGTATGGACCAGTCCAAGGGTGAACTACTCACGCATCACTCCGGAGGCTGGAATGGTGATGAAGAAGGCCTCCAGGATGATCTCTCCCCTCCGCCAGGGTGCCGGGCAGAGCTTCAGATCCCCCGATCTAGGGACGATGGTGGCGGCAGCTATGGACTTTTTGGTGGATTTATGATCGGGTCATTATGGTTTCTACATAGGGGTGTTTATATAGGCGAAGGGACAAGGTCGGTTGAGGGCCATGAGGGCCACACCATGCCTTGGAGCGGCCTAGGGTGGGCCTGTTCCAGGGATGGTGCGGCCGCCCTATGGCGCCTCTTCGTCCCTCATCTGGACTCCGTTTTTGCTCCGGTAAAATATTGACTTTGGCTTTTGTTCCGTCCAATTCCAAGAATATTTCTTTACTAGCTTTTCTGAAACCAAAAACAACAGAAAACAGAAAACTGGCACTACGACATCTTGTCAATAGATTAGTTCCAGAAAATATATAAAAATACCTCAAAGTGTTGACAAAACAAAAGATAGTTGATACAAAAGAAGCATGGAGCATCAAAATTTATAGATACGTTTACGACGTATCACCCATCGATTTTGCAACTTGATTGTAACTGAGCTCTGCTAGGGCCAGTTGCAACTTGATTGTACCTGGGGGTCCGCTGAGAGCCAGTTTCAACTTGATTACAACTAGGGGGAACCCCATCGATTTTTTGCAACTTGATTGTAATTGAGCTCGACCTGGCCAGTTGCAACTTGCTTGTAACCGGGGTCCCACCGAGAGCCAGTTTCAACATGATTGTAACTAGGGCACCGTCGAGAGTCAGTTTCAACTTGATTGCAACCGGGGGGTGATACGTCGGAAACGTATCTATAATTTTTGATGTTCCATGCTTGTTTAGTATCTACTTTGCTTTGCTTTGTCTACACTTTGAGGTGTTTTTATATGTTTTCTGGTAATGACCTATTAACAAGATGCCACAGTGCCAGTTGCCTTTTTTCTTCTGTTTTTGGTTCCATAAAGGTAGAAAATCAATATTCTCGGAATTGGATGGGACAAAAGCCAAAGTCAATATTTTACCGTGGGGAACACGAAGCCAGAAGACGAGATGGAGGAGGGTCACCAAGAGGCCACACCCCTGGCCGTGCGACTAAGGTGGGCCCGCGCCTTGGGGGGTATTTATGCTCGATAGTGGGTTCATGCCTCTATTTAATCTAAGGGAAGTGACATAAATCTCTAAGGTTGTAGATGTGCTGTTGCCACTAGGGACAAAACAACGGTCTCTTGTTCATGGAACAAGTGGATTGTTTACCTCACACACTTTTGTTAAAGTAGTTGTTTGTTGCTTGCAACTTAATACTGGAGGGGGTTCGGATGATAACCCAAAGGTGGACTTCTAGTCATAGATGCAGTTGGATGGCGGTCTATGTATCTTGTTGTATTGCCCAATCAAATCTCATAGGATCATGATGTCTAGTATTGCATTGTTATGCCTTTCTCAGTCCTGTCAATTGCCCTGATGTAATTTGTTCACCCATCATGCCATGTTTGTTTATCTAAGGAGAAAACCTCTAGTGAACTATGGACCCCGGTCCAATCTTTACCATTGATACATCTTCCATTGTTCCTGTTTACTTTATGCAAACCACTATTACCTTCCACACTATACAGTTAATCCTTTGTTGCAACAACCGATGAGATTGACAACCTTACTGTTCGTTGGGGCAAAGTCTTGAGTTTGTGTTGTGCAGATTTCCAGGTTGCTTGCAACACCTTTGAGATGTTTCCTTCCTCCTACTGGTTCGATAACCTCGGTTTCTTACTGAGGGAAGACTTACTGATGTGCTCTTCACACCATGCTCTTGGGGTTTACCAACGAATCGCTCCCACATCGACACAGCGCCAACAAGATTTTCTGGCGCCGTTGCCGGGAGGCTAAGGACGTCGTCACAAGGGGAGTCCTCCACAACCTTTCTCTTTACTTTGTTTTTGTTTTGCTTAGTTTCTTTTGCTTGGTTTTGTTTGCCTCTTTTTATCAAAAACTCCAAAAAATTAGTTTAGTTTGGTTTGCTTTCTCTTATAAAAAACACAAAAAAAATTAGTTCCTGCTCTAGTTGCTGCTACTGTTGGCTTGCTCCACTTTTGCCAAAATGAACTCTGCTGAGAACACCAAGTTGTGTGACTTCACTAGCACAAACAACAATGATTTCCTAAGCACTCCTATTGCTCCACCTGCTCCTGATGCTACCTTTTATGAAATTAAGCCTGCTTTGTTGAATCTTGTGATGAGAGAGCAATTTTCTGGTGCTAGTTCTGATGATGCCGCTGCCCATCTCAATAGCTTTGTTGAACTTTGTGAGATGCAAAAGTATAAGGATGTAGATGGAGATATTATTAAGCTCAAGTTATTTCCTTTCTCCTTGAGAGGAAAAGCTAAAGAATGGTTGCTATCCTTGCCTAGATATAGTATTGATTCTTGGATTAAGTGCAAAGATGTTTTTATTGGAAAGTACTACCCTCCTGCTAAGATTATATCTATGAGAAGTGATATTATGAAATTTAAACAACTTAATAATGAACATGTTGCTCAATCTTGGGAAAGAATGAAATCTTTGGTTAAGAATTGTCCCACTCATGGACTTACTGCTTGGATGATTATCCAGAATTTTTATGCAGGTTTTAACTTCTGTTCAAGAAACCTGTTGGATTCAGCTGCTGGAGGTAACTTTATGACCATCACCTTGGGTGCTGCAACAAAACTCCTTGATAATATGATGGTTAACTATTCTTAATGGCACAATGAGAGAGCTCCACATGGTAAGAAGGTAAATTCTAGTGAAGAAACCTCCTTTTTGAGTGATAAGATTGATGTTATCATGACTATGCTTGTTAATGGGAAAGCTCCTTTGGATCCTAATAATGGTCCCTTAGCCTCTTTGGTTGCTCAAGAAGAGCAAGTTGATGTGAACTTCATTAGAAACAACAATTTCAACAACAATGCCTATAGGAATAATTTTGGTAGTAACAACAATTATAGGCCTTATCCTCCTAATAATGGCAATACCTATGGAAACTCCTACAACAATACTAGAAGTGCCCCCTATGAACTTGAAGTCATGATCAAAGACTTTATTAATTAGTAAACAAACCACTTTCAACAAGACTCTGGAGGAAAAGCTTTTGAATGTAGAGAAAAATATTCCATCTTTGTCTGAAGCACAGTCCTCTTTGATTAATAAAATGGCTGCTAAACCTCAAACCATGGAAAGTACCTTTGCTGCTACTCATGCCATACAAGTTACTATTGATGAAAATGTTAGACTGTTAGCCCAACTTCATGCTAAGTGGGAAAGAGAAGCTGAACTTGCTAGAAACAATAGTGTGTGCACCATCACCACCACCAATATGGATGCCACTAAACCACAAGAAGTCCCTATTCCTCCTCCTACAATGCCTAAGCCCAATGAGTCTACTACTAGTGATGCTAAGTTTGATTTTGATCTTGATGGTTGCAATATTTGTGAAGTGATTATGTTCCTACAAAAGCTTGCTAGAAGTCCTGATGCTAGTGATATGCATGTAGCTTTCACCAAACACATTACAGATGCTCTTCTTAAAATTAAGGAAGAGAAGTTGAAACACAAAGCTTCTATCCCTAGGAAAGTAGAAGATAGTTGGGAACCCATTATTAATATGCAAGTGAATGACTTTGATCTCAAAGCTTCATGTGATCTTGGTTCTAGTGTCTCTATTATGCCTAGAAAGATTTATGAAATGCTTGATTTGCCACCTTTGGAAGATTGTTATTTGGATGTCCCACTTAATGATAATCCTAAGAAGAAACTCATGGAGAGTATTAATGATATTCTTATTATGGTTAACAATGCTTATGTCCCTGTTGATTTCTATGTTTTGGATGTTGAATACAATGCTTCCTGTCCTATTACTTTGGGAAGACCTTTTCTTAGAACTGTTGGTACCATCATTGGTACCATCGTTTTTATTGTTTCATGCACTATTGTGTTGTTCTTGGAGCGTCTTAGTTTTTGTTTGATTCGCTTAGTTTGCTTAGTTTGATTGAATAAAGTAGTTTGGACCCCCGCTCTCGCTGTGTTTTTTCAAATAAGTTGATTGGTGTTGGGAAGGAGTAGAAAGTTCTTACTTGAAATAGTCACTAGTAGAAAACGGACCTTTGGTCCAGAGCATTAGTCCCGGTTCTGTCCCGGTTCTAGTACAAACCGGGACTAATGCCCTGGTCCCAACGGATAGAAGCGACCGCAGGGACCAGAAGACATTAGCCCCGGTTCGTATGGGAACTTTAGCCCCGATTCGTTTAACAACCCGGTGCTAAAGGGTCTGGCGCTGGAAAAGAGCAGATGCGTGGACCTTTAGCCCCGGTTTGTTTCTCAAACCGGGACTAAAGTCCCCGACTATATTTTCTTCCCCTTCCCAGCCCGAGCCATTTCAAGCTCACACAATCATCCCTCTCAAATTTCTCCCCTCAATCTCGAGTTCTTCCCCATTTTTCTCAAGATTTGTGAAGATTTTTTGGCTCCACATCTATCAAGGGTCCTAAGAGGTTAGCAACTTCATCATTTCACCTCTCATTGCTTGTTTTAGCTCATTTCATGCTCTAGAAATGGATAGATTTTGTGTGGGTTCTATCTCTGTATATCTGGTTAATTTGGCACATATAGTTCTCGAAATTCATTTGATTCATCGAAGCACATAGATACATGAGTTCATCCTATATACATATCTTGGTTTGACACGTTGTCTTGAAATCCGGTCGGTTCACAGTGCATCATGTCACCGTCGAGCAATAAAATATTCTTCTTTCTTCTACCTGTTGTCACAAAATCCACTGAAACAAAAATAAGTACCAAAACTATGAAGGCACACATATATATAGTGGCGCCCTAGCATTTTAGTTAATCATCGGCCAGTTAAGCAAGAAATTAAGAACAAAAACATGAACACGCCAAGGAGCTACCAAATTAAATTAGGGAGTGCCTCTATGGCGAGCTCCTCGAAGATGTCTGAGTACGAGGCATCCTAAGACATCTTCGAGAAGCTCTGCTATAGTGGTGTCCCTGCTCTCGCACACCATCTTTCAGTTCATATCTTTTCTAGCTAAATTAGTATGCTGGTGGAGCTAACTAATTTCACATATTAGGGAGTGCCTCTACGGCGAGCTCCTCGAAGATGTCTGAGGACGAGGTCCTAAGACATCTTCGAGAAGCTCCGCCGTAGTGGTGTCCCTGGTCTCGCACACGATCTTCCTTGCAGTTGATAGTTCACAAGGAAGCCTATTTATAGATTAAGCAGCACAACATAGTGTCGACACTCATGACATAATGTCGACACTCACCCCTGTCATATTGTCGCCACCCACTGAAACAGTGTCGCCACTCACTGGCATAGTGTCCACTCACGACATATAGTGTCGTCACCCACTTTTAGTCTCGATTGGAGACACCATTCGGGAATAAACGGGCTCATGTCGGCCCCAGCCTGCCGCAACCCCTTTAGTCCCGGTTGGTGTGTCCAACCGGGACTAAAGATATAGTAGAAAGTTTTTTAAATCAGTGCTTGTTTGATGTATACGATGTGTTATTTTATTTTTAGACTAGTACTACTCTTAGCATCGTGATTTTGTTTGATGAACTTATAAAATGCAGATGAGACGGCAATGGATGTACGCTGACCGAATCTCTGACGAGTTCATTAAAGGCGTGCGTTTTTTTCTCGTTGTGGCAGAGGCAAACAAGCGGAATGGTTTTATCTGTTTTCCATGTGGTGAGTGTCGGAATCAGAAGGAATACTCTTCCTCAAGAGTCCTTCATGGCCACTTGTTCCGGTTCGGTTTCATGTCTGGCTATAATTGTTGGACCAAGCACGGAGAAAGAGGGGTTATGATGGAAGACAACAAAGATGAAGAGAATGATGACAGCTATCCTATGTCCCCTGAATACGGTGGTACTACAATGGAAGACAATGATGAAGAAGAAGCAGAAGAACTTGCATCATATGAGCCAGATGATGATCTTGGTCGGGCCATTGCTGATGCAAAGGGATAAGGTGATAGCAAAAGGGAGAGGTTGAAATTTGAGCAGATGTTAGATGATCACAAAAAATTGTTGTACCCCAATTGCGAAGATGGCCACAAAAAGCTAGGCAGCACACTGAAATTGCTGAAATGGAAGGCAGAGGTCGGTGTGACTGACAAGGGATTTGAAAAGTTGTTGAAGATAATGAAGAAGCTGCTTCCAAAGGATAACGAACTGCCCGCCAGTACTTACGAAGCAAAGAAGGTTGTCTGCCCTCTAGGATTAGAGGTATAGAAGATGCATGCATGCATTAATGACTGCATCCTCTATCGCGGTGAGCAGTACGAGAATTTGGATGCATGCCCGGTATGCACTGCATTGCGGTATAAGATCCGACAAGATGACCCTGGTGATGTTGAGGGGGAGCGCACGAGGAAGAGGGTTCCCGCCAAGGTGATGTGGTATGCTCCTATAATACCACGACTGAAACGTTTGTTCAAAAATGAAGAGCATGCCAAATTGTTGCGATGGCACAAAGAAGACCGTAAGAAAGATGAGATGTTGAGACACCCCGCTGATGGGTCGCAGTGGAGAAAAATTGAGAGAAAGTACCCGGACTTTGCAGGTGACGCGAGAAACTTATGGTTTGGTCTAAGTACGGATGGCATGAATCCCTTTGGGGAGCAGAGCTGCAGTCATAGCACATGGCCTGTGACTTTGTGTATGTATAACCTTCCTCCTTAGTTGTGCATGAAGCGGAAGTTCATTATGATGCCAGTGCTCATCCAAGGCTCGAAGCAACCCGGTAACGACATTGATGTATACCTAAGGCCATTAGTTGAAGAACTTTTATAGCTATGGCACGGACAAGGTGTACGTGTGTGGGATGAGCACAAACGTGAGGAATTTAACCTACGGGCATTGTTGTTCGTAACCATCAATGATTGGCCTGCTCTTAGTAATATTTCAGGACAGACAGACAAGGGATATAATGCATGCACACACTGTTTAGATGACACTGAAAGTATTTATTTGGATAAGTGCAAGAAGAATGTGTACCTAGGGAATCGTTATTTTCTTCGGCCCACTCATTCCCTAAGAAGGAAAGGCAAGCATTTCAATGGTGAAGCAGATCACCGGAGTAAGCCTGTCTGTCATACTGGTGATGCTGTATTTGATATGGTGAAGGATTTAAAAGTAACCTTTGGAAAGGGTCCTGGAGGACAGTCCGTTCCGAAGGACGCTAGCGGACACGCACCCATGTGGAAGAAGAAATCTATATTTTGGGAGCTACCCTATTGGAAAGTCTTAGAGGTCCGCTCTGCAATCGACGTGATGCAACTGACGAAGAATGTTTGCGTGATACTGCTAGGGTTCTTGGGCGTGTATGGAAAGAATAAAGATACACCAGAAGCACGACAGGACCAACAACGTATGAAAGACCGAGAAGGCAGACATCCAGAGTTGTTTCAAGGTACTGCCAGCTACGCTCTTACCAAGGAAGAGAAGGAAATCTTTTTTGAATGCCTGAGTAGTATCAAGGTTCCTTCTGGCTTCTCGTTCAATATAAAGGGAATAATAAATATGGCAGAGAAAAAATTCCAGAACCTAAAGTCTCATGACTGCCACGTGCTTATGACGCAGTTGCTTCCGGTTGCTTTGAGGGGGCTTCTACCGGAAAATGTTAGAGTACCCATTGTGAAGCTATGTTCATTCCTCAATGCAATTTCTCAGAAGGTAATCGATCCAGAAAGTCTACCAGGGTTATAGAAAGATGTGGTCCAGTGTCTTGTCAGTTTTGAGTTGGTGTTCCCACCATCCTTCTTCAACATAATTACGCACTTTCTAGTTCACCTAGTCGAAGAGATTACCATTCCCGGTCCTGTATTTCTACACAATATCTTCCCATTTGAGAGATTCATGGGAGTCTTAAATAAATATGTCCATAACCGTGCGAGGCCAGAAGGAAGCATCTCCAAGGGATATGGAACAGAGGAGGTCATTGAGTTTTGTGTTGACTTTATTCCTGACCTTAAGCCGATCGGTGTACCTGAATCACGACATGAAGGGAGACTTAGTGGAAAAGGCACACTAGGAAAGAAAGCAAAGATATGTATGGACGGACATTCTTTCACTAAAGCACACTATACAATTCTGCAAAGTTCCACCTTGGTGGCTCCATATATCAAGGTACACAAGAATATTGTACGCTCGAACTACCCGGGGCAGTCTGACAGGTTGATTAGAGATGAACACATGAAGACTTTCGGCGGTTGGTTGCAGACACATCTCATGAATGACACCACTGTTGGAGATCAGTTGTACTTGTTGGCTAGGTCTCCATCTTCAACTATATTGACTTTCCAAGGGTACGAGATCAATGGGAATATATTTTACACGCACGCCCAAGATAAAAAGAGCACCAACCAAAACAGTGGTGTCCGATTTGATGCAACGGACGAGAATGGGAAAAGGACACATATTATGGTTACATAGAGGACATATGGGAACTTGACTATGGTCCTAATTTCAAGGTCCCATTGTTTCGATGCAAATGGGTCAAGATGACAGGAGGTGGGGTAACGGTAGACCAGCTGTACGGAATGACAACAGTGGATCTCAATAATCTTGCATACGGAGACGAACCATTCATCCTTGCCAATGATGTGGCTCAAGTTTTCTATGTGTAGGACATGTCTACTAGACCGAGAAAAAGGAAAGATAAGCAAAAGAATATAATATCATACGATGAGCCAAAGCGCCACATAGTTCTTTCGGGAAAAAGAAACATGGTGGGAGTTGAGGACATGACAGACATGTCAGAAGATTATGACAAATTTCATGAAATTCCGCCATTCAAAGTGAAAACTGACCCAAGCATATCGCTAAATAAGGAAGATGCTCCATGGTTACGGACAAGAAGAGAACCAAAACACTAGATGTGGATGTTGGTGATGTAATGTATTAAACCTTTTGTAAATTAATCCTATTTTTCATTTATTAAAGGAAGATGCTCCATGGTTAATAAAGGAATTTCTGAGATTGCTATAGGCAGGTACCAAAACTGTAGACTAGGTAACACTTAGACATTTATTAATATTAAAACCAGGACAAACCGGGACTAGCTAACACTGAGGACTAAAGCCACCCCCTTTAGTCATAATCATGCCTAGTCCTATAGTACATAGCTTCAGGGTCTTCTTCATCATCGTCATCGTCACCGACCACTCCAGAGATCCTCAGCCCAGCCATGGCATATACCAGGGGCACCTGCCACTCCGGCCTCGGATTCACGGCGGGCGGGGGAGGAGTCTCCTGGAAGATGATGCCGCTACCGCCGGGCGGGGGAGGGGCCTTCTTGTGGCTCTATGGCGGGTAGACTTGTGGGCACCGCAGGCGAGGATGCTCCCCCGGCGATGTAGCGCATCACGCTGATGATAGTACAGTTCGCCCACCATAGACGCCGACCGACTTCATTGTGGTTCACCGGGGGCAGGCCATCACCCTCGTACCTGGCGAGCTCCCTTTCTCGTCGGTTAGCAAAGAAGGCATTCCAGGTGTGATAGTTGTCGGGATCCCACTGGGGATCCATCCGCTGCTCCGGCATGAGCTCGTGGTAGAAGTGGTTTGTGATGACCGCCTGTCGGGCGGAGCCTTGAGGCACAGGAGGGACATGAACCCCTCCAGCGCTCAGCATCCAGCCGGCGACCGGCCGGTAGCCCGGCGGGCAAGGGTAGTTGGAGGCCCACAACGCCTGGGTCTCCTCGAGGGTCAGAATGGCCCAGTAGGCACTGTCCATAGTTGTGAGAGAGGAAGGTGTGGATGTATGGATAGCCATGGCGTGGTCGGCCTATATATAGATGGAAAGTGCTGGAAATCATGGCGGGAAACGGTGGGATATGGCGGGAAATATCTTTAGTCCCGGTTAGTGGCTACAACCGGGACGAAAAGCACCGTTTAGAGGGAAAGGGCGGGAAAACATGGCGGGAAGCGGTGGGATATGGCGGGAAATATCTTTAGTCCCGGTTAGTGGCTACAACGGGGACTAAAAGCACCGTTCAGAGGGAAAGGGCGGGAAAACATGGCGAGAAGCGGTGTGATATGGCGGGAAATATATTTAGTCCCGGTTAGTGGCTACAACCGGGACTAAAAGCACCGTTCAGAGGGAAAGGGCGGGAAGCGGTGGTCCAAGAGACCTATCATGTTCGAGGTTTCATGGCTTTCGGTCCAAGAGACGGATGTTATGTGTTGAATCGCGACATAGTTTGTGATACGGTGCCCATATTATGCATTCATGTGTATATTGGGATGTAGAACAATGTTGCAGGAGGAAGTTTTCCTTTTCGTCGCTCGGAAAAGCCATTTTCCATTTTCCGAGCGCAAAAAGACGGGTCGTTTTGTGAAGCAGCCACCAAAATGCAGTTACAGAATGCTACCATCCCATTTTCTAAAATAGTAGACCACGTTACATGAACTATATCCCAACCAGGGGATCTCAAACCTTTCTGTCCTTCCCGGGTGAAAAAGACAAATGTTTGCCGAATCGGTAGGAAGTGGGTCCGGTTTGAACTACAGGTACATGATCTAACGTCCGTGATTTTTTGAAAAACTCATTTTTAGACTCACAATATGTCGTTTTTTCAGAGATCCAATGCAAGTTCTAACATTCTCATCCCCTATCTTCACGCACGCCGTTTTGACCTAAGTTCGAAACGGCAAAAAATTCAAAACGGGCATAAAAATTGAAAAAAGGTCCGAACAATGTAAATCCTTCGCGTGGTGTGATATTATGTGACATAGTTGCAAGGAAAAATATCAAACTTGGTATACTGATTATGTCTTCAAAAAACCTTCACAAAATGACCTATCATGTTCGAGGTTTCATGGCTTTCGGTCCAAGAGACGGATGTTATGTGTTGAACCGCGACATAGTTTGTGATACGGTGCCCATATTGTGCATGCATGTGTATATTGGGATGTAGAACAATGTTGCAGGAGGAAGTTTTCCTTTTCGTCGCTCAGAAAAGCCATTTTCCATTTTCCGAGCGCAAAAAGACGGGTCGTTTTGTGAAGCAGCCACCAAAATGAAGCTACATAATGCTACCATCCCATTTTTCTAAAATATTAGACCACGTTACGTGAACTATATCCCAACCGGGGGATCTCAAACCTTTCTATCCTTCCCGGGTGAAAAAGACAAATGTCTGCCGAGTCGGTAGGAAGTGGGTCCGGTTTGAACTACAGGTACATGATCTAACGTCTGTGATTTTTTGAAAAACTCATTTTTAGACTCACAATATGTCGTTTTTTTCAGAGATCCAATGCAAGTTCTAACATTCTCATCCCCTATCTTCACGCACACTGTTTTGACCTAAGTTCGAAACGACAAAAAAATCAAAACGGGCATAAAAAAATTGAAAAACGATCCGAACAATGTAAATCCTTCGCATGGTGTGATATTATGTGACATAGTTGCAAGGAAAATTATATCAAACTTGGTATACTGATTATGTCTACAAAAAACCTTCACAAAATGACCTATCATGTTCGAGGTTTCATGGCTTTCGGTCCAAGAGACGGATGTTATGTGTTGAATCGCGGCATAATTTGTGATACGGTGCCCATATTGTGCATGCATGTGTATATTGGGATATAGAACAATGTTGCAGGAGGAATTTTTCCTTTTCGTCGCTCGGAAAATCCATTTTCCATTTTCCGAGCGCAAAAAGACGGGTCGTTTTGTAAGCAGCCACCAAAATGCAGTTACAGAATGCTACCATCCCATTTTTCTAAAATAATAGACCACTATATCCCAACCAGGGGATCTCAAACCTTTCTGTCCTTCCCGGGTGAAAAAGACAAATGTCTGCCGAATCGGTAGAAAGTGGGTCTGGTTTGAACTACAGGTACATGATCTAACGTCCGTGATTTTTTGAAAAACTCATTTTTAGACTCACAATATGTCGTTTTTTCAGAGATCCAATGCAAGTTCTAACATTCTCATCCCCTATCTTCACGCACGCCGTTTTGACCTAAGTTCGAGACGACAAAAAATTCAAAACGGGCATAAAAATTTGAAAAAAAAGTTCCGAACAATGTAAATCCTTCGCGTGGTGTGATATTATGTGACATAGTTGCAAGGAAAAATATCAAACTTGGTATATTGATTATGTCTCCAAAAAACCTTCACAAAATGACCTATCATGTTCGAGGTTTCATGGCTTTCGGTCCAAGAGACGGGTGTTATGTGTTGAATCGCGACATAGTTTGTGATACGGTACGCATATTGTACATGCTTGTGTATATTAGGATGTAGAACAATGTTGCAGGAGGAAGTTTTCCTTTTCGTTGCTCGGAAAAGCCATTTTCCGAGCGCAAAAAGACGGGTCGTTTTGTGAAGCAGCCACCAAAATACAGTTACAGAATGCTACCATCCCATTTTTCTAAAATAGTAGACCACGTTACGTGAATTATATCCCAACCGGGAGATCTCAAACCTTTCTGTCCTTTCCGGGTGAAAAGACAAATGTCTGCCGAATCGGTAGGAAGAGGGTCCGGTTTGAACTACAGGTACATGATCTAACGTCCGTGATTTTTTGAAAAAATCATTTTTAGACTCACAATATGTCGTTTTTTCAGAGATTCAATGCAAGTTCTAAAATTCTCACCCCCTATCTTCACGCACGCCGTTTTGACCTAAGTTCGAAACGACAAAAAATTCAAAAAAGGTTTTGAAAAAGGTTTTAAAATAGGTTTTAAAAAAGGTTTTTAAAAAAGGTTTTTAAAAAAGGTTTTGAAAAAGGTTTTTAAAAAAGGTTTTGAAAAAGGTTTTTTGTTTCTAAAAAGGTTTTAAATAGGCATATAATAATTAATTTTAAAAAAGGTTTTTAAAAAGGTTTTGAAAAAGCTTTTAAAAAAGGACCTTTAGCCCGGGGCTGCGCGCGAAACGCGGCGCCCTGAAAAACCTTTAGCCCTGGTTTGTGCTACCAACCGGGGCTAAAGGTCCCCCTTTAGTCCCGGTATGTGCTACAAACCGGGGCTAAAGGGGGGGTGGGTATTTATACCCACCCCGTGTGCCCCGGTTCGTGCATGGAAAACAAAAAATTTCTTCCGCATACAAACAAACAAGCCAAGATCTATCTACTAGATTGTAGCAACGAGTCGATAGAATAACTCACCCTCGAAGATTCCAAAGTGTTTAACAAGAGCGGATTCTCGTGGGTGATGTAGTCGTACTCTTGCCGATCTCAAGATCGCGTAGACGATCCTTCCGGCGCTGCGTTCCGGCAGCACTCCCGCAGTCAGTCACACGTTCGGTACTCGACGAAGACCTTCCTCTCCCTTGTTCCAGCAGGCAGTGGAGGTTGTAGCACTCTCCTCGCGATTCCGGCAGCACTACGGCGTGGTACCGGAAGTAGAGGGGAGATCTCGCAGGGCTTCTCCTTAAGCCAGAGCGAGTATGGTGGAGTATGAGAGAGCCCTCGACGATCTAGGGTTTAGACACGCCGAGGAGGGGGCTAGGACGGCGGCTAGGGTTGCTAGGCGGCGGTGGCGGTTTGCCCTAGGGCGGCGGCGGCAGCAGGTGGCGGCGCCAGCGGCTTAGGGTTTGGAGGCGGGGATCTTATGTGCCTAGGAGGGGAGCCCTGCCCCTCCTTATATAGGTGGAGGGGCCGGCCGGCCAAGGGGAGGGTGTCCCTCCCCAACTCGGCTTGGAGGTGGGCCGGCGGTGGAGGAGGGACTCCTCCCCAACTCGGTTTCCTCCTCCTTCCCCACTTCCCAAAAATAGCCGTTTGACTTTCAAACTTGGCGTTTGACTTTTCAAACTAGGATTTGAATAAACCCTCTATTTTGTTCAGCGATGACACCGAGTACATAATGCTATCATACCAACTTGATATAACACATTCATGTACCCTTCCCCTCCGGAGTGCCAGACATTCCGGAACCTTCTAGAACATTCCCGATGAAAACACCTGAACCATTCTCCAACTCTGAAACGAGACTTCCCTTATATGAATCTTATTCTCCGGACCATTCCGGATTTCCTCGTGATATCCCGGATCCCATCCGAGACTCCGAACAACATTCGGTCTCTTTCTCATCATTCCATAACTACTCAAACAACGTCGAATCCTTAAGTGTGTCTCCCTACGGTTCGTGAATTATGCGGACATGATCGAGACACTTCTCCGAACAATAACCAATAGAGGAATCTGGAAATTCATATGGCTCCCACATATTTCTACGATTACTTTGCGATCGAATGAACCACTTACATACAATACCAATTTCCCTTTGTCTCACGATAGTTTACTCATCCGAGGTTATGATCGTCGGTATCTCTGCATACCTAGTTCAACCTCGTTACCGATAAGTACTCTTTTCTCGTTCCCGTGATATTTGATCCCTTGTGAGCCAGTCACATGCTTGCAAGCTAATTGGATGACATTCCACCGAGAGGGCCCAGAGTATATCTATCCGTCATATGGATGGACAAATCCCACTCTTGATCCATGTGTCTCAACCAATACTTTCCAAACACTCAATGCCACCTTTATAGCCACTCAGTTACGGTGTGGTGTTTGATGTCATCAAAGCATCCATCCGGTAAAGGTGATATGCATGATCTCATGGTCGAAGGAATTAGGTTACTATGTATCATAAAGCATATAGCAATTGAACTATTAAAATGACTTGATCTTTATGCTACGCTTATCTATAGGAGTATGTCCACCATATCATTCTCCTAACAATATGATCTTGTTGTTAATAACATCTCAATGTTCATGATAGGGAAACCACAATCATCTATTAACCAACAAGCTAGTATTATAAAGAGGCTTTACTAGGGACTCTTATTTTAGTTTACAAATCACACAAGTATTAATGTTTCCTTGTTAATACTATTATAGCATGAATGTAAACATTTATCATAAACACAAAGATATAATAATAACCATATTTATTATTGCCTCTAGGGCATATCTCCAACAGTCTCCCACTTGCACTAGAGTCATCTAATCTAGATTACATGGTAATATACCGAACACCCATGGCAGTTTGGTGCTGGTCATGTTTTACCCTCAAGAGAGGTTTAGTCAACGGATCTGCCACATTCAGATCTGTGTGTACTTTGCAAATCTTTATATCCCCATCTTGGATATGTTCTCGAATAGCGTGAAAACGTAGCTTGATGTGCTTCAGCTTCTTGTGTGACCTTGGTTCTTGCGCATTGGCTATGGCGCCCATGTTATCACAGTAGATAGACATTGGGTCCAGCGCACTAGGAACCACACCCAGCTCTGTAATGAACTCTTTCATCCATATCGCTTCTTGTGAAGCCTTCGAAGCAGCCATGTATTCCGGTTCAGTTGAAGATCTCGCCACAACGCTTTGCTTTGCACTCCTCCAGCTAACTGCTACACCATTCAAAATAAATACGTATCCAGATTGTGATTTAGAATCATCCGGATCGGTGTTCCAACTAGCATCGGTGTAACCATTAACAACGAGCTGTTCATCACCTCCATAAGAAAGAACCATATCCTTAGTTCTTCTCAAGTACTTAAGGATGTTTTTGACCACTGTCCAATGATCCACTCTTGGATCACTTTGATATCTGCTAGTTAAACTAACTGCATATGCTATGTCGGGTCTAGTACATAGCATGGCATACATTAGAGATCCTATAGTTGAGGCATAGGGAGTCTTACTCATCCTTTCTCTATCTTCCACCGATGTCGGACTTTGAGTTTTACTCAAGGTCGTATTGGGCAACATGGGCAAGAACCCTTTCTTGCTATCTTCCATTCCAAACCTCTTTAGAACTTTGTCCAAATATGTACTTTGTGACAATGATATTTGGCGTCTTGATCTATCTCTATAAATATTTATGCCTAATATGTAAGTTGCTTCGCCAAGATCTTTCATTGAAAAACTATTATTCAAATATTCCTTGACACTATTAAGAAGGTCTACATCATTCCCAATCAACAATATGTCATCTACATATAGTATTAAGAATGCTACAGAGCTCCCACTCACTTTCTTGTAAATACAAGCTTCTCCATAAGTTTGTATAAAACCAAAACTTTTGATCACCTTATCAAAACGTTGATTCCAACTTCGGGATGCTTGCTTCAATCCATAGATGGACCGTTGAAGTTTGCATACCTTGTCAGCATCTTTAGGATCGACAAAACCTTTGGGTTGCATCATATACAACTCTTCATCAATGTCTCCATTGAGGAATGCTGTTTTGACATCCATCTGCCATATCTCATAATCATAATATGCAGCGATTGCTAACATAATCCTCACAGACTTTAGCTTTGCTACTGGTGAGAAAGTCTCATCGTAGTCAACTCCTTGAATTTGTCGAAACCCCTTTGCGACAAGTCGAGCTTTATAGACAGTAACATTACCATCATCATCTGTTTTCTTCTTGAAAATCCATTTGTTCTCGACAGCCTTCCGGCCATCCGGTAAGTCCACCAAAGTCCATACTTGGTTTTCGTACATGGATCCAATCTCGGATTTCATGGCTTCTTGCCATTTATTGGAATCTGGGCTCATCATTGCTTCCTCATATGTCTCAGGGTCATCGGTGTTGTCCACCAACATGACACTCATAACGGGATCATACCAATCTGGAGTGGTACGAGTTCTCGTTGACCTGCGAGGCTCTGTAGCAACTTCAACCGAAGTTTCATGATCATCATCATTAGCTTCCTCTCTAATTGGTGCAGGCACCACAGGAACTTCTTCCGGTGCTGCGCTACTCGCAATTTCGAGAGAAGGTTCGACAACCTCGTCAAGTTCTACTTTCCTTCCAGTCACTTCTTTCGAGAGAAATTCCTTCTCTAGAAAGGATCCATTCTTGGCAACGAAGATTTTGCCTTCGGATCTATGATAGAAGGTATACCCAATAGTTTCCTTTGGGTATCCTATGAAGACGCATTTTTCCACTTTGGGTTCAAGCTTGTCCGGTTGTAACTTCTTTACATAGGCTTCGCAACCCCAAACTTTAAGGAACGACAATCTAGGTTTCTTCCCAAACCATAATTCATACGGTGTCGTTTCAACGGATTTAGACGGTGCCCTATTTAAAGTGAATGCGGCTGTTTTAATGCATAACCCCAAAATGATAGCGGTAAATCTATAAGTGACATCATAGAACGAACCATATCTAAGAGAGTTCGATTACGACGTTCGGACACACCATTACGCTGTGGTGTTCCCGGCGGTGTCAATTGTGAAAGTATTCCGCATTTCTTCAAATGCTCGCCAAACTCGTAACTTAGATATTCACCTCCACGATCAGAACGTAGAAATTTAATCTTCTTGTTGATTCTCTACCTCACTTTGAAATTCCTTAAACTTCTCGAAAGTTTCGGACTTATGTTTCATGAAATAGATATACCCATATCTACTCAAGTCATCCGTGAAGGTAAGAACATAACGATAACCACCGCGCGATGCTACACTCATTGGACCACACACATCGGTATGTATGATTTCCAATAAGTCTGTAGCTCGCTCCATCATACCAGAAAATGGAGTCTTAGTCATATTACCCATCAGACATGCTTCGCATCTTTCAAGTGATTCGAAATCAAGTGATTCAAGAAGTCCATCGGAATGGAGTTTCTTCATACGCTTCACTCCAATGTGACCAAGACGACAGTGCCACATATAGGTCGAGTTATCGCTTGATTTCAAACGTTTAGCCTCAATGTTATTAATATGTGTATTTCCACTATCGGGATTCAATAAGAATAGACCATCTATCAAAGGTGCATGTGCATAAAACATATTACTCATATAAATCGAACAACCATTATTCTCGGATTTAAACAAGTAACCGTCTCGCAATAAACAAGATCCCGATATAATGTTCATGCTTAACGCAGGCACCAAATAACAATTATTTAAGTATAAAACTAATCCCGATGGTAGATGAAGGGGTAGCGTGCCGACCGCGATCACATCAACCTTTGATCCGTTTCCCACGCGCATCGTCACCTCGTTCTTCGCTAGCTTCCGTTTATTCTGCAGCACCTGTTTCGAGTTACAAATATGAGCAACCGAACCAGTATCAAATACCCAGGCACTACTACGAGTACTAGTGAGATACACATCAATAACATGTATATCAGATATACCTTTCTTATTGATGTTGTCGTTCTTCAAATCCGCCAAGTACTTTGGACAATTCCGCTTCCAGTGACCTTCTCCCTTACAGTAAAAGCACTCAGTATCAGGCTTAGGTCCAGCCTTGGTCTTCTTTGTCGGCGCGGTAACTTTCTTACCACCCTTCTTGAAGTGTCCCTTCTGCTTAGACTTGCCTTTCTTGAATTTGGTGGTCTTATTGACCAACAACACTTGGTGCTCATTCTTGATCTCCACTTCTGCAGATTTCAACATGGCAAAGAGTTCTGGCAACGTCTTGTTCATGTTCTGCATGTTGTAGTTCATCACAAAGTTCTTGTAACTTGGTGGTAGTGATTGGAGGACGCGGTAAATCCCCAAAGCATTAGGAATCACTATACCCAAGCTTTGAAGTTTGTTTGCGTTCCCAGACATCTTAAGCACATGCTCACTGACGGAGCTGCCCTCTTCCATCTTGCAGTTAAAGAACTTTTCAGAAGCCTCATAGCTTTCAATTGCCGCATGAGTCTCAAAGATCAATTTGAGATCCTCGACAATATCATATGGGTCTGAATTCTCAAACCTTTTCTGAAGCTCCGATTCTAAACCATACAAGATAGCACACTGAACTGTGGAGTACTGAGTCTTCTGAGTGAGGTAAACATTCTTTACTTCATCGGCAGCATCAGCTGCAGGTGGGTCACCCAGCGGTGCATCCAGCACATAGGTCAAATTACCAGCTGTGAGGACAATCCTCAAATTGCGGAACCAATCCGCAAAGTTGCTTCCATTGTTTTTCAACTTTTCTTTCTCTAGGAACGCATTAAAATTGATGGTAGGGGCTGCCATTGATCTACAACATATTTGCAATAGTTTAGACTAAGTTTATGACAAATTGAGTTCAAATTAATAATAAAATTAATCTAGGTGAACTCCCACTCAAAAAAATATCCCTCACATTGTTTTAGTGATCACACGAACCAAATCCACCATATCAACACCGATCATCACGAGAGCTTATATAGTTTCAATGGCGAACAATCGACATGTTCATCATATCTACTATATGATTCATGCTTTACCTTTCGGTGATCCGTGTTCCGAGACCATGCCTGTACATGCTAGGCTCGTCAAGATCAAACCTTAGTTTCCGCATGATCAAATCTGGCTTGCTCACGTTGTATACACTTGCGGAATCTAACACACCCGATCATCACGTGGTGCTTCGAAACAACAAGCTTTAGCAACGGTGCTAACTAAGGGTGAACACGCTATGACTTGAAATTCATGTGCATGAGGAATCATCTTATAATGCTACCGTCTTCTACTAAGCAATACAAGATGCATAAAGGATTAACATCACATGCAATTCATAATATGTGATATGATATGGCATTTCTTCTTTGTGCTTCCGATCTCCATCTTCAAGCACGAACATGATCTCCATCATCACCGGCATTGCATCAAGGTCAATGACGCTTCTCCATGGTTGTCGTCCACCGGCTTCAACTATTACAACTACTTTGAATAGACACGTGGGTCTTAACATAAATTAAAGACAACCATATGGCTCCTGCCGGTTGCCAACTTACAATAAGGAACATTGCATACATCAAATATAATCACAATCATGGCCATATCACATCACTGCACACCCCTGCAAAAAAAAGTTAGACGCCTATACTTTCTTTGAATATTTTACGTGGTTTGGGGCTTTCAATAAGTGTCGTTCTAACTTACGAACAAGAACCACAACATTGATACTAGCATTGTTAATCACCCGTTGTAAATTGAATCTTAACTATGCTAGGAGAAACAGGCACCCGCAAAGCCATTTATGCAATACAAGTTGCATGTCAAGCGTGGAGCAAGTCTCATGAACGATGTCATGTAAGGTTAGCCCGGGCCGCTTCATCCCAACATCCCGCAAGATGCAAAGTAGACAAGAAGCGATCGACAATAAAAGCATCAACGCCCACAATGACCATTGTTCTACTCGTGCAACAGATCTACATATAGACACGGCTCTGATACCACTATAGGGTTTCGTAGCATGGAAAACAAAAATTTTCTACCGCATACAAACAAACAAGCCAAGATCTATCTACTAGATTGTAGCAACGAGTCAATAGAATAACTCACCCTCGAAGATTCCAAAGTGTTTAACAAGAGCGGATTCTCGTGTGTGATGTAGTCGTACTCTTGCCGATCTCAAGATCGCGTAGACGATCCTTCCGGCGCTGCGTTCCGGCAGCGCTCCCGCAGTCGGTCACACGTTCGGTACTCGACGAAGACCTTCCTCTCCCTTGTTCCAGCAGGCAGCGGAGGTTGTAGCACTCTCCTCACGATTCCGACAGCACAACGGCGTGGTACCGGAAGTAGAGGGGAGATCTCGCAGGGCTTCGCCTTAAGCCGGAGCGAGTATGGTGGAGTATGAGAGAGCCCTCGATGATCTAGGGTTTAGACACGCAGAGGAGGGGGCTAGGACGGCGGCTAGGGTTGCTAGGCGATGGCGGCAGTTTGCCCTAGGGCGGCGACGGCGGCAGCAGGTGGCGGCGCCGGCGGCTTAGGGTTTGGAGGCGGGGATCTTGTGTGTCTAGGAGGGGAGCCCTGCCCCTCCTTATATAGGTGGAGGGGCCGGCCGGCCAAGGGGAGGGAGTCCCTCCCCAACTCGGCTTGGAGGTGGGCCGGCGGTGGAGGAGGGACTCCTCCCCAACTCGGTTTCCTCCTCCTTCCCCACTTCCCAAAAATAGCCGTTTGACTTTCAAACTTGGCGTTTGACTTTTCAAACTAGGATTTGAATAAACCCTCTATTTTGTTCAGTGATGACACCGAGTACATAATGCTATCATACCAACTTGATATAACACATTCATGTACCCTTCCCCTCCGGAGTGCCGGACATTCCGGAACCTTCTAGAACATTCCCGATGAAAACACCGGAACCATTCTCCAACTCCGAAACGAGACTTCCCTTATATGAATCTTATTCTCCGGACCATTCCGGATTTCCTCGTGATATCCCGGATCCCATCCGAAACTCCGAACAACATTCGGTCTCTTTCTCATCATTCCATAATTACTCAAACAACGTCGAATCCTTAAGTGTGTCTCCCTACGGTTCGTGAATTATGCGGACATGATCGAGACACTTCTCCGAACAATAACCAATAGAGGAATCTGGAAATTCATATGGCTCCCACATATTTCTACGATTACTTTGCGATCGAATGAACCACTTACATACGATACCAATTTCCCTTTGTCTCACGATAGTTTACTCATCCGAGGTTATGATCGTCGGTATCTCTGCATACCTAGTTCAACCTCATTACCGATAAGTACTCTTTTCTCGTTCCCGTGATATGCGATCCCTTGTGAGCTAGTCACATGCTTGCAAGCTAATTGGATGACATTCCACCGAGAGGGCCCAGAGTATATCTATCCGTCATATGGATGGACAAATCCCACTCTTGATCCATGTATCTCAACCAATACTTTCCGAACACTCAATGCCACCTTTATAGCCACCCAGTTACGGTGTGGTGTTTCATGTCATCAAATCATCCATCCGGTAAAGGTGATATGCATGATCTCATGGTCGAAGGAATTAGGTTACTATGTATCAGAAAGCATATAGCAATTGAACTATTAAAATGACTTGATCTTTATGCTACGCTTATCTATAGGAGTATGTCCACCATATCATTCTCCTAACGATATGATCTTGTTGTTAATAACATCTCAATGTTCATGATAGGTAAACCACAATCATCTATTAACGAACAAGCTAGTATTATAAAGAGGGTTTACTAGGGACTCTTATTTTAGTTTACAAATCACACAAGTATTAATGTTTCCTTGTTAATACTATTATAGCATGAATGTAAACATTTATCATAAACACAAAGATATAATAATAACTATATTTATCATTGCCTCTAGGGCATATCTCCAACACTGGCCTCCACCGGGCTAGCACTGGGAGGTGCTACTAGCCCGGGGACATCGTCTTGTGAGGAATCCGGGTGTCGTCGTCGACCCGGATCTTCTATGGTGGCGGCCGAGTGGTCCAGGTGCGATGCAGAGGGAGCCGGCCCCCGACGAGGTGGTACAGTGTCGTGTCAGGGAGGAGGACGAGCACGTCCGGCGCTACATGCACATTTTAGGAGTCCGGGACGCCAATACCTGGCAGCTTCTTCAGGCACCTTACCCGAGATATTCTCCGGTGATGGTTCCTACACTTTGGGTGCACACCTCCCGCGGCTCAGTAGCCGGGGCTCGACGTCTTCGCTGAGATAGCTAGATGTGTAATAGGGTTGTATTGTTGTTTAATTTGTACTTTATTGTTGTACTAGCTGGATTATTTGAGATGTATTGTTGTTTAACTGGTACTTTATCTTTCTTTATCGCATTGTTTAAGCTGGATTACTTTATCTTCCTTTATTTTATCGCATTAAGCAAAATGGTTTTATCTTTCTTCTGTATTAGTTAAGTTATGGACGGTAGAGACAACTAAGAGCACATCATGTACAACATGATAGATGAGGTTACATGAGGTTACCATTATGATGGAGCAGACGAGGATGGAGATGATGATGGCTCCCAATACCTCAACTTGGATGAAGCCGACGGAAGAGACGACTATGACGAATTCTTTGGTCGAGACGACGGTGGAACTGACAGTGAAGACACCACCATAGCAAAGACCGGCGAGGTATATAAAGCCTCTGCTGATCACGAGCTAGTACATATATATATATATGTACTAACGACTGTTTCTTCTCTTAGACCTCCGCATCGGGCGAATCTTCTGCAAGGAAACGAGGCCCGACCAAAAAGTTGGCCGATGGTATGCGTTTCACCATTGATCTAGTATCTGAGGTCGGCGAACCTTTGGAGCCGAAAGAGGCTGCAACTGTATTTGTATACCAATGCGGAGCGATACTCAGGGACTCCATCCCGATCACTACTCAGAAGTGGAATAAGCCAGGAAAGAAAAGTGATCGAGTTGGAGAAACTTTTGTCGATGACAGAGCCAAAGACGGTCTTTGGAATTCACTCATGGCACACTTCTCTCTGTCTGAATTGGACACTCCTGAACTCACTGAAGCATTAAGGTTGCAAGTCAGAAAGTGGGCCCTTAAGAAGATGGGCGGACAGTTCAAGGACTGGAAGAAAAGATTATACAACAACTTTGCTAAGAAGGGGCTGACTCCGCCATTCACTGGCCCGCTAGAGAAGCAGCGGGATAACTGGACCTCATTTGTGAAATACAAGGAATCAGAAGTAGCTACGGCCAAGTCAGAAAAGAATAAGATAAATGCGGCCAAAAAGAAATATGACCATACTATGGGGACAGGTGGCTACAAGATGGCCGCGCCGAAGTGGGAAAAAACCAAGGAAGAAATGCGTAAAAAAGGGGTCACGCCAGCTACAAATAAGTGGCCCGTGAGGTCAAAAAATTGGCTCCTTGGGCATGGGGGGTCGTATGACACTGAAACCTGGGATAACCTGCCTTTGGTATGGATCCGAGATATGGATCCGAGATTAAGCTTTGGGATATGATAATAGGGTTAACCGCTGAGAGACCCGATTCGAGATGTAGATATGAGATATAGATTCGAGATACGATAAGGTGGCCAATAGCCATCCGAGATATGGGATAACCTGGCAAGATGGTGAGATATCAATCCGAGTCATATCATAACCTGGCAATCTGGTGAACTAAATAAAGCTTCGGCCTGAATCAGAGATACAATTAGTACGCCGAGTTCGAATACCAATCCGAATTATGAAGTACCCTGGCAAGCTGAATCAAATGTTGGTCCGAATCAGAGACAACTTATTGAGCTGAGTTAAAGGTTAATTCAAAGCATAAACTAACTGACTCAAAATCTATCTGAATCACAAATAATATGATTCAACTTATGGCCGAGTTAACTGAAATGCTGGCTGGCGAGCTGAGTTAATGGGTAATCCAAAACATAAACTAACTGACTCAAAATCTATCTGAATCACAAATAAGATGATTTAACTTATGGCCGAGATAACTGAAAAGCTGGCTGGAGTATAGATCCAAATCAACATAATGCTCTCTTAATCTAAAGGTGACTCTACGGATAAGTTGTAGTCCCCGGGTTGAGTTATTCTCTCCCTGGGATGAAGGGTTGAGTGTAGGTGACTGAGTTACCTGGTACTTACAGCATACCTGGAGAAGTGTTTAGGTGAGTCTTGCTAGGTCATACTTGCCCTGCTGAGTTACTTGGTACTTAAGCTCAGAGTAGTGCTTGAGTTCTTGCTGAGTCTTACCTCCTTTGATGAGTTAGACTTGGAGAGTCTCTGCGCTTACTCTTTGTTCTCTGTTGACTTGGTGAAGCTGATTGAGCCCTGTGAGGAAGAAGTTGATGAAGATGTTCCCGTCCGGATGGAAACCCAACCAACGCCACTAGAAGGCCCCACGGTGGGCGCCAAATGTCATGGTGGTGTCACGGCATATGCCATGGGTAGGCTAAAGTTGGGGCCGATGGACGTGGAGGAATCCGGGGAGGGATGATGCAGTGAAGACCGCACTCGTATGAACAAAGAGAAATACAACGTATATTGGATTGAAGCCCTCAAGTGGGGATTACCTCTCCTTCTATACATCTAATCTCTTATAAACTCGCCTTACTTGTGGCTACAATCATGCTCCTGGAGCTGTATCTCCTATCCTTCTATCTAGATCTCTCTGTGAGAGTAGAGGAAGAGGGAGAAGGAGAGCTCCTAGTGAGCAGAGAGGGGAGGAGCCCTTCGGGGCCTCCTCTAAAACGATCCCCCTGGTGCTCCTTATAAAGGGGTGCCCAGGGGACAAAACTTGTTCCCCACGTATAGCATCTGTGTAGCATATTCCTAGCATCTTCTCAGATGCTCAGCATATGCCTTGGCATCTTTGGAGATGCCATGGCATATACCTTAGCATATTCTTGGGTGACAAGGGCATATTCCCTATTGCACGTGTCAGTCTGAGCCATGGGCGTCCCAAGACTGACACGATCCTCGTGGAGTTTGTCTGGCTCGATGTTGTATCACGGTAGTTATGGTGAAGACATCTAGAGGCGAATAAAGGGTCATTCGGGGTGTCATAACTCAGCCCGGATGACTCAGACAAAGCAGTAATTCGGCCTATGGCTAGATTGATTCGGCCTGGGAGCAAGAAAACCCAACCAGGCCTTTATTTCCTCACTGCCGAATAAAGATAAAGGCCCAGCCGAGATCTTTATCATTCGGCCCTTGATGGAGGGAGCCCAGCCGGGTCATCCTGGCTTCATCCTTCTCCCATCCTGAGGCCCAGCCGGGTCAAGGGGGACGACCGGGTCTTGGTGGATCTTGCCGGTGGGCCGGGACTGCTCTAGCTGGCCCACGCGGGGAGAGTCCCGTTGAGGCGATGCTTGGCAGGTGCAGACCCGCGGTGGGCCGAGATAGTGTTGATTCGGCCCACGCGGGAGATGATGGCGACGCTGTCCTGGGGGAGTACCTGCTCGGCGGGAGCCAACGTTGTTCGATGATGCAGGTAGGAGAGGTGGCGCTGGCGGGGTTGCGGGTAGATAGTTCGGCGCTGGGGGTTGGTTGATGCAGGAGGCCCGTGGTGGGCCGACTTAGGCTTAGGTCGGCCCACCCGGGGTTGTTTCCCTTGATTCAGTTCGGCCTGGATGGTATGGACTGGGCCGAGATTGCCCTTACTCGGCCCAGTTGCTCTTTCTTTGCCTTTTCTCTTTTCTGTTTAAATATCTTCTTGTCTAATATTCTTTCTTTTATCCATGTCTCTTATTAGTTTATTTATAGACCAACTCTGGGGTACCTGGAGTTATATCCCCGACACTGATGGACAATAATGCACCGGTGATAGATGATACGGCCGGTGCAACGATGGTTCGCTACCCCGTGGATGAAGTCGAGGCAAGGACAGCTTGTGAGCTACATGTCATAGTGAAGAACATTTCTATGAAGGTGGCGCTCGGCTTTTCTTTACCTTGTCCACGGGAAGCGACCTACCATGGAAGTCAGATTCCAGCTGGCTATGCTCGTGTCGGTGTGGATGAAGTTGAACTGACATGTCGATCACTTGATCTTGACATCCCTGCAGGCGAAGGGGAGAAAACACTTGGAGAAGTGGAGGGTGGGATCATTCTTTGGAAAAAACAACACATCGTGTTTCCAGGCTGGGCGCCAAGGAAATATTCTCCTCCGAGAAGCAATCCATGACCTCCAAGGCTACCATCACCTCCGAGTCCACCGTCTCCACCAAGAAACAATATTCCACCCCTTCCTGAGAGGGATCGAAGCGCGACTGCATCTCCATCTCCGGTGCCTCCGCCTCCGCCCACTGAATCAAAGGGAAGAAAGCGGAAGAATAACACCGCTACGTCGAGGGAGACCCAAAATGACAAGATCCCCTCCCAAGAGTACCGCCGTCTCCTCCCAAGTTAGCTTATCACCGGACTGATGAGGAAAGCGCGGTGATCTCCCGTGCCAAAGTGAAGGCCCATTTTGCACCAAAACAACCCGAGCCACATGTGCTAGTTGATCCAAAAGTCAAGAAGCACTTCAAGGCATTCCTTGAGCAACCACCCCAACATGTGTTAAATAGGAAAGATGACTATACATGTTGTCTTACGAAGACACTAAAAGAGAAGTCATCAAGCAGTACTGCAAGTGGGAGAAAATCAAAAGAAGTTGCCCATCTCGGCAAACAGGCAAAACAATCCATTGCCCCGCTCAAGGTGTTACCCCAGCCCACACAAGGTGGAATAGATATGGAATTAGCTATTAAATTTGCCAAGGAGTGTAACGTGCCGGTCGAAGCACTTCTAGCCGGCGGAGATAATGTTGCCAAGGGACCAATAACACGGAAATTAGTCTACGGGGAGCCTCTGGTCAGCGATGAGGTATTCGATGATCTGCAAACACATATGCGACTGTTGCATATCTGGTACTTGAAAGTCACAAAGGAAGGGAGACAATTTCTCCTATGTAAAGTTGGAGAGGAGTACTTCCGTCCAGACGAGATCTCCATTGAACTTTGTGAACTATTTCAATTATTCAACCTAGACGCCCTCGACAAGTCCCTCCTCAGCATATATTGTCTGTAAGTAATTAAGTCACTAACTCAGCTCGTTCAATTCATTTCCTGTCGTTATCCTCACTATAGCTCCTTATGTATGCTATTATATATGCAGAATGAAGATTCAAGAATGTAGAAGAAAGTCAATCTACAGCATTGGGTTCGTTGACCCAAACAGAGTTAATGGACATACGCTAATAAATAACCTCGAGGAAACGGAGGATAACTTGCTAATGTTTTTAATGGAGCAACATTACAAGACACAAATACTATTTCCTTACAACTATGGGTAAGAGTCTTACTGTCTTGTACACATTCAATTTTTGTTTACTCGATGTTAAGTGTATATAAACGTGCGCAGCTTCCACTGGATTCTTCTAAACATTGACGTTGACCGTGCAAAAGTTGAAATCTCGGACTCGTTAAAGAAGCCGATGGAAGACTACCGCAGCATAATTGATTGCCTCCAAAAGTAATTTCAATCACTATATCTGTCTCTTTCGTTCATTCTCTGAGATGTAAACTAATTAATAACTCATTCATTTCTTTTTTGCCGGACAGGGTTTGGAAAAAGTTCACGAAGGAGGTTCAGGGTGAATGGCGTGAGGAGCTCACTTTTCGTACGCTCCCGGTAAGTAGTACAAGAGCTACGGGACTAATTTATATGGATATTACAATTATCATTCTTACAATTATCATGCTTGATTATTATCTGATTGAATTATATTCTCGATCGAAAAGTGTGCGACGCAGCCACATGGGACTAATTTATGTGGATATTACGTATGTGAGTTCATTCGTGGGTGTATGGCGCAGGGAACAGACTTTCTTTAAGTACGTTAACAATATATTTGCAATTTATTCTATAACATAGTTTTTGTTGAGTTCCATTCATAATGATCTACTTCTTTATATATAGTTGGATGCGATACGGGATAAGCTCCTACCACATGAACGCCTACTAGCAATTCAACAGGAGTTGTCGGGAATCTTGCTCAGGGACGTCATAAACTCAAAAGGAGAGTACAACATAGATAGACCTTCGTGTAATCGGGAATAGACACAAAAGGACAATATCTGTTGTAATGATGATCTTGGTGTAAATCAATTAGACGATCTCTAGTCTCGGTTGTGTATATATTTATATGTATTTATGTTATCATGAGTGAAATTATATTATATATGCATCAATGTATACAACATGTAGTAGCGTAGAATAATATGTATATGAAAACACAAAATGAAAAATAATCAAACACAAAAAAATAAAACCCAAAAACCCAAAAACCCCACCTCCTGCCGCGGCAGCAGTTTGGTGCAAAACGCTGCCGCAGCAGAAGAACTTTAGTCCCGGTTCGTGTTACGAACCGGGACTAAATATCCTCCAGCCCAGCGCGCGAGCGGGGCCACGTGGAGACAATCTAGTGTAACACCCTCAGAATCGACCCTATGCAAGTTTGAGCGAAAACCCGCCAAACCCGCATAGAAACGATTCAAAGGTGCCCACCAGGCACTTTCGTGCGGGTGGAAAACGAAGTAATAACATTACACAACAGTCCTCGATGGGACCCACAGAACAGATATATATACAACAAGACTCCATGAGTCAAGAATACAGATATACGGTATAAAGATCCAAATCACCTTGAGAACGATATAGCGTCCAGCTACGGACAAGATGCAAATGGGGCTAAGAGCCCTGAAGAATAACCAATGGCGTCCATAACCCTGCCCAGGCCAAGCCGGAAGGGTAACCCTGCTAACGGCGTCGATCTCAAAACCTGCTTAAAAAAAAGGGGTGCCGACAAAGGGCAAAGGAAAAAGAGGAGCGTCAGTACTGAGGCCAGTACACGGCGAGACTAGAATTCGGCGGTCCTCGCCTACATAGGTATGGTGGACTGAAGCGGCAGCGGCAGCATGCACTGAACAACCTATAGAGACTCGATACAACTGGCGGCTATCAGAGAGGGGTAAGAAAGACCTATTTGGATCCAACCTGGTACTACCATCAAACAAACCCATCCTGGCGTTTCCCCCTCGAGACCAAACGAGGAAGTCAACCGAGGAACTCACACAGTTGGCAGTTTTACTTATTCAGTTATCGTTGCAGCAATTACTAGTCAGGTTTTGATAATCATCCTGATAAAGTAAGCAGTGGGCACTTTTAGTTAACCATTCCGTTGTAGTTGCGACACTTACTAGTCAAATACAATTAGCATGAGATTACCCAAAACCCAGCAGTTGTTGGTACTTTTATTTAGCCATTCCGTTGTAGTTGCAATACTTACTAGTCAGGTACAATGGTCGCAAGCGACACTCCAAACAAGCAATTGTGGGCAGGTTTATTTAGCCATTCCATTATAGTGAAGCTGATTACTAGTCATTATAAAGTCAAATTTATAACACTACTTTAGTTATGCTTGTCTATGATCGAGATACTGTGCTCCAAGTCGTCCATAACCGCGGACACGGCTTTCAGAAAGTTTTACCCGGCCGGGGTGCACAAATAGCAACACACACTCGATCAACCTCGGAAAAACCAAATCAAAACCCAACGAGGCCTTCACGACAAACCAATCACAGGATTCAGAAATATTTCAGGGGGCCACCCCATTGAGTACACCCGCAACGAAGCTAGATGACTCCGAGACGGACTCAAGGTTTGCGTCAGTGGCTGTAAACGACTGGGAACCCAAAACTGGGATTATCGATACCGCGAAAACACTCCGCTTACCTAAACAGTACAGTGTGCTCCTCGCACAATCGTAAATAAAGCAGTAGCATGGCATAAGTACAGGATAGTAAATAAAACCTCAAACTAGTTTGTGGCCCCAAGAAATAAGACTGAATCAAGCTCTGGCTCAGGGGGGTCCCATAATCCTCCCGGATGTGGATAGCGCGATAACTCAAGGAACAGGTATCAAGTACTCGGGGTCCTACGGGACACAAGTGGGCGGTCGGAAACCAAATATTATCTATCACCCACCGATGCCTCTGCTTACTTACTTCAATTTTAGTTGTTAAACAGGAATTAAAGTGAACGATAAGTAAAGCCATGATCATCTCCAACAACAAACATGCGGCAATACACCAACAACTGTGGCACTTGACGACACGCAACAGCACTTGAGCAAGCGACTACGACGCGCAGGTCCAACTAACTACCACACAACAGGTAATAGGAGCTGTCCAAGACAATATAACGCTGCAAGGGATATCACGGGTACGAAAGCTAGAGCATCGCAACACAGATAGCAATAGATCAACAGGAGGGAAATAAATACTATAAAAGTAAGATAGGTAGAAAGGGGAGGTGCTCGCCTGAAAACATTGTCGAAGGTTCATCCGAAGATCGGGGCGAAGCTCACATCAACTCAACGGCCTTATCCGCGAAGAAGCAAAACACTAGAATAAACACCGGATGCAATATTTAATACTACGGCCAAAGATCGGGCATGATGCATGTATGATGTATGACATGGTGAGCATGCGATGCAATTAGGTCATATTAAGCGGAACCGGGGTCCCGGCAATCAATTAATTGGTTCATGTTATTTAGAAACCCCGCAATTTAAATGTTGTTTTAACATGGCAAAATAAGTTACCGGTTCGCTACACAATTTAAATGAGGCCAATATAAGGCTAGATTTGCCCGCATATGGGCCCCATATTTAATTATAAGGTGAATCGGCATAAGGCCCCCAAACCACATGAATGTATGCAAGTATGACAAGTAATATGCGACAAGTTGTATTATATTATAAAATAGGGTTTCGGGAAGGGGTTCACACATTAGGGTTCGGCGATCTTGGGGTTCCGGGGTTCGGGGTTCGGTCTCAGGGCCCAGGGTTCGACGGGATCGTTCTCGGACTCCGGGGTTTAGGGTCTTCGGATCGGGGAAGTAGATCTTGTCGCATCCGAGAAGCAGGACTTGGGTTGGTGCCGGGGACGCATCGGACTTTTCCCTGGTTGGTGTCGATCTTGTCGTCGATGGCGAACTTGAGTGGATCAGGTACCGGGGTCTTCGGATCCGTGAAGTAGATCTTGTCGCACGGTGTCCGGGGTAGATGAGCTTGGCGTATTCGCATCGGCGCTCTTGACGTTCGGGTTCTCGGGCATCAGATCCGGAAAGACGTACTTGTCGCCTCTGTGTCCTTCGAGCCGAAGAACTTGGCATGCCCGGTTCGGTCTTCGGATCCGGATTCAGGGTCTTCGGTTTCCATGATGTAGATCTTTGGGTCATCGGGTCCGTGAACAAGGCCTTGATGTTTCGAGGGTCCTTGATCAATGGTAGTTCTTGTCTGCCGAGGTCCGCATCATCGGCATAATCTACCCTTGTTCCGTCAGAGCCGGAGATATTCTTTGACGTGGTGCCACATCGTCATCTTGACACATACATCTCCACCACCACAAGTTCCTCACTTACACACCAAGCAGCGGACCACCAGGGACCGAAAAAGATATAGGCAACAAGATTAAACAAAGCTTCAAGCATGATAAAGGTATCCATGTAGAAGGACACAACGATTGGCGACCACTAATCAGTTGAGCTCGCAGCAGTGACAGCTCGACGACGCCGGTGCCGCAGGTCGATCCGGGGCGGCGTCCGCGCCATGGGGACGACAACAGGCAGCAAGCGACGATGCTGGGGCCCAAGGCGAGCGCCACGGCGAGGGGCGGCCACAGGCAGCGCTAAAGGGGAACACAGAGGCAGCAGCGCAGGCGACGAGGACGTGCATGCTAGCGCGGCCGGGAGCGGCGGCTGGGGACGCGTGGCCACGCACATGCGGCGGGGCGTGCTTAGGCTCGGGGGCGGAGCAATGGGAGACCGACGCTGCGGGAGGAACTACGGGCGGAAGGCGGTGGTGGAGGCCGACGGAGGGGAAGCGAGGTGGGGGACGGCGGCGCTCGAGCGGCTGGTGGCGGAGGTGGGGAGGGGTCCGGCGAGGCGAGCGGCCGGCCGCGGGGTAGGGGGCGACGGGGTGGCGCGCTCGGGCGAGGGGCGGGGGAGGTGAGCAGGCGAGAGGCGGTCGCGGGCCGGAGGAGGCCGCGCGGGAGGAGGAGGCGGGGAGCGCGGGGCCAGGGGGTTGTCGGTGGGAGTGGGGTCGGGTGGGGCCCGGGGGCAGCGGGTTGGGGCTGTGAGGTGTGCGTGTGTTGGGTGGGTCAGGAGAGAGAGAGGGAAAAGGAGAGGGGGTGTTTGGGGGTGAGTTGGCAGCATATGAGTGGTGGGGAGGAGGGAGAGAGGTGAGGTGGCAGGTGGGGATTGGGTGGGGTGAGGTGGAGGAGGGGTGGGTAGAATAGGACTGGTAGTTTTAGGAATTTAGGTGGACCGTTCTAATTCCTGGGGGTGGTCGTTCGGGTTGAATCGGCCCGTTCGACTGCCCCCACTAAAATAATTTAATATTTTATTCATTTTAAACGGACCGTTTGCAAACCGTGGTTAGTCAAAACAAAATATTCCGGGGACCCGGTTTTGGTTTTAAATTAAAGACGGGGCGTTTAGAAAACAAAACCAGGCTTTTCCAAAAATAGTTTTATGCAAGCAAATGCAAGATGATGACGATGCTCAAATGCAATGTGGCATGATGACATGAGCATGCGGTCATGATGATGCAATGCACAAAAACAACGCGATTTTCTAGTAGTGGTTTTGCGGGATGCCACATCTAGTCCCAGTTTGTAACAGAACCGGGACTAAAGGCCTAACCTTTAGTCCCGATACGTTAGTACCGGATTACAATCCGGGACTAAAGCCTCTTACAAACCGGGACTAGTGTCCTATTTTCTACTAGTGAGTACAAGAGGAGATTGCTTTGACTGTGACTTAGACTTTAGCATGTCATGCTAGGTGTTGTTTTGACCTTATTCTTAGTGATTATTGCTATAGCATGACTTGTTCCAAACAATTTGGATTGCTTAGTGTGCCTTGAAAGAATCGTGCGTTGTTTCAGCATGCAAAAGCATAGTATTGTGGAATTCTCCTTTGATGCTTTGTTTGGGTTGACTTGGCACATGCTCACACCATGTTATGACTATGAACAAGTCACCATAGACTCTATGATCATTTAGTCCTTGACTTGTAGTACCACTCTATGCTTTGATTAGTAATGTTTTATCGCTCTGCATGATTATGGATATTATTGCTCTCTTAGTTGGTTGCTCCCAGTCTTTTGCTAGCCTCCACTTGTATGAGTAAGCTCTACTCATGCTTCCAACTCCCAAGAATTACTATGCATCGTGTGTTACATCATTCCAAGTATATTCTTGTTTTCAACTATCTTCCAATTAAAAAGTATTGTGTTATGTGAAAACTTAGTGATTAAAGCTCTCACAAACTTGATGGCACACTTTATTTTTCTTGCCCCTAATAAACTTGAACCACCGCGTCATCTATGTTGTATATGCTTGCACTTATACGTTGGAATTAGCAGAACCGTGCTGTCATGAGGAACGCTTTCAACATTGCACTTGTACTTTGTACACAGTTGATATCATGCTCTTTTGTCTATGGATGTCGTCGGTGTAAAATAAAAGGGGAGCTTGTAAGTCCATGGAGTTATGTATGTGTATTAGAGAAATGCCTGGGCCGCTAGCCTAAGCCATGCCTAATCATGGTGGAAACTTGCAGCATCACGGTAATGACATCTATGCAGCTTTCTTTTTATAAAAAAAGAGACACATTAAAAAGAGGAAAGAGAGAAAAAAGCACCATATTCCCATGGTAAATAAGAAGATTGCTGAGATGCTCACTATCTGCTTGCCTTGTCATTTTGGTTATGGGATAGCTCTTGTACCATGTGCAAGGGATACCCCGTTGGCGGTTCTCTATGATACACATGTACTTACTATGACAAGAACTTACAGGTGACTAAAGTTGAGTAGCATGAGGTGTGGCCCTTGTATTCAAGGGACATGAGATTGCCAACTTATACTTTGTCAAGCATATACTCCATAGTTTTTTCACTTTCACCTTAATCACTTCAAGATGCTTATGATAGGGGCAATGAGAGCTGAAAGCTAACAAGTACCATAATTTTTGGAAGCTCGTTTTGAGACTTAAAATCCCTGCTTACCTTAATGAAGGGCCTTTCTTTCACCATTATATTGAGTCTCCACCTTCTACCTTTAGGCACTGGTACGTCCAAAATGTATCTACTTTCTCGAACACTTTGCTATTGTTTCTTCTCTAAACTTGTGTGATTTGGATACAACTAACACGGACTAACGCTGTTTTTAGTAGAATTACCTTGGTGTCTTGTTTTTGTGCAGAAAATGAACTATCAGGAAAAATCCCGGAAAATATGCCAAAAACTATTTCTCACCAGAAGATCCACGGAGCCAGAAGGGGAGACAGAGAGGAGGCCTAGGGGCCCAGATCCACCCCAGGTGCGGGCCCACTGACCCCGTCCCTGGGGGAGGTTTGGCCACCCCAGGAAGCTCTTCGGCCTCCCTCCGTGCCTATAAGTTGCCTTCTGACCTAAAAATAGAGGGGGGTTCGATAGTTTTCCAGAAAGAGTTCCGCTCTGCCGCCGCCACCAGAAACCAAGATTCAGATCCAGAAACTCCATTTTGGCACCCTACCGGACGGGGAATTTGGAGAGGATCATCGCCATCGTCATTACCAACGCATCTCCATCAACCACCGATGTTTCCCTCATCCATGAGTGAGTAATCGCCCGCTGTAGTCTTGGGGATGGTATGGATTGGATGAGTTCTATCATGTAATCGAATAAGATCTGTTAGGGCATAGTGCCTAGTATCTCTATTAGTGCTATTTGACTTTGTTGCAACTTGTTGTGCTTAATGCTTGTCACTAGGGCCCGAGTGCCATGATCTCAGATCTGAACTTACTATTGAATCATTATGATAGTATTGTTTATGATCTTATCTGCAAGTTGTGTACACATATCATTGTCCGGATCCAAAGGCCCCAAAGTGACAATAATTGGGATAACCGGAGGGGATGGCTGTGGTGTGAGGATCACATGTGTTCACGGAGTGTTAATGCTTTGATCCGGTGCTCTATTAAAAGGAGCAACTTAATTGCCAGTAGTTCCCTAGAGGCCCCGCTGCCAGTAGTTCCCTAGAGCAACAGTTTGTAGTAGCAACAGCAAAGCAACAGCAACAGTAACAACAACAGTGTAATAGGAGCAATAGTAACAGTAATGGTAACAGTAGGATTCGAGTGTTGTAGGCATAGGGATGGATGTACGGGCGTTGCATGGACGAGTCTAAACATGTAACTTCAAGATCTAGGGCATTGCGGATAAATAATAAAAAGCATCCAAGTACTAAACAATCCTAGGAATGTGCTCCAAATATAGTCATACGTGCTCGCAATGAGAACTTGCACAACATCTTCTGTCCAGCCAGCCCGTGGCAGCGGGGCCTCTAGGGAACTACTGGCATTTAAGGTTCTCCTTTTAATAGAGCACCAGATCAAAGCATTAATACTCCATGAACACATGTGATCCTCACACCACAGCCATCCCCTCCGGTTGTCCCAATTATTGTCACTTTGGGGCCTTTGGATCCGGACAATGATATGTGTACACAACTTTCAGATAAGATCACAAACAATACTATCATAATGATTCAATAATAATTTCAGATCTGAGATCATGGCACTCGGGTCCTAGTGACAAGCATTAAGCACAACAAGTTGCAACAAAGTCAAATATCACTAATAGAGATACTAGGCACTATGACCTAACAGATCTTATTCGATTACATGATAGAACTCATCCAATCCCTACCATCCCCAATCCTATAGCGGGGGATTACTCACTCATGGATGAGGGAAACATCGGTGGTTGATGGAGATGCGTTGGTGATGATGATCCTCTCCAAATTCCTCGTCCCGACAGGGTGCCAGAACGGAGTTTCTAGATCCGAATCTTGGTTTTTGGTGGCGGCGGCGGAGCGGAACTCTTTCTGGAAAACTATCAAACTCCTCTCGGTTTTTAGGTCAAAAGGCAACTTATAGGCGCAGAGGGAGGCCGAGGAGGTGCCTGGGCAGGCTGCACCCCCTCCAGGCACGGGGTCAGGTGGGCCCGTGCCTAGGGTGGGTCTGGCCCCCCAGGCCTCCCCTCCATCTCTTCTTCTAGCTCCGTAGATCTTCTGGTGAAATATAATTTTTGGCATATTTTCCGAGATTTTTCCTGATAGTTCATTTTCTGCACAAAAACAAGACACCAAGGTAATTCTGCTGAAAACAACGTCAGTCCGTGTTAGTTGTATCCAAATCACACAAGTTTAGAGAATAAACAATAGCAAAGTGTTCGAGAAAGTAGATACGTTTTGGACATATCAAATCCCCCCAACCTTAGCTTATTGCGTGTCCTCAAGCAATTCAGTTGAAAACTGAGTGCGATAAAAAAAACTTTCATGAACACTTTGCTTCATATGATGTATATATTCTTAGCACAGGAGTAGATGCTTAGACAATTCATAATAAAGAGTATGCAACTAAGTCTACTAAATAGTCATTGCAAGCTATGAAGAGAAACCAACTCAATAATAGTAAGTAGCATGAAACATAAACATAAGGAACATTGCAATGCTTATAATAAAGTATGATAGAGTGGTATCTCGCTTGCCTTTGTTTGAAGAGCACAATATAAATGCCAAGGCACCTCTGAAGTTCACATGAAGACTAGAGATAAAGATATCAGAGATACAATCATCAAAGTCATGACATAGTTAACCAAGTTTTGGAACAAATACAAGAATGACAACTATGCTCTCAAGAAGGTGCTCATATAATAAGTGGTGACTCAACAAGGTTGTGAAAACGGTTTTGAAGGGTTTGAAAAGCTTCCCAATGCTGAAAGGAAGGTACTCATTAGATTTGATCTCTCATTGCCCCTATCATAGGCATCTTCATGTGGTTAAGGTGAAAGTGAGGTCCACTCTGAATCATATGCTTGACAGACCATAGAATGGAAATCCCAAGTCCCTTGAGTACGAGGGTCGCTCCGCATGCTACTCAAGTTTTGTGGCATCCCGCAAAACCACTACTAGAAAATCGCGTTGAATTTGTGCATTGCATCGTCATCATCATGCATTGTTGCATAAAACTATTTTCGCAAAGCCCGTTTTGTTTTCTAAACGCCCCGTCTTTTATTCAAACGCCAAACCCGGGTCGCCGGAATATTTTGTTTTGCATGGTATCGGGTTGCAAAAGCCTTGTTTGAAATAAATAAAAATATTTATTATTTTTAGCGGGGCAGTCGAACGGGCCGATTCGACCCGAACGACCGCCCCAGGTTTTTAAATCGGCCCACCTAATCGGCCCCTTCTAAATCCTAAAGCTACCTATTAAACTACCCAGCCCAGCCTCCACCTCACTCCGGCCAATCCCGTCGTGCCACCTCACCCCTCCCTCTCCCTCACCCAATCCCCACCTGCCACCTAGACCCACACCACACAACACCCCACCCACTCAGCACACAACGCAGGCCACACACACCGCACGCACGCACTCCCCACAGCAGAACCCCACCCCGCCTGGGTCCCACCATCTCCTGGCCCCACCCCTGGCACCCCTGTCCCCGGCCCCCCTCTTCCTCTCTCTTCTTCCTCACCGCGAGCCCCCCCGAGCCCGCGTGCACCCTCCCGCTCCCAGGCTCCTCCCCGGCCGCGAGGCTCTCTTCCGCCGCCTCCCTGAGCTCCTGTCCGCGGCCGCGGTAGCCCAAGGCCGACGCCCCCTCTGCCGGCTCGCCGCGCCACCCCTCCCCCGCGGCCGCCCCGCCCGCGCTCGCCCGTGCTCGTCGCCCCGCCGCCGGACCCGCAGCACCTCCGCCGCCGGCCCCGTCGTCGCCTCCCCTCGACCCCCCCCCCCCCCCCCGCGAGCGCGCAAGCCGCCGCCCCTCACCAACCTCGCTCGCAACCTCCAGACCCCCGCCCCTTCTCCGACCTCGCGCGGGAGCGCACCCGCCCCGAGCAGCCGCCTCCGACGCCGCCGGACCCGGCCCCGACCCGACGTCTGCCGCGTCGCCGCGCCCGCCGTGCTCTGCCTCATCTCCGGCGCGGTCCCGCTCCCCACCGCCAGGCCCCGCAACCTCCGCCTCACCGCGGCGTCGTCCTGCCTCCACCACCTCCGGCGCCGCCCAGTGCCCCCCCCCCCCGAGCTCGTCCCGCCGGCGGCGCCGAGGCCGCTGCCCTCTGCCTCGCCCGCGCCCCGTCGCCAGTCCTCCTCGCCGGTCCCCTTCGCCGCCTCGACCGCGCCACCAACCCCCGCTCGAGTCCGCGCCCGGCCAAGCTCGAGCCGCCGCCTGCAGCTCCCTCCGCGTGCCCGCCTCCAGCTCGCCGCCACGGTAGCCGCCCTATGTTCCGCTGCCTCCGTTGGCTAGTACACTCGTGTGGTTGGTGTTGCCAAAGAACGGTGCCGTGCATAGGCCACCCCAAGACCGGACAGCACCAGGGCGGTCCGAAGAATCCCCGATGTGGCCGTCGGGATAGCAAGATCTTCATCATGGAACATTAAGCACTACCTCGTGGAACCCGATGACGCCGGTAGCACAAGATCTACATCACGGACGCACCACGGACCGAAGATGCCCGGAACGCCAAGATCGCCTCAAGGATCCGAAGGAACCCGGTATCGAGCCCGAGTTCGCCAACGACACTGAAGACGGAGCGCTAAGACCGTGCCCGGATCCGGAGTCCGAACCCGATACCGCCCAGGCCACCGACGCGGAGACGCCGAGTACTTCCTCCCGGACACCGAGACCCCGGTGCGACAAGTGCTTCATCCCGAACAACAAGAACGACCCCAGTAATCCAAGAACGCTTCCGTCGAGACCGTTCCGTCGAACCCTGGACCCCGAGACCGACCCCGAACCCTGAACCCCCGGAATCCCAAGTTCTGCCGAACCCTAATGTGTGACCCCTTTTCTCGAGCCTTATTTTATAAATGAAATAAAACCTGTTGCATATTAAATGTCATACTTGCCTGCATCTTGTCATGTGGTTTGGGGGCCTTATGCCGTTTCACCTAATAATTAAATATGGGGCCCATATGCGGGTAAATCTAGCCTTATATTGGCCTCATTTAAATTTGTGTAGCGAACCCGGTGCTATCTCTTGCCATGTTAAAACAACATTTAATTTGCGGGGTAATTAAACAACTTGAACCGTTTAATTAATTGTCGGGACCCCGGTTCCGCTTAATATGACCTAATTGCTTCGCACCTTTGCCATGTCATACATCATACATGCATCATGCCCGATCTTTTGCCGTAGTATTAAATATTGCATCCGGTGTTTATTCTAGTGTTTTGCTTCTTCGCGAATAAGGCCGTTGAGTTGATGTGAGCTTCGCCCCGATCTTCGGTCGGACCTTCGACAATGTTTTCCAGGCGAGCATCTCCCCCTTTCTACCTATCTTACTTTATAGTGTTTTACTCCTTCCTGTTGGTCTATTGCTATCTGTGTTGCGATGCTTTAGTTTCCGTACCTGTGATATACCGTGCAGCCCTATATTGCCTTGGACACATCCTATTACCTGTTGTTTGGTAGATAGTTGGACTTGCGCGTCGTAGTCGCTTGCTCAAGTGTTGTTGCGTGTCGTCCAGTGCCACAGTTGTTGATGTATTGCCGCATGTTGCTGTTGGAGATGATCCTAGTTTTACTTATCGTTCACTTTAATTCCTGTTTAACAACTAAAATTGGAATAAGCAGAGGCATCGGTGGGTGATAGAAAATATTTGGTTTCCGAACGCCCACTTGTGTCCCGTAGGACCCCGAGTACTTGATACCTGTTCCTTGATTTATCGCGCTATCCACATCCGGGAGGTATATGGGACCCCCCTGAGCCAGAGCTTGATTCAGTCTTATTTCTTGGGGCCACAAACTAGTTTGAGGTTTTATTTACGATCCTGTACTTATGCCATGCTACTTATGTATTTAAATTGTGCGACAGATAGCACACTGTACTGTTTAGGTAAGTGGAGTGATTACGCGGTATCGACACCCCGAGTTTTCGGGTTCCCAGTCGCTTACAGCCATTGACGCAAACCTTGAGTCCGTCTCGAAGCTAGCTTACTTCGTTGCGGGTAGACTCCAAGGGGTGGCCCCCTGAAATATTTCTGAATCCTGTGATTGTTCAGTCGTGAAAGCCTCGTTGGGTTTGATTTGGTTTTTCCGAGGTTGATCGAGCGTGTGTTGCTATTGGTGCACCCCGGCCGGGTAAAACTTTCTGATAGCCGTGTCCGCGGATATGGACGACTTGGAGCACAGTATCTCGACCATAGACAAGCATAACTAAAGTTATTGCTATAAATTTGACTTTATAATGACTAGTAATCAGCTTCACTATAATGGAATGGCTAATTAATACTGCCCACAATTGCTTGTTTGGAGTGTCGCTTGCGACCATTGTACCTGACTAGTAAGTATTGCAACTACAACAGAATGGCTAAATCAAAGTACCAACAACTGCTGGGTTTCGGGTTATCTCATGATAATTGTATCTGATTAGTAATTGTTGCAACTATAACGGAATGATTAACTAAAAGTGCCCACTGCTTACTTTATCCGGACGACTATCTACACCTGACTTGTAAAGTGCGGCAACTATAACTGAATAAGTAAAACTGCCAACTGTGTGAGTTCCTCGGTTGACTTCCTCGATGGTCTCGAGGGGGAAATGCCAGGATGGGTTTGTTCGATGATAGTATCCGGTTGGATTCGAATAGGTCTTCCTTACCCCTCTCTGATAACCGTCAGTTGTATCGAGTCTCTGTAGGTTGTTTAGTGCATGCTGCCGCTGCCTCTTCAGTCCACCATACCTATGTAGGCGAGGACCGCCGAATTCTAGCCTCGCCGTGTACTGGCCTCAGTACTGACGCTCCTTCTTTTTCCTTGCCCTTTGTCGGCACCCCTTTTGTTTAAGCAGGTTTTGAGATCGACGTCGTTAGCAGGGTTACCCTTCCGGCTTGGCCTGGGCAGGGTTATGGACGCCATTGGTTATTCTTCAGGGCTCTTAGCCCCATTTGCATCTTGTCCGTAGTCGGGCGCTCTATCGTTTTCAAGGTGATTTGGATCTTTGTATATAATCTCTGTAATCTTGACTCATGGAGTCGCCGTTATATATATATGTTCTGTGGGTCCCATCGAGGACTGTTGTGTAATGTTATTACTTCGTTTTCCACCCGCACGAAAGTGCCTGGTGGGCACCTTTGAATCGTTTCTATGCGGGTTTGGCGGGTTTGCTAAAACTTGCATAGGTCCGATTCTGAGGGTGTTACAGAGTGGTATCAGAGCTCAGCAGTTACGATACCCCACAAGTCCAGCCTGTAGGATAACCTAGCTAACGGCCGAAGTAGAGTGTCAAAACTATTTTGCAAAATCGGTTGGATAGTTATGATTAGGTCTGATTTACTCCTTACCCCTCTGCTATTCTCCTCTTACCTCTACGTGTTTTGAATCCGCTCTCTTCCCTTTCTTCGAGTCCAGGAATTCTCGTGGTTGGGTTTCCGTCGTACCTTCAGGGTTTCGCTTCCCCTTTGTTAACGGTGTTCTACCATCCGGTGTTCCAGCTGCCTGAGGAATCCGTCCACTGCGGTACCATTCTTTGTTCTTTGTTTGTGCCTTCCGGTGTTTTCCGACGCGACGACATCATCTACGCCAGATCTGATGCAGAGTCTGCATCACTCCTTTGTTTCCGAACCTCGCTTGTCGAGATCTTCAGTCTGTTTCCGAGAATGGTTGCACGCTCTTCTACTGATTGTGCGGAGTAATAGTTTGGGTGCGTGATGGATTGGCCCCCATGCCGACTACCCCTTCTATTCGCTTTTGTACCTTGAAGTGGATGAGAATGCATCGGTTCCCTCTTTCTATCGGAGTTAGAGGTGGCTTTATTTGTTGATACCTCTACCTTCGACCTTTTGTCCCGGAGTGTTCTCTCGACGATCACGGGCAACGACCTCTTGTTAGTGGTGTCGCGAGGATCTACACGAAGCGAGAAGATGCAGATCGCCGACCTTCTTTCCGGAACCACGAGGCGGATCTCGAGGGCGAGATCCATTGTTAGTGGTATCGAATTGTGGCATCCCGCAAAACCACTACTAGAAAATCGCGTTGAATTTGTGCATTGCATCGTCATCATCATGCATTGTTGCATAAAACTATTTTTGCAAAGCCCGTTTTGTTTTCTAAACGCCCCGTCTTTTATTCAAACGCCAAACCCGGGTCGCCGGAATATTTTGTTTTGCATGGTATCGGGTTGCAAAAGCCTTGTTTGAAATAAATAAAAATATTTATTATTTTTAGCGGGGCAGTCGAACGGGCCGATTCGACCCGAACGACCGCCCCAGGTTTTTAAATCGGCCCACCTAATCGGCCCCTTCTAAATCCTAAAGCTACCTATTAAACTACCCAGCCCAGCCTCCACCTCACTCCGGCCAATCCCGTCGTGCCACCTCACCCCTCCCTCTCCCTCACCCAATCCCCACCTGCCACCTAGACCCACACCACACAACACCCCACCCACTCAGCACACAACGCAGGCCACACACACCGCACGCACGCACTCCCCACAGCAGAACCCCACCCCGCCTGGGTCCCACCATCTCCTGGCCCCACCCCTGGCACCCCTGTCCCCGGCCCCCCTCATCCTCTCTCTTCTTCCTCACCGCGAGCCCCCCCGAGCCCGCGTGCACCCTCCCGCTCCCAGGCTCCTCCCCGGCCGCGAGGCTCTCTTCCGCCGCCTCCCTGAGCTCCTGTCCGCGGCCGTGGTAGCCCAAGGCCGACGCCCCCTCTGCCGGCTCGCCGCGCCACCCCTCCCCCGTGGCCGCCCCGCCCGCGCTCGCCCGTGCTCGTCGCCCCGCCGCCGGACCCGCAGCACCTCCGCCGCCGGCCCCGTCGTCGCCTCCCCTCGACCCCCCCCCGCGAGCGCGCAAGCCGCCGCCCCTCACCAACCTCGCTCGCAACCTCCAGACCCCCGCCCCTTCTCCGACCTCGCGCGGGAGCGCGCCCGCCCCGAGCATCCGCCTCCGACTCCGCCGGACCCGGCCCCGACCCGACGTCTGCCGCGCCGCCGCGCCCGCCGTGCTCTGCCTCATCTCCGGCGCGGTCCCGCTCCCCACCGCCAGGCCCCGCAACCTCCGCCTCACCGCGGCGTCGTCCTGCCTCCACCACCTCCGGCGCCGCCCAGTGCCCCCCCCGAGCTCGTCCCGCCGGCGGCGCCCAGGCCGCTGCCCTCTGCCTCGCCCGCGCCCCGTCGCCAGTCCTCCTCGCCAGTCCCCTTCGCCGCCTCGACCGCGCCACCAACCCCCGCTCGAGTCCGCGCCCGGCCAAGCTCGAGCCGCCGCCTGCAGCTCCCTCCGCGTGCCCGCCTCCAGCTCGCCGCCACGGTAGCCGCCCTATGTTCCGCTGCCTCCGTTGGCTAGTACACTCGTGTGGTTGGTGTTGCCAAAGAACGGTGCCGTGCATAGGCCACCCCAAGACCGGACAGCACCAGGGCGGTCCGAAGAATCCCCGATGTGGCCGTCGGGATAGCAAGATCTTCATCATGGAACATTAAGCACTACCTCGTGGAACCCGATGACGCCGGTAGCACAAGATCTACATCACGGACGCACCACGGACCGAAGATGCCCGGAACGCCAAGATCGCCTCAAGGATCCGAAGGAACCCGGTATCGAGCCCGAGTTCGCCAACGACACTGAAGACGGAGCGCTAAGACCGTGCCCGGATCCGGAGTCCGAACCCGATACCGCCCAGGCCACCGACGCGGAGACGCCGAGTACTTCCTCCCGGACACCGAGACCCCGGTGCGACAAGTGCTTCATCCCGAACAACAAGAACGACCCCAGTAATCCAAGAACGCTTCCGTCGAGACCGTTCCGTCGAACCCTGGACCCCGAGACCGACCCCGAACCCCGAACCCCCGGAATCCCAAGTTCTGCCGAACCCTAATGTGTGACCCCTTTTCTCGAGCCTTATTTTATAAATGAAATAAAACCTGTTGCATATTAAATGTCATACTTGCCTGCATCTTGTCATGTGGTTTGGGGGCCTTATGCCGTTTCACCTAATAATTAAATATGGGGCCCATATGCGGGTAAATCTAGCCTTATATTGGCCTCATTTAAATTTGTGTAGCGAACCCGGTGCTATCTCTTGCCATGTTAAAACAACATTTAATTTGCGGGGTAATTAAACAACTTGAACCGTTTAATTAATTGTCGGGACCCCGGTTCCGCTTAATATGACCTAATTGCTTCGCACCTTTGCCATGTCATACATCATACATGCATCATGCCCGATCTTTTGCCGTAGTATTAAATATTGCATCCGGTGTTTATTCTAGTGTTTTGCTTCTTCGCGAATAAGGCCGTTGAGTTGATGTGAGCTTCGCCCCGATCTTCGGTCGGACCTTCGACAATGTTTTCCAGGCGAGCATCTCCCCCTTTCTACCTATCTTACTTTATAGTGTTTTACTCCTTCCTGTTGGTCTATTGCTATCTGTGTTGCGATGCTTTAGTTTTCGTACCTGTGATATACCGTGCAGCCCTATATTGCCTTGGACACATCCTATTACCTGTTGTTTGGTAGATAGTTGGACTTGCGCGTCGTAGTCGCTTGCTCAAGTGTTGTTGCGTGTCGTCCAGTGCCACAGTTGTTGATGTATTGCCGCATGTTGCTGTTGGAGATGATCCTAGTTTTACTTATCGTTCACTTTAATTCCTGTTTAACAACTAAAATTGGAATAAGCAGAGGCATCGGTGGGTGATAGAAAATATTTGGTTTCCGAACGCCCACTTGTGTCCCATAGGACCCCGAGTACTTGATACCTGTTCCTTGATTTATCGCGCTATCCACATCCGGGAGGTATGTGGGACCCCCCTGAGCCAGAGCTTGATTCAGTCTTATTTCTTGGGGCCACAAACTAGTTTGAGGTTTTATTTACGATCCTGTACTTATGCCATGCTACTTATGTATTTAAATTGTGCGACAGATAGCACACTGTACTGTTTAGGTAAGCGGAGTGATTACGCGGTATTGACACCCCGAGTTTTCGGGTTCCCAGTCGCTTACAGCCATTGACGCAAACCTTGAGTCCGTCTCGAAGCTAGCTTACTTCGTTGCGGGTAGACTCCAAGGGGTGGCCCCCTGAAATATTTCTGAATCCTGTGATTGTTCAGTCGTGAAAGCCTCGTTGGGTTTGATTTGGTTTTTCCGAGGTTGATCGAGCGTGTGTTGCTATTGGTGCACCCCGACCGGGTAAAACTTTCTGAAAGCCGTGTCCGCGGATATGGACGACTTGGAGCACAGTATCTCGACCATAGACAAGCATAACTAAAGTTATTGCTATAAATTTGACTTTATAATGACTAGTAATCAGCTTCACTATAATGGAATGGCTAATTAATACTGCCCACAATTGCTTGTTTGGAGTGTCGCTTGCGACCATTGTACCTGACTAGTAAGTATTGCAACTACAACGGAATGGCTAAATCAAAGTACCAACAACTGCTGGGTTTCGGGTTATCTCATGATAATTGTATCTGATTAGTAATTGTTGCAACTATAACGGAATGATTAACTAAAAGTGCCCACTGCTTACTTTATCAGGACGACTATCTACACCTGACTTGTAAAGTGCCACAACTATAACTGAATAAGTAAAACTGCCAACTGTGTGAGTTCCTCGGTTGACTTCCTCGATGGTCTCGAGGGGGAAATGCCAGGATGGGTTTGTTCGATGATAGTATCCGGTTGGATTCGAATAGGTCTTCCTTACCCCTCTCTGATAACCGTCAGTTGTATCGAGTCTCTGTAGGTTGTTTAGTGCATGCTGCCGCTGCCGCTTCAGTCCACCATACCTATGTAGGCGAGGACCGCCGAATTCTAGCCTCGCCGTGTACTGGCCTCAGTACTGACGCTCCTTCTTTTTCCTTGCCCTTTGTCGGCACCCCTTTTGTTTAAGCAGGTTTTGAGATCGACGTCGTTAGCAGGGTTACCCTTCCGGCTTGGCCTGGGCAGGGTTATGGACGCCATTGGTTATTCTTCAGGGCTCTTAGCCCCATTTGCATCTTGTCCGTAGTCGGGCGCTCTATCGTTTTCAAGGTGATTTGGATCTTTGTATATAATCTCTGTAATCTTGACTCATGGAGTCGCCGTTATATATATATCTGTTCTGTGGGTCCCATCGAGGACTGTTGTGTAATGTTATTACTTCGTTTTCCACCCGCACGAAAGTGCCTGGTGGGCACCTTTGAATCGTTTCTATGCGGGTTTGGCGGGTTCGCTAAAACTTGCATAGGTCCGATTCTGAGGGTGTTACAAGTTTGGTCACTTGAAAGTTCTTGTCATTGTAAATACATGCATATCATCGAGAAACGCCAACGGGGTACCCCTTGCACATGGTACAGGAGCTTTCCCATAACCAAAATGACAAGGAAAGCAGACAATGAGCATCTCAGCAATCTTTTTATTTACCATATGCATAGCTTTTTATTGAGGACGCTTCATAGATGCTCATTATGGTGATGCTCTAAGTTTCCACCATGATTAAGCATGGCTTAGGCTAGCGGTCCAGGCGTTTCTCTAACACAATGTATAAACTCCATGAACTCACAACCTCCCCTTTTATTTCACATCGTCGACATACATAAACAAAAGAGCAAGGAATCAACTGGATGAGATGTCCAAAAGGTGTTGAAAGCGTTCCCCATGACAGCACAGTTCTGTTGACTCCCAGTATATAATTAGCAAGCATATAACTTTCATGGACTAGTCACAATGGTTCAGAATTATTAAGCGCAAGGAATAAAGTGTGCCATCAAGTTCGTGAGAGCTTTACTAACTAACTTTCTCAAAATAGACAAACATTTTATTTTGGAAGAAAACACGACATATAGAATATGCACTGAAATATCAAATGATGCTAATAGGTAGGTATGGTGGACACCTTTGGCAATATTGGTTTTGGGGAGTTGGAAGCACATGTAGAGCACATACTCAGTGCAAGTGAAGGATAGCAATAGAGAGGGAGCGACAAACGAGAGAGCAATAGCTGTCATAATCATGCTTGCAAAAAAACAGGACTAACTATGGCATGAAAGTGATACAAAAACTCTGAGGCAAAATAAATCATCAAGGCTTACTGACTATTGATTAGTCATATGCATGCATGAGCATGTGCCAAGTCGATTCACATGAATAGTCAGAGGACGATACTATAATATCATACCAAAGTATGAATAAAACAATGCAAGCAAACATTCATATGACATGCTACAAACTATTAGGAAGCTGGAGCTAATCATAGACAAGCAAGAACTACTAAGCATCCGTAATGACATACACCTTACACAAACAGGCTAAGCATGCTCACAATGATGAGTATATGTACAAAATGAAACAAATAGAGTTCGTTACCAGCCTCTTACCATACCTCGAGTTGTCTTAATCTTCATTATTGCCCTTCACTTGTGTGACTTGAATAGTTAACATGAAACCAAAATCCACTGAGGACGGCTGAACCCTACAAAGAACTCACAAAACCAAAGAAGACCAACAAATATTTTTGGTTTTTTCGAATTTTAAAACAAGTAAACAAAGCAAAAGAAAACCAAAAACAAAAACTAAGATGCTCCAAGAACAACACAACTGTGCATGAAACAATAAAAACGAAGTGTCTAGAAAATCTGAGATTTTTATTGATGAAGGAGATGCCTTGGGCATCCCCAAGCTTTAACGCTTGTACCTCTTGAATATTTCTTGGGATTACACGGGGTGGCTTCCCCCAAGCTTGAGCTTTTGTCCATTCTTCATCTCATTACATCATTCTCTCTCTACACCTGAAATTTTTCCTTCATACAAAACTTCACACAATCTTCATTAGCAACATTAGTGTATTCAAAAGATAATAGACCTTTAGGTAAAGCTTTGGAAAATCAAGACTTTTCACTAAAAACACAAGATACTGTAGCAACTCCGTCAAAAAGCTCAATTCCCCAAAAGAGAACTAAAAAAGGAATCAATAAGAAGCAAATGCAAATAATGGCAGAAATCTGTCAAAACAGACTAGCAGGTAGAAACCATTTTTTTCAAAAATATTATGTTGCTCAAATAAAAAAGTGTTGAACTAACTAAAGTTAGGTAACATACTGATGGGTTTATTCGTAACTTTTCAGCTCAATCTGACTAACATACACTCCTCATGATTTTTTATGGTGGAGAACAGAAATCTGTTTTGGGACAGCAACTCCCCAAATCTTAGTTCCCTCTTATTAGACGTCATTCTTGGCACGAAAAGCAAACAAAAAGGATAAGGAGAGGTCATTACTGAAGTAATAACTTTCAGTACTCAAGGAAACTCTTGGGTTATCTCCCAACAAGTACTTTTTTTAACGCCTTTAAGTTAGGCACGATGAAGAGCAAGGATTGGAAAGGAGAAAAATAAAACAAAGCAAGTATAACCACAGTGGAAACATTATTTTGTTCATTAAAATCCTTTTGTTAACAAGGTTGATCAAGTCTTGTTACCAAAACAATATTATATGAAGCAAAACTTTGCATTCCACAAGGTGATTATGTTACCTCATACTTGATAGCAATTGTCCCAATCATAATAGTTTCAAAATTTTCTTGTGGAATGGGACAATATATTTCTCCAACCTTGATGCCTTCAATATTTTCAATGGAATTCATGCAATAGATCTTAGCAACCTTCTTGGGGAAATAGACAGTGTGCTCTTTGTCATTAATATTGAATGGTACTTTTCCTTGATTGCAATTATGACAGCACCTGCAGTATTAAGAAAAGGTCTCCCAAGAATAATAGACATATTATCATCTTCAGGCATTTCAAGCACAACAAAATCAGTTAATACCATGCAATTATGAGCAACTTGAACAGGAACATCCTCACATATACCAACAGGAATAGTAGTTGACTTATCAGCCATTTGCAAAGAAATATCAGTTGGTATCAAATTTTCTAGCTGGAATCTCTTATAGAGAGAAAAAGGCATAACACTAACACCAGCTCCCAAATCACATAAATCAGTTCTAACATAATTATTATTAATGGAGCAAGGAATAGTTGGTATACCTGGATCACCAAGTTTCTTTGGAACCTTGCCATTGAAGGAGTAATTAGCAAGCAAAGTAGAAATCTCCTCATTAGGAATCTTCCTTTTATTAGAGACAATATCCTTCATATACTTTGAATAAGGAGGAGACTTAATAGCATCAGTCAAAGGAATTTGCAAGAATGAAGGCTTCATCCACTCACAAAACTTGTTGTAGTGTTCCTCCTCCTTTGACTTGTGTTTCTTACCTGCAAAAGGTATAGGTTTCTACACCCAAGGTTCTCTCTCTTTACCATGTTTATTAGCAATAAAATATTCCTTTGTGTACCTAGTGTCCTTAGTGTGCTTCTCAGGTTCTTCCTCACCTTCCTTCTTGTCAGGAGACTCATTTTTATCATTACCACTCTCAGTTTTAGCATCAGAGACAGATATACTATTAGGATCTACATCAGGTTCAAGTGGTTCCTCAACTCTCTTATGTTTTTTCTTCCTCTTACGAGGACTACCACTATCTTCACCTTGTTGGGAATCCTGCTCTATTCTTTTAGGGTGTCCTTCCGGATATAAAGGATCTTGAGTAGCTATACCATTCCTAGTTCTAATTCCATAAGCATGTTTATCTCCTGAAGCATTAACTAGCATATCCTTTTGCACCTTAGCAAGTTGATCAAGTTGGGTTTGAACCATTTGAAAGTGTTTACAAAGAATTTTAATATCATTACAAGTTCTTTCCACAATATATTTCAACTCATGGATAGCTCTAGAGTTTTCCAACAAATGATTCTGAACTTATTTATTAAAATACCCTTGTTTAACAATTAATGTGTCAAGTTCCTCTAAACATTGATCATGAGGCTTACCATAATGAATATCACCTTCATCAAAGTGTTGGAGAGAGTGTACCTCAATAGTAGATGAGTGGGGAATTGGCTTACATAATTCTTCTATAGGAGGTAGATTCTTCACATCTTCAGCTCTAATACCTTTCTCCTTTAGACACTTTTTAGCTTCCTTCATCACTTCATCATTTAATGCAATAACTCCCCTCTTCTTTGTTGTTGGTGCTTGAATTGGTTCAGGACCAACTGGTTTAGGAGTAATAGGCTCAGGTGCATTCAGCTCAATTGAAGTCCAATCATCATAATTCTTGCTTATTTTAGCATTAATTCTGCAGCATCTGTAGGAGTCCTTTTCCAAAAAACACAATCAACAAAGCTATCTAGGTATGTCCTAGAATCATCAGTTAGTCCATTATAATAAATATCAAGAAGCTCATTCTTAGGTAATGGACATCCAGGATGTGCATGAATCAAGGCATAGAACCTTGTCCATGACTCAGGCAATTTCTCTTCTTCTCCCTGTTTAAAATCAAAAATTCTCTACAAATCAGCATGTCTAGCACTGGAAGGAAAATATTTCTGGTAGAAAGAAGTAATCAAGCAATCAGGGTTATCAATGGAACCAGGATTTAATCTATTAAACCAAGCCCTAGCTTCTCCATTTAGTGAAAAAGGGAATATCTTAGTAACAAAGTACTTGCGCATCTTAAAATCATCAAAGAACAAAGCACTCATAGTAGAAAGCTCATTCATATGAGCCACATCACTCTCATTTTCAGTATCACAAAAAGGTTCTTTCTCAACAATATCTAAATAAGATAAATCAAGAGAGAAATCATAGTCTTCATCTTTATTATCTATGGGAGAAGTGGCAAACTTAGGATCAGAGGACAACTTAGGCATAATAGTACGTCTAGCAAGGAGACTCTTAACAGCACTAGTCCATGTGTATTTCGGCATTCTTCAACAAAATCATCAGTGAACTCAATGTAACCATCATTAATATCATAAATCTCACTAGCCTCAGGTGAGCTAACAGGTGTAACAGTGTCTTTACTAGGAGTTTCGGTATTTCCTAGACCAGCCATAGTAGCATCTAGAAAAGTACCTAATGAACCACTCGCATCAAGCACAGTAGAAGTAACATCATGAGCATCAAAAGCAGTTTCAAACTCAGTAGTAGTAGCAGTGTGTGTAGCATGAGTATGTGGTGGTGGTGTGACAAGCTTACTTATAACAGACGGTGAATCAAGAGCAGCAGAGGTGTTTAGGACTGTACCTCTTCTTGTAGTGGATGGTAAAATAGGGAACTTTACATCACGAGACTTCCCCATGATGAAATGAGTAGTAGTGAACAATAATAGATCCAAGTAAACTTACAAATAAAGTTATGCTCCCCGGCAACGGCGCCAGAAAATAGTCTTGATGACCCACAAGTATAGGGGATCACAACAGTCTTCACGGGTAGTATTACCTAATTTATTGATTCGACTCAAGGGGAGACAAAGAATACTTGCAAGCCTTAATAACTGAGTTGTCAGTTCAGCTGCACCTGGAAATACTTATTGCTCACAGTAGTTTATCAGTAGCAACAGATTGTAGTAGTAACAGCAAAGCAACAGCAGCAGTAACAGCAACAGTGAAACATGAGCAATAATAACAGTAACAGTAACAGTAGGATTCGAGTGCAGTAGGCATAGGGATGGATGGACGGGCATTGCATGGACGAGTCTAAACATGTAACTTCAAGATCTAGGGCATTGCAGATAAATCATAACAAGCATCCAAGTACTAAACAATCCTAGGCATGTGCTCCAACTATAGTCATACGTGCTCACAATGAGAACTTGCACAACATCTTCTGTCCGGCCAGCCTGTGGCAACGGGGCCTCTAGGGAACTACTGGCAATTAAGGTTGTAGAGGGAGTGTCCCAACCTTACAACAATATAAGGTGGAGTCCCCTGTGTTTACAATGCTAGTCCCTGGATCAATAGCTAGCATCCACAGTTAAGATGTAATATCAAGAAACAAAGGTCATAATATAACTTTATAACCAGGAATAACATAATTTTATTACATCTTACATAGCTCATTTGGCTATTACAATACATTGCAGCGGAATAACTATAGTCATGAGTCCTTCATCTTCAAAGTGCCACAGGCAGATGTTGGTTGTAGACTTTGTAATCCTAACCAATCAATCTTCACTAAAATAATCAAACCTGCAACATACAAGTTACAGCCACAAAGGGTCAATACATTTGAATTGTATTGGCAAGTGATACTATGGTAGTATAGTGGAGTCTATCTTCTATATGCATTTGGCTAAGTGGAGTTGAGGCTTGCATTGCTCAAAATAGATTTCTCCTTAACATTTGAAAATACTGAGTTTTTGTTTTGACAAAATCTTTTTCCAACGCTTCTCTCAATCAAAGATTGAAGATTTCAAATAACCCTTGTTCAAACCACAAGTTTTAACTTAGAAATTTGAATGATGAGATTATTGATTGCTTCCATGTCTTGATGCTCAAATTGTCCTTTACCAGGGACATGGCTAAGTACTTAGATTTTACACTCTGCAGAGGTGGTGCACTTTCCCCACAAGACTTGGTTTCCCAAGACAAGATCTTTCAGAAGCCTTCCCTTAGACCAAAATGGACGCGTTCCAACCTATCAAACACTACCACCCTCTGTCCATATGGCTAAGTTCTTGCAACCTATATGATCATGGCAGAGCCCATATTGCCAAGTGGTTGCACTTGAAGCTTCTCAACATTTGACATCTCAAATCCCTTTGTTCCTGGGTGGCCATCCACAAGTGAGATACACAAGGTAAACCATAAAGAAATGCATGCAAGCATGCCAACCTTTGTTTTGTTTGAAAAAGTGGTTCCTAATGGGTCATAAACATTTTAAAACACCTAATGGTCATTTTGTAAAGTGGCAAAGTCATTTGCAAAAGGTTTCACTACAAAAACCATTTTCAAAACAAAGTATCATTTTATGTGGTGTAGAAATATTTTTACCAAGGCATTAATCTCCAAGGTTCACCAAATATGTTTTCAAACCATAAAACTTGTTGTTTAGGGTCAGAGAGTTTAAAACAAAACATTTCCCAAAAGTTTTTCTTCAAAATCATTTTTAATAAATAAACCACATTTCTATTTGACTAGAAATGGTTTTAAATCAAAGAATCTTTATTTTGTTTCACCAAATACATTCTTGAGTCCACAAAGTGTTTCCTATGGTCAGTAGGTTCAAAGCAATCCAATTGCAAAAGATTTTAACCCCAAATTCATTTTTAAACAATTTTTACATCCTTAACAAGCATACAAATGTTTCTGCAAAAACAAACACTCTAACAGATACTATTTGCTAAACCAAAGGCATGGTTGGCTAGGGTTTGTTCCACTGATTCCATTGATATAAAGTTTGCAAAATTTGGACGTGTAGATCAAAAGTTATAGGGTTTTCAAATCTGCAAACAAATCTGTTTTCAACTCTGTTTTTAAATCATCAGCTGGACACGCGGCGACTTCCTATTCGTCGGTACCGTTTTGGTTGGATCACGCGACGACAGCCGTTGGATTTAAGTTAAATCGTGTGGCGCGCAGAGGCTACTTACCGCTTCAGTTAAGTTCTATCGTGGCCATACGATTACGATCTAACGGTGCTAGGCACACTAGCCACAGATGGGCGGCGCTGCGGTGGCTACTGGTGGCGGAGCTGTCGGTCGACGACGGTGCCGATGCTACAGGAGGTGAGGGAGAAAGGGGAGATGCTCACCGGGCTCAGGGGGTCACGACGATGCTCAACGTGCTGATGGTTCGACGAGGGGCGCGCAAGGTTGCGGTTAATTGCTCGCCGGAGACGTGGTCGGCGTCAGATGGTCCTGGAGCTCGTCGAGGGTGGAGCTGTGGTTCGCCCCGAGGAAAAATGAAGACGTAGTTAGTCGCGCAAGATCAAGGCGAAGCTTCTCGCGTGAAAGAGAGGGCTCGGGGTGGTCAGTTCTTACCAGGAAACGTCGCCGGAGATAGTTGCAGATGCGGCGGCGCTCAGAGCTTGTCGGAGTCGAGGTTCTGGGGCACCCGCGGTTGAACGGAGGGCACGGACAGAAGCGCCATGGGATGGGGAGTGTGCGTGCTTGGTCAATGAGGCAAGGGGAGGCAGGGTATGGCCGGAATTGAGAGATAAGCTCGTCGGAGATGGCGGCGGTGCAGAAGAGATTGGCGACAGCCTAGGGGCAGAGAGGAGGAGTTGTCTGGGGAAAATGACGAGGAGGGAGAGGCTTTTAAGGGAGCGTGGTCGCTGGGGGAGTAATGGTCGTTAACAGCGCGAATTGATCGTCGGCGTAATGAGCAGGAAACGGCGAGGAGGAGTTAGCGCGGTTGAAGACGATGAACAGCTGTCGGTGGGGTCCACGGGCAGTGAGAGAGAGGAAAAGGGAAAGGGGTCCACCGGTCATTGTTTGCGCGGGTTAGTAAGTTGGTGCCAAACGTTTTCTTCGGGGGAAAGAAGCCGGGCTGGTTGGTGGGCTTCCTGGGCCAGGTCTAGTTGGGTCGGCCAGATTCTATTTTTTTCCTTCCTGTTTGCTTTTTCTTTTTCCAATTCTAATTTCTATTTTGAATTTCAATCAACTATTCAAACATTCAAACAATTTCAAACAATCACTAAACTTTGCACTTGAGTTTGGTTCTGTTTATCAACATAAACCAAATCCCAAATTAAAATAATATTTTTATTCTTTTTAGGTTCCATTCATTAACTAAATAAAATGGACCTTTAGTTATTTAATAAAATAGGGTTTGATTTAATTAATAAAATCTCCATTTGAAATCCAAATATTTTCAAAACCAAATCAGTAGGTTTTATTTGGAAATATAAGATACTTTGGAAAACTTGATGAAAATAAAATAACATCTTTATTTTTGGTCCATTAACAATTAAATAAAATGGGCCTTATTCATTTACTTCAAATAAGATTTGTTTTATTAGAATATTTATTTTGAAATCTAAAGTAAAACCAAAACACTTCAGTAAGTTTTATCTGAGAATATAAAATACTTGGAAAACTTATTTAAAATAAAATAAAATAAAACAAATAAGTTTTGGTGTTTATTTAAAATGGAAAAAGCCTTTACTTAAATAAAATTGGATATTAAATCCTTATTATTTTATTTAAATAAACCTTTGCTATTTTTATTCAAAACGAAACATTATTTCAAAATATTGGCCAAGGTTTAATTTTGGCTATATAAAATTGTCCTTATTTATAAATCCTCCTTTTCTTTTGAAAACCAAAACCTTTTATTAAAAGATCCAAAATAGTAATTTTAAATATTTTGAAGTTTAATATTTATTTAACTTTTTAAATCCCTTTAGGATTTTATTTGATCAAAATAGGTTTGAAAGTTTCCAATTGGATTCAAAAAGTTTCTTCTGGCCTTGTAAATCAAACAAAGTTTTATTTTATTCATTTATTTTCACATTACAAGGTTTGGAAAATCTTGGGATGTGACAGGCTACCATCCTTAAAATAAATCTCGTCCCGAGATTTGGGGAGGCTAGGGTTACTAGTAGGCTCAAAACAACTAGGGTACTACCACCCTTAAAAAATTTTCAAACAAAAATTACATATTGTCCTTCTTGGGATCCTGGGGGAAATTTCTCTAAGCAAACATTTGCATGGTGTCCTTGGTTTCCATACTTGACTCATGGGCCAAGGTTGAGATCCTTCATAGACTTGTTTAACTTGTTCTTCATCTTTTCTGGACAATTGTTTGCATAGTGGCCTAGTTCCTTGCATTTGAAACATGTTATAAGTTTGAGGTCTTGAGGTGGCTTCTCTAGACAATATGATGCATAATGTCCTAACTCTTTGCAGTGTTTGCACATCACTTGGCTAATATCCTTCCTCATCTTGGGTTTCACTAGCCTTTGTTTGTCTTCTTGGCTCTTCTCCTTTTCTGGGCATTCACTGGCATAGTGTCCCATCTCTTTGCAATTGTAACACTGCAACTGGCTTATGTCCTTTTTCTTCTTTTTGGGTCTCTCCAAAGCTAGGAGTTCTTCTAGTTCATGTTCTTCATAGGTGGGAGATATTTCTCTCTTCTTGAGGCAGTGATCTTCATGTTCCTTGGATGAATGATCTTTGTCTCTAAAACTATTGCTGGCTTGGATTCCTTCTAGATTAGCTTCTTTGTCATCCTTGTTGTCATTAGCTCTTTGGGAAAAGTTTTCTCCCATGTTCATCATTTGAGTAACCAATCCTTGCAACAATTGGGATTGAAGTTTCAAAATTCTTTGTATGGCTAGGTCTAGACCATTGTTGTTAGCTAAAAGCTGAGTTATCTCTTGGCTCAATTGGTTTTGGATTGCTATAAGTTCTCTCATGTTGTCCTCTTGGTTGTGGTTGTCATCAACCTTGATGTTGGAGTCTCTTGGAGTAGTCATCTGTTTGGGTTGGATTGGGATTAGAATAGGCAAAAATATTTCTAAGGAAATAATCCTAATCACACACATCACACTTCACACAAGCAATGTGCATGCAAACACAAACCAAACATTTCACTCAAACAACAAAGTTCAAGCACATGCTTAGGCAACAAAATATTTTTGTTACACCACATAAGTTGGTGGTTTTTGACTTAACTAAAATATGGTGGTCCATCTATAGGGTTTACTTGTGATCTTTCCTTCCTTCATGATTGATTCTTCTTGTATGAGATCATGGTTTCCTTGAGAAAAACTCTTGGGTATAATACTTCAAGTGATGTGGGATCCTTCTAACTTTTGCATTCCCTTAGTCTCCATATCCTAAATAAGATTTCCTTGTCTATCTTGTAGTCCTTAGTGGTATCCAAGTTGGAGTCATTGATGAAAATGCTGAAGATGTTGAAGTCATTAGAGTTGAAGATGTTGAAGTCTTTAGAGTTGATGAAGTCTTTTGCACATGGTGTAGTCTTTGGCCATGGGGTAGGCTTTTCCATCAAGTTGAAGTAGAAGAGATGTAGAGTTGAAACCAAAATGGTTGAGGAAAGAGTTTACAAGATTTGTTTGTAAATAAGTTTTTGAACAAAACAACTCCTATTTTTCTAAGGGTTTTTGTCCAATCCTAGGTTTACAAATCCTACAGGCAACACAATGCTCTGATACCATCTGTAGAGGGAGTGTCCCAACCTTACAACAATATAAGGTGGAGTCCCCTGTGTTTAGAATGCTAGTCCCTGGATCAATAGCTAGCATCCACAGTTAAGATGTAATATCAATAAACAAAGGTCATAATATAACTTTATAACCAGGAATAACATAATTTTATTACATCTTACATAGCTCATTTGGCTATTACAATACATTGCAGCGGGATAACTATAGTCATGGGTCCTTCATCTTCAAAGTGCCACAGGCAGATGTTGGTTGTAGACTTTGTAATCCTAATCAATCAATCTTCACTAAAATAATCAAACCTGCAACATACAAGTTACAGCCACAAAGGGTCAATACATTTGAATTGTATTGGCAAGTGATACTATGGTAGTATAGTGGAGTCTATCTTCTATATGCATTTGGCTAAGTGGAGTTGAGGCTTGCATTGCTCAAAATAGATTTCTCCTTAACATTTGAAAATACTGAGTTTTTGTTTTGACAAAATATTTTTCCAAAGCTTCTCTCAATCAAAGATTGAAGATTTCAAACAACCCTTGTTCAAACCACAAGTTTTAACTTAGAAATTTGAATGATGAGATTCTTGATTGCTTCCATGTCTTGATGCTCAAATTGTCCTTTACCAGGGACATGGCTAAGTACTTAGATTTTACACTCTGCAGAGGTGGTGCACTTTCCCCACAAGACTTGGTTTCCCAAGACAAGATCTTTCAGAAGCCTTCCCTTAGACCAAAATGGACGCGTTCCAACCTATCAAACACTACCACCCTCTGTCCATATGGCTAAGTTCTTGCAACCTATATGATCATGGCAGAGCCCATATTGCCAAGTGGTTGCACTTGAAGCTTCTCAACATTTGACATCTCAAATCCCTTTGTTCCTGGGTGGCCATCCACAAGTGAGATACACAAGGTAAACCATAAACATGGGCCTTGTGAACCACTCAACCAAAATCCACCAAGCAATTACCATTCCACCCAGGTGATTCATTAACTTAGTTGCTTTATTAAATAAAACACAAGTCCTCAGACTTAGAATATTTTTCCATAGTGTGAATATATATTCCACCCATGTTTTCTATTAGCTAGGCTAAGCTTGATAGTAATAGGAATCTTAACTTAGGAAGATTTCCACTAAGGTTTCATCTACTAGGTTTTATTAGCAAGGTCTATACTTAGCAAAATCCATGCAAGTTTTACTTAGAGAAAATCACTAATGCATAGTGAAAGTAATAGGACAAAAAGTATGAAGCATCACTTGCCTTTTTGGTAGAGTATAGGTTCACTCCTTGTCCTTGCAACAATCACACTCTTCAAGTCACTACAAATCAATCAAGCAAGGCACAAACTCAATCTACCAATCAAGCAAAACAACACATAAAATGACAAAGTCAAAGAAATGCATGCAAGCATGCCAACCTTTGTTTTGTTTGAAAAAGTGGTTCCTAATGGGTCATAAACATTTTAAAACACCTAATGGTCATTTTGTAAAGTGGCAAAGTCATTTGCAAAAGGTTTCACTACAAAAACCATTTTCAAAACAAAGTATCATTTTATGTGGTGTAGAAATATTTTTACCAAGGAATTAATCTCAAGGTTCACCAAATATGTTTTCAAACCATAAAACTTGTTGTTTAGGGTCAGAGAGTTTAAAACAAAACATTTCCCAAAAGTTTTCCTTCAAAATCATTTTTAATAAATAAACCACATTTCTATTTGACTAGAAATGGTTTTAAATCAAAGAATCTTTATTTTGTTTCACCAAATACATTCTTGAGTCCACAAAGTGTCCTATGGTCAGTAGGTTCAAAGCAATCCAATTGCAAAAGATTTTAACCCCAAATTCATTTTTAAACAATTTTTACATGCTTAACAAGCATACAAATGTTTCTGCAAAAACAAACACTCTAACAGATACTATTTGCTAAACCAAAGGCATGTTTGGCTAGGGTTTGTTCCACTGATTCCATTGATATAAAGTTTGCAAAATTTGGACGTGTGGATCAAAAGTTATAGGGTTTTCAAATCTGCAAACAAATCTGTTTTCAACTCTGTTTTTAAATCATCAGCTGGACACGCGGCGACTTCCTATTCGTCGGTACCGTTTCGGTTGGATCACGCGACGACGAGCCGTTGGATTTAAGTTAAATCGTGCGGCACGCAGAGGCTACTTACCGCTTCAGTTAAGTTCTATCGTGGCCATACGATTACGATCTAACGGTGCTAGGCACACCAGCCACAGATGGGCGGCGCTGCGGTGGCTACTGGTGGCGGAGCTGTCGGTCGATGACGGTGCCGATGCTACAGGAGGTGAGGGAGAAAGGGGAGATGCTCACCGGGCTCAGGGGGTCACGGCGATGCTCAACGTGCTGATGGTTCGACGAGGGGCGCGCAAGGTTGCGGTTAATTGCTCGCCGGAGACGTGGTCGGCGTCAGATGGTCCTGGAGCTCGTCGAGGGTGGAGCTGTGGTTCGCCCCGAGGGAAAATGAAGACGCAGTTAGTCGCGCAAGATCAAGGCGAAGCTTCTCGCGTGAAAGAGAGGGCTCGAGGTGGTCAGTTCTTACCAGGAAACGTCGCCGGAGATAGTTGCAGACGCGGCGGCGCTCGGAGCTTGTCGGAGTCGAGGTTCTGGGGCACCCGCGGTTGAACGGAGGGCACGGATAGAAGCGCCAAGGGATGGGGAGTGTGCGTGCTTGGTCAATGAGGCAAGGGGAGGCAGGGTATGGCCGGAATTGAGAGATAAGCTCATCGGAGACGGCGGCGGTGCAGAAGAGATTGGCGACAGCCTAGGGGCAGAGAGGAGGAGTTGTCTGGGGGAAAATGACGAGGAGGGAGAGGCTTTTAAGGGAGCGTGGTCGCTGGGGGAGTAATGGCCGTTAATAGCGCGAATTGATCGTCGGCGTAATGAGCAGGAAACGGCGAGGAGGAGTTAGCGCGGTTGAAGACGATGAACAGCTGTCGGTGGGGTCCACGGGCAGTGAGAGAGAGGAAAAGGGAAAGGGGTCCACCGGTCATTGTCTGCGCGGGTTAGTAAGTTGGTGCCAAACGTTTTCTTCGGGGGAAAGAAGCTGGGCTGGTTGGTGGGTTTCCTGGGCCAGGTCTAGTTGGGTCGGCCAGATTCTATTTTTTTTCCTTCCTGTTTGCTTTTTCTTTTTCCAATTCTAATTTCCGTTTTGAATTTCAATCAACTATTCAAACATTCAAACAATTTCAAACAATCACTAAACTTTGCACTTGAGTTTGGTTCTGTTTATCAACATAAACCAAATCCCAAATTAAAATAATATTTTTATTCTTTTTAGGTTCCATTCATTAACTAAATAAAATGGACCTTTAGTTATTTAATAAAATAGGGTTTGATTTAATTAATAAAATCTCCATTTTAAATCCAAATATTTTCAAAACCAAATCAGTAGGTTTTATTTGGAAATATAAGATACTTTGGAAAACTTGTTTAAAATAAAATAACATCTTTATTTTTGGTCCATTAACAATTAAATAAAATGGGCCTTATTCATTTACTTCAAATAAGATTTGTTTTATTAGAATATTTATTTTGAAATCTAAAGTAAAACCAAAACACTTCAGTAAGTTTTATCTGAGAATATAAAATACTTGGAAAACTTATTTAAAATAAAATAAAATAAAACAAATAAGTTTTGGTGTTTATTTAAAATGGAAAAAGCCTTTACTTAAATAAAATTGGATATTAAATCCTTATTATTTTATTTAAATAAACCTTTGCTATTTTTATTCAAAACAAAACATTATTTCAAAATATTGGCCAAGGTTTAATTTTGGCTATATAAAATTATCCTTATTTATAAATCCTCCTTTTCTTTTGAAAACCAAAACATTTTATTAAAAGATCCAAAATAGTAATTTTAAATATTTTGAAGTTTAATATTTATTTTACTTTTTAAATCCCTTTAGGATTTTATTTGATCAAAATAGGTTTGAAAGTTTCCAATTGGATTCAAAAAGTTTCTTCTGGCCTTGTAAATCAAACAAAGTTTTATTTTATTCATTTATTTTCACATTACAAGATTTGGAAAATCTTGGCATGTGACAAAGGTGCTCCTTTTAATAGAGCACCGTAGCAAAGCATTAACACTCCGTGAACACATGTGATCCTCACACCACAACCATCCCCTCCGATTGTCCCAATTATTGTCACTTTGGGGCCTTTGGATCCGGACAATGATATGTGTACACAACTTGCAGATAAGATCACAAACAATACTATCATAATGATTCAATAATAAGTTCAGATCTGAGATCATGGCACTCGGGCCCTAGTGACAAGCATTAGTCACAACAAGTTGCAACAAAGTCAAATAGCACAAGAGAAACTAGGCACTATGCCCTAACAGATCTTATTCGATTACATGATAGAACTCATCCAATCCCTACCATCCCCAAGCCTACAGCGGGGGATTACTCACTAATGGATGAGGGAAACATCGGTGGTTGATGGAGATGCGTTGGTGATGACGATGGCGATGATCCTCTCCAAATTCCCCGTCCCGGCAGGGTGCCAGAATGGAGTTTCTGGATCCGAATCTTGGTTTTTGGTGGCGGCGGTGGAGGGGAACTCTTTCTGGAAAACTATCGAACTCCCCTTGGTTTTTAGGTCGAAATGCAACTTATAGGCGAGAGGGAGGCCGAGGAGGTGCCTGGGGAGGTTGCACCCCCTCCAGGCGCGGGGTCAGGTGGGCCCGCGCCTGGGGTGGGTCTGGGCCCCCCCAGGCCTCCCCTCCATCTCTTCTTCTGGCTCCGTGGATCTTCTGGTGAAATATAATTTTTGGTATATTTTTCGGGATTTTTCCTGATAGTTCATTTTCTGCACAAAAACAAGACACGAAGGTAATTCTGCAAAAAACAGCGTCAGTCTGTGTTAGTTGTATCCAAATCACACAAGTTTAGAGAAGAAACAATAGCAAAGTGTTCGAGAAAGTAGATATGTTTTGGACGTATCAGAGATCATCCCGGAGGCCTTCTTCTTCATCATGCCAGCCTCTGATATGAAGCGTGAGTAGTTCCACTTTGGACTACGGGTCCATGTAGTAGCTAGATGGTTGTATCTCCTCGTTTGTGCTTTCATGTCTAGATCTTGTGATCTCCATTCATGATCAAGATCTTATCTATTTGTAATCATGCATGTTGTGTTTGCGGGGATCCGATGGATATTGAGATTACTATGTCAGATTGATTAGTGGTTTTCTCTTATTGATTCTATCATGTCTGTGTTATTTGTGATCTTGCATGCTCTCCGTTGTTAGTAGCTATCTTGGCCAAGTAGTTGCTAGTGACTCCAAGAGGGGATATTTATGCTCGATAGTGGGTTCATGCCTCTATTTAATCTAAGGGAAGTGACAGAAATCTCTAAGGTTGTAGATGTGTTGTTGCCACTAGGGAGAAAACAACGTTCTCTTGTTCATGGAACAAGTGGATTGTTTACCTTACACACTTTGCTTAAAGGAGTTGTCTGTTGCTTGCAACTTAATACCGGAGGGGGTTCGTATGATAATCCAAAGATGGACTATTAGTCATAGATGTAGTTGGATGGCGGTCTATGTATCTTATTGTATTGTCCAATCAAATCTCATAGGATCATGATGTCTAGTATTGCATTGTTATGTCTTGCTCAGTCCTGTCAATTGCCCTGTTGTAATTTGTTTACCCAGCATGCCATATTTGTTTATCTAAGGAGAACACCTCTAGTGAACTATGGACCCCGGTCCAATCTTTACCATTGATACATCTTCCACTGTTCCTGTTTACTTATGCAAACCACTATTATCTTCCAAACCATACAGTTAATCCTTTGTTGCAGCAACCAGTGAGATTGGTAACCTCACTGTTCGTTGGGGCAAAGTCTTGAGTTTGTGTTGTGCAGGTTTCCAAGTTGCTTGCAACACCTTTGAGACGTTTCTTTCCTCCTACTGGTTCGATAACCTCGGTTTCATACTGAGGGAAGACTTGCTGATGTGCTCTTCACACCTTGCTCTTGGGGTTTCACAACGAAGTGCTCCCACGTCGACAGAGCGCCAACAGGGGGACCCCATTGATTTTTTTCACTTGATTGTAACTGAGCTCCGCGGGGCCAGTTTTAACTGAGCGGCGACCGCGACGGACACGACCGCGACAGAGAACTGCACGCAGGACCACCATGCGCCCCTGAGCAGCCCTAGCTCTCCAGGTAAGCACCTTGTCGAAATCTCACACCCATCTCAAATTCCCCAACATAGCGTTGTTTCGACCTTCTTCAATCTTAGATTTTCTAGGATTTTGGTCTTCATCATGCTGACCGATTGGAATCATTGTTGTTTGGCGAAGCACAGTGCAGCGTTTCAAAATTCCAAATCGAGCGGGTCAAACTACCTTCTGAGCGCACCAAATTTCAAGTCAATAGGGACATGTAATTTGCATGTCGTCCGATAGATAGTATTTACCATAAGAATTTCATATGGAGTCCTCTAATTTCCTCATAAAGACCCAGTTTGATATATGGCAAGTTGTGTTGACAGCTCGGTCCAAAAGCTATTGGGCGTCTTGTACTCATCCAATAGCTCTTCCTTTACTGCACAATTTTTTGTTGAGGGGGGTGTATATGGAGTAGAAAACTCATGCTCAATTCCCACTTCTTCGACAAGCTCTTTCACCTGTTTGAGCCAAGTTTATAGTTCATCAATCAATAAATTTTTGGAAGCTAGTAATAATAAATAACTCATCAGAGATACTATTCACACTTGATCTACTTGGGGAACCTCATGTTTTGTGTCGCCAAATTGTTTGGCATCTTCTATGGATCTACCGTGTTAAATGAGAACCTTGTTACATGTTTGATATCCTCACTGGCATGGATATTATCATCACACGGGCAAATATAGCCAAGCTGAGATGATCAAGCACAAGACCAGAACTTACATCTTTGAATTCTATAGCATCGAGTATGTGCTCTGACTGTCCGTGTGTTGAATTTTTCAACGCTCTTGGTTAGGTTTGCTGCAGCAGAGCTTCAGCTCCAGAGGGACATTGTCCCCAACTAAATGGATATCATCACTCTAATATTTTGTGTTCCAATTGATAGGAGAAAATTCCAACTTGAACTTCATCGGTGTAATATGAAACTTTCTCCTTCTATTATCATAGATGAGTAGCCTCTCCAACTTCGTAAATGTGAAAGATGTTGTTTGCAAGCTTATTCCATATATCCAGTCACTATAATTAATGGTCGCTAGCCCTAGCATGAATTTGTGCTCTTCGTTGAACTGGGAAATTTCGAAGAGTTTCTATTGACCATGTATTGTCAATTTATCATATCTCAGTTGTGTTTGTTTGGAGAAGTTCTGCAGAGTCACTCTAAATTATTGGTGCTTGTACACTCTTTGCTGATTTTGTACTATGAGTTTGCGCACTTTATTTGCTGAACTAGGGTGCAAGTGCAAAGAGTCGGTTGGCCATATATTTTGTCGCGTCTGTGTTAAATCTCAGCGAACTATTAATAATTTTGTTACGAAGAATTTTTTTCAAGTATGGTATACATAGCTAGCTTTGCCAGCGGCCGGATTGAACTGAGCTCAACCATCTTCCCTATATCAAGGATTCAGCTTGCAAGCATACGAATCTTATGTTTGTATATTATATATATTGTAAACTGTTGATATAGTGTAAACTGCTTGTGCTATATATACACAATGCAAATACAAGTATACATGTTCTAAGGAAATGACTCAGCAAAGTCTGCAATGAGTAAGTAGATGAGCTTTATCGGCTACAAAATCGACCTGTTCAGGTTAGATCCTAGAAGTGGGACGATACATAAAAAACAATAATGCATGCTGAGTGACTATATAGGAGGGCATATAATATTCAGAATGCTTCCAAACTGAATATTTGATTATCACAGGCTCAAAGAAATTCCAATATTAAGCAGAAATTATACACGAAATAAAGCAGCTAGAATAGCCAACTGAAGTCAGTCAGGGTTCAAGTTGGTGAGCTTCATCGGCTAGGGGCCTAGACAACACGGTTAGATGACATCCTCGAGGTCACAAGGTTTGTCGAAGAGGAAGGTTCTGGTCTTGTGCTTGACCATGTTCAGCTTGTGTTTATTTGAATGTCTGCGGTTGACAATCTCAACACCGGTGAGGACAGCTGCCATGTCAAGAATGTTGTCCTGTTCATAGAGAGACTCATCATGGATGAGAAACCATTTGGCAATGCAGAACCTGTACTCCCCCAGGTACATCAGGCTGGTTTCCAAGAGCGACCAGTAGCCGTCCTGGGGCGGCGCCCGGCAGAAGCCTCGCCACTGGTGCAGAACATTGGGTTCGGAGAGATCAGGAAGAGACGAGAGCTCGAGCGCAACAAGGATTTCAGGATCGCTTTCATGGAAGCCAAAGTAGAGGTTGTAGAGCTCGGGGACTTGCGTCGCACATCCGGCGAAGGGCAGCCTCCAGCTGCCAGCCTTGGTCCACTCCTTGCTGTCCGTGTTGAAGCTGTAGGTGCCAAAGCCACCAGAGAAGCAGATGGTCTTGCCGTCCTGGAGCAGCGTGTGGGACTGGATGGTTCTATCCCTTTTGTCTTCATCGTCATAGACATAGGGCGGCCCTGGTAGGTTCAGCCAGCGCCAAGCCATGGAGTCGCCGTTGCAGTAGACGAGAGACTTGAAGTCGGCCGAGTTGGTCTGGTTGATGGTGTAGAGAGCGTCAGGGCGAATGGCGTTCTTCTTGCGGTTGGTGACGCACAGGGAGATGGGGCTCGGCCACTTGGCAGGCTCGTCGATGGGGGGCAGAATCTCGGCCAAGCCATCGTGCGCGTCGTACAAGAGGGTGTGCCCGCCGGAGTCGACCACGACGACCCTGCCCTCGCTGGGGCCGCCGGCGCCAGCGAGCCCGTAGAAAGGCAGGAAAGCGAGCGTCGAGTCGCGCGCCCGGGATGATCTGAACCTGAACGCCGGCGAGGGAAGCTGCAGGGTGCTCTCGGCCAGCGGCTTCAGACTGAGCCGCTTGTTCTGCGTTACCTGCGCCACTGCCTCCACCGCGGAGGAGTAGAAGAGGTTCTCCTCGGGCTTCATGCGGGTAAGCCAGTACGTGCCGCTGACGCGCATGTCCTTCATCACAAGGTTGAGGAATCGCCGGGGCACCATCTCCTACTTCAACATTCCAAAGCACACAAGAAAAAAAGATTAGATTTTTCAGCTCATCAATCCACAAATTTAACCTACAGCAGACATGCAGATCGGATCCAGACCTTCAAATTTCAGGAGGGGAGAAGTGGAGGCGGAGGGAGCTAAAGGCGGCGATAAGGGCTCGGGTTCAAGATCTAGGTCTAGCCGCTGCGCTCTCCTTCCTCATTGTATATATCGTCAAGAGGGATGTGATGTGGCTGCTGAATTGAGTTTTTGGACTATGGTCCCTGGGTCGGCCCAGCCACTGTTGAATCATCCAGGGCCCGAGCCCATCACTCTCCGTCTATTAGTCTTTTTTTTTTCTGCAGCGAGTTTAACTTTTTTTTTGTGAACTGCAGCGAGTTTAACTTAATACCGCCAAATAATTTTACTTACGTACACTGGCTGAGTGCCCGTACGTTGTCATGGCTTTCTAATTTTTTTCATCATGGCACACATAGACATACAGTGTACACAAATTCACATATGTAGATAAGATAGCCATGTACTATTTTACATGTATGATGTGATATATAATGGATGTGAATACTCATCTCTAGTACTCCCTCCGTTTGAGATTATAGGTCACGCACGGTTAACTAGGTTGCCAATTTGACTAACAAAATATAAATAGAATAACACAAAAATTATAATATTAGAATCTTTAGATGCTATATTTTCAAATGATATAATTTTTATGCTATATAACTTATATTTTATTAGTCAAATTAACAACTTAGATATACGCGTAGGACCTATAATCCCAAGCAGAGGGAGTATCTAAAAAGAATGTTCTGCCACTACGTCGTCTCCCTTTGTCACTTGGTTTTGTATGCACTCAGTCGCTTTCTACTAGTGAGTGACCAATGGATCGTTTTCTACTAGTGAGTGACTCCTCGCTTTCTACTAGTGAGTGACTCCTCGCTCTGGCCCTATCCCATCTCAATTCTCTCGCTCGCTCCTTTACTACGTGCGGAAACCCCGGCTGCGTCTGATATGCCCAGCCGACGCCTACGAGAACGCCACGTCCCCACTGCTTCTCATCATCGGGATATTGCTGCCCCTCCGTGCTTGTCGGGGGCATAACCCCGGATACCCCAAAGATGACTATTCGACATATAGATGAGGAGTGTGAATAAGCAAAGTCAAATACATAGAAGAAAGGTCAAGCAAGCAATAATCCCAAGCCACCTCCAGGCCAAGTCATCACTGTTGGGCCGACATATCAGCCCAACCGGCATAGCTGGCATTGCTCCTCCTAGAACGACATCTCCCTTTCCATGGGCTGACATAGGCGCCTAGGCCAGCGCGCCAGTTCTGGGCCGACTGAAGGGGTTCGGGGCAGAAAACACAAAATTTTCCTTCCGTAGACGCACCTTTTTTTTTTACTCTCCCCTTCAATCTTTATTAATCAGGTGAAACAAATTCTGACTGAATAGCCTCAATCAGAAATTACATCAAAGTTTAGAGCTACACAATCTAATCTAAGGGCTTCTCTTGCGCATAAATGAGCAACTGAATTCACCTCCCTTCTAGCAAAGAGAATTTTGAAACCCTGGAAAAACCCTACCAACTCCTTTATTTCCTCCACTATATGACAACCTATTGATTTATTTGAATCTTCCTTGTTCCACATCGACACCACCATCTGGCAACCCGTCTCTAGAACCACTCGACTGAAACCTCGACACTTTACCAACTGCACCACATCCCTGCAAGCCAGGAGTTCAATGATCAGCGGATCCTGGATCATGCTGTATCGTTGACACTCTCCTGATCGCGCACCACCATGCCTGCGCCTGCTACCCCACGGTTGCTATCGATTGCACCATTAGAGTTCACTTTCACCCATCCTTCCTCCGGGGGCCTCCACTTCTGCCTTTCTCGCTCCACCAGCCTCTCCTGTGCAGGTAGGTCCAGTGAGCTAATCAGTTCTTCGACGAGCTCGATTGCCCGCCTTGGTTGGTATGCTACCTCCCCGTGAGTGTACTTGTTTCTACTAGTCCAAATTGCCCACATCACTAAGACCGCAATTGTTGCATCCTTCCGACTCACAAGTCCAAGATCCAGAATGTCCAAGGACCATGATAGCCGGGTGTAATTTCGGTTGCTCCAATCCGAACTGAACTTCAACTTCTTCCATGTGTCCACACAGGGGGAAGATACTCATATCCTTCATATGGCCCCTATGAAGCTCTGAATGGGTCGGCATAAACCCCTTCAGAACCCTCACACCATAATATACAAATTTTTGGCATCACTTTAAGCTTCCATAGTGCTTTCCAACTATCGCCATTTGATGACAAGGTCGCATAATCTTCCAGCAGTCCCTTTTCTGTCCAGCAACATACGGTCAGCTGACCTGACTGAGAACAGCCGTGAGCGTTCATACTCCCAGGCTCAAAAGTCACCCTTCCCATTTCTTGGACGTGGCATCTTGAGTATCGCATCTTTTTCTGGTGCTGTGAAAATCTCGCGGACTCTATGCACACTCCATTCTCCTAAATCCTCCCCTAGGAGGCCAGCAACCGTTTGAACCAAGGAGTCAACCAGCCTCCCCATTGGTTTCAACAGTCTTGTTCTCAAGATCCATTGCCAAACTTCAGTAGTTATGCCATTGCCTATACCCGCCGAACAGGCCCTTGCTTCAAGACCTCCCTCCCTTGGATAATCGCCCGCCACACTCGCGACGCGCTCTGCGGACACCCAGCATTCAGTATTGTCCCATCCGGGTAGTACCTAACCTTTATTACCCTAGCGCAAAGGTTGTTTGTGTCAGAAATATTTGTAACACATATTTCATGTACCGATGGAGTAGTACTCCACGTTATCTCGGCTGTACAAAATCTCAGCAGAAGGTTTGTTAGGAGTCTTTTGATCGTAAGCTTCCTAGGATAAGTGCACCAGCCTTTATCTTTCTATCTCTTATCAAGATGATTACCGATGGTTGTAACTTCCAGATTGTATGCGCCACGCCTGGGGCTTTTCCAGGCTATATCAACACGAACCCGAAGCTCCCAACGGAGCTATCGTTTCCTCCCAAAGATAGTTTCTCGACATGGTATCAGAGCCACCTCTTCCATAACCCAGCCGCCAAAAATCAATCCACACAAAAGCCAAGAAAACAAACCTCTGCTGCCGCCGCCGCATCCTTGCCGCCGCCGCTGCTTCAACGACCAAGATCACGATCGGATCCCTCCTGGTGGCCATGACGTCCTCCTCATCGTCGACGACGCTCTCTGCCGCCCTTGGATCCCATCCCTCCCAGAAGTTGACGCGGGCTAACTTCCTTTACTGGAAGACCCTCGTCTACCCCCCACTGCGCGGCGCCCAAGCCCTCGGCCTGCTCGATGGCACGGACGCTGCACCGGTGAAGACCCTGGAGGTTGAAGATGCCGACAAGAAGAAGATCATAATCCCCAACCCTGACTACGTGTCATGGCTCTCGCGGGATCAGACGGTGCTCGGGTTTCTCGTAAACTCGCTGTCGCCAGAAATCATACCTCACGTCGTGGGGTTGGAGACGTCTGCCGCGGTGTGGTCTGTCATCATCGCCACGTGCTCCTCCCACTCCCGCACGAAGATCAACCATCTCCGCGGGGCGCTGAACAACACCAAGAAGAACGAGCTCACCGCCGCACAGTTCTTTGCGACGATGAAGGGCTTCGCCTCTGAACTCGCCGCAGCAGGCAAGCCTGTTGATGAAGACGAGATGGTTGGGTACATCCTCAACGGTCTTGATGGCAGCTACAACTCCGTCGTCGCCTCCGTCAACGGAAACCCTAGTACCACTCTTGATGACCTCTATGATCAAATATGTGCTAATGATATTCGCACCGAGATGCTCTCCGACACAGGGCATGACACCGGTTTTACCTCCTCCGCCAACGTCGCCACCCGACCGCCTCGTGACGCCAGCCGCGACTCCCGCCCCCGTGGTGATCGTGGGCGCTCTCCTGCTCGCCCTAAGCGTGGGGGTGGGGATCGCCGTGATGATGGAGGGCGTTGGCGCCGCCGTGATGATCAAGGACGCGACAACAACCGCGACGGCCGACGCGACTGGCGTCGTGATGATGCAGGCCGTGACCACCGTCGTGAAGATGGAGGGCGCCGCCATGATGACGGCGGTCGTCGTCGTGATGATGGGGGGCGCCGTCGTGGCCGTGCTCCTACACCCTATGTCGACGTCACCTGTCAGATCTGCAAGATCCATGGTCATCTTGCCAGTGCCTGTTGGTGGCGCTATCAAGACCGTCATGATTCCGATGACGATGGCGAGGAAAAGGGTGCCCATGTTGCATCCTACGGTGTCGACACCAACTAGTACCCTGATTCAGGTGTCACTCACCATGTCACATCAGAATTAAGCAAGCTTCACACGCACGACAAGTACAATGGGCGTGATCGCGTCCACACGGCAAACGACAACGGTATGCAAATAAGTCATATTGGTCATTCAACATTATGCACCCCACATGATTCCTTACATCTCAAAAATGTTCTCCATGTTCTAAGTGCTTCCAAGAACCTCCTTTCTGTTCACAAACTTACCCTTGATAATGATGTTTTTCTTGAGTTTCACCCACACTTCTTTTTGATTAAGGATCAGGCAACAAGGAGGATTCTGTTTAATGGACCATGTCATGGTGGCCTCTATCCACTTGTACCTTCATCTACTGGGTCTCACAAGCAAGCTCTCGTCACAATAAAGCCATCATCCTCTACGTGGCATCGCCGTTTAGGACATCCTTCATCTTTTATGGTTCAACAAGTACTTAGAAAGAATAGTATTTCTTATTCTCCTGAAATAAACCCCTACATCTGTGACTCTTGTCAACTAGCTAAGAGCCATCAACTGCCATATCCTGTCTCTACTAGTGTTTCCACTGTTCCTTTGGAACAAGTGTTTTCTGATGTATGGGGTCCAACACCTGTGTCTGCTGGCAAACATTCATATTATGTAAGCTTCATTGATGATTTTAGCAAGTTTACTTGGATTTATTTACTCAAAAAACGTTCTAAAGTCTATCAAGTGTTTCTCAACTTCCAACAACTTGTTGAAAAAAAAATTGCTAGGAAAATAATTACTATGCAAACTGATTGGGGAGGTGAATATGAAAAATTAAACAGCTTCTTTCAAAATATTGGCATCACTCACCATGTTTCTTGTCCTCATGCTCATCAGCAAAATGGCTCTGCCGAACGAAAACATCGTCATATTGTTGAAGTGGGTCTTGCTTTACTTGCAAATGCATCAATGCCTCTCAAGTTCTGGGATGAAGCATTCCTCACTGCTACGTTTCTCCTAAATCTTCTACCTAGCAAGGTAATAAATCATGACACTCCTGTTGAACGTCTTCTTCACACAAAACCAAACTATGAATCTCTTAGAGTTTTTGGTTGTGTTTGCTGGCCCAATCTTCGTCCCTACAACAAACGAAAATTGTCTTTCCGCTCTACTAGATGTGTTTTCCTAGGCTATAGTCCCCGTCATAAAGGTGTAAAGTGCCTAGACGTATCAACTGGTCGTGTCTATATTTCACGAGATGTAGTATTTGATGAAAATATTTTTCCTTTCTCTGAGCTACACCCAAATGCAGGATCTCGCCTTAGACATGATATTCTCCTTCTGCCACATCACACACCATCTAGTGGGGATGCATCTGTTAATGACTATATGCCTTTGCCATTTGTACCTGTCATTACTAATGTCGATGAAGATGCTGCAGAAAAATATGCTTCACAGGAAACACCGGATCAAAACGCTGCAGGAAATAATGGACTAACTGATCCCGAGGTGGATCAGATACGCGTCAATCCCGAAGAAATATCTGGCGTCAGGCGCGCAGAGTTCGAGCTGACGCCAGGACCTGCCCAGCGTACGGCTGCACCTCGCTCGCGGACCCCACCGTGGTCGCCTCCCTATGCACGCGACGGGAGCGAGTCAGACTCGCGGTCTCCACCGCGGTCACCTCGACAGCAACGTCCTTCACCGCGTACAGCCGCTTCGTCACGCTCACGCCCACGCTTGCGGACCCCATCGCGGTCCCACTCACGAACCCTTTCTCGGTCTCCGCGCCTGCAACGTGACGGGAGCAAGTCGCGGTCCCCACCACGGCCCCCTCGACAGCAACGCATCGGAGGCAGTTCGTTGTCTCCTTCGCGCGCTCCCGAGCCGCCCGAGCTGGAGATCGCCTCTTCGACTGACGCGACGGGCAATTATGAGCAGGAAAATTCTCCCGCGCACACATCTGAAAGAGACGGGAATGGATCTTCTGTGGCAGATACTACTGATACTTCATCGCCAACTTCTTCACCGCCTCAACCTGAACCAAGAACACGACTTCAGAGAGGTATACGACGCCCCAAAATATATACTGATGGTACGGTTCGGTATAGTCTGTTTATGTCTACAGGTGAACCTAACACCCTTTCGGAGGCTCTTGGAGATGACAGATGGCGACAGGCGATGGAAGATGAGTACACTGCTTTAATACAAAATAAAACATGGCATCTTGTCCCCCCACATTTTACAAAAAATCTTATTGACTGTAAATGGGTTTATCGTGTCAAGAAACATGCAGATGGCACAGTTGGCAGGTATAAGGCACGCTTGGTTGCAAAAGGCTTCAAGCAAAGATATGGAATAGATTATGAAGATACTTTCAGTCCTGTTGTCAAGGAAGCAACTATCAGAATTATTCTGTCCATTGCTGTCTCTAGGGGCTGGAGTTTGAGGCAGCTAGATGTCAAGAACGCGTTTTTGCATGGCGTTCTGGAAGAGAAGGTCTATATGAAACAACTCACAGGTTTTGAGTCTTCCGCTACTCCTCACTATATTTGCAAACTTGACAAAGCCCTATATGGGCTCAAGCAAGCTCCTCGAGCATGGTACTCCAGACTTAGCACCAAGTTGCAACAACTTGGCTTTGCTCCTTCCAAAGCAGACACTTCACTATTTCTTTATCACAAAGATAATGTTATGATATTTGTCTTAATATATGTTGATGATATCATAGTCACTAGTTCATTAGATCAGGCTATCTCTGCTCTTCTTCAAGATCTTAATGATGATTTTGCACTTAAGGATCTGGGAGATCTGCATTTCTTTTTGGGGATAGAGGTAAAGAAAACTCAGAATGGTTTGCTTCTTACTCAGGAAAAGTATGTTGTTGATTTATTGACAAAAGTAAATATGATAAGATGCACTTCCTCTCCTACACCACTATCCTCTACTGAAAAATTGTCCTTAACTGAGGGAACTTCTCTTTGTCCTGATGATAGTACACAGTATAGAAACATTGTAGGAGATTTACAGTATTTGACACTCACCAGGCCTGACATTTCTTTCTCAGTAAATAAAGTTTGTCAGTATCTTCATGCTCCTACTACTGCTCATTGGACAGCTGTCAAAAGAATCTTGAGATATGTTCAGGGCACCATACATGCTGGTTTAACTTTTCATAAATCCTCATCTAGTTTGTTGAGTGCTTTCTCAGATGCAGATTGGGCAGGTTGTTTGGATGACAGAAGGTCTACAAGAGGGTTTGCTATATTTTTTGGACCAAATCTGGTTTCATGGAGTGCAAGAAAAAACCCTACAGTTTCTAGATCCAGTACCGAAGCAGAATATAAAGCCCTTGCAAATGCCACAGCAAAATTGATATGGGTTGAAGCTTTGCATGGTGAACTTGGTGTTCAACTAAAGGTAAAACCCTGTTTATGGTGTGATAACTTAGGAGCTACCTATCTGTCTGCGAATCCTATTTTTCATGCTAGAACCAAACATATTGAGATTGACTATCATTTTGTTCGAGAACGAGTTGCTAACAAAATGCTTGAGATCAAATTCATATCAAGCAAAGATCAAGTTGCAGATGGCTTTACCAAAGCATTGGTTATCAAGGATCTCAATGAATTCAAGCGTAATCTCAACCTTTCAGAAGGTTGTGATTAAGGGGGGCTGTCAGAAATATTTGTAACACATATTTCATGTACCGATGGAGTAGTACTCCACGTTATCTCGGCTGTACAAAATCTCAGCAGGAGGTTTGTTAGGAGTCCTTTGATCGTAAGCTTCCTAGGATAAGTGCACCAGCCTTTATATTTCTATCTCTTATCTAGATGATTACCGATGGTTGTAACTTCCAGATTGTATGCGCCACGCCTGGGGCTTTTCCAGGCTATATCAACACGAACCCGAAGCTCCCAACGGAGCTATTGTTTCCTCCCAAAGATAGTTTCTCAACAGTTTGGATTGTCCAAAACACGCCACGCCTGCTTAGCCAGCATCGCATCGTTGAATAGTTCCAGGTCCCTAAAACCCATCCCTCCATTGCTTTTTGGAGCTGACATCTTCTCCCAAGATTGTCAGTGAATTCTTATTTTCTCCATCTTCCTAGCCCACCAGAAAGTAGACATTACTACCATAACTTTTCGACATAAACCTTTTGTATGCTTGAAACAGCTCATAGCATAGGTTGGTAAAGCTTGAATGATAGATTTCAAAAGCACTTCTTTCGCAGCACTAGACATCGGGTGGCGCATCGGCGTCGTCGAGATCAGGAGACGAGATCAGCTCGAGCGCAACAAGGATTTCAGGATCGCTTTCATGGAAGCCAAAGTAGAGGTTGTAGAGATGAGGGACTTGCGTCGCACATCCGGCATGTGGATGATGAGCCGCCGGTCGTTCTGCAGTCCGTGCGCCACTGCCTGCACCACGGAGGAGTAGAAGAGGTTCTCCTCGGGCTTAATGCGGCTCAGCCAGTACATGCCGCTCACGCGCCCGTCCTTCGTCACCAGCTTCAGGAACCGCTGGGGAATCACGTCTAGATCCTTTTTTTTTTCTTGAGTGGCAACGCAGCGAGTTTTCCTCAAATTTAAACAAGAAAACTGATGGATATGGAAGATTTTTTTTGAGGTAGATATGGAAGTTATTAATAGGTTATTCCTACAAATAACCAGGAAAAATAAAATTCGAATTCAAAAGGAATATTTAGTTTTCAAAATATCAATATGTCCATTTGTTGATAAAATTAGAATTGTTTAAACCATAATCTGCATTCCCGATTTTTCTAATCTGCAGCCCGACCTATCCTCCGGGTCGCTCCCGCTGGGCGATCCCGAAGGTCCCCCATCCTTGCCGCCTTCCAACCTCCCCCTCCCCGATCCCGCCTGGCCGCTGCTGCCGTCGTCACCGGTGGTGGTGGCGACGCCCGTCCCGCCAAAGGCGGAGGGCAGGAGGGGACACGCCCCGTCTCACGCTGGCGCGGAGGGGCTTGGTGGCGGTGTGGCCATGCAGGGCGACTCAGCCGGTGAGGCTGGAGCCTGAATCTCCGACGGGGCAGCGAAGAAGAGGCGGCGGAGCGCTGCCGTTGCGCTCATCGGCTGCTAGCGCGTGAGACGGTTCTTTGCCTGGCTTGCGATCCGGTCCTCCTGGATTGCGATCTGGGTTAGAGGATGCCAAATTGGGCATCTGATGCGATCTTTGCAAAAGTGCCTTCCGGTTGCCTTCTTTTTTGTTGCCTTCTTGCTGGATCTTGACGGGCAACGTGGGGGCTGCGAGTCATGAGAATAAGGGGGGAGGTCCTAGGGTTCCTTCGGTGCAAAGACGGAGATCTGCTTGCTGCCTACGCTTGATGATCTGGTATGGAGCGACGAGTTTCGGAAGGCTCCTCCGGCGAACTCTCATGGACGACTATGCCAGGATATTGCCAGATCAGATTGAATTCGGTCGAGCGTACCCATGTTTTTCCCGGCCTTTTGGTTTCAGCGGGAGCATAGCGAAGCTTTGGTATCTGTTACCATCATGTGTCATGTCTACGATAATCCATGGTGAAGTCAGATACGGAGAATGTCAGGAAAGCTGAAACATCAGGAAAGCGGTGGTGATTTGAGTCTTTGTGCCCACAAGGAACTGGCTGCGTGATCTATGACTTGTAGCAGCGACTGTATGTGGGGGCAACAACACAGGAGGAGTTCTCAGTTTTTCTTTGCAGGGTGAAAATCCAAGGTCTGGCCTTAATTGGATGTACCTGGCAATGAACTTGTTGGAGGCATTGGTTTGCGAGTGAGGACTTTCTTCAGGGTGAAAACCTATGATCTTTGATCGAGCGACGATGGTGCTTGTGTACTGTTTACTTTTTGATGGCGTCGCTATTGGAGTGGTTGGACTTCTGGTGTTGTTCTGGTAGTGTTAGTGTCGTTGTTTCAAAGAATCGTTCTCTGTAGCGGGACTTTTCTTTTTTTTGTAATTATTCTTTCTTTTTCTGGGTTGTGTGCATCCGTCAGGTCATTAGGGCATTACGTTGTTGCAGAGGCTGGATGTAATTGGTATCTCTTAATATTAATATATACTCTTTTACAAAAAAATCTCAATTTTTTCCTGCGGGTTTGCTTTGGCAAGAGCTAAGGTTGGCTACTACTAGTAGCAAAAATTCCTTGTATGACACCACTTGTAAATTTGTTTCCTTATATGACACTCAAAACTTTTTCCTTTCCTACATGTCACTCTCTGTAATATTTTTTGCCTTATGTGACACTCTAGTATATTTTGAGAGAGCTAACGGTGTCAATTGGTGACTTACAAAGACGCCTTTGCCCTTGTTCAATATGTGACCAAATTACAAGAAAAGTTAATGTACTATGAAATATGGAACTGAATTAAATTCAAAAATATAGTGTCGTGTATGTTCAGCCGTGTGACAAGGAACATAACGTTATTCAAAAACTTCATTCAGACTATACTAATAACAAACATAAATTCAAAATAAATAAAAAATTCGGCAGAATCTTCCCTATATTTTGATGTCATATCCCCTGCACACAGTTCACATATATAATTTGACCAAACAATGTCCCAATAGCTACCATAAGTCACCACTAGTTCACATGTATCACAAATGATAGGCTAAAGGACCTACAAAAGAACCATTACATCACATGAACTCCAAAAGTATCATTACATCAATAGAGCACACAAGCATATCGAAATAACAAACTCAGCCTTCTTTTGCTTCTTGTGCTCATAGCAGGTCTAGGAGGGTTAAATTTTCTACTCTTTGAGCTCATTGCTGGGCTATCAAGTGGAAGTGGAACCATGGGAATCTTCTCAGCAATTTCTCTCTTTTCGCCTTGGCTTTTATCTTCATAGGAGCAATCTTCTCAATAGAGCCGGTTTTCGATCTGCACACATGCATGCATCACAGCAGTAAGTTTATGGAAGTAATTGTAGCAGTAAGTATGGAAGCAATAAGTTTAGAGCAATTTAATACAGAAAAATACACAACACTTATGAACAAGAAATAGAAAATACCTCTTTGATCCTCCAGATTCAGAGTTGACATGTTATCTCTTTTTTTTTTGAAAGGAATGCGGTAGGGAAAGCCCCTATAGCGAGTTTGTTTTTTAAAGGGGGCAATGCAGCTAAGCCAACTTAAATAACAGACACAAACAATGTACTGTTTATCTTGTGGGCAGGGGGATGTATTTGAAAAGATACCTTGTTCTTTGTAATTAGCCCATGGATAAGAGCATTGTAAGTCATCACAGTGGGAGCACAACCACATCAGATCAAGAATATCCAGATCCCTCTTCATATCCCCAGCAACCACATACCCCTCTATGATACGAGTAAATGCTCTATTTGATGGTCGCTTTTGCTCCTTCTGCATCTTTCCAGAATGCAAATAGCTCAGTCCATATTTCCTCTTAGAAAATGCTTCTATCAGCAAATTGTATATGTGGCATTATCAGGCTGAAGACTAGATTTTATCATTTCCTCAAATATGCTGAAATGGTCATGTAAATGGATAAATCCACTGATCAGCATAGAGTAAGTTATGCTGTTATGCTTGATGCCATGACTCCAGTTCTTTGCTAATAGGTACGGCTCTAGCGACCTTACCAATCTGTAAGAGAACATATCCAAGCAGCATCAGTGATATTCATTCACAGAATGCAACATGTAGAAAAACAGTACTTAAATGCACGATTTATTGTTGCTCTGAGCTGCAGGGCTATATATTTGTTCTCTTTTTTATACTCCATCCTTTTTGTTTCCTGTTCCTCCTTGCAAGTATGTTTTGTGGGCATGGTAGAGAGTACTGGATGAAGATAAGGTCATCAACAATAATCAAGCATCCAACAGCTTTTTCAACTTCATGGCTCCAAGATGGGGCAGTTCCTCAGATACCATCATTTGCACATTATATAAACAGTTACACTTCAAATATCTTATATAAGCAATCTTTCTTCCATTAAAATGGTCAGTGGTCGTAACTTAATTGGTTAGTATAACAAATAAAGAGCAAAAGAGAAAACCCTAAATCAGCTTGTTTTAAACATTTGACAGAAAAAGGAGTAGAAGCTGTTCTGCAAGTCTGCCAGGCAGCAACCAGCGCAAAAATGGACAAAATTAAAATGACATAAGTTAGAATTTTGAATTGGTAAGACACCCGTAATAAATTATTGATGGTGTGAAGCAACATGCCTACAAAACCGAAAGAAAATAACCAGATGAAAAAGATCAATTAGCCATCAGAACCCGTTTCCCAGTTTACTTTCTGCCTCTCAAACACAATTAGGCATTTCTTTTCATCCTCAATGATAGTACATTTTCTCATCCTGAATTATAGTATATGCATGCATCATACTGTGATAAGTATGAAAAACAGAAAGAAGTTGCTTCACCAAACATGATGTTGAACACAAACCACAAAATAAATTACAAGAAACTATCAGGTTGAAGAAGTGCCTTGAAAATATGAGGGCTCAAAAGGAAATATGAAAACCGGCATACAAGCAATAAGAGTGTAGCATCACTGGTCCATTATCTAAAAGAATATTACTCTAGAACATTCTGCCAATCACTGATAAGATCTGATGATTCCTCAGTAAGTGGCAACACTGAGTAAGACAAACTCAGCAGCAACAGTACCCCAGGACAACGAATACAAGTTACTCATAACCAAAGACTGCAGCTAAAGCCATACACAGAGCAGCTTCTACACTCATATCTTTCGTAGTGCTGAGCCTATATGGCCTTTCCTCTAAATGAACAGAATGATAAAGAGAAGAAAACCAATAAAAACAATGAATGTTGTGTGAAACTATGCAGCATAGGATTCATATGCTTGCAAGCTGAATCCTTGGTAGGGCGGATGGTTGAGCTCATTTCAATCTTGCCTCAGGCAAAGCTATGTACCATACTAAAACAAATTTCTCCCCAACGAACATAATAGTTACCTGAGATTTAACTGACATGACAAAATATGGTCAACAGACTCGTTGCAGTTGCACCCATGTTCAGCAAAGAGCGTGAACTCATGGCAGTCTCATACAAAATCAGCCAAGAGTGTGCACCCAAGTTCAGCAAAGAGCGCGAACTCGTGGCAGTCTCATACAAAATCAGCCAAGAGTGTGCACCCAAGATCAGCAAAGAGCGTGAACTCATGGCAGTCTCATACAAAATCAGCCAAGAGTGTGCACCCAAGTTCAGCAAAGAGCGCGAACTCGTGGCAGTCTCATACAAAATCAGCCAAGAGTGTGCAAGCACCAATAATTTAGAGTGAGTACAGAATTTCTCAGTAACTAGCAGATTATATGATAATACATGGTTAACACACTGCAGAATTTTCCAGTTCAACGAAGAGCACAAATATGTGCTAGTACTAGCGACTATTAATTAGAGTGACTCTGTACACCTAACAAACTTGCAAATAACATACTATTACATTATGAATCTGGAAAGGCTACTAATGATAAATACTACCTCCACTCCTAAAAATAAGATATTTTGGTAGGCTAAAATAGCCTACCAAAACTTCTTATATTTCAGAACAGAGGTAATTAATAGAAGGAGGAGGTTTCATATTACATCGTTGAAGCTGCAACTTTCTCCCATCTGTCAGAAGAACAAATAGAGGGACGATAACTGCATAGCTAGACCAATGTTGCTCTGAAGCTGCTGCAATCAAAGACCATAACTTGAGCCTTGAAATTCAACAGACAGCCGGTTAGGTTAGAACACAGACTCAATGCTAGAGCCTTTGAAGACGTAAGTTCTTGTCTTGTGCTTGATCATTCGCAGCTTGGCTTTATTTGCGTGTCCGTTGATAATCTCGACACCAGTGAGGACAGCAGCCATGTCAATTAAGTCGTCAGATCCATCAAAAATGTCAAAGAATTGGGCAGCACAGAACCTATGGTTCCCCAGGTACAGTAGGTTGGTGTACACCAATGACCACCTGTCTTGGTGGTCGGGCTGACAGAAGCCTCCCCACTGGTAAAGCACCTTGGGCGGCGCATCCCCACCATCAAGAGGTGGAGAGGGGAGCTCAAGCGCAACAAGGTTTCCCTCGTTGCTGTCATGGAAGCCGAAGTGGAGGTTGTAGAGCTGAGGGACACGCACAGCACATCCGATGAAGGGCAGCGTCCAACTGCCAGCCTTGGTCCACTCCAGATTGGCAGTGTCGAAACAGTAGGTGCCAAAGCCACCATCACTGACCGAGGAGAAGCAGATGGTCTTGTTGTCTTTTAGCAGCGTGTAGGACTGGATGGTTCGACTTGGACCTTCTCCGCCCAAGATGTAGGGCGGAAGCGGCATATCAACCCAGTACCAGGACATTATATTACCCTTGCAGTAAGCTAGAGCCTTGAAGTTGGTGGAGGTAGACCCGTTGATAGCGTACAGCGCGTCGGGGCGACCGGCGTTCTTGGAGATGCACATGGATATGGGACCATCCCAGTTGGAGTCCTCTTTGGTGGGGGGCAGCATCTCGCCGGAGTTCTCCTCGGCATCGTACAGGTGGGTGTGCCCGGCCGAGTCGGACACCACGATCCTGCCCTCTTTCGGGCCGCCGCCGTCCCCGTAGAAAGGCATGAAACCGAGCGTCGGGTCGCCCGAGCGGGTCGATTTGAACCTAAAATCCGGTGAGGGAAGCTCCATGGTGCTCGCGAACTTGGGCTTACGTTTTTTCCGCCTGGCTTGTGTTTCTGCCGCCACTGCTTCCCCCGCTGAGGCGTAGAAGAGGTTCTCCTCGGGCCTGAGGCGGCTCAGCCAGTACAAGCCGCCAACGCGCAAGTCCTTGATCATCACGTTGATGAACCGGCGGGGAATCATTCCGACGCCGCGGACGGGCAGATCGATCGGGCGTCGAAGAAAAACGACGAGGGGAGCGGCGGCGGCGCTGATAACGACTCACGAGTCACGTACGACTCCTTTTTCTAGAGAAAGAAGTCCACATAACCCCTAAGTATTTGGTTTAGGACACTAACCCCCCACAAGTATAGATTGGGGCAATTAACCCCCCTAAGTATTAAATACCAAGCATATTACCCCCTTCTGCAGGTAATGGCTGTTTTGGTCCACGTGGATAGGTGGTTTTAGCCACGCTGAAGAAAATTAATGATTGATTGCTCGGTCCAGCATCCTCTGGACCAAAACAGGAGCTGCCTCTAAGTGAAGCGGCATACCTGCACCGGTCGAAGCCGTCGAACGATGACGTCCGGCATGTGGCGTGCATTGAGCAGGAGCGAGCTGAGCGGCAGCGAGCCTGACCCGACGAACGCGACACACATCGACGCGGCGAGTCAGTCCGGCGTGTCCCAGGACAGGAGCATGTGCTCCATGTCGCTCAGGCCTACGTAGTTGTCGTAGTACGGGAAGAGCCTCATGTGGTGAAGCGGGTGGTGACGAACAATGCTTCGACTTCGAAGACGGGGTCAGCAACGGCAACTTCGAGCTCCCCCAGCGCCGCTCCTTCCTCTCTTTCCGTGCGCCTCCGACCTTGCCAAGACAGCCAATTGATTGCGGTGAGCTCCTCTTCGCTTCCTCTAGTCTTTGATCGCGCCATGGTTGAGCACACGCACGCCATGAACACGCCATGGTTGAGCACACGCACGTCCGCGAACAACATGCCAAACACCCGAGCAGCCGAGCTGCCGCCATGTAGATCAAGTCCACCATTCAAACAAGCTAGCATTTTTTGCGCATAATCTAGCTAGCACATAATCTTTTGATCCAGCTTGACTGCCTGCTAGCTTCATCTCTGTTCTTAAAATACGTTGCATCTTACTAATTTCCACCGTTTGGCTAAAACCACGGTCCATATGGATCAAAACAGCTAACAAAACAACCATCTAAGGCCGGAGGGGGTAATATGTCCGATATTTGATACTTAGGGGGGTTAAGTGCTCCAATCTAAACTTACGGGGGGTTAGCGTCCCAAACTCAATACATAAGGGGGTTAGATGAACTTCTTTCTTTTCTAGAGGACTCGTTAACCATTATTATTGCTGAATTTTTAGAGTAAATTATTCGTTTTATTTTTTATTAGGCAAAAAAGAAAGTATATAATCCGAAATAAAAATGCAAAGAAATCTGAATCATCATCTAAAGCTTTGTTTTTGGAAAATGATACAGTTTCCCCGGGGGATCGATCCCCCGGGTCCGTTCGCTCGCGACTTCGTTCGTCAGGAGTTCGTTCGTCAGGAGTTCGTTCGTCAGGAGGGCCGACCGACGCGTTGCCGCCTCCGCCCCTGCCGCGAGCCGCCCTCCGCCGTGCCACGCGCCGCCCTGCCGCGAGCCGGCGCCCTTCAGGAAATCAAGCAGATATGGCAGCACTAATTGATTTGCAGTTTCTCCGGTCTGAGATGTTGACTGGACCCCCAACTTCGATATGAGAACAAGCAGATACGGGAGGAGTTCTGTCGAGGCGTGAGTGGTGTGTGCTGCCGTTGGTTTCGCCGGCTCTAGCACGCATCGCGCGCGCTTGCACATACTGTCAAGTCGATCTCTACTGGCGTTCTGCGTGAATGAACTTGGAGGTACCTTCTGTGTACCTTCTGCTCTGGCCGGCCGCGGTAGCCTCCTTCATCTACGTACCTTCTGCTGTGCTCCTCCTATTCTCCATCGACATAGCTACGCAGCTGAGTGGCGGACACATCTCATCTTCTTTTTCAGTTCTTCTTTCCCATGATCCCGAAATCCCAATCCATGCGAGCAGGTGGGGATTTGCTACATACATATATTTGTTTTGCTAAAACTGTTCAATATGTTCGCTACAATACTGTAAAAGATTTGCTACAAGATGTACGGCGAAGTAGATTTTGCTATGATGGCAAAAAAATTTGCTACAAAGTCCTGGCGATGCCTCCGGCGAAATGGATTTTTGCTACATTTTATATATTTTTTTGCTACAATATTTTTGTGATTTTGCTACAAGGTGGTCTCTGGCGAGATCTCCGGCGAAAGTCTCCGGCGAGGTCTCTGGTGAGGTCGGGTTTGCTAGCATATTTTTTTGCTACAGGTCGCCGGCGAGGTCTCCGGCGAAATCTCCGGCGAGATCCAGTCTATTTTTCTATTTTCTAGATCGAACCGTTTTCTGCTACACGTAGCAAAAGCGGGACTATTTATAGCAAAGCACGTATGTTTGCAGCAAAAGCGGGATTTTAAGGATTTTTGAGGGACACGTGTCAGCAGGAGGACCCGAGGAACGCGTAGTACGAGTACGACCCTTGTTTATTTGCATTTTGATTTTTGTTCCTCCCTCAGGTTAAAAAATCGCAGAAGACCAAAGTTAGGAATAATCAGAAAACTTTTGAAACCGCAGAAGCATTTTGTGACAGAAACATACCCCTTGTAATAGCATCTGCAGTCAGCCCGAAAAGGCCTTTTTATAGTGTCGGATGACAAAAAAGTCTACCACTTGTGTGGTTGCTGCTTAGAGCGCTGCTTTAGGCTAGTAATAGTGGGAGTAACATCACTAGTAACATAGAAGTACATGTTGTGTCAACTAGGCAATTAGATAAGGCAACAATTAAATGAAGAGAGAGGTGGTTGCAGTAACTAGCAATGTTACTATAACATCACATTTTTCTAAACAAAATGAATCTATAAGCTAATTAATATAGTTATCTATGACACTACTCTTAGTTATCTATACCACTATGAAGGTGGTAACTTAGACTAGTGTCATATGCATGACACTAGTCTAAATTCTCCCCACTATGACCAGCTGCTCTGTAAGCGATTTTTTTTGCTTCAGACTTGTGTGAGCCATGGGTGATAAAAATGAAGAGGATTTAGAGGTTCCAAGTGTTGACAAATTATGTGCGAGTATGCAGAAATTGTTTGCTCAGCTTTTTGAGCAATCACAACAAAAATCTAAAGGATCCATTACTCTTGAGCCTAATTCGGTCAAGCTTTCTCGACCAGGAAATTACATTAGTTGGTCACGGAATGCTACTCTTATTTTAGGATCTCATGGTCTCAAGCATTTTTTAGATGGCATGGCTGTGAAAACAGATGATGAGGTGAAGTTGGAGCAATGGAAACAAAATGAACAACGCAGTATGGTGTGGCTGCTGGGATCGATGGATTCTTCAGTTCGTGAGCAGGTCAAGAATATACAAACTACAGCAGAGGTGTGGAAGAAACTTGGACAGCAACTTTCTGGAAAAACAAACAAGATGCAAGTGACAAGGGTGCTTCATGAGATGATACAACTTAAACAGGCCAGAAATCTATAACCGAGTATGCTGGTGAACTAAAAAAGTTGTACAAGGATCTCGAGTTCTTTTGCCCGTTCAAGTGCAATGATCCAAAAGTCTTAAATATTTTGTGTGAATGATTTCAGCCCATTCTTGTTCATTCTTTTCTGGAAGGACTAAATGATAGGTTCGATCTTCGGAGACAAATGATGTATGCTGCTCCAGATTGGCCCACCCTTGATGAAACAGTATCAAGCATTCTTGACGAGGAGACTCGCTTATCTAATCAGACTGTGACCTCACATGCAAGTGTTGACACTCATACCGCTCTGTCTTCACATACTCAGGGCATATCTCTTGCTGCTTCTAGTGATGATCATGCAAATGCTACTAGGTTTGAGTACAAGAAGAACCAATGGTGGTATGCGACCAGTGCAAGAAACCTGGCCACATAAAGAAGAATTGTTTTGACTTGATTGGATATCCACTTGGTTGGCAGCAGCGACAACGTAATAAGAACAATATTGGCAATGCTCGAGGGAACAAGCAAGACTAGGTACACACCACTTCATCTGCTGGTGAATTATCAGCGGTAGCTGCACAATCACTCGAGAAATTTAAGTCCAAGTTGATTGTTGTCTCTAATGAAGGTCCTTGTAGCTCCAACTCTAGTTTCCATGCATCCAGAGGTGTGAATTATTCACAAAACCCAAATAATCCCACTTGTACTTCGTGGATAATTGATTCTAGAGCTACAAATCATATGACAGGTTCCTTTAAAAAGTTCTTCTCTTATGTTCCTCGCTCGGGAAAGGACAGGGTCCGTATAGCTGATGGATCTTCAGCCCCTAATTTGGGGTGTGGAACTATCAGTTGTACACCTTCCTTGCCTCTAACTCATGTTCTACATGTTCCAAATTTTCTTGTGGATCGTTTATCTGTTAGCTCAATTACTAAAAGCCTTAATTGTGGTGCTTGGTTTGAACCTTACTTTTGTGTTTTTAGGATCTGAACACGGGGAAGATACTTGGGACTTATAGGACCGAGCGTGATTGATTGTATTACCTTGACAATGGTGCATCACCACTAGATTTTGCTACATGTACCTCACCTACAGATGAGTTACTACTACTTCATCGTAGACTTGGGCATTTTTCCTTCCATGTATTAGCTCGTGTATTTCCATCTCTTTTTGCTTCCTTCCCTAGGGATAAGCTTGTATGTGATGCTTGTGAATTAGCTAAACATACTAGGATTTATTAACCTAGCATCAATGAAAGAAGCCACTCTCCCTTTGAGGTCGTCCACTCTGATGTTTGGGGTCCCTCCGTAGCAACCACTATGTTAGGCGAACGTTGGTTTGTAACCTTTATCGATGGCTTCAGTCGATGTACTTGGCTTTATGTGCTAAAACAAAAAAGTGATGTTTTCTCTGCTTTCAAGGATTTCTATGCACTAGTTTGCAATCAATATAATGCAAAGGTTAAAGTTTTCCAGACTGATAATGGTACTGAGTTTGTTAACAAGGAATTTGAAATTTTCTTATCCTCAAATGGGATTATACACCAAACTACATGTGTGAATACCCCAGATCAAAACGGGGTAGCCGAGAGGAAAATTAGACATTTATTAGAGGTTGCTCGGTCTCTTATGTTCACAATGAATGTTTCAAAATTCCTCTGGGGTGAGGCAGTTAAAACAGTAGCTTACTTGATTAACCGCATGCCATCACGTGTGCTAAAATATAAAACACCAATTGAATGTTTGAGTGGATCTAATCCTTTCATTATTCCTCCAAAGGTGTTTGGTTGTGTCTGTTTTGTTCATGATTATAGAAATTCAGTCGGAAAGCTTGATCAGCGTGCTATTCGTTGTGTTTGTTGTCTATTTTCCAACTCAAAAGGGATATCGCTGTTGGTGCCCGGATGAACGTTGTTTTTTTGTGAGCATGGATGTTACATTTAGAGAGACCGAGCCATTTTATTCTATTGCTAATGATACCCATCATCCAAGTTCCTCTACCACTCCTAGGATTGGTAGAGAGGGGGAGAATAATGATGATGAGAGAGGCATTAACGGTGAATCCATTTCAGTTCCTATTTTAGATGTTTTCAGACCATGACAAGTTTTTCAGGGGGAGGAAAATCTGAACAACAGTGAGAGTAATAGTGACTTCAATGTTCCTGAGGTACATGGTAGCTCACCTATTCAACATGTTATACATCCTAGAACGCCAGTGTGTACATGTCCCAGATCTCTTTACCCAGATTCAGCGATGAATGACACATTAGAGCAAGGTACGAAACCATCTTCTTCTATTCCTAACTCGGAATCTGAGCATGAACTTCCCATTGCCTTGAGAAAACTTGTGAGGCATAAGGATATACCACCACGTATCAAGGACTGTTGGATACAAACATGACATCTCCAAATTCGTATCCTATGATAAGTGTAGTTCTTTTAAAAGCTTCATTTCTTCCCTTGACTCGGTATCTATACCAAAGGACTGGAGAGAGGCGCAGCAGGACCCGAAGTGGAAGCCAACAATTCTTGAAGACATGAAAGCATTGGAAAAGAATAATACATGGAAACTTGTAAAGCTACCACCTAGTAAGGAGCCCGTAGGATGCAAGTGGGTGTACACGGTCAAGCAAAATCCTGACGGCAAGGTTGAGAGATACAAGGCACGCCTGGTAGCAAAAGGATATACCCAAACATATGGCATAGACTATGATAAGACATTTGCCCCTGTTGCTAAAATGAACTATGTGAGAACACTAATATCTTATGCAACAAATCTAGGTTGGGATATGTTCCAACTAGATGTAAAGAATGCATTTCTTCATTGTGACCTTCAAGAGAAGGTTTACATGCATATTCCACCTGGGTTTAGCACTGCTCAAACTGAAGGTAAAATTCTACGTCTCTATCGATCCTTGTATGGTTTAAGGCAGTCACCTCGCGCTTGGGTTGAGCATTTTCGACATGTGCTTATTCATATGGGTTATAAGAAAAGTAATGCTAATCATACCCTATCCTATAAGCATAATATGGGCAAGATAGCCATCTTGATTGTTTATGTTGATGATATTGTTATTACCAGGGATGACTCCGTGGAGATTGCTTATTTGAAGTTGAAATTGGCACAAGAGTTTGAGGTTAAGGACCTAGTACAGTTGAGTTACTTTCTTGGGATTGAGATATCTCGTAGTCCAAAGGGTATTTATCTTTCTCAAAGAAAGTACATCCTAGACTTACTCTCTTACACCGGGTTATCTGGATGTCAGCCAGTCTTCACACCAATTGAGCCGAATCATTCTCTTAAGGAGGAAGCTGGAATAACCAATTTAAATCAAAAAAAAATGGCTCTCCACTCCTCTAACCCAAGCATGTCCCAAACTTGATGGTTGTATCATCAATTCAATAATACCAGGAATTAAAGGTTTTATCTCCAATTGATTTTCCAGGTTGTATCTCCTACACATTTTCTTTAGGAAAATTTCACTGGAATAACTTACAATGAATGTAGAGAGTGGAATACAAAATCCATTCAGTGGCCATACCTACATAGATTTTGTTTTATGTATGTACTCATGGCACTTGAACTGGCTGTGGTTGTGATTAACTCGGAGGGGAGGAAGCTGGAGAGGACGCGTCCGTCGGCGGTGAGCCTAGCCACCAGGATGCTAGCGGTGTGACATGGAATACCTTGCCTTGATGGCAGAAGGATCTCAATCATCAATGGTGGTGGGTAGGAAGGCGTGGGTGGTGAAGAGGAGGCCTATGAAGAGCCATCGAACGCCGGTGGTAGTGGCTGCGTCCGCAAACCTGATGAAGACGATGTCCGCCCTCCACCTCCGTTGGCGCCTCCTGCTGGGTCACCTGACGTCCTAGCCGGGGGCAAGGCGACGGGATAGGCCGGCGGCCATAGGCAGGAGCGGGAGGAGGCGGACACAAGGCATCTGGGAAGCGAGCAGGACCTCAGGATGGAATAGGTGCGTGCACGCACGGGTGAATGCCAGGTCGTGCTGGAACTGCAGGGGCACGCGGTGACGGGCCGAGCTGTTGGAAGGTCCTCGCCAACAACGGGGAGGTCGGTCGCTGGCGGTGGGGGATCGGAGATGCATTCGCCAGCGGTGGGTAGACAAAGGAAGAAAGTGAGTGGGATGAGTGATTTTTTTGTATTTGGATGAGGGTGAGGGCATCTCCACCGGGGCGACCCAACCGGCTGATCCAAACGGTCCGCTTCTATCTGTTTGGGTCGGGCCACAGTCTCTTTTGGGTCGGTGTCCAGCCTGTCCGGCCGATCGCACCCAGCGGCGTAACCCAGCTGTCCGTGCTTAGTAAATAGGCCCACCGACGTTGGTGCCGGTGTATATTTACAACGTGTTCCCGTCGCCCGTCGTCTCTCGCCTTTCTTTCCCGCATGTGCGTTTCCCGCCACGTCCAGGCGCACCCATAAAAAAGGGAGAGCCAGAAAAGATAGCCACAACTAGACCGTCCACCACCGCCACCACAAAACACCATGCTTAGCCGTCGGTGTCGCCGCATCGTCCTCCGTGACAACCCCGACATCTGCGCATAAGAGCCCGAGCACTCGTTGCCCTCGTGGTGGCCGAACCCTTCGGAGTTACCGGACGTGTTGCTGCCTCCGATTCCAGGACGGCCACAGATTTACACATGGCCCCGCTACCACGGGCCATGGCCTATCTACAACCGCCACAGGACCACCGGCGAGCCTTTCACGTGGGAGGTGGCGGAATGCATTATGCTACAAGAGTACCGGTGGTGGGACGCGCTTGCGTTGGTGCGGGGCGACCTCCGTGAAGCAGTGCGGGCCAACCCCGACAGCGCTTTCCCGCGTGACCGCCTCGCTCAAGCTCAAGAGGAGGTGCAGACGCAGCGAGCGATCATCGTGTCTGTCAAAAAAGAATGGTGTCTTGTCAACCCGTCGCCGCCGCCACCCTCAGCGCCATAGGCGACGCATAGTTTTAGGTGTGGTGTGCTTGTAAAAATTGTTTTAAGACTTGAATAAAGACTTTCATTGTAAATGGCTGATGCCCACATTGCTACATCATACATGGCGAGTTAAAAAAGGGCCGGCATCGCATGCCGGCGTGGAGGTTGAAGCGATGACATTGAACTGTCTCGACAGGAGTGTAGGCGTCGGGCGGCACCAGAAGTGGCTCGGCCAGCCTTTGGAGCAGGCTTCCATTGATGGCTAGTGGAAGAAAGTCGTTGGGTCGCTGGCATGTGGGCCCTCGCCCCCTCCTGCGGGAGGACATGGGAGGAGACGCGCGCTGTCTGGGCCGACACAACCATTATCCAGATTTGGTGCACGGATAGATCGAGCCGGACGCGTCAGTTCAGACGGGTCGTGCCTTTCGCGCGGACACATTTAGACGTATTCGGACGGATTGGATCAAACTGGTGAAGATGCCGTGAGGTCAAGCGTGGGGAGAGCGATCGGGGCTGGCCAACCTGGTAGCAACCTTGCGTCATACGAGGAACGACTGAGTTGGAGCTGGCGCTGGGAGTTTTGATCCGACCGGATCTCCTATTTTTTGTAGTATATAAGCGTTGGGGTCAAAAAAAAAAGGTCAGTTCCACGCACTTCGATGAAAAATGCTAACTAAAAGAGAAATAACCCGTTTAAAAAAAGAGAAATAACAATTAAAATAGACGTGCGTGCCAGCCCTAAGTTATCAGTGTTGGGAAACCGGGCCGGTAGAGGCCCATTCGGTGTGGCCTCTACCAGGCTAGGGTTGGCCCATGTGGGTATCGTATCCCCCCTTTTGTCTATAAATAGAGGAACAACCTTTGTACGTGAGTTACCGAGAAAGATATCAATAAAAGTTCCCTGTTTCATCTACTTGTACTGTGTGTGCCTTCTCCTAGTCTTCTTCTTCAACGTGGAACAGCCCCGGGACCGGTCAGTCGGCAGGGGGTGTTCCAACACGTTATCAGCACGAGTCTCTCCGTCGAGCCTCCGTCAAGCCACCGCCGAGCCTGCATCACGCAGGCTTCCGTTGAAGGTAACACAAATCTGATCGCAAAAATGGATTCGCCTCGCAATTTCCTTTCAAGATTTGCGTTCAGATCTTAGATCAGATCCCATCTGAGGTACAGATTTTTCTTTCCGGGAGTCGAGCTGACCCGCTGTCGCCGACCAATGTCGATTTAATCACTCCCGGATCAGAAACTTGTTGACTGTACCAGTGCACCTGCTGTGTCGATCTATTTTTTTTAGATCCCGCTGATCTGTACCGCTGCGAATAGCAGATTTGTTTTCGATCGCGATTATTTTACCGTCATTTTTTTTCTCCATCGCGATGAACAAGGGCAAGCAGCACCTGGCACACGTACATGGCAAGCAATGGCCGCCGCGAGCCCTGATGGCCGCGCCCGCCCCCCCAACGCCCGGCTGGCAGTTGGATGCACCGCCGAGTGCCGGGCCGCCGCTCGCCGCCGCCGCGCGTGCCGGGCCGCCGGCGCGTGCCGGGCCGCCGCTGGCCGCTCGCCGCCGCGCCGCGCCCGCTGCCGCACCGCGCTGGCCGCGCGCCGCCGGGCCGCTGCTGGCCCTGCTGGCCGAGCCGCCACCCGATGTGGCCCTGCCGGCACCGCACGGCATCGCCACCGCTCGCCGGCCACCCGCGACGCGTGTCGCACCGCGCGCTCCCTGCCGCCGGCGAGGCCCCGCTGGCCACGCCCGCGCCAGCCGGCCGCCCCCGTGCGCCGCGAGTCGCCACCCGCGTGCGCAGCTCGCCGCCCTGCTGCCCGAGGCCGCCACCCGCGCGCGCCTCCGCTGTGGCCCCGCTGGCCACGCCGCCGCGCCACTGCAGCTGGCCGCGTGCCCTGCTGGCCGAGCCGCCGCCGCGCGCTGGCCGTGCTAGCCGCCGCAGGCCGCCGCTGCCTCGCCGGCCACATCCGCGCTGGCCGAGCCGCCGCCTGGCCGCGCTCGCCGCTCCCGCGCCGCCGCATGCGCGTTGCCGCCGGCTGCTGGCCGCTGTGCGCCGTCGAGCGCCGCCCGCGCTGGTCGCGCCGCCCCAGGCCGCCGCTGCCTCGCCGGCCACGCCCGCGCTGGCCGCGCTGGCCGCTGCGCGCGCCGCCGTCCCGTGGCCAGGCCGCCCGCTCGCGCCGCGCGCCAACGGCCGCCGCCGCCCAGCGCCGCGAGTGCTGCGCCCTGCTGCTGTGCGTGCCACGGGTGCTGCGCCATGGGCCACCTTTGGACCGTTTTTTTATTATTGGACCGTTTTTTTTTATATATCGACCGCTTCTGCGACATTCGCCGACTATGCCCACACGCTAATCGCGCCGCTGGTTTGGCCCGCTGCCGACACCGCCGCTCCAGTCGGGAACTAGCTCTGCTAGCTCCGTTCCCCCGCTTCGCGGGCAGGGACAGTCTGGAGCCGACCGGCCGCGCAGAGACACGGGTAGTTGAGCCGTTTGGTAGCACGCGATCACGGGCGGTTGGACCGTTTTTGGCCCTATCTTTCGATCCGTTTTTACACAAGCTTTTGAACTATGTTTTACTATAGTTATTAATTACCGCATGTCTTTAATACTTTGTATCTCATAGATAGCTTGCACCGTTTTTACATTGAATTTTGGAACGCCGTCATATTTGAATTATTGTATCGATTATCGCATTTATGCAACCGATTACCTGCTGTAATCTTACACACTTTGCATAAATTGCAGATGACCGGAATCGTCAGCCGCGAGTTCCCGGAGTTGAGCCAGGATGGGCTTAACTACCTAACTTGGGCCTCGGACGTTGAGATCGTCCTTGAGGGCCGATGCATCAAGGATGCGTTGATTGCGGGGACCCCGACGGCCCCCAGCAAAACCATCCCGGCGGATAACGCCAAAGCCCTGCACTTCCTCCGCCATCACATGTGTGAGACTCTCAAGAATGAGTACATGGCAGAACGGAGTGCTTCTGCCCTTTGGACCGCCCTCAACAAGCGGTTCTCTAGGCTGAAGTACACCATTCAGCCACAGGCGGAGGCAGATTGGATACGTCTGAGGTTTGCGGACTTCAAGACGGTGGGAGAGTACAACTCCAGGTTGCACCGGATTTGTACTATTCTTCAGCTGTGTGGGACCAGTACCACCGATCAGCAGAAGATAGACAAAACCCTCTCCACATTCCATCCGGACAACATCCATTCCTCGCGAAACTTTCGCCAGGAAGGATTCACGGAATATGCAGCGCTTATTGATGCTCTCCAGGTGGCCGAGGCGCAGGATAATGTTCTGAAAAAGAACTTCTCCGCGCAACCCTTCGCAGGGGGCCCAAGTCATGAGGCCAATGCTGGTGCCTACAAGGTGCGCAAGCCCATCCACAAGAAGAGAGGCAAGAAGGGCAAGAAGGGACCCAACTCCTCCAACCCGGCCAAGCAACGCAAGGCGGGCAAGGGGGAGGCGAGGCCCCAGGACTGCTTCCGCTGTGGCTCCAAGACTCACTTCTCCAGGCAGTGTTTGGCCCCTAAACACGTCGTCGACGCGTTCAAGGCCACCAAGAAGGCGCGCGAGGCGCATCTTGTCCAGGTTGAGGCACCACTGGCGCCCGGAGCGGCGCCTGTGCCAAACGTCACGCACATAGTGGCGCAGGACGTAGCACAAGTGGCAGCACCCTCGGCGGACCCCACGGACGCCGCTGTGCCCATGGAGGTTGAGCACGTTGTGCCCCCTCCACCTCAGCCAGGCCCCTTGTCCATGATGATGGCCAGCGCAGAGCCCCCCACTGACCTTGAGATACTGGCTGAGCTTGGTGATTTCCTCGCAGAATCCACCTGAGCTCCATTTTGTTATGATGATTCTTTTTCCGCAATAATCAGATACAATTACTCGATATGGTTGTAAGCTCTATGAGAGCATAACATTTATTTGTTTTCTGGCGATTGGATGACATTTATCCATTTATTCCATTATTTGATTATGTGATGTTCTGAAATGCTTCTGTGTTTTACTTACTTGATGTAGCATCTTCCTCGCTCCATTATATTAATTAGGCACTATATTTTAGAACGCGTGTGGCGCCCAAATGGAGGAAACGTGCCTTGCTGATAGCGGCACCACCAATACCATCTTGAGAGAAACAAAGTATTTTGAGTCAATTACCAAAAACCCTGGTAACATAATGACGATCGCCGGCTGCGGTCCGAATGTAGTTGGCTCCGGAAGAGAAACTATCATACTCCCAAACGGAACAACTCTGATCATTGAAGAGGCATTGTTGTATCCGGAGTCGACTCGTACTCTCTTAAGTTTTAGAGACATCCGCGCAAATGGTTTCCATGTCGAAACCGATGATGATGAGAATGGAAAGGAGTTCCTACTCATTACCAAGCGCGACGAAAATGGTAAACATGTTGTCGAAAGACTCCCTTCATTAGCTACTGGGCTGTACTACACTAAGATAGTAGCACCACCTATTTATACTACCCTTAAGACTGTCTTTAGAAGCTCCGAACTATTCTGCCTTTGGCATGATAGGTTAGGCCACCCCGGTCTTAGGATGATGAGAAATATAATTAACAACTCGAACGGTCATAATGTTAATGTGAAAAATTTCCCGAATCCCGATGATTTCGTGTGCTCCGCATGCGCTACGGGGAAATTGATCATTAAACCGTCCCCCCTAAAGGTGAAGGATGAACTCCCCGCGTTCTTGGAACGCATTCAAGGGGATATATGTGGTCCAATTCAGCCCCTCTCAGGGCCGTTTCGGTACTTCATGGTGCTCATCGATGCTTCCTCTAAATGGTCCAATGTTTGCCTGCTGTCAACACGGAACCATGCTTTTGCAAAGTTGATCTCCCAGATCATACAAATAAGGAATAAATTCCCTGATTATCGTTTAAAGTCTATTCGAATGGACAATGCCGGAGAATTTACTTCAAAGGCATTCGATGATTATTGCATGGCAACTGGAATCAAACTTGAGCACTCCGTACCGCATGTCCACACTCAAAATGGACTCGCGGAGGCATTGACTAAAAGGATTAAATTCATTGCCAGACCACTCCTTCAGGGTTGTAATTTACCAACTACATGTTGGGGACACGCGGTGTTACACGCCACTAATCTCATCAACTTTCGACCATCGGCCTACAACATCCACTCTCCCATCCAACTTGCGCAAGGGTCGGCACCGAAAATTTCCCACCTACGTAGGTTCGGCTGCCAGGTATATGTACCTATACCACCACCCCAGCGATCAGCAATGGGACCGCTCCGTAAGTCGGGGATATACGTTGGTTATGAGACTGTGTCCATAATCAAGTTCTTGGACCCCTTGACAGGTGACTGTCACACGGCCCGTTTTGCTGACTGCATTTTTGACGAGGATCTTTTCCCGACTTTGGGGGGAGGTAATCAACCCCTGGATGACAAAAGTCGAGAAATCACGTGGAAAGCCACGGGGATCCACGCTCATGACCCGCGCACTGTTGAGACTAATAGAGAAGTCCAAAAGATACTAGATTTGCACTCCCTAGCGAATCAACTGCCCGATCATTTTAGTGATTTAAAGACTGTAACAAAGTCGCATGTGCATGCACGCAATGCACCGGAAAGGGTTGAAATACCAAAGAAAAATGATGGTATACCCGCTCCTGCTCCAAGGCCTAAGAGGACGCGGATTCCGGTTTCTCAAATCCCAAGTACCCGGGGACGCCCGAAGAAAAAGGATAAGAGAGATTTATTACAGATTACCCCTGTTGAGGGGAGCCAGTTGAGACCTGGCACGAGTACGGATATTTCAGTGCACGAAATTCCGGACTTGAACTTTCCTATATCGGAAATACCCAGCGAAGTTGTGTGCGCACACATCGGAGCGGGAAAGCTAAAGGACCTAGCTCCTGGATTGGGAAATCCGGTGGAGCAAGAGGATATGCCTGATGCACTCCATGACGAAATGGCCATTAACTATGTTAATTCGGGCGAGTCATACAACCGAGCCATGGCAAATGTCGACGTTAATTTTGCCAAGAAAATTGCCTCAATCATAGATCTTGACCCTGAGCCTAACACGCTCGCTGATTGCAAGAAAAGGTCAGATTGGAAAGATTGGCAGAAGGCAATTACTGCTGAATTATTATCGTTAAACAAAAGAGAGGTATTTGGACCTGTTTATCTAACTCCTCCCCATATTCGCCCCGTTGGCCATAAATGGGTTTTTGTTCGAAAGAGAAACGAGAATAATGAAGTAGTAAGGTACAAAGCAAGGCTCGTTGCTCAAGGTTTCACTCAGCGACCAAGTGTCGACTTTGAGGAAACTTACTCCCCAGTCATGGATGGAATTACCTTTAGATACTTGATCTCAATGGCAGTAAACATGGACTTAAACATGGACTTAAAAATGAAACTAATGGATGTTGTCACCGCTTACCTATATGGTAACTTGGATTCGGACATATACATGAAAGTACCAGAAGGTATCCCTGTCCCGAACCAGGATAGAGCAAACAGGAGTTTATACAGTGTTCAACTTAAGAAGTCATTGTATGGACTAAAACAGTCAGGTAGGATGTGGTATAATCGTTTAAGCGATTTCCTTCATGAGAAGGGCTACGCGAGCAATGAAGATTGCCCATGTGTTTTTATACGGAGATCCCAGGATGGTTTCTGTATTATCTCGGTGTACGTGGACGATTTGAATATAATCGGTACACCTGACGATATTGAGGAAGCGAGTTCCTACCTGATGTCGGAATTCGAGATGAAAGACTTAGGCAAAACCAAGTTCTGCCTCGGTCTGCAACTTGAGCATTCCCCTGCTGGGATTCTAGTTCACCAGTCGGCCTACACCCAGAAGGTGTTGGAACGATTTGGGTTTGAAAAGGCATATCCTTCTAAGACCCCGATGGTCGAAAGATCTTTGCAGCAAGACAAGGACCCATTCAGGCCTAAAGAAGAGGGGGAGGAAATTCTGGGACCGCAATTCCCCTACTTAAGTGCAGTTGGCGCACTTATGTACCTCGCAAATTGTACACGGCCGGATATTGCATTCGCCGTCAATTTGCTTGCAAGGTACAGTTCTGAGCCTACCAAGAGGCATTGGAAAGGCGTTAAAGACATCTTTAGGTACATACAAGGGACAAAGGACCTTGGCTTGTTTTACCAAAAGAACCAAGACCTATCTGTTGTAGGCTATGCAGATGCTGGGTACCTTTCGGACCCGCATACATCCAAGTCGCAGACTGGATATGTTTTCCTTTGTGGTGGAACAACTATTTCCTGGAAATCGTCTAAGCAAACTCTTGTGTCGACTTCGACGAACCACTCGGAAATCATAGCATTATATGAAGCATCACGAGAATGTGTATGGCTTCGACGCGTAGACAGTCACATCCAGATGTCATGTGGACTGAATACCGTACAAACCCCAACAATTATCTATGAAGATAATGCCGCTTGTGTTGCACAAGTTCAGACGGGTTACGTGAAGAGCAATCTCACAAAGCATATAAACCCCAAGTTCTTCTATGCACATGAGTTGCAAAAGATGAACGAAGTGAAAGTCTTGCATACTAAGTCGTGTGAAAATCTCGCTGATTTGTTCACTAAATCATTGCCAGCGTCTTCTTTCGAGAGATGTGTCCGAGGGATCGGCATGATGAGACTTAGGGAGATGCAAGGTTCAGGGGGAGAATCTTCACAAACTCATCGCTGAAATCTTAATCCCGATGATTGAGTACTTAACTTTATAGTTAAGTGAATTGTACTCTTTTTCCCTTAGTGAGTTTTTATGAAGTTTCTCACATGAGGTTTTTAATGAGGCAATTCGTGCAACATAGCAAGAAGTATACAGTGTGCATTCCTTCATATTTTTCCCACTGGGTTTTTCGGAGTTTTAAGCCATGGTTATACAGATAAGATACCCAGGGGGAGTGTTGGGAAACCGGGCCGGTAGAGGCCCATTCGGTGTGGCCTCTACCAGGCTAGGGTTGGCCCATGTGGGTATCGTATCCCCCCTTTTGTCTATAAATAGAGGAACAACCTTTGTACGTGAGTTACCGAGAAAGATATCAATAAAAGTTCCCTGTTTCATCTACTTGTACTGTGTGTGCCTTCTCCTAGTCTTCTTCTTCAACGTGGAACAGCCCCGGGACCGGTCAGTCGGCAGGGGGTGTTCCAACAATCAGCGCCGCCGCCGCGGCCCCTCGTTTATCTTCGAATCCATACGTATAGTCGCACCTCCTGTGGAGGGCTCTGCTTTGAATCTTTTATCTCAGCAGCTGCGAGCCCGATCTTCCGTCCGCCGCCGTTTCCCCCAAACTCGATCCCAAGATTCTCCAACTTGATCCCTGCCGCCGCCGTTTCCCCCGCCTGAATACTGATCCGTACGTCGCACCTCGAAGATGATTCCCCAGCGGTTCGTGAACCTGATGATGAAGGATCTGCTCGTCGGTGGCTCGTACTGGCTGAGGCGCATGAAGCTCGAGAAGAACCTCTTCTACTCGTCCGCGGGGGAGGCGGTGTGGACAGGGACGCAGGCCACAAGGCGGGACAGCTTGATGTGCGAGAGCACCACGAGTCTTTCCTCGCCGGACTTCAGGTTCAAGTCGTCCCGTTCGCTCGACTCGGTGCTCGGTTTCATGCCTTTCTACGGGCTTGGCGGCGAGGGCAGATTCGTCGTCTCCGATTCGGCCGGGAACTCCTTCATGTACGACGCCGAAGAGGGCTCCTCCGAGATGCTGCCCCCCACCAAGGATTCGTCCAAGTGGCACAGCCCCATCTCCCTGTGCGTCGCCGGCCCCCAGGGTTCCGTCCGCGCCGACGCTCTGTATGCCATCAACGGGTCCAACTCGACCAACTTCAAGTCTCTGGCGTACCGCAGAGGTGACATAATGGCCTGGGACTGGCTCGACCTACCGCCGCCGCCATACACCTTGGGCCTGGCCGCCAAAGAGGACCGCACCATCCAGTCCTATGCACTGCTGGAGGACGACAAGACCATCTGCTTCTCGTCGGCCCGTGGCGGCGGCGGCTTCGGCACCTACTGCTTCGACACGGCCACCCACGAGTGGACGGAGACCGGCAGCTGGACGCTGCCCTTGGTCGGACGAGCTCTGAGAGTCCCTCGCCTCCACAACCTCTACTTCGGCTTCCTTGACAGCGACCTTGAGAGCCTCGTTGCGCTTGAGTTTCCGTCACCGCCTCTGCGTCGCCAAATTCTTTGGCATCTTCGATGGATCATCCGTGGAGTTAAGTGACATGGCTGCTGTCCTCACTGGTGTGGAGATTCTCGAAGACGGACAGGCTGATAAAGCCAAGCTGCAGATGATCAAGCACAAGACAACAACTTATCTCTTCGATAGGTGCAGCATTGAGGCCGTGCTCTAACGTACCGTTCGCCAATGTAGTACACTATGAAACTTTCTCATTCTATTCTACTCCATCCGTTTCAAAATATAAGATATTTTAGCTTTGTGTTTATACTAAAATAGCCTAGATACATTTGCTTCATCTTATATTTTGAAACGAAGGGAGTAATTATCATGAGTGGCATTTTCAACTTCGTAAATGTGTAATACTTATTTGTGGCCTACAATCACTCTATTAATGATCGCTAGTACTACCATGAATTTCTACTCTCTTCATGGAACTGGGAAATCCTGCAGAGATTCTATTAACCATGTATTATCAATTTATATCATATCTCAGCTATGCTTCTTAGGCAGAAATTCCAGCAGTGTCACTCTAAAAGGTGTGTGTACACTTTACTCTTGGCCGATTCTGTATGATACCACCATGATTTTATGCCCATTATTTGCTGAATTGGGGTGCAAATGCAAAGAGTTTGTTGACCATATTTTGTCACATCCGCGTTAAATCCCAACAAACTATTATGTTTGTCAGAAAGAAATGGTGTATAGCTTTGCCACCGGCTAGATTGAATTGAGTTCAACCATCTTCCCTACCAAGGATTCAACTTGCACACATATGAATCTTGCGAGGGGGAAGGGTCCCTCTTCGAAGAAACAGACGGGGAGTCGAGTCGGTGATGGTTTCACCGAAGGCGAGAATGCCCCCCCCCCTCCCCAATGTGCCGCCCGCCCTGACTCGCCAAGCGAAGCGACCGGGCGGCCCCATCCACCCCCGACGCTCCACCTCCTCCCACCCAGCGCGCCTCCCCGCCGCTGCCATCAGCGGGTGCCGCCAGGCGTTGCCCGCGCGGTGCCTAGGGCCAGCGGTGGAGGCTTCCTCCTCTTCCCGCCCTAGGAGCTTGGCTTGGGGGATGCCTCCTAGAGGCGAAGCAACCAGGCAGGCGGCGTTCCAGCCAGTCCTCGGACGACAGCGAGACGGGTGGCGTGGACGGCTGGACGCTTGGTTGCGCAAGCAACAAGGTCATGAGGGATGGCCGAAAGAGCCCTATAGGCCTAGATCTGGGCCCATTTGAGCCCGATCTGGGTTAGGGCGGGCCTGGTTCGGCTTGACTCCGACGCTTTCGGTTGGTCTATAGAGTACTTGGTGGTGAGGGCGGCGGCTACAGTACCGCGCTTGCTGCAGCGTGGTGGCTGGAGCTTCATGGGTCCGTTTGGGTCCGGTCGGGCCTCTAGCGCCGAACATGATTTTGATGATGAAAATGTTAAGGCATGAGCCTTAGCCCTTTATTAAACTGATGGTTGTGTTCGGATGCGATATCATTCTAATTTTACCGTACAACCACAATACCCGAATTTGGATAGGGCTTGACTGGAAGTTTATATACCTTAGTATGGGTTCCCTTGCGGCCGAGGTTTGAGCTGAGGCTATCTCGTGATGATTGCCCACCTGTGCAGTTCCCAAGATGACAGATGGTCATGGTTGGGAGGCCAAACTCATAGGGCAGGTGCCTATAGTAGGGTATGTAATTGAAAGGTTAGGATTGATTATGCGCAAACTGAGTATGGTGATTCAGGATTGTTCCTGACGGATGTATCGAATATTGTGGTAAAAGTTTACCACCTCTGCAGAGTGGGAAACTATTCGAATAGCCGCGTCCGCGGTTATGGACAGTTGGAGTAGTCATACTGTTCCGTCCTTAGATGTTTTCAAAATGACTTGTGAAATGAATCATGACTTTGACTTTACCACAACATGGTTGTGAAAGTGAAAACTATGTTCCCACTTAGGTGTTATAAAACTTTAAACTAGTTTTATTTACTTCTGAACTCAACTAGAGATAAACCTGGCTTTCTGCAAAACAACCTAAAGTTTAGTATTCCTACTTGAACCACTTTACTTGTTAGCGATAGTTTGCGAGTACTTAAAGAGTACTCATGGCTTTGTTCCTGGCTATTTCCGTGGCCAGACTATGAGGAGAACTATCAGGATGATGGACAACAGGAAGTTTACGACAACTAGGAATATCTCCCATCGTCAGCATTGCCTGTGACCCCGAAGATGGATCTTCGCCCATGCTACCGTTATTATATTATTCCGCTGCTTTGATTGTATTAAGACTGGACCATGAGATCCTTTATTTGTAAGACCTTTAATATGGTTTGTGATGGATGATGAACTACGGTACCAATATGTTTTGCTCGCAAAAATGGTAATCCTGGGATTGCGATGTATGACATAACAAGCATCTGAGATTAAAAATCCGGGTGTTGACATACAATAAAAGTTTTAACACAAAAATCCAAAAAAGAACAAGAAAAGACCAACAAAAGATAAGGCACACATACCAGAAAACAAGAACAAGGTGTGTACCGGCTGCAACGATGGAACTGGGCTGGAAATTCTAACTGTGACGTCAGGTGATTAAATCTCAGTCGCCTGAGATGTAGGCAGCCCATTGAAAAAAATGGTGAAAGGCCAAGCATCCGATTCAGCATGCGATGGATGGTGTCTAGGAGTTTCGATGTTTGGCTTCCCATCGTCCGATGATAGTATTTACCATAAGAATCTCATATGGAGTCCTCTAATTTCTTCATAAAGACCCAATTTGATATATGGCAAGTTGTGTTGACGGCTCGGTCCAAAAGCTATTGGGCGTCTTGTACTCATCCAATAGCTCTTCCTTTACTCCACAATTTTTTGTTGAGGGGGTGTATATGGAGTAGAAAACTCATGCTCAATTCCCACTTCTTCCACAAGCTCTTTTACCTATTTGAGCCAAACTACTTGAGTTTATAGTTCATCAATCAATAAATTTTTGGAAGCTAGTAACAATAAATAACTCATCAGTGATACTATTCACACTTGATCTACTTGGGGAACCTCAATTTTTGTGTCGCCGAATTGTTTGGGGTCTTCTATGGATCTACCGTGTTAAATGAGAACTTTGTTACATGTTTGATATCCTCATTGGCATGGATATTATCTTCACACGGGCAAATATAGCCAAGCTGAGATGATTAAGCACAAGACCAGAACTTATATCTTTGAATTCTGTAGCATTGAGTATGTGCCCGTGTGTTGAATTTTTCAACGCTCTTGGTTAGGTTTGCTGCAGCAGAGCTTCAGCTCCAGAGGAACATTGTCCCCAACTAAATGGATATCATCACTCTAATATTTTGTGTTCCAATTGATAGGAGAAAATTCCAACCTGAACTTCATCGGTGTAATATGAAACTTCCTCCTTCTATTATCATAGATGAGTAGCCCCTCCAACTTCGTAAATGTGAAAGATGTTGTTTGCAAGCTTGTTCCATATATCCAGTCACTCTAATTAATGGTCGCTAGCCCTAGCATGAATTTGTGCTCTCTTCGTTGAACTGGGAAATTCCGTAGAGTTTCTATTGACCATGTATTGTCAATTTATCATATCTCAGCTGTGTTTGTTTGGAGAAGTTCTGCAGAGTCACTCTAAATTATTGGTGCTTGTACACTCTTTGCTGATTTTGTACTATGAGTTCGCGCTCTTTATTTGCTGAACTAGGGTGCAAGTGCAAAGAGTCTGTTGGCCATATATTTTGTCGCGTCTGTGTTAAATCTCAGCGAACTATTAATAATTTTGTTACGAAGAATTTTTTTCAAGTATGGTATACATAGCTAGCTTTGCCAGCGGCCGGATTGAACTGAGCTCAACCATCTTCCCTATATCAAGGATTCAGCTTGCAAGCATACGAATCTTATGTTTGTATATTATATATATTGTAAACTGTTGATATAGTGTAAACTGCTTGTGCTATATATACACAATGCAAATACAAGTATACATGTTCTAAGGAAATGACTCAGCAAAGTCTGCAATGAGTAAGTAGATGAGCTTTATCGGCTACAAAATCGACCTGTTCAGGTTAGATCCTAGAAGTGGGACGATACATAAAAAACAATAATGCATGCTGAGTGACTATATAGGAGGGCATATAATATTCAGAATGCTTCCAAACTGAATATTTGATTATCACAGGCTCAAAGAAATTCCAATATTAAGCAGAAATTATACACGAAATAAAGCAGCTAGAATAGCCAACTGAAGTCAGTCAGGGTTCAAGTTGGTGAGCTTCATCGGCTAGGGGCCTAGACAACACGGTTAGATGACATCCTCGAGGTCACAAGGTTTGTCGAAGAGGAAGGTTCTGGTCTTGTGCTTGACCATGTTCAGCTTGTGTTTATTTGAATGTCTGCGGTTGACAATCTCAACACCGGTGAGGACAGCTGCCATGTCAAGAATGTTGTCCTGTTCATAGAGAGACTCATCATGGATGAGAAACCATTTGGCAATGCAGAACCTGTACTCCCCCAGGTACATCAGGCTGGTTTCCAAGAGCGACCAGTAGCCGTCCTGGGGCGGCGCCCGGCAGAAGCCTCGCCACTGGTGCAGAACATTGGGTTCGGAGAGATCAGGAAGAGACGAGAGCTCGAGCGCAACAAGGATTTCAGGATCGCTTTCATGGAAGCCAAAGTAGAGGTTGTAGAGCTCGGGGACTTGCGTCGCACATCCGGCGAAGGGCAGCCTCCAGCTGCCAGCCTTGGTCCACTCCTTGCTGTCCGTGTTGAAGCTGTAGGTGCCAAAGCCACCAGAGAAGCAGATGGTCTTGCCGTCCTGGAGCAGCGTGTGGGACTGGATGGTTCTATCCCTTTTGTCTTCATCGTCATAGACATAGGGCGGCCCTGGTAGGTTCAGCCAGCGCCAAGCCATGGAGTCGCCGTTGCAGTAGACGAGAGACTTGAAGTCGGCCGAGTTGGTCTGGTTGATGGTGTAGAGAGCGTCAGGGCGAATGGCGTTCTTCTTGCGGTTGGTGACGCACAGGGAGATGGGGCTCGGCCACTTGGCAGGCTCGTCGATGGGGGGCAGAATCTCGGCCAAGCCATCGTGCGCGTCGTACAAGAGGGTGTGCCCGCCGGAGTCGACCACGACGACCCTGCCCTCGCTGGGGCCGCCGGCGCCAGCGAGCCCGTAGAAAGGCAGGAAAGCGAGCGTCGAGTCGCGCGCCCGGGATGATCTGAACCTGAACGCCGGCGAGGGAAGCTGCAGGGTGCTCTCGGCCAGCGGCTTCAGACTGAGCCGCTTGTTCTGCGTTACCTGCGCCACTGCCTCCACCGCGGAGGAGTAGAAGAGGTTCTCCTCGGGCTTCATGCGGGTAAGCCAGTACGTGCCGCTGACGCGCATGTCCTTCATCACAAGGTTGAGGAATCGCCGGGGCACCATCTCCTACTTCAACATTCCAAAGCACACAAGAAAAAAAGATTAGATTTTTCAGCTCATCAATCCACAAATTTAACCTACAGCAGACATGCAGATCGGATCCAGACCTTCAAATTTCAGGAGGGGAGAAGTGGAGGCGGAGGGAGCTAAAGGCGGCGATAAGGGCTCGGGTTCAAGATCTAGGTCTAGCCGCTGCGCTCTCCTTCCTCATTGTATATATCGTCAAGAGGGATGTGATGTGGCTGCTGAATTGAGTTTTTGGACTATGGTCCCTGGGTCGGCCCAGCCACTGTTGAATCATCCAGGGCCCGAGCCCATCACTCTCCGTCTATTAGTCTTTTTTTTTCTGCAGCGAGTTTAACTTTTTTTTGTGAACTGCAGCGAGTTTAACTTAATACCGCCAAATAATTTTACTTACATACACTAGCTGAGTGTCCGCACGTTGTCATGGCTTTCTAATTTTTTTTCCATCATGGCACACATAGACATACAGTATACACAAATTCACATATGTAGATAAGATAGCCATGTAGTATTTTACATGTATGATGTGATATATAATAGATGTGAATACTCATCTCTAGTATCTAAAAAGAATGTTCTGCCACTACGTCGTCTCCCTTTGTCACTTGGTTTTGTATGCACTCAGTGACTCCTCGCTCTGGCCCTATCCCATCTCAATTCTCTCGCTCGCTCCTTTACTACGTGCAGCAACCCCGTCTGCGTCTGATATGCCCAGCCGACGCCTACGAGAACGCCACGTCCCCACTGCATCTCGTCATCGGGATATTGCTTCCCCTCCGTGCTTGTCGGGGGCATAACCCCGGATACCCCAAAGATGACTATTCGACATATAGATGAGGAGTGTGAATAAGCAAAGTCAAAATACATAGAAGAAAGGTCAAGCAAGCAATAATCCCAAGCCAGCGTAGCAGCCCAAGCCACCTCCAGGCCAAGTTATCACTGTTGGGCCGACATATCAGCCCAACCGGCATAGCTGGCATTGCTCCTCCTAGGACGACATCTCCTTTTCCATGGGCTGACATAGGTGCCTAGGCCGGCGCGCCAGTTCTGGGCCGACTGAAGGGGTTCGGAGCAGAAAACACAAAATTTTCCTTCCGTAGACGAACCTTTTTTTTGACTCTCCCCTTCAATCTTTATTAATCAGGTGAAACAAATTCTGACTGAATAGCCTCAATCAGAAATTACATCAAAGTTTAGAGCTACACAATCTAATCTAAGGGCTTCTCTGGCGCATAAATGAGCAACTGAATTCACCTCCCTTCTAGCAAATAGAATTTTGAAACCCTGGAAAACACCTACTAACTCCTTTATTTCCTCCACTATATGACAACCTATTGATTTATTTGAATCTTCCTTGTTCCACATCGACACCACCATCTGGCAACCCGTCTCTAGAGCCACTCGACTGAAACCTCGAGACTTTACCAACTGCACCACATCCCTGCAAGCCAGGAGTTCAATGATCAGCGGATCCTGGATCATGCTGTATCGTTGACACTCTCCTGCTAGTAGGTAGCCCAGCTGATCGCGCACCACCATGCCTGCGCCTGCTACCCCACGGTTGCTATCGATTGCACCATTAGAGTTCACTTTCACCAATCCTTCCTCCGGGGGCCTCCACTTCTGCCTTTCTCGCTCCACCAGCCTCTCCTGTGCAGGTAGGTCCAGTGAGCTAATCGGTTCTTTGACGAGCTCGATTGCCCGCCTTGGTTGGTATGCTACCTCCCCGTGAGTGTACTTGTTGTTTCTACTAGTCCAAATTGCCCACATCACTGAGACCGCAATTGCTGCATCCTTCCGACTCACAAGTCCAAGATCCAGAATGTCCAAGGACCATGACGCCGGGTGTAATTTCGGTTGCTCCAATCCGAACTGAACTTCAACGGCCTCCCAGAACGATAATGCATGCTCACACTGCATCAAGCTATGGTATAGTGTTTCTTCCATGTGTCCACACAGGGGGAAGATACTCATATCCTTCATATGGCGCCTATGAAGCTCTGAATGGGTCGGCATAAACCCCTTCAGAACCCTCCACCATAATATATATACAAATTTTTGGCATCACTTTAAGCTTCCATAGTGCTTTCCAACTATCGCCATTTGATGACAAGGTCGCATAATCTTCCAGCAGTCCCTTTCTGTCCAGCAACATACGGTAAGCTGACCTGACCGAGAACAGCCGTGAGTGTTCATATTCCCAGGCTCAAAAGTCACCCTTCACATTTCTTGGACGTGGCATCTTGAGTATCGCATCTTTTTCTGGTGCTGCGAAAATATCGCGGACTCTATGCACACTCCATTCTCCTAAATCCTCCTCTAGGAGGCCAGCAACAATTTGAACCAAGGAGTCAACTAGCCTCCCCATTGGTTTCAGCAGTCTTGTTCTCGAGATCCAATTATCATGCCAAACTTCAGTAGTCATGCCATTGCCTACCCGCCGAACAAGCCCCCTGCTTCAAGACCTCCCTCCCTTGGATAATCGCCCGCCACACACGCGACACGCTCTGCGGACACCCAACATTCAGGATTGTCCCATCCGGGTAGTACCTACCCTTTATTACCCTAGCGCAAATGTTGTTTGGATTCACTACAGAAATGTTCAGATGCGCCGATGGCCGCTTGCTATGCCGACGGCCAAACGTCGGGGCCGTCGGCGTAGGACCGGACCAGGCCAGCCCAAGTGGCCAGCCCTCGGCGTAGCCAAGCCGTCGGCGTAGTATACTCTACGCCGACGGCCACCCTCGGCGTAGTGGAGGCCCTCGGCGTAGCCAGGGGACGCGTGGCACATACCGGCCAGCACGGACGGCGCGCTAACGGTGCCGTCCGTTAGGCCGACGGCGAGCGGCGACCCTCGGCATACCCTACGCCGACGGCAACCCTCGGCGTACCCGCCACGTACGCCGACGGTCACCCTCGGCGTAGCCTTCTGCATTTTTCCTTTCTACTTATTTTATATTAGTATCAATTATTTATGTTCTTTTTTTATTAATTGGATGATTTCGTACCCTCTGAATAGCAGTCTCCACGCCCACATGAAATGTCGTTGCGAATCTTCTCACACCCCGAGAAATTTCTATATGTTTGTAAGTGTTATTATCGCATGTGGTTCTGAATAGCACTCACCACGCCCACATGAAGTGTGTGCGTGAATTTTATGTATCACACATTTTGGAGAAACTGTTCAGAGATTGAATGCTTTTATCGCAAGTGGTTCTGTCAACCCTAATGAGGAGCGGACGATAGTTTCTCTTGTAGATATAGCATGTTCCGGACCCGTATAAGGGGGAATCTCCCCGTGGAGGTGAAACCGGATAGCATAGTGCCCCAACTTGTGAACCAACATGGTTTTACATCACCATATGACCTAAACAAACACAAAACAAGAGAGAGCTACGCCGGGCTACCCCTGTGAGAGGAACGTCTAAGGGGGGTAGACGATCCGAGTGTGCACAGATCAGGGTTTCGCCGGAGGAAGACCACGAGAACATCGGAATCAGATGAAAACTTGCATGTGTCCCTAGCATATGTGTGTGAGTGTGGTGAGAGGTTGGTATAGGTGCTTGCATATGTCCCTCCTCGCATGCATGCGCTCTAACCTAGAAGCGAAGGTTCCGGACCCAGTATAAGGGGGAATCTCCCCGTGTAGGTGAAACCGGGTAGGATAGTACCCCAACTTGTGAACCAACATGGTTTTACATCACCCTATGACCTAAACAAACACAAAACAAGAGAGAGCTACGCCGGGCTACCCCTGTGAGAGGAACGTCTAAGGGGGTAGACGATCCGAGTGTGCACAGATCAGGGTTTCGCCGCAGGAAGACCACGAGAACATCGGAATCAGATGAAAACTTGCATGTGTCCCTAGAATATGTGTGTGAGTGTGGTGAGAGGTTAGTATAGGTGCTTGCATGTGTCCCTCCTCGCATGCATGCGCTCTAACCTAGAAGCGAAGGTTCTGGACCCAGTATAAGGGGGAATCTCCCCGTGTAGGTGAAACCGGGTAGGATAGTGCCCCAACTTGTGAACCAACATGGTTTTACATCACCCTATGACCTGAACAAACACAAAACAAGAGAGAGCTACGCCGGGCTACCCCTGTGAGAGGAACGTCTAGGAGGGTAGACGATCCGAGTGTGCATAGATCAGGGTTTCGCCGGAGGAAGACCACGAGAACATCGGAATCAGATGAAAACTTGCATGTGTCGCTAGCATATGTGTGTGAGTGTGGTGAGAGTTTGGTATAGGTGCTTGCATGTGTCCCCCCTCGCATGCATGCGCTCTAACCTAGAAGCGAAGGTTCCAGACCCAGTATAAGGGGGAATCTCCCCATGTAGGTGAAACCGGGTAGGATAGTGCCCCAACTTGTGAACCAACGTGGTTTTACATCACCCTATGACCTGAACAAACACAAAACAAGAGAGAGCTACGCCGGGCTACCCCTGTGAGAGGAACGTCTAGGGGGTAGACGATCCGAGTGTGCACAGGTTAGGGTTTCGCCGGAGGAAGACCACGAGAACATCGGAATCAGATGAAAACTTGCATGTGTCCCTAGCATATGTGTGTTAGTGTGGTGAGAGGTTGGTATAGGTGCTTGCATGTGTCCCCCCTCGCATGCATGTGCTCTAACCTAGAAGCGAAGGTTCGAGACCCAGTATAAGGGGGAATCTCCCCGTGTAGGTGAAACCGGGTAGGATAGTGCCCCAACTTGTGAACCAACATGGTTTTACATCACCCTATGACCTAAACAAACACAAAACAAGAGAGAGCTACGCCGGGCTACCCCTGTGAGAGGAACGTCTAGGGGGGTAGACGATCCTTGTGTGCACAGATCAGGGTTTCGCCGGAGGAAGACCACGAGAACATCGGAATCAGATGAAAACTTGCATGTGTCCCTAGCATATGTGTGTGAGTGTGGTGAGAGGTTGGTTTAGGTGCTTGCATGTGTCCCTCCTCGCATGCATGTGCTCTAACCTAGAAGCGAAGGTTCCGGACCCAGTATAAGTGGGAATCTCCCCGTGTAGGTGAAACCGGGTAGGATAGTGCCCCAACTTGTGAACCAACATGGTTTTACATCACCCTATGACCTAAACAAACAAAAAACAAGAGAGAGCTACGCCGGGCTACCCCTGTGAGAGGAGCGTCTAGGGGGGTAGACGATCCGAGTGTGCACAGATCAGGGTTTCGCCGGAGGAAGACCTCGAGAACGTCGGAATCAGATGAAAACTTGCATGTGTCCCAAGCATATGTGTGTGAGTGTGGTGAGAGGTTGGTATAGGTGCTTGCATGTGTCCCTCCTCGCATGCATGCGCTCTAACCTAGAAGCGAAGGTTCTGGACCCAGTATAAGGGGGAATCTCCCCGTGTAGGTGAAACGGGGTAGGATAGTGCCCCAACTTGTGAACCAACATGGTTTTACATCACCCTATGACCTAAACAAACACAAAACAAGAGAAAGCTACGCCGGGCTACCCCTGTGAGAGGAACGTCTAGGGGGGTAGACGATCCGAGTGTGCACAGATCAGGGTTTCGCCGGAGGAAGACCACGAGAACATCGGAATGAGATGAAAACTTGCATGTGTACCTAGCATATGTGTGTGAGTGTGGTGAGAGGTTGGTATAGGTGCTTGCATGTGTCCCCCCTCGCATGCATGCGCTCTAACCTAGAAGCGAAGGTTCCGGACCCAGTATAAGGGGGAATCTCCCCGTGTAGGTGAAACCGGGTAGGATAGTGCCCCAACTTGTGAACCAACATGGTTTTACATCACCCTATGACCTGAACAAACACAAAACAAGAGAGAGCTACGCCGGGCTACCCCTGTGAGAGGAACGTCTAGGGGGTAGACGATCCGAGTGTGCACAGGTTAGGGTTTCGCCGGAGGAAGACCACGAGAACATCGGAATCAGATGAAAACTTGCATGTGTCCCTAGCATATGTGTGTTAGTGTGGTGAGAGGTTGGTATAGGTGCTTGCATGTGTCCCCCCTCGCATGCATGTGCTCTAACCTAGAAGCGAAGGTTCGAGACCCAGTATAAGGGGGAATCTCCCCGTGTAGGTGAAACCGGGTAGGATAGTGCCCCAACTTGTGAACCAACATGGTTTTACATCACCCTATGACCTAAACAAACACAAAACAAGAGAGAGCTACGCCAGGCTACCCCTGTGAGAGGAACGTCTAGGGGGGTAGACGATCCGAGTGTGCACAGATCAGGGTTTCGCCGGAGGAAGACCACGAGAACATCGGAATCAGATGAAAACTTGCATGTGTCCCTAGCATATGTGTGTGAGTGTGGTGAGAGGTTAGTATAGGTGCTTGCATGTGTCCCTGCTCGCATGCATGCGCTCTAACCTAGAAGCGAAGGTTCCGGACCTAGTATAAGGGGGAATCTCCCCGTGTAGGTGAAACCGGGTAGGATAGTGTCCCAAATTGTGAACCAACATGGTTTTACATCACCCTATGACCTGAACAAACACAAAACAAGAGAGAGCTACGCCGGGCTACACCTGTGAGAGGAACGTCTAGGGGGGTAGACGATCCGAGTGTGCACAGATTAGGGTTTCGCCGGAGGAAGACCACGAGAACATCAGAAACAGATGAAAACTTGCATGTGTCCCTAGCATATGTGTGTGACCGTGGTGAGAGGTTGGTATAGGTGCTTGCATGTGTCCCCCCTCGCATGCATGCGCTCTAACCTAGAAGCCAAGGTTCCGGACCCAGTATAAGGCGGAATCTCCCCGTGTAGGTGAAACCGGGTAGGATAGTGCCCCAACTTGTGGACCAACATGGTTTTACATCACCCTATGACCTAAACAAACACAAAACAAGAGAGAGCTACGCCGGGCTACCCCTGTGAGAGGAACGTCTAGGGGGTAGACGATCCGAGTGTGCACAGATCAAGGTTTCGCCGGAGGAAGACCACGAGAACATCGGAATGAGATGAAAACTTGCATGTGTCCCTAGCATATGTGTGTGAGTGTGGTGAGAGGTTGGTATAGGTGCTTGCATGTGTCCCCCGTCGCATGCATGCGCTCTAACCTAGAAGCGAAGGTTCCAGACCCAGTATAAGGGGGAATCTCCCCGTGTAGGTGAAACCGGGTAGGATAGTGCCCCAACTTGTGAACCAACATGGTTTTACATCACCCTATGACCTAAACAAACACAAAACAAGAGAGAGCTACGCCGGGCTACCCCTGTGAGAGGAACGTCTAGGGGGTAGACGATCCTTGTGTGCACAGATCAGGGTTTCGCCGGAGGAAGACCACGAGAACATCGGAATCAGATGAAAACTTGCATGTGTCCCTAGCATATGTGTGTGAGTGTGGTGAGAGGTTGGTTTAGGTGCTTGCATGTGTCCCTCCTCGCATGCATGTGCTCTAACCTAGAAGCGAAGGTTCCGGACCCAGTATAAGTGGGAATCTCCCCGTGTAGGTGAAACCGGGTAGGATAGTGCCCCAACTTGTGAACCAACATGGTTTTACATCACCCTATGACCTAAACAAACAAAAAACAAGAGAGAGCTACGCCGGGCTACCCCTGTGAGAGGAGCGTCTAGGGGGGTAGACGATCCGAGTGTGCACAGATCAGGGTTTCGCCGGAGGAAGACCTCGAGAACGTCGGAATCAGATGAAAACTTGCATGTGTCCCAAGCATATGTGTGTGAGTGTGGTGAGAGGTTGGTATAGGTGCTTGCATGTGTCCCTCCTCACATGCATGCGCTCTAACCTAGAAGCGAAGGTTCCAGACCCAGTATAAGGGGGAATCTCACCGTGTAGGTGAAACGGGGTAGGATAGTGCCCCAACTTGTGAACCAACATGGTTTTACATCACCCTATGACCTAAACAAACACAAAACAAGAGAGAGCTACGCCGGGCTACCCCTGTGAGAGGAACGTCTAGGGGGGTAGACGATCCGAGTGTGCACAGATCAGGGTTTCGCCGGAGGAAGACCACGAGAACATCGGAATGAGATGAAAACTTGCATGTGTACCTAGCATATGTGTGTGAGTGTGGTGAGAGGTTGGTATAGGTGCTTGCATGTGTCCCCCCTCGCATGCATGCGCTCTAACCTAGAAGCGAAGGTTCCGGACCCAGTATAAGGGGGAATCTCCCCGTGTAGGTGAAACCGGGTAGGATAGTGCCCCAACTTGTGAACCAACATGGTTTTACATCACCCTATGACCTAAACAAACAAAAAACAAGAGAGAGCTACGCCGGGCTACCCCTGTGAGAGGAATTTCTAGGGGGGTAGACGATCCGAGTGTGCACAGATCATGGTTTCGCCGGAGGAAGACCACAAGAACATCGGAATGAGATGAAAACTTGCATGTGTCCCTAGCATATGTGTGTGAGTGTGGTGAGAGCTTGGTATAGGTGCTTGGATGTGTCCCTCCTCGCATGCATGCGCTCTAACCTAGAAGCGAAGGTTCCGGACCCAGTATAAGGGGGAATCTCCCCGTGTAGGTGAAACCGGGTAGGATAGTGCCCCAACTTGTGAACCAACATGGTTTTACATCACCCTATGACCTAAACAAACACAAAACAAGAGAGAGCTACGCCGGGCTACCCCTGTGAGAGGAACGTCTAGGGGGGTAGACGATCCGAGTGTGCACAGATCAGGGTTTTGCCGGAGGAAGACCACGAGAACATCGGAATCAGATGAAAACTTGCATGTGTCCCTAGCATATGTGTGTGTGTGGTGAGAGGTTGGTATAGGTGCTTGCATGTGTCCCCTTTGCATGCATGCGCTCTAACCTAGAAGCGAAGGTTCCGGACCTAGTATAAGGGGGAATCTCCCCGTGTAGGTGAAACCGGGTAGGATAGTGCCCCAACTTGTGAACCAACATGGTTTTACATCACCCTATGACCTAAAAAAACACAAAACAAGAGAGAGCTACGCCGGGCTACCCCTGTGAGAGGAACGTCTAGGGGGGTAGACGATCTGAGTGTGCACAAATCAGGGTTTCGCCGGAGGAAGACCACGAGAACATCGGAATCAGATGAAAACTTGCATGTGTCCCTAGCATATGTGTGTGAGTGTGGTGAGAGGTTGGTATAGGTGCTTGTATGTGTCCCTCCTCGCATGCATGCGCTCTAACCTAGAAGCGAAGGTTCCAGACCCAGTATAAGGGGGAATCTCCCCGTGTAGGTGAAACCGGGTAGGATAGTGCCCCAACTTGTGAACCAACGTGGTTTTACATCACCCTATGACCTGATCAAACACAAAACAAGAGAGAGCTACGCCGGGCTACCCCTGTGAGAGGAACGTCTAGGGGGGTAGACGATCCGAGTGTGCACAGATTAGGGTTTCGCCGGAGGAAGACCACGAGAACATCAGAAACAGATGAAAACTTGCATGTGTCCCTAGCATATGTGTGTGACCGTGGTGAGAGGTTGGTATAGGTGCTTGCATGTGTCCCCCCTCGCATGCATGCGCTCTAACCTAGAAGCCAAGGTTCCGGACCCAGTATAAGGCGGAATCTCCCCGTGTAGGTGAAACCGGGTAGGATAGTGCCCCAACTTGTGGACCAACATGGTTTTACATCACCCTATGACCTAAACAAACACAAAACAAGAGAGAGCTACGCCGGGCTACCCCTGTGAGAGGAACGTCTAGGGGGTAGACGATCCGAGTGTGCACAGATCAAGGTTTCGCCGGAGGAAGACCACGAGAACATCGGAATGAGATGAAAACTTGCATGTGTCCCTAGCATATGTGTGTGAGTGTGGTGAGAGGTTGGTATAGGTGCTTGCATGTGTCCCCCGTCGCATGCATGCGCTCTAACCTAGAAGCGAAGGTTCCGGACCCAGTATAAGGGGGAATCTCCCCGTGTAGGTGAAACCGGGTAGGATAGTGCCCCAACTTGTGAACCAACATGGTTTTACATCACCCTATGACCTAAACAAACACAAAACAAGAGAGAGCTACGCCGGGCTACCCCTGTGAGAGGAACGTCTAGGGGGTAGACGATCCTTGTGTGCACAGATCAGGGTTTCGCCGGAGGAAGACCACGAGAACATCGGAATCAGATGAAAACTTGCATGTGTCCCTAGCATATGTGTGTGAGTGTGGTGAGAGGTTGGTTTAGGTGCTTGCATGTGTCCCTCCTCGCATGCATGTGCTCTAACCTAGAAGCGAAGGTTCCGGACCCAGTATAAGTGGGAATCTCCCCGTGTAGGTGAAACCGGGTAGGATAGTGCCCCAACTTGTGAACCAACATGGTTTTACATCACCCTATGACCTAAACAAACAAAAAACAAGAGAGAGCTACGCCGGGCTACCCCTGTGAGAGGAGCGTCTAGGGGGGTAGACGATCCGAGTGTGCACAGATCAGGGTTTCGCCGGAGGAAGACCTCGAGAACGTCGGAATCAGATGAAAACTTGCATGTGTCCCAAGCATATGTGTGTGAGTGTGGTGAGAGGTTGGTATAGGTGCTTGCATGTGTCCCTCCTCACATGCATGCGCTCTAACCTAGAAGCGAAGGTTCCAGACCCAGTATAAGGGGGAATCTCACCGTGTAGGTGAAACGGGGTAGGATAGTGCCCCAACTTGTGAACCAACATGGTTTTACATCACCCTATGACCTAAACAAACACAAAACAAGAGAAAGCTACGCCGGGCTACCCCTGTGAGAGGAACGTCTAGGGGGGTAGACGATCCGAGTGTGCACAGATCAGGGTTTCGCCGGAGGAAGACCACGAGAACATCGGAATGAGATGAAAACTTGCATGTGTACCTAGCATATGTGTGTGAGTGTGGTGAGAGGTTGGTATAGGTGCTTGCATGTGTCCCCCCTCGCATGCATGCGCTCTAACCTAGAAGCGAAGGTTCCGGACCCAGTATAAGGGGGAATCTCCCCGTGTAGGTGAAACCGGGTAGGATAGTGCCCCAACTTGTGAACCAACATGGTTTTACATCACCCTATGACCTAAACAAACAAAAAACAAGAGAGAGCTACGCCGGGCTACCCCTGTGAGAGGAATTTCTAGGGGGGTAGACGATCCGAGTGTGCACAGATCATGGTTTCGCCGGAGGAAGACCACGAGAACATCGGAATGAGATGAAAACTTGCATGTGTACCTAGCATATGTGTGTGAGTGTGGTGAGAGGTTGGTATAGGTGCTTGCATGTGTCCCCCCTCGCATGCATGCGCTCTAACCTAGAAGCGAAGGTTCCGGACCCAGTATAAGGGGGAATCTCCCCGTGTAGGTGAAACCGGGTAGGATAGTGCCCCAACTTGTGAACCAACATGGTTTTACATCACCCTATGACCTAAACAAACACAAAACAAGAGAGAGCTACGCCGGGCTACCCCTGTGAGAGGAACGTCTAGGGGGTAGACGATCCGAGTGTGCACAGATCAAGGTTTCGCCGGAGGAAGACCACGAGAACATCGGAATGAGATGAAAACTTGCATGTGTCCCTAGCATATGTGTGTGAGTGTGGTGAGAGGTTGGTATAGGTGCTTGCATGTGTCCCCCGTCGCATGCATGCGCTCTAACCTAGAAGCGAAGGTTCCAGACCCAGTATAAGGGGGAATCTCCCCGTGTAGGTGAAACCGGGTAGGATAGTGCCCCAACTTGTGAACCAACATGGTTTTACATCACCCTATGACCTAAACAAACACAAAACAAGAGAGAGCTACGCCGGGCTACCCCTGTGAGAGGAACGTCTAGGGGGTAGACGATCCTTGTGTGCACAGATCAGGGTTTCGCCGGAGGAAGACCACGAGAACATCGGAATCAGATGAAAACTTGCATGTGTCCCTAGCATATGTGTGTGAGTGTGGTGAGAGGTTGGTTTAGGTGCTTGCATGTGTCCCTCCTCGCATGCATGTGCTCTAACCTAGAAGCGAAGGTTCCGGACCCAATATAAGTGGGAATCTCCCCGTGTAGGTGAAACCGGGTAGGATAGTGCCCCAACTTGTGAACCAACATGGTTTTACATCACCCTATGACCTAAACAAACAAAAAACAAGAGAGAGATACGCCGGGCTACCCCTGTGAGAGGAACGTCTAGGGGGTAGACGATCCTTGTGTGCACAGATCAGGGTTTCGCCGGAGGAAGACCACGAGAACATCGGAATCAGATGAAAACTTGCATGTGTCCCTAGCATATCTGTGTGAGTGTGGTGAGAGGTTGGTTTAGGTGCTTGCATGTGTCCCTCCTCGCATGCATGTGCTCTAACCTAGAAGCGAAGGTTCCGGACCCAGTATAAGTGGGAATCTCCCCGTGTAGGTGAAACCGGGTAGGATAGTGCCCCAACTTGTGAACCAACATGGTTTTACATCACCCTATGACCTAAACAAACAAAAAACAAGAGAGAGCTACGCCGGGCTACCCCTGTGAGAGGAGCGTCTAGGGGGGTAGACGATCCGAGTGTGCACAGATCAGGGTTTCGCCGGAGGAAGACCTCGAGAACGTCGGAATCAGATGAAAACTTGCATGTGTCCCAAGCATATGTGTGTGAGTGTGGTGAGAGGTTGGTATAGGTGCTTGCATGTGTCCCTCCTCACATGCATGCGCTCTAACCTAGAAGCGAACGTTCCAGACCCAGTATAAGGGGGAATCTCACCGTGTAGGTGAAACGGGGTAGGATAGTGCCCCAACTTGTGAACCAACATGGTTTTACATCACCCTATGACCTAAACAAACACAAAACAAGAGAGAGCTACGCCGGGCTACCCCTGTGAGAGGAACGTCTAGGGGGGTAGACGATCCGAGTGTGCACAGATCAGGGTTTCGCCGGAGGAAGACCACGAGAACATCGGAATGAGATGAAAACTTGCATGTGTACCTAGCATATGTGTGTGAGTGTGGTGAGAGGTTGGTATAGGTGCTTGCATGTGTCCCCCCTCGCATGCATGCGCTCTAACCTAGAAGCGAAGGTTCCGGACCCAGTATAAGGGGGAATCTCCCCGTGTAGGTGAAACCGGGTAGGATAGTGCCCCAACTTGTGAACCAACATGGTTTTACATCACCCTATGACCTAAACAAACAAAAAACAAGAGAGAGCTACGCCGGGCTACCCCTGTGAGAGGAATTTCTAGGGGGGTAGACGATCCGAGTGTGCACAGATCATGGTTTCGCCGGAGGTAGACCACGAGAACATCGGAATGAGATGAAAACTTGCATGTGTCCCTAGCATATGTGTGTGAGTGTGGTGAGAGCTTGGTATAGGTGCTTGGATGTGTCCCTCCTCGCATGCATGCGCTCTAACCTAGAAGCGAAGGTTCCGGACCCAGTATAAGGGGGAATCTCCCCGTGTAGGTGAAACCGGGTAGGATAGTGCCCCAACTTGTGAACCAACATGGTTTTACATCACCCTATGACCTAAACAAACACAAAACAAGAGAGAGCTACGCCGGGCTACCCCTGTGAGAGGAACGTCTAGGGGGTAGACGATCCGAGTGTGCACAGATCAGGGTTTTGCCGGAGGAAGACCACGAGAACATCGGAATCAGATGAAAACTTGCATGTGTCCCTAGCATATGTGTGTGTGTGGTGAGAGGTTGGTATAGGTGCTTGCATGTGTCCCCTTTGCATGCATGCGCTCTAACCTAGAAGCGAAGGTTCCGGACCTAGTATAAGGGGGAATCTCCCCGTGTAGGTGAAACCGGGTAGGATAGTGCCCCAACTTGTGAACCAACATGGTTTTACATCACCCTATGACCTAAAAAAACACAAAACAAGAGAGAGCTACGCCGGGCTACCCCTGTGAGAGGAACGTCTAGGGGGGTAGACGATCTGAGTGTGCACAAATCAGGGTTTCGCCGGAGGAAGACCACGAGAACATCGGAATCAGATGAAAACTTGCATGTGTCCCTAGCATATGTGTGTGAGTGTGGTGAGAGGTTGGTATAGGTGCTTGTATGTGTCCCTCCTCGCATGCATGCGCTCTAACCTAGAAGCGAAGGTTCCAGACCCAGTATAAGGGGGAATCTCCCCGTGTAGGTGAAACCGGGTAGGATAGTGCCCCAACTTGTGAACCAACGTGGTTTTACATCACCCTATGACCTGATCAAACACAAAACAAGAGAGAGCTACGCCGGGCTACCCCTGTGAGAGGAACGTCTAGGGGGGTAGACGATCCGAGTGTGCACAGATTAGGGTTTCGCCGGAGGAAGACCACGAGAACATCAGAAACAGATGAAAACTTGCATGTGTCCCTAGCATATGTGTGTGACCGTGGTGAGAGGTTGGTATAGGTGCTTGCATGTGTCCCCCCTCGCATGCATGCGCTCTAACCTAGAAGCCAAGGTTCCGGACCCAGTATAAGGCGGAATCTCCCCGTGTAGGTGAAACCGGGTAGGATAGTGCCCCAACTTGTGGACCAACATGGTTTTACATCACCCTATGACCTAAACAAACACAAAACAAGAGAGAGCTACGCCGGGCTACCCCTGTGAGAGGAACGTCTAGGGGGTAGACGATCCGAGTGTGCACAGATCAAGGTTTCGCCGGAGGAAGACCACGAGAACATCGGAATGAGATGAAAACTTGCATGTGTCCCTAGCATATGTGTGTGAGTGTGGTGAGAGGTTGGTATAGGTGCTTGCATGTGTCCCCCGTCGCATGCATGCGCTCTAACCTAGAAGCGAAGGTTCCGGACCCAGTATAAGGGGGAATCTCCCCGTGTAGGTGAAACCGGGTAGGATAGTGCCCCAACTTGTGAACCAACATGGTTTTACATCACCCTATGACCTAAACAAACACAAAACAAGAGAGAGCTACGCCGGGCTACCCCTGTGAGAGGAACGTCTAGGGGGTAGACGATCCTTGTGTGCACAGATCAGGGTTTCGCCGGAGGAAAACCACGAGAACATCGGAATCAGATGAAAACTTGCATGTGTCCCTAGCATATGTGTGTGAGTGTGGTGAGAGGTTGGTTTAGGTGCTTGCATGTGTCCCTCCTCGCATGCATGTGCTCTAACCTAGAAGCGAAGGTTCCGGACCCAGTATAAGTGGGAATCTCCCCGTGTAGGTGAAACCGGGTAGGATAGTGCCCCAACTTGTGAATCAACATGGTTTTACATCACCCTATGACCTAAACAAACAAAAAACAAGAGAGAGCTATGCCGGGCTACCCCTGTGAGAGGAGCGTCTAGGGGGGTAGACGATCCGAGTGTGCACAGATCAGGGTTTCGCCGGAGGAAGACCTCGAGAACGTCGGAATCAGATGAAAACTTGCATGTGTCCCAAGCATATGTGTGTGAGTGTGGTGAGAGGTTGGTATAGGTGCTTGCATGTGTCCCTCCTCACATGCATGCGCTCTAACCTAGAAGCGAAGGTTCCAGACCCAGTATAAGGGGGAATCTCACCGTGTAGGTGAAACGGGGTAGGATAGTGCCCCAACTTGTGAACCAACATGGTTTTACATCACCCTATGACCTAAACAAACACAAAACAAGAGAAAGCTACGCCGGGCTACCCCTGTGAGAGGAACGTCTAGGGGGGTAGACGATCCGAGTGTGCACAGATCAGGGTTTCGCCGGAGGAAGACCACGAGAACATCGGAATGAGATGAAAACTTGCATGTGTACCTAGCATATGTGTGTGAGTGTGGTGAGAGGTTGGTATAGGTGCTTGCATGTGTCCCCCCTCGCATGCATGCGCTCTAACCTAGAAGCGAAGGTTCCGGACCCAGTATAAGGGGGAATCTCCCCGTGTAGGTGAAACCGGGTAGGATAGTGCCCCAACTTGTGAACCAACATGGTTTTACATCACCCTATGACCTAAACAAACAAAAAACAAGAGAGAGCTACGCCGGGCTACCCCTGTGAGAGGAATTTCTAGGGGGGTAGACGATCCGAGTGTGCACAGATCATGGTTTCGCCGGAGGAAGACCACGAGAACATCGGAATGAGATGAAAACTTGCATGTGTCCCTAGCATATGTGTGTGAGTGTGGTGAGAGCTTGGTATAGGTGCTTGGATGTGTCCCTCCTCGCATGCATGCGCTCTAACCTAGAAGCGAAGGTTCCGGACCCAGTATAAGGGGGAATCTCCCCGTGTAGGTGAAACCGGGTAGGATAGTGCCCCAACTTGTGAACCAACATGGTTTTACATCACCCTATGACCTAAACAAACACAAAACAAGAGAGAGCTACGCCGGGCTACCCCTGTGAGAGGAACGTCTAGGGGGTAGACGATCCTTGTGTGCACAGATCAGGGTTTCGCCGGAGGAAGACCACGAGAACATCAGAATCAGATGAAAACTTGCATGTGTCCCTAGCATATGTGTGTGAGTGTGGTGAGAGGTTGGTTTAGGTGCTTGCATGTGTCCCTCCTCGCATGCATGTGCTCTAACCTAGAAGCGAAGGTTCCGGACCCAGTATAAGTGCGAATCTCCCCGTGTAGGTGAAACCGGGTAGGATAGTGCCCCAACTTGTGAACCAACATGGTTTTACATCACCCTATGACCTAAACAAACACAAAACAAGAGAGAGCTACGCCGGGCTACCCCTGTGAGAGGAGCGTCTAGGGGGGTAGACGATCCGAGTGTACACAGATCAGGGTTTCGCCGGAGGAAGACCTCGAGAACATCGGAATCAGATGAAAACTTGCATGTGTCCCAAGCATATGTGTGTGAGTGTGGTGAGAGGTTGGTATAGGTGCTTGCATGTGTCCCTCCTCACATGCATGCGCTCTAACCTAGAAGCGAAGGTTCCAGACCCAGTATAAGGGGGAATCTCACCGTGTAGGTGAAACGGGGTAGGATAGTGCCCCAACTTGTGAACCAACATGGTTTTACATCACCCTATGACCTAAACAAACACAAAACAAGAGAAAGCTACGCCGGGCTACCCCTGTGAGAGGAACGTCTAGGGGGGTAGACGATCCGAGTGTGCACAGATCAGGGTTTCGCCGGAGGAAGACCACGAGAACATCGGAATGAGATGAAAACTTGCATGTGTACCTAGCATATGTGTGTGAGTGTGGTGAGAGGTTGGTATAGGTGCTTCCATGTGTCCCCCCTCGCATGCATGCGCTCTAACCTAGAAGCGAAGGTTCCGGACCCAGTATAAGGGGGAATCTCCCCGTGTAGGTGAAACCGGGTAGGATAGTGCCCCAACTTGTGAACCAACATGGTTTTACATCACCCTATGACCTAAACAAACAAAAAACAAGAGAGAGCTACGCCGGGCTACCCCTGTGAGAGGAATTTCTAGGGGGGTAGACGATCCGAGTGTGCACAGATCATGGTTTCGCCGGAGGAAGACCACGAGAACATCGGAATGAGATGAAAACTTGCATGTGTCCCTAGCATATGTGTGTGAGTGTGGTGAGAGCTTGGTATAGGTGCTTGGATGTGTCCCTCCTCGCATGCATGCGCTCTAACCTAGAAGCGAAGGTTCCGGACCCAGTATAAGGGGGAATCTCCCCGTGTAGGTGAAACCGGGTAGGATAGTGCCCCAACTTGTGAACCAACATGGTTTTACATCACCCTATGACCTAAACAAACACAAAACAAGAGAGAGCTACGCCGGGCTACCCCTGTGAGAGGAACGTCTAGGGGGGTAGACGATCCGAGTGTGCACAGATCAGGGTTTCGCCGGAGGAAGACCACGAGAACATCGGAATCAGATGAAAACTTGCATGTGTCCCTAGCATATGTGTGTGTGTGGTGAGAGGTTGGTATAGGTGCTTGCATGTGTCCCCTTTGCATGCATGCGCTCTAACCTAGAAGCGAAGGTTCCGGACCTAGTATAAGGGGGAATCTCCCCGTGTAGGTGAAACCGGGTAGGATAGTGCCCCAACTTGTGAACCAACATGGTTTTACATCACCCTATGACCTAAAAAAACACAAAACAAGAGAGAGCTACGCCGGGCTACCCCTGTGAGAGGAACGTCTAGGGGGGTAGACGATCTGAGTGTGCACAGATCAGGGTTTCGCCGGAGGAAGACCACGAGAACATCGGAATCAGATGAAAACTTGCATGTGTCCCTAGCATATGTGTGTGAGTGTGGTGAGAGGTTGGTATAGGTGCTTGTATGTGTCCCTCCTCGCATGCATGCGCTCTAACCTAGAAGCGAAGGTTCCAGACCCAGTATAAGGGGGAATCTCCCCGTGTAGGTGAAACCGGGTAGGATAGTGCCCCAACTTGTGAACCAACGTGGTTTTACATCACCCTATGACCTGATCAAACACAAAACAAGAGAGAGCTACGCCGGGCTACCCCTGTGAGAGGAACGTCTAGGGGAGTAGACGATCCGAGGATGCACAGATCAGGGTTTCGCCGGAGGAAGACAAGGAGAACATCGGAATCAGATTAAAACTTGCATGTGTCCCTAGCATATGTGTGTGAGTGTGGTGAGAGGTTGGTATAGGTGCTTGTATGTGTCCCTCCTCGCATGCATGCGCTCTAACCTAGAAGCGAAGGTTCCGGACCCAGTATAAGGGGGAATCTCCCCGTGTAGGTGAAACCGGGTAGGATAGTGCCCCAACTTGTGAACCAACATGGTTTTACATCACCCTATGACCTAAACAAACACAAAACAAGAGAGAGCTACGCCAGGCTACCCCTGTGAGAGGAACGTCTAGGGGGGTAGACGATCCGAGTGTGCACAGATCAGGGTTTCGCCGGAGGAAGACCACGAGAACATCGGAATCAGATGAAAACTTGCATGTGTCCCTAGCATATGTGTGTGAGTGTGGTGAGAGGTTGGTATAGGTGCGTGCATGTGTCCCCCTCGCATGCATGTGCTCTAACCTAGAAGCGAAGGTTCCGGACCTAGTATAAGGGGGAATCTCCCCGTGTAGGTGAAACCGGGTAGGATAGTGCCCCAACTTGTGAACCAACATGGTTTTACATCACCCTATGACCTAAAAAAACACAAAACAAGAGAGAGCTACGCCGGGCTACCCCTGTGAGAGGAACGTCTAGGGGGGTAGACGATCCGAGTGTGCACAGATCAGGGTTTCGCCGGAGGAAGACCACGAGAACATCGGAATCAGATGAAAACTTGCATGTGTCCCTAGCATATGTGTGTGAGTCTGGAGAGAGGTTGGTATAGGTGCTTGATGTGTCCCTCCTCGCATGCATGCGCTCTAACCTAGAAGCGAAGGTTCCGGACCCAGTATAAGGGGGAATCTCCCCGTGTAGGTGAAACCGGGTAGGATAGTGCCCCAACTTGTGAACCAACGTGGTTTTACATCACCCTATGACCTGATCAAACACAAAACAAGAGAGAGTTACGCCGGGCTACCCCTGTGAGAGGAACGTCTAGGGGGGTAGACGATCCGAGTATGCACAGATCAGGGTTTCGCCGGAGGAAGACCACGAGAACATCGGAATCAGATGAAAACTTGCATGTGTCCCTAGCATATGTGTTTGAGTGTGGTGAGAGGTTAGTATAGGTGCTTGCATGTGTCCCTCCTCGCATGCATGCGCTCTAACCTAGAAGCGAAGGTTCCGGACCCAGTATAAGGGGGAATCTCCCCGTGTAGGTGAAACCGGGTAGGATAGTGCCCCAACTTGTGAACCAACATGGTTTTAAATCACCCTACGACCTAAACAAACACAAAACAAGAGAGAGCTACGCCAGGCTACCCCTGTGAGAGGAACGTCTAGGGGGGTAGACGATCCGAGTGTGCACAGATCAGGGTTTCGCCGGAGGAAGACCACGAGCATCGGAATCAGATGAAAACTTGCATGTGTCCCTAGCATATGTGTGTGAGTGTGGTGAGAGGTTGGTATAGGTGCTTGCATGTGTCCCCCCTCGCATGCATGCGCTCTAACCTAGAAGCGAAGGTTCCGGACCTAGTATAAGGGGGAATCTCCCCGTGTAGGTGAAACCGGGTAGGATAGGACCCCAACTTGTGAACCAACATGGTTTTACATCACCCTATGACCTGAACAAACACAAAACAAGAGAGAGCTACGCCGGGCTACTCCTGTGAGAGGAACGTCTAGGGGGGTAGACGATCCGAGTGTGCACAGATCAGGGTTTCGCCGGAGGAAGACCACGAGAACATCAGAAAGAGATGAAAACTTGCATGTGTCCCTAGAATATGTGTGTGAGTGTGGTGAGAGGTTGGTATAGGTGCTTGCATGTGTCCCCCTCGCATGCATGCGCTCTAACCTAGAAGCGAAGGTTCCGGACCCAGTATAAGGGGGAATCTCCCCGTGTAGGTGAAACCGGGTAGGATAGTGCCCCAACTTGTGAACCAACATGGTTTTACATCACCCTATGACCTAAACAAACACAAAACAAGAGAGAGCTACGCCAGGCTACCCCTGTGAGAGGAACGTCTAGGGGGGTAGACGATCCGAGTGTGCACAGATTAGGGTTTAGCCGGAGGAAGACCACGAGCATCGGAATCAGATGAAAACTTGCATGTGTCCCTAGCATATGTGTGTGGGTGTGGTGATAGGTTGGTATAGGTGCTTGCATGTGTCCCCCCTCGCATGCATGCGCTCTAACCTAGAAGCGAAGGTTCCGGACCCAGTATAAGGGGGAATCTCCCCGTGTAGGTGAAACCGGGTAGTGTAGTTCCCCAACTTGTGAACCAACATGGTTTTACATCACCCTATGACCTAAACAAACACAAAACAAGAGAGAGCTATGCCGGGCTACCCCGAGAAATTTCTATATGTTTGTAAGTGTTATTATCGCATGTGGTTCTGAATAGCACTCACCACGCCCACATGAAGTGTGTGTGTGAATTTTATGTATCACACATTTTGGAGAAGCTGTTCAGAGATTGAATGCTTTTATCACACGTGGTTCTGTCAACCCTAATGAGGAGCGGATGATAGTTTTTCTTGTAGATATAGCATGTTCTGGACCCGTATAAGGGGGAATCTCCCCGTGTATGTGAAACCGGGTAGGATAGTGCCCCAACTTGTGAACCAACATGGTTTTACATCACCCTATGACCTAAACAAACACAAAACAAGAGAGAGCTATGCCGGGCTACCCCTGTGAGAGGAACGTCTAGGGGGGTTGACGATCCGAGTCTGCACAGATCAGGGTTTCGCCGGAGGAAGACCACGAGAACATCGGAATCAGATGAAAACTTGCATGTGTCCCTAGCATATGTGTGTGAGTGTGGTGAGAGGTTGGTATAGGTGCTTGCATGTGTCCCTCCTCGCATGCATGCGCTCTAACCTAGAAGCGAAGGTTCCGGACCCAGTATAAGGGGGAATCTCCCCGTGTAGGTGAAACCGGGTAGGATAGTGCCCCAACTTGTGAACCAACATGGTTTTACATCACCCTATGACCTAAACAAACACAAAACAAGAGAGAGCTACGCCGGGCTACCCCTGTGAGAGGAACGTCTAGGGGGGTAGACGATCCGAGTGTGCACAAATCAGGGTTTCGCCGGAGGAAGACCACGAGAACATATTAATAATATATAGTTTCTTCTATAATAGTAGACACTAAATAAAGTATCTTGTAAAATTTGATATTAAACAAAAAAACCCTTCTTTCAAAAAAAACCTGTCTACCCTAAAAAAAAACCTAGCTACGCCGACGGCTGCCTTCGGCGTATGCCTGGCCGTCGGCGTAGCCCTATCCTATTAGGGCTGCCCACACGCCTACCCGAGCCACTCGTTGCTCCTCCAATCTTCTGCCCGCGCCCGCCCCCGACCCCGACCCCGACCCCGCCGCCATAGCCGCCATTCCCGCCGCCGCCAGCTCCTTTCCCATTCCCTTTGCCGCCAGCCCTCCCTCCCCCGAGCCTCCACCGCCTCCTCCCTCCCCCGAGCCTCCACCGCCTCCTTCCTCCCCCTGCTCCTCTCCAATCCTCTGCCCGTGCCCGCCCCCGACCCCGACCCCGCCGCCACCAGCCGCCATTCCCGCCGCCAGCCCTCCCTCCCCCATTCCCGCCTCCACCGCCCCCTTCCCTCCCCCCGTAGCCGCCACCCCCCTCCCTTCCTCCCTCCCTCCCTCCCCCGCTGTTGAGCGCCACCGCCCCCTTCCCTCCCCCCGTAGCTGCCACCCCCTCCCTCCCTCCCTCCCTCCCCCGCCACTGAGCGCCGCCGTCTGCCTCCCGCCTGCCTCCCGTGCCCAGCACCGCCGCCGCGAGCTCGTCGTCCCCGCAGGTACCTCTTGTAACCTCCTGTAGAAATAGGTAGAAAATTATTTAGAAATAGAATAGGTAGAAATTTATTTAGAAAATAGAATAGGTAAAAAATTATTTAGTAATAGAATAGGTAGAAATAGAAATAAAACTAGATGCAAAAATTATTTAGAAATATAATAGGTAGAAATAGAAATAAAACTAGATGCACAAAGTAGAATATTTTTTGAATGAGCCTAATTATACATGTTGTGACTAAGGTGTTGTCTTTATGTCAATGTAAAAACTTTGTAGTGTTTCGGGAGTGACTGTCGTTGCGGGAGATGGTGTAGGTGACACCTCGATCACGTCTCCGAGTTCCGTCACCGACCTCGACACTCGGTTGATCGACTACTTCCTCTACCGCCAAGGGTGAGAATCTGTTCGCCTCTCTTGTACCTAGGTTTTATTTTTGTGTCTAGATCACCAAGTCTGTCGCGTCACCTAGGCATCATCCCGACCGTAAGCGTTACGCGACTTATTATGCATTAGTGGTCTCGATTATTTTGGACCGTAACGCTTATGGCTTTTATCGGGCAGTCGGCGGATTCGTAGTTGGGTTTGGTTCTCCCTGGCTCTACCTCGATTCGAGACAGGATTTCGGTGGCGCCTCCTTGTTGTTCTCCTGATGCACATCCTCTTGGATTTTTGTCGAGACGTGTATCGGGAGAGCAGCGGGGAGGTGCTGCCGAAATTCTGCTTGGATCGGGGTAGAACCAGGGAGAACTTACCCAATCTACGGATCCGGCGGCTGGTTAGGACCCTCTTTTCCTATTGGACATGTAGGTTGATGAATGCGTAAAAATATGAAGCATTTAATCTCCTGTTTGATATAAAATGTTATATTTGTTGTTTGTCTCCCAACAAGGCAGAAGAGGATGGCTGATAATGGGTGGATGTACAGTGGCCGTATTAGTGCGACTAATAAAACAGACGATTGGGTACGGAACACTCATTTGTTAGTGAATGAGTTAGTGTGTGGTTCGTAGGCAATGGTTCGGGCACTTTGTCCCTGCGCTCATTGCACTAAGCATCATCGTCAGGGAAAGGATGACATGTACAAACACCTTTTGCAATATGGGTACATGTCTAACTATGTCACGCAAGTCGACTTTGCTCGGTACGAACGTGACAGAGGTGAGGTGATGCGTCAGCGGCTCAATGGCAATGAGCACGATAGGATTAGAAACATGCTAGATGATCTTATCGATGCCGACCAGCCGAATTCGCCACCTCCACGGGAGGAATTGTTACAATCGCGACAAGAAGATAACGAAGAACGAAAACGAAAAACACAGCAAGGAGACACAGATTTAACGTGGAAAACCTCTCCAACAAAGAGAGGAAAAAACCACGGGCGCCAGCCAGCGAAACTTCACTATATCGAGGAGTGTTTACAAACGCCGGGGATTTCACAGATGCAACTATCCCAACCGGCGGCTTACAAGGGGTTTATATATCGGCCCAAGCCTCCCGGCGACGGGCCTCGCTCCACTCGTCAGAAGTTGGCCTATACTTTGTAGAATTTGGATCAACATATAACAAACTCCACCTTGAGACAAATTCCTCCTTGTAGCATCAACAGCAACCATCTCCCTGAACAAACAAAGCAAATACTTTCGGCGCCAATAGCCACTTGGGCTAATCAGTTAAACCAACTAAGTTCGAGCAAAGCTCAAACTTAGCAACAGGAACAGGTTTAGTCATCATATCAGCAGGATTATCATGAGTGCTGATCTTGCATACCTTTAATTTACCTTGAGCAACAATGTCTCTAACAAAATGGTACTTGACATCAATGTGCTTAGTTCTCTCATGGAACATCTGATCTTTTGTAAGGTATATGGCACTTTGACTGTCACAAAACAAATTAATGCAAGAATCATCTCCACAAAGCTCAGCAAACAAACCTTTCAACCAAACAGATTCTTTGCAAGCTTCAGCAATAGCCATGTATTCAGCTTCAGTAGTAGATTGTGCAACAACAGCCTGCAATGTAGCCTTCCAGCTAACAGCACAACCTCCAACATTAAACACATAACCTGTGAGGGATCTTCTCTTATCCAAATCGGCAGCAAAATCTGAATCCACATAGCCAACGAGTCCCTCACCGGTCCTGCCAAACTTCAAACAAGCATTGGAAGTGCCAAGAAGGTACCTGAAAACCCACTGAACAGCCTTCCAATGTTCTTTACCAGGATTAGCCATGTATCTACTTATCAAACTCATAGCATATGATAAATCAGGACGAGAACAAACCATGGCATACATCAAAGAACCAACAGCACTAGAATACGGCACCTTTGACATGTACTCAAACTCTTCATCAGTAGTAGGACATTGAGAAACTGACAATTTAAAGTGAGGAGCAATAGGAGTACTAACTGAGTTGGCACCATCCATATTAAAACGATGAAGAACTTTCTTAATGTAACTTTGCTGACTAAGAAATAACAAACCAGATTTTCTATCTCGGGTAATTTCCATACCTAAGATCTTCTTAGCAGCACCAAGATCCTTCATCTCAAACTCACTACTTAGGTGTGCCTTCAAAGTAGTGATTTCTTTCATGCCCTTGGCAGCAATTAACATATCATCAACATATAGCAGCAAGTATATAGGTGACCCATCAACAAACTTGATATAAACACAACTATCATATTTAGACCTCTCAAAACCATGTGAGATCATAAATGAATCAAACCTTTTATACCACTGTCTTGGAGATTGCTTTAAGCCATAAAGAGACTTCTTTAATTTGCACACAAAATCCTCTTTACCAGGCACTATGAACCCTTCTGGTTGGTCCATGTATATTTCCTCATCAAGCTCTCCATGCAGAAAAGCAGTCTTGACATCTAACTGCTCAAGCTCAAGATCACGCATAGCCACAATACTAAAGAAAGTACGAATGGAACTATGCTTCACAACTGGAGAGAACACATCATTGTAATCAATACCAGGAATCTGGCTGAACCCTTTTGCTACTAACCTTGCCTTGTACCTTGAAGGCTCTTTGGGAGATAGACCTTCCTTTTTCTTGAAGATCCACTTGCAGCGGACCGCCTTCTTTTGTTTAGGCAAGCGCACAACATCCCATGTGCCATTTTTCTCAAGCGATTGCATCTCTTCTTGCATAGCAGATACCCACTTCTCGCGGTCAACGGATGCAATGGCTTCATTATATGTAGCAGGTTCAGAATCGTTCTCCACCTGTTCAGCACAACTCAAAGCATAATGTACAAGATTACACTCTTCAATTAAACGACGAGGTGGAACTATGTTACGTCTCGGTCTATCAGCAGCAATAGATTCCTGTGGCTGCTGCAAAACAGTAGGTGAGTGCTGAACAACATCATCATCAATATTTTCCTCATGAGTATCATCAACAACAGCATTATTATCAACAGTTTTCTGCAGGTGCTCCACCTGCACACGAACTCCCTCCTCTCCAATAGCAACAGGAGAGGGATCTGATGGCAAGCTGTCATGATACATAACGGATTCATTGAAAACAACGTTCCTACTCAACAAAATCTTTTTTGTTTCAGGGTTCCATAGTTTATATGCCTTAACTCCTGAACCATAACCAAGGAATATGCACTTGACAGCTCTAGGCTCTAACTTTCCATTATCAACATGAGCATAAGCAGTGCAACCAAAAACTCTCAACTGTGAATAATCAGCAGGTGAACCTGACCATACCTCAATAGGAGTTTTCTTCTCAAGTGGAATAGAAGGTGACCTGTTGATGAGGTAACACGCTGTGTTGGCTGCTTCAGCCCAGAAACGCCTATGCATACCTGCATTAGACAACATACAACGAGCCCTCGAGATGATGGTTCTGTTCATGCGTTCTGCCACGCCATTCTGCTGAGGAGTATATGGGATGGTGTGATGCCTGATCATGCCATCGTTACTGCAAAACTCCTCAAACTCATTAGAACAGAATTCCATACCATTGTCAGTACGTAGTACCTTTACCTTCTTCTCAGTCTGTTTTTCAACCATAACTTTCCACTTCTTAAAAGCATCAAAAACATCAGATTTATGCTTTAGAAAATAAGGCCACACCTTTCTTGAGTAATCATCAATAATAGTAAGCATATAATTAGCACCACCAATAGAAGTCTTACGGGACGGACCCCATACATCAGCATGCACATAATCTAATATGCCTTTGGTGGTGTGAACGGAAGCATTGAATTTAACTCTTTTATGCTTACCAAAGATGCAGTGCTCACAGAACTCAAACTTACTCAAGTTGCAACCATCAATCAGCTCTCTCTTGACCAACTCTGCCATGCCTTGTTCGCTCATATGCCCAAGACGCATATGCCATAGATGTGTTTTACCACAATCATCAGAATCATTAGAAGTAACAGCAGCAGCAATACCAGGCAAAGTGCTACCTCTAAGAACATATAATTTAGCAGAATTCATATCACCTATCATGTGAATAAGAGAACCTTTTGATACCTTCAGAACTCGATGCCCACCGGCATACTTGTATCCATCAACGTCCATGGTACTCAGGGAGATCAAATTTCTGGCCATGCTTGGTATGTGCTTCACCTCACTCAACGTGCGTGTCACGCCATCATGTGTCCTAATCTTAACAGATCCAACACCAACGATATGGCATGGGTTGTCATTTCCCACACGCACAAAATCTCCAGTCTGCACAGACTCATATGAACTGAACCAATCTTTGTTACAGCAAATATGAAACGAACATGCAGTATCAAGTATCCATTCATCATCACGAGAAGCACAAGCAGCAAAAACAGCTAAGCATTCACCATCAGAACTATCAGAAACAACAGCAGCCTTACCATTGCCTTGATCCTTATCTTTCGGTTGGTAAGTACCGTTCCTTTTCTCCTTATTCTGCAGCTTCCAGCAATCATCAATAACATGATTAGATTTCTTACAATACCTGCAGAACTTGTCCTTTCCCTTGGACTTCGAACGACCTCTGCCGTCTTTGCTCTTATCTCGGTTGCCATGGTTGTTAAATCTCTGCTCGGTCCTACCACGAACCTGCAGAGCTTCAGCCTTGGAGGACGCCCCATCTGCCTGCACCATAGATTTCATCTTTTCCCTCTGTTTGAGGGCATCTTGCACTTCATCAAGGGTTATCTTCTCACGGCTCAACAACATTGTATCACGAAAGTGTGTATAAGAACTAGGCAGCGAGCATAAGAGTAATAGGGCTAGATCCTCATCATCATATTTTACTTCCATAGATTGCAAATCAGAAATAATCTCTCTAAAAAGAGATAAGTGATTCATTACCGATCCACCTTCCTGCAATCTATGCGAGAACAACTTCATCTTCACATGCATCTTACTGGTTAGATCCTTTGACATGCAGATCGTTTCCAGTTTTTCCCATAGGGCAGCAGCAGATTTCATCTCCAGTACTTCCTGCAAAATATTATTGGACAGATGAAGTTGAATCAAAGACAAAGCCTTACGGTCCTTCCGCTTCTCTTCAGCGGACCAGGTCTTAGCATCCTTTTCACCGAATCCATCCAGCGCTTCATCCAGATCAGAAGTTTGGGCGAGAATCGCCCGCATCTTCACCTGCCACAAGGAGAATCTTGTGGTGTAGTCCAGCTGTGGTAGATCGAACTTCAATGACGACATGTCGCAAACCCTAGATTAGAACCTGGGGCTCTGATACCACTTGTTACAATCGCGACAAGAAGATAACGAAGAACGAAAACGAAAAACACAGCAAGGAGACACAGATTTAACGTGGAAAACCTCTCCAACAAAGAGAGGAAAAAACCACGGGCGCCAGCCAGCGAAACTTCACTATATCGAGGAGTGTTTACAAACGCCGGGGATTTCACAGATGCAACTATCCCAACCGGCGGCTTACAAGGGGTTTATATATCGGTGGAAACCTAGGTCTTCGATGATCCGTACCGTACCGCGGGGGGCTGTCGCCCCCCGCACCCCCCACAGGCGTCCCCGTTGGGCACGGTGTGGGCCAACTTCAGACTCGTTACACTCGGCCCAAGCCTCCCGGCGACGGGCCTCGCTCCACTCGTCAGAAGTTGGCCTATACTTTGTAGAATTTGGATCAACATATAACAGGAATCACCAGAACCGGAGGAACCGCTAGAACCGAAGGAACCGGAGCCAACCGCGAAGGCCTTCCTTGATATGATGGCTGCGGCTAAGAGGCCTCTGTACGAGGGTGCAAAGATTTCTCAGCTCGATGCCATCTCTCAGTGTCTAGCCGACAAGTGCCAGTATTCTGCCACCCGTTCTCACTTTGAAGCTAATCTGAGAACATGTGGTAACATGTTGCCCGAAGGGCATTGTCTGCCTAAAACCTTTCACGAAACGAAGAAACTCATGAAGGAGCTCAACATGGATTATGAAAAGATAAATTGCTGTCCAAAAGGTTGCCTTTTGTTTTGGAAACAGTTTGAGGGTGACAAGTACTGCTCCATTTGTAAGGCCTCTAGATATGAAGAGATAAAGGGGAAGGATGGTCAGGTGAGGCAGTCGAAGGTCGCTAAGAATATACTTCGGTATCTCCCATTCATAAAAAGAATCCAGTGGATTTACTTGAGCGAGGAGACTGCCAAACAGATGACGTGGCACAAGAAGGGGAAAAGATACGAGGACGAGCACGGACGGAAGAAGATGGGACATCCATCTGATGGTAAGGCATGGAAGAACTTTGATGACAAATACCCCCGGTGGGCAGAAGAGGCTCGGAATGTTAGAATTGCGATAGCAACAGATGGCTTCAACCCATATGGTATGTCGACGGCCTCGTACAGCTGCTGGCCGGTGTATGTTATTCCGCTCAATCTCCCTCCCGGAGTATTAATGCAACGGAAGACCATGTTTTTGTCGTTGATAATTCCAGGACCTGAGTATCCGGGGAAGAACTTGAGTGTCTACATGCAGCCGATTGTGGATGATTTGAACCACTCTTGGATACACGGGACGTTGACATACGACCGAGCATCAAAGAGAAACTTTTTGATGAAAGTTTGGTTGCAGTATTCTATGCATGACATGCCCGGGTACACTCTAATGTGCGGATGGTGTACAACTGGTAAGTGGCCATGCCCAGTGTGCAGGAACCGACTTGAGTTCCTTTGGCTAAAGTCGGGTCGCAAATATGTTGCGTTTGACACGAATCGACAGTACCTCAAAAGAAATCATTCGTTCAGAGAAGATAGAAAGAACTTCAAGAAGGGCAAAGTTGTGCATGAAGTAAAAGAGGTACCAAAGTTTGAGGGTGCAGCTGTTGATGCCGAGATACGTGCTCTCGTGCCCGCGGCACCGGGAACTGGCCATCAATTTGCGGGATATGGTGTAACGCATAATTGGACTCACGTGGCAGCCTTAACGAATCTCGTGTATTACAAGGACCTCGAACTTCCCCATAACATCGATGTGATGCACACCGAAAAGAATGTCGGGGAGTCCCTTTTTCACACAGTCCTAAACATTCTTGGGAACTCAAAGGATAATGTCAAGGCTAGAGTCGATGTTGAGAAGCTTTGTGATAGGAAGAGATTACACGTGCAGCCTCCTACTGTCCGTCGAAAGAATTGGTTCAAGCCGCATGCCTACTACTGCCTTGATAATGTCCAAAAGAAGGAGTCATTTAGGTGGATCAAATACGTCGTGATGTTCCCTGACGGTTATTGTTCGAATATATGTAAGGGAATCAATCTTTTGACGGGACAAGTCAACGGGCTCAAGAGTCACGACTATCATATATGTATTGAGCGGCTGATGCCGGTGATGGTTCGAGGGTATCTCCCTGAGAAAGTATGGCGAGTGCTTGCGGAGTTGAGCCATTTCTTCCGCACCCTTTGTGCTAAGCAGATATGTCCTCTAGTTATTGAGAAGCTGCAAGTTCAGGTGCCGGAGTTGCTATGCAATTTGGAGATGATCTTTCCGCCAGGCTTCTTTACTCCGATGGCACATCTCATTGTGCACCTCGCGAACGAAGCACTCTTGGGGGGGGGCGATGCAATTTCGTTGGCAATTTTGTATTGAGAGAGTTTAAGTATATTCGAAAGATAACTGGAAACAAAGCCAAGATTGAAGCATGCATAGCTGAAGCAACATGCCTTCGGGAGATGGCAGACGCTGCGACAACCTACTGGCCCGATGATGTTCCCACTATGCATAACCCGGTCTCTCGTTACAATGTCGACCTGCCCAAGAATGACCCCAAGCTCGAACTATTCCAATTTCCCGGTGGCAAGGCCGGTAAAGGACTAAAATATAGGTTGCCGAAGGAAGAGAAGGATTGCATAATGCTCTATGTGCTTATGAACATGAAGGAAGTGGTCGACTTCATTAGGTAAAATGGTGAACACCCTATTTATCTATGCAGCTAGTAACTCGGTCTCCGTCTAATGCTTATTTTCTCCTTCTTAGCGATTTCATGGATGAACAGTGGCCGGGACCGACGGATCCCTCTCCCATGGAGTTGGACACTCTACTGAAAGAGGGTGCTCCCAGAAATAAAAAAAACTTTGTGTCCTGGTTTATGGAAAAAGTAATTTCTAATCTGTCCCTCTTACCTTGCAATATGTGACTTGTCCCTCTTATTCCACGTAACTACTGAACGCAACAAATTCCTCTTGTACATGTAGGGAGCTGATCCCAACGTTGAGATGTCAGATGAGCTGAAATGTGTTTCCCAAGGTTGTAACAGTGTCGTCATGAAGTATGAGAAGTATGATGTGAATGGGTTTCGCTTCCATACAGAGACGCACCAGAAAGGGCGGCCAAATGCAAAAACGGTAAATACTGGGGTGTTCACCAAAGGAGCCGATTCCCTTGATTACTACGGAAGGTTAGAGAATGTATACGAGCTGAACTTCAATCGTACGAATGTCGAACTCAATCTTGTTGTGTTCAAGTGCCACTAGTTTGACCCAAGGGGTGGACTGAGAAGTACCCCTTCCATTGGGTTAGTTGAAGTTAGGCCTTTAACCACCTATAGCGGAGCCGACGTCTTTGCTGTTGCTCACCAAGCCAACCAAGTTTATTATTTGCCCTACCCATGCCAGAAAGCGGAACTCCAGGGCTGGGAAGTCATGTTCCAGGTATCGCCACATGGTAACCTACCGATTCCCTCCGAGGACGATTACAACAACATTAACCCTGTAACGTACGAGGGAATTTTCTATCAAGAGCAAGAGGACTTCGGACACTTTGATTTAGAACCGGTTGATCTTGAGGACCTTGGGAACGATGTAGAAACTCGGGGTGAGTCAGTGGTGAATCTACATGACATAAGTATGCTCGAGAAGCTCCATACCGAGAATGACAACGATGATGAGCCTACACCCTTTGATGAGAATCCAGATTTCTACTCAAAAGATAGTGATAGTGAGAATGAGAATGAGAATGAGAATGAGAATGAGAATGAGAATGAAAATGATAGTGAGTATTTATTTTTTAATGCATTTTATTTTGTCTTTGTGCTTAACTGTTTTCTTAATTGCATTATGCCTTTATTCTTTGTGTATACATTTTATTATGTCTTTGTGCTTAACTGTTTTCTCTTACTTAATGTAGGTGATTGAACAATATGAGCAGCGGCAAGGCAACCAGTTCGTCCTTGCTTAATGCGCTGAAGCAGTGCAAGAAAAGAGTTACACGGAGTGGGAGACAGCCAAATCCCAATCCGCGTTACCCCGATCTTGCTCCTGCTGGCGGAGGACGGGGTCGAGGCCGAGGTCGAGGAGGAAGAGGTGCCACGGGAGGAGGCGTGGACTTTGACCCACCACCCTCTGCTTCTGGAGACGTGGCTCCTGAGTTGTTCCTGACAGAGCAGCCTTTCAGGGCCGAGAGGGAGGCAGAGTCCGAGAGGGAGGCAGAGTCTGAGAGGGAGGCAGAGTCTGAGAGGGAGGCGAGGACCGAGAGGGAGGCGGGGACCGATACGGAGGCGGACACTAGCCGCGAGTTGGTGGGGCCGAAGAAATTGCGGAATCGTGGGGAATCGGGAGTCCCTGACGAGAAGTTCTGGGACCAAGGCTCGCCTTCCTAACAACCTCGTTGGAGCTCTGATTAGGAAGTTCTGGCCAGGCTATCACATTACCCACGAGGGTGACAGGAAGCTAGCTACTACTTGGGCGGACTACCAGACTACCCGTGTCCCGGGCTTTCCGACAGATGCTGATGCTGTCATCACCAAGTTTTGGGTAAGGCATATTTATCGAGTTATGTTCATACTTGATGACCCCACCGTGCTAACTCATGACTCTTATGCATGATTGAAGTGCTTTTACCGTGTGTCCGAGGAGGACCAGGAGAAGGCGCAGAGGACTTTGCTTGGGGCTTGTGTGAAGTTGACCCCCCAGGTGTGGTACAACCAGAAGGTCACTACCGCTAGCCACTTCTGGGATGACAGGGGCGTGAGGGTCAGGAAGGAAGACATTGTCGGTAGGAACCCTAATCCTGAGTACTCCATGACGCCAGAATAGTACATGTCGGTGAGTAAAATGTCAATGAGATTCTACATTGCTTCTAAGTTGACATTGCATTGTCTGAAGTTGAGTATTGCATTTTCAGGTTATCCCCGATTGGGCCAAGCCGCATCGACTCGCATGGGAGGAGCTGGTTAGGACGAGGTGGCTCAGAGAAGACGAGGAGTTTGCAGCCTTGTCGAGGCGGAACGCGGAGAACCGAGGCGATGGTGGAACACACTGCGCGGCTGCAACTTTGACCGCTTCAAGGGGAAGGTGGTACGTATATACATGGAACGACCTGCGTGTATTTCTCGTCATGTTCGTACTTCATATGCATAATATTTCTTTTCGCGATGCAGGTGGCCGAGGCACAACCCGGGGAGGTGATTCATGACGTCGCCGTCTATGAGATGATGCGGCGAAAGAAGCCCAATTACTCGGAGCCTCAACCCTCGTTGCCCGTGTACTTTGGCACTGCCCAGAACGACTTGGGGAACTACAACACGATGGTGAAGGCTCGTCACCCCCATGTGGATGACCCCATTCACGCGGAGATCGACGAGGAGTCGTTGGTCCTGTCGGGGCACGGATTGCAGCATGGACGCCTCAAGATTCTGAATAAGAAGGTCAAGCCTACCCTCAGCACGAGCTTCAGCCGTCTCAAGGCTACCTACCCTGCCGACGGCCCCCCTATCCCGCCTTGTGGCCAGCCTTATCGATCCAGAGAGGATGTAAGTTTTTCTCGTTTTCATCATCTTTATGACTTTTTTCCTGCATGGCTAACCACTGACGAGATTCCTTGTATTTGAATTTGTAGCCTGAGTTAGACGCGGCCTACGATGCCGCTCATGAGGAATATCAGGTGGCCTTTCGGCAGCATCAGGAGGCGAATGCGATCTACATGCAATACGTAAATGTAAGTTCGAACCTTTATTTTTGCAAAAGATACAAGTCCCACTTCCCCCCGTTTGTTGTACTATGGCCTGACATCTAAACTATCTTGCAGGCCATGTTGGTGAATATTCAAACTGGCCAGAATAGAGATTTAGGGCCCGTGCCTCCCATGCCAGGTCCGGCGCCATTTTTGCCATCGAAGGACAGCTTCACTAGGACCTACTACGCATCGACACCGGTAAGTTCTTTGCTAACCCACTGGTTATCGCTTTACTTTGCCTCGCAAGTTGCTAACATGTAGGCAACATGTAGGGAACGGGAGCTTCTGGGAATCGGCACTTTGGCCACGCCTCGCCGGATGGGCGTCAGATCACACCGCTTCATGACAATGGTCCATCTCCTGGCCATTCTACAGGTGGTGCTCCCGAGCTTTACACTTATACTCCCTCGCCAGGTGGCTCTTCTGCTGCTTCTACTGGACGCAACCCTCGCCAGAGGTCGCCACTTTTCACCAGGGGAGATCTCGGGTACACCCCCTCTCCTCCAGAGTTGTAGGCATGTGTGATGATGTCGATGATCTTGTATGACTAATGTATGGATGATCTTGTATGACTAATGTATGGATGATCTTGTATGACCGATGTATGGATGATGTTGATACATGTATGGCATATGTGATATTGTATGTGATCTTGTATGACTGATGTGCTGCTGTGAGTGCTGCATGTGTGGTGCTGTGAGTGTTGCTGCTGCTGTGAAAAAATAAAAATAAAAACTGTGCAGGTGCTACGCCGACGGCAATGCCCTCGGCGTAGCCCTCTGCCATGTGCCATATGGTCAGGGCTACGCCGAGGGCACTGCCGTCGGCGTAGCACCTGCCCCTACGCCAAGGGCAGGCCGTCGCCGTCGGTGTAGCTCCTTCCTGGGGGAAGCCAGCGCCGGCCACGTGGCGACCCTACGCCGAGGGGCACGGCCTTCGGCGTATCTGGTGCGCCGTTAGCGGCCGTGTAACGGCAGCGCCGCCGTTCACCGACGGCCGTTACGCTGACGGGCACGCTAAGACCGTCGGCGTAGGCCTACGCCGACGGCCAGAACGTACGCCGACGGTTGTTTTCGCTCCGCCGAGGGAGAGGTCCGCCGAGGAGGCTACGCCGACGGCTACCCTCGGCGTAGCATACGCCGACGGCTATACTGGCTACGCCAAGGGCGTTTTGCCGTCGGCCTAGCCGTCGCCTCCTGTAGTGATTGTCCAAAAGACGCCACGCCTGCTTAGCCAGCATCGCATCGTTGAATAGTTCCAGGTCCCTAAAACCCATCCTCCATTGCTTTTTGGAGCTGACATCTTCTCCCAAGATTGCCAGTGAATTCCTATTTTCTCCAACCTCCTAGCCCACCAGAAAGTAGACATTACTACCATAACTTTTCGACATAAACCTTTTGTATGCTTGAAACAGCTCATAGCATATGTTGGTAAAGCTTGAATGATAGATTTCAAAAGCACTTCTTTCGCAGCACTAGACATTGGGTGGCGCATCGGCGTCGTCGAGATCAGGAGACGAGATCAGCTCGAGCGCAACAAGGATTTCTGGATCGCTTTCATGGAAGCCAAAGTAGAGGTTGTAGAGATCAGGGACTTGCGTCGCACATCCGGCATGTGGCTGATGAGCCGCCTGTCGTTCTGCAGTCCGTGCGCCACTGCCTGCACCACGGAGGAGTAGAAGAGGTTCTCCTCGGGCTTAATGCGGCTCAGCCAGTACATGCCGCTCACGCGCCCGTCCTTCATCACCAGCTTCAGGAACCGCTGGGGAATCACGTCCAGATCCTTTTTTTTCTTGAGTGGCAACGCAGCGAGTTTTCCTCAAATTTAAACAAGAAAACTGATGGATATGGAAGATTTTTTTTTGAGGTAGATATGGAAGTTATTAATAGGTTATTCCTACAAATAACCAGGAAAAATAAATTTCGAATTCAAAAGGAATATTTAGTTTTCAAAATATCAATATGTCCATTTGTTGATAAAATTAGAATTGTTTAAACCATAATCTGCATTCCCGATTTTTCTAATCTGCAATCCGACCTATCCTCCGGGTCGTCCCGCTGGGCGATCCCGGAGGTCCCCCATCCCCGCCGCCTTCCAACCTCCCCCTCCCCGATCCCGCCTGGCCGCTGCTGCCGCCGTCACCGGTGGTGGTGGCGACGCCCGTCCCGCTGAAGGCGGAGGGCAGGAGGGGACGCGCCCCGTCTCACGCTGGCGCGGAGGGGCTTGGTGGCGGTGTGGCCATGCAGGGCGACTCAGCCGGTGAGGCTGGAGCCTGAGTCTCCGACGGGGCAGCGAAGAAGAGGCGGCGGAGCGCTGCCGTTGCGGTCATCGGCTGCCAGCGCGTGAGACGGTTATTTGCCTGGCTTGCGATCCGGTCCTCCTGGATTGCGATCTGGGCTAGAGGAGGCCAAATTGGGCATCTGATGCGATCTTTGCAAAAGTGCCTTCTGGTTGCCTTCTTTTTTGTTGCCTTCTTGCTGGATCTTGACGGGCAACGTGGGGGCTGCGATTCATGAGAATAAGGGGGGAGGTCCTAGGGTTCCTTCGGTGCAAAGACGGAGATTTGTTTGCTGCCTGCGCTTGATGATCTGGTATGGAGCGACGAGTTTCGGAAGGATCCTCCGGCAAACTCCCATGGGCGACTATGCCTGGAGATTGCTAGATCGGATTGAATTCGGTCGAGCGTACCCATGTTTTTCCTGGCCTTTTGGTTTCAGCGGGAGCATAGCGAAGCTTTGGTATCTGTTACCATCATGTGTCATGTCTACGATAATGGTGAAGTCTGATACCGAGAATGTCAGGAAAGCGGTGGTGATTTGAGTCTTTGTGCCCATAAGGAGCTGGCTGCGTGATCTATGACTTGCAGCAACGACTGTATGTGGGGGCAACAACATAGGAGGAGTTCTCAGTTTTTCTTTGCAGGGTGAAAATCCAAGGTCTGGCCTTAATTGGCTGTACCTGGCAATGAACTTGTTGGAGGCATTGGTTTGTGAGTGAGGACTTTCTCCATGGTGAAAACCTATGATCTTTGATCGAGCGACGATGGTGCTTGTGTACTGTTTACTTCTTGAAGGCGTTGCTATTGGAGTGGTTGGACTTCTGGTGTTGTTCTGGTAGTGTTAGCGTCGTTGTTTCAAAGAATCGTTCTCTGTAGCGGGACTTTTCTTTTTTTTTTGTAATTATTCTTTCTTTTTCTGGGTTGTGTGCATCCGTCAGGTCACTAAGGCATTACGTTCTTGCAGAGGCCGGATATAATTGGTATCTCTTGATATTAATATATACTCTTTTACAAAAAAATCTCAATTTTTTCCTGCGGGTTTGCTTTGGCAAGAGCTAAGGTTGGCTACTACTAGTAGCGAAAATTCCTTGTATGACACCACTTGTAAATTTGTTTCCTTATATGACAGTCAAAACCTTTTCCTTTCCTACGTGTCACTCTCTGTAATATGTTTTCCCTTATGTGACACTCTAGTGTATTTTGAGAGAGCTAACGGTGTCAATTGGTGACTTACAAAGACGCCTTTACCCTTGTTCAGTATGTGACCAAATTACAAGAAAAGTTGATGTACTATGAAATATGGAACTGAATTAAATTCAAAAATATAGTGTCGTGTATGTTCAGCCGTGTGACAAGGAACATAACGTTATTCAAAAACTTCATTCAGACTATACTAATAACAAACATAAATTCAAAATAAATAAAAAATTCGGCAGAATCTTCCCTATATTTTGATGCCATATCCCCTGCACACAGTTCACATATATAATTTGACCAAACAATGTCCCAATAGCTACCATAAGTCACCACTAGTTCACATGTATCACAAATGATAGGCTAAAGGACCTACAAAAGAACCATTACATCACATGAACTCCAAAAGTATCATTACATCAATAGAGCACACAAGCATATCGAAATAACAAACTGAGCCTTCTTTTGCTTCTTGTGCTCATAGCAGGTCTAGGAGGGTTAAATTTTCTGCTCTTTAAGCTCATTGTTGGGCTATCAAGTGGAAGTGGAACCATGGGAATCTTCTCAGCAATTTCTCTCTTTTTGCCTTGGCTTTTATCTTCATAGGAGCAATCTTTTCAATAGAGCCGGTTTTCGATCTGCACACATGCATGCATCGCAGCAGTAAGTTTATGGAAGTAATTGTAGCAGTAAGTATGGAAGCAGTAAGTTTAGAGCAATTTAATAAAAAATACACAACTCTTATGAACAAGAAATAGAAAATACCTCTTTGATCCTCCAGATTCAGAGTTGACATGTTATCTCTTTTTTTTTTGAAAGGAATGCGGTAGGGGAAGCCCTTATAGCGAGTTTGTTTTTTAGATAATAAGAACTCAAATATGTATCCATGAGGACTTGAACCTGGATGGGTTGTACATCCACTTCCCTAACCAAGTGAGCTAGCTCACTTCTTAGTTGTAGTTACCCTTGATCATACTCAGCCACTTCCCTAACCAAGTATAATCGCCATGTTATATCTTTTTATTAGTTGTAGTTTATTTAATTTCCAAGCTTGGCGGAAAATACATCCTTGTTAGTGCTCCATCCTCGCAATACAACGGATGATTGGGTTGTTTTGCTAAATCTTGATCAGATTTTACTTCTGGGAGTATTTTCAGAACATTGTCATAGTAGTGAACATGTGCAACTTCCAAATAGCGTGGTGTGTATTGATCAACGATGCATTCCACCAAATCCTTATAATTTGTTAAATCACTATCAATAACCTTTTCAAAATAGAAGCATATGATGTCCTTTCTAGCTCTTTTTGGGTTTCCAAACAATCTAATTTTCAGCAAATAACATGAGTTTGGATCCATCCTATCAATGGAGGAGAAATGCATAAACATTTTTTACTAATGGCATCATAAAATTTTTTTACTAGAAAAGTAGCAACAACATAGCAATTACATAGAAATTGGTCAAAATCACTCACCCTTTCGTGCCCAAATTTTTAGAGAAATTGGTCGCTGAAGCTGATCTTCTTGAAGGGTGCTCCATTGATGCATAATTCCCCTCCGAAGACGAGCTTGGGCCATGCTCGGAAGCCCCACTTTGGACATGCTCGGAAGCCCCTACTTGGCCGCCCTCCGCCTCGTCTGCTTCCATGTTTGGAGTGCCGCCTTGGCCCGCTTCCTCACCTAGTCTCCCACCCGCACTGCTTCCCTGGTCCATGGCCAGAGCCGCCGCTCGGAGCAAGCAGGCGCCGCCTCTGCGAGAAGGCAAGCGCCACCGCCGCTAGGGTTCAGGAGCCACGCTGCGAGCAAGCAAGCGGCAACGATTCTGGTTAGGTCGATGAGTTTTTACCTTTTTTTGACGTGATCGAGCCAAGAACACGTAGCGACCAAGGCATTTTGGTCCAAACGGGAAAAACTTAACGGAAAATGTTAACAGATCCAACACGAGTGCCACATAAGGCAAAAAAAATTACGGGGAGTGTCATATAGGTAAGGAAAAAGTTTTGTGTCATATAAGAAAACAAATTTACAAGTAGTATCATATAAGAAATTTTCTCCTTCTATTAAGGTACCAAATTTGTAGCCCTGCACATGGCAAATGATTTATTAGATGACAAAGTGATTCCTAGTAGAACAGCTTCGGTTATCTTGTGTAGATATTGGGCTGTGAGAGAAATAAAGTCTCGCATGGAGGAGGTAAATCTATATCCGATTCAATGCGCTGGGTCAATACGGGAAAATATGTCGCTGCCATGTAGACACGGCTTTGCCGTGTGTTAAATAGACCGAAACAAGGCAAAATTTGACTTTGTCGTGTTTAACCTAGAAAACACACGGCAAAGTACACGAACACGGCAAATTCTAAAAAAAGAATATGGCAAAGAAATATACACGGCAAAGACCCACAAAGAAACACAGCAAAGAAAAAACACTCGGCAAAGTCGACAGCAGCACACGGCATAGGCGTCGTCATGGCAACGAGGTGAGACCCACGACCCCACAGGTCCACTTGACGGGGAGGAGCTAACGGTTGCAGAAGGTGGCCTCTTTGCCGTGTGCCATCGTCGGCCTTTGCCGTATGTACTCCGCAGTATACACGGCAAAGTCCTTTTTTTTCCTTTTATCACATTACTTTTAGGAAAATCATAAAAAAATCATTCTAATTCAAAAAAATAAAAATAATATATCATAATTTGCAGAAAAATGAGATCTATCTATCTATACTCAAATATTAGATATTTATACTAAATAAGAATCTTTGTGCTTGCCGTTCTGACCATAGTTTAAAATAGGCATAAAAATTCAAAAATCGAAATAATATAAAATCTTCGCGTGGTGTCATATTATGTGACATAGTTAGAAGGAAAAATATCAAACTTGATATATTGAATATGTCTCAAAAAACCTTCACAAAATGACCTATCTCATTCAAGGTTTCCTGGCTTTCGGGTCAAATGACCAATGTTATGGCTAGAATCAACGCATAGTTTGTGATAATGTGTCCATATTGTGCACGCATGTGCATCATGGGATGGGGAACAATGTCGCAGGAGGAAGTTTTCCCTTTCGTTATACGGAAAAGCCATTTTCCATTTTCCGAGCGCAAAAAATGGGGAATTTTGTGAAGCAACCACCAAATGGCTAATTCAAAATGCTACCACCCCATTTTTCAAAAATACTAGACCACCTTAAATGTACAATGTCCCAATAGGGATATCTCAAACCTTGCCGTCCACCATAGGTAAAAAGACAAATTCCTGCTGAATCGGCAGGAAGTGGGTCAGATATGAACTACATGTACATGATCTAATGGTCATGATTTTTTACAAAAAACATTTTAGGTTCACAATATGCTATTTCATCAGAGATCCAATAAAATTTTAGAGAGGCTCAGCTCCGAGCTAAGAATCTTCATACCCGTCGTTCGACAAAGTTTATCGATCGTTTAAAACATGCATAAAAAATTCAAAAATGATCAAAATAATGTAAAACCTTCGTGTGGTTTCATATTATGTGACATATTTAGAAGGAAAAATATCAAACTTGGTATATTAAATATGTCTAAAAAAACCTTCATAAAATGACCTATCTCATTCGAGGTTTCCTGGCTTTTGGGTCAAATGACCAATATTATGGCTAGAATTAAGGCATAGTTTGTGATAATGTGCCCATATTGTGCATGCATGTGCATCATGGTACGGCGAACAATGTTGCAGTGGGAAGTTTTTCTTTTTTCCATACGAAAAATCCCTTTTCCATTTTCCAAGCGTAAAAAATGGGGGATTTTGTGAAGCAACCACCAAATGGCTAATTCAAAATGCTACCCCCCATTTTTATAAAATACTAGACCACCTTAAATGTATAATATCCCAATAGGGGGATCTCAAACCTTTCTGTCCACCCCAGGTGAAAAAGACAAATTCCTGTCGAACCGGCAGGAAGTGGGCCAGATATGAACTATAGGTACATGATATAATGGTCATGATTTTTTACAAAAATCATTTTTAGGTTCACAATATGATATTTCATCAGAAATCCAATGCAAGTTTAGAGAGGATCAGCTCCGAGATAAGAATCTTCATACCCATCGTTCGACAAAGTTTGTCGATAGTTTAAAACAGGCATAAAAAATTCAAAAATGATTAAAATAATGTAAAACCTTCGCGTGGTGTCATATTATGTGGCATAGTTAGAAGGAAAAATATCAAACTTGGTATATTTAATGTCTCAAAAAAACCTCCACAAAATGACCTATCTCATTCGAGGTTTCCTGGCTTTCGGGTCAAATGACCAATGTTATGGCTAGAATCAAGGCAAGTTTGTGATAATGTGCCCATATTGTACATACATGTGCATCATGGGATGTCGAACAATGTTGTAGGAGAATCTTTTCTTTTTGTCGTACGGAAAAGCCATTTTCCAAGCGCAAAAATGGGGGATTTTGTGAAGCAACCACCAAATGGCTAATTTAAAATGCTACCACCCCATTTTTCAAAAATACTAGACCACCTTAAATGTACAATGTCCCAATAGGGGGATCTCAAACCTTTCCATCCACCCCAGATGAAAAAGACAAATTCCTGCTAAATCGGTAGGAAGTGGGTCAAATATGAACTACATGTACATAATCTAATGGTCATGATTTTTTTATAAAAATCATTTTTAGGTTCACAATATGCTATTTCATTAGAGATCCAATGCAAGTTTAAAGAGGATTAGCTCCGAGCTAAGAATCTTCATACCCGTCGTTCGACAAAGTTTGTCGATAGTTTAAAAGAGGCATAAAATTTTTAAAAACGATCAAAACAATGCAGAGCCTTCGCGTGGTGCCATATTGTGCATGCATGTGCAACATGGGATGGAGAACAATGTTGCAGGAGAAAATTTTCCTTTTCATTCCACCAAAAAGGCATTTTTCATTTTCCGATCACAAAAAATCGGGGATTTTGTGAAGCAACCACCAAATGGCTAATTCAAAATGATACCATCCCATTTTCACAAGATTATATGGATGTAATATTTGGATTCTTCACATTTTTCTAATCGATTTAGACATTTTATTTGTCGAATTCCTATTTACGGATTTAAATATATCAATTATTCCATATTAAATAAAAAAGGAAATAAAATAAAGTCATTTTATTTTCTATTTGGATTCAAGATTATTATGACTTATTCATTATTGTTTACTTAAATAATTGTTTGGAATCTAAAACTAAGATGTGTGACATCATGGTCCAAGAGTTAGTAGGATTGATATGAAAGTATTATCGACAAGGTATGATTTCTTTCTCGGAAGCTCATTCGGCAGGAACAAAGAAGTTAAGCGTGCTAGAGCTAGAGTAGTGTTAGGATGCGTGACCAAAGGAGAAGTTTGATTATGAGTGTAATTTGACCTAATATTAAGCATACAAAGGGTTAAAATATCCTATATGAGATTATTAAGTAAATAATATTCAAAAAAGTTTGAAACAAAATTAATTTTTTTTTCATTTTTTTTGAATAGGCAGTCTCTTTGATGTGTACTTTTCCACAAGACACACGTCAAAGACAGCTTCTTTGCCGTGTGTTTTTCGAGAAGACACACGGCAAAAACAGCTTCTTTGCCATGTACTTTTCAAGGAGATACACGACAAAGAATAGACATCGTCATCTCCACAAAAACCTTCATATCACTTTACTTTGTCGTGTCTACGCGTAAGACACACGACAAAGTCTTTGATGCAACAGACGAGAATGGGCAAAAGGATACATACTATGGTTACATAGAGGAGATATGCGAACTAGACTATGGAGTCTCTTTTAAGGTCCCTTTGTTTCGCTGCAAATGGGTCAACCTGAATGGGGAAGGGGTAAAGATAGACTAGTTGTACGAAATGACAACAGTGGATCTCAACAATCTTGGTTATAGAGATGAACCATTCGTCCTAGCCAATGATGTGTCTCAGGTTTTCTATGTGAAGGACATGTCCTCCAGACCAAAAAAAGAAAAAATATGCAAACGAATGCATCATATGATGAGCCAAAGCGTCACATAGTTCTTTCAGGGAAAAGAAACATTGTGGGAATCGAGGACAAGACAGACATGTCGGAAGATTATAATAAGTTTGATGAAATTCCGCCCTTCACAGTGAAAACTGACGCAAGCATTCTGTTAAGTAAAGAAGATGCTCCATGGTTACGCCTGAAGCGATCATAAGGAAGGACATATGCCAAGAAGTTCATGCTCATATTGTGTAACTCTAGTTCATGTCTGGCCGGGATATCTTATGATGTTTGCAATTTTCCAAGTTTAATAAATGTATTGAGTGTTAGTCCCGGTTTGTGGCTGACCAGGACTATATAGAGGGGGCCTTTAGTCCCGGTTTTGTAGTCTCGGTTTTTAATATTAATAAATGTCTTGAGTGTTAGTCCCGGTTTGTGGCTGGACCGGGACTAAAGGGGGTCTTTAGTCCCGATTCGTAGAACGACTTTTCCGAACTATGAAGAAGTTGTCCCGATTCTTACTTACCATTAAGATCTGATCTCCAAACGCGTGTGATCACATATTAGGGAGTGCCTTTATGACCAGTTTCTTGGAGATGCCGGAAGACTGGGATCCGGCGGCATCTCCCTGAAACTGGTTGTAGTGGTGTCCCTGCTCTCGCACACCATCTTGCAGCTTGTAACTTCAATAACTAGATCAATACACCTGGGAGCTAACTAATTTCACATATTAGGGAGTGCCTCTATGACCAGTTTCTTGATGATGCCGGAGGACTGGGATCGGATGGCATCTCCCTGAAACTGGTCGTAGTGGTGTCCCTGCTCTCGCACACCATCTTGCAGCTTGTAACTTCTCTAACTAGATCAATACACCTGGGAGCTAACTAATTTCACATATTAGGGAGTGCCTCTATGACCAGTTTCTTGGAGATGCCGGAGGACTAGAATCCGGCAGCATCTTCCTGAAACTGGTCATAGTGGTGTCCCTGCTCTCGCACACCATCTTGCAGCTTGTAACTTCTCTAACTAGATCAATACACCTAGGAGCTAACTAATTTTACATATTAGGGCGTGCCTCTATGACCAGTTTCTTGGAGATGCCGGAGGACTGGGATCCGACGGCATCTCCCTGAAACTGATCGTAGTTGTGTCCCTGCTCTCGAAAACCATATTGGAGATGCCTCAATCTGGCTGGAGGACTCGACTCACAAGGATGCCTATTTATAGTACAAGCAGCTCGGCATAGTGTCGACACTTACGACATAATGTAGACACTCACCCATATTATTAGTGCGGGCTCGTGTTTTGTCCCGGTTGGTGTCTCCAACCGAGACTAAAGGTTCATCTTTAGTCTCGGTTGGTGACACCATCCGGGACAAGGTACACGCCGCACGATATAATGTCGACACTCACCCATATCATTAGTGCTGCCTGGCCCAGCCTGCCGAAATCCCTCCAAACGGGACTAAAGATGAACCTATCAATGTTGTTGTGCCCATATTATGCATGCATGTGGACACTGGTATGGACAACAATGTTGCAGGAGGAAGTTTTCCTTTTCATCACACGAAAAAGCCATTTTCCATTTTCCGAGCGCAAAAAACGGGTCGTTTTGTGAAGTAACCACCAAAGTGCTGTTTCAGAATGCTACCATCCCATTTTTCTAAAATACTAGACCACCTTACATGAACTATATCCCAACCGGGACATCTCAAACCTTTTCGTCCATCCCAGGTAAAAAGGACAAATGTCTGCCGAATCGGGAGGAAGTGGGTCTGGTTTGTACTACAGGTACATGATCTAACGCCCGTGATTTTTTGAAAAAATCATTTTTAGACTCACAATATGTGGTTTCTTCCGAGATCCAATGCAAGTTATAACGATGCTCGTCCCCTATCTTCATGCACACCGGTTCGACCATAGTTAGAAATTCAAAACGGGCATAAGAAATTCAAAAAAATCCGAACAATGTAAATCCTTCGCGTGGTGTCATATTATTTTACATAGTTGCAAGGAAAAATACCAGACTTGGTATATTGATCATGTCTCGAAAAAACCTTCACAAAATGACCTATCACGTTCGAGGTTTCATGGCTTTCGGTCCAAATGACCGATGTTATATGCTGAATCACGGTATAGTTTGTGATGTTGTGCCCATATTATGCATGCATGTGGAAATTGGTATGGAGAACAATGTTGCGGGAGGAAGTTTTCCTTTTTGTCGCATGGAAAAGCCATTTTCCATTTTTCGAGCGCAAAAACGGATCGTTTTGTGAAGTAACCACCAAAATACTGTTTCAGAATTCTACCGTCTTATTTTTCTAAAATACTAGACCACCTTATATGGACTATCTCCCAACCGGGACATCTCAAACCTTTTCGTCCATCCCGGGTAAAAAGGACAAATGTCTGCCGAATCGATAGAAAGTGGGTTCGGTTTGTACTACAGGTACATGATCTAACGCCCGTGATTTTTTGAAAAAAAACATTTTTTAGACTCGCAATATGTGGTTTCTTCATATATCCAATGCAAGTTCTAACGATGCTCGTCCCCTATCTTCATGCACGCCGGTTCGACCATAGTTAGAAATTCAAAAAATTTAAAACGGGCATAAGAAATTCAAAAAAATCTGAACAATGTAAATCCTTCTTGTGGTGTCATATTATGTGACATAGTTGCAAGGAAAAATACGAGACTTGGTATATTAATCATGTCACGAAAAAACCTTCACAAAATAACCTATCATGTTCGAGGTTTCATGGCTTTCGGTCCAAAGGACCGATGTTATGTGCTAAATCACGGCATAGTGTGTGATGGTGTGCCCATATTATGCATGCATGTGGACATTGGTATGGAGAAAAATGTTGCAGGAGGAACTTTTCGTCGCATGGAAAAGCCATTTTCTATTTTCCGAGCGCAAAAAACGGGTCATTTTGTGAAGTAACCACCAAAATGCTGTTTCAGAATGCTACCGTTCCATTTTTATAAAATACTAGACCACCTTACATGGACTATCTCCCAATCGGTACATCTCAAACCTTTTCGTCCATCCTGGGTAAAAAGGACCAATTTCTGCCGAATCGGTAGGAAGTGGGTCCGGTTTGTACTACAGGTACATGATCTAACACCCGCGATTTTTTGAAAAAAATCATTTTTAGACTCGCAGTATGTGGTTTCTTTAGAGATCCAATGCAAGTTCTAACGATGCTCGTCCCCTATCTTCATGCACGCAGGTTCGACCATAGTTAGAAATTCAAAAAATTCAAAACGGGCATAAGAAATTCAAAAAAAATCTAAACAATGTAAATCCTTCGCGTGGTGTCATATTATGTGACATAGTTACAAGGAAAAATACCAGACTTGGTATATTAATCATGTCTCGAAAAAACGTTCACAAAATGGCCTATCGTGTTTGAGGTTTCATGGCTTTCGGTCCAAATGACCGATGTTATGTGCTGAATCACGGCATAGTTTGTGATGTTGTACCCATATTATGCATGCATGTGGACATTGGTATGGAGAACAATGTTGCAGGAAGAACTTTTCCTTTTCGTCGCACGGAAAAGCCATTTTCCATTTTCCGAGCGCAAAAAACTGGTCGTTTTGTGAAGTAACCACCAAAATGCTGTTTCAGAATGCTACCGTTCCATTTTTATAAAATACTAGACCACCTTACATGGACTATCTCCCAACCGGGATATCTCAAACCTTTTCGTCCATCCCGGCTAAAAATGACAAATGTCTGCCAAATCGATAGAAAGTGGGTCCGATTTGTACTACAGGTACATGATCTAACGCCCATGATTTTTTGAAAAAAAAATCATTTTTAGACTCACAATATGTGGTTTCTTCGGAGATCCAATGCAAGTTCTAACGATGCTCGTCCCCTATCTTCATGCACGCCGGTTCGACCATAGTTAGAAATTCAAAAAAATTCAAAAATGGACATAAAAATTTCAAAAACGGTCGAAACAATGTGAAACCTTCGCGTGGTGTCATATTATGTGACATAGTTATAAGGAAAAATATCAAACTTGGTATATTGATTATGTCTGAAAAAACCTTCACAAAATGACCTATCACATTCGAGGTTTCTTGACTTTCGGGTATATTATAGCTAGAATCGAGGCATAGTTGGTATATTCGAGGTTTCTTGGTATATTATAGCTAGAATCGAGGCATAGTTTGTGATAATGTGCCTATATTGTGTATACATGTGCATCATTGGATGGCGAACAATATTGCATTAGAAAGTTTTCCTTTTCATCGCACCAAAAAGGCATTTTTTATTTTCCAAGCGTAAAAAAGGGTATTTTCTAAAGCAACCACCAAATAGCTAATTCAAAAATGGAGGGTTAGTGTTTACTTGATATGGATATCATATTTGGATTCCTCTCATTTTTCTGATCAATTTAGACATATTATTTGTCGAATTCCGATTTACAGGTTTAAAGATATTAATTATTCCATATTAAATAGAAAAATACAAAAAAAGTAAATTTGTTATATTTTTATTTGAATTTAATAATATTTTTACTTATTCATTAATGTTTACTTAAATAATTATTTGTAATTTCAAAAAATACAAACATGTGACATTATGATATAAGAGTTAATAGGATTGATATCATAGTATTGACATCAATGTATGAATTACTTTGCAAAAACATATTCTGAAGGAACGAGGAAGTTAAACGTGCTGGAGCTGGAGTAGTATTAGGATGGGTGACTGACCGGAAAGTTTTACCAAGACTGCAATTTAATCAAATATTAAGTGTAATGAGTGTTAAAAATGTTCAAAGTGAGAGATTAACAATTCTAACAATTCAAAGATTAAATAAATTGAGAAAAAAAATATTTTTTTTAAAAAAATGTTTTTGCATCCGACCGACAGGCTATGCCGACGGCCGCTACGCCGAGAGCAAAGCCGTCGGCATAACGTACGCCGACGGCATTTCTATACACCGACAGTTTGTATGTGCTCCGCCGAGGGAGACCTTTGTCGAAGAGGCTATGCCATGGGCAGCCGTCGTCGTACCATACGCCGAGGGCATTTTGGCCTACACCGACGTTTTTTTGCCCTCGGCGTAGCGCGCACGTCCTGTAGTGTAGCTTGCATTCTGTATGAACTTTACAGTGTATTACTCTCACCGTTTTAAAATATAGGACGTTTTAGCTTTTATGAAATAAATGTATCTAAACTTATTTTAGTGTATAGATTCACTTCGAATGTATCTAAACTCTTTTTAGTATGTAGATTTACTCCGAATTTACACGCTAAAAGGCGTCTAAATACATTAGTTTCACAAAAGCTAAAACATCTTATATTTTGAAACGGAGAAAGTATGATACAAACCTCTACTCAGGGTTAGTTGTCGGTGGCTGAATCGTGCGGCGTCGTGACTCAAGCAAGATGGCGGTCTCGTAAGGTGTTGTTAGTGGTCCACTCCGTGTGGTGGAGCATATGGATGTCATGGCGGCGACACCGAAGATTTGGTAATGTCAAGGGATTCTCGAAGGGTCAGCTACTTTATTTACGCTTGAGTGTCCCATGTCTATTCTTCTTTCTGTCATTTATAATTGGTCGTCTGCTCTTTTTAGATTAGTGTTTCTGGGTCTTGTACTTTGCCCCGTGGTGAGTGTGGGTGTTGCACCATGATGTTGGTGTTCTTCTACGGTATTATCTAGACGCCTTTTTTAATTAATAGATAAGTCAAATCTTTTGCCTTAATAGATAAGTCAAATCTTTTGCCTTCGTTGCTCGTCGTCGTCAACCGCAACGACTCTTACCCGACGCATCTTCCTGCAGGTTGTAGGCGCTCACTCGAGGTATTAGCACCAACATTTCAACGCACAAACATGACTCTCTGTGGCAAAACTTGTCCTTGATTCCGTGTCGGCAAGCACCCAAGCTCCAAGCATTTGGATGACCAACTGCGGGATCATTAGAAAACCATAGAAATGTACGCTTGTCAAATTTTTTTTGTTGACCGCGATTACATAGTGAAAACATTAAAGGTTAATGCAAATTCTAATAATCACTATTTAAGCATTCTGAGAACAATCGTCGAAGGAGATCGTGATCTTGCAAGCTCCATAGTGTGGACCAGCGAGGGGATGCAGACGATGATTGTGCTGTGAAGAAGAGACACCACATTGGGGAGGTGCGAGGAACAATGTGTCGTGTGGTTGACAACTTGCAATAAATCGTTTATAAGTGTGTGCATAGAGTAGAACGATAGAGAACGAGATTGGCAGAATATGTTGGATGTATTATTGAGTCTTATGGGCGAGTATATATAGACGTACATGGATCTTCTTAGAATACAAGTCAAGTTAGGCTAGCGTCCTAACTATCTAGACTACCATAACAATCATATACGTACAATACTCTAACATCCCCGCAGTCGTAGCAGTAGCGTCGTGAATAACTGGAACATCGCAGACGGTCAGACTAGAGATAAACCGAAGTAAAACCAGTGGGCTGACATCCCCCCGCGGTAGGAGAGGGAACGTCGTGGACGGTGTCATGTCGCGGTAGCTTGGACTGTAGAGGAAGCTGATGATGCTCAAGCGAGGTGGTAGCCCTTATGCCGATGTTGAGGGAGCCGAGAGCGTTGGGTAGTACCGAGGTCGGGGTAGCCGTTGCGGTGAGTCGCAGTGGTCGATGTCGTGGTCAGGGATGCCGGTGTCGTGGTCGATGCCATGCGCGAGGAGGATCACGGAGACGCGTCGAGGCAGTCGTCGAGAATGTCGATGCCGAAGCTGATGCAGTCCGAGCTGTCGAGGACGAGGTGCGGCCATAGTTTTGCCAGAACTAGGCGCACGTCGGGGACGAACGCACACTCCGGTTTTGCCAGAATCGAGTATGCAAAGAAGAACTCGTCAGTGACGCGGTCGAGGCAGTCGTAGAGGGGTCGATGCCGAAGAAGACGTTGTCGAAGCTGATGAAGAAGAGGCGCCGATCCGAGCTTGCCAGAATCGGGAACGCGTCGGGGACGAAGGCACTCCCGGTGTTGCCAGTACCAGACGTGCGGGGGCAGGGACCATCATGAACTTGTTGCCATGTCAGAAATACTAGCAGAGGAAGCCTCCAGAGCGGTTGCGACGCGCGGAGTGGCAAAGGGAGAGATGCTGGAGTTGTCGACGGTTGTCGGAGTAGAGTAGAAGGTGGTGTAGTCAAGGATGAGGAGATGACGCTGATGACGAAGTTGTAGTGGACGAAGACGTAGAAGGCGGCGAAAACAACATCGACCTTGGGTAGTCATGCTAGATGCCTGGAGTGGCGATGGGGCGGTAGTCGGCGGGACCTGCAGCAGCGTGAGATCGCCCTGTAGGTTACCTTATGAAGTGCGGTGGTGGTGCTCGAAGTAGGCAAGGAAGAACCCAGCGGCGTGACGAAGACCATGCGCAAACGGCGGTGACCCGTGCCAGAGGAGATGGCGCGGTGAAAACAGAGAACGTCGGTGCATGAGGACAGCAAAGTAGACTGCATGCAGCGACGCTACGACCCGAGGGGGAGGCATAACTGCAGGGCGCAAGTGTGCAGCGGCTGGGAGACCATGCCCAACATACACGCCAAGGAAGGCGCGTTGGAAGCCGGTAGCTGTAGGGGTTCGTAGCATGGAAAACAAAAAATTTCTACCGCATGAACACACAATCAAGATCTAATCTATGATCAAGCCAAGATCTATCTACTAGATTGTAGCAACGAGTCGATAGAATACTAACCCTCAAAGATCCAAAGCGGTTAACGAGAGCAGATTCTCGTGGATGATGTAGTCGTACACTTCCGATCTCAAGATCGCGTAGACGATCCTTCCGGCACTGCGTTCCGACAGCGCTTCCGCAATCGGTCACACGTTCGGTACTCGATGAAGACCTTCCTCTCCCTTGTTCCAGCAGGCAGCGGAGGTTGTAGCACTCTCCTCGTGATTCCGGCAACACGACGGCGTGGTACCGGAAGTAGAGGGGAGATCTCGCAGGGATTCGCCTTAAGCCGGAGCGAGTATGGTGGACTATGAGAGAGGCCTTGGCGATCTAGGGTTTAGAGGCACCAAGGAAAGAGAGCTAGGCCGGAGGCTAGGGAAAGGGGAGGGCCCCAACTCGGCGGCTAGGCAAACCCTAGGGGCGGCGGCGACTTGGTGAGGCCGGCGGCTAGGGCTAGGGTTTAGAGGAGAGAGGTGTAGGTCTTGGAGGGGCAGCCCTGCCCCTCCTTATATAGGTGGAGGGGCGCGCCAAGGGGAGGGGAGTCCCTCCCCAACTCGGCTTCCAAGGCCGGCGGTGGAGGGAGAGGGACTTCCTCCCCAAGTAGGTTTCCTACTCTCCCTCCACCAAACAAAATAGTCGTTTGACTTTTCAAATTGTCGTTTGACTTTTCAAACTAGGATTTGATTTAACCCTTTATTTTGTTCAGCGATGACACCTAGTACATGATGCAACCATTCCAACTTGTTATGACACATTCATGTACCCTTCCCCTCCGGAGTGCCGGACATTCCGGAACCTTCTAGAACATTCCCGATGAAAACACCGGAACCATTCTCCAACCCCGAAATAGGACTTTCCTTATATGAATCTTATTCTCCGGACCATTCCGGATCTCCTCGTGATATCCCGGATCCCATCCGAGACTCCGAACAAACTACTCAACAACATCGAATCCTTAAGTGTGTCGCCCTACGGTTCGTGAATTATGCGGACATGACCGAGACACTTCTCCGATCAATAACCAATAGAGGAATCTGGAAATTCATATGGCTCCCACATATTTCTACGATTACTTTGCGATCGAATGAACCACTTACATACGATACCAATTTCCCTTTGTCTCACGATAGTTTACTTATCCGAGGTTTTGATCGTCGGTATCTCTGCATACCTAGTTCAACCTCGTTACCGATAAGTACTCTTTTCTTGTTCCCGTGGTATGTGATCCCTTGTGAGCCAGTCACATGCTTGCAAGCTAATTGGATGACATTCCACCGAGAGGGACCAGATTATATCTATCCGTCATATGGATGGACAAATCCCACTCTTGATCCATGTGCCTCAACCCATACTTTCCAAACACTCAATGCCAACTTTATAGCCACCCAGTTACGGTGTGGTGTTTGATGTCATCAAAGCATCCTTCCGGTGATGGTGATTAACATGATCTCATGGTCTAAGAAATTAGGTTACCATGTATCAGAAAGCTTATAGCAAATGAACTATATTAAATGACTTAATCTTTATGCTACGCTTAACTATAGGAGTATGTCCATCACATCATTCTCCTAATGATATGACCATGTTGTTAATAACATCTCTATGTTCATGATCAGGAAACCATGATCATATATTAACCAACAAGCTAGTTTAACAAGAGGCTTTACTAGGGACTCTTTTATGTTTACAAATCACACAAGTATTAATGTTTCCTGTTAATACAATTATAGCATGGTATGTAAACATTTATCATAAGTATGAAGATATGATAATAACCACTTTATTATTGCCTATTGGGCATATCTCCAACAGTCTCCCACTTGCACTAGAGTCAATAATCTAGTTTCAAACCTTTGTGTATTCAACACCTATGGCTTTCTGGTGTCGTATGTACACGATTGCCAGTGGTCAACTGATCTCCGGATCTGACACTTCCAGGTCCGTGTGTAATTGCATGTCTTTGCGTCTCTACGCATCACTCATTCTCTAATGAGATGGCTTTGTATAAATTTGGTCCTTTGGTGAGACCTTTAGTTCTTTGGTTTAAAACATGTTGATAATATTGTCGTACAATATATCTTCGTAGTATTATCCCTGCTGTGAACTACACCTAGTTTGATAACAAACTACTTGACAGAAATGCCCTCTTTAGCTGCTATAATAGCAGTTATATACTTAGCCCTTTTGTTGTAGTATCTGTCACAATGTCTTAACTTTGGAACTCATCCAAATCCATTATGGAACTTACTTTCCATTATATTGTGCCACCCTTAGTTTAGATTGAGATAAACTTAATTTGTACTTTGTGACAAAACTAGTATCAATGTAGTACTTTTACAATGAACTAACCATCTATTTGTCACTTGTACAAATAATATACTCTTAGTTCTTCCAAAAGATCATAAGAATATCATTACTATTGTCCAATGATTATCTTATGATCATTCTGGTATATGCTCATAACATTTAGAGTATAGGACATATCTGGATTTGTACATATCACGGTATGATTGATATAAATACTCTTTGTGATTTCATACATCAAGTATCAATCTATACTTGAATCTTTGTTTCACTTACCAAGTGTCAATACACTTGAATATATCATCAATATTGAACTCATTCAATACATCATCTATGTACTTTCGGCACAACCATATTAGCGTCTATTGATGCCAAATATTTGGGTTTTGCCTAAGTCTTTCATCAGGATGAAATTCTTAATATGTGTTAATAAAAGATACATCATTTCCAATCAACAATATGTCTTCCACATAATATATTAGAAACATGTCTTAGCGCTCCCACTTAATTTCTTGCAAATGCAAGCATCTTCATCGTCTCTGATGAAATTAAACTATTTTAACAGTTTCATCATAGTGAAGATTCCAACTCCGCGATGCTTACTTCAACCATTGAAGTTTGCATATACTTTTAGCATCCCTTGAATTAACAACACCCTTTGGACTGTGTTAAGCACATGTCCTAGGCAATAATTCTATTAGAAGAACTTGTTTTGTTTATTCAGCTACCACATAACAAAATTATATGTAGTGGTTGCTTCATTAATCCGTCTAGACTAAATATCGCTATGAAAGATCAAATCTTGTCATAGTCAACCTTTGAACATTGTTGTGAACTCTTTCCCAACATGTCGACTATTTCATAGATGTGAAACATCCATGTCTATTTCTTTATAGATCCAAACACAACTGTAAGGTCTTACACCTTTCTCGAGGGTCCTTCAAGTTCAAAGCTTGATTTCTCGTGTATGGAACTATCACGGATTTTATGGCTTCAAGCCATCTTACGGAGTCAGGGCCCATCATCGCTTCTTTGCATGTAGTCAGTTCATTATTCTCAAATAATGATTCAACCCTCAAATCTTGGTATTTGATTGTTTACCCGACCTACTTGGTTCAATAGAAACTTTTGACCTTCGTAACCACAACCTTTGAGGTATGTGAGCCATGAGCATTGTTGCTGCCTCCGGAACACTTTTTGGCGTTGCACAACTCTGCACATATAGCTAAGGTTCTTTTAACCTTATCAAAGTTCTATTGTCCTCCCACTTAACTTTTCACGAAAAATTCCTTCTCAAAGAAACTTGACGTTCTAAGCGACAAACACTTTTGTCTCCGATGTTATGGAGGAACAGTTATTCGAAATAACATACAAAGACAGGTTCATCCGACTTTGGTTGCAAACATCTTTCTTATGCATAGCATGCCAATGTTTAAGAAAGGATAACTTGGGTTGAATCCCAAACCACAACTTTATATGGTGTCATTTCAACGGATTATGATGGAGCTCTTTTCAGTGGAAAAACGGTAGTCTCTAAAGCTTTTAATCTTTAAAATATAATGACAGTTTTATGAATTACACCTTCGATCTTACCATGTCAAACAAGGTTTAATTACATATCTCGAACACTCCATACTCTTATGGTGTTTCGGGAAATGCAAATCCACGGAACGATTCCTTAAATCTTAGATATTATGCTAAACTTGTAACTCAAATATCTTCCTTTATGATCTTATCATAAACTATTTATATTCTTGTTACAATGATTTTGCACTTCATCTTGAAAATCTTTGAACTTTTCAAATGTTTCATACTTCATCCTTATTAAGTAAATATTCATATATTCACTCAAGTTTTCGTAGAAAGCATATGAAGTTGAAATCCATCGCTCTTGACTACACATAATGGACTTTATACAACAATATGTAAAAGTTCCAATAAGCTAGTCATTCGTTCCCTTTCAGCCTATGAACGAAGTTTTAATTATCTCTAGGAAAGTTCCACAAGCGTCATTTGATCAAAAATCAAAAGACTCCAAAATTCCATCCACATGGAGTTTCTTCATGTTTTCTTTCCAATATAATTTAAACGGCGATGTCACTTCCTAAGTGATCTTGCAATCAATTTGTCTTTCGACATTTTTTAGCACTAGTTTTATGGATGTGATTTCTCCAACGAGATTTGTAAATCATCCATCTTTTATGGATTACGGCAATTATTTGAACAACCCTTTTGTTCTCATAATAGCTGATAAAACAAATCTTGAAGGCAAGCTTTGATGTTTAATGAGCAACACAATAACCCTTTATTTGTTCTCGATGAACATCATCACATATTCTTTTGCTAGTTACTTAGGCCATTGTAGTTCATGAATTCTATTGTTTCATATGACGATTCATACCAACAAATTCATTATCCAATACTTAAGAACCACATTGTTTAATAAGCAAAGAATATAGCCATAACATGTATATCATCTATATACTTAAACTGAACAATTCTAGTCTTTTCTTTTCTGCCATATATTTATGAGATTCTCTTTCAGTATTTCCTTTTCTGTTTGAAAGAATCTATCAACATCAATAGTGGAGCCATACACATGACACATAATCCAAAGCGTGTATAGTTAAATAGCAATGTCTTTGGTCTTGCACTTTGAAGTAGATTACCATCATCAAATGTTTGGTGTTCTTTCAAATTCCTTTCTTTAGTGATCTCTTGGTGTAGTAAACATTTTACCTACATCAGATATTCACCCTTATCATGGAATTATCCATGATCAAGCTACTTTTAGCTTATAACGGTGAATTGTGAGTATAATGTTGCTCTCCAAAACCTTTTTGGAGAATTAAGATGACCAGCGTCTCCAACCTTTTGCAAATTCTCATCAAATATGAGAACATGGCTTTTGGCCATATTATACTCTATCATGTTACAACCAAAACTTCGTTTCAGATATCACAATATCTTCCACACATCATGGTTTCTGAAACAACTCTTTCAACTCCTAGATTACCTTGATATTGAAACTATCTTTCGAATATCAAGAATCATGGAGACAAACATGATACTTATACACTAACACTGGAATTGTCACTCTTGTGTTAATACCAAATATTAAACTTCATGGAGTAACCGTAACTTACTGAAAGTTTTCAATAGGACTTTTAAACTTTAGATTAACACTTCAAAACAATACGATACCAGTTCGTAAAGTAACTAACCAGAATTCTATAGTTCTATCATCTCAATTATAACTAAGCGCAAGGTGGTAAACGGATGCCAATGACTACAACAATTATGCAAATTCACTTTGATTTAATTTATGATAAATAGTGTTCAACTTTTAATCATATTGCCGTTGAACTCCCACTCAAAACAATATCCCTCACATTGTTTTGGTGATCACACGAACCAAATCCACCACATCAAAACCGATCATCACGAGAGTTGATGTAGCTTCAATGGCGAACAATCAACATGTTCATCATATCTACTATATGACTCATACTTTACCTTTCGGTGATCCGTGTTCCGAGACCATGTCTGTACATGCTAGGCTCGTCAAGATCAAATCTTAGCTTCCGCATGAGCAAATCTGGCTTGCTCTGGTTGTATACACTCGCAGAATCTAACACACCCGATCATCACGTGGTGCTTCGAAACAACGAGCTTTAGCAACGGTGCTTACTAAGGATGAACACTTTAAAACTTGAAATTGTGTGCTTGAGGGATCATCTTATAATGCTACCGTCGTGAACTAAGCAATACAAGATGCATAAAAGGATTAACATCACATGCAATTCATAATATGTGATATGATATGGCCTTTCTTCTTGTGCTTCCGATCTCCATCTTCACCGGCATTGCATCAAGGTCAATGACGCCGCTCCATGGTTGTCGTCCACCAGCTTCAACTATTACAACTACTTTGAATAGACACGCGGGTCTTAACAGAATTTAAAGACAACCATATGGCTCCTGCCGGTTGCCAACTTAAAATAAGGAACATTTCATACATCAAATATAATCACAATCATGGCCATATCACATCACAACACACCCCTGCAAAACAAAGTTAGACGCCTCTAATTTTCTTTGCATATTTTACGTGGTTTGGGGCTCTCAATAAGTGTCGCTCTATGCTTACGAACAAGAACCACAACGTTGATAGTAGTATTGTCAATCACTCGTTGTAAATTGAATCTTAACTATGTTGGGAGAAACACGCACCCGCAAAGCCACTTATGCAATACAAGTTGCATGTCAAGCGTGGAGCAAGTCTCATGAACGATGTCATGTAAGGTTAGCCCGGGCCGCTTCATCCCACCATCCCGCAAGATGCAAAGTACACAAGAAGCAATCGACAACAAAAGAAACAACGCCCACAATGACCATTGTGTTCTACTCGTGCAACAAATCTACATATAGACACGGCTCTGATACCACTGTAGGGGTTCGTAGCATGGAAAACAAAAAAATTCTACCGCATGAACACACAATCAAGATCTAATCTATGATCAAGCCAAGATCTATCTACTAGATTGTAGCAACGAGTCGATAGAATACTAACCCTCGAAGATCCAAAGCGGTTAACGAGAGCAGATTCTCGTGGATGATGTAGTCGTACACTTCTGATCTCAAGATCGCGTAGACGATCCTTCCGGCGCTGCGTTCCGGCAGCGCTTCCACAGTCGGTCACACGTTCGATACTCGATGAAGACCTTCCTCTCCCTTGTTCCAGCAGGCAGCGGAGGTTGTAGCACTCTCCTCGTGATTCCGGTAGCACGACGGCGTGGTACCGGAAGTAGAGGGGAGATCTCGCAGTCCTTCGCCTTAAGCCGGAGCGAGTATGGTGGACTATGAGAGAGGCCTTGGCGATCTAGGGTTTAGATGCACCAAGGAGAGAGAGCTAGGCCGGTGGCTAGGGCAAGGGGAGGGCCCCAACTCGGCGGCTAGGCAAACCCTAGGGGCGGAGGCGACTTGGTGAGGCCGGCGGCTAGGGCTAGGGTTTAGAGGAGAGAGGTGTAGGTCTTGGAGGGGCAGCCCTGCCCCTCCTTATATAGGTGGAGGGGTCGCGCCAAGGGGAGGGGAGTCCCTCCCCAACTCGGCTTCCAAGGCCGGCGGTGGAGGGAGAGGGACTTCCTCCCCAAGTAGGTTTCCTACTCTCCCTCCACCAAACAAAATAGCCGTTTGACTTTTCAAATTGGCGTTTGACTTTTCAAACTAGGATTTGATTTAACCCTTTATTTTGTTCAGCGATGACACCTAGTACATGATGCAACCATTCCAACTTGTTATGACACATTCATGTACCCTTCCCCTCCGGAGTGCCGGACATTCCAGAACCTTCTAGAACATTCCCGATGAAAACACCGGAACCATTCTCCAACCCCGAAACAGGACTTTCCTTATATGAATCTTATTCTCCGGACCATTCCGGATCTCCTCGTGATATCCCGGATCCCATCCGAGACTCCAAACAAAATTTGGTCTCTTACTCATCATTCCATAACTACTCAACAACATCGAATCCTTAAGTGTGTCTCCCTATGGTTCGTGAATTATGCGGACATGACCGAGACACTTCTCCGATCAATAACCAATAGAGGAATCTGGAAATTCATATGGCTCCCACATATTTCTACGATTACTTTTCGATCGAATAAACCACTTACATACGATACCAATTTCCCTTTGTCTCACGATAGTTTACTTATCCGAGGTTTTGATCGTCGGTATCTCTGCATACCTAGTTCAACCTCGTTACCGATAAGTACTCTTTTCTCGTTCCCGTGGTATGTGATCCCTTGTGAGCCAGTCACATGCTTGCAAGCTAATTGGATGACATTCCACCGAGAGGGCCCAAAGTATATCTATCCGTCATATGTATGGACAAATCCCACTCTTGATCCATGTGTCTCAACCCATACTTTCCAAACACTCAATGCCACCTTTATAGCCACCCAGTTACGGTGTGGTGTTTGATGTCATCAAGGCATCCTTCCGGTGATGGTGATTAACATGATCCCATCGTCGAAGAAATTAGGTTACTATGTATCAGAAAGCTTATAGCAAATGAACTATATTAAATGACTTGATCTTTATGCTACGCTTAACTATAGGAGTACGTCCATCATATCATTCTCCTAATGATATGACCATGTTGTTAATAACATCTCTATGTTCATGATCAGGAAACCATGATCATATATTAACCAACAAGCTAGTTTAACAAGAGGCTTTACTAGGGACTCTTTTATGTTTACAAATCACACAAGTATTAATGTTTCCTGTTAATACAATTATAGCATGGTATGTAAACATTTATCATAAGTATGAAGATATGATAATAACCACTTTATTATTGCCTCTTGGGCATATCTCCAACAGTAGCATGGACCAAAGGCGGCGGCACTGCGGCCCGAAGGGGCGACACAGCGGCAACCCGTTGCTCGATCGGTGGTAGGCGCGTGCTCAGGGACGTGCTTGGCCTAGACAGATGCGGGATCGGTTGATCAGACCGACGGTGCGCCGGCACCATGGTATGGACGAGCGTAGATCAGAGTCAACGGCAGCATTATCGGTGAACTCCCGGACGATGACGACAAAGAAGATCCGAGGAGGGGGGGGGTAGTTGCGGCAGTCTTCCAAGGAAGGCGTAGCAGCCGTCCGCGATGCGCGACAGCCTGCCGTGAGGCCGCAACAGCCTGCCAAGGCAGGCGCGACAACTGAGAGGGAAGGCGCACAGGCGCGGTGTAGATCGTCGATGCCTATGGTCGGAGTAGAGGCGCAGCAATGACGACGGCGATGGGCGACGCAATCCGATCTAAGATCGGTAAACCAAAAAATAAAATCGATCAAGAGATCGGAAAAAAAGACTTACAGGGCAGCCAATCACGGACCGGAGGACGAACCCTGCGTACGGATTGCGCGGCCCCCGGCGGAGATCAACCTCCCTGGAGGCGGCACGACGGAAGCGTGTTGCTCGGCTAGTGCGGAGCCATGGCGGGCGGCGATGCTAGGGTTTGGGAAGTGGCGGCGGCTACGCTAGGTGGATGCGGCGGCGGCTAGGTCAAGGATCTTGCCGCTCTGATACATGGATCATCTTGGAGTACAAGTTAAGTTAGGCTAGAGTCCTAACTATCCTAGACTACCATAACAACCGTATACATACAATACCCTAACACATAGGATGCACAAACATGGGTAAAGATGAAATCCATTATAAAATAGCAATTTTCAATATGTGTGCTACCTATAAAAAATGTTTTTTGGGGCAACATCATTCGCCCGAATCATCAGGTCGGTAGCTTCGCCAACGTGACAATAATAAATAGAACATAGAGCCATGGCAACGCACTGACATTCAGCTAGTAAATTATTATTCGTTTTATTTTTATTATGCAAAGGAAGTATATGCTATACTATACATATACCGGAAAAAAGACACCGAAATAAACATGACAAGAATTTTTTTTAAATATGGAGGCTGTAGCCCCGCGTTAAATTACTAACGCCCCACATACACACAACCTACAGCTCTCAAGAACAAGCATATACAAAAGATAGAAAAAAAAGCTCCACTTGGATTGTTGAGGCCTCGTCTTCATGAGCAGCCGACACTAGTAGGGGAGAAGCAGAGTAAGTAGGAGCACCATCCGCTGAACAACTCATTCCCGCCTCCGGTGAAACCATCATCACCGACTCGACTCCCCTCCTCTGTCTCCGAAGAGGGACCCTTCGCACTCCCAAGATTCATATGCGTGCAAGTTGAATCGTTGATAGGGAAGATTGTTGAGCTCAATTCAATCTAGCCAGTGGCAAAGCTATACACCATTTCTTTCTAACAAACATAATAGTTTGTTGGGATTTAAAGCGGATATGACAAAATATGGTCAAGAAACTCTTTGCATCTGCACCCCAATTCAGCAAATAAAGGGCGTGAAATCATGGTGGTATCATACAGTATCAGCCAAGAGTAAAGTGTACACACACCAATAGTTTAGAGTGACACTGCCACTAGTAGAAAAACGACCTTTCGTTTTTTGCTGCTCCAGCCTTTAGTCCCGGTCCTGTCTGAAACCGCTAGATGGCTGTGAACTTTGCAACGTCTAGATGGCGCCACATGACTAGTCCGGTCCGTGGGCAACCTCTAGTCCCGGCCGGTAACACAAGCTGGAAATAGAGCTCCGGTGGGGCCCATGGCTATATTTAGTCTGGGTTCTTGTTACCACCTGGGACTAGAGATCAACCTCTAGTCTGGGTTTGTTTTACCACCCGAGACAATTTATTACCACTATATATCCCTCTTCGACCCAGCACAAAAGCATGGCCATTTCCTCCAAGGAACAGCTCAAGTTCATCCTCATTTTTTGTCCAATTTGGTGGCAACTTTCAATCCAAGCTTTGTCAAGATTTAGTGGCATCATCTATCAATCCAAGCTTCTAAAATGGTTGGCAACTTCAATATTTCATCTCTTATTGTTATAGTTTAGCTTAATGCTCTAGAACAAGAATGAGGGATTTCATGCTTAGAAGTGTAGAGGGAATTTTAGATGTGTAATTTTAAGCATAGTTTGATTATACAAAAAGCTACTGAAAGTTGAGATGTGCATTTTAAGAGTTTCGGATCTTAGAATTGAATAAGGTTTTCACTTCTAGAGCAAAAATTAAATAGTCAATATTTTTATGTTAACAATTTTGTCCAATTCAAAAATTAGTGCATGTAAAATTTTAATATGATAGAAAATCTTAATTCAAAAATTAGTGTATGTAAAAGTAATTGTAGTAAAAATAATCCAAACTTTTTATATGATAGAAAATTTTAATTATACTGCAGATGAGCCAAGAATGGATGTACGACGCTCCCCGAATGTCTGACGCGTTCATTAAAGGCGTGCATTCTTTCCTCGATTTGGCTGAGACAAACAAGTGGAATGGTTTTATGTGTTATCCGTGTCGTGTCTATCGGAATGAGAAGGATTACTCTTCATCCAAAACCATTCACATCCACCTGATTCAATCAGGTTTCATGTCTGGCTATATTTGTTGGACAAAGCATAGAGAAAGCGGGGTTATGATGGAAGACAATGAAGAAGAAGAGAACGATGGCAACTATCCAATGTTTCCTGAATACGATGGTACTGCACTAGAAGACAATGAACAAGAAGAAGGTGAAGAACAAGCATTAGATGAGACTGCTAATGATCTTCGTCAGGCCATTCTTGATGCATGGAGCGAATGCGAAAATGAAAACGAGAAGAAGTTGGAGCGCATGTTAGAGGATCACAAAAAATTGTTATACCCAAATTGTGAAGATGGCAACACAAAGCTCGGTACCACACTGGAATTACTGCAATGGAAAGCAGTGAATGGTTTATCCGACAAGGGATTTGAGAAGCTACTGAAAATTTGGAAGAAGAAGCTTCCAAAGGATAATGAATTGACTGTCAGTACATACGTGGCAAAGAAGGTCGTGTGCGCTCTAGGACTAGAGGTGTAGAAGATACATGCATGCATTAATTACTGCATACTATATCGCGGTGAGGAGTACGAGAATTTGGATGCATGCTCGGTATGCGGCGCATTGTCTTATAAGATCAGACGAGATGACCCTGGTGATGTTGAGGGCGAGCAGCGCCCGAGGAAGAGGGTTCCTGCAAAGGTTATGTGGTATGCTCCTATAATACCACAGTTAAAACGTTTATTTAGAAACAAAGAGCATGCCAAGTTGTTGCGATCGCACAAAGAAGAGCGCAGGAAAGACTTGATGTTGAGACACCCTGTTGATGGGTCGCAATAGAGAAAAATTGATAGAGAGTACCAGAGCTTTGCAGATGACGCAAGGAACTTAAGGTTTAGTCTAAGTACAGATGGCATGTATCTTTTTGGAGAGCAGATCTGCAGTCATAGCACCTGGCATGTAACTCTATGTATATATAACCTGCCTCCTTGGTTGTGCATGAAGCGGAAATTCATTATGATGCCAATGCTCATCCAAGGCCCGAAGTAACCCAGCAATGACATTGATGTCTATCTAAGGCCATTAGTTGAAAAACTACTATAGTTGTGGCGCGACGAAGGTGTTCGTATGTGGGATGAGCACAAACAGGAGCCATTTGACCTACGGGTGTTGTTGTTCGTAACCATCAATGATTGGCCTGCTCTTAGTAACCTTTCAGGACAGTCAAACAAGGGATACAATTCATGCACGCATTTTTTAGATGATACTGAAAGTATATATTTGGATAAAGGTAAGAAGAATGTGTACCTTGGGAATCGTCGATTTCTTTCGGCCAGGCATCCCGCAAGAAAGAAAGGCAAGAATTTCAATGGTGAGGCAGATCACCGGAAGAAGCCTATCCGCCATAGTGGTGATGATATATTTGGTATGGTCAAGGATCTAGAAGTAATTATTGGAAAGGGCCCTGGCGGTCAATCTGTTCCAATGACGCTGACGGACATGTGCCCATGTGGAAGAAGAAATCTATATTTTGGGATCTACCCTATTAGAAAGTTCTAGAGGTCCGCTCTGCAATCGACATGATGCATCCAATAAAGACAGATAAAGGACGTCTAAGTGCTGCCAGCTATGCTCTTACCAAAGAAGAGAAGGAATTTTTTTGAAGTCCTAAGAAGTATGAAGGTCCCCTCTGGTTTCTCGTCGAATATAAAGGGAATAATAAATATGGCAGAGAAAAAATTACAAAACCTAAAGTCTCATGACTGCCACGTGCTTATGACACAATTGCTTCCGGTTGCATTGAGGGGGATTCTACCGGAAAATGTTCGACTGCCCATTGTGAAGCTATGTGCATTCCTCAATGTTATTTCTCAGAAGGTAGTCGATCCAGAAATTCTACCTAGGTTACAAAATGATGTGGTCCAATGTCTCGTAAGTTTTGAGCTGGTGTTCCCACCATCCTTCTTCAATATTATGACGCATCTGCTGGTACACCTAGTTGACGAGATTACCATTTTTTGAGCTGTATTTCTACATAATATGTGCCCCTTTGAGAGGTTCATGGGAGTCTTGAAGAAATATGTCCATAACCGTGCTAGGCCAGATGGAAACATCTCGAAGGGCTATGGAACAGAGGAGGTCATTGAGTTTTGTGTTGACTTTATTCCTGACATTAAGTCGATTGGTGTTCCTGAATCACGGCATGAGCGGAGACTGAGTGGAAAAGGCACACTAGGAAGTAAATCAATAATATGTAGGGACGGATATTCTTTCACTCAAGCACACTACACGGTTCTGCATAATTCCACCTGGCAGCTCCATATATAAAGGAACACAAGAATATTGTACGCTCAAACAACCCAGGAAAGCATGACTCCTTGATTAGAGATGAACACATGAAGACTTTTGGCGGTTGGTTGCAAACACATCTCATGAATAACAACACTATTTGTGATGAGTTTTACTTGTTGGCCAGCTCACCATCTTCGACTATATGGACTTTCCAAGGGTACGAGATAAATGGGAATACATTTTACACGATCGCCCAAGATAAAAAGAGCACCAACCAAAACAGTGGTGTTCGCTTTGATGCAACAAACGACAATAGGTCAAAGGACACATATTATGGTTACATAGAGGAGATATGGGAACTTGACTATGGACCTGCTTTGAAGGTCCCTTTGTTTTGGTGCAAATGGGTCAAGCTATAACAGGAGGCGGGGTTGAGGTAGACAAAAAATACATAATGACAACAGTGGATCTCAACAATCTTGTGTACATGAACGAACCATTCGTCCTAGCCAACGATGTGTCTCAGGTTTTCTATGTGAAGGACATGTCTACCAAACCAAGAAAAATAAAATATAAGCAAACGAATACATCATCAAACGATGAGCCAAAGCACCACATAGTTGTTTCAGGGAAAAGAAACATCGTAGGAGTGGAGGACAAGATAGAGATGTCAGAAAATTATGACAAGTTTCATAAAATTCCGCCGTTTGTAGTGAAGGATGACCCAAGCATCATGTTACTTGATGAAGATGCTCCATGGTTAAGGCTACACGGTCATAAGCAAGTCATATGATGTATTCTGAATTTTGCCTTCGGACGTTTTTAGATGCAATCAATATGTACATATGTATATCATTTTGTGAAGCTTTTACCAAGTTTGTTATTTTTTCTGTTTTATAAAAATAATTATACTAACTTTCACTCTGACAAAATCTTTTAGTCCCAGTTGTAGCCACTAATCGGGACTAAAGATATTTTCCGCCGCTTCCTGCCATGTTTTCCCGCCCTTTTCCTCTGACTGAAGCTTTTAGTCCCGGTTGTAGCCACTAACCGGGACTAAAGATATTTCCCGCCATTTCCCACCGCTTCCCGCCATGTTTTCCCGCTCTTTTCCTCTATATTTAGGCCGACCGTGCCATCGCTATCCACACATCCACATCTTCCTCTCTCACAACAATGGACAGCGCCTACTGGGTCATTCTGACCCTCGAGGAGACCGAGGCATTGTGCGCCTCCAGCTACCCTTGCCATCCGGGCTACCGGCCATTTGCCGGCTGGATGCTGAGCACTGGAGGGGTTCCTGTCCCTCAAGGTCCCGCACGCCAGGCGGCCATCACGAACCACTTCTACCACGAGCTCGCGCCGGAGTAGCGGATGGATCCCTAGTGGGATCCCAACAACTATGACACCTGGAATGCCTTTTTTGCTAAACGGCAAGAAAGAGAGCTCTCCAGGTACGAGGGTGACGGCCCTCCCACGGTGAACCACAACGAAGCCAGCCACCGCCTGTGGTGGGCGAATCGGACTATCATCAGCGTGATGCGCTACATTGCCGGGGGAGACCATCCTCGCCTGCGGTGCCCATAAGGCCACCCGCCACAGAGCCACAAGAAGGCCCCTCCCCCGCCCGGCGGTAGCGGCATCGTCTTCCAGGATACCCCTCCCCCACCCACCTTGAATCCGAGGTCGGAGTGGCAGGTGCCCCGGTATATGCCATGGCTGGGCTCAGGATCCCCGGAGTGGTAGGTGACGATGACGATGATGATGACGATGACGAAGAAGATCCTGAATCTGCGTACTATAGGACTAGGCATGATTATGACTAAAGGGGGCAGCTTTAGTCCTGAGTGTTAGCTAGTCCCGTTTTGTCCCGGTTTTTAATACTAATAAATGTATTGAGTGTTAGTCCCGGTTTGTGGCTGGAATGGTACTAAAGGGGGGGCCTTTAGTTCCGATTCGTACTACGAATTTCCCAAACTATGAAGATGTTGTCCTGATTCGTACTTATCATGAAGATCTGATCTCCAAACACGTGTGGTCACATATTAGGGAGTGCCTCTATGACTAGTTTCTTGGAGATGCCAGAGGACTGGGCTTCGGCGGCATCTCCCTGAAACTGGCCGTAGTGGTGTCCCTGCTCTCGAATACCATCTTGCAGCTTGTAAGTTCTCTAACTAGATCAATACGCCTAGGATCTAACCTAATTTCATATATTAGGGAGTGCCTCTATGACCAGTTTTTTGGAGATGTCGGAGGACTGGGCTCCGGTGGCATCTCCCAGGAACTGGCCGTAGTGGTGTCCCTGATCTTGAAGACCATCTTGGAGATGCCTCAAACTGGATGGAGGAATGGACTCACAAGGATGCCTATATATAGTACAAGTAGCTCAGCATAGTGTCGAGACTCACCCCTATTATTAGTGCTGACTCATGTTTAGTCCCGGTTGGTGACACCATCTGGGACAAGGTAAAATCCGCACGACATAATGTCGACACTCACCCCTATCATTAGTGTTGCCTGCCCTAGTCCTGCCTGCCCTAACCTGCCGCAAGCTTTAGTCCTGGTCCATATTTAGTATGTTGGAGATATGCCCTAGAGGCAATAATAAATGTAGTTATTATTATATCTTTGTGTTTATGATAAATGTTTATATTCATGCTATAATAGTATTGACGAGGAAACATTAATACTTGTGTGAATTGTAAACTTAAATTGAAGTCCCTAGTATAGCCTCTATACTTCACTAGCTTGTTGGTTAATAGATGATTGTGGTTTCCCTATCATGAACATTGAGATGTTATTAACAACAAGATCATATCGTTAGGAGAATGATATGGTGGACATACTCCTATAGATAAGCGTAGCATAAAGATCAAGTCATTTTAATAGTTCAATTGCTATATGCTTTCTGATACATAGTTATCTAATTCCTTCGACCATGAGATCATGCATATCACCTTTACCAGATGGATGCTTTGATATCATCAAACACCACACCGTAACAGGGTGGCTATAAAGGTGGCATTGAGTGTTCGGAAGGTATTGGTTGAGACACATGGATCAAGAGTGGGATTTGTCCATCCATATGACGGATAGATATTCTCTGGGCCCTCTCGGTGAAATGTCATCCAAATTAGCTTGCAAGCATGTGACTGGGTCACAAGGGATCACATATCACGGGAACGAGAAAAGAGTACTTATCAGTAACGAGGTTGAACTAGGTATGCAGAGATACCGACGATCATAACCTCGGATAAGTAACATATCGTGAGACAAAGGGAAATTGGTACCGTATGTAAGTGGTTCATTCGATCGCAAAGTAATCGTAGAAATATGTGGGAGCCATATGAATTTCCAGATTCCTCTATTGGTTATTGTTCGGAGAATTGTCTCGATCATGTCTGCATAATTCACGAACCGTAGGGAGACACACTTAAGGATTCGACGTTGTTTGAGTAGTTATGGTATTATGAGAAAGAGACCGAATGTTGTTCGGAGTCTCGGATGGGATCCGGGATATCACGAGGTGATCCGGAATGGTCCGGAGAATAAGATTCATATAAGGAAAGTCCCGTTTCGGAGTTGGGGAATGGTTCCGGTGTTTTCATCGGGAACATTCTAGAAGGTCCCGGAATGTCCGGCACTCCGGGGGGGAAGGGGTACATGAATGTGTCATTGCATGTTGGAATGATTGCATCATGTACTAAGTGTTCTCGCTGTCCGAAATAAAGGGTTAATTCAAATCCTAATTGAAAAAGTCAAACTGCCAGTTTTCGGTCAAACTGCCAGTTTTCGGAAAGAGGAGAAAGAGGAGGAGGTGGAGGCCGAGTTGGGGAGGGATTCCTCCCCTTGGCCGGCGCCTCCCAAGGCCGACTTGGGGAGGGACTCCCCTCCCCTTGGCCGGCCCTCCCACCTATAAAGGGAGGGGCAGGGCTCCCCTCTCTAGACACACTAGTTCCTACCCCTCTAAACTAAACCTAGATCTAAACCCCGGTTTAGAGCTGTTTTGATTTAGAGCCTTCTAATTGGTTTAGAGCCCTCTAATTGGTGTGTCTAATTACTAGACCACTAATAGCCTCTCTCATAAGCTCCACCATACTCGCACCGGCTTAAGGCGAAGCCCTGCGGGATTTCCCCTCTACTTCCGGTACCACGCCGTTGTGCTGCCGGAATCGCGAGGAGAGTACTACAACCTCCGCTGCCTGCTGGAACAAGGGAGAGGAAGGTCTTCGTCGAGTACCGAACGTGTGACCGACTGCGGGGGCGCTGCTGGAACGTGGCGCCGGAAGGATCGTCTACGCGATCTTGAGATCGGAAAGAGTACGACTACATCACCCACGAGAATCTGCTCTCGTTAAACACTTTGGAATCTTCGAGGGTGAGTTATTCCATCGACTCGTTGCTACAATCTAGTAGATAGATCCTGGCTTGTTTGTTTGTATGCGATAGAAAATTTTTGTTTTCCATGCTACGAACCCCTACAGTGGTATCAGAGCCGTGTCTATATGTAGATCTGTTGCACGAGTAGAACACAATGGTCATTGTGGGCGTTGATGCTTTTATTGTAGATTGCTTTGCGTGTACTTTGCATCTTGCGGTATGTTGGGATGAAGCGGCCCGGGCTAACCTTACATGACATCGTTCATGAGACTTGCTCCACGCTTGACATGCAACTCGTATTGCATAAGTGGCTTTGCGGGTGCCTGTTTCTCCTAGCATAGTAAAGATCCAATTTACAACGGGTAATCAACAATGCTAGTATCAATGTTGTGGTTCTTGTTCGTAGGTTAGAACGACACTTATGAAAAGCCCCAAACCACGTAAAATATGCAAAGAAAGTAGAAGCGTCTAACTTTGTTTTGCAGGGGTGTGCAGTGATGTGATATGGCCATGATTGTGATTATATTTGATGTATGCAATGTTCCTTATTGTAAGTTGGCAACCGGCAGGAGCCATATGGTTGTCTTTAATTTCTGTTGAGACCTGCGTGTCTATTCAAAATAGTTGTAATAGTTGAAGCTGGTGGACGACAACCATGAAGAAGCGTCATTGACCTTGATGCTATGCCGGTGATGATGGAGATCATGTTCGTGCTTGAAGATGGAGATCGGAAGCACAAAGAAGAAAGGCCATATCATATCACATATTATGAATTGCATGTGATGTTAATCCTTTATGCATCTTGTATTGCTTAGTAGACGACGGTAGCATTATAAGATGATCCCTCATGCACATGAATTTCAAGTTCTAAAGTGTTCACCCTTAGTATGCACCGTTGCCAAAGCTTGTTGCTTCGAAGCACCACGTGATGATCGGGTGTCTTTGATTCCGCGGGTGAATACAACGTAAGCAAGCCAGATTTGCTTATGCGGTAGCTAAGGTTTGATCTTGACGAGCCTAGCATGTACAGACATGGCCTCAGGAACACGGATCACCGAAAGGTAAAGCATGAATCATATAGCAGATATGATGAACATGATGATTGTTCGCCATTGAAACTATATCGGCTCTCGTGATGATCGGTGTTGATATAGTAGATTTGGTTCGTGTGATCACTAAAACAATGTGAGGGATGTTGTTTTGAGTGGGAGTTCACCTAGTTTAATTTCATTAATTAATTTGAACTCAATTTGTCATAAACTTAGTCTAAACTATTGCAAATATGTTGTAGATCAATGGCAGCCCCTACCATCAATTTTAATGCGTTCCTAGAGAAAGAAAAATTGAAAAACAATGGAAGCAACTTCGCGGATTGGTTCCGCAATTTGAGGATTGTCCTCACAGCTGGTAATTTGACCTATGTGCTGGATGCACCGCTAGGTGACCCACCTGCAGCTGATGCTACCGATGAAGTAAAGAATGTTTACCTTGCTCGGAAGAATCAGTACTCCATAGTTCAGTGTGCTATCTTGTATGGTTTAGAATCGGAGCTTCAGAAAAGGTTTGAAGAGTCAGACCCATATGATATTGTCGAGGATCTCAAATTAATCTTTGAGACTCATGCGGCAATTGAAAGTTATGAAGCTTCTGAAAAGTTCTTTAACTGCAAGATGGAAGAGGGAAGCTCCGTCAGTGAGCATGTGCTTAAGATGTCTGGGCACGCAAACAAACTTCAAAGCTTGGGTATAGTGATTCCTAATACTTTGGGAGTTTACCGCATCCTCCAATCACTACCACCAAGTTACAAGAACTTTGTGATGAACTACAACATGCAGAACATGAACAAAGAGTTGCCAGAACTATTTGCTATGTTAAAATCTGCAGAAGTGGAGATCAAGAAAGAGCACCAAGTGTTGATGGTCAATAAGACCACCAAATTCAAGAAAGGCAAGTCTAAGCAAAAGGGACACTTCAAGAAGGGTGGTAAGAAAGTTACCATGCCGACGAAGAGGACCAAGGCTGGACCCAAGCCTGATACTGAGTGCTTTTACTGCAAGGGAGAAGGTCACTGGAAGCGGAATTGCCCAAAGTACTTGGCGGATTTGAAGAACGGCAACATCAAGAAGAAAGGTATATTTGATATACATGTTATTGATGTGTATCTCACTAGTATTCGTAGTAGTGCCTGGGTATTTGATACTGGTTCGGTTGCTCATATTTGTAACTCGAAACAGGAGCTGCAGAATAAACGGAAGCTAGCGAAGAACGAGGTGTCGATGCGCGTGGGAAACGGATCAAAGGTTGATGTGATCGCGGTCGGCACGCTACCTCTTCATCTACCATCGGGATTAGTTTTATACTTAAATAATTGTTATTTGGTGCCTGCGTTGAGCATGAACATTATATCGGGATCTTGTTTATTGCGAGACGGTTACTTGTTTAAATCCGAGAATAATGGTTGTTCGATTTATATGAGTAATGTGTTTTATGCACATGCACCTTTGATAGATGGTCTATTCTTGTTAAATCTCGATAGTGGAAATACACATATTAATAACATTGAGGCTAAACGGTTGAAATCAAGCGATAACTCGACCTATATGTGGCACTGTCGTCTTGGTCACATTGGAGTGAAGCGTATGAAGAAACTCCATTCCGATGGACTTCTTGAATCACTTGATTTTGAATCACTTGAAAGATGCGAAGCATGTCTGATGGGTAAAATGACTAAGACTCCATTTTCTGGTATGATGGAGCGAGCTACGGACTTATTGGAAATCATACATACCGATGTGTGTGGTCCAATGAGTATAACATCGCGCGGTGGTTATCGTTATGTTCTTACCTTCACGGATGACTTGAGTAGATATGGGTATATCTATTTCATGAAACATAAGTCCGAAACTTTCGAGAAGTTTAAGGAGTTTCAAAGTGAGGTAGAGAATCAACGTAACAAGAAGATTAAATTTCTACGTTCTGATCGTGGAGGTGAATATCTAAGTTACGAGTTTGGTGAGCATTTGAAGAAATGTGGAATACTTTCGCAGTTGACACCGCCGGGAACACCACAGCATAATGGTGTGTCTGAACGTCGTAATCGAACTCTCTTAGATATGGTTCGTTCTATGATGTCACTTACAGATTTACCGCTATCATTTTGGGGTTATGCATTAGAAACAGCCGTATTCACTTTAAATAGGGCACCGTCTAAATCCGTTGAAACGACACCGTATGAATTATGGTTTGGGAAGAAACCTAAATTGTCGTTCCTTAAAGTTTGGGGATGCGAAGCCTATGTAAAGAAGTTACAGCCGGACAAGCTTGAACCCAAAGCGGAAAAATGCGTCTTCATAGGATACCCAAAGGAAACTATTGGGTATACCTTCTATCATAGATCCGAAGGCAAAATCTTCGTTGCTAAGAATGGATCCTTTCTAGAGAAGGAATTTCTCTCGAAAGAAGTGACTGGAAGGAAAGTAGAACTCGACGAGGTTGTCGAACCTTCTCTCGAAATTGCGAGTAGCGCAGCACCGGAAGAAGTTCCTGTGGTGCCTGCACCAATAAGAGGGGAAGCTAATGATGATGATCATGAAACTTCGGTTGAAGTTGCTACAGAGCCTCGGAGGTCAACGAGAACTCGTACCACTCCAGATTGGTATGATTCCGTTATGAATGTCATGGTGGTGGACAACACCGATGACCCCGAGACATATGAGGAAGCGATGATGAGCCCAGATTCCAATAAATGGCAAGAAGCCATGAAATCCGAGATTGGATCCATGTACGAAAACCAAGTATGGACTTTGGTGGACTTACCGGATGGCCGTAAGGCTGTCGAGAACAAATGGATTTTCAAGAAGAAAACAGATGCTGATGGTAATGTTACTGTCTATAAAGCTCGACTTGTCGCAAAAGGGTTTCGACAAATTCAAGGAGTTGACTACGATGAGACTTTCTCACCAGTAGCGAAGCTAAAGTCTGTGAGGATTATGTTAGCAATCGCTGCATATTATGATTATGAGATATGGCAGATGGATGTCAAAACAGCATTCCTCAATGGAGACATTGATGAAGAGTTGTATATGATGCAACCCAAAGGTTTTGTCGATCCTAAAGATGCTAACAAGGTATGCAAACTTCAACGGTCCATCTATGGATTGAAGCAAGCATCCCGAAGTTGGAATCAACGTTTTGATAAGGTAATCAAAAGTTTTGGTTTTATACAAACTTGTGGAGAAGCTTGTATTTACAAGAAAGTGAGTGGGAGCTCTGTAGCATTCTTAATACTATATGTGGATGACATATTGTTGATTGGGAATGATGTAGACCTTCTTAATAGTGTCAAAGAATATTTGAATAATAGTTTTTCAATGAAGGATCTTGGCGAAGCAGCTTACATATTAGGCATAAAGATTTATAGAGATAGATCGAAACGCCAAATATCATTGTCACAGAGTACATATTTGGACAAAGTTCTAAAGAAGTTTGGAATGGAAGAAAGCAAGAAAGGGTTCTTGCCCATGTTGCCCAATACGACCTTGAGTAAAACTCAAAGTCCGACATCGGCAGAAGATAGAGAAAGGATGAGTAAGACTCCCTATGCCTCAGCCATAGGATCTCTAATGTATGCCATGCTATGTACTAGACCCGACATTGCATATGCTGTTAGTTTAACTAGCAGATATCAAAGTGATCCAGGAGTGGATCATTGGACAGCGGTCAAAAACATCCTTAAGTACTTGAGAAGAACTAAGGATATGGTTCTTTCTTATGGAGGTGATGAACAGCTCGTTGTTAATGGTTACACCGATGCTAGTTGGAACACTGATCCGGATGATTCTAAATCACAATCTGGATACGTATTTATTTTGAATGGTGCAGCAGTTAGCTGGAGGAGTGCAAAGCAAAGCGTTGTGGCGAGATCTTCAACTGAATCGGAATACATGGCTGCTTCGGAGGCTTCACAAGAAGCGATATGGATGAAAGAGTTCATTACAGAGCTGGGTGTGGTTCCAAGTGCGCTGGACCCAATGTCTATCTACTGTGATAACATGGGCGCCATAGCCAATGCGCAAGAACCAAGGTCACACAAGAAGCTGAAGCATATCAAGCTACGTTTTCACGCTATTCGAGAACATATCCAGGATGGGGATATAAAGATTTGCAAAGTACACACAGATCTGAATGTGGCGGATCCGTTGACTAAACCTCTCCCGAGGGCAAAACATGACCAACACCAAACTGCCATGGGTGTTCGGTATATTACCATGTAATCTAGATTAGATGACTCTAGTGCAAGTGGGAGACTGTTGGAGATATGCCCTAGAGGCAATAATAAATGTAGTTATTATTATATCTTTGTGTTTATGATAAATGTTTATATTCATGCTATAATAGTATTGACGAGGAAACATTAATACTTGTGTGAATTGTAAACTTAAATTGAAGTCCCTAGTATAGCCTCTATACTTCACTAGCTTGTTGGTTAATAGATGATTGTGGTTTCCCTATCATGAACATTGAGATGTTATTAACAACAAGATCATATCGTTAGGAGAATGATATGGTGGACATACTCCTATAGATAAGCGTAGCATAAAGATCAAGTCATTTTAATAGTTCAATTGCTATATGCTTTCTGATACATAGTTATCTAATTCCTTCGACCATGAGATCATGCATATCACCTTTACCAGATGGATGCTTTGATATCATCAAACACCACACCGTAACAGGGTGGCTATAAAGGTGGCATTGAGTGTTCGGAAGGTATTGGTTGAGACACATGGATCAAGAGTGGGATTTGTCCATCCATATGACGGATAGATATTCTCTGGGCCCTCTCGGTGAAATGTCATCCAAATTAGCTTGCAAGCATGTGACTGGGTCACAAGGGATCACATATCACGGGAATGAGAAAAGAGTACTTATCAGTAACGAGGTTGAACTATGTATGCAGAGATACCGACGATCATAACCTCGGATAAGTAACATATCGTGAGACAAAGGGAAATTGGTACCGTATGTAAGTGGTTCATTCGATCGCAAAGTAATCGTAGAAATATGTGGGAGCCATATGAATTTCCAGATTCCTCTATTGGTTATTGTTCGGAGAATTGTCTCGATCATGTCTGCATAATTCACGAACCGTAGGGAGACACACTTAAGGATTCGACGTTGTTTGAGTAGTTATGGTATTATGAGAAAGAGACCGAATGTTGTTCGGAGTCTCGGATGGGATCCGGGATATCACGAGGTGATCCGGAATGGTCCGGAGAATAAGATTCATATAAGGAAAGTCCCGTTTCGGAGTTGGGGAATGGTTCCGGTGTTTTCATCGGGAACATTCTAGAAGGTCCCGGAATGTCCGGCACTCCGGGGGGGAAGGGGTACATGAATGTGTCATTGCATGTTGGAATGATTGCATCATGTACTAAGTGTTCTCGCTGTCCGAAATAAAGGGTTAATTCAAATCCTAATTGAAAAAGTCAAACTGCCAGTTTTCGGTCAAACTGCCAGTTTTCGGAAAGAGGAGAAAGAGGAGGAGGTGGAGGCCGAGTTGGGGAGGGATTCCTCCCCTTGGCCGGCGCCTCCCAAGGCCGACTTGGGGAGGGACTCCCCTCCCCTTGGCCGGCCCTCCCACCTATAAAGGGAGGGGCAGGGCTCCCCTCTCTAGACACACTAGTTCCTACCCCTCTAAACTAAACCTAGATCTAAACCCCGGTTTAGAGCTGTTTTGATTTAGAGCCTTCTAATTGGTTTAGAGCCCTCTAATTGGTGTGTCTAATTACTAGACCACTAATAGCCTCTCTCATAAGCTCCACCATACTCGCACCGGCTTAAGGCGAAGCCCTGCGGGATTTCCCCTCTACTTCCGGTACCACGCCGTTGTGCTGCCGGAATCGCGAGGAGAGTACTACAACCTCCGCTGCCTGCTGGAACAAGGGAGAGGAAGGTCTTCGTCGAGTACCGAACGTGTGACCGACTGCGGGGGCGCTGCTGGAACGTGGCGCCGGAAGGATCGTCTACGCGATCTTGAGATCGGAAAGAGTACGACTACATCACCCACGAGAATCTGCTCTCGTTAAACACTTTGGAATCTTCGAGGGTGAGTTATTCCATCGACTCGTTGCTACAATCTAGTAGATAGATCCTGGCTTGTTTGTTTGTATGCGATAGAAAATTTTTGTTTTCCATGCTACGAACCCCTACATAGTATGCTAATAGATTTATATTATAGATATTTTTTTCCTGCAAATTTTGATATATGATACATATTTTTCATCATTATAGAATAAAAGATATTGAAATAATATTAATAAATTCAAACTCTAGTATACAAAAGATATTTTTTAATTCAACAAAATATTAGTTTTATAACGGAATATGCTAATAAATTTACATTATAGTTTTTTATGCAAAACTTAATATATAATACATATTTTTCATCATCACAGAACAAAAGATATAGAAATAATAAAATTAACAAAAATTAACCTCTAGTCCCGGCCCATACCACAAACCGGGACTAGAGGTTTTTGCGCGCGAGAATGAAACGGCGCGCCGAAAAAACCTCTAGTCCCGGCTCGTGGCTGGAGGCTGGAACCGGGACTAGAGGTGGTGGTCCACCACCACGAGCCACGATTCAGGACGTTCTTTCTTCTCCAAAACTGCAGACGACGCCGCCAGGCCGCCGCCCACGCCCCGCCGTGCTGCTCGCCGTCCCGCTGCGCGTCGTCCCCGCGCCTCCCCGCCCCGCACCGTCCCCTCGCTCGTCCCCACGCGCCCCGCCCTGTCGCGCCCGGTCCGCTGAGTCGCCTCCGCGCCCCTCACCGGCCCGTCCCTGCACCGCCTCTCGCACGCCCGTCCCCGCGCCGCTCCTCCGGTGAGTTTTCTTCTTCTGTTTTTTCAATATAGTGTGTATTTTTTCAATATATAGTGTATATTGTTTAGTATTTAGGATATTAGTTAGTATTTAGTGTATAGTGTATTTTTTTCCTAAATAGTGTATTTTTTCAATATATAGTGTATATTGTTTAGTATTTAGGATATTAATTAGTATCTAGTGTATAGTGTATTTTTTCCTAAATAGTGTATTTTTCCTAAATAGTGTATATTGTTTAGTATTTAGGATATTAGTTAGTATTTAGTGTATATTGTATTTTTTGCTAAATAGTGTATTTTTTCAATATATAGTGTATATTGTTTCGTATTTAGGATATTAGTTAGTATTTAGTGTATAGTGTATTTTTCCTAAATAGTGTATTTTTTCCTAAATAGTGTATATTGTTTAGTATTTAGGATATTAGTTAGTATTTAGTGTATAGTGTATTTTTTTCCTAAATAGTGTATTTTTTCCTAAATAATATTAGTTAGTATTTAGGATATTTAGAGATTTGTATATAAATATTTGTTAGTATTTAGGATATTATTGCTAATATTTAAGAAATTATTACTATTATTAGAATATAATTATTTACTTAGCATTATTTCGGTCAAATCCATACCTGCTTTAGGATATGTCCATACCACATGCTCGTAGTGGACTCGGCCAAAACGAGGGAGTACTACGCTCTACCGGTGTTGTACGAGACTGGGATCCGTCAGGCTGGCACTGGGAGGTGCTACCGTCAGGGACGCGTAGCTTGGTGAGGAATCCGGGTGTCGTTGTCGACCCGAATCTTCTTTGGTGGAGGTCACGTGGTCCAGGCCATGTGCAGAGGGAGCCGGCCCCCGAGGAGGTGGTACGACGCCGTGTCAGGGAGGAGGACGAGCACGTCCATCGCTATATGGTGATGTTGGTCACCAGGGTGGCCCCCCATACCTGGCAGGTTATTCAGGGATCTCACCCTAGTTATACTCCGATGATGGTTCCGACTATTTGGTTGGTCACATCCCGCGGCTCAGGAGCCGGGATTCGACGTTGAGTTTAAGTGATGTTATCAGACAAGATGTTGTTCTTTATATGATATTACTACTTTGTCGTTATTCGAGATGTATTATGACGACTTTATTGTTTTTTGAGATGTTATTCGAGATGTATTATTACTACCTTGTTGTTTTTTGAGATGTTATTTGAGATGTTATATGATATTAATACTTTTGTTGTCATTCGAGATGTTATAGAATTTTAGTACTCATATATGCACATTATGTTATAGTAGTTATTCTATGGACTTCAACAGTAGAGAAGGTGAAGAGCCTTTATTCGATATGATAATATGTGATGAACCGCTCCCCTATCAGGATGGAGCGCTCCCTTATCATGAAGGAGCGCTCGTCGATCAGGGTGGAGAAGAAGACTGTGGAGCAGAAGATGGCTCACAGTTTCTGAATGAGTCCGGTTGGGGAATAGAGATAGAACCTCAAGTCGAAGCGTAGACTAGTTTTAATTTCAATGATGGCTTGGAAAATGATGGACCAGCCATGACAAAGTCTCGCGAGGTATATTATTAAGCCTCTTGATCACTAGATACATGCATTGATTTGTGTGTGTATATATATATATATATATTAACGAATGTTGTTTCTTATTTTAGACCTCCACATCGACCAAGTCAGTTAAGAATAGTAAACGAGGACCGGCCAAAGGTATGCCCGAAGATGCGGATCTCACAATTGTTAAGGTCTCTCCAGTGGGCGAACCGTTGCTTCCCACAAAGAATGCAAACACATTTATTCATCAATGTGGATTTGTTGTTAGGGACAACGTCCCGATCAGCATTATCAACTGGAATAAGCCAGCAAAGGGAGATGAAAATTCTATGAGTTATGTCGAGAACAGATACAAAGACATACTATGGGAGAAGCTCATTCACCATTTCACCCTACCGGTCTTAGAGTCTAAGGAGGCCACAGATGATATGAGGTCCAAAGTTAAGCGTTTCGCTCTTAAGAATATGGCCCTACAGTTCAATAACTATAAGAAAAGATTGTACAATGAATATCTCGAGGAAGGAAAAGTTCCAGAATTCGCTGACTCACTAGAGAAGCAGCGGCCTCACTAGGAAAGATTTCTAGACTACAAGAAAACATCAATAGCAAAAAAAAAGGTTCCCAAAGAATAAAGAAAATGCTGCAAAAAAGAAATATCACCATAAGATGGGGACAGGTGGCTACAGGACTTCCGCTCCTAAGTGGGAAGAAGCCGAGAAAGCCTTGCGTGCCCAAAGGCTCACTCCAGCTACAGAGGACTAGCCCATCAGAGTAAGGAATTGGTTACTTGCCCATGGGGCAAAGTATGACATGGAAACAGGCCAGTTAATATTCGATGAAAAGTCCAATGTTGCTACATCCCGTGGAGAAATTGTAAAAACAATTGAGGAGGTTAAACAGCGTAACTTCAAACCCGACAGAGAGAACGACGAGCTGACAAAGGCCCTCGGGTATCCTGAAAAACCAGGACAAACACAAGGCTTTGGACCTTCTGTGTCGTGGAAGACTGGGATTCTTGAGGACAATGAATCCTATAGAAGCCGAGCGAGGGCAAAGAAGCGGAAGGAGATAGAGGAGGCAGACCGGTTGCGTAGCATGGAAAAAAGAACAAGGAAATATATGCCATGCTGAAGGAGCAACAAAAGCAACTTGACGAAATGCGCCAGCAAGGGCCAACTTAGGGTGTGTTTGGTGGGTCGGGTGAACCCAGATATTCCCTTCTCAACCCAGCTGAGATCCCTTATCGTTGTTTGTTAAGTCGGGTCGAACCATCTTAGCTATGCCCACCTGGCCCCGAAAACGCCTCTCAGCCTTGCTGAGGAGAGAAGCTCAAATCGAGCTTCGCAACTCGCCCGGGCTGAGTTCATCCCGAAAAAAAGTGTTGCAGTCCCACCCGGCGACCCCCCCAGACCCTCACCCCCACTTTTTTCTAACACATTTGCCCTGCGACCCATCATGGCTCCCGACTGCAGACGGCGCCCTCCACTGGCCTCCGCGTCCGCCTCAACTCCGACTGTCGGCTGCGCTCTCCTCGTCTCTCGACCGTCGGCCGCCCTCCTCTTCTCCCGCTGGCGCCCTCCTAGTCTCTTGCCTGTGCCCTCCCAGTCTCCTTCCGGCCTCCTCGCGCCTCCATGGCCGTCACCAAGCGCCGCCTCCTTGCGCCGCCAGAACAGCCAGCCACCGCCACCTCCTTGCGCCGCTACTCCCCCGACGTTCCGCCAGGGCGCGCTGCCTCCACAAGCTCTGGCCACGCGCCGCCATGGTCGGATTTCATGCTCAATGCGGTGGTGGGATGAGCAAGGACCCGATGGATTTTTCTTATTCTGTTTAGGGGCCTTTGTGTAAAAATTCGGACTCAGCAGTATCTGCACTCATATAACCCCACCAAACAACATCTCCACGGAGCGAAGCTGAACAAATACGGTCTGCCAAATGACCACAAAATCTGAACTCAGCATATGTGAGAAGGGCATGTCTACGATGGGAAACACATGTTGGGGTGACTCGACCTACCAAACACACCCTTAGCAACGACTAGAAGAAAGTGCTGGTGTCCCATCTCTGCGGAGAAGTAGTGTCGCTTACACGGCGGTCGATCCGATAGATCGCTATCCTATGGACAATATCACTGAGAAGACAAGCTGCGAGCTGCATGTGGGAGTGGTGAACTTATCCTTCAAGGCGGCTCTCGGCTATGCTTTATCTTGTGAACCTGAAGCACGCTGGCATTACAAAGAGATTCCAGATGGCTATGCTCGTGTCGGGGTGGATGAGGTTGTACCTCAATATGAATCACTACAACTTGATATCCCTGGACCTGAAGATGAGAGCACGCTAGGAGAAGTCAGGGGCTCTATCATTCTATGGCGCAAGAAATAAATCGTGTTTCCAGGCTCTGCACCCAGGCCACCACTGTCTCCTCCGTGTCAGTCGAGTCTGCCAACTCCAGCAAGTCCACATGAGGAGTGGGACGGCCACCATAGCGCGAGTCCACCGCCGCATCAGCCCACTCCCCCGCCGTGTAAGCCCACTCTACCACCGTCGTGTCAGACGAAGAAGGCGGTCTCTCAGTCAACTAGTAATAATACTAGTCAGAAGAAAGCCAAAGGTAAAAAGGTGAAGAAAATCCCGCCGCCTCCTCCCAAGTTACCTTACGAGATGACTGATGAGGAAACCAAAGCGATCAACGATGCCCAAGTGAAAACCTTCTTTGCACCCAAAGCTCCCGAGCCAAAGCAAATATTTAATCTGAAAGACAAAAAGTGGGCTAAGAGTTTTCTTGAGCAACCATCGCAATATGAGATAAATAAGGCTGATGACTACAAACGCTGTCTGCGGAGAATTGGTAGGAATAATCCAGGAAATACTACTACAAGCAGCGGGAATACTCCAGGAAATACTACTGCAAGCAGCGGGAAAAGAGATGTTGTGCAACTCGGAATGCAGGCAAACAAATCGATCGCCCCGCTCAAGGTGTTATCCAATATTTATCATCAGAATATTATAGCAATGGAATTTGCCAAAGGTGCTAGTATTACAGTTGATCAAGCGCTAGACGGGCATATCCCCAAACAAGAGGAATTTGCATGGAGATATGAATACGGGAAGACTCTGATCAGACCTGATGAGGCCAAACTTCTACCAACTTAAATGCGAAGACTGCATGACTGGTACGAGAAAGTCTCTACATGCTATAAAGAAGATTGATTGTCAGCGCTGCTTGTGAGAATTACAAGTGAGCATTTTAATGGTGAAGACCAGTTGCAAATTTATTTTGAGGAATTCTATATGTTATTCAAACAAGATTCCCTTGACTTGAGTCTCCTCGCTACCTATTGTCTGCAAGTGGTTCATTTATTTTTATGATAAAGTCTCTAACTCAGCCCTTTCATTGCATGTAATTATCTTCACTATATGCTATTATGTAGAATGAAGAGCGATGAATGTGACCGGAAGAAAATCTTTGACACTGGGTTCATCGACCCACACCGGTTTAATCAAGCATTGCTAAAGTAATACCCCAAGGACACGGAGCGTAACTTGCTAAGGGTCATATTGAGGCAACATTACAAACGAAGAATATTGTTTCCCTACAACTACAAGTAAGAGTGTTACTGCCTTGTACAGATTCACTTGATTCTGCTAAGTGTAATTTATGAGTTACTAACGTATATAAACGTGCGCAGTTTTTACTAGATTCTGCTAATCATTGAAGTTGATGATGGAAGAGTTGAAATCAAGGACTCGCTAATGAGAGACGAATCAGAGTATGCATTCATTAAAGATGTGCTTCAAAGGTAATTTCAGTGATTATCGCACTATATCGGTCTCTTTCGTTCATATATATCCTGAGATATCAAGGAACTAATAACTCATTTATTCTTTTTTTTGCCGGGCAGGGTTTGGAAAGCTTTCACCAATGCTACGGTTGCTGAATTTAAAGACGAGCTTATTTTCATCGGATCAATGTAAGTAGTACGAGCTAGATCCGCGTATCTCTTCAATTCTAGTTTCAATACCATTATGTCATGCTTGATTATTGTTTGATTAAATTCTATTCTTGTAAAGTGCGAGAGGCAGCCACTAGGTACTAATCTATGTGGATACTTCGTATACGAGTACGTTCGCTCCGAGGTCAGTGAGCGGGACAGAGGGACATTTATAGAAGTCCGTGAACAATATATTCACAATTTTTATTGAGTGTCATTCATAATACTTTTTATGACTATTGATATTCATATTGATCTCCTTCTGTTATATATAGTTGGAAATATTGCGGGAGTATCTCGAACCAAGGAAGCGTCTGGTAGCAATTTAAGAGGAATTGGCGGGATTTCTTGTTGACCATGTCATACACCCAGAAGGAAAATACCATACCTCCGGATACTAGTGATTTAATGAACTTGTAACCGAATAGACGGGTTGTGATCTCCATTTATATATATATATGTAATGTAGAATTATATGTAATGTAGAATTATATCTATATGATTATGACGATGTTGTGTGTAATGGGTTTCTTTGTTGCATGTCACTTTACGCCAAACGCAACCCTCCTCTACCTATCCTCCTGTCGTGGCAGAACCTCGCATTCGGCTACCGCCGCAGAAATCGGCCCCAAAATTCTGCCGCGGCAGAAAACGGCCCCAAAACTCTGTCGCGGCAGAAACCCCCATCGACTGCCGCGGCAGCCGAATTGGTAAAATATTGTCGCAGCAGAAAATAACTAGTTCTGATTCGTATTACGAACCGGGACTAATACGAACCAGGACTAAAGACCCTCCCTCGCACTGCTACGCTGCCACGTCAGAGCCTTTAGTCCCGGTTCGTAACTGACCCGGGACTAAAGGCTAGGACCTCTAGTCCCGTTTCCATAGTCCCGACTACCTATTCGGGACTAGAGGCCCTCTAGGACCGGGACTAATGCCCCGTTCTCCACTAGTGTGCTGGAATTTCTCCTTAACAAATATATAGCTGAGATATGATATAAAATGATAATACATTGGTCAATATATAAAATCTCTGCAGGATTTTCCAGTTCCATGAAGAGTAGAAATTCATGGTACTCTATTAATGATCGCTAATCACTCTATTAATGAGTACTATCATGAATTTCTACACAGACCATTAATAGAGTAAGTATTACACGCTTACGAAGTTGAAAATGCCACTCATGATACTAATTAGAATAGAATGAGAAAGTTTCATAGTGTACTACATTGACTAACGGTACGTTAGAGCACGGCCTCAATGCTGCACCTATCGAAGAGGTAAGTTGTTGTCTTGTGCTTGATCATCTGCAGCTTGGCTTTATCAGCCTGTCCGTCGAGAATCTCCACACCAGTGAGGACAGCAGCCATGTCACTTAACTCCACGGACGATCCATCGAAGATGCCAAAGAATTTGGCGACGCAGAACCTGTGGTTCCCTAGGTAGAGCAGGTTGCTGTCCATCAACGACCACTGGAACCGATTGTCGGTCGGGCCGAAGCCTCGCCACTGGTGCAGCACCTCGGGCGGCGCAAGCAGAGGCGACGGAAGCTCAAGCGCAACGAGGCTCTCAAGGTCGCTGTCAAGGAAGCCGAAGTAGAGGTTGTGGAGGCGAGGGACTCAGAGCTCGTCCGACCAAGGGCAGCGTCCAGCTGCCGGTCTCCGTCCACTCGTGGGTGGCCGTGTCGAAGCAGTAGGTGCCGAAGCCGCCGCCGCCACGGGCCGACGAGAAGCAGATGGTCTTGTCGTCCTCCAGCAGTGCGTAGGACTGGATGGTGCGGTCCTCGTTGGCGGCCAGGCCCAAGGTGTAGGGCGGCGGCGGTAGGTCGAGCCAGTCCCAGGCCATTATGTCACCTCTGCGGTACGCCAGAGACTTGAAGTTGGTCGAGTTGAACCCGTTGATGGCGTACAGAGCGTCGGCGCGGACGGAACCCTGGGGGCCGGCGACGCACAGGGAGATGGGGCTGTGCCACTTGGAGGAATCCTTGGTGGGGGGCAGCATCTCGGAGGAGCCCTCTTCGGCGTCGTACATGAAGGAGTTCCCGGCCGAATCGGAGACGACGAATCTGCCCTCGCCGCCAAGCCCGTAGAAAGGCATGAAACCGAGCGCCGAGTCGAGCGAACGGGACGACTTGAACCTGAAGTCCGGCGAGCTGGAAAGACTCGTGGTGCTCTCGCACATCAAGCTGTCCCGCCTTGTGGCCTGCGTCCCTGTCCACACCGCCTCCCCCGCGGAGGAGTAGAAGAGGTTCTTCTCGAGCTTCATGCGCCTCAGCCAGTACGAGCCACCGACGAGCAGATCCTTCATCATCAGGTTCACGAACCGCCGGGGAATCATCTTGACGGATCAATATTCACGCGCGGGAAACGGCGGCGGCAGGGATCAAGTTCGGGGGAAACGGCGGGGGACGGCAGATCGGGCGGGGGACGGCAGCTGCCAAGGTAAAAGGTTCAAAGCAGAGCTCTCCACAGGAGGTGTACGGATTCGAAGATAAACGAGGGGCGGCGGCGCTGATAACTTAGGGCTGGCAATTGCGGATTTATTACGAGTACGTGGCACGAGTAATAAGCGTGGCACGTCTATTTTAATTGTTATTTCTCTTTTTTTAAAACGGGTTATTTCTCTTTTAGTTAGCCTTTTTCATCGAAGTGCGTGGAACTGACTTTTTTTTTTTTGACCCCAACGCTTATATACTACAAAAAAGCAATTGCTAGAACTCTCCGTCAAAGCATGAGCAATAAGAAAAATAAATACTCCTAAAAATAAGGAGATCCGGTCGGATCAAAACTCCCAGCGCCGGCTCCAACTCAGTCGTTGCTCGTATGACGCAAGGTTGCTACCAGGTTGGCCAGCGCCGATCGCTCTCCCCACGTCTTGACCTTACGGCATCTTCACCGGTTCGACCCAATCCGTCCGAGCGCGTCCAAATGTGTCCGCACGAACGGCACGACCCATTCGGACTGACGCGTCCGGCTCGATCTATCCGTACACCAAATCTGGGTAATGGTTGTGTCGGCCCAGGCAGCGCACGTCTCCTCCCGTGTCCTCCCGCAGGGGGGCGAGGGCCCACATGCCAGCGACCCAACGACTTCCTTCCACTAGCCATCAATGGAAGCCTGCTCCAAAGGCTGGCCGCACCACTTCTGGCGCCGCCCGACGCCTACACTCCTGTCGAGACAGTTCAATGTCGTCGCTTCAACCTCCACGCCGGCATCTGATGCCGGCCCTTTTTTAACTCGCCATGTATGATGTAGCAATGTGGGCATCAGCCATTTACAATGAAAGTCTGTATTCAAGTCTTAAAACAATTGTTACAAGCACACCACACCTAAAACTATGCGTCGCCTATGGCGTTGAGGGTGGCGGCGGCGACGGGTTGACAAGACACCATTCTTTTTCGACAGACACGATGATCGCTCGCTGCGTCTGCACCTCCTCTTGAGCTTGAGCGAGGCGGTCACGCGGGAAAGCGCTGTCGGGGTTGGCCCGTACTGCTTCATGGAGGTCGCCCCGCACCAACGCAAGCGCGTCCCACCACCGGTACTCTTGTAGCATAATGCATTCCGCTACCTCCCACGTGAAAGGCTCGTCGGTGGTCATGTGGTGGTTGTAGATAGGCCATGGCCCGTGGTAGCGGGGCCATGTGTAAATCTGTGGCCGTCCTGGAATCGGAGGCAGCAACACGTCCGGTAACTCCGGAGGGTTCGGCCACCACGAGGGCAACGAGTGCTCGGGCTCTTATGCGCAGATGTCGGGGTTGTCACAGAGGACGGTGCAGTGACACCGACGGCTAGGCATGGTGGTTTGTGGTGGCGGTGGTGGAGGGTCTAGTTGTGGCTATCTTTCCTGGCTCTCCCTTTTTTATGGGTGCGCCTAGACGTGGTGGGAAACGCACATGCAGGAAAGAAAGGCGAGAGACGACGGGCGACAGGAACACGCTGTAAATATACACCGGCACCAACGTCGGTGGGCCTATTTACTAACCACGGACAGCTGGGTTACGCCACTGGGTGTGATCGGCCGGACAGGCCGGACAAATCGACCCAAAAGAGACTGCGGCCTGACCCAAACAGATAGAAACAGACCGTTTGGATCATTCGGTTGGGTCGCCCCGGTGGAGATGCCCTCACCCTCATCCAAATACAAAAAAATCACTCATCCCACTCACTTTCTTCCTTTGTCTACCCACCGCTGGCGAATGCATCCCCGATCCCCTACCGCCAGCGACCGACCTCCCCGTTGTTGGCGAGGACCTTCCAACAGCTCGGCCTATCACCGCGTGCCCCTGCAATTCCAGCGCGACCCGGCATTCACCCGTGCGTGCACGCACCTATTCCATCCTAAGGTCATGCTCGCTTCCCAGATGCCCTGTGTCCGCCTCCTCCCGCTCCTGCCTCTGGCCGCCGGCCTATCCCGTTGCCTTGCCCCCGGCTAGGACGTCAGGTGACCCAGCAGGAGGCGCCAACGGAGGTGGAGGGCGGACATCGTCTTCATCAGGTTTGCGGCCGCAGCCACTACCACCGGCGTTCGATGGCTCTTCATAGGCCTCCTCTTCACCACCCACGCCTTCCTACCTACCGCCATTGATGATTGAGCTCCTTCTGCCATCAAGGCAAGGTCTTCCGTGTCACACCGCTAGCATCCTGCTGGCTAGGCTCACCGCCGACGGACGCGTCCACTCCAGCTTCCTCCCCTCCGAGTTAATCACAACCACGGCCAGTTCAAGTGCCATGAGTACATACACAAAACAAAATCTATGTAGGTATGGCCACTGAACTGGATTTTGTATTCCACTCTCTACATTCATTGTAAGTTATTCCGATGAAATTTTCCTAAAGAAAATGTGTAGGAGATACAACCTGGAAAATCAATTGGAGATAAAACCTTTAATTCCTAGTATTATTGAATTGATGATACAACCATCAGTTTGGGACATGCTTGGGTTAGAGGAGTGGAGAGCCATTTTTTTTTGCTTTAAATTGGTTATTCCAGCTTCCTCCTTAAGACAATGATTCGGCTCAATTGGTGTGGAGACTGGCTGACACCCAGATAACCCGGTGTAAGAGAGTAAGTCTAGGATGTATTTTCTTTGAAAAGATAAATACCATTTGGACTACGAGATATCTCAATCCCAAGAAAGTAACTCAACTGTACTAGGTCCTTAACCTCAAACTCTTGTGCCAATGTCAACTTCAAATAAGCAATCTCCACGGATTCATCCCCGGTAATAACAATATCATCAACATAAACAATCAAGATGGCTATCTTGCCCATATTATGCTTATAGAATAGGGTATGATCAGCATTACTTTTCTTATAACCCATATGAATAAGCACATGTCGAAAATGCTCAAACCAAGCGTGAGGTGACTGCTTTAAACCATACAAGGATCGATAGAGATGTAGAATTTTACCTTCAGTTTGAGCAGTGTTAAACCCAAGTGGAATATGCATGTAAACCTTCTCTTGAAGGTCACAATGAAGAAATGCATTCTTTACATCTAGTTGGAACATATCGAAACCTAGATTTGTTGCATAAGATATTAGTGTTCTCACAGAGTTCGTTTTAGCAACAGGGGCAAATGTCTTATCATAGTATATGCCATATGTTTGGGTATATCCTTTTGCTACCAGGCGTGCCTTGTATCTCTCAACCTTGCCGTCGGGATTTTGCTTGACCGTGTACACCCACTTGCATCCTACGGGCTCCTTACTAGGTGGTAGCTTTACAAGTTTCCATGTATTATTCTTTTCCAATGCTTTCATGTCTTCAAGCATTGCTGGCTGAAAGGATCGTATGGGCACCTAGAGGGGGGGTGAATAGGTGCTACTTCAAATTTTATTCTTTTTCAAGTTAGGGTTTGACAAGAAAGGTAAATTCTCTAGAATATGCAACTATGGTGAATTTACCTATATGTCAACCATGCACAAACTAGCAAAACACTAAGAAAGAACAAGTAAGTAAAGTGCGGTAAAGGATAGAAGTAACCAAAGGAGTGGACGCGGAGACACAGGGATTTGTTTCCCATAGTTCCTTCCTTTTGAGGGGAAGTACGTCTACATTTGGAGAGGGGGTGGTTTCAAACCACCAACACCACGAAAGGCCTCCCTTGTTCTCCGATGAACCTCACCCCAACGGGCTCGATTCACCTTCCACTATATCGGCAACCTTCGAGGTGGAATTCGGCACCTTTACAACAAGTTTGGGGCACGCATCCACAACCGAATTGGAGGCTCCCAAATACAAGCAAGCTGTCAAGACAAATCAAAGACAAGCTTGTAAGAACCAAATCAAAGTTAGCACTAGTGGAAAAAGGGCCATCCGTTCGCGCCCCCTCGGAGCATTAGTCCCGGTTGCGCCACCAACTGGGACTAATGCTGGCACGCGTCCCGGTTGGAGCGGGCACGGGGCCAGGGGGCATGCGTCCCGGTTGATAAGGGGGAATACGTCCCGGTTGGAGCAACCAACCGGGACTAAAGGTTTGGCCACAGTGGTTGTGGCCAAACCTTTAGTCCCGGTTGGTTGCTCCAACCGGGACGTATTCTCCTGCCCTCTATAAATGCAACGCCCCAGCCCCTTCTGCCTCCACTCTGTTTTTTCGAATGGTGGAAGGTGTGAGGGGTGTGCTAGTTTTTTATCTTCTATGCATGCATTGAAGGTGTTTGATGAAATGTTTGAGTGAAAAATCCCGTTGAATTTCTCATAGAACAAAAATATAGAAGGTGTCCGAGACGCACTTGAGCTTTCTCCTCTTTATTTCCCTCGATTGAGGTTAGCAATCTTATCTTTTCTAGGTCATTGATACACTTCATGTGTCGGTGTGAATTGGTTATTTCACTATTTATGATGTCCTTTTTTTTTGATAAACTTACTTATATGATGCAGATGAACGGTCGGGAATGGATGTACGGTGACCGGCGCGTAGCCGGGTATATCAAAGGCGTGGATAAATTTATCGATGTGGCTACGGCAAACAAAGAGAATGGATTTATACGTTGTCCATGTGTTCAATGTCGGAACAACAAGGAGTACTCTTCCTCGAAAATCATTCGCGGCCACCTGATTATGAAAGGTTTCATGCCCAACTATAATTGCTGGACCAAGCACGGGGAAAGAGGGGTTATGATGGAAGATGGTGAAGAAGAAGATGATGATAACAACTATCATCATATGTTTCCTGAATACAGTGATACTGCAACGGAAGACAATGGAGAGGAAAGAGGTGAAGAACGGGCATCAGATGAGCCGGCTGATGAACTTGGTAGGGTCATTTGTGATGCAAAGCGAGACTGTGAAACAGAAAATGAGAAGTTGAAGTTAGAGGGCATGTTAGAAGATCACAAGAAATTGTTGTACCCAAATTGTGAAGATGGCAGCACAAAGCTCGGTACCACACTGGAATTGTTGCGATGGAAGGCAGAGTGTGGTCTAACTGACTCCTCATTTGAAAAGATGCTGAAAATAATAAAGCCGAAGTTTCCAAAACATAACGAACTTCCCGAGAGTACCTACGAAGGAAAGAAGACTCTCTGTCCTCTGGGATTAGATGTGCAAAAGATACATGCATGCATTAATGACTGCATCCTCTACCGCGGTAAGGAGTATGAGAATTTAGATAAATGCCCGGTATGCAATGCGTTGCGGTATAAGATCAGACGAGATGACCCTGGTGATGTTGAGGGAGAGCCCCTCCGGAAGAGGGTTCCTGCTAAGGTTATGTGGTATGCTCCTATAATACCAAGGTTGAAATGCATGTTCAGAAACAAAGAGCATGCCAGGTTGTTGCGATGGCACAAAGAAGACCGTAAGAAAGACGGGAAGTTGAGACACCCTGCTGATGGGTCACAGTGGAGAAAAATCGAGAGAGACTTCCCAGACTTTGCAGGTGACGCAAGGAACTTATGGTTTGGTCTAAGTACGGATGGCATGAATCCTTTTGGGGAGCAGAGCTGCAGTCACAGCACCTGGCCCGTGACTCTATGTATCTACAACCTGCCTCCTTGGTTGTGCATGAAGCGTAAGTTCATTATGATGCAAGTGCTCATCCAAGGCCCGAAGCAACCGGGCAACAACATTGATGTGTACCTTAGGCCATTAGTTGAAGAACTGTTACAGTTGTGGGGCAAACCAGGTGTACGTGCATGGGATGAGAACAAACAGGAGCCATTTGATCTACGAGGGTTGTTATTCGTAACCATCAATGATTGGCCTGCTCTTAGTAACCTTTCAGGACAGACAAACAAGGGATATAAGGCATGCACCCACTGTTTAGATAAGACCGAAGGTACATATTTTCATAAATGCAAGAAGGTTGTGTACCTGGCGAATCGACGATTTCTTCCGACCAATCATCCCGTAAGAAAGAAAGGCAAGCATTTCAAAGGTGAGGCAGATCACCAGAAGAAGCCTGAACTCCCTGCTGGTGATGATGTATTTGGTATGGTCAAGGACATAGAAGTAATCTTTGGAAAGGGTCCCGGCGGTCAATCAGTTCCGAACGACGTCGCTACAGGACACGCACCCATGTGGAAGAAGAAATCTATATTTTGGGAGCTGCCATATTGGAAAGTCCTGCGTGTCCGCTCTTCAATCGACGTGATGCACATGACGAAGAATCTCTGCGTGAACCTGCTAGGATTCCTAGGCGTGTATGGGAAGACAAAAGATACACCTGAAGCACGGGAGGACCAACAAATTATGAAAGACCCAAAGAACATGCATACACATAACAAGACGGATAAAGGGCGTCACTTAAGTCGTGCCAGCTATGCTCTTACCAAAGCAGAGAAGGAAATCTTTTTTGAAGTCCTTTACAGTATCAAGGTGCCGCCGGGCTTCTCATCTAATATAAAGGGGATAATAAATATGGCAGAGAAAAAGTTCCAAAACCTGAAGTCTCATGACTGTCACGTGATTATGACGCAGTTGCTTCCGATTGCATTGAGGGGGCTTCTACCGGAAAATGTTCGAGTACCCATTGTGAAGCTGTGTTCATTCCTCAATACAATATCTCAGAAGGTAATCAATCCAGATATTCTGCCAAGGTTACAGAAGGATGTGGTACAATGTCTTTTTAGTTTTGAATTGGTGTTCCCACCATCCTTCTTCAATATTATGACGCATCTCCTGGTTCATCTAGTGGAAGAGATTGCCATTCTCGGTCCGGTATTTCTGCACAATATGTTCCCCTTTGAGAGGTTCATGGGAGTCTTAAAGAAATATGTTCATAACCGTGCTAGACCAGAAGGAAGCATCTCCAAGGGATATGGAACAGAGGAGGTCATTGAGTTTTGTGTTGACTTTATTCCTGACCTTAAGCCGATTGGTGTTTCTGACTCGCGGCATGAGGGAAAACTAAGTGGAAAAGGCACGCTGGGAAAGAAAGCAATGATATGTAGGGACGGGGATTCTTTCACTAAAGCACACTACACAGTTCTACATAATTACACCTTGGCAGCTCCGTATATCGAGTAACACAAGAATATTGTACGCTCCAAAAACCCGGGGAAGCCTGAATCATGGATTACAGATGAACACATGAAGTCTTTCGGTGGTTGTATGCGGACACATCTCTTGAATGACACCACTGTTGGAGATCAGCTATACTTGTTGGCCGCGTCACCATCTTCTACTGTATTGAATTTCCAAGGGTACGAAATAAATGGGAATACATTCTACACGATCGCCCAAGATAAAAAGAGCACCAACCAAAATAGTGGTGTCCGCTTTGATGACGAGAATGGACAAAAGGACACATATTATGGTTACATAGAGGAGATATGGGAACTAGACTATGGAGTCTCTTTTAAGTTCCCTTTATTTCGCTGCAAATGGGTCAACCTGAATGGGGAAGGGGTAAAGATAGACCAGTTGTACGGAATGACAACAGTGGATCTCCACAATCTTGGTTATAGAGATGAACCATTCGTCCTAGCCAATGATGTGTCTCAGGTTTTCTATGTGAAGGACATGTCCTCCAGACCGAAAAAAAGAAAAAATATGCAAACGAATACATCATATGATGAGCCAAAGCGTCACATAGTTCTTTCAGGGAAAATAAACATCGTGGGAATCGAGGACAAGACAGACATGTCAGAAGATTATAATAAGTTTGATGAAATTCCGCCCTTCACAGTGAAAACTGACCCAAGCATTCCGTTAAGTAAAGAAGATGCTCCATGGTTACGTCTGAAGCGATCATAAGGAAGGACATATGCCAAGAAGTTCATGCTCATATTATGTAACTCTAGTTCATGTCTTTCGCGGTTTGTGGCTTGACCGAAGGATATCTTTCGCGTTTTGTGGCCTTTAGTCCCGGTTTTGTAGTCTCAGTTTTTAATATTAATAAATGTCTTGAGTGTTAGTCCCGTTTTGTGGCTGGACCGGGACTATGAAGAAGTTGTCTCGATTCGTACTTACCATTAAGATCTTATCTCCAAACGCGCGAGTCACATATTAGGGAGTGCCTCTATGACCAGTTTCTTGGAGATGCCGGAGGACTGGGATTCGGCGGCATCTCCCTGAAACTGGTCGTAGTGGTGTCCCTGCTCTCTAAAACTATCTTGCAGCTTGTAACTTCTCTAACTAGATCAATACGCCTCGGAGCTAACTAATTTCACATATTAGGGAGTGCCTCTATGACCAGTTTCTCGGAGATGCCGGAGGACTGGGCTCCGTCGGCATCTCCCTAAAACTGGCCGCAGTGGTGTCCCTGCTCTCGAAAACCATCTTGGAGATGCCTCAAACTGGCTGGAGGACTGGACTCGCAAGTATGCCTATTTATAGTACAAGCAGCTCGGCATAGTGTCGACACTTACGAAATAATGTCGACACTCACCCCTATCATTAGTGCTGACTCGTGTTTTGTCCCGGTTGGTGTCTCCAACCGGGACTACAGGTTGATCTTTAGTCCCGGCTGGTGACACCATCCGGGACAAGGTACACGCCACACGACATGATGTCGACATAATGTTGTGCCCATATTATGCATGTGTCCCACGACATAATGTCCCGGTTGGTGACACCAACCTTTTTGTCGCACGGAAAAGCCCTTTTCCATTTTCCGAGCGCAAAAAACAGGTCGTTTTGTGAAGTAACCACCAAAATGCCGTTTCAGAATGCTACCGTCCCATTTTCCTAAAATACTAGACCACCTTACATGGACTATCTCCCAATAGGGACATCTCAAACCTTTTTGTCCATCCCGGGTAAAAAGGACAAATGTATGTCGAATCGGCAGGATGTGGGTCCGGTTTGTACATACGAAATAATGTCGACACTCACCCCTATCATTAGTGCTGACTCGTGTTTTGTCCCAGTTGGTGTCTCCAACCGGGACTACAGGTTCATCTTTAGTCCCGGTTGGTGACACCATCCGGGACAAGGTACACGCCGCACGACATAATGTCGATACGCCATTTTTCCCGCCATTTTTCTTCCCGCCAGTTCTTCCCTCCAGTTCTTCCCGCCAGTTCTTCACTATATATATGTAGGGTTGGCATCCATTGTCATTGCACATCTCTAGACTCATATCTGCAACCTCATCACTCTTTCCCATGGCTTCCACCGTAGCACTAACTCCTAGGGAGGCGGAGGCGCTTTGTGCCTCGAACTACCCCTGCCCGCCGGGCTACTGTGTCCCCGTCGGCTGGATGCTGAGCGCCGGAGGCGTGCCGGTTCCTCCTGTCCCTCTAGGTGTGGCGCGTCGGATGGCCATCACGAACCACTACTACTTCGAGCTCACGCCGGAGCAGCGGAGGGATCCCAGATGGCATCCCGACTATTTCCCGACTTGGGAAGCCTTCTTCGTGGATCGGCGTGAGAGGGCACTCGCCAGGCACGAGGAGGAGGGCCCACCTCCTCCGAACTTCAACGAGGCCGGCCGGCGGCTGTGGTGGCGCGGCCGGACTCTCCAGAGCGTCATGGCCTACGACACGGCCGCCGACTCTAGCCCCCGCCTGCGCTACCCTCAAGTCCAGCCCACTCGTACTCAACCTTCAAGGTTCAACTACGGCGACCCCGACGACGATAGCGACGACGGCCGCGGCGAATACGACGACTACAGTGGCGAGTATTACAGGTGTAGGCAGGAGCATGACTGAATTATTCCAACATTGCAAAACAAGTTCGGCCGATTGTGGCTTAATCTGGCCATGTATCTTAATTTTCAGTTCTTCTATGTAACTTTGTGTTAGTTGCGTTATGTACGTTAATTCCAGTTCTATCCTAATCCAGGCGATTGTAACTTGGTGGCTCCAACCGGGACGTATGCCCCTTTAGTCCCGGTTGGAGCCACCAACCGGGACTAAAGGCCCTTCGTTTATAACTAACGCGTCTCCTTTCTTCTTCCCCATCTCACTTCTCTGCTTCTCACAGACGCGCGCACAGGAACCGCCCCCGACGCCGGCAGGCTGCCCGAGCTCGCCGCCACCCGCGCGTTCCGTTCGCCACCACCGCTGCCTCCGTCCACGCGCGCCCCGGCTACTTTTCCCCCTCGCGCGTGACCTCAATCGCCTGGATTGGAAGCTCCGTCCGTGCGTCGCCTCCGTCGATTCCGGCGTCTCCCGAGCTCACCCAGCCTCGCCACCACCTCTGTCGTGTTCCTGGTGAGCTGCTGATCCTCACGGTGTTCTTCTTTCTCTCCCTCTCCTCCTGTACTACTCTCCCCGCGTGTGCCCGACAATGCCGCCGCTCGAGCTTGACGGAGGCGACGCTCCGGTGACCAACAAGGAGCGGCGCCGCCACTCTCTTTCTCCCTGCATCGCGCTCTCTCTAACGCACCCATCCCGCGTCCAGGCGTGCCCGCTATCGCCGTCGCTGCCGCTGCCTGGGAGCTCACCGCCAGCGTGACGTCGTGCTGACGTCACTCGTGCTCGCGTGGCAGCTGATGTGGCCTAGGGCCCATCAGTCAGCCTCAGTGGGTAGGCTTCTCTGTGGTATAAAAATGATCTGTACGCGTGGAGGCTGAGTTGGCACTGGGGCCCTTCTGTCAGTCTCACTGGCTAGGGGGCGCCCCGGTGTAAAAACTATTTGCCTTTTTTTTTAATTCCAGAAAATGATTTAATATTGTAAAATCAATAACTTATTGTTTATAAGTCAGAAAATACAAATAATATATCAAATTGTTCAAAAAAATGAAACCTATCTATCTAACCTATAATCATGCATTGTTCAACAACTTAAATGACAAGTATAATTAGAAGAACAAATGCACCCCTCTCATATGTTCCGGAGTTTCCCCGAGTTAGGGTTTTCACCCCTCGGAACCCCGATTAAATCGTCGAGCATGTCTTAGGGTTACCTTCCAATGCAAATTAACTTGTCATATCATCATACTTGCTTGAGCATTGCATCGATGCCATGTGTTGATTGTTTCCCTTTCTTTTCGGTGTTTCGATTATTAGGTTTATTATTAGTTAGGTATTATTAGGTTTATTAATTACTTTGGTATTATTGGTATTCGGCCCCACTGGTCAGTCACTGTGGGTAGCCCCAGACCCGATTCACATTGTCAAGCAACTTAAAATCCCTATCTTAGATAAGGAATCATTAATACCCCTTAGGTGCATGTGGGTTCGACGATGTGCCTATCTACTACACGGTTTCCTTTTTGTAGCTAGGTTTAGGGTTTAGGGTTTCTCTTCATTTTTATTATTGTGTATGTATATATTAGGGTTTCTCTGAATTAGGGTTTATATCTCTCAACACCGTACCTAACTTTCTCCTTTAGCTCCTTTGACTTATTCGTTTTTCCACCTATGCAGAAAATATGGACCCACACGTCAGAGACGAAGAAAAGGAAGAGTTGATCCAAGGTGTGATCCGTGGGGAAGAAAATTTAGACGTATCAACGTTTCTGAACAACTCCGGTGAGGGTGATCCTCTTTTTACCGGAATAGACGACTTGTTTGAGGTTGAAGGTGTTGCCTTCCGCGAGGGAGAAGGCGATGCCTTGTGTAATCGAGAAGACGACCGCTCCGGCGAGGTGCATGTAATATAATCAATTCATTAATTAATCATCTGCTATCTATATAGAAATAGTAACGACGATCTTTCTTCTTTTAGCCCTCCGGATCGAAGGAATCTACTGAAAAGAGCAGACGAGGCCCAACCAAAAAGTTGCAAGACCATGAGAGGTTCAGGATCGAAGATGTCGCTGAAGACGGCAAGCCGACGGCTCCCGAAGTTGTCGCAAACAAATTTGTGGCACAATGCGGAGTAATCGTTAGGGACTTAATCCAGATCACCATTAGAAATTGGAATAGGCCTGCTAATGCGGATGAAGAGGGAACATGTTTATTTGTCCATAACCACGCCAAAGATTTACTGTGGAAGAGGCTCATGGTTAATTTCAAACTACCGAAGATAGAGCTGGATCCAAATGCGGAGGATCCAGTTGAGGACGCCTTACAACATGGGAGAGCCATGGAGGCTAAGGTCAGGGAGTGGGCTTTGAAGAAGATGGCCTAGTGTTTCACCAACTGGAAGAAAAGATTGCACCTTGACTATGTCGTGAAAGAGAAGACTCCCGATTTCAAGAATATTCAGTTTGAGAAGATAAAACCATTCTGGGCTGAGTTTGTGGAATACAAGACATCAGAAAAAGCTAAGAAAATGTCTGCAACGAATAAGCTGAATGCTGCTAACAATAAGTATCACCATACTATGGGGCAAGGTGGCTACAGGGCTGGCATTCCTAAGTGGGAGAAACTTGAGAATGAACTGCGTGATAAAAATATCACCCCAGAGACAGACGATTGGGTAGAACGTGCAAGGAATTGGTTTTACGGGCATGGGGGCACGTTGGACTCGGAAGGGAGGTGTATATATAACATACGACATAAAGAAGACCCCTTGCCAATCGAGAGGATCAGAAAAGTAGTAAAGGCTGTTAAAGATGGGGACTTCATTCCTGATAGAGAGAATGATGAGCTCACACTCGCCCTTGGAAATAAGGAACATGATGGACGAACACGAGGCACAAGAGGCTCCCAACCATGGAGGACTGGGTTTCCAGAAGAGAGGAAGAAATATCCTGATAGAAGCCGTCAGAGGAGAAAGGACAGGGTGGAAGTTGAAGCAGATAGGAAGAAATTTAGAGCAACTCCACGTACGTAAACAATTTCTATAGTTTTTAATTACAATCAAATTGTGTTTAGTTTCATTCATATAGGCTGACTCCTTTTTTAAATCAGATCGAACGTCTACGGGACGGTCTTCTGCCAAAGGATCGCGTACGAGCAATTCAGGAGGAATTGGCGGGATTCTTGGATGCAGAAGTCCTAGACCCAAAAGGGGAATACTATTCGGCTGTGTATAGACAATAGGGATTGTAAAAATAGCAACTTTGAAGGAATTGGCCGGTAGCATCGAATAGCAACTTTTGTATGTAGTGCATGAACTCGATCCTTGTATTCAATGTAATATTGTCATGATATTCATGATGTAATATAAGGTTCCTTCATTGATAAGTGCAAATCACTAAATAAACAATAAAACAACCTAAATGAATTCTCTGCCGCGGCAGAGAAATGGGCCAAATCTCTGCCGCGGCAACAAAGTGTGCCAAAATGAATTCTCTGCCGCGGCAGAGAAATGGGCCAAATCTCTGCCACGGCAGAAGGTTATTAGTCCCGTTTCGTGTTACGAACCGGGACTAATGCTCCACCCCCTCGCCCTCTGCCGCTGCCACGTGTGCCCCCTTTTGTCCCGGTTGGTGGGGCAACCGGGACTAAAGGTTAGGGCTTTAGTCCCGATTGCCCCGTCCCGGTTGGGCAACCGGGACAAAAGCCCCATACCAACCGGGACCTATAGCCCCGTTTCCACCAGTGTAGGGTTTCCAATGAAACACTAGAGCTTGGGGGCCCTCAAGTGAATGAGGGGGAAATGAAGATCTCTCTTGGTGAAGATGTAAATCAAGGCCTCATCCTTCGATTCTCCAAAGATCAATGACTTTGGATGGTTGGATGAAGAGATCTTGTGGATTTGGTGGCTCTAATGGGGTTGGTGTTCTTGAGCAGCTCGAGCAGCTAGAGGAAGAAGATAAGGGTCCCTTTTTATAGGCAGCCCCCTCCACGAACCATTTTCTGACCGTTGTAGAAAAGTCAGACCGGGGACTTCGGTCTACACCGGAGACTCCGGCCAATCTCCGGACTAGCCTCCGGACTGCCCTTCTGACTGACCCAGCGCAAGCCTGCCCCTGCAACACCGGAGACTCCGGTCTTTCAGCACCGGATACTCCGGACTTGACAAAGTCCGGAGACTCCGGAGTAAGCTCCGGTGCAACCTCCGGACCCCTAGTCAGAATGTCCCAGCCAGATCCTAGGAGGCACCACTGGAGACTGAACCGGAAACTCCGGACCACACCGGAGACTCCGGTCTTGGCAGACCGGAGACTCCGGTCTGGAGTTTCCAGAACAGTGGCATATGAATGTGGTATTTTCCCAAGAGTGAGGGTGATGCTTATCTATGATAATACCAACCTGTGGACAATAACAAACTGCAAAATGATCTACTTGTTGTTAATGAACACCAAAAGTGATTATGACAATAAATGCACTTTCAATCTCCCCCTTTTTGGTGTTCGATAACCACAAGTGATTTGCATGGAATAACATATAAATGTGGCTCCCCCTGACTATGTGTAGCAAGATAATGAAGTAAATCATGTAAGGAAGATAATATCAACGATAGCACGATAGCACACATAGATCTCACATGACATGAGTTACAATAGGTGTTGCACACAAGCACATAGTCATAGACACACATAAGAACAGCAGATAACACACATAAAGTTCAAGTTCGAATATCCAAATCAAAGGCAAATAAAGGCAGATAGTCTCAAATCCCAAGTCCCATGCAAACCGATGAGAATGTCTTCTCCCCCTTTGGCATCGAAACGCCTAAAAGGGAAAAGACCTACACTAGTGCCCTAACGACTCAGTAGTCATCGTCATCCTCGGCATTCTCATCCTCCTCCTGGTCGCCATCATCCTGATCATAGTCATCATCATCGTCTTCAGGGACAGCAGGCCCTTTGCCGTGAGGGCGAGAAGAGGAAGAACCCTGGTATCCAAACCCTAAGGTGACATCAGCAAACGTCTTCCAGTCCACCAGACTATCCTGTTGGGCATTCCATGCCCCAAATGAGAGGGTATGATCAGACTCTGTGGACGGCTGAGCCCCATGCTCATCATTGTATTCATCCTCACCTTCCTCGGCCCCCTGTTCCTTGATCTCTTTGAGGAGCTTCTCAATGCGGTGGTTGCTTTGATAGGATGCATGCTGCTGTTTGCGTATGTCGACATTCATGCAACAAAGGGCCCTCTCCCAAAAGCTGGCCTTCTTGACCCTCTCATGCACATAGTCTCGAGTCATAGAAGGCAAAGGGGCATTAGAGGCATTCTTCCTCCAAACTCTAGGTGGAGAGGGAGCCCTCTCCGTCTCAATCTCCTCATCATCATCATTCCCATAGCGACGCCTTGGAGCAGGCCCCATGCGCCCCTTCTGCTGCAGAGAGACCAAGGTGTGCTCAGTGATGTGTGGTGGTATGCCAAGAGGAGAATCATGCTCCTGAGAGTTGATGAGCCTCATCACCAAGGGTGCATATGGAGGAGATTTCTTGTACAGAATGGCATGGAACATCTCCTCGAAAATGAAATCCATCACATCAATAGGTGCAGCCTTAGCCTCAGGTCCAGCATTGAAGGTCCGGTGAGTATGGTACAGGAGGTTGACAAGCCCACCCCAAATAGCATCATCATTGCCAGCACTGGGAGCAATAGTGTGACGGAAGATCCTCAGCATAAGGTTGTAGAGGGTTTTGAGTCCCTTGGAACCCCCCACAACACCTTCATCATACAGAGGTGCCAGCTTCAACTTGTTCTCACCCAAAGCAGCTGAGTGCATGCGCAGACCCACAGGAGTAGATACTCCATGGAAGGTCTCAAAGATGACATTGGCAAAGTCATGAAAGGTAGCCGTGCAGCGAGTAGTGTCAGTCATCCACACCATGGTCCTGTCAAGATCATACCCAAACACAACTGTGGCATAAAACTGCTGGACAAGGTGCACACTGTAGTCTTCGCGCAGCTCCATCAAGTTGTAGAGACCCAGCTTCTCACAGATCCACAGGGCATCATTGAAGTAAGGGCTCTGGCGCATTTGCTCAACACTCATGAACTTCTGGGGGCAGACAGGTGATCTGGTGAGTACACCATACACATCCTTCATGAATACAGCTTGTTCTTTCCTCCAGTAACGAGGGTCCTCACTGGTACGAGGCGGCGCATAGAAATTTGTCTTCCTCAGCTCACGGTACTCCTCTTTGGACATTTTGGCTAAGCACTGCAGGTTGTCATACTTGGCCCTCTTGGCACGGTCCTCCCGTTCAGCCCTCTCCTGATCCCTCTTCATGTAAGATGCATCACGTGCCCGCTGTTTCCGGTTGGACGGAGGCACAATGAACTGACCCTGAGATTCATCATAGCGAGGATTGCCCCTTTGGGACTTGGCCTTGGTACGACGAGGACGACTCGAACCATCACCTGTGAACAGCAGTGAGGGATATAGCATGGAGATGAGTATATATGTCCCAATGATGCAGTACAAGAGCTTTGATGCATTTCTGGACTATTTTGATTCACCCAACACCGGAGTCTCCGCACCATATACCGGAGTCTCCGGCCTGGACCGGAGTCTCCGGACCTAAGTCCAGAATCTCCGGTCAGGAGGCTCGGGTATGAGACGGGGAGACGCTGGTGAGGGTGAATCTAGTATATCGGGCAATGCAACAAGGCTAAAGTACTAGAGTGCACGCAAACAAGTGATTCCAATGGGCAAATCAGCAACAATCCTCAAAAACACATCTAGGGATGAACCCTAGGAGAAAAAGGAGAGGAGAGGTACCAGATCTGTCCATGGGATCAATTCCTCTGGTGGGAGTGACCCAATGGAGGAGAGGGGAAGGTTGGCCGGCGGCACGGCGGATCCCAGGGGCTTCTTGACCTCCGGGGAGGATTTTTGGAGGAGGAGGCGACGGGTTTGGAGGTAGGGGACGGGGTAAAGAATGAGGAACTGTTGTACCAGTTCACCCCGTGCCCCCTTCTTTAAGTGACAGGAACCGTCTAGTCCGGAGACTCCGGTCTACACCGGAGACTCCAGCCTACACCGGAGACTCTGGTGTATGTACACTAGAGACTCCGGTCCTCCTCGACCAAAAGTTCCAGGAAATGTGTTTGGGGACATATATGACAGATAGATGATCTTTTAAGATAGAGATAGGTCTTGGGTTGAGACAACAAACTGTGAAGAACCAACAAGAGCCATAGAAGTTCAAAAGCAATCAGAGAAGCTCCAAGAGACTAAAATCAAGCAAATGACAAACATGAGTAAGTGCCAACCTCTCAAATGAGAGAGGGCGGTGGCCTAGGCCACCATATTTGAGTATACTTGGCTTGGCACCACGAATATATATCTTGGGTCCATTACCAAAACTCATCATTAAGCTCACATATCACTGAATGATATTAAGAGGAATGATTTTGATTGCTTTGGGCATAATGGGGGGAGGGATGGTCCAATCAATTAGGACCGCACTCCCCCTATATCCATGCCTGCACGTAAACCAAATATGAGATGAAACATAGGTGAGAATGCAAGAACATCAAGTCAAGCTCCTTGAATCTACGACATTTAGTTCATTCCTCAAGTAGCAAAACCTTGCTTCATCAAGTGGCTTCGTGAAGATATCGGCAAGTTGATCTTTGGTTGATACATTTGATAGATCAATATCACCTCGAGCAACATGATCTCTAATGAAGTGATAGCGAATCTCAATATGCTTTGTCCTTGTGTGATCCACCGGGTTGTAGGCAATCTTGATGGCACTTTCATTGTCACATAGAAGAGGCACTTTGTCACAATGGACACCGTATTCCTTTAAAGTTTGCCTCATCCATAGAAATTGGGTGCAAGCACTAGCAGTAGCCACATACTCGGCTTCGGCGGTGGAGAGAGATATGCAATTTTGCTTCTTGGAAGACCAACATACCAAGGACCTACCAAGGAATTGGCAAGCCCCGGGTGTTGATTTTCTATCATCCTTGTCCCCTGCCCAATCCGAATCCGTGTATCCACAAAGAGCAAATGTTGATCCTCGAGGATACCAAAGACCATAAAATGGGGTATGAACTAAATATCGAAAAATTCTCTTGACCGCCATTAAATGGCTTTCCTTAGGAGCCGCTTGATATCTTGCACACACACCTACACTCAACACAATATCGGGTCTAGATGCACAAAGGTAAAGCAAAGAACCAATCATAGACCGGTATACCTTTTGATCCACATCTTTACCATTTGGATTTTGTTCTAGACGAGTCTTTGTAGCCATGGGAGTAGGAGCTCCATTCAAATCTTGCATTTTGAATCTCTTGAGCATATCTTAAGTATACTTGGCTTGATTGAAGAATGTTCCTCATCTAACTTGCTTGATCTCAAAGACAAGAAATACTCTCAACTCTCCCATCAAGGACATCCGGAACCTACTAGTCATAAGCTTTGATAATTCATCATTAAAAGCTTTGTTAGATGAGCCAAAGATAATATCATCAACATATATTTGGCATACAAAAAGCTCCCCATTGACCCTCTTAGTAAAAAGATTGGGATCGATTTTCCCAACCTCAAATCCACGGTCAAACAATAACTCCCTAAGGTGCTCATACCACGTGCGTGGGGCTTGCTTGAGCCCATAGAGTGCCTTATCAAGTTTGTAGACATGGTTTGGAAAGTTGGAGTCCTCAAATCCCGGGGGGTTGCTTAACATATACCAATTCATTTAATGGACCATAAAGAAATGCACTTTCTACATCCATTTGTTGCAACTTAAAGTTATGATGTGCCGTATAAGCAAGAAGGATACGAATGGACTCAATACGAGCCACAGGTGCATATGTCTCTCCATAGTTAATGACTTCAATTTGAGAGAACCCTTGTGCAACCAATCTAGCCTTGTTCCTTACTATGATTCCATGCTCATCTTGCTTGTTCTTGAATATCCACTTTGTTCCAATAACATTGCGGCAATCCTTTGGCTTCTCTACTAACTTCCACACTTTGTTTCTCTCAAAGTTGTTGAGTTCTTTGTGCATAGCTTCTAACCAATCCGAATCTTCAAGAGCTTCCCACACTTTCTTTGGTTCAATCATGGAGACGTGTGCTTGGTGTTCATTGAACCTCTTCAATTGTGCTCTTGTGGAGATGCCTTTCCTTAGTTCACCAACAACATTTTGGAGGGTGTGGTCTCTTATCTCCAACATTCTTTCCTTTCTAGCTTCACGACGAGCGTGGATCTCCGTATTGTTTCTTGGAGGACCCTCTTCATCATTTTGATCCTCGTCTTGACCATCATCTTGACCTTGATCATCATTGGATTCATCCTCGATAATTGGAGGCACAGATTGACCTTGGTCTTGATCAAGTGCTCTTCTAGCATCAATTCGAGCTTGTCTCAAAATAGTTTTTATGGATCTTCCTTGACAAATGGACTTGGCACCACTTGACAACCCGTCGAATGGACCAAGCTCTCCTTGAATAGAGTTGACACTTTGATCATCATGTTGAGGGTCCACATCTTGTCTTTGGCTTGGGTCAATGTCCTCTTCGGTGGATGGAGCATGTTGAGGTTGTGAATATGAGGGATCCACTTGAGTGGGGCATAGTTCTTCTCGATCCGCCATAAGGGGTTCCTCAACGGGGCGGATATATCCCACACCCATTCTTCCTATGGCATCCTGAGGAATTTCATCATCTGCATCACAAGCATCAACACGCCCCCCTTAGGGACCATCATATTCTTCGAAGGTCACACTACAAGATTCTATGACGGCTCCGGCGAGCTTATCATAGATTCTATAAGTGTGAGATTCGAGACCATAGCCAACAAAAATACCCTCTAATGCTTTAGACTCGAATTTAGACAAACAAACACCTTTGATGAGATAGAAACACTTACAACCGAACACCCGGAAAGAAGATATGTTGGGCTTGTTACCGGTAAGAATCTCATATGGAGTCTTGTTGATTTTCTTGCGGAGGTAGAGTCGGTTTGAAGCATGGCAAGCGGTGGAGATGGCTTCGGCCCAAAAGTTGTATGGAGATTTAAACTCCGCCAACATGGTCCTAGCCATCTCAATAAGAGTCCGGTTCTTCCTTTCGGCCACACCATTTTGTTGAGGGGTGTATGCAGCAGAATATTGATGTTTAATCCCCTCATCACTAAGGAAATCATTCAAGGTGTAGTTCTTGAACTCGGTGCCGTTGTCACTTCTTATAATCAACACGGGAACATTGTATTGCCGTTGAACCAAGTTTATGAAGTCGATAAAAGTCTCTTGAGTCTCACTCTTCAACTTGAAGAAATAAACCCAAGAGTATCTTAAAAAGTCGTCAACAATCACCAAACAATATTTCTTCCCACCAAGACTTGCATGAGATGGAGGACCAAATATGTCCACATGGAGGAGTTCCAAGATCTTGTTAGACTTGATTTGGTTCGTGGGCTTGTGAGGAGCGTCATGCATCTTCCCTAGAACACATGCCCTGCAAACACGATCTTTGGCAAAGGAAACATTTTCTTTTAGTCCAACTATATGGCCCTCTTTATGGAGACTTTGCAAAGTTCTCATATTGACATGGGCTAGTCAGCGATGCCATAGCCAACCCACATCGGCCTTTCCGAATAAGCACATCGGACCTGTAGTGGTTTGCTCCGAAAAGTCCACCACATACAAGTCATGTTCGACGTACCCAACGAAAGCAACCTTGAGAGACTTGCTCCACAAGAGGACCACAATATCTACATCAATGAAGACGGCAAAGCCCATCTTACCAAGAGCAAGGACAGAAAGTAAATTGTAACCAAGGGTCTCAACAAGCATGACGTTCACGAGTGTAATGTCGTGAGCAACCACAACCTTGCCGAAACCCATTACCTTAGACTTTGATTTGTCAGCATATGTCACGGTAATTTGATCATCATTAGGCTTTAACTCCTTGACAATAGACGAGCTTCCGGTCATATGACATGTGCAACCACTATCAAGCACCCACTTTGACCCTCCGGAAGCATAAGTCTACAAAAGATCAAGCTAGTTTTTAGGTACCCATTTTTCAATGGGTCCTCTTTTGTTAGCAACAAGGGTCTTGGGAACCCAAATAGACCAAGCAATATAACCATCATAAGGGCCAACATATTGTGCATACACATCACCATAGTAATCACGCATTAGAACATAGTGAGGGTTAGCACTTCCCGCAAAGTCATCACGAGACATAGTTTTACCACTTGTGGTCTTACTCTCCACAATGGTCTTGTTGGTCTCTTGTGCGGGCTTGGCCTTCTTCTTCTTATTGTTCTTCTTCTTGGTTTTGGAAACAAAACCAATGCCCCCTTTGTCACCACTACGCCTTTGCTTGCTCAAAAGATCATCAATGGACTTGTTCCCTTGTGGAAATGTGGCCTTAGCAAGCTCACCCTTCAACCTAGCATTCTCTTCAAGAATAGTTGTGCTACTAGATGGAATGAAGTTACTAGGTGAAGGTATATTGGCCAATTGAGTTTGAAGTGTTTCATGGGACTTTGTGAGTGACAAGAGTTCACTCTCCAAGGCCTTGTGAGCCTTGTTAAGCAAACTAAAGTCCTCTACAAGTTTTTCATGAACCACACCAAACTCAATCTTGTCCTTTTTAGCCCTTTTGTATTTAGCAATAGCATGATCACGCTCTTTGATGAGTTTGTTAACAATAATGTCATTGGCCTCATCAAGCCCTTCAAGTTTTAATTCAAGAGACAACCTAGTTTCTTCCTCTTCTTCTAGAGCATTGTTTAAAGCCTCTAGCTCAATCATATGTTCATGCCCAAGTTTACATCTTACATCTAGAAGCTCTTCAGTATGTGATAGTTGATCTAAGATGTTCCCAAAATGTAGCTTAGCATCACCTTCTATGTTAGTCATAAACTCATCAAAGGCAATTAATTCCTTTTTAACATCAAGAGACATTTCATCATCAATTTCATCATTATCTAAGTGAGTAGAGCAGGATGATGAGGATACCTCCGTTCCTCTTGCCATAAGGCAAGTGACGTTCTTGGTGGAAGAGTTCTCATTTGGAGAATCGAAGAGTGAGAATGTTGGAGTAGAGGTAGTGGCTAGAGCAGCCACACCATGAGAAGTTTCTTCTTCCTCATCTTCATCATCGTCATTGTTGGAGGAGTATTCTTCATGAGTGATCAAGACAATTTCTCCTGACTTCTCGTTGACGGGATTCTTTTTGATGAAAGGTTTCTTGTAGGGTGCCTTGAGAGTCTTCTTCAACACAAGCTTACCACCATGATCTTCTCTCTTCTCATAGCGGCAGCTTGCCACAAAGTGATAGCGGTCACCACAATTGAAGCAAGTTCTCAACCTAGTGGTATTCTCTCTTTTCCCATTTGGATTGCTTCTCCGTTGCATTTCCATCTTGGCCTTGGCGGGGTTCTTCCAAAAAGTTCTTTGCATAGAAAGCCATATATTGACCATGAGCAATCTTGACTTCATCGGGGTGGTCCATGGAAAGCCCTTCATCACTATCATCTTCATCTCCAACGTCCACAACTTTGGCCTTCAAAGCAACATTGACAACATTGCTCATACCAAGGGCACGAGCACGGGCATCTTTGGCATTCTTGGAGAGCCATTTTTTTGCTTTAAATTGGTTATTCCAGCTTCCTCCTTAAGACAATGATTCGGCTCAATTGGTGTGGAGACTGGTTGACACCTAGATAACCCGGTGTAAGAGAGTAAGTCTAGGATGTACTTTCTTTGAGAAAGATAAATACCATTTGGACTACGAGATATCTCAATCCCAAGAAAGTAACTCAACTGTACTAGGTCCTTAACCTCAAACTCTTGTGCCAATTTCAACTTCAAATAAGCAATCTCCACAGAGTCATCCCCGGTAATAACAATATCATCAACATAAACAATCAAGATGGCTATCTTGCCCATATTATGCTTATAGAATAGGGTATGATCAGCATTACTTTTCTTATAACCCATATGAATAAGCACATGTCGAAAATGCTCAAACCAAGCGCGAGGTGACTGCTTTAAACCATACAAGGATCAATAGAGACATAGAATTTTACCTTCAGTTTGAGCAGTGCTAAACCCAGGTGGAATATGCATGTAAACCTTCTCTTGAAGGTCACAATGAATAAATGCATTCTTTACATCTAGTTGGAACATATCCCAACCTAGATTTGTTGCATAAGATATTAGTGTTCTCACAGAGTTCGTTTTAGCAACAGGGGCAAATGTCTTATCATAGTATATGCCATATGTTTGGGTATATCCTTTTGCTACCAGGCGTGCCTTGTATCTCTCAACCTTGCCGTCAGGATTTTGCTTGACCGTGTACACCCACTTGCATCCTACGGGCTCCTTAATAGGTGGTAGCTTTACAAGTTTCCATGTATTATTCTTTTCCAATGCTTTCATGTCTTCAAGCATTGCTGGCTGAAAGGATCGTATGGGCACCTAGAGGGGGTGAATAGGTGCTACTTCAAATTTTATTCTTTTTCAAGTTAGGGTTTGACAAGAAAGGTAAATTCTCTAGAATATGCAACTATGGTGAATTTACCTATATGTCAACCATGCACAAACTAGCAAAACACTAAGCAAGAACAAGTAAGTAAAGTGCGGTAAAGGATAGAAGTAACCAAAGGAGTGGACGCGGAGACACAAGGATTTGTTTCCCGTAGTTCCTTCCTTTTGAGGGGAAGTACGTCTATGTTTGGAGAGGGGGTGGTTTCAAACCACCAACACCACGAAAGGCCTCCCTTGTTCTCCGATGAACCTCACCCCAACGGGCTCGATTCACCTTCCACTATATCGGCAACCTTCGAGGTGGAAGCCGGCACCTTTACAACAAGTTTGGGGCACGCATCCACAACTGAATTGGAGGCTCCCAAATACAAGCAAGCTGTCAAGACAAATCAAAGACAAGCTTGTAAGAACCAAATCAAAGTTAGGGTTTCCAATGAAACACTAGAGCTTGGGGGACCTCAAGTGAATGAGGGGGAAATGAAGATCTCTCTTGGTGAAGATGTAAATCAAGGACTCCTCCTTCGATTCTCCAAAGATCAATGACTTTGGATGGTTGGATGAAGAGATCTTGTGGATTTGGTGGCTCTAATGGGGTTGGTGTTCTTGAGCAGCTGGAGGAAGAAGATAAGGGTCCCTTTTTATAGGCAGCCCCCTCCACGAACCGTTTTCTGACTGTTGTAGAAAAGTCAGACCGGAGACTCCGGTGTGTAGACTGAAGACTCCGGCCAATCTCCGGACTGCCCTTCTGACTGACCCAGGGCAAGCCTGCCCCTGCAACACCGAAGACTCCGGTCTTTCAGCACCGGAGACTCCGGACTTGACAAAGTCCGGAGACTCCGGAGATAGCTCCGGTGCAACCTCCGGACCCCTAGTCAGAATGTCCTAGCCAGATCCTGGGAGGCACCACCGGAGACTGAACCGGAAACTCCGGACCACACTGGAGACTTCAGTCTTGGCAGACCGGAGACTCCGGTCTGGAGTTTCTAGAACTGTGGCATATGAATGTGGTCTTTTCCCAAGAGTGAGGGTGTTGCTTATCTATGATAATACCACCCTGTGGACAATAACAAACTGTAAAATGATCTACTTGTTGTTAACGAACACCAAAAGTGATTATGACAATAAATGCCCTTTCACTGGCTTCCACTTCGGGTCCTGCAGCGCCTCTCTCCAGTCCTTTGGTATAGATACAGAGTCAAGGGAAGAAATGAAGCTTTTAAAAGAAGAACTACACTTACCATAGGATACAAATTTGGAGATGTCATGTTTGTATCCAACAGTCCTTGAGACATGGCGGTATATCCTTATGCCTCACAAGTTTTCTCAAGGCAATGGGAAGTTCATGCTCAGATTCCGAGTTAGGAATAAAATAAGATGGTTCCGTACCTTGCTCTAATGTGTCATTCATCACTGAATCTGGGTAAAGAGATCTGGGACATGTAGACACTGGTGTGCTAGGATGTATAACATGTTGAATAGGTGAGCTACCATGTACCTCAGGAACATTGGAGTCACTATTACTCTCACTGTTGTTCAGATTTTCCTCCCCCTGAACAACTTGTCATGGTCTGAAAACATCTAAAATAGGAACTGAAATGGATTCACCGTTAATGCCTCTCTCATCATCATTATTCTCCCCCTCTCTACCAATCCTAGGAGTGGTAGAGGAAATTGGATGATGGGTATCATTAGCAATAGAATAAAATGGCTCGGTCTCTCTAAATGTAACATCCATGCTCATTACCAACAGCGATATCCCTTTTGAGTTAGAGAATAGACAACAAACACACAACGAATAGCACGCTGATCAAGCTTTCCGACTGAATTTCTATAATCATGAACAAAAAAGACACAACCAAACACCTTTGGAGGAACAATGAAAGGATTAGATCCACTCAAACATTCAATTGGTGTTTTATAATTTAGCACACGTGATGGCATGCGGTTAATCAAGTAAGCTACTGTTTTAACTGTCTCACCCCAAAGGAATTTTGAATTCATTGTGAACATAAGAGACCGAGCAACCTCTAATAAATGTCTAATTTTCCTCTCAGCTACCCCGTTTTGATCTGGGGTATTCACACATGTAGTTTGGTGTATAATCCCATTTAAGGATAAGAAAATGTCAAATTCCTTATTAACAAACTCAGTACCATTATCAGTCCAGAAAACTTTAACCTTTGCATTATATTGATTGCAAACTAGTGCATAGAAATCCTTGAAAGCAGAGAAAACATCACTTTTTTGTTTCAGCAAATAAAGCCATGTACATTGACTGAAGCCATCGATAAAGGTTACAAACCAACGTTCGCCTAACATAGTGGTTGCTACGGAGGGACCCCAAACATCAGAGTGGACGACCTCAAAGGGAGAGTGGCTTCTTTCATTGATGCTAGGTTAATAAATCCTAGTATGTTTAGCTAATTCACAAGCATCACATACAAGCTTATCCCTAGGGAAGGAAGCAAAAAGAGATGGAAATACACGAGCTAATACATGGAAGGAAAAATGCCCAAGTCTACGATGAAGTAGTAGTAACTCATCTGTAGGTGAGGTACATGTAGCAAAATCTAGTGGTGATGCACCATTGTCAAGGTAATACAATCAATCACGCTCGGTCCTATAAGTCCCAAGTATCTTCCCCGTGTTCAGATCCTAAAAACACAAAAGTAAGGTTCAAACCAAGCACCACAATTAAGGCTTTTAGTAATTGAGCTAACAGATAAACGATCCACAAGAAAATTTGGAACATGTAGAACATGAGTTAGAGGCAAGGAAGGTGTACAACTGATAGTTCCACACCCCAAATTAGGGGCTGAAGATCCATCAGCTATACGGACCCTGTCCTTTCCCGAGCGAGGAACATAAGAGAAGAACTTTTTAAAGGAACCTGTCATATGATTTGTAGCTCTAGAATCAATTATCCACGAAGTACAAGTGGGATTATTTGGGTTTTGTGAATAATTCACACCTCTGGATGCATGGAAACTAGAGTTGGAGCTACAAGGACCTTCATTAGAGACAACAATCAACTTGGACTTAAATTTCTCGAGTGATTGTGCAGCTACCGCTGATAATTCACCAGCAGATGAAGTGGTGTGTACCTAGTCTTGCTTGTTCCCTCGAGCATTGCCAATATTGTTCTTATTACGTTGTCGCTGCTGCCAACCAAGTGGATATCCAATCAAGTCAAAACAATTCTTCTTTATGTGGCCAGGTTTCTTGCACTGGTCGCATACCACCATTGGTTCTTCTTGTACTCAAACCTAGTAGCATTTGCATGATCATCACTAGAAGCAGCAAGAGATATGCCCTGAGTATGTGAAGACAGAGCGGTATGAGTGTCAACACTTGCATGTGAGGTCACAGTCTGATTAGATAAGCGAGTCTCCTCGTCAAGAATGCTTGATACTGTTTCATCAAGGGTGGGCCAATCTGGAGCAGCATACATCATTTGTCTCCGAAGATCGAACCTATCATTTAGTCCTTCCAGAAAAGAATGAACAAGAATGGGCTGAAATCATTCACACAAAATATTTAAGACTTTTGGATCATTGCACTTGAACGGGCAAAAGAACTCGAGATCCTTGTACAACTTTTTTAGTTCACCAGCATACTCGGTTATAGATTTCTGGCCTGTTTAAGTTGTATCATCTCATGAAGCACCCTTGTCACTTGCATCTTGTTTGTTTTTCCAGAAAGTTGCTGTCCAAGTTTCTTCCACACCTCTGCTGTAGTTTGTATATTCTTGACCTGCTCACGAACTGAAGAATCCATCGATCCCAGCAGCCACACCATACTGCGTTGTTCATTTTGTTTCCATTGCTCCAACTTCACCTCATCATCTGTTTTCACAGCCATGCCATCTAAAAAATGCTTGAGACCATGAGATCCTAAAATAAGAGTAGCATTCCGTGACCAACTAATGTAATTTCCTGGTCGAGAAAGCTTGACCGAATTAGGCTCAAGAGTAATGGATCCTTTAGATTTTTGTTGTGATTGCTCAAAAAGCTGAGCAAACAATTTCTGCATACTCGCACATAATTTGTCAACACTTGGAACCTCTAAATCCTCTTCATTTTTATCACCCATGGCTCACACAAGTCTGAAGCAAAAAAAATCGCTTACAGAGCAGCTGGTCATAGTGGGGAGAATTTAGACTAGTGTCATGCATATGACACTAGTCTAAGTTACCACCTTCATAGTGGTATAGATAACTAAGAGTAGTGTCATAGATAACTATATTAATTAGCTTATAGATTCATTTTGTTTAGAAAAATGTGATGTTATAGTAACATTGCTAGTTACTGCAACCACCTCTCTCTTCATTTAATTGTTGCCTTATCTAATTGCCTAGTTGACACAACATGTACTTCTATGTTACTAGTGATGTTACTCCCACTATTACTAGCCTAAAGCAGCGCTCTAAGCAGCAACCACACAAGTGGTAGACTTTTTTGTCATCCGACACTATAAAAAGGCCTTTTCGGGCTGACTGCAGATGCTATTACAAGGGGTATGTTTCTGTCACAAAATGCTTCTGCGGTTTCAAAAGTTTTCTGATTATTCCTAACTTTGGTCTTCTGCGATTTTTTAACCTGAGGGAGGAACAAAAATCAAAATGCAAATAAACAAGGGTCGTACTCGTACTACGCGTTCCTCGGGTCCTCCTGCTGACACGTGTCCCTCAAAAATCCTTAAAATCCCGCTTTTGCTGCAAACATACGTGCTTTGCTATAAATAGTCCCGCTTTTGCTACGTGTAGCAGAAAACGGTTCGATCTAGAAAATAGAAAAATAGACTGGATCTCGCCGGAGATTTCGCCGGAGACCTCGCCGGCGACCTGTAGCAAAAAAATATGCTAGCAAACCCGACCTCACCAGAGACCTCGCCGGAGACTTTCGCCGGAGATCTCGCCAGAGACCACCTTGTAGCAAAATCACAAAAATATTGTAGCAAAAAAATATATAAAATGTAGCAAAAATCCATTTCGCCGGAGGCATCGCCAGGACTTTGTAGCAAATTTTTTTGCCATCATAGCAAAATCTACTTCGCCGTACATCTTGTAGCAAATCTTTTACAGTATTGTAGCGAACATATTGAACAGTTTTAGCAAAACAAATATATGTATGTAGCAAATCCCCACCTGCTCGCATGGATTGGGATTTCGGGATCATGGGAAAGAAGAACTGAAAAAGAAGATGAGATGTGTCCGCCACTCAGCTGCGTAGCTATGTCGATGGAGAATAGGAGGAGCACAGCAGAAGGTACGTAGATGAAGGAGGCTACCGCGGCCGGCCAGAGCAGAAGGTACACAGAAGGTACCTCCAAGTTCATTCACGCAGAACGCCAGTAGAGATCGACTTGACAGTATGTGCAAGCGCGCGCGATGCGTGCTAGAGCCGGCGAAACCAACGGCAGCACACACCACTCACGCCTCGACAGAACTCCTCCCGTATCTGCTTGTTCTCATATCGAAGTTGGGGGTCCAGTCAACATCTCAGACCGGAGAAACTGCAAATCAATTAGTGCTGCCATATCTGCTTGATTTCCTGAAGGGCGCCGGCTCGCGGCAGGGCGGCGCGTGGCACGGCGGAGGGCGGCTCGCGGCAGGGGCGGAGGCGGCAACGCGTCGGTCGGCCCTCCTGACGAACGAACTCCTGACGAACGAACTCCTGACGAACGAAGTCGCGAGCGAACGGACCCGGGGGATCGATCCCCCGGGGAAACTGTATCATTTTCCAAAAACAAAGCTTTAGATGATGATTCAGATTTCTTTGCATTTTTATTTCGGATTATATACTTTCTTTTTTGCCTAATAAAAAATAAAACGAATAATTTACTCTAAAAATTCAGCAATAATAATGGTTAACGAGTCCTCTAGAAAAGAAAGAAGTTCATCTAACCCCCTTATGTATTGAGTTTGGGACGCTAACCCCCCGTAAGTTTAGATTGGAGCACTTAACCCCCCTAAGTATCAAATATCGGACATATTACCCCCTCCGGCCTTAGATGGTTGTTTTGTTAGCTGTTTTGATCCATATGGACCGTGGTTTTAGCCAAACGGTGGAAATTAGTAAGATGCAACGTATTTTAAGAACAGAGATGAAGCTAGCAGGCAGTCAAGCTGGATCAAAAGATTATGTGCTAGCTAGATTATGCGCAAAAAATGCTAGCTTGTTTGAATGGTGGACTTGATCTACATGGCGGCAGCTCGGCTGCTCGGGTGTTTGGCATGTTGTTCGCGGACGTGCGTGTGCTCAACCATGGCGTGTTCATGGCGTGCGTGTGCTCAACCATGGCGCGATCAAAGACTAGAGGAAGCGAAGAGGAGCTCACCGCAATCAATTGGCTGTCTTGGCAAGGTCGGAGGCGCACGGAAAGAGAGGAAGGAGCGGCGCTGGGGGAGCTCGAAGTTGCCGTTGCTGACCCCGTCTTCGAAGTCGAAGCATTGTTCGTCACCACCCGCTTCACCACATGAGGCTCTTCCCGTACTACGACAACTACGTAGGCCTGAGCGACATGGAGCACATGCTCCTGTCCTGGGACACGCCGGACTGACTCGCCGCGTCGATGTGTGTCGCGTTCGTCGGGTCAGGCTCGCTGCCGCTCAGCTCGCTCCTGCTCAATGCACGCCACATGCCGGACGTCATCGTTCGACGGCTTCGACCGGTGCAGGTATGCCGCTTCACTTAGAGGCAGCTCCTGTTTTGGTCCAGAGGATGCTGGACCGAGCAATCAATCATTAATTTTCTTCAGCGTGGCTAAAACCACCTATCCACGTGGACCAAAACAGCCATTACCTGCAGAAGGGGGTAATATGCTTGGTATTTAATACTTAGGGGGGTTAATTGCCCCAATCTATACTTGTGGGGGGTTAGTGTCCTAAACCAAATACTTAGGGGTTATGTGGACTTCTTTCTCTAGAAAAAGGAGTCGTACGTGACTCGTGAGTCGTTATCAGCGCCGCCGCCGCTCCCCTCGTCGTTTTTCTTCGACGCCCGATCGATCTGCCCGTCCGCGGCGTCGGAATGATTCCCCGCCGGTTCATCAACGTGATGATCAAGGACTTGCGCGTTGGCGGCTTGTACTGGCTGAGCCGCCTCAGGCCCGAGGAGAACCTCTTCTACGCCTCAGCGGGGGAAGCAGTGGCGGCAGAAACACAAGCCAGGCGGAAAAAACGTAAGCCCAAGTTCGCGAGCACCATGGAGCTTCCCTCACCGGATTTTAGGTTCAAATCGACCCGCTCGGGCGACCCGACGCTCGGTTTCATGCCTTTCTACGGGGACGGCGGCGGCCCGAAAGAGGGCAGGATCGTGGTGTCCGACTCGGCCGGGCACACCCACCTGTACGATGCCGAGGAGAACTCCGGCGAGATGCTGCCCCCCACCAAAGAGGACTCCAACTGGGATGGTCCCATATCCATGTGCATCTCCAAGAACGCCGGTCGCCCCGACGCGCTGTACGCTATCAACGGGTCTACCTCCACCAACTTCAAGGCTCTAGCTTACTGCAAGGGTAATATAATGTCCTGGTACTGGGTTGATATGCCGCTTCCGCCCTACATCTTGGGCGGAGAAGGTCCAAGTCGAACCATCCAGTCCTACACGCTGCTAAAAGACAACAAGACCATCTGCTTCTCCTCGGTCAGTGATGGTGGCTTTGGCACCTACTGTTTCGACACTGCCAATCTGGAGTGGACCAAGGCTGGCAGTTGGACGCTGCCCTTCATCGGATGTGCTGTGCGTGTCCCTCAGCTCTACAACCTCCACTTCGGCTTCCATGACAGCAACGAGGGAAACCTTGTTGCGCTTGAGCTCCCCTCTCCACCTCTTGATGGTGGGGATGCGCCGCCCAAGGTGCTTTACCAGTGGGGAGGCTTCTGTCAGCCCGACCACCAAGACAGGTGGTCATTGGTGTACACCAACCTACTGTACCTGGGGAACCATAGGTTCTGTGCTGCCCAATTCTTTGACATTTTTGATGGATCTGACGACTTAATTGACATGGCTGCTGTCCTCACTGGTGTCGAGATTATCAACGGACACGCAAATAAAGCCAAGCTGCGAATGATCAAGCACAAGACAAGAACTTACGTCTTCAAAGGCTCTAGCATTGAGTCTGTGTTCTAACCTAACCGGCTGTCTGTTGAATTTCAAGGCTCAAGTTATGGTCTTTGATTGCAGCAGCTTCAGAGCAACATTGGTCTAGCTATGCAGTTATCGTCCCTCTATTTGTTCTTCTGACAGATGGGAGAAAGTTGCAGCTTCAACGATGTAATATGAAACCTCCTCCTTCTATTAATTACCTCTGTTCTGAAATATAAGAAGTTTTGGTAGGCTATTTTAGCCTACCAAAATATCTTATTTTTAGGAGTGGAGGTAGTATTTATCATTAGTAGCCTTTCCAGATTCATAATGTAATAGTATGTTATTTGCAAGTTTGTTAGGTGTACAGAGTCACTCTAATTAATAGTCGCTAGTACTAGCACATATTTGTGCTCTTCGTTGAACTGGAAAATTCTGCAGTGTGTTAACCATGTATTATCATATAATCTGCTAGTTACTGAGAAATTCTGTACTCACTCTAAATTATTGGTGCTTGCACACTCTTGGCTGATTTTGTATGAGACTGCCACGAGTTCGCGCTCTTTGCTGAACTTGGGTGCACACTCTTGGCTGATTTTGTATGAGACTGCCATGAGTTCACGCTCTTTGCTGATCTTGGGTGCACACTCTTGGCTGATTTTGTATGAGACTGCCACGAGTTCGCGCTCTTTGCTGAACTTGGGTGCACACTCTTGGCTGATTTTGTATGAGACTGCCATGAGTTCACGCTCTTTGCTGAACATGGGTGCAACTGCAACGAGTCTGTTGACCATATTTTGTCATGTCAGTTAAATCTCAGGTAACTATTATGTTCGTTGGGGAGAAATTTGTTTTAGTATGGTACATAGCTTTGCCTGAGGCAAGATTGAAATGAGCTCAACCATCCGCCCTACCAAGGATTCAGCTTGCAAGCATATGAATCCTATGCTGCATAGTTTCACACAACATTCATTGTTTTTATTGGTTTTCTTCTCTTTATCATTCTGTTCATTTAGAGGAAAGGCCATATAGGCTCAGCACTACGAAAGATATGAGTGTAGAAGCTGCTCTGTGTATGGCTTTAGCTGCAGTCTTTGGTTATGAGTAACTTGTATTCGTTGTCCTGGGGTACTGTTGCTGCTGAGTTTGTCTTACTCAGTGTTGCCACTTACTGAGGAATCATCAGATCTTATCAGTGATTGGCAGAATGTTCTAGAGTAATATTCTTTTAGACAATGGACCAGTGATGCTACACTCTTATTGCTTGTATGCCGGTTTTCATATTTCCTTTTGAGCCCTCATATTTTCAAGGCACTTCTTCAACCTGATAGTTTCTTGTAATTTATTTTGTGGTTCGTGTTCAACCAACATCATGTTTGGTGAAGCAACTTCTTTCTGTTTTTCATACTTATCACAGTATGATGCATGCATATACTATAATTCAGGATGAGAAAATGTACTATCATTGAGGATGAAAAGAAATGCCTAATTGTGTTTGAGAGGCAGAGAGTAAACTGGGAAACGGGTTCTGATGGAAGCGCGAGAGCCAGGCGGGAAAAACGTAAGCCGAAGCGGGAGAGCACCAGGCAGCTGCCCTCGCCGGATTTTAGGTTCCAATCATCCCGCTCGTTGGACTCGACGCTGGGTTTCATGCCTTTCTACGATGTCGGTGGCGGCCCCAAAGAAGGCAGGATCGTCGTGTCCGACTCGGCCGGGAACACCCACCTGTACGACGCCGAGGAGAACTCCGGCGAGATGCTTCCCCCCACCAGGGAGAAATCCAACTGGCATCGTCCCATATCCGTGTGCATCGACGCCAAGAACGCCGTTCGCGGCGACGCCCTGTACGCCATCAACGCGTCTAACTCGACCAACTTCAAGACTCTAGCTTACTGCAACGGTGACATCATGTCCTGGCACTGGATCGACCTGCCGCTGCCGCCCTACATCTTAGGCAAAGAAGATCGAACTATCCAGTCCTACACCCTGCTCGACGACAACAATACCATCTGCTTCTCCTCGTTCAGTGATGGCGGCTTCGGCACCTACTGCTTCGACACGGCCAATCTGGAGTGGACCAAGGTCGGCACCTACTGCTTCGGCACCTACTCTTTCGATTCCGTCACGCGACCCGTTGCGGTATTCGGCTGCGTTCTTCAGCTGTGGCGGCCTTGGGGCTCTTTCGACTCTATCGTGCGACCCGCTGCAATCTTCGGCTGCGGCGACTCTGAGGCTCCTTCGGCTACGACGAGCCACACACTTGAGACCGCGACCCGCCGGTTGCATTGGCTTTGGCGACCCGTTTCATCTCGCCGATAACCAACAAAGCTAAGTCCAAGCTTATTTTGCAACATCCAAACACAGTGTAATAACATCTCTTGGATATAGAGGTCGGGGTGATCTTTCCCCATTTAAAAGAAAAGGAAAAAAATGCTATGCTAGATAGTTTCTATCGTAGCTCCACTGACTTGATGAAATAATTTGGTACACGGGAAAGCGAAATAATTTGGTACACGGGAAAGCATGCATGTTTGTGATCCATCTCCTTCTCCTTCTCCACGGCGGCCCTCCTCGACCTCGACCTCGCGCCCGGTCCGTGCTCTGCACCGCCTTCCCGCGCTCGTCTTCCTTGTTCTCGAGCATGCCTCTCCCTAGACCCGACCTCGAGCTCGTCGTTGTCACCCCGCAGTTCCAGCGTTGGCCTCCCTACTCCAACTCCTTTGTTCGTCCCCGTCTGTGGTGTTCACCAGTGCGGCCATGGCCTCCTGCACCTCCCTGTGGTGGTAGGTTGTGGCCATGGCCACGGGCTCCATGCCCGAGCTCCAACGAGGCGATGACGGCGAGGGACTCGATTGCTTTTGTTTTTCAGAATTAGTTTTTTTCTATAAAATTGTTTTGTAATTTAATTTTTTGTTTTTCAAATAGCTTAGCCATGGCGCACCATGTAAACCTAGTTGTGACGCACTATGTGGTGAACCAGAGTATGGGCACACACCATATGCACGAGCGGGTGAAATGTTATTGTTTGAAAAGGAGCTGCATGAAGCCCACACCCAGCCGTTACTAGCTAGCTAATTTTTTTTTGGATGGGTAGCTACTAGAAAGTCCTTTCAGCTCACCAGCTTGAGTGTTCCCTGCATATTAAAAAAATTAAAACTATATTTAGAAGTTACAAAAAAAATGTGAAACAAAAATTTAAGTGTAGATAATGACGTGTCCCACGAACATGCAAAATAACAATTTGAAATGTTTTGTATTCCGAGGTACACAAAAATGACAAAGTTTGGATTTTTTTTTAGAATTGAAATCACTATACTCAGATTTCTAGTCCTGTCATTTTTGTGCAGCTCAAAATACAAATTATTTCCAATTGGTATTTTGCATGTTTTTTATATTCATCATTGTTCATTTTCAGAATTTTTAAAACTCAGAATTATGTTTTTCTAGTTTTTTTAAAAGGGGATTACGGATGCCCATGTGCACTAAATCTTCACTCGATAGTTATCTAGATTGGAACATGCGAGAAAGCATGCAATCTCTTGATCCATCGAGAAAAAATAGCCTGAGCGAGTTAAAGAGGAAGCAGAATATACGAGCTCATTCCACTTGCTCTAAAACTCTCAAATTTTCTACCCGTAGTTTGACACATCTCCGCTCTAGAAACATCCATTAACAAGGATTTAGACTCGCATGCCCTAAATTACTCTAACAAGATGTATCGACGTGTGAGACTACATGTGTACAATCAAGTATAACCGGGACATGGTATAAACAAAATTTCATTGAGCCCTATAAATTAATTGTAGATGGATGCATTTACTCCACTTAGACTTAGAGCAAAATGTTGTGCAACAAAATTTTGCTTCAAGTCTCCAAACTAATATTTTAATCGTTAATGTAATTTTTTCTAAATGCATCTTCATTCTATAACGGAAAAAATTAACTATGAATATTGAATATGTCTTAATGTTTAGAGATATGGATACAATATGTCAATATAATGGAACAAGTTAATAACCAAAGTAAAATTGTTTGGTATAAACACTATAAACGCATATGTCATAGAACTATGTCAAGCCATGTGAGGAGCACGGGATGTATATATATTAGCTTCACATTCAAACGGCATGCCTTCGGCTTCAAAGCTTTAAAGTCCTCTGAAAGGAGGTCCGCTGATCCTTCCCCATGATGTCGCCCTTAATTTCCTTCAGTACGAATGCTCATGTCTTGGTGTTAATCAGAATGTTCCCTTCATCGAAAGAATCACTCAATGCCTTGTCATCCATATGTTGTACCACCATATGCACGAGCGGGTGAAATGTTATGCAGATATCTATCCGGTGCGTTCGCTTTTTTCTGCCTCCAGTTTTGAAATGAACTGGTTGTCGAGATCAGCGAGAATTGGATGTTCCGGAAGTAGACATTGAGATCGACCAGATTTCAATCATCTAGGTTCAAAGGCTAAGACCTGCAAGCAAATAAAGGCAGATTGAGGTTGTTTGAGTCAAGTTCAATCGTGTCAACAAAGCTTTGCTAGTTAACCAAATCCTGATTTTCATAACAAAATAAGTTAAGCATTACTACTATTTTTTTCTAATTGGATTAACTGTATGATATAATCTAGGAAATTCCCATTTGTTGTGAGCACTAGTTTACTATTTTTCTCTCTAATGTCAAGAGATATTTTAGGTGGTGCACCATGTGCAACTCTTGTGAAGGGGTAATCGAGTCTCAGGCCATTGCATGGTTTGCGCATGGATGTAGGCATGGAAGTGTGCTGTGGCAAAGATTACAAAGAGATATGCCGGCAAGTTTGGCAGAAACAATAAGAATAGCCGACTCATACGCGTTAGGAGATCCGACTCAGCCTCTACTTATGTCGGCAGACAGGATGACTTAGACTCAGATCTATGATGCGGCCGGGTCGCAAAGGCCCCAGGAAAGAACCGAGTATAGAAGCAAGAGAAGGGATGAGAGACCGAATTACAGATATGGTTCGACTCAAGTTGCAGCTATGAGTCAGGATCACCCAGATGCTGGAAGTAGCCAGCGTCAAAGGACAAATGGGCAATAGTAATGGATACCAAAGAATGATGGCAAAAAGGCATATGAACAAAGAAAGCCATATCAAGACAGGCAGAAATATACTTATGAAATGATGTTGGATCAACCGTGTAAATTCCACACGCCTAGTCCGAGTAAGCCAGCAAATCACACAACAAGACCATGCACTTGGTTTCAGATACCGTTGCTCAAAACATTGGGGAAGTGGTTTCAGCACCCCCTAACAGCTCGTGTTAGTGAAATATCACTGGTGGGGCACTTCATAATCAATAAGGTGTTGACAATTATCCCAAAGAAGGCTCGGAGCAAGATCAATTTATTGTGAAGGATATCAATATAAAAAGAAGGATATGGATGAAATTCAAGTGGACATGCCCATTGTCATACAAGTCAGAGAAGAGTCACTATCAAGGGCTATAATCCCTTTAGAGCTATAGAAGCTTGGCCCCATGAAGGTGGACTGCCATATTTACAAAGGATGCAATTAGAGTTCTTCCACTGACTTGTAGTTCTAGTGTCTTTGGAAGAAACTGGAGCACATTTGAAGCAGTTAGTTAATTTATTAACAACATATGGTGCATACAAATTAAATATTGGAAGCCAATAGTGATGCTAATAACTCCTCAACACACACATTTGCTCGTTTTCATTTAAGTTTTTCACTCACACCATTCATCCTGAATTATTCTAACTGCCGATTGCTTGACTGCGTATTTCAAGAGAATGAAGGAGATTACTCAACGCATGAGGAAATAACTTTTTATTTAATACAATGTTCAAATTCCCATCAATCAAAAAGCACTGATGGTTATCTGAATGACCAATCAAACAAATTTAATTCCTTTTTTTCATTTTCAGAACTAAAGGCCATGTTGAACAACATGCACAATGTGTTCCACATTTTTGACCATGAACAACAAGCCGGCTAGACAGATACATCTATCCAAATGCAAAGTGCGCACCAAAACAGAAAGGAAATTGCACCTATTGCTCCGCAGTGTGATTCCAGCAAAATCTCCAGCCCTTGCTGGCCAGGCTCATCCTTTCTCAAATCTCTAGAGGTTGAGGAAGAAGTCATCCAATAAGACACCAACATTATATAGGCATTGTCGACGCGGCGTCTAGCAGAGGCCCTGGACGCGCTGTATGCCGATGGGATCCCATGGAGAAGGCCCTAAAGAAAGAGACCGGCACCCCAGTCGCTTGTAGCTGCGGCTAGGTCCAACGACGGAGCGCGAGGACACGTCAGGCTTGAAACGCAGCCGAGTTGGAAAAGCATGGCGGCCCAGGGAGGACTAGGCCTTGTTTGTCGCCGATGACGCCTCTCTGGCAAGCTGTCACAGCATCGTGCGAGCAGGTGGGCGGGGATGGTGTAGGGTGGCAATGTGTCCTGGGTTAGGGTTCATGCCCTCTTCGACGGCGTGGTTGATTTTGTGCTCTTTCATGAGTTGAAGGAGGATAGAGTGCTGGAGGCGAGTTGATTTCGTGCAGAGTTTCTAAAGCGTTTTATCCCATTCGTCGGGCCTTCTTTCATAGAACAACAACCAAAGTTATTTTTGCATTTCACCTCAAAGTGTCATTCCGTTCTCTTATCAGCAAATCTCTTCATTCCGTTTTGAGATTTTTGAAATTTTTGTTACAATGATTTCATCATTTCTTCTTTTTCTTGGAGTGTCACATCTACTTCATCGGGGACATCACAAGGCATAGCTATTTCTCCAATTTGAGGTGGTTTATATCCATAAAGGGCCTTAAAAGGTGATTTTGTTGTAAAAAAAAAGAGTCGTCTTTATTATTCATAGTGTCAATTTTAAATATAGTGAGCATGTAAAAAAGGCCATTCCTATAAAAAAAACTTTACAAGTCCACACCACACATCTAGCAAAATGTCATCAATAATATATTTTTCTATCCTTTTTCGGTATACGAGGAACCGACACGGGTTTTTTCTATGTCTACAAGACTTATTTGCCCTTCAATGTATTTGGCAAATATCTTTCCTGACTCCTGTTGTCACTTTGCTCCATATAGGGATATTATAACCGTGTCATCTAGGAGCTCTCTCATGAACTAGACAATTTTAGCCATTAGATCTCGCTATCAGAATGTTTCCGGCCGTCCAATCTCCATTAGATCCCACACTAGCCCATCTATCCCTAAGGAATGCTACTCTGCCCATCAAATCGGCCTGCTGAGGTTAATTGGACCCAAAAAAAACAAATAAAACACATGCAAAGCACAATGCTGTGAGCGTAGATTCCTCTCTATTACATGTAGATTGTGGCATCTCCATATGAAGTTGTCTTTGAATTGGAAACGAACTAGTTCATGCATATCGTTATTTGATTGCACAACATGTATAGGGATTGAGAAATTTACTCTGTTTAGTCAACTGAAGCAAGGTGTAGAAAATTACTGTACAAACAAGCTAAGCTAAACGCTAACTTTGACCTCGAGGTCAGGCTACTGGAAGAAAGGATTCCTGCAAGGAGCATGGCGGAAGGGGCAGCAGCGGCAACACAGGCGTGAACGGTGATGCAGGACAAGAGGGGAACACACCGAGACAACACGCGGAACATGCAGGGTAAAACAGGAAACTCTGGAATTTTTCATAAACATATTAGTCTTTGTAGTTTTTATCACCAAATGCAATATTTTTCCAACCTTCCGCATCAAAGACAAAATGTACTGCACTCGTTGAAACCATGGCGATAGAAATTGAGGATATTGACCAACCAAATGGCCCAAGACGTTGCTGTTCTAGAAAGGAAAAAACTGTACAAGTTCAAACATCTAGCAAGATGTACAACACTGATCTTTTTTTTTTCTCCCTTTTTTCGGTGGGAGGAACCGATACAGATTTTTCCTTTTCCACAAAAAATTTCCTGTCTACTGGACTTATTCATCCTTCAATGTATTTGGTGCATCTCTTTCCTGATCTCTGTTGTCGCTTTGTTCCATATTTACATACGGATGTTTCGCACACAGCTCAAAGAACACTTAGCCAAGTTGACAGATGAACAACAGCTGCTTCCGTACCCAATGATTTTGTTCGAGCGAGCACCTGAGGCACAAGTAGAATAATGAGGAAAACTTGAGCAACCAAAATTCTACTAGTCAGTACAGCATCTGTTGTTCATAGATTATCTCAAGTCATTTTACTGTCTGTATTCATAGTAGTGCATTATCTCTTGCTCATAGAATATCTTGAGCAACCAAAATTTCCTGATTGCATACAATTTTTCTGACTTCCAAGTGACAAAAATGTTAATTGAAACACATTAGCAGCTAATGCCATTTACAACAAAACAAAATAGTGTACAATTTAAGTTGAATTTTGTATTTGACTTGCATGATCCGCAATGTAACTGCATATTGCACAAACATTTTCAGAAATCCATGGGTTAACCCCAGCCTAGCAAAAGTGACATATTAGTCATGACCCCCTGAGTACCTTGGTTAATTCCCTAGACTCTCAAATTAAGCAAGGTGCTACAAATCTAGAGTGTCAAGATTTAGTAAAAGAAAGTACCTCAAATTATGTGCATTTTCTGGACAAGAAATCAGTTCATATTCAGCGTCCACTGCTGCTGCTCGTCTCTTGGGCAGAACCATCCTTGAGCGCTTCTTGAGCTTCGTTCTCCATCCCTAAAGAAAGTAATGCTGCAGCCTGAAGGTAAAATGCAGTCGGCCACGTCGGAGATATTACTAGTGCCTGCATTGCATCGCTGACAGCTTTTTCTGCCATGTCATTCATCAGATATGACAGGCAACGCCGAGCATAAATGGTTGGGGAAACCATTGTACCGACATCAATGAACTGCATGTCACAGATCAGCAGAATGAACAAGGTCAACATTGGCTTATAGGTGGTTATTCTAGGCAGGATACTAGTGACATTTCAGTATGAGATTCCCATAACATGTCAACTTGTATAGAAGAACACAAGAAACTGAGAAGTGAAGCGACCTGGGAGTAACAATCAATAGCTGTAGTAAAATCCTTTTGGCGAAAAGCACTGTCACCCTTCTTCTTTGAGGTTAATGTGTCTTGCATTTGATTGGTCCACATCTGAAATGAGAGCTGCAGCAACGAAGAGGACAAAAAGATCAGGTAACAAGAAACAAAACAATTGTAGTAGTAGTTTCAGTAAAACAAGTGGCGAACCAATGTTGCATTACAAATCCAAAGTTATCATTTCAGAGAACTATAAGGAAGCCCAATAGTAAATTTTACTAGAAGTGAAAGACAATATATACAAGCGTATGTACAAAGGACCTAGGGAAAGGAATGTACAGAGAAAGAAAAGGCCAAGAAAATACTAAATTTACAACATTAGGCTAGAGAAGCTATCAAAAGATTGGAGTGGAATCTTAGACTGCCCAAATCTATGATAGTTCTTAAAACAGGCCTTCCAAGAACAGAGAGAAAGAGGGGATATTTTTGAAGACTTTGGCAATTCTCCGCATTGGAATGTACAAATCCAAAGATTACTCAAGATAATTTTACAGGATACAGTTTCAGCTCTGAAATAACTATTGATAGTACCAGTCTAGTTTTATGTTTTAATGTAGTGCAAACTCTTGCAAAATGTTTCAGAAGAAACTGAAAGGCTCCGTTCCATGAGTACCTATCTCTGGTATTCAGAATAGGACACAAAAATAACTTGGAGGACAAAATCTTGATTGCCTAACTACTTGATAGACTATGATCACCAATGACACACCGCAATCAAGAAGTCCAAAGGGAAATCCGTTTGGAACATCAAACTAATATTGTGTTATCGAAAAAAATAAACTAATATTAACCTAGGTTGTTCTAGGATAAAATAAATGGTCATGAAAAGAGGTCTTACACTATAACTTTTCCCTAAAAGATATGTGATATCTGTAGTCCAATCAACAAAAATGCATTCCGCATGCCATGAAAAGATATGTGATGATATATGTTGGGTCAAAATAAAAATCGCACCACCTAAATGTGCTGATGATTATGTTAGTTGTTCAACACGGTAGAGATGTTTTGCTTGCTTGTTAGTTCCTGACAATTTTTGTGCCAAGGTATAACACACGGAAACAAAGTTTCACATCAAATGTTGGTACAAATCGAAAGACAATGTCGTTATACCTCAAAGGAAAATTAATGAGAAAAAGAACTTAAGGTACCTCATTTGCTGTTCCCTCATCATCCTTGTACCCTGTCTTTTCTAGAATTTCATGTATTGCTGTCAGATCCTTTCTGGAACAAGCTTCGGCAAGAGGAGAAAGAGGCAATGATTGGACAGATGATGCACCACCTTGAGGCATATCCATCAGCTCGTAAGATGGCGTCTGCAAAACAATTTGACACCACTGCTGTTATATAACACTATATACTCACCTCCATTGTTGACCTTGTTGACCTTGAAGTCAAATGACTAATAAGTTAAGACTGTTCGACATATCAACATTTTTCACATTGAAATTTAAAATGTTCTACGAGCTTATTTGATCCTTGACATGCTCAATTATACTGTCAGGCTAAGAAAACTTCCAGGAAAGACTGCAGTAGTATGTGCAAGGCTTAGAGATGGGAATGATTTATTTGAAGACAGGGACTGAATGGTGCAATACACGTACCAAAACCCCTGGTGTCATTTTCCAACCAAATTTTACAGGAAGTAGCATGAATTCAATTGTTCTAGAGAGAGTAAGGAAATGAATTCACCTCAACATCCTTCTGAAGAGGAGCCAATGCTTGAACCATAGATCTTACATTAGGCCGTTCACGGGGTTCATAGTGCAGGCACCTTGAAGCTAATCGCACCAGTTCTGTTCCTTCCTCATTTGAAAACTGACCCACTAAACAGGAGTCTGTAAGCATGTTAAAGTTCCGATCTCGAATCAGGTCAAGGGCCTGCAGATATTACTAGTCTCAGTTAGTATGCTAAAGATAAAGGTATTAAATGTTAATTGGTTCAAAGTCAAGTGCCAGTATTGTTCTACCAAATTATTTATCCATTATCAAAAGTGTTGTTTTGCTAGCATGCAAGTTGATGGAGATAAGGTCTTATATTTACACTGACAGTGAAGAACAATATCACATACGGAAAATAGTTTCACATTGCTCCACAGGCATGAGGACCCAAAGCCAGTTCAGAAAAAAAACTAAGAGATCAAGTAACTCCCTGGTCAGACTACCTATCAGACAGCTAGATCGACTATAGCCATAACTGTATAATGATACCTAAGAAGCAAACAGAGTAAGATAGAAAATGATGTGAAAGAACTAAAGCTTGAAGTTGTTACATGGCTCGGAGGAATATGCTTCCCACTAAGAACGTCCAGTAGCAAGGTCCCAAAGCTGTATATAACACTTTCAGGTGTGATACGTCCTGCCAAGTAAAACGGAGTAAATAGAGAAGTGAGAGGGTGATGTTAGAGGTGAACTGTGGTGTAAAAAATGACAACACTATCTTAAGAGCAGTCAAGCGTTATAACCTATCCGTAGTTAAAGAAAAGATGGATTTATTGCCTAGACAGACTAGTACAAAGAACTTAAATGGAACACTCTAATGTTCAACCAGTTCAGGCTAATCTACAAGATACTGGGTATATTTTACTTGACAAACCAAACCATTAGGGTGCAAAAAATATTCTGAGAACATAATGTACCATATTATGAAAGTGGGTGCTATATTATGACACAACATGATAGAATTAAGGAAGTGGAAGCCACCCCACTTAACAAAGGTTAAGGATGCTCCACATGCAGAAACAAACTCAAGGTATAATCTCAAACTATACAACAACATCATTAGTAGAACATAGCAGCTTTGCAAGAAAGCCCAGTAACAATGTAACCTGAGCCTGACAAGAAAGACTCTACCAACATCATCCAGTGAGTGCTGCATAAAAGAAAGCTATAGGGTGCTAGCAACATAAGGAGGCACCAACCAGTCCTCATGTATTCAGGGGGAGTGAATGCCAAATTGGTACTGTAACTTTTGCCATCCCGACTGTTCTTCATAAGGCCAAAGCATGAAAGTCTAGGGTTACAATCCTGCAGCATGTAAACAATGTACAGATTTTACAAAAAAGCACATGCAAACAAAGTTAACCATGCTGGCAAAACAAATTGCATGATACTCACATCGTCAAACAAAACTCTGTAGGCATTAAGATCATGGTAGAGAGCACGCCCCTTGCTTGTGCAATATTCTAAAGCCTCAGAAAGATAGAGAACAACCCTTAGTCTCATGGGCCACTTCATTGCTTGGGTTTCCCCTGTGAAATGCATAAAATAATGTGGAATCATTACATCACTGATCTTAAAGCATTAAGGACTCTGTATACCACACAATTAGTTATTTGAGTTGCATGACCTAATGTGTCTAGAACAGGTATCGCATAACTCTTCTGCATTATGTAACAAATACCAACAGTCATTGCGACAATGTTTTGAATAGGGACGATCCGGACAATTTAAACCGAGGAAGCAAAATATAGACATAAACCAATCATTAAAGATGTGAAGCCATCAACTTATAAGTACTCAGGTTTTGGTTGACAATGAGAACCATTGAATGACAATAGCAGGCAGAGCTGAACATAATTATAACTGGAAAAAGCAGGGTAACTCACAGTGGAAAAGATGTTTTGCTAGTGTGTCATTAGGCATGTACTCCGCAACAAGCAATCTCTCGTCACCTTCGCAGCAACAGCCAAGCAGATTTGCTAACCTTTTGCTCCGGAGCTGACCAACAGATTTAGCTTCATCCTGAAGCATAATTATTTCCCCAACAGACATGGGCAAATTTTAGAAAAAATACTGGAACTGTATAACAGGTGAAGCCAAAAAAAATGTATCAACAAACGAAAAGTTGTTTTAAATGCAACAAAATGTCATTCACATAGAGGAGGGCAGGAGGCACTGCCATAGATTGGTTAAAATCCTCTACATATTACTGTCCATGTAACTAAAGTAATAACCTCCCTAACAGACAAATATAATCAATGAGCGTAGCATACTACTCCCTCCATCCCATAATATAAGATGTTATTACAACCAATATATGAGCATATTGGTTGTAGTAACATCTTACATTATGGAACTGAGGGAGTATAACATATAACAAATGGTGATATAAAGCACCAGAGCAAGGAGTAGACCTGGTACAGTAAGAAAAATGCGTGACCATGATAAATAGAACAACATGTGATGCTAATTGTGATAGGAATCGTAATAGAGCTGGTAAAAATGCAGAACTATTGATTTGGCAAGAGCATTAGAAGAGCACAATGATGGGAGTATGGGGCTAGTAGTGGCTGGTAATGATTGCTGTCTCACACTGGTTTGGCATTGGAATCTAATAATCATACTACAATATGTTGCGCAGACAGTTGGCAGATGACACCCTTCCATCTGGTTGCCAGCCAGCCAGCACAGAATCCATCCATCCAAAAGCAGAATAGGTGGGAAACTTAACAGGCATGCGTATCACCACAGGAACAGGTAGAAATCAACGACCTCAATGAGAGGAGACATCATTCTCAACGGAGCCCAAAACTGCAAACAATCTACCAGCGACACAATAAGTAAGCAACGAACTAGTACCACCACTAAGGCATCAACAACACAAAGCAAACGCACATTGTTGGTACAGAAAGGATGGTAGGGGAAGGGCGTGGGAAGGGACACGGGCATACCAGGAACTGCCGCGGGTCGGGCCAGGCTGAGCGGTTGAAGCGCTTGACTGCGATGCGCCGCTGCGCGTCGAGCTTCCCCTTGTAGACGACGTTGGGCGCCTTCTCGCCGTGCTCGGAGACGATGTTGTCGACGGCGAAGCCCGCGGTGGCGAGCCGCAGCTGCTCGAAGAGTCGAAGGAGTACTCCTGGAAGGCCGGCAGCTCGTAGGCCTCCCCCTGGTCCTCGTCCACTGCGCGGCGAACAGAGAGGAGAAAGGGGTTCCCCGCCCCAGTCAGTCAGATATTGCTCTGATCTCCATCCATCACACACGGAAAAAGCCAATCTGGTCAATGCGCAGGCCTAGCGAGCGAATGGCCCTTGGACTCAGTCCATCCGTCGGCCTCCCAAATCCCACCATCCCGGCCGACGATCTCGGGGGCGGCAAATATAGACAGCGGAAACTCGCGCAGGAAGCCGACGGAGAGTCTCCCGAGAAGGGGGACGCAGAGCGGCAGAGGTAGCAGGAGGAAGATACAGAGACACACGGGCGAGCGAGCACAGGCAAGCAAGCAAGCGAGCGAGCGTGAAGCATTAGTTGTAGGGAGGGATGAGTAGTAGTAGTAGGCGGATAGATACGCACCGGCATCGGCGTTTTCGAGGCGCGTGCTCCCGGGGAGCTGGCCGCGGAGGCAGCAGCAGGAGGAGGTGGCCTTGGACACCCGCGCGCCCATTCCGATCCCCCTTCCTGCTCTCGCCGCCAACCAAACCTGCACGCACCGAGCAAACACGGCAGCCGCCGTGAGATTGAGAAGCGGGGAGGGATGCCGCGGGTAAATTCGAGCGCCCGCGGATCTGAGGAGGGAGCCGAATCGAAGCAACCCGCAAAACGAAGGCGCCGAAACCTACCTCGCCTCGCCTGAGCAAGCAAGCAAGCAAGCGGCGAAGCGAGCGCGGCGGAGGAGGAAGAGGGTCGGGGCTGGATTGGAGCGGATTGGATCTCTCTCGCGCTCGCTGGCGCTCCGTCCCTCCCTCGCTCGCTCGCTCGGCTTCTCCTCTCCTCTCTCACCACCACCACCTTCTCGCTGTGTTGCTGTGCTGGAGTTGGGGTGGGGGTGGGGGTGGGAGCCGGTGGCAGTATTATTCGCTAATGATTTTTTTAGTTGTTTTAATTTTAATACCGACATGCCTGTACTGTGCTGCGCGGTGCGGGGTTGGGGGCGAGCGCGAGCCCGTGCGAGAGATCGTCACCAGTTTAATCCCACGCGGTAACTTTTTTTTTTGGAACAGGTGTAAATACCTGCTTGATTTATTTAGTCGAGGAGAGTAATAATGGCTAATTTTTTTAAAATAATACAATTTTTTTATTTAATTTCATAAATAATACACGAAATTAAAAAATTACAAATCTAACGGACCGTCGTCCGTTGAAAGACGAATGTGGTGGTTCGTCTTGAAAAGACGAAGGGGGTGATTCGTCTTTTCAAAAGACGAACGTGGTGACTAGGACAGGTTCATTCACACGTACGTTCGTCTTTTGAACGGACGAACCAGCCCCTTCGTCTTTTTAAAAGATGAACCACCACCTTCGCCTTTTCAATTGCAATTTTTTGAATTTCGTGTATTATTTATGAAATTGAATAAAAAAATATATTATTTAAAATTTTTAGCGTAATAATGAACTAGCAAGCGTGGAGAGGACGACCGACCAGTTGGAAGCAAATAAACGCCGCCAAAAAAAACGGCCGTTGGTGATCACCACGTCTCTCTCTTCACACTGAAGAGTCCATTCAATCCAAAAATTCAAAGAAACTTTGGTTGGTTTTAGATTCGGGGAGTTTTATTTTCCAATTGTTACAAGAAAATGCGCACAAACATCACGGCAGGCTTACGCAGTTACTCAAGCATCCATCCGAAAAGGACTGAAGCCGGAGATAGTTTCACGGATCTTGCTAAAACCCTAACAAACACACACATACACTTGTGTGCACAAATTAATTCTTTACGAGCTTCCTTTTGCGGTACTAAAAGCAATGTTCGCATCGCATCATGGTCTAGTAGTAGTAGTAATAATAAGTTAGCCGCGGTACAAATATTGCACATGATGATTTGTAAGCCCATTGTGTGTACACTTTTTGTGGCGCCGAGGATCGGAGAAGGATGAGCGTGGCCACAGCTAGGCGGATCCACCATCGTCCATGTTGCCCTTGCGGCCGCCCGCGTGGACGCCTTGTATCACACTATGTTCTATACTAGTTTGACCTAAAAAAAATACATCCTAGCTCATATTGTTACTTCTTCTTTTTAAACATGCGAAAATGTATATAGGGGAGAAGGTTATTATATTTATAAAGAGCTTTATAAACGAGACGTCGATCGTCATGGCCTGCTTTTTGTTTGGCCCCGTACGTGTTGGGCACGACGGCGGCTAATTCGAGCACGGTCCGTCTAAAACACGTATCTCGGTGCACGTTTCGTGCGCGGTACTAGGCAGGTGCCGCCGCCGCGCTTGAAAGTTTGGAACTCAGCTCGCGCGTGCGTGCGGCCTCTCTCTCTCTCTCTCTTTTGGACTTGGACTTGGAGTAGTACGTACGTTGGCTGATCGATGGTGCCTTTGGGTTATTTTTCTTCTCTTTTTCTCTTTGATGATGATGAAGGTTTCGGGAGATGAGAGTGACGTGTTTCCTCCTTCTTCTTTTCCTCCTGCTGCGACGGTTTCTTTGTCGTGGGCGGTCGATCGGTTGCACACCTAGTACGGCCGGCTCCAGCTGGCTCCAAGTCCACGGCATCGCCTCTCTCCACCTATGCGACGTGCACGTATCCCGTTCTCACCGGCTGCCAACTTCGTATATACTCACTCCATCCTAAGACTACTTAAGACCTATAATATTTTTAAAAAGTTAATAACTAAACTTTTAAAAAAAACTATCAAAAACTTTTTATATTATATAGATACCATATAAAAATATATTTCATGATGTATGGAAAAGTATGGATTACGTAATGTAAATATTAATATTTTTTTCTAAAAACTTGATCAATCTTTAGGTTTTTTGATTTTTGTATAAAATTATATGAATTAAGTCTTAGAACAGAGATACTACTAGTATACTCCCTCCCTCCCATTTTAAGATGCGTATAAATTTTTATAGGGCGTATTCTGAGGAGAAGCCAAAACTAGCGCTAACTGGACCCTTCTACCCCTGACTAACAACCCTCAAGTCTCCCGCATTAATTCCCTACTCGTTCATCTTCCTCCTCGTATTCCCCCATCTCGCCGACTCTTCTCTACCTCTTCCGTGTCTCTCATCTCCACCTCGCCTCTCTCTGTTTCCCTCTCACTCCCCGGACGAAGGAGGTGGCATGGATCCTTCCTGGTTCATAGATAGCCAGGAGGAAGAAGAAGCCCCGGATTATGTTGCGTGCGATGAAGAAGATTTGCTCCGTCAAGCTCGCGGACTCGTGGGCATGGAAGAAAAGCTGCGTGGTGAGCTTCGACGCCGCCACGGCGAGGAGGAGGAAGATGGAGACGGTGAGCTTCTTGGCCGCCGCGGCAGGAACGGCGAGCTGCGAGGCGGGCGCGACGAGCTGCGAGGAGGGAACGGCGAGCTACGAGACGGGCGCGACGAGCTACGAGATGGGGCGCGGCGAGCTGCAAGGCGGGCGCGACGAGCTGTGCGACGACGTGCTGACCGGTGGCAGCGTCGAGCTGCGCCGCAACATGCTGACTGGTGGCCGCGTCGAGCAGCGTGGCATGGCCTTCAGGCTGCTGCATGGCGCGCAGCGCACGCGCGGCGAGCTGCGTGGCCGCCCCTTGTGCACTTTCTTTCGAGTCCCGTCATACCGAGAACGACATGGCGTCTGCACCATTTTCAGCACAACACGCAACTACTCAGTCCCGCCATGCATGGAAAACTCCATGTTTGTGCCGGACTCACTGCCACCATTCCCGCAGACAGCCAGGGTATGGACGAGGTAAGGAATAAAATGTGGGAAATCCTCATTCCTTCCATCAAAGAAGTTAAAGGTTTCAAGAGAATGAAGAAATAATCATGTGTTTTAGGGACTTCGTGATTATTGAGAATTGATCAACCGTATTGTTGTTTGTTTTAGATGATGAAGCAACGTTGTTTTAAGATGATGAAGGTTTCTGTTATTTTCGGATGATGAACAGTAGCATGGTTTATCATGAATAGTTGTTGTTATTTTAAGATGATGAAGCAATGTTGTTTTAACATTACAGTCGATATTTTCGGATGATGAACAGTAGCCAATTCATTTTTTTGCATTGCACAAAATAAATTCCATTGTTCAGATAACAACCAAATTTAAACTTACATCTCACTAAATAAAATTGCATTGTTCAAACTACAACCAAGACCTTTCATTCATCTAAATAGCTAGCCACTCCATAGCCTCATCCACAACATCTCTACTGCACTCCAACCTCACCGGTAGGATACCAAGTGCTTGCAGCGCTAGCTTTCTCATGTGCGGGATCTTGCCATGGGGGTATTTATAGAGTGCCTGCTACGGAGGCTGAAAATTTCATTCGAATTTTGCAAAAACAGCGCCATGGCTTACTTCCCTCCTACGTGCTGCTCTTTCAATGAAAATCTAACGAAAATTTCGCTGCTAGTTGGCGCCATTGAGCTTTGTTTGGAGCGGCCATGAAAAAAAGTTTAGCGCCAGTGAATTTTTGCTCGGAAGAAGAGAGGGTGGAGAACGAAGGGAGTGGAGGCGTTGGCCAATGCATGCATACGTATTAATGCAAGTAGGTGGGCAGCGTTGCATGCTTCACAATCATGCGAGAGGGCATTTGAGTCCAGGATTTTTTCTCTACAGCGCTGGACGGGGCTTCTTGGTATGTGAGTTCATTCTTATACGCATCTTAAAATGGGAGGGAGGGAGTATATTACTACTTCCTTTGTTAGGGATTATAAGGTCTATGGACCACTTTGATAGGATTAAGAAAATCAATAACTTACCCTCTTGATTACTACATACATCAATAGTTATACATGCATGAGAGAAAAGAAAGAAAAAACCATACATTGAATGAGAGATGGTAATAAATAAGAAAGAACTTGTAATTCCTAACATTTTAAAAAAAGTCTTAGGCCTTATAATCCCTAATGAAGGGAGTACTAGATAGAGTAACTGTGAGTTCGTGGGTGCGTGCTCTTCAAATTCACTTAGTACTACAGCAAAGGTGACGACAACCCGAGGAGATGGATCCATCCATCCGTCCATCTGGGCGACCACCAAGGCCGACCGACCTTTTCATTTCCTGGGAAGCAGTGCTCGCTGAAAAGGGATTCAGAGGTGCACGTACGCACGATTAAGAGCGAGTATAATAAGGTCAGTCAATAGGCTATTAGGCTTAAACTAGTATATTTATGTTTAGTTGGATAAGAGAGAAGAGGAGTGGGCTCTTAGTTAAGAGTCAGCTGCAGCACGTGCTCCTAGGCAATATGTGAGAGTGTTAAGTGGAATAAATTAGCATATTTTTATGGGAAATCTAACTATCGACCGGTCGGTGAATGACAAAATTCGACGGGCTGTCAAAACTCCTCGGACGGTGCGCTGCTTATCCTAACTTGACACTAAACAACAAATCCAATGGTGCGTTGCTTATCCTAACTTGACACTAAACAACAAATCCAATCAAAATTAGCTAAACATCAACTCGAAAATTTAAAATATTTTATAGATCAAACCATTCGTCCGATTTGGAATCCGTTTTCACTATTAGGCTAGTCGCGTCGAGATCTTTGAAACTAACATAGTATTAAAAAAAATTGGACCAAAAAGTTATCCACCTTTACACGTGAGGTATCCATGTCATAGTATGTAAGTTATCCACCCTGAAACATATAAGTTATCCACCGTTTAAACGTGTTGTGTGGAGGCGTTCTCGCATTTCTGATATGTGTAACTTTTGTATTTTTCACCTTATAAAACCTCATTACCCCATATATTGTAGATTAATTAATTAAATATGAGCTATGAGATGGTTTAACTGGACACACGATAACCTATTTCTTAGGATACAAAAACTTCATCGTCATAGCATCCACGAGCGATACGGGCTCGGTATCCTAACATCCTTCGAGGCTTCGTCATTCCTACATCAAGGTAGCGTCGAGGGGTGATTAAACTGAGCTGCTATACAAGTAGTTGCACATTATGTATGTTTATTATAATTTAGGATAGTGGGTGGGTGACGCGTAAGACCCTATTTATTATATCGTATGAAAAGAGTTTAGATTTGATTCCTTTAAAGAGATGTTTGGCGCGATAGACTTTCGAGGTTGAGTCAGAGATAACCTGCATGTTATTGGATGGGTAACTTACATGCTGAAGTATGGATAACTCTTGTGTTACTGGTGGATAATTATTATATAATATCATGGATAACTTTTTGTTTATCTTCATGGATAACTTCGTATAGTTTTTAGGATAATTTAGTTTTTTGGGGGCCACTATATTTTTTAAGCCATGGTTACTCCATTTTAGTTAATTACATATGCAATATACTTGCTTGATTTGGACACAGTAATCTATGTGTTAGGATAGCTAGACTTCATCGTCATCGAATCGGTAAAAACATATCCTAAATTAAAGGAGTTCACGTTGGTGTTTCTCGCACACATAACAAACTTAAACACATAACCCGTTTGTAGGATGGATAACTTATGTGTTAACTGGTGGATAACTTAGTAGAGTCTGGATAACTTATGTGTTATGCGTGGATAACTTTTGATCGAAAAAAAAGTTATCGAAACATATTAATATAGGATCTAGTTTTGAAAATCTCGACGTGATTAGTCCAACGGTAAAAACAGATCCTAAATTGGATAAACGATTTAGCCTACAAAATATTTTAAATTTTGAATTTTCATTCTTAAAACCGTTATAACTAATTTTGTCCTTTTATGTTTGAAACTAAACCCATATTAATTAGCGTTGATAAAGCAATCTTAATGGACTCTTAATTAGCATTTTCTAACTATATTCTTGCGCAAGCCCTCGCATATGGTTGTCTCAACACGTATTGTCGGATCCGTCAGATTTTGTTTTCTACCAACCGCTGCGAGCTAGCAAAGTCCTATTTTTATGTCTATCTATTGTACATGTTGGTTATTAGATTGACTCTTGATGACATGGATATGGCTTATAGCCAACAGTTGGCTCTACTATTGTCCTTGCTTTAAATCGACCATCGGAACGTTGCATGTAAGAGAGCTGCATGGTAGGATCACACACACGGACGCCCCGGTGACCACATGATAAATACTAAGGTGGTCCTTTAAAAAAAAGGATGTCTATAGTTTTCAGTTAAAGTCAGACTTTTAAAAGTTTTTTTGTTAAAAGTTTGATCAGCTATATACAAAAATATTGTAAAAATTTATAGCTGTACATCAATGTAGGTCGAGTTTTGAAGAAACGGTTGATTTCGACCAAAAGCTCTAGGCATCTTATATATTTTGGAAAAGAGAGCAACCACGTCCGCTCCATCATCACCATCCATCCCGGCAGCTAGCTCGGAACACACAGATAGATGTATAGTACGGCTCGGCTGATGTGGCGGCCGTGCCAAGTGGACGTCCCGGACGTGGCGGGGACGCACTTTAGCCTGCAAGAATATCCAGCCTAATGATGATGCTGCCGTCTTCTACCTAATTTCATCTAAACTTCTTCTGGCCCGGCCGGTCAATCCAACCGTGCGCATCACACCGCCATTTTCTTATCTCTATACACGAGGGAAATTAAGTCATGACTGCTGGAAGAAGCTACGAGAAGCAGAGATTTGGCGGAAGTGTCTTTTTTATAGCCGCCGCTGCTGTTTTAATTAAGGTTGAGATATCTTGAATGCCTCTGAACGATGAAAAACCTATATAAATGTGATTCGGATTGAATTAGCTAATTCTGACCTTTTTCTAACATGCTTAAAAGCTGCACTGCAACTCGGTCAGCAGTAGAGTTGTTCAGACAATATGTTTGGATCACTTTGATCAGATCAGATCACACCTACAAACAACATCTTTATCACATTCCTACACAGGGGGCGTCATGTTTTCTTTCCTCGTCGGCGTAGCCCTTCATCTTGTTGAAGAACTGGGGGGGCCGTCATGTTTTCTTTCCTCGTCCTGGCGAGGGCGACACGGAGATTTGCAATCCGTGTGCGTGACTGAGCGGCGAACATCGTCTGGATCGCAACCCAGACAGCGGCGGCCGTGTTCATCCCAATCACAGAAACGAGGATGTCAGGTGAAAGGGTGCTCAATAAAAAAGACAGAACATGTTGATCAGTTGCCACCCATGCGTCGTAGGCAGGGTTGGGCTCTTGGCTTGACTTGCCGTCCTTCTCGACGGTGAGGTTCTCTGATGGCGCCTTCATCTTCGCATCAAGGAAGCTCATCAAGCGAGCCCCTCGAATTGGAGGAAGAACTTGCGACTGCCAGACGAGATAATTGACTCGCGTCAATTTCTCGCTCACAGAGATGCCGGCGAGAGGATTTGTCATCATAGCGCCTGAGGAGGATGAAGAGGTTAGGCAAATCGATGGTTTTAGGAAGTTGGCTTTGATACCATGTGATCGCTAATGAGGTTTTGGTTAACGATACTTTAGCTCGCATCGGTTCCGTGTTAATATATATAGGATCGACATATTACAAAGTTTGTTACAAGAGGAGAGATAAAGAGATGTTGATCTTATCTTTATATCTAGATAGATCAACTACAACTCGGTTACAACAAACCCGGCAGCCTTACACGTGACAAGCCTATGGTACAATATTTTGTACATTAACAATATCTAGCCCCGTATACTTTCATATAAGTGTATTCAGTCCACCTAGGTATACACCATATCCCAACAAGCGGATCCCACCTCCCCTTGTCGTGTTCCACCACTACTGCAAAAAGGCTTATAGCCTCTAGGTGGCTAGTGACAGACAGAACTATGTCTGTCACTAGTAAGTATTACCAACGACAGACAAGGATAAATATGTCACTAGTACCAAATGAAGGGTTTCGCGGCATAGTAAATCAAAATTTTCTACGGATGCGAACAGAGGGAAAGCCAAGATCTAATCTAGGAGATGCAATCAACGAGAGAGATTGGATTAGATCTTCATACCCTTGAAGATTCGCACAGCGGAACGTTCGTCGGAACGTGGGTGATGTAGTCGTACTCGCTTCTCCTCCTCGCGATCCGATCCGATCTAGCACCACAAGTGGCGGTGCCTCCGTGAGATGCACACGTGCAGCACCTCGACGTCTCCTCCTTCCTCGGACCAGCAAGTATGGTGGAGATATAGATTGGATCTACAACACGACGGCGTGGTGTATATGGTGGAGAATTTTTGCAGCAGGGCTTCGCCTACAAACAGTCGGGAGGGAGAGAGGAAAGCTAGCAAGGCGGCTAGGGTTTGGAGGAGAGGTGTGTGTGGTTGGTGCGCCCCCACCCCTCTTTATATAGAGGGGGGGCGCAGCCCTAGCCCCTCCCCCAAGCCCAAAGGATAAGGAGTGGGGGCATGGACTCTCCCCTCTTCTAGAAACCCTATCTCTAGTTTAAACGATTTAAACTCTCTAGGATCGGCTGGGCCCTATGGGGCCTTGTGCCCCTGGCCCAATGCGGCCAGGACACTCCCTCATAGGCCCATGCCCCCTCCCGGAAGGTGGGTCCACGTTGGTCCCCTTCCGGAAGGTTCTAGAAGCTTCCGGTACAATACCGATTAACCCGGAACAATTCCGAACTCCAAAAACTGCACTGCCTTATATGAATCTTATTCTCCGGACCATTCCGGAACCTCTCGTGATGTCCCGGATCCCATCCGAGACTCCGAACAAAAATTCATAAACCAATTATCCAATCTATCCTAGCGTCAAGACACGTTAAGTGTGTGACCCTGCGGGTTCGACAATATGCAGACATGATCTTCTATCAATAATCAACAGCGGGGTCTGGGCACCCATATTGACTCCCACACATTCATCGATGATCATATCGGATGAACCACGATGTCAGGATTCAAACAATCCCATATATATATTCCCTTCGTCTCGCGATATTTTACTTGCCCGAGATTCGATCGTCGGTACCGTCATACCTAGTTCAATCTCGTTCACAGCAAGTACTTTACTCGTTCCGTAATCCGATATCACTTTGTGATTAACTCCTTAACCACATGCTTGCAAGCGGTGTTGATATCGATTACCGAGTGGGCCCGAAGTATATCTCTCCGACTTGGGAGGGACAAATTCCAACTCGATACATACAACCCAACAGATACTTTCCGATCACCTGAGAGACACCTTTATGATCACCCTCTCATAGGATGACGTTTGATGACCTCAAATCTTTCTTCCGATACCAGGGAGTTGTATTATCTCATGGTCTAAGGAATACAATATTTGACATAGGAAAAGCTACCGCAAAGATGAACACGATGATACGATCTAATTGCTTCGCTTAGTTTGGGTCTGTCCATCATATCATTCTCCCAATGATATGATCTCATTATCAATTGACAACTCATGTCTATGGTTAGGAAACCTTAACCATCATTGATCAATGAGCTAGTCCTTAGAGGCGTACCAGGGACACGGTGTTGTTCACAAACCACACAAGTATTAATGTTTCCGCTTAATACAATTCTAGCATGGAATATAAACTTTATCATGAACAAGAATTATAATAATAACATCTTTATTATTGCCTCTAGGGCATAATTCCAACAGTCTCCCACTTGCACTAGAGTCAATAATCTAGTTTACATCTGGCAACAATCTCACACCCATGGTACTGAGGTGTTGATCATGTTTTACACGTGGAAGAGGTTTAGTCAATGGATCTGCGACATTCAGATCCGTATGTACTTTGCTAATCTTCAGATCTCCATCTGCTATATAATCTCGGATTATATGAAACTTGCGGTTGATATGCTTGGTCTTTGGATGATATCTTGGTTACTTAGCGAGTGCTATGGCGCCAGTGTTGTCACACAATATCTCCAGTGGGTCCAATGCACTTGGAACCACGCCAAGCTCAGTGATGAAGTTTCTGATCCAAACTCCTTCACTTGACGCTTCTGCAGCAGCCATGTATTCCGCTTCCACTGTAGATCCCGCGATCACGCTTTGCTTGCAGCTTCTCCAGCTCACAGCTCCTCCATTCAAAATATAAACGTATCCTGTCTGAGATTTGGAATCATCCTTGTCGGTGTCGAAACTAGCATCGACGTAACCTTTTACGACAAGCTGTTCATCACCCCCATAGACTAAGAACATTTCTTTAGTTCTATTTAGGTACTTTAGGATGTTCTTCACGGCTGTCCAGTGTTCCACTCCTGGATCACTTTGATATCTGCTCGTCAAACTAAGAGCATTGGACACATCCGGTCTAGTACACAGCATGGCATACATGATGGAACCTATGGCCGAGGCATAAGGCACTTTGCTCATAGCTTCCCTATCATTTACCGTAGCTGGACACTGAGCCTTGCTCAATATCTTACCTGACAACATAGGCACTGAACCTTTCTTTGCCTTATCCATTCTGAACCTTTTCAGAACTTTGTCTAGGTATGTACTCTGGCTTAAAGCTATCAGGCGTCTTTGTCTATCTCTATAGATTTTGATGCCCAATATATAAGCAGCTTCACCTAGGTCTTTCATTGAAAAACACTTGTTCAAATAACTCTTCACATCGTTAAGCATGTTGATGTCATTTCCGATAATCAATATGTCATCCACATACAGTACCAGAAACGTCACCGAGCTCCCACTCACTTTCTTGTAGATACAAGCTTCGTAGCAATTTGGAACAAATCCAAAGCTCTTGATCACTTGATCAAAACGAAGGTTCCAACTCCGAGATGCTTGCTTCAGTCCATAAATGGAACGCTGAAGTTTGCATACTTTACTAGCATCCTTAGGATCGACAAAACCTTCGGGGTGCATCATATATAACTCTTCATCAATGTTCCCATTGAGGAAAGCAGTCTTGACATCCATCTGCCATATTTCATAATCATGAAACGCAGCAATTGCTAATAAAATCCGAATGGACTTAAACATCGCTACGGGAGAGAAAGTCTCATCGTAGTCAACACCTTGAACTTGTCGAAAACCTTTTGCGACAAGCCGTGCTTTATAGACGGTAACATTACCATCCGCGTCCGTTTTCTTCTTGAATATCCATTTGCACTCAACGGCCTTTCGGTCGCTAGGAGGATCCACCAAAGTCCATACTTGGTTTTCGCTCATGGATCCCAATTCGGATTTCATGGCTTCCAGCCATTTCTCAGAGTCTGGGCTCATCATCGCTTCCTCATAGTTCGTAGGTTCACTGTCTTCTACTAACAAGACAGTCAAGACAGGGTTGCCGTACCACTCAGGAGGGGCACGCGACCTTGTCGACCTGCGACGTTCAGTAGCAGCATCGTCCAAAGCTTCATGATCCTTATCATTATCTTCCTCTATTGTTGGTGCAGGCGGCACTGGAACAATTTCAGGTGCTGCGCTACTCTCCAATTCAAGAGAAGGTTCAATAACCTCGTCTAGCTCTACTTTCCTCCCACTCACTTCTTTCGAGAGAAACTCCTTCTCAAGAAAGGAACCGTTCTTTGTGACAAACACTTTGCCTTCGGTTCTGTGATAGAAGGTATACCCAATAGTTTCCTTAGGGTATCCTATGAAGACGCATTTCTCCGCTTTGGGTTCGATCTTGTCCGGCATCAACTTCTTGACGTAAGCTTCGCATCCCCAAACTTTAAGAAACGACAACTTAGGTTTAGCACCAAACCACAGTTCATACGGTGTCGTCTCAACGGATTTAGATGGAGCCCTATTTAAAGTGAATGCAGCGGTTTCTAATGCATAACCCCAAAATGATAACGACAAATCAGTAAGAGACATCATTGATCGGACCATATCTAATAGGGTTCGATTCCGGCGTTCAGACACACCATTGCGCTGTGGTGTTCCGGGTGGCGTGAGTTGTGAAACGATTCCACTTGCTTTAAGATGCGTGAGAAAATCATAACTCAAATATTCACCTCCACGATCGGATCGTAGAAACTTAATCTTTCTGTTACGATGGTTCTCCACTTCATTCTGAAATTCCTTGAACTTTTCAAATGTTTCAGATTTATGTTTCATTAAATAGATATACCCATATCTACTTAAGTCATCGGTAAAAGTGAGGAAATAGCGATATCCACTGCGCGTCGAAACACTCATCGGTCCGCATACATCGGTATGTATGATTTCCAACAAGTCCGTTGCTCGCTCCATCATACCGGAGAACGGGGTTTTGATCATCTTGCCCATGAGGCATGGTTCGCATGTGTCAAATGATTCAAAATCAAGAGACTCCAAAAGTCCATCAGAATGGAGTTTCTTCATGCGCTTTACACCAATATGACCTAGACGACAGTGCCACAAATAAGTAGTATTATCACTATCTACTTTGCATCTCTTAGCCTCAATGTTATGGATGTGTGTTTCATCCCTTTCGAGATTTAGAAGAAATAAACCATTCACAAGAGGTGCATGACCATAAAAGATGTTACTCATATAAATAGAATAACCATTATTCTCCGATTTAAATGAATAACCATCTTGCAATAAACACGATCCAGAAATAATGTTCATGCTCAACGCAGACACATAATAATACTTATTAAGGTTTAAAACTAATCCCGAAGGTAAAACTAAGGAGAGCGTGCCGACGGCCATCACATCAACTCTTGATCCGTTGCCAACGCGCATCGTCACCTCATCCCTCGCAAGCCGTCGTCTATTCCGTAGCTCCTGTTTCGAGTTACAAATATTAGCAACTGAACCGGTATCAAATACCCAGGCACTACAACGAGGGCTAGTAAGGAAAACATCAATAACATGTATATCAAATATACCTTTGATGGTGCCAGCCTTCTTGTCCGCTAAGTACTTCGGACAGTTGCGCTTCCAGTGACCCTTGTCCTTGCAATAGAAGCACTCAGTGTCGGGCTTAGGACCAGACTTGAGCTTCTTCTCAGCAGGGGCATTGCGCTTGTCGCCGCCCTTCTTGAAGGGTTTCTTTGCTCCCTTACCTTTCTTAAAGGAGGGCTTGTTGACCATCAACACATGATTATCCTTCTTGATGTCCACTTCCGCAGCCTTCAGCTTTGCGAAGAGCTCGGTGATCGTATCAGTGGAACCAATCTGATTATGAGTCACTACAAAACTTTTGTAGCTGGGAGGGAGTGATTGCAGAACCCTGTCAATCTTGAGCTCCTCTGGAATCGTGCATTCCAGTTGCTCAAGGCGTTGAGTGTAGCCCGTCATCTTTATGGCGTGCTCACTAACGGAACTCCCTTCCTCCATCTTGCAGTTAAAGAACTTCTCGGAGATCTCATATCTCTCAGAACGGGCCTGAGTCTGAAACATGGTTTTCAGCTCCTCGAGAATCTCGAAGGGCCCAGGGTACTCTTCAAAACGATTTTGAAGCTCCGGTTCCATAGCAAACAACGTGGTGCTCTTAATCACACCATAATCATCTTTGCGCGACTGATAGACAGCTTTCTCATCAGCCGGCGCAGTTGCAGCAGGGGGTCACCTAACGCCTTCCCAAGGACATAGTCCTTTTGTCCGCCAGACATAATGATTCTTAGATTGCGGAACCAATTGGTGAAGTTAGACCCATTGTTTCTAAGCTTTTCCTTCTCAGCAAAAACGTTGAAGTTGAAGTTGGACTTGGCCATGTGATCTACAGTATTTGCAAGTACAATTTAGACTATGTTCATGATAAATAGTTCAATTTAATCAAATTACTAGATGAACTCCCACTAAATTCAACATCCCTCAAGTTGTTTAGTGAACACGATCCAAATTCACCACACCTAATCCGATCATCACGAGAAGAGATGTGGTTTCAATGGTGGACAACAAAGTGTCGATCATATCATTCATATGACTCATGCTTAACCTTTCGGTTCTTGTGTTCCGAGGCCATGTCTGTACATGCTAGGCTCGTCAAGCTAGACCCAAGTATTTCCGCGTGTGCAAAACTGGCTTGCACCCGTTGTATGTGAGCGTAGAGTCTATAGCACCCGATCATCACGTGATGCTTGGACACGACGAACTTTCGCAACGGTGCATACTTGGGGAGAACACAGTTTTTATCTTGATCTTTAAGTGAGGAATCATCTTATAATGCTACCGTCGCGATCTAAGCATAATAAGATACATAAAAGGATAAACATCACATGCATATAACTTTATGTGACATGGTATAGCCAATCTTCGCGCAATGATCTCCATCTTGTGCGTTCCGGCATGATCTCCATCACTCCACCATGATTGCCTCCACCACGAATAGCAACTACAACTATTGCTAACTACTTAGCGATAAAGTAAAGCTATTACATGGCGTATAAGAAGTTGACTCGCAGGTCATACACAATTATAAAGACAACCATATGGCTCCTGCCGGTTGTGTACTCATCGACATGCAAGTCGTGAAACATTACAAAACATGATCATCGCATATAATATACACATCACATCTTGGGCCATACCATATCACAGAAAACACTCCCTGCAAAAACAAGTTAGACGCCTCTACTTTGTTGTTGCATGTTTTACGTGGCTTATGGGAGTAGATGCTAAGAACGATTCTTACCTACGGAAAGCCACAACGGTGATATTATGGTTGCCAAACTCCGGTGTTAATCCCATGACAACTATAGTGAGAGAAACTGACATCCACCAGCCGCATGTGTGGAACAAGCCAGACGTCAAGTGCGGAGCCGGTCTCGCGAACGACGTCGCGTAAGGTTGGCCTGGACCGCTTCAATCTCACTATCCCGCGTCATAAGAAGAACACAAACAAGAGGCTTGCAACAGAAAACATCAATGCCCGCAACAACCATGTTGCGTTCTACTCGTGAAACACATCTACGCATAGATCTAGCTCTGATACCACTGAAGGGTTTCGCGGCATAGTAAATCAAAATTTTCTACGGATGCGAACAGAGGAAAAGCCAAGATCTAATCTAGGAGATGCAATCAACGAGAGAGATTGGATTAGATCTTCATACCCTTGAAGATTCGCACAGCGGGACGTTCGTCGGAACATGGGTGATGTAGTCGTACTCGCTTCTCCTCCTCGCGATCCGATCCGATCTAGCACCACAAGTGGCGGTGCCTCCGTGAGATGCACACGTGCAGCACCTCGACGTCTCCTCCTTCCTCGGACCAGCAAGTATGGTGGAGAGATAGATTGGATCTACAACACGACGGCGTGGTGTATATGGTGGAGAATTTCTGCAGCAGGGCTTCGCCTACAAACAGTCGGGAGGGAGAGAGGAAAGCTAGCAAGGCGGCTAGGGTTTGGAGGAGAGGTGTGTGTGGTTGGTGCGTCCCCACCCCTCTTTATATAGAGGGGGGCGCAGCCCTAGCCCCTCCCCCAAGACCAAAGGATAAGGAGTGGGGGGCATGGACTCTCCCCTCTTCTAGAAACCCTATCTCTAGTTTAAACGATTTAAACTCTCTAAGATCGGCTGGGCCCTATGGGCCCTTGTGCCCCTGGCCCAATGCGGCCAGGACACTCCCTCATAGGCCCATGCCCCCTCCCGGAAGGTGGGGCCACGTTGGTCCCCTTCCGGAAGGTTCTAGAAGCTTCCGGTACAATACCAATTAACCCGGAACAATTCCGAACTCCAAAAACTGCACTGCCTTATATGAATCTTATTCTCCGGACCATTACGGAACCTATCGTGATGTCCCGGATCCCATCCGAGACTCCGAACAAAAATCATAAACCAATTATCCAATCTATCCTAGCGTCAAGACACGTTAAGTGTGTGACCCTGCGGGTTCGAGAATATGCAGACATGATCTTCTATCAATAATCAACAGCGGGATCTGGGCACCCATATTGACTCCCACACATTCATCGATGATCATATCGGATGAACCACGATGTCAGGATTCAAACAATCCCATATATATATTCCCTTCGTCTCGCGATATTTTACTTGCCCGAGATTCGATCGTCGGTACCGTCATACCTAGTTCAATCTCGTTCACAGCAAGTACTTTACTCGTTCCGTAATCCGATATCACTTTGTGATTAACTCCTTAACCACATGCTTGCAAGCGGCGTTGACATCGATTACCGAGTGGGCCCGAAGTATATCTCTCCGACTTGGGAGGGACAAATTCCATCTCGATACATACAACCCAACAGATACTTTCCGATCACCTGAGAGACACCTTTATGATCACCCTCTCATAGGATGACGTTTGATGACCTCAAAGCTTTCTTCCGATACCAGGGAGTTGTATTATCTCATGGTCTAAGGAATACAATATTTGACATAGGAAAAGCTACGCAAAGATAAACACGATGATACGATCTAATTGCTTCGCTTAGTTTGGGTCTGTCCATCATATCATTCTCCCAATGATATGATCTCATTATCAATTGACAACTCATGTCTATGGTTAGGAAACCTTAACCATCATTGATCAATGAGCTAGTCCTTAGAGGCGTACCAGGGACACGGTGTTGTTCACAAACCACACAAGTATTAATGTTTCCGCTTAATACAATTCTAGCATGGAATATAAACTTTATCATGAACAAGAATTATAATAATAACATCTTTATTATTGCCTCTAGGGCATAATTCCAACACCAAACACTAGTGACAGGCATATAAAAGTGACTATCGCTAGTATATTTTGTGAAGACCGTCGGAATAGAAAAATTACTTAGTGACGGACATCTATATTTCGGAGAATTGGCTAATTTAAGTTTGTTTGGGGGATATCGGTGCGCTACACTGTTGATCATAACGCATTATCTAAAAAGGTTAGTTGAGTGAAATATTTTTCGCCACGAGTTCATTTTATAAATTTTTAAAAACTTTGGGTCAATTTTGTTCATTCTGTCTGTACCTTTGCACTGGTTCCACGTGATGACTACTTTTTTTTTTGAACGGGAAAAGGCCACGAAGGGCCTAGAAGCTGCTAGGATTAATCAGGCAGTTACAGATTACAAAGAGACCCCTAAACAACAGGGAAAATAAAGATAAGGCCTCCATGTTTGCAAACAGGACCCTGGAAAGAAAATAAGAAAAGCAATCGAGTCCACGGTCCATCTCGCCGCCGGTAGACCTCGAGACACCGGAGTAAGCGCCACCACCGGGGAACAAGCCACTTGGGGGCGACGCCGACTGTGTTTCCGGCTCTGAGGTCGATGAAGATCTTCCCTGTAGGCAAGTGCGCGCCCTCTTGCGCAAGCACAACCAAGGAAGAAGCAGGAGCTCGGTCACCACCGAGCGTGGAGTGGCCTCACCGGCCAAAGATAGCTCCGGCGACATGCCTTCGCTTGGGGACTCCACCAGACACAGCTTCGGGATCCACTTCACTGCATCACCACCAGGCGCCAGCGCCCAAGATTGCTCTCCCTCGCCGCCACGGCCGGCCGAGAGCATCTGGGGCCACTGAAGCTTGACGAAGACGCAAAGAAGACCAACGGGCTTATCTTCCAAGCTGCCAACACCTCCATTCCCAATCTTGGCTCTGACCATCAGAGCTCCAACGAGAAGGGAGAGTAGCAACCTCCCAGCGCCGCCCGAAGGCGCCAAGGAGTAGCTCGGGGCCGGCTTATTTGCGAAGATCCTCCAGCTTCCCACCCCGACAGGAAGGTTGCTCGAGCTGTCCCAGATCCGGCCGGCGAGATCTAGAACCCTACTCCAAAACTGCACAAAGGCAACACAAAAACTAAAACCTAAACTACCTAAGTCGGCGCCGCCCCTCCATTGCCTTCCGACGGCAACGCCGCCAGGAGGGACTTCGGTTTGGCCCGGCACCACCGAGGAAGCTCTCAAGCTACTGTAGAGAAGAGAGAGAGAAGGGAAAAAAGAAAGTGAGCCGGTGCTAATGCTCCGACCCCGGCTGATCTCTCTCAGGAGCTCGTGCGTAAGATCAGCGACATCTTCCTCGTGATGACTACTTGAGGAGATGTATCCGGGGCGAAGGTCTACCGTTTATTTTTTCTCGGAAGCAGCGCTCGATGAAAAACGTTTCAAGACGCACCTACGCACGCATGATGATTATACCGACCGGTTACACGTATACTAGTAGTAGTATAGTACTACTACATCATCGCAGGATTGGACACACGGACGACGACGGTGACCCTCCAGTGAGCCCCACCGCCGCGCCCACTGGGAGGAGCACGATTTTATTATTATTATTATTATTATCGGAAAAAAATGCACGGACGACCCTTCTTCTTCTGTTAGAAAAATGGCAATTTGGAAGCTCCAATCGTGCGCACCACACCTACACGTCCTCTGTATTATTACCGGATTCATTAATCTGTAATCCGTCAGCACTAGTCCGTGATCTGTCTAATGCTATTCTCCGTGTTCAGATTCTCGTACCAGCATGCATACCATTTTTTTTTTCGAAAAGCATACTATTATACTATATATATGTACTGTACTTTGCTTCAAAACTCCCATTGAAATGGTTTATAATAGTGTTTGTGGATGGTAGCGTGCTCGGTATCCTAAACATGTTTGTCACATTGTTGCGCCCAACAAATTCCATGTTATGATCACACAATTGTTGGTTTGGATGTGATGTAAAAAGTTAAGCATTAATTACCACAAAAGATTTTTCTAGTAGTTACGTTTGTTGTTGGAAAACCGTTTTTACGCATACAAACATTTTCTTTGGCAAAATTATGTATACAAACATTGGAAGTATATATACACAACGTCTCAGATTATTAATACATATAGGAAAATGTTAAACACTTTTCTCAGTAAGGGGCAAGTGTTATACTCTAATCACAAGGAGACATAACTATATTAACTAATGTCGTGTTATCTCTACTTTATTCTGTACGAATAGAGTATAGCACGTCGAGTCACAGAAATTACAGAAAACAACAACTACCTAACACCCTCGCACAAATGGTATTCTTCTAGCTTTTCGCTGCTTCTTCTAGCCCAATAAACTTCTCCCTAATGGAGGCACAGCGTGACGCCGTTCTTCCTGGGTTTTCTATGCGTGGGGCAACACCCTGCAGCGAAAAAACCTGGGAGGGCCTGGACTTCTCCAGAATGTACTCATGTAAATAGAAGCGAATCCCTTCACTCTAGACCCTAGGATTGTGTTATGGGGTAACCCGTGGGTTGGCCCGATCTTTCACGAATCTTCGCGGGAATCGAGGGTAAAGCGGTGAAAGGGGGAAAGGGGATGAAATCCACGAACACACGCACACGAAGAACCCGACGAACTTACGCACACAAAACACGATACACGCCGATAACTCACGCCGGTGGCAACCGGTCCAACATAATCTCTAGGATTGGTGTTGCGCGAAGCTCGCTCTCCACGCCAACAACGGGGGACGAGGTGCTTGGTGAGACCTTGACGACTTGGGGGCGAGAAACCGAGAACCCAAGGCCTTGTACAACTTGAACGCACTAGGCAAGATCTGTAGGGTTCGCAGCATAGAAAACAAAAAATTTCCTACGATGTGAACTATATACCAAGAGCTATCTACTAGATACAAACAACAGGCGGATGTATATCCGTAGAGAACATACCCTTGAAGACCGACAAAGCTTAACGAGTTCAACTCGTGGTTGATGTAGACGATCTCTTGCCGATCTCAAGATCGAGAGGAAGTCCTAGCGCCGCAAATCAGCAGCGCATCCGTGCTCGCACACACGTTCGAGGAACCGAGCAACCTCCGCCTCCTCGCTCCAGCGATGCAGCGGAAGCACAACTCTTTCTTGCCGAATAGCCACTGGGAACATGTATCTCGCTAGTCCGAGACCATGGGGGATAAATTCTAGAGGGGGAGAGAGATCCTTCACGAGGAGGTGTGAGAGACAAGTGAGGAGGGGGGGAACCCCAAGGGGGTGGCCGGCGCATGGGGGCTGCCCCCTTGCCCTCCCCTCTTCATGTGGGTGGACACTCCACTCACAAATCTCCTTTAAATTCCCTCCACTCAAAAGTCCACTCAAATTCCCATTAAATTTCCACCAAATTTAATGCAAACTCTCATTAAATAAAACTCTTTTATTTTATTCAGAATTTTGTCAATTACTTTAATGACAAACATTCACAAATAACCCCTTGCTAGAATTCTATTTCACATGCATAACCACTTTATGCAATTTCACCCGAAAACCTGTTTCGGTATCTAGTGAAATAAATTCCTGCGCTTGTTCATTCTTTCGGCATGAAACATTTGCTCCAATTGGATGTCGGTGTCTCTTAAGTGTGTCACCCTACGGTTCGTGAATAATGCGGACATGATCGAGACCCCTCTCGGATCAATAATCAGAAGCGGGATCTGGAGACCCATACTGACTCCCACACATTCAACGATGACTTTCTTGTGATCGTCGGAACCTTTTACGCTAGTATATCTTAATCCCTTTGTTTCACGATATATTACATGTCCGAGATTCGATCATCGGTATCTCCATACCTAGTTTGATCTCGTTACCGACATGCACTCTTTTCTCGTTCCTGTGATATAACATTCTAGTGATCAAATCACTTGCTTGCAAGCTAATCAATGTGATATCACCGAGAGGGCCCAGAGTATATCTATCCGTCATCGGGATGAACAAATTCCACTCTCGATCCATGAGCCTCAACATAACACTTTATTAGTTCTGAATCCATCTTTATAATCACCCTGTTACGGTGTGACGTTTGATGTTATCAAGAAACTCTTCCGGTGTTAGTGATTGACATGATCTCATGGTCTAAGGATTAGGATCACTTCGTAAGTTGTTATAGCAATATAAACTCAATGAATTTGATCATAATGCTATACTTCCGATGAATGTTCATCACACCATTACACTAATGTTGTGATCCCGTTATTAACAACATCCAATGTCCATGATCAGGAAACCTTGATCATCTTGTTAATCAACGAGCTAGTTTATGAGAGAGGCATAACTAGGAACTTTCTGTTTGTTTATTAAACACACATGTATTATCGTTTCCGTATTAATACAATTATAGCATGCAAAATAAACATCTATCATATACTTGGAATACACATAATAAACACTTTATTATTGCCTCTCAGGACATATTCCCTTCAGTCTCCCACTTGCACTAGAGACAATAATCTAGTTACATAGTGATAAATCTAACACCCATTGAGTTCTGGTGTTGATCATGTTTTGCTCTAGGGAGAGTTTTAGTCAACGGATCTGCTACATTGAGATCCGTATGTACTTTACAAATCTTTATATCTCCATCCTTGACATGCTCGCGGATGGAGTGAAACCGGCGCTTAATATGTTTGGAATGCTTGTGAGACCTTGGCTCTTTGGCATTGGCAATGGCACCATTGTTGTCACAATAGATCACCATTGGGTCCAACGCGTTTGCCACCACTCCTAGTTCGGATATGAACTCCTTTATCCAAACTGCTTCCTGAGCCGCTTCTGAAGCAGCAACATATTCGGCCTCCGTTGTTGATCCCGCTACCACAGGTTGTTTGGAGCTCCTCCAACTAACCGCTCCGCCATTCATGAGAAATACGTATCCGGATTGAGACTTAGAGTCATCCGGATCGGTGTCAAAGCTAGCGTCGACATAACACTTAGCGACGAGCTCTTCTTCACCTCCGTATACAAGAAACATATCCTTAGTTCTTCGTAAGTACTTAAGGATATTCTTGACCGCTATCCAGTGTTCCGAACCTGGATCCGATTGATACCTACTAGTCAAACTAATAGCATGTGCCACATCCGGTCTTGTACATAGCATGGCGTACATTATAGAGCCTATGGCTGAAGCATAGGGGACTTTGTCCATTATCTCTCTTTATTCCGCCGAAGCCGGACTTTGAGTCTTACTCAATGTCTTGCCTTGCAACATAGGTAAGAACCCCTTCTTACTTCCGTCCATTTTAAATTTCTTTAAAATCTTATCAAGGTATGTACTTTGCGATAGCCCTATTAGGCGCCTAGATCTATCTCTATAGATCTTTATGCCTAATATGTATGACGCTTCACCTAGGTCCTTCATTGAAAATTTGCTGTTTAGATAACTTTTAACACTGTTTAAAAGATCTATATCATTTCCGATCAATAATATGTCATCCACATATAATATCAGAAATGCCATATTGCTCCCACTCACTTTCTTGTAAATACAAGCTTCTCCATAAGTTTGGACAAATCCAAACTCTTTGATCACCTCATCAAAGCGAAGATTCCAACTTCGTGATGCTTGCTTCAATCCATAGATGGATCGCTGAAGCTTGCACACCTTGTTAGCATCCTTAGGATCGACAAAACCCTTTGGTTGTATCATATACAACTCTTCTTCAATATTCCCATTGAGAAACGCGGTTTTGACATCCATCTGCCATATCTCATAATCGAAATATGCAGCAATTGCTAACATAATCCTAACTGACTTTAGCATCGCTACGGGAGAGAAAGTCTCATCGTAGTCAACTCCTTGAATTTGTCGAAACCCCTTTGCGACAAGTCGAGCTTTATAGACGGTCACATTACCATCAGCATCAGTTTTCCTTTTGAAAATCCATTTGTTCTCCACGGCCTTTCGGTCGTGAGGTAGTTCCACCAAGTTCCAAACTTGATTTTCATACATGGATTCCATCTCGGATTTCATGGCTTCTAACCATTTGTTGGAATCCAGGCTCATCATCGCTTCTTCATACGTCACAGGGTCATCATTTTCATCAACCATGAAATTCATGACAGGATTTCCGTACAGCTCGGGAGCTGCACGCGTCCTGTTTGACCTGCGAGGTTCGGTAGTACTCTCTTTCGGAGTTTCATGATCATTATCATTAGTTCCCTCTTCAACAGGTGGAGCCAACTCCGGAACAACTTACGGCGCTGCGCTACTCGCCATACTTTGAAGAGAAGGTTCCACAACCTCTTCGAGTTCTACCTTCCGACTACTCACACCTTTCGCGAGAAACTCTTTCTCTAGAAAGGATCCATTCTTGGCAACAAAAACCTTGCCCTCGGATCTGTGATAGAAGGAATACCCAATAGTTTCTTTAGGGTATCCTATGAAGACGCATTTTTCCGCTTTGGGTTCGAGTTTATCCGGTTGAAGTTTCTTCACATAAACATCGCATCCCCAAACTTTAAGAAATGACAGCTTAGGTTTGTTTCCAAACCACAATTCATACGGTGTCTTTTCAACGGATTTAGATGGTGCCCGATTTAAAGTGAATGCAGCAGTTTCTAGTGCATAACCCCAAAATGACAACGGCAAGTCCGTCAGAGACATCATAGATCGAACCATATCTAATAAAGTACGATTACGACGTTCCGACACACCATTTCGCTGTGGTGTTCCGGCAGGTGTGAGTTGTGAAACAATTCCACACTCTTTCATGTGAGTGCTAAACTCGTAACTTAGATACTCACCTCCACGGTCGGACCGTAGAAATTTGATCTTTCTATTACGATGATTTTCCACTTCATTCTGAAATTCCTTGAACTTTTCAAAGGTTTCAGACTTGTGTTTCATCAAGTAGATATAACCGTATCTACTCAAATCATCCGTGAAAGTAACAAAATAACGATATCCACCTCGCGCCGACACACTCATTGGACCACATACATCAGAATGTATGATTTCCAATAAATCTGTCGCCCGTTCCATTGAACCGGAAAACGGCGTTCTAGTCATCTTTCCCATAAGGCATGGCTCACATGTATCAAATGATTCATAATCAAGTGATTCCAAAAGTCCATCCGAATGGAGCTTCTTCATGCGTTTAACGCCAATATGACCTAGACGGCAGTGCCACATATATGCGGATATATCATCATTAAGTTTAATCCTTTTAGCATCAACATTATGAATATGTGTAACATTATCATCGAGATCTAATAGAAATAAACCATTCATCATCGGTGCATGACCATAAAAGATTTCATTCATATAAATGGAACAACCATTGTTCTCGGATTTAAATGAATAACCACTTCGCATCAAACACGATCCAGATACAATGTTCATGCTCAGTGCAGGCACCAGATAACATTTATTTAAGTTTATAACTAATCCCGACGGCAAGTGGAGAGGCAGCGTTCCGACGGCGATCACATCAACACTTGATCCATTGCCGACACGCATCTTGACCTCACCCCTTGCTAGCGGTCGCTTGTTCCGCAGCCCCTGATTCGAGTTACAAATATTAGCAACTGAACCGGTATCAAATACCCAGGTGCTACTGCGAGCACTAGTCAAGTACACATCAATAACATGTATATCATATATACCTTTGTTTGCCTTGCCGGCCTTCTTGTCTGCCAGATACTTGGGGCAGTTGCGCTTCCAGTGGCCAGTCCCTTTACAATAGTAGCACTCGGAATCAGACTTAGGTCCAACTCGGGGTTTCTTTTCAGGCGCGGCAACCGGCTTGCCGCCCTTACTTCCCTTCCGTTTTCCCTTCTTGTCTTTCTTGAAACCAGTGTTCCTATTGATCATCAACACTTGATGTTCCTTTTTGATCTCCACTTCTGCAGTTTTAAGCATTGACAGAAGCTCGGGGAGAGACTTCTTCATGCCTTGCATATTATAGTTCATCACGAAGCTCTTATAGCTAGGTGGCAGAGACTGCAGAACACGATGGATGCCTAAGTCAATGGGAATCGATATTCCCAAGGACACAAGCTTATCGGCGTAACCTGACATCTTGAGTACATGCTCACTAACGGAGCTGTGCTCTTCCATCATGCAGCTAAAGAACTTTTCTGAAGCGTTGTAGCTCTCTACAGCAGCATGTGTGTCGAAAATCATTTTCAACTCACCCATTGTATCAAATGCATTGCCGTTTTCGAAATGCTTTCGAAGTTCCGGCTCTAGCCCATACAATATGCCGCAATGAACTAAGTTGTGGTCCTCCTGATGAGTCTGATAGACATTCTTCTCCTCGTCAGGGGCATCATCAAAAGGTGGGGGGCCTAACGGCGCTTCTAGCACATATTGCTTTTGTGCAGCAGAGAGGAGAATCCTCAAATTCATGGCCCATTCGGTAAAGTTGCTACCGTTCGTTGCTAGTTTCTCTTTCTCCATGAACACATTGAAATTAAAAGCAGGTGGTGCCATCTACAACAGAATTTGTAAAGTTTAGACTAAGTGTATGATAGATTGAGTTCAACTAATCTTTATTACGAATGAACTCCCACTCAAAAACGACATCCCTCGTGCCTTTTTGGTGATTACATGAACCAAATCCACTACACCAAGTCCGATCATCACGTGAGTCGGTATAGCTTCAAAGGCGAGCATCAAATGGGCATCATATCAACTATATGACTCATGCTTAACCTTTCGGTCCGTGTTCCGAGGCCATGTCTGTACATGCTAGGCTCGCCAAGTTAGAACCTTAGTATTCGCATGTGTAACTGTTTTACACCCGAAATATGGTCGTGGATCCAAGAACACCCGATCATCACGTGATGTCTTGGAGCGACGAAAACATAATCGGTGCATATAGGAAGAACACATTCTTATCTTGATATTTAAATGAGGGATCATCTTATTATGCTAACAAAGCGCTAAACAAGCAATATAAGATGCTATCAAACATCATATGTTTATTAGTGAAATTATATGGTTCCCGCAGATGATCTCTATCATGTGCATCGTGGTATGATCATTATCATACCTATATGTGTAAATCCAAGGTCTATGGATTTTACACGCTATGTGTGTTGTAAGAGTATCATCTCATACTTCTACTTACAACACTACCATATCATAACACTAGCCCAGCAACAATCTAAACTAGACGCCTCTAATTTATCCATTGCAAGTTTTACGTGGCTTAGGGCTTTCGAGATAGAACTGTTCTTACCTACGAACATGAACCACAACGAGGATAATCAAATTGTTGACAACTCGCTTGCAAAATAGATATTGACTATAGTAGGAGAGACAGACACCCGCTAGCCACTTATGCAAACTAGTTGCATGTCAAGCGTGGAACAGGTCTCATGTGCGAGGACATGTAAAGTTTGTCCGGGCCGCTTCATCCCACTATGCCACCAATATCCAAAATTACAACAAAGGAGCAACAACATGATCATCATCGCCCACATACTCATATGTGTACTACCCGTGTAAAGTATCTACGCATAGATCCGGCTCTGATACCACTGTAGGGTTCGCAGCATAGAAAACAAAAATTTTCCTACGATGTGAACTATATACCAAGATCTATCTACTAGATACAAACAACGGACGGATGTATATCCGTAGAGAACATACCCTTGAAGACCGACAAAGCTTAACGAGTTCAACTCGTGGTTGATGTAGACGATCTCTTGCCGATCTCAAGATCGAGAGGAAGTCCTAGCGCCGCAAATCAGCAGCGCATCCGTGCTCGCACACACGTTTGAGGCACCGAGCAACCTCCGCCTCCTCGCTCCAGCGATGCAGCGGAAGCACAACTCTTTCTTGCCGAATAGCCACTGGGAACATGTATCTCGCTAGTCCGAGACCATGGGGGATAAATTCTAGAGAGGGAGAGAGATCCTTCACGAGGAGGTGTGAGAGACAAGTGAGGAGGGGGGCTCCTTTTATAGGAGGAGGGGGGAACCCCAAGGGGGTGGCCGGCGCATGGGGGTTGCCCCCTTGCCCTCCCCTCTTCATGTGGGTGGACACTCCACTCACAAATCTCCTTTAAATTCCCTCCACTCAAAAGTCCACTCAAATTCCCATTAAATTTCCACCAAATTTAATGCAAACTCTCATTAAATAAAACTCTTTTATTTTATTCAGAATTTTGTCAATTACTTTAATGACAAACATTCACAAATAACCCCTTGCTAGAATTCTATTTCACATGCATAACCACTTTATGCAATTTCACCCGAAAACCTGTTTCGGTATCTAGTGAAATAAATTCCTGTGCTTGTTCATTCTTTCGGCATGAAACATTTGCTCCAATTGGATGTCGGTGTCTCTTAAGTGTGTCACCCTACGGTTCGTGAATAATGCGGACATGATCGAGACCCCTCTCGGATCAATAATCAGAAGCGGGATCTGGAGACCCATACTGACTCCCACACATTCAACGATGACTTTCTTGTGATCGTCGGAACCTTTTACGCTAGTATATCTTAATCCCTTTGTTTCACGATATATTACATGTCCGAGATTCGATCATCGGTATCTCCATACCTAGTTTGATCTCGTTACCGACATGCACTCTTTTCTCGTTCCTGTGATATAACATTCTAGTGATCAAATCACTTGCTTGCAAGCTAATCAATGTGATATCACCGAGAGGGCCCAGAGTATATCTATCCGTCATCGGGATGAACAAATTCCACTCTCGATCCATGAGCCTCAACATAACACTTTATTAGTTCTGAATCCATCTTTATAATCACCCTGTTACGGTGTGACGTTTGATGTTATCAAGAAACTCTTCCGGTGTTAGTGATTGACATGATCTCATGGTCTAAGGATTAGGATCACTTCGTAAGTTGTTATAGCAATATAAACTCAATGACTTTGATCGTAATGCTATACTTCGGATGAATGTTCATCACACCATTACACTAATGTTGTGATCCCGTTATTAACAACATCCAATGTCCATGATCAGGAAACCTTGATCATCTTGTTAATCAACGAGCTAGTTTATGAGAGAGGCATAACTAGGAACTTTCTGTTTGTTTATTAAACACACATGTATTATCGTTTCCGTATTAATACAATTATAGCATGCAAAATAAACATCTATCATATACTTGGAATACACATAATAAACACTTTATTATTGCCTCTCAGGGCATATTCCCTTCAAGATCCAAGAGGGGGGGTGGATAATCCGGTGCTCCTTGGTAGGAGCATGAGACCAATAGATATAAGTCCTCAAAGGGTTTCCTTAATATCTATTATTATCCAAGTCTAGGGTTTACAATAGAGGGTGGGGGCTATATATAGTCCAGCCACAAAACAGGGGTAGTTTCGGAACGAATTAGGAAAATATAGAAAGGGGTACCGGGCGCTGGGCCGAACTCATGCGTTCAGATTCAGTCAGGACCGGTAGTACCGGTCGGGCAACCGGTAGTACCGGTCGCAACCGGTAGTACCGCTCCGGGGGCGGTAGTACCGCTGGCGGGCCTGGAGCTTCCGTCGGAGTCGCCTGTAGCAAGCGGTAGGAAGGGGCGGTAGTACCGCTGTCCGGTAGTACCGGTTGTTGGGCCGGTAGTACCGCTGGCGTCTGGGGCGTGGAGTGGTTCTTCCTGGAGCGTCCGGTAGCTGGGGCCGGTAGGACCGCTGGAACCGGTAGTACCGGTCGGCTCAACCGGTAGTACCGCAGGCGTCTGGCAGCGATGGGTTGCTTCCGCTCCGTTTCCTTTGTTCCTTGGGTCCTTATCTTCGTACCTGATGATGCACAGTGTATGCGTATGAAGTAGCAGGCCATCCAAGGGTGTATCGAAGTCACACAAGGAGAGGAGCGAGTTCACCTTAGCTTGAAGGAGTTTGGCTCGGGCGCGAGTCATGGGTCCACTTGGGGATCTCGTGGGAGTAGATGTAGTAGCGGTCGTAGGACGGGCTGCATCAGCTCCCCCCCCTTGGGAAAGAGTCGTCCTCGACTCTTCAACCTTCTCAACTTCATCTTCTCCATGGTAGGGTGAGAGGTCCTTGACATTGAATGTCGAGCTCACAAGATACTTTGATGTTGGGATATCGATGATATAAGCGTTGTTGTTGATCCTCTTGAGCACCTTGAATGGTCCATCACCCCTTGGCTTGAGCTTGGAGTCGCGTTCCTTGGGGAAGCGGTCTTTACTTAAGTGTATCCACACAAGGTCGCCCTCATCAAAGATCATCTCTTTCTTGTTCTTGTTTAGCCTTGATGCTTGGCGAAGGACTTGTTGCTCGATCGTAGCTCTTGTGTCTTCATGGAGTTTCTTCATTGTTTGGGCACGCTTGATAACGTCCATATTGGCACGTTCATGAAGTGGAAGTGGAAGGATATCGAGCGCGGTGAGAGGCTCGAAGCCGTAGATGATCATGAATGGGCTCCTCATGGTTGTGGAGTGCTTGGCGCGGTTGTAGGCGAACTCGGCGTGTGGAATACATTCCTCCCAGTCTTTAAGGTTCTTCTTTATCAACACCCGGAGGAGTGTGCCAAGACTTCGATTGACGACTTCGGTTTGTCCATCAGTTTGAGGATGCGAGGCGGACGAGAAGAGGAGCTTGATGCCAAGCTTGGCCATGAGAGTCTTCCAGAAGTAGCTCATGAATTTTACGTCGCGGTCAGAGACGATTGTTCTTGGCACACCGTGTAGCCGAATTACTTCCCTAAAAAACAAATTTGCTACATGTGAAGCATCATCGGTCTTATGGCACGGAATGAAATGTGCCATTTTAGAAAAGCGATCCACTACTACAAAGATGGAATCATGTCCATGTTTAGATCTAGGCAAGCCTAACACAAATTCCATGCTAATGTCCGACCAAGGTGCATAAGGAATAGGCAATGGCATATAAAGACCAAAGGGGTTGGACTTAGACTTAGCTTGGATACATGTAGTGCATCGTTGGACGTGGCGCTCCACGTCGCGCTTCATCTTTGGCCAAAAGTAGTGAGTGGAGAGCATGTCATACGTCTTGTCACGGCCAAAGTGACCCATAAGGCCTCCACCATGGGACTCTTGAAGAAGCAAAAGTTGGAGAGACGATTTCGGAATGCAAAGCTTGTTTTGTTTGAAAAGAAAACCCTTATGCAAATAGAAATCATCAATCCCTTTGTCTATTGAACATTTTGCAAGAATTGGTCCAAAGAAAGGGTCGGACGCGTACAAAGATTTGATGTCATCAAGACCCAGGACATTTACTTCGAGTCGTGTAAGAAGGCTTGTGTTTTTGCGAGACAAGGCGTCCGCTACCACATTTTCTTTGCCCTTCTTGTATTTGACAATGTAAGGAAAAGACTCCATGAACTCAACCCATTTTGTGTGCCGTTTACTCAAATTGGCTTGGCCCTTAAGATACTTCAACGACTCATGGTCGGAATGGATGATAAATTCTTTGGGCCAAAGATAGTGTTGCCACACTTGAAGAACTCGAACCAAGGCAAAAAGTTCTTTGTCATAAATGGGATAGTTTAGGCGTGCGCCATCAAGTTTCTCACTATGGTAAGCAATAGGACGCCCATTTTGCATAAGGACGCCACCAATGTCAATACCACTAGCGTCACATTCAATCTCAAAGGTTTTTGTGAAATCCGGCAATGCAAGAAGTGGTGCTTCGGTGAGCCTCTTTTTGAGCTCATCAAAAGCTTTTTGTTGTGCTTTTCCCAAAACGAACGTGACATTTTTCTTGGTCAATTCGTTGAGGGGGCAAGCAATGGTAGAAAAGTCTTTGACAAAACGACGGTAAAAGCCAGCCCAACCCATGAAAACTACGAAGTTCACTAACATTTGTAGGGATGGGCCAATCTCGTATGTCCTTGACTTTTGAGACATCAACTTCAATGTCATTAGAAGACACAACAAAACCAAGGAAAATCAGCTTGTCTTTTGCAAAAGTGCACTTTGGGAGATTAGCATAAAGCTTTTCATGACGAAGGATTTGAAGGACCTCCTTAACATGAGTAACATGCTCCTCTAGTGACTTGCTATAGACAAGGATGTCATCAAAGTAAACAACTACACTCTTCCCAATGAGAGATCTCAAAATATGGTTCATGAGGCGCATGAAGGTAGATGGGGCGTTAGATAAGCCAAAAGGCATAACCAACCATTCATAGAGACCAAGCTTGGTCTTGAAGGCGGTTTTCCACTCATCACCTCCGGCCATGCGAATTTGATGGTAACCACTACAAAGATCAATTTTCGAAAATATAGTGGCTCCACATAACTCATCAAGCATGTCATCAAGACGCGGTATAGGATGTCGATAACGCACGGTGATAGCATTGATTGGACGGCAGTCCATGCATAACCGCAACGTATCATACGTTTTTGGAACTAGAATCACGGGGACCGCGCTTGGGCTAGTGCTTACTTGGATCAAACCTTTGGAGACGAGTTGGTTGATTTGACGTTCGATCTCCTTCGTATCTTCCGGGTTCGTGCGATACGCGACGCGGTTTGGGAGTGGGGCGCCGGGTATGAGGTCGATGCGGTGCTCGATTCCACGAAGAGGAGGTAGTCCATGAGGAAGCTCTTCGGGAAATACATCTTGGAATTCCTACAAAATAGCCATCAAAGAAGGAGGAACATTTGTCAAGTCGTTAGTTCCTTGCGCTAGTCCCTTGCATACAAGGACATAGTGCAAGATGGATGGGTTGTTCCGCACTTCTCTCATCTCACTTTTGGTGGCAAGAAGAACACTCTTAGTTTTTCCACTCGAGTTTGGCTTGTAGCTCTCACTCACTATGGTGTGGTTCTCTCGCTCACCACTCTTCTCACAAGGTGTTTTTGTGTATTGCGCCCTCGCTAAAGCCTTTGCATTGTCCGCAATTATTTAGCTAGGAGTCATTGGTTGCAACACACAAGTTTTATCAAGCCATTTGAAGGTGTAAGTGTTTGAGTGACCATTATGCAAAGCACGCTTGTCATATTGCCACGGTCTTCCGAGCAACATATGACAAACCGTCATTGGGACCACGTCACATTCCACCGTGTCCTTGTAGTGCCCAATTGAGAACGTCACCGAGATGGTGTGCTTGATCTTGACGGATCCTTGGTCACTTAGCCATTGGATATGGTAGGGGTGTTTATGCGGATGGAGGGTGAGGTTGAGTTTCTCACACAATTCCGTGCTTGCAAGGTTGTGGCAACTCCCTCCATCGATGACAACTTTGATGGACTTCCCATTGATGCCGGCACGAGTTTGGAAGATGTTCGAGCGTTGGTCTTCATTTTCATTGACTTGGGTAGTCAAGACCCTTGTGACCACAAGCGATGGACTTGCGTCATGCTCACACACAAGAAGTTCTTGGTCCTCTTCCAAATGTTGCCTTGCCATGGCTTCCTTGACCCTTGCATCAAACTCTTCTTCACTCAAGTATTCTTCATCGCCATTGTCATGGATGAACAAAACTTTCTTGTTCCCACATGCATTCGACTTGTGCCCTTTGCCTCCACACTTGTAGCATTCACCATTGAATGGTTGATCATCCCTTGTGTGTTTGCCACTTGGGGGCTGTTTTCCTTGAGGGAGAGTTGGCTTGAAGGGAAGCTTGGTGGTACTTGAGGAGCTTCCACCTTGTGTTGATGGAGTAGTGGTTGGTGCTTGCTTGTAGGTGAAGTACGTCTTTGGCTTGTTGTACTTGATGTCCTCTTGCACTTGACGGTCGGCCTTTGATGCGATGTGCACAAGCTCAACCATGTTGTTGTACTTTTGGAACTCGGTGATGCGCTTGATGGGATGGTTCAAGCCATTGAGGAAGCGTGCCATTGTTTGTTCATCTCGCTCTTCAATGTTGGCACGGATCATGTTGAGCTCCATTTGCTTGAAGTATTCTTCCATGGTCTTTGTCCCTTGACTAAGAGTTTGAAGCTTGTTGAAGAGGTCACACATGTAGTGTGAAGGAACAAAGCGGGATCTCATATGAGCCTTCATATCTTGCCAAGTTGCGATTGGAGGCTCTTCTTTTGCTTCGCGAGCGAGTTGGACTTGTTCCCACCAAAGGTTGGCATAATCATCAAACTCGAGAGATGCCATGGCCATCATCTTCTCATTGCTATAGTTGTGCATGCGGAAGATCTTGTCAACCTTGAGTTCCCACGAGAGATATTCCTCGGGTTCATTGGAACCGGTGAACTTGGGCATGGTGAATTTGAGCTTGCCGAAAGTTTCTTCTCCATTGCGGTTCTGGTTGCGGCGGTTGCCATGATTGGGGCTGTCATCATCATCATCCGAGCTCTCGTGTCTTGCTTGGTGATGGTTGCGTTGCTCTTGCGGTTGTTGAGGTGCCGCGTTTGGTGGTGGAACTTGGTTTTGACGACGAGCTTGGGGAGCTTGCTCGTTTTGTTCTTGCCGCGGTTGAGGACGAGGAGGAGGTTGTGCATCCTCACGACGAGCTTGGGGAGATTGCTCTTGTTCTTGCCGTGGTTGATGCCGAGGAGCATTGGCTTGCGCCCTGTGGCGAGGAGGACGTCGAGCCGCATGCGCAATGGGCTGCTCTTCTTATTCTTGAGGTGGAGGAGGCTCGCCATGACCATCATGTTGCCGACGTGGACGATCATGTCGATGATGACGCCTTGGAGGATCTTCGAGTGCTTCACGTCGACGGTGATCTTGTTCGTCCTCTTTGGATGCTTCACCTGTTGTTGAAGGGACATGTCGACGGCGATGGCCTTGGTGGTCCATGTGAGGTTGCTCTTGTTGAATAACAAGTGCCCTTGGTTGTGGCCGGTTCGCTTCACGTCGTGGAGGTCTTGCGGAGAGGTCACCATCATAGCTTGACGTTGCGGCGTGACGCGGAGATGGTACCGCTTGCGAAGAGCTCATGGATTGAAGAACGGGTCCATCCCGGTGCCTTGAAGCATGACGGCGAGGTGCACTTCATTCACTTGAGGAGTGCCAAGATGAGCTTGATTCGCGCGAGCGTGGCCTTGCTAGTACATCAATGAGGCGTTGAAGCTTCTCATCCGTTGAGGCAAGTGCACGACCAAGAGCTTCATTTTGATGACCGAGGTTGTGTTGCATGGCATGCATTTGGCCACGGACTTCTTGAAGCGGTTGTCGATGTTCTTGAATTCCACACGGGCCTCGCTAAATTGTTCATCTTGGCGCCGCTCGAGAGCTTCACAACGATAGTTGAACTCTCCTCGGACCTTCCAATGGTCCCATCTTGTCATGAATTGTGTGTCATCCTCCGGAGGTTGTGGTGGTTGGGATGGCTCTCCATGCCTGTCCATGATGAAAAGCCAACAAGGGTTGTATATGGAGAAAAAGGGTGCGGAGAGTTAGCCTTTCACCTCACCTTGAAGATTATATCAAACCAATTGCCACACAAATGAGCGAACAGCGTACAAAGTGAAATGGGCAACAAACTCACACACAAATGTGCTACAACTCTCAAAAGCTTTTGGTGGAAGGTTAGGATTGTGGAAAACCAAACGAAACGATCCAAGCAAAATGTTATTGTTCTACGTGGTAAAGAACCAAAGATCAAAAGCAAAAGTATACGATCTACAAAAACACGGAAAAACACACACGTGGAGAAAAACGGGGTTAGCACGACTATGAAAATGAGCACAAAAGGTCCTAACGAAGACTACGCTCGGTTGTCGTGCCAACGCAAGGAGAGACCACAACTTGTTTGCCAAAAGAGGATAAGCAACAGATTTGTGCACTTGCCTTGGTGCGCTCTTTTCCTCTCTCTTGTTGGCTTACAAGCTTGGTATTCTCTTTGTATTGGGAGACTATGTATCTTTTTTTTTCTATTTTTCTTTTGATCTTTTTTTTGATTCTTTCTCTTTTTCTCCCTTTCTATGCTACTATGTTAACTTTTGTATTTGGCCTCACACTCTCACTTTCCAATGGCAAGTGCACAATGCTTAGACAAACACAAAATGAGTTGCTCTCATAGGAGAGATACACACAAAGGAAGATATGGGGCTGTCAAAGTGGTGCAAGTTATACCTTTGGTATTGTTGACGACTTGCAACCGTTGGTGGTGTGGGGGATGTTCGAGTGTCGCGGTGTCGTTGAGCGCGTGTTGACTTTGATGCGGAAGCTGTTGTGAAAATGGAGACAAACACGCGAAACACGAACAAGCAAAGTGGAAAAGTCAGCAAACGAAATTGAGGCGTCAAAGGGCAAAGAAACACGGTCAGAGGCGAGCGGTAGTACCGCTGGCAACGACCGGTAGTACCGGCGAGCGGTAGTACCGCTTGTGCGACCGGTAGTACCGGTGACTTGTGGTAGTACCGCTTGCACTGCCGGTAGTACCGCTTGGCACGGAACTGGAACGAGATGAACTTGACAAAAACCTCAAATTCGTGGAGATCTGACCGAAAGGCTGGGCTAGGAACAACATGGGCTATAGATCGACTCCAAAAGCAACAGATCTATGGACCAAAACCACGAAAAACTCACCAAATCCAAAGATCGATCCGAAGGCAAATTGGGGCTCTTTTTGGTGGGATTTTCGATTTTATGGGGATAGAAGAAAAATTGGGGGAAATTCGTGATCAACAGTGCTCTTGATAACAATATGTAATGGGGTAACCCGCGGGTTGGCCCGATCTTTCACGAATCTCCGCGGGAATCGAGGGTAAAGCGGTGAAAGGGGGAAAGGGGATGAAATCCACGAACACACGCACACGAAGAACCCGACGAACTCACGCACACAAAACACGATACACGCCGATAACTCACGCCGGTGGCAACCGGTCCAACATAATCTCTAGGATCGGTGTTGGGCGAAGCTCGCTCTCCACGCCAACAACGGGGACGAGGTGCTTGGTGAGACCTTGACGACTTGGGGGCGAGAAACCGAGAACCCAAGGCCTTGTACAACTTGAACGCACTAGGCAAGATCCAAGAGGGGGGTGGATAATCCGGTGCTCCTTGGTAGGAGCATGAGACCAATAGATATAAGTCCTCAAAGGGTTTCCTTAATATCTATTATTATCCAAGTCTAGGGTTTACAATAGAGGGTGGGGGCTATATATAGTCCAGCCACAAAACAGGGGTAGTTTCGGAACGAATTAGGAAAATATAGAAAGGGGTACAGGGCGCTGGGCCGAACTCATGCGTTCAGATTTAGTCAGGACCGGTAGTACCGGTCGGGCAACCGGTAGTACCGGTCGCAACCGGTAGTACCGCTCCGGGGGCGGTAGTACCACTGGCGGGCCTGGAGCTTCCGTCGGAGTCGCCTGTAGCGAGCGGTAGGAGGGGGCAGTAGTACCGCTGTCCGGTAGTACCGGTTGCTGGGCCGGTAGTACCGCTGGCTTCTGGGGCGTGGAGTGGTTCTTCCTGAAGGGTTTCGCGGCATAGTAAATCAAAATTTTCTACGGATGCGAACAGAGGGAAAGCCAAGATCTAATCTAGGAGATGCAATCAACGAGAGAGATTGGATTAGATCTTCATACCCTTGAAGATTCGCACAGCGGAACGTTCGTCGGAACGTGGGTGATGTAGTCGTACTCGCTTCTCCTCCTCGCGATCCGATCCGATCTAGCACCACAAGTGGCGGTGCCTCCGTGAGATGCACACGTGCAGCACCTCGACGTCTCCTCCTTCCTCGGACCAGCAAGTATGGTGGAGAGATGGATTGGATCTACAACACGACGACGTGGTGTATATGGTGGAGAATTTCTGCAGCAGGGCTTCGCCTACAAACAGTCGGGAGGGAGAGAGGAAGGTAGCAAGGCAACTAGGGTTGGAGGCAAGGTGTAGGGGGGAGGGGGCGCACCAGCCCTCTATTTATAGAGGGGGGCGGCCAGCCCTTGCCCCTCCTCCAAGCCTTGGGCCGGCGGCCAAGGGAGGGAGGAGTGGGCGGCAAGGACTCTCCCCTCTTCTAGAAACCCTATCTCTAGTTTAAACGATTTAAACCCTATAGGATCGGCTGGGCCCTATGGGGCCTTGTGCCCCTGGCCCAATGCGGCCAGGACACTCCCTCATAGGCCCATGCCCCCTTCCGGAAGGTGGGGCCACGTTGGTCCCCTTCCGGAAGGTTCTAGAAGCTTCCGGTACAATACCGATTAACCTGGAACAATTCCGAACTCCAAAAACTGCATTGCTGTAGCATCCCAGTTGTCTAACACCTGTAATGCTACTTGTTCTAGTAATAAAAGGGCCACTTCCTACATATAATTGTTACATCATCATCATATCATGCTCATGTCATCATGCCACCTTGCATTTGAGCATCATACAAAACCCTTGAGCTTTGGTTCTTATCTCATATGCATTAATATTTGTATTTGCCTCTTGATATTGTATTTGGTTCTTGATATATTGTTAAATGCCCAAGTTGATTTGGGGGCATATCTCTTATTGACTCCACCACCTTTTCTTCACCACCTTATAATTCCACCATCCAATTAATATGAGCTTGGCATTTTTATTGAGTTTTACCTCTAGCTCATGTGGGTTGGGATGGATCAAGTTCTAGCTCCACATGCTCCCATGTATGCACCATGTTGTTTTCACAATATTGGTATATGAGAGCCACATGGCCACCTTTGCATGCCTTGTGAGTGTGACCCTAATTCTAGCTCCCATATGTGTTGTTTTGGGGTTATCATCATGTTGGGATATTTTGGTGGGCTTAATCAATATCTAGTGGCATATACACACTAGCAAGTCCCATTGTATCTCAGATATGGTCATCTCCATCTATTCCACATGGGGCATCCTTTTTAATTCTTCTTGCTTGGCCTTATTCCAATTTTTGGGAATGCAAAATAATAATGCCATGTAATAACATTGTTTTCACAAGAGTCATCAGGGCAATAAATATTTCTGCATGGGCCATGCAAGTACCATCTTGTGCTTGTCATTGGATTTTATTTGGTTTTTGAGTTGATCATCTCCATCTCTTTTCCTCTCTTTTGGCTTGATATATATTGATCTTGCATAAACCCTAAACCCCCACATCCCTCTCTCTCTCCCTCTTTCTCTCTTGATCATGCATGATCTTTGTTTGGAGCATGCATGCTTCTCCACCCTAGCTCTCACCCCCCTCTCTCTCTAATCCTCTATCCTAGTTTCCTCTATCACCTACTCCATCATCACCATACCCCATACCCATCCTAGCTAAAACCCTAAGCTACACCTAGTCCAAACAAAACCCTAAGTACCCCCCTCTTTCTCTCCTCTCTAGCCGAGCCACCCCTCTAAACCTACCTAGCATGGCCCCACATGTTCACCATGCCCCCTAGCTACCCCACCCCAAACAACCCGAGGCCACCCTCTAATCCAAAACCCTAGACCCGAGCCGACCCCTTTCTCCCTCTCTTCTCTCCCTGCCCTAGGGGCCCCCTCTAGACCTGCCTGCCTACCCCGAGCCCCCTCTCCACCCTAGCATCGCCCTGGCCCAGCTGCAGCCTCTCCTCCCTCCCCATGTGCCTGCCCTGCCGTTCACGTGAGAGAGGGTGCCCAAAAGGTGGCCGAGCCAACCTTCCCCTCCCCCACGCAACCTCACCTACCCCCGACCTTATCTACCCCTTCCTCGACCCTCTAGCCTCCCCCAGATCTCCCCTGAGGCCCTACCTCGCCTCCCCTCTCCTCCCTTTCTTCCACCGCCACCAGCTGCTGACGCCGGCCACCACCGTCGGTTCTCGCTCGAGCACAGGAATCCAGGAGGCGGGCGTGGTGCTAAGGTTGTCGGGGAAGGCCGTGGAGTGCCTCTGCTTCGACCTGTGCACGGAGCCGCGGAGGAGAAGCCCCAGAACCCCTGCCCCAGCACGAGCCGACGCAAACCCTAGCTCCTCTGGACGTCTGCCCCGTCGTCGATCTACTGCGCCTCGACCCGATCCGAGCCCACCATCGAGCCCGCGGTGAGCCTCTCCCCCTCCCTGACAAGGTCCTCCTCGTCGTCGTTTCCTGGACACGCCGATCTTTGCGTCGAGCACGCTGCGTGCGCCGGCGGCGCTGTCGTCTGCTCGCCGCTGCGCCTCACAGACGGCTTAACCGGCCGCCATCCACCCCTCCAACAACCACCTCACCCTACCGCAGTGGTTCCGCGTCCGCGCGAGCGCCCCCGGTCGCGCGTTCGAGTCCCGCCACGCCGCGCCGTTCCTGTCAGTTTCGTCAGAGAGGAAGAAAAACAGTGCCGTGGGCACTTTGCATTTTTTTCCCCCAACCTTTTTGTTTCTAACCCCGCGGTCCGCCTGTCCCACTAACCAGCCGCCGCGGAATACTCCCAGAAAACCCCCGGGCTTTTTATAACCCTTAACCCGCGCTCCAGCCCAGCCCCACCAGTCAGTGCCTGTGTCCGTTTTATGAAAAGGCTCCTGGTTTTTGTGCTCCTCAAACCGCGACCCTCCGACCCCACCTACCAGCCTCCTTGGCCATTTTGCAGCAGGATCCCTGGGTTTTCCAGGCCCTCAACCCGCGGTCCTTCCCCTCTTCTGTACACGTGGGCGGCCCAGTCAGCCTGGCCCCACTTGGCAGTGGCTGTGGCTAGGACGGGGTGTAGTGAAAAAGGTTTTCGGGTTGTCTGTTTTATTTCAAATCCATTTCAAATTAATTCAAATTCAAAATTAAATCTGTTTTTAAATATCTTTTAAATTACAAATCCAAATTCTACATATAATATATGTTTTTGAATCAGAAAAATGTGAGGATTTCAAATATGCCATCCAAATTATGTTTTGAACACTTTAAATTTTCGAGTTGCTTAAAATTACAAGAATGCCACTAGACCCTAATAAATTAATAACTTTTGATTTATAACTCCGAATTTGACAAATGATATGTCTAAAATGATCAGCTCGACGAGACCTTTCTGATTATGCTATCCATGACTTCAATTGCAGCATGCATCATATAAATATAAAGTATACAGCAACTAATATGACAATAAAATGGGATCAAAACCCCATAAAAAGGTTATTTCTTGTGTTCTACACCTCACCCATGCCATGCTACTTTATTGCCATGCAACTTGTGCATCATTCATCATGGCATGATTGTTTGCTTGACGCATTGTATTTCTATGCTTGTGCACTTTATTTATGTTGGCCCTTGTTTGTTTGGTTCTTCTTCGGATAGACTCTGAGCAGGGGATATATCAAGAGAACCAGGAGCACTACCCAGATCCGTCTCTCGCTTCAACTGAGTTGCCAGGCAAGCACTACCACATGCTTGCATACATACAGTACCTATTGCCTCTATCTTATTCTTGCATCATGGAGTCGCGATTGCATTAAACTGAATCCCAAGTATTGCATAGCTTTTACTTGTAAACCCCACCAAGCTTGTTCCTCCATCCCATGAGCCATTACTACAGGAGTTGTTTGAGCCATGCGAGTCATAGAACAGCATGTGTAGGGTATGTGAGTGTCTGTTGGATAACGAGGTACCTAAACAACTTAACCTGAGTAGTAATGGGATAACTAATGAAAGTGGCACCGGTGGGCAATATCTGCTATTTGGTTTTTCCTGCTCACTTGTGTCCCGTAGGACCCCGAGTACTTGAAACCTGTTCCTTGAATATTCGCGCTATCCACATCCGGGAGGCTTATGGGACCCCCCTGAGCCAGAGCTTGATTCATTCTTATTTCTTGGGGCCACAAACTAGTTTGAGGTTTATTTACTATCCTGTACTTATGCCATGTTTTACTGCTTTATTACGATTGTGCGATGGATAGCACACTGTACTGTTTAGGTAAGCGGAGTGTTTTCGCGGTATCGACAATCCCAGTTTTGGGTTCCCAGTCGTTTACAGCCATTGTCGCAAACCTTGGGTCCGTCTCGGAGTCAGCTAGCTTCGTTGCGGGTGTACTCAATGGGGTGGCCCCCTGAAATATTTATGAATCCTGTGATTTCTTTGTCGTGAAGGCCTCGTTGGGTTTTGATTTGGTTTTTCCGAGGTTGATCGAGTGTGTGTTGCTATTTGTGCACCCCTGCAGGGTAAAACTTTCTGAAAGTCGTGTCCGCGGTTATGGACGACTTGGAGCACAGTTTCTCGATCATAGACAAGCATAACTAAAGTACCGCTTTAATCTGACTGAGTAAATGACTAGTAAATAGTGCAATACTCATGGAATGGTTAATAAAAATTGCCAACGGATGGGGGGTTGTTCGTCCGCTTCCTCGTTGGTAAGCGGGGAGGAGGATGGATCTGGTGATATTACTGTTATAACTGTTGTCATTAATTCACGGACATCCGTCTATCTTTGGTTAGGCGGATGGTTAGCGAGTCTCTATAGAACTGCTAGGGTTTATCTTTTGCTGCAATTGCGTCACCCCAGGTTGTGTACCCTTTAGAGGCATAAAGACTTGCTGAGTACCCTTAGGGTCTCACACGATAAATTATTGGTTCAGATGAACAGGTACCCTCGCAGGACGGATACTGGGTGGAAGAGGCTGATGATGTGGGCAACGATCGTTCAGTGTAGAGATTCCGGGAACGGGGATCCGTGAGATCTGTGGGCGGGATGTGCTTATTTCTATGGCATCTTATGCCGATTTGCTTCTTATCCGTACTCGGACTTTGTTTTGCCGCTTCCGCTTGATACTCTGATGTGTGATGTATGAGGAATTATCCTAACATATTATATCTATCTAGGTCATTTGAATCTTGCCGTATGGCGTTGCTATATTTCCTTTCTTTTTAGATGGAATGGCTCTGATATACTTTTGTATGGTGGCTTGCATACATACCCATTTGTGTATGTAGTTGATCCCTTCGCCTGCCGATTACGCCGCCCGTACAGGTCCCTATGAATTGGAAGTGGTTGGGACGGCCGAAAGGTCTACCCGTGAGTGGCTTTTGGGGCCCCACCGTACTATTTCAACCACTACCGTTCGTCCAGGCTTGTGTCTAGGAGCGTAATTCACCGAGGTAGTTACAATTGCCTTATATGAATCTTATTCTCCGAACCATTCCGGAACCTCTCGTGATATCCCGGATCCCATCCGAGACTCTGAACAAAAATTCATAAACCAATTATCCAATCTATCCTAGCGTCGAGATACGTTAAGTGTGTGACCCTGCGGGTTCGAGAATATGCAGACATGATCTTCTATCAATAATCAACAGCGGGGTCTGGGCACCCATATTGACTCCCACACATTCATCGATGATCATATCGGATGAACCACGATGTCAGGATTCAAACAATCCCATATATATATTCCCTTCGTCTCGCGATATTTTACTTGCCCGAGATTCGATCGTTGGTACCGTCATACCTAGTTCAATCTCGTTCACAACAAGTACTTTACTCGTTCCGTAATCCGATATCACTTTGTGATTAACTCCTTAACCACATGCTTGCAAGCGGTGTTGATATCGATTACCGAGTGGGCACGAAGTATATCTCTCCGACTTGGGAGGGACAAATCCCATCTCAATACATACAACCCAACAGATACTTTCCGATCACCTGAGAGATACCTTTATGATCACCCTCTCATAGGATGACGTTTGATGACCTCAAAGCTTTCTTCCGATACCAGGGAGTTGTATTATCTCATGGTCTAAGGAATACAATATTTGACATAGGAAAAGCTTCGCAAAGATGAACACGATGAAACGATCTAATTGCTTTGCTTAGTTTGGGTCTGTCCATCATATCATTCTCCAATGTTATGATCTCATTATCAGTTGACAACTCATGTCTATGGTTAGGAAACCTTAACCATCATTGATCAATGAGCTAGTCCATAGAGGCGTACTAGGGACACGGTGTTGTTCACAAACCACACAAGTATTAAAGTTTCCGCTTAATACAATTCTAGCATGGAATATAAACTTTATCATGAACATGAATTATAATAATAACATCTTTATTATTGCCTCTAGGGCATAATTCCAACAGTCTCCCACTTGCACTAGAGTCAATAATCTATTTTATATCTGGTAACAATCTCACACCCATGGCACTGAGGTGTTGATCATGTTTTACACGTGGAAGAGGTTTAGTCAATGGATCTGCGACATTCAGATCTGTATGTACTTTGCTAATCTTCAGATATCCATCTGCAATATAATCTCGGATTATATGAAACTTGCGGTTGATATGCTTGGTCTTTGGATGATATCTTGGTTCCTTAGCGAGTGCTATGGCGCCAGTGTTGTCACACAATATCTCCAGTGGGTCCAATGCACTTGGAACCACGCCAAGCTCAGTGATGAAGTTTCTGATCCAAACTCCTTCACTTGACGCTTCTGCAGCAGCCATGTATTCCGCTTCCACTGTAGATCCTCCATTCAAAATATAAACGTATCCTGTCTGAGATTTGGAATCATCCTTGTCGGTGTCAAAACTAGCGTCGACGTAACCTTTTACGACAAGTTGTTCATCACCCCCATAGACTAAGAACATTTCTTTAGTCCTATTTAGGTACTTTAGGATGTTCTTCACGGCTGTCCAGTGTTCCACTCCTGGATCACTTTGATATCTGCTCGTCAAACTAAGAGCATTGGACACATCCGGTCTAGTACACAGCATGGCATACATGATAGAACCTATGGCCGAGGCATAAGGCACCTTGCTCATAGTTTCCCTATCATTTACCGTAGCTGGACACTGAGCTTTGCTCAATATCTTACCTGACAACATAGGCACTGAACCTTTATTTGCCTTATCCATTCTGAACCTTTTCAGAACTTTGTCTAGGTATGTACTCTGGCTTAAAGCTATCAGACGTCTTTGTCTATCTCTATAGATCTTGATGCCCAATATATAAGCAGCTTCACCTAGGTCTTTCATTGAAAAACACTTGTTCAAATAACTCTTCACATCGTTAAGCATGTTGATGTCATTTCCGATAATCAATATGTCATCCACATATAGTACCAGAAACGTCACCGAGCTCCCACTCACTTTCTTATAGATACAAGCTTCGTAGCAATTTGGAACAAATCCAAAGCTCGTGATCACTTGATCAAAACGAAGGTTCCAACTCCGAGATGCTTGCTTCAGTCCATAAATGGAACGCTGAAGTTTGCATACTTTACTAGCATCCTTAGGATCGACAAAACCTTCGGGTTGCATCATATACAACTCTTCATCAATGTTGCCATTGAGGAAAGCAGTCTTGACATCCATCTGCCATATTTCATAATCATGAAACGCAGCAATTGCTAATAAAATCCGAATGGACTTAAACATCGCTACAGGAGAGAAAGTCTCATCGTAGTCAACACCTTGAACTTGTCGAAAACCTTTCGCGACAAGCCGTGCTTTATAGACGGTAACATTACCATCCGCGTCCGTTTTCTTCTTGAAGACCCATTTGCACTCAACGGCCTTTCGATCGCTAGGAGGGTCCACCAAAGTCCATACTTGGTTTTCGCTCATGGATCCCAATTCGGATTTCATGGCTTCTAGCCATTTCTCAGAGTCTGGGCTCATCATCGCTTCCTCATAGTTCGTAGGTTCACTGTCTTCTACTAACAAGACAGTCAAGACAGGGTTGCCGTACCACTCAGGAGGGGCACGCGACCTTGTCGACCTGCGACGTTCAGTAGCAGCATCGTCCGAAGCTTCATGATCCTTGTCATTAGCTTCCTCTATTGTTGGTGCAGGCGGCACTGTAACAATTTCAGGTGCTGCGCTACTCTCCAATTCAAGAGAAGGTTCAATAACCTCGTCAAGCTCTACTTTCCTCCCACTCACTTCTTTCGAGAGAAACTCCTTCTCAAGAAAGGAACCGTTCTTTGCGACAAACACTTTGCCTTCGGTTCTGTGATAGAAGGTATACCTAATAGTTTCCTTAGGGTATCCTATGAAGACGCATTTCTGCGCAATTTAGATCTAAAAAATTATTACTAATATTTTTTCCTCTGTTTTGGACACGTGTTGTTTACTAAAATTGGTCCACGCCTCCAAATTTGTAGACAATGTCCCATAGAAATATTTTCCCATCTCAGCCGACTCTCCTCAAATTATTAATTTGATTAATTAATTAGTAAACAATGCTACTACTCCCTCTGTCACGGTTTGGAAGACATCTTACAAAAATCATGCATTTTTTAAAACACCTCTCCTCCTAGGCGCGTTAGACTTAATCACAGAATTAATGCCCTCTTTTTTCTCCTCACTTCCTACTACATGCAGCCAAGAAATTAGTTCTTGCATACAACTCCACCAATGCATGCGCCTAAATTTCACTAAATCAGGCCCAATCAGCATTCACCTAGGTCCCAACAATCTTTCTAAAACGCCCTCCAAACTGTGACGGAGAGAGTAGCTAGTCATATGATTATCTCATCAGAGAATTAATCAATTGACATCACCAAAAAAAAATTAATCGATTGACCTCTTGGTGCGCTACTTGACATGACGCCTGTTCCGGTCCAAGTAAACAATGCTACTACCTATAGTATACTAGTAGTATAGACACTTGTTTCCGGACAGGAAAGGTCTCTTCAATTCCATGGATATTTAAAGAAATTAAAAAAAATAGTACTAAAAGAAAGTAGATGCTTTTTTTTGATATAGTAGAACGAGATGGTGGGTGTGAGAATTTCGAAAATTCGTCCCCGACAAAGATCAAACTTTGATTGTTGAGATATGTCAACTGTAACCCAACCACTAGTCTACTTCCCCGATCTCATATTTAAAGAAATTTAGTTATCTGTACATTTTTAGATTAGAGGCACTTGTTCTGCTATTCACTTAGGGGCAACTCACGCGGACGACCCACCCATTCGAGCACAAAAAGCGTCAGTTTAGCTCACCCCGCGGACACAAACAGGGTTACTGTCTGGAGTGAATCTACATTGACAGTGTAGTTGCAAGAATGTTAGGTTAGGTTCACTCATATTTAGAGTGAATCTACATACTAAAAACAATATAGATACATTTTATTCACAAAACCAAAACATCTTATATTTTAAAACGGAAAAAGTAGTAGGTTTCTCTCTTCACGGGCGAACCGTCGTCAGGTGGTGTCAACTTCCATCCAACTGGTTCATTTCACCAAAACTAAACTATGATAACCGTACGTGTGAACACGTACGTACGTGAATAACAAAAAAAACTAAACCCACCACTCGTAGGATTTCGCAGAGCCATGAGCTAGCGAGGGTCTGCCGATGGTTCTAGTGGCTCATTTAAATGTTGGAAGAGACATCATCACAGCGTAGGTAATGAAGTTGTATATGATTAATTAAGTGGAAATATCTTTTTATCCAGGGCTCTGTTTTGTGTTTTGCACATACATACATACATACATACATACATACATACATACATACATACATACATACATACATACATACATATGCAGTCACTTAATAATTTTCGCGAAAAAGGGAGAACTCCAATCAGAGCTAGCGGATTTGGTTTGCGGGTTTGGCCGCCGGCTTCTCATCACGGCTGTACTTACCAGGAGAAGATGAATCGGTGGTCGACGACCGCGGCAAAGCTTTACATTCCTCTCTTCCACTCGTCGAAAACGGATAAAGGTTGGTGCCGATCGATCGATGAGAGCAAGTACAATAAAATCTAGTCAACAGACTATAAGGCTTAAATTAGTATATTTGTGTTTAGTTGGATGAGAGAGAAGAGAAGAGAGAAGAGAGTGGATTCTTAGTTAAGAGCCAGCTGCAGCACGTGCTCCTAGCCATCATGTGAGAGTATAAAGTGAATATATATTAATAAATTAGTATATTTTTATGTCTATCTATTGTATATGTTGGCTATTAGATTAAATACGGATATAGCTTATAGCCAACATTTGGCGTTACTGTTACCGTTGCTCTGATCGATCGAGGCAACGCACGCACGTAGCCGTAGACGATCCATCCTAGCCCTGCCTGGGCAGCTCGCTCGCTCGCTCATACAGGTCCGTCCGTCCGTCCGGTGGGCCCTACCGCCCGGATGCTAATCTGGATTTGGTCTCGCCTCGCGCCGAGCAAATCATCATGGCATGGTACTACAGCAGCTTAACCTATTCTTATCGTGCGTGCGTGCACTAGCGAAGGACGAGAAAAAATTAAGGTCGGGCAAACTCTAAGGTATAAAAAATATGATGCAAAAAATCAAAATTGTATCAATACAATGGTAATAGCATAATTAGTTGACCAGAAATTCAAACTTGCTTCAATAGTTCAATTGACCACAAAATCACAAATTATAGCTGTTCCCTTTGAAGCTGCAGGTTTCTTCCCTTTCTTGTCTATCTCTACCACAAATTTGCGGGGCCTAGAGGCCACTAATAGGAAGGAGCATAACCCAATATTTTAAAGCAGTGTCATAAATTATAACTGAGATGAGAAGGATCCCTAGCCGGGTGAACCGTGTCACCGTGAGAATTTAAAATTTAAGAAAATGAGAAGGTTGGAGGAGGATTATGGAAAGGGCGGCCTGATCGGCGGGCAGTTTCTCCGGCAGGGAGTAGATTAGTAGAAGACGGCGGCGTTCCTCCTGCTCGTCGCTCGAGTCCAAGACTCGTAGGCTTCGATCTCTCCGGGGTGAAGACATGAAGGGGCTCCGGCCACATACGCACACACGATCAGGGGGCCTACTGCTCCCTAGTGCGCGGCCCAGCAAACGACCAGTACGGCCGAATCCCCTCCAACATAGCCCATTTTCTATTTTCGGTACTCCCTCCGGCCCATATTAATTGACTTGAAATTGTCAAAATTTAGATGATCTATATACTAAATAGTGTCTAGATTTATCCAAATCTAGACAAATGTGAGTCAATTAATATGGGTCGGAGGGAATAGTAGTTTTTCTTCAGAACTCACGTACTTTGCAGAGAACTGTATATAGGTTGAATAGAAGCTTATATATATGCAATTTTTTTACAAAAAATCAAGGTAGGGCAGCTGCTATACCTTGCCCAAAGAGGTCCTTCACCCCTGCGTGCGTGCGCGCGGGTGTCTGCCGGCGGTAGACAGGAATGGCAACTGGGAAGGCCGCTCACTTAATTCAACCATGATGATTTGCAGCTACTCCACTATAAGCAGCCCGTTTGTACGTGGTGATTCTGCTCTGTCCAATGACGTTTTTTTTCTTCGCCTCCGTCTTTACGGTTCTAGTAGATCTTATACCAACGTAAGTTCTCCATCCGCGCATAAATAAGTGTTCTGTATTTGTCTAAATTACTAGCATATATCTATATCTATACATTAAACGGTGTTTAAATACATCAAAATCTAGATAAATTCAAATCACTTGTTTCTAGACGGTGGGAGTACATATGCTCCACCAAGAAGGTTTATAATACAGGTTTCCGAAATAACAGCTTAGCTGTTTTGAAATTGGTGCATGCTCGCTTTTCGAAACGTCGATTGCTTTTCTCGTTCACGGATCACAGCGCACATGTCGTCAGCCTCCTCTTCTTGTTTCTCTGGACCGGATCAACCGAGACTTCCAAGTTTTTTTTATTAAAACATATTCAACTCTATCATGTTGCGCTTTAAACGGGGTCTCGCACTCACACAACGGATCCGCGTGGTCGGAGGACTGGAGCCGCCAGTACGTTTGACCGAATAGCGTTTACTCGGGTGCCTAGGAGAGAGAAAGGGTGATGCACCTCAATGCATTCCCGGGAGGGCAATATTACAGTGCGATACGCAAGATAGTAAGAGGGCGCTCTTTGAACCAGAAGCCCCCGTTTTTTCGAGAGGGACCCCGTGTGAAGATTTCGGTGACTACTATAGCTGAGTTGGTCGGGCTGACCGACTCGATTGTCGATCCTTCCTTAATGTAAAGTCACCGAATAAACGGAAGCAGGGACAAGCAGTGTGGAGTAGTCAAAACTTATGCGGAAAAGTAGTGCGAAAAGTAGATTAATTATGTATTGATTTTTTGATCGTGTGCTTAAGGTCAATCGGTCGTCATCCTTCACAACATATATGAAACGGCTCAGTGGCGGACTTTCATGGAGGCCAAACTGGGCCATGGCCCCCCCAACATTGGTGCAATGTTTTTAATTAGTAGTATTGTTAAGACTAAGCTAATAAGGGTTAAAAATAATTATAGCTATTAAGTGGTTTAATCAGCATCTTGACCCCTTCTTCATTTTTCTCCAAGGTTCGCCGCTGAAACGGCTGGTCTTTCTATACAAGTCTAGGAGACTACCACAGGATTATATATCGCGGACTCCTTACTTGGACACAATCGAGTACATTTCTTGAGATTGGTGCGTGATGGCCGACGCACGCAAGCATGCATGATCCAATCATGGTAGTTAGTGCGTACCGGCCCAGAGTGCACAGATCGACGTACGACACGGATACAGCATGGCCCAGATCCTACGCAGCTCGATCGCGCCTGCTTGGAAAGGCGCGAGGAATGGTATACGTATGTACGTACATTTTTTTTTGTCGTAAATCGTACGTACGGATTCTTCTAGGTGTTCATACCTGTTTTCCAGGTGGTCGCAAGGAGTAGCAGGTTAGAAAATGGCAGCTGGGAAAGGCCGGCCGGCCGGTACGTACGTCAGTCCGATCGATCGTGCGCGCCACTCTTCATTTGCTCAAAGCCTTCCTAATAAGATAGTATCCGGTTTAATTAGGATCCTCCTAGTACAGTACTATACTGGACATACGAACGTATTATATCTACGGGTAGACTCTACATTTCGGACTAGTATAGTATAGAAAACAAAGAAAATGGTAAAGCATGTATGTTGCGCCGGCCCACGACCGAAAACTAAGGATGAGGACTCATATCTTTTTTTTTAATGAGGAATGGTCCCGAAGGACCTAGAGCTGCATTGACTGATACATGGAAGGTACAAAATTATAAAAAGGCCTTTTTTTTGACTATTGCACCGAGTAACCTAAATGTTAAAGATAAGGCCTCTTTTTTTTTTTTGCAAAAAGCCCCCCAATACTAGAAAAAGAAAAGCAATCAGGTGCCTGGGAAAAGCCTCCGCCACCGGTCGCCGACGACCTCAAGGTGTTGCCACCGAGAGGAAGACGCTCGAAAACTCTCATTCGACGAAGAACCACTGCTGCCGGCCACCTCTATGCCCCCGGGGACGAACCACTTGGTGACAAGGAGGGGACGAGCTCCGGCGTAGGATTCGATTGACCTCCGTCGTGGAGGAAGAAGATGGGCCACCATGTCGGCCAAAGATCATGGCCGCCTCAGTGCCAGCCGTGTGTTCCGCTTGCCGCAGCAAAGAGAGCCACCAGCGACCCGAAGGCCACACGCCACCATCCTTCCCCTCGCCGCCATGGCCGGCCAGGAGGATGGGGAACATCCGAAGAAAAGAGGGACACCGATAGCCTCGATAGTGCCTGTGCGGAGCACATAGCCAAAACCATCCCTCTCAAATCAAATCAACAGCTACTAATAATACTAGTATTAGTTAATCTGGATAGGGAAAGTTAAACGTGGGGCCTGATGCATTAATTAAGGAATAATTTGGGGATGGATCATGATGGCTACTCGGTTGAATAGTAGCTCATCAGAGAATTAATCGGTTGACCTCACCTCGGTGCAGTACTACTTGACGTGACGCCTCTTCCTTGACCCTCCGGCCAGCCGACCGGCGCCCAACTCGATTATATGCTTACATTTCCACATCCACGCCGGTTTCTCTCACCTCATGGGCGGGGCGTCAGGTTTCAACTCTCGCCCAACTAAAAATCAATGCTTATTTTTACTATACACCAGCAGAGGTATCAAGTTAGGCATTTGTCCTATATTTGTAGACATAAGCAGTAGCAGCTTTTTTTAATGCAAAATTCAATTTATTTTACACATATATAAGCACCTACCTCAGAACCTTGCATTAGACATGCCCTTACCATTAAGATGTAGTAAGTGTTAGGTTTTGAGATTCCAAACGTGGCTATCTTTGACCAAGTTTCGCGACGCTACCGCCCCCGTTCCGACACGTAGTCTTGGTTCCGGTGATACTTCTCGCTTACTTGTTCGGCGCGCTTCTCCGACTTGGCAAAGGGATCACCGTGGAACAAGTATCATCTAGTTTTAGTTTTGTCTGTCTTTATTTTCCTGAAGCTCGGATACAACACAGAGGTTATACAAAATATTATTTTTATGTCGGGTGAATCAACTTTTTTATCTAGTGTTATCTTCTCAACTTATCTCGTATTGATGGAATATATCTATTTTTTGTGTAACTTGGATAAAAATATATTTCTCCCTGACATGTCTTTATTAAGAAAAAAACTGGCCAATAATCTCTACTACCTAAAAAAGACTTCCTGTTCCGTATCCGCCGATACGTCGAGCGCTTCGTCGTCAAGCGGTCCCGCACAAAAATCCCGTCCCGCACAAAAATTAGCGCTAAATTAACGTAAGTCAATCCCCTCCCTTCCTCTCCCAAACCCCTACCCATAAGGGCAGCCCTACGCGTCCCCCGGGGGATCTGTGCTTTTTATCCCCCGGGTCCCCAGCCAACCACGTGTCCTTTTTTTGGATTCAAAATCCCGCTTTTGCTACATTTGCCCCGCTTTTGCTACATTGTAGCAAAAAACGGTTCGGTCTAAAAATAGAAAATTAGACTGGACCTCGCCGGAGATTTCGCCGGAGATCTCGCCGGTGACCGTGTAGCAAAAAAGTTATGTTAATGTAGCAAACCCGACCTCACCGGAGACTCGCCGGAGACCTCACCGGAGAATTTCGCCGGAGATCTCGCTGGAGACCTTATAGCAAAAACTTTGCGCTATTGTAGCAAAACCACAAAACGGTTATAGCAAAAAAAGTACTAATGTAGCAAAAAGAACGACCTTGTAGCAAAAGTTTCACGCTATTGTAGCAAAACCAGATAACGGTGGTAGCAGAAAAAAATGTGCTAATGTAGCAGAAACCCGACCTCGTCCGAGACACGCCGGGAACTTTCGCTGGGAGAGCTCCCCAGATACCTCGTCGGAGATCACGTAGCAACATTTTTGTACTATTGTAGCAAGATCATAAAATAGTTGTAGCAAAAATAATATGACATTGTAGCATCATTGATATGTAGCAAATCCTTATCTCAGCAAAAATTCCCCAAAAGGGTAAATCTAGAGAAGCAAATCAAGTGTGCCTTCGGTAGCAACGATTCCTGTCGTCTATAGCAAATTCACCTATTGGTGGTAGCAAAAAATCAATCACAGTACACACTACATACGCGAGCATGCCATGGTGATGCAAGGCAGCAACGGGCGGCGGCGCAAGCCAGCAGGGGTGAGCGGTGGCACAAGGCTCCAGCAAGGGCTAGGACGAGCGGCAGCCGATCTCCTCCATGGCGGTACCTGCTCACGTGAAGTCCATGGAGCGACGACACAAGAAGTAGGGCACGGCGGCGGGCGGCGGTGGCGGCGAAGCAGGAGAGGCAGCGGGAGGTGCAGGCAGCGGCTTGGCAAGAGCTGCGGCGCGACGGCGCAAACCGTAGGTGGGCTGCGGCGTGGCGGCACAAGCTTCGGGCGACGGCACGCGAGATGTGCGTGCAGGAAAAAGCAAGGAACATCGAAACGATAAGGTTTGGTGGACCAGGCACGCAACGCCAGGGGATCGATCCGGGGGATCCTTTTCGTTTGATCCCCCGAGGGAATCCTATCATTTCCCTACCCATAATCTACTCCCAATCCGAAGAGGACTCCCTCCTGACTCCCCGCCTCCATCCCCTGGACCAGCTACCGGCGGCATCCTCCCAACTTGGCCACCGGCGGCAACCTCCCATTCCCTGCTTCGAGACCACCCAGCGGTGCCCTCCTATCCCTGCATTGAGTTCAACAATAGAGCCTTCCCACTCCTGCGCTCTCTGCCCTTCCCTGCATCGAGTTCAATGGTTGCGCTTTCTCACCGATACATCGATCTCCACTAGAGCGCCCTCCCCTCTGCCTCGCGTCGTAACCTCCATCCCATGGCGTGGCGGCTGTCGGGTCTCGGGACTGGCTGTCCATTTTTTTGTCAAAATCCGGCCTATCTTGGATGGTAATTGATGTGGGAAGAGGTGGCGAGGGCCTGCCCGCGAGGAATCCTTCCGGGGCAGCGCCGACTCGCCCGATTATAGCTGTGTACACAAGGGGAGAGAGAAGGACAAACTACCAGCAAGACCATAGGAGAGAGAGAGAACCAAGGTGGCTCGTTTCATATTTGACATTTGGTTTCAAACGGAATCATACAATGGTGAGTGATTCTTTCTCAAACAGTGTGAGCAAGGGGCGACGCGAGGTCGGCATTGTTGTGTAGAGAAATCCGTAGGAACGTAGCTGTTGCCCAAAGGTTGGTACTCAAGACTATGTGAGTGTACAATTTGATTGGACAATGATTTTGAATCTAGCATACTATGTTACAGGAGGATTCCGAAGAGTGGACCATGAAGGCGAACGCCTTGCTTGGAAGCACTTTCAGTCAAGACCAGCTTCTCCTCTAAGGATTCTGCAAGCAAGGCACTGTAGGGATATTGTGAATAGAGGTACAATATATTTTTAAATGTCGAGTAGCTATTTTATTTTATCCAGTTCTTTTGTGAAAGAGAGCATAACTCTTAACTAGGTACAAATTAAATGCTGAAATTTTCTATCACAAGATCTTTAATTCATGGAAATTATAGGAATATACTTAAACATGAAGAGGACCATGGACATTGCGTCTCTTTTCGGGTATGTAATATGTTTATGTACAGATTTCAGAATTAATCATTGCCCACCTAAGGGCGATGGAAGAGGAGCCATGGGCAGTCGCCAGCAGACGCCTTGTACGTGTGCGAGGTGGGAATGAGTTGGAGTCGGTGTCTCCATAGATGCCGATCTCGGTCGAGTTTGTAGGCTTGCAGCAGATCTGAAAGCAAGGTAATTCAGTCATGATAACATGCAACAAAGCATGGGATGGTATTTGTCTGCTGATGCTATAGATTTGTTCCTGTCGATGCTACCCCCGAAGTTTGGATGGGTTCTCTATGTCAGCCGCGAATCCGTCAAGTCTTTCAGTGAGTAAAGCCACTACTGTGTTAGTTCTTGATAATAGATTAGTTACAATGATAGATTAGCAGGACAATTCAAGATTCATTAGTTATACAAATAGGACACAAATTGGCGCACTGTTTGGTATCATTATAATCGGCTATGCCGCTACAGAGGAAATAATCAACGACAGCAGTTGTGGTCGTTATTTTTGTTGATAGTCACTGGAGTATTTTCAGATCACACTTGCATGATTTGGATGGTAAATAGGAACCACTTATGTATCAGTGTGCCTGGTATCGTCACTGAAAAAGGAGCATAGAGGAGTAGCATGATGCTATGCCGTTGCTAAGCACAAACATAAAGGACCTTATAATATGCTTTATTAGTGATGCTCTGTATGAATTGTTTCGTCTTTAGGAGAGGAGGCTTTGGTGTGTCGTTTGGGAAATGCGAAAAAGAGGAAGCTTTGGTTGATTTGTAACTTATTGTAGTACTGCATATCTTGAAGACATGTGTCTGGTAGTAGTGCAATGTGAAAAATAAGAATGCTTAAGGAATGAATTGGCTGGGATATTAAACAGGTTGGAATATGGCACTTCTCTGTACCTTAAACAATGATAAGATATTCCCCATACCAAAACCGGGTTGGAATATGGCACTTCTTTGCACACTCTCTGTAGGTGTTGTGTAGCATTCTGCACTTGCCGTCAAGTGCAACTTCGAAGTGTAGTTGATCATCTCTACTTGATCCAATATGAGCCTCCTGCTGGTAGTTTAGTGCACGTTTTTGTTTTAGCTTATCATTTTAATTCTTCCTTATGAACGACTCAATGGATATTTGTACTGAGACAAATTTATCTAAGATGTATTACAGTCACACAATTTTCTTTAGATGCATTACATTTGCATATGTCGATCCACTGACCTTTGTTCGATTAGGGGATTTTGCTATAATTATAAGGATTTGGTCTTCCGACATTACAAGATACCAATGCCTCTTTTGTCATGCGAAATATATGTCTACACTTGAATCAAGTTAATGGTATGTGCTGCCGTTAAATACCAACCACCTTTTTATTTTAAATATCATGTCAATGTTTATTAATAAATCGCATGACGTATGGTAATTTATTTCGAGAACCAGTGACGCTCAACCATATAAAAGTAAAATAGCTTTTAATTGGTGGCCGGGGTGCACGACTCTAGAACACGCTGGAGCAGATCTCAAAATACTTATTTTAGGGATGTCACACATGGTGAAAAATAGCCAAAATAATTTTTCCTGTATCATGTGCACCCCAAAGAAAAGGGTGCATCTGTCCCTATGTGCAGTGGCAACCCGTAGCAACGACACGGGCATATTTTCTAGTAATAATGAAAAGTAGCTCAATTTGGCCAATATTTTATGTGTAACGTCGTAAGCAAGGAGTGGGCCGTCGTAAGCAAGGAGAAGACGCAGAATTAGACGGGGCAACAATTTTGTCTGGCCCAGCAACGATCACTCAGCCCACCACAGGAGACGACAGTAGGCTCGGATCGGACCAGAAAACAAAACCTCCGCTAGGGTTTACCTCGTAGCCGCCTCCTCCCCCCCTCCTCCGCCCCGCCCTCTCCTCGCCTCCGACCCAGCAGTCCCCGCGGCGACGCCATGGCCGGGAAGAAGCGCAAGTCCTCGGAGAAGCCGCCCAAGGGCAGCCGCCTCCCGCTCGGCGCCGATGCGGACGCGGTGGCCGACGCCGGGAAGCGCCGCCGCTCGGGCGCCGCCAAGCGGCACCAGGCGGAGGAGGAGGCCTCCGTGCCCTCCTCCATCAGCGCAAAGATCCTCCGCGAGGCGCTCAAGCAGCAGCAGGAGGAGGGCCTCGCCGAGTCCCGCGAGCAGCTCCCCTCCGACGCCCCATCAGCCGCCGCCGCCGCAGCCCCGTCCACGTCGTCCGTATTCCCGGTCCCCGCCGACGAAGGCGACGACGAGGAGGAGGACGTCGACGAGTTCGACGGCTTCGACGCGCAGAGCGAGTACGACGGCGGCGTGGTGCGTGCTCTTGCTTCACCCGCAGTAAAATGGAACCTGCTTACTTTGAGTGTGTTGCTAATGCGAATTTGCTGCTATTTTCTCAGCCGGAGATCAATGAGGAGGACGAGAAGGCCCTCGCCGCCTTCATGTCGAAGGACACCTCTTCCAACCAATCTCTTGGCGATATCATTCTCCAGAAGATCAGAGAGAAGGACGCCACCGTCTCAACTGGTGGGCATTCATTTTTGACTCATTTTGTTCTTACCTGATACTTGGGACCGCAGTCCATTGGCCATTGAGCTAGCTACCAACTTTTCTGAATTCACTTCAATCGCATTTTGGTTATCAGTCAAAAAAACAGAGCCAAGTTGATTATGAGATTACTGAGTCTTGGTATGTTTGTGCAGAAGGACGGCCTGCTGTCAAGTTGGACACCAGAATTATCGAACTCTATAAAGAGTATGTGCCTTGCTCCTTACCCATTTCCTCTGGAGCGAGAAGCCTATTTGCATTGTCTTACATATGCAACGCTCATTGTCGAATTTGTCATATGCAGGGTTGGCCAGCTCTTGAGGCGATACACTAGTGGGAAAATTCCCAAAGCACTGAAGCGTATCCCATCGCTAGAATGCTGGGCAGATGTGCTGCAGTTAACCCAGCCGGAGCATTGGTCTCCTAACGCGGTGTACCAAGCAACACGGCTCTTCTCTTCAAACATGAGCGCGAAGAACGCCGTGAGATTCTACGAAGCTATTCTGCTCCCGCGTATCCGCAATGACATAAAGCACAACAAGAGGCTCCATTTTGCGCTTTATCAGGCTATGAAGAAATCCCTCTACAAGCCTGCTGCCTTTTTCAAGGGAATTTTGCTGCCACTCTGTCAGGTAGTTCGCTTTAGAAGAGAGAGTTTCCTAGAATGCATGGCGAGTTCATTAGTACTTCTGAATATGCGATTGAAAGGAGCAATATTGTTGATCATCCAACCATAAGCCACATTTAATGCTTGTTGTAGACTTATATATGCATTAGTTGCGTATTTCTTTTCTTTTCTCTTCACTCTATAATATAACTGCCAAATGTTATGGCTGCAGGAAGGGGATTGCACTCTGCGTGAAGCAGTAATTGTTGGTAGTATTCTCGAGAAATGTACCATTCCTCCACTCCATGCAAGGTTAGCTGAATATAGTATTACGATTCTTGTCTAAGGATGGTTGTGCAGTTGATATCTTATCTCTTCTTGGCATTTTTTGCAGCGCGGCATTAATGAAACTAGCAGACATGGAGTACTGTGGCACAACTAGGTAAAGTGTGGCACCTTAAAGTTTTTTTTTTGTGTGTACTGCACATATTATAAGAACTTCAACAATTTTTCCCCAGTGAACTTTATACTTCTGTGAATAAGCATTACATGTTTCATTAGTTAACATTACTAGTTACTAGCAAAATTGCCCGTGCGTTGCACTGGGAGAAGGAAAATCTTCATATACACTCATATACTCAATTTCACCATGAGTTTATTTAGTCTACTATAACACATTTATTGTGCTTTGCTACATAACGAAATGTTACTACTAAAAAGTTAATTTGGTGTATTAGCTTTTCTAAACTCCGTGATTGCTCAAAAATACACATGCTCTATTGAATGGATAGTGATGTTTACAATGAGATGTTTTAGTAGCAATGTGAAGTTAGGAGGAAAATTGGTCTGGACTGCAGTGTTTTTATTTTTAGATTAGTCTTAATCTTCCACACCTTTTTTCGTCCACGCCAACAGATGTCTCCAACTCGCCATGGTAATAACTGCAGTATGACACCATTTCTCAAACAAAATAGATCATCGCCCCGCAAGCACCGAGCCGCAAGTCAACCCTTGGTGCACCATCCTGGACTCACGTAGCCTGACCACAATCAGAAAAATAAATGCTTTCCTCCATTCAGCAAGCTAGCCCATGCACAGCACGCCATCATTCAAGCTGCATGCATGCCTACCTTATAGCTTTGCTAGAATGCTAAATGCGTGCGTGCCTTGCTTGCTGCCGTTCACGACCATTCAGCATGTCTCTTTCCGCCATGTTTACGGCCCTCTACTTAACCTCCGTCACCGCCGCTCTCAAGCGCCGCCTCCATGCGCTCCTGCGTCAGCCACAGCTAACACCCACCCGCCATGCTTCTATCCATGGCCGTCGGCCGGTCGACAACGCTACCAACTCTACCATGACGCCTCTGACCATGTATTCCCGTCTCCAACTCCGGCACAGCACCACCAGCCATCGTCCCTCTCCTAGCTCGTGCTTCCACATGCTCCGTCCCGTCGCTTGGTCCTTGAGCTAGCTGTCCGACCGACAGCACATCCAATTTTCACCAAAGCGTTTTCTCTATCCCGCGTCCGCGTCGGAATGCCTTCCAAGCTCTGAGCGACTCCGATGTTCGCGCCCGCTATTTGTAGCTACAGTGCTCGGCTAGCCAGATAGTCCGTTGGCTGCATGCATCAATTTTCCATCGAGCCGTTGCTTTTTCTTTTCAAAACGTTATTTTCATTTATCGGTGGCACAATGGGTTATTTGGTGTTTGGTGGAAGGGCAAACTTGTCTAGAAAAATGTTGGACCGGAAGAAACACTTCGTCCTTTATTATTAGGTATAGAAATAACATTTCTTTGTATGTATATAGAATTTTGCTGCAGTAACAAAGATTATAGTTGGTCTGAAATTACTTGATGCAGAAACCAGCATTGATTTTCCTGTACCTCTCCTTCTGCTTGTGTCTGTCTGCCAACTTATAGTTTATACTACTCCCTCCGACTCATATTAGTTGACTTGGATTTGTCAAAATTTGGATGAACCTATATACTAAATAGTGTCTAGATTCATTCAAATCTAGACAAATCCAAGTCAACTAATATGGGTCGGAGGGAGTACAACAATTTTGCCAAATGGTTTGCGTAAGCTGGTGCTAAATTTTTCCCAAATAGAGGCCACCGTGCCACAGATTTTTCATCCATTGTACTCTTAAATTTAGGAGTTGTTGTATACTTGTATATTGTATTTTCTGCGGTCGAATCCTTGTTGGAACCATCTGGATGTGCATTCTAGCTTCTCATGTATATGCCACGGGAGGTTGTTGTGACAGGTGTTCAGATTTCTGTTATGTAGCCAAGTCCTGTTATGCAATAGGATGGACTGAAATGTTCTATTGTTTCCTAAGATCGTAGTTCAAGTGATGTTTTGCTGGTAACTGCATTGCATGTGTAGCTCTGGTGTCTTTTAGTGTGGGTGAACTATCTTCTTTTCTCGTATATAGTTGTGGCATTTACCTGCAATTCGTTTAATAGCTTCTTATTACGTTGCAACATGCTGTAACCTGATATCTCTCTTGCAGTTACTTTATCAAGATATTTCTTGATAAGAAGTATGCTTTGCCGTACCGTGTACTTGATGCAGTTTTTGCCCATTTCATGCGGTTTCTTGACGATGAGAGGAACATGCCTGTTATATGGCACCAGTCGCTGCTCGCCTTTGTGGAAAGGTCAGTGATGGATGTGTAAAGTTCGAAAGCATATTTTGGTTAATCTGAAAGGTATTGCTCTTAATGCTGCAAAACAACCACTATGCTTGACTGCTTGCAGTACTGCAAGTAGTCTTTCCCTGGTTATCTTCCTGGTAAACCTTTTTCATTACCGGGACAAAGTATTAAACCCGAACTATGGAAAATGTTATGCTATACAATGTGAGTAACCAGCTTCTTTGCTATTTGTGGCTCAGAGGTCTGATCCCTGATGATATAATGATAGAATATATTTTAACTTATAATGTCCATATAAGTGTCCCCTTGTAATGTCCTTGCGAAGTTTTCACTTGTTCATTCATCTGTTTCTAAATGTTTTTAACAGATACAAGAATGAGCTGGAGAAGAAAGATAAGGAGAAACTCGCACGCTTGTTGGATCACCAGAAACACTATTTGGTACAGTCCTCTCAGCTTCATCATTCACATGTCTGCATGAATTTCGAAATGATTCCCATTTAACTAGTAATCTGTATCTACAGGTTACTCCAGAAATCCGTAGGGAACTTCGGAGTAGCACAAACCGGGGTGAAAAGGCGACCGATATGATGATCTATATCCTTAACAGTCCACACCATTCATTTCCAATATTTTCCTTTGCATGTTAATGTTTGGTCGAGCAAAAAAAAAAAGATTTAGCCTTGTGCATTCAAAGCTTTCCTACTGTTCCATAGCATGTTTGTGTCCTTAACTTTGTTCGCACGTTCACCTGTTTCGGTGATCACCAAGCCGATTGAAGAGGACAGGTGGGATATTCCAGAAGTACCTATGGAGGACGATTAATGGCAGCGGAGAGCGTTGTGGTTTGCTGTGTGAACTTCATCGGCGCTCCAGTTTTGGTGGTAGTGGTTTTTCCTGGGCGATTTGTACCTTTTTTTTGTTGTTGTTGAGAAAAAGAGAAATATATACCCTGGTTTGTATGAACGATTGCTATGGAAGTTTCATTGAACACTCATTAGAGAGGAGTTGGAACTGAGTTTGAAATGTAATCATGATTGTGGCATAGCATAGCCTACGGCCTAAACGTCATGAATGTAACTTATCAGGACCATTGGAACACACCAATGATCTTATGTTGAATGCTGCTGGGGATGCCCTTTGGGATACACCGTGGATGTAGTCCAGTTTCTGTGGATTATATACCAAGGGGACTACAGATTGTTGGTACTCCTCCATTACAAATTATTTCACATTTTCCGCATGCAAGCAAAGCTTAATGTCACTGGAGATTTGACCATGTTGTATTTTTTTCTACCCAATTTGTAATTTTTGTTAAGAGAAGGAGGATATATATATACCCTGGTTTGCAAGAACGGCTGCTATGGATGTTTGATTGGATTCAAAATGCATTCCCACGGAAAAAAAATGTTTTAATGATCCTCCTGTCATTATCTCAGTTTCTTTCAACTGGGGATCCAAGCAAGAACATACGGAGGCTCAGCCAAAATGAGAAATTGTACACTCGACTCAGCAAATACATTGTACTTCAAAAAGAATATCTGGCAAACAAAAAAAAAGTGCAATATTTTTTTCTTCAGTTTACTTGTGGATTGTGCTACATTTGGCGTCTGCTGTTTGTGTATGATGAAAACAAAAACTAACACTATTACTGTATTTGTTTTTAAACAAAAGAGCCCCTAGCAAGCTCAACCGAGGCCCAACGCATGTAATCCGCGAGAAAGCCCACCAGATCGAGGCCCAGCTGTATCATGTCCCGCCGAGTCTGCTGGGACCCATCATTTCCCTTCGCCCTTCCCGCTGCAGCTGCAACTCGCGCCATCCAAAGCTCATCCTCGAAGGCTCGAACCCGCGATGGCCACATGCTTCCCATGGCATGCTGCACTGCAGCCAGTGGTTTCCTATGTTCAAAGCCTCCGCCGGCTCCACTGCGGCACCACGTTACGGTTTCCCTTTCCACGGCGCAATCCGCGCCCGAGCTGCGCATCAGATGTTCGGCGAAATGCCGGCCGGCTGGCGCTGGTGCCGATCGGCCACGCATGTCCTCGCACGAGTCGCATCATGCCAAATTTTGATTGACCACTTACTAATGGTGACCTCCATCCCTTTGCTGTTTTCTGGTACGGCCATTTCCTTGTGGTCGGTCGGTGTGCCGGACCCGGACACCGGCTCCATGCCATCCACCATCCACTACCCCCACCAGCATCCGTGGAAATCAGCTGCCGAGCATCATCCTGTTGGGGCGACGGCCCCTCGCTTGGGCGAGCAGTATCCTTTTTCCAGAGTGCACGGTTGCCCAGCGTCTGGGGCGCCGCGTGATCTTGCTCAAAACCATCGTCAGCGCCTCCCTCGCCCCCTCATGTTCTTCGGCACCGCCAGGACACGCTCCCGTTACCAGCCTTTTTCTCTGGTGGTGTTACGGCCAGATGGGTCGAGCCCGTCTGAATCCTGAATGCTCCAGGCTGGACACGCTCATCGACCTGTCTGCTTACTGCTGCTGATCTATGCGTGCCACTGAACCATGTGAAGGTCAGCTTTCCTGCACACCCCTTTTTCTTCACCTTTTATGCTCGTAATTCCAGCTCCAATAGTTTCACATATGATCCAAGTGCTTTCCATGGACGCCTCAAAAGCTACCATCTACCTATGCAGGTAGCTTGTTACCACCTGATCCATGCAGTTAGCTTGTTACCAGCTGATCCATGCAGTTAGCTTGACACACTGCTGCTGCTGGCTGGCCATTACTACACAACACTTGAATATGCAGGAAACCCAAACAGCTCCTAGTTTGCTCTGTTCGAATGCCCGGTCATTCAGCCGTCCTTTTCTTCGTGCTCGATCGATATCCCGCCAGATATGCTTCTACGCACATTCGCGTAGCTATGACAGCAATGGGATGCTGTTCAACAGCGACCTCGCATCAATCACTATAAGTCCTTACAGGGAACACCCTGACCATTTTTCATGTTCTGTACTGGTTTTGCACTAATTGTGGGTCTGCAAACAAACAGCCCGTCCACTTTTCCCCACAGCGAAATGATGTCCTCTTCAGAGAAGAGACATTGTTCTCGCACTTACTGTTCTTCGGTCGGTGCCTGTCCTTATTGTTCAATCACACACTTCCTTGGATTTTTTCAGATTGGAAGAAAAGAGTGAATGGCCTGCTCAAGTCATGTGAATAGAAATATATGGGGAATCACACAGTACTAACTGGAGTCGACAGCATCTTAGAGTACAGCCAAGCAGACCAAAACCAATTATTTCTACCCACGTACAGAATATGTATCAGGCACTGTAGTACCACTCTTGGTTTGATGTTTCCCTTTTTTCAATAGTCTACTGTTTACAACTATACATGGTTTGATTACCACAACATTATAAATGTTTGTTACACTATGTTGCAATTAAATATCTTATCTTAGGGACTCCCAGCCTTCTTCCATCAGTCTTTCTATCACCTTTGCCATCACTTTAGAGGAACTGTTGAAAGCGGCTTTTCAGACACAGACAGCATTATCTATTTACCTTAACTACCTCTGTGCTGATTTAGTATCACTTATATGGCGATCTGTTTCGCAACAAGTGCGCTCCCTCAAAGTGGCTACACAAAGCAGTCCATAGCACTGACTTGCAAAATCTCTGCAAAAACACGCAACTGGGTAAGAAGTGGAGCATTTCAAAAGGCGGAATCATGTCACCTCTATTTTTCCTGTCTGTCCTAGGCGACGGCGACTTCCCTGCACCATAAGCTTGCTTCTTCTTTTTCTCTCATAGGGAAAAAGGGACATATCTTAAAATCTTGCCTCATCTTTATGCAACAAACACGGGCATTCGAGGGAAATGACGTCTCCGATCTGAGCAGCGCTGGCAAGAGGAGAGGTCGACTTGAGTATTTTCTGGAATGGGGTTCTAGAAATGTTGGAGTAGATTCTGATCACGTCATTGTCCTTTCTTAAAAGTGATTGATATGTCGAAATCACATGAACTATCTAAATTTTGCTGCTCCACGCTTGAACCAACAGACATGGATTTTTCATGTCAAATTCACGTATGTAAAAAGCTAGAGGAGATAGCTAGCTTGGTGGATATATACTCTGATCTCCTGTTGTTATAAAGTGATGTATGCGTATGAACATGTTCTTGCAAATAACACATATGCATAGCGATACATATGCTGTTGATTCTCCGAGCCATTGAAGGGTTAGAAAAAAGGATGGAGACCAATGGACAGAAAGACAGAGCAAACCTAAATTCATGTCACAGTGTAGGCTGTGGTGTGCGTGTCAAGCATGTTGATGCCATCAGAAGGTGGCGGCAGTCTTGGATTCACTCGAACAACAACGAAATAAGCACTTGGGACTTCTTGCTTTTCCCTTCCTAGACTGAGAACTCAGGATGTGAAGAATGCCGCTTACTTCTTTTCTTTCAGAAAAACAAGCTAGGCCAATGGTAGAATTGTGCAACTAGTATATACATACATTGTAAAGACTGTTTGCAACTTTACATGGTTTGATTACCACAACATTATAAATGTGTGTTCCCTGATGTTGCAATTAAATATCTTATCTTGGGCTCTCTCAGCATTTTATCACCTTTGCCATCAACTTTATTTTAGAGAAAAAGGTTGAAAGTGTCTTTTCAAACACAACCGGCATGAGCTATTTACCTTGACTAACTGCTGATGTATCTACTCGTCACCTCTATGGCTGGACAGGGATCTGCTTCGTAGAAAGTGTGCTCCTCTCGCTCAAACTGGCTGCACAAAGCGGTTCATATAGTAGTGACTTCCAAGAACTCTGCATTGCCCGCTGACCACACACATAATTGACCAAGAAGCGGAACATTTCTAAAGGCGGAATCATGTAACCACCATTTTTCTTGTCTGTCGGTCCTATGCCACGGCGACTTCCTTGCACCATAACTCTCTTATCGGGAAAAAAGACATATCTAAAAACCTAGCCCTATCTTTATGCAAAACATGGCCATTCGAGGGAAACAACGTCTCGGATCGGACTGTTGGCCAAAGGAGAGGCCGACATGGGTATTTTCTCGAATGGGGTCCTAGAATTGTTGGACCGTCAGTCGACTACCTTGCACTGCAAGATTTTCTCCTTTTTCTTTTGATTCAAAACATTAGGAAGAGAAGGTAACATGTCTAAAAATCCTGCCCCATCTTTCTGCGACAACATGTTGATTCGGGGGAAACGACGGCTCGGAGCGAAGCGGAGCGTTGATGGCCAAAGGAGATGTCAACACCCGTATTTCCTCGAATGGGGTTCTAGAAATGTTGGACTTGATTCCCATCTTGTCATTCTCCTTTCTTAAGTTTCCAGTCCCACTCTATCTCCCCACAGCGAAATGATGTACTCTCGAGAGAAGAAACATTGTTCTCGCAGTTACTGTTCTACGGTTGGTGCCAGTCCTTATTGCTCAATCAGACACTTCATCAATTTTTCTGTATGAATGATCTGCTCGTACGTGGAAGAAATGATCTGGATCTGCTCGATCGACGCACACGAAAAATCTACAGGGGAATAACAATACACTCCGGAGTCCACATCATCTTCGAGTAAATCCAAGCCGACCAGAATGGATTATTTTTTGCCCACGTAATGTATCAGGAAGTTGGCTTTTCGTCAAAAGATAATAATCTGGTTTAAGGCAAGGTCTGTAATAGCACTATTTATTCTGATGTTGCCCTCTCGAAATGGTGTGCTACTTGTTTGCAACTTTACATGATTTGATTACCACAACAGTATAAATGGTGTGACCTGATACGCAATTATCTTGGGCCCTCTGCTTCTTCCATCATCCTTTTATCACCTTTACCATCACTTTACATGAACTGTTGAAAGTGGCTTTTCAGACACAGCGAGCATGATCTATCTACCATGACTCTGCCGTGTCGGCTCATCATCACTTGTATGCCAGGGGATCTATCTCGCAACAAGCTAGTGTGAGCTCAAAGTGGCACGCAGTGACTTCCGAGAAGTCTGCATTTCCCGCTGGCCACACACATAATTGGCCAAGAAGTGGAGCATTTCTAAAGGCGGAATCATGTCACCACCATTTTTCTTGTGTGTCAGTCCCATGCGACGGCGACTTCCTTGTAGCCTGTTCCTTTTTTCTCACATTGGAAAAAAGGAGACATATCTAAAAATCTTGCCTCGTCTTTATGCAACAAGATGGGCATTCGAGGGAAATGGGTGTCTGGGATCAGAGGAGCATTGGCGAAAGGAGAAGCCAGCGACATGGTATTTTTGTTGAATGGGGTTCGAGAAATGTTGGAATTGACTCTGATCCTGTCACCCTCCTTTCTTAAATGTGAGTGGTGGGTCAGCAGACATGGATTTTCCAGGTCAAGTTCAGATATGAGAAAAAGCTAGAGGAGATAGCGTGCTGAAAAATATCTAGAAACCTGGAACTGTTGTTAAAAAATGATGTATGGGCATGAATGCGTTCTTGCAATATCATAAATGTGAAGCCGATGTGTACGGTTTATTCTCCGAACCATTGAAGGATAGAAATATAAACAGGAGGGAGACCAATGGACAGATAAACAGAGCAAACCTAAAATCGAGCACCATGTCTTGTTACGGTGTAGGCTGCAGTCCGCCTGTCAATCATGTTCATGCCATCACTAGCTAGGTGGTCCTTATTGTTCAATCAGACACTTTGAATTTCCTGCTAGGAAGAAAAGAGTGCATCGCCTGCTCAAGTCACGTGAGTAGAAATATATGGGGAATCACACAGTACAAACTGGAGTCAACAATACCCTTGAGTAAAGACCAAAATAAATTGTTTTTGGCCACGTACAGAATGTGCATGTATAGTAGTTGTCTTTTTGTGAAAAGATAATAATCAAGTACTTACTCTTTTTTTTTTTGAGTACTTACTCATTTCTGGATTAAGGAAAAGACTAGCGTTGTTGCAATTAAATATCGTATCTTAAGCCTTCTGCTTCTTCCATTAGCTTTATATCAAGTTTGTCATCGCTTTAGAGGAATTGTTGAAAGTGGCTTTACGGACACACAGCCAACACGATCTATTTACCATGACTAACTGTTGTGTCTGCTCATCATTTCTATGGCGATCTGTTTCGCAACAAGTGCGCTCCCTCAAAGTGGCAACACGAAGCACTTCCAAGAACTCTACATTTCCCGGCCCCTAGCCAAACACGTAACGAAGTGGAGCATTTCTAAAGGCGGAATCATTGGGGAAAAGGAGGGATGTGCCTAGAAATCTTGCCTCGTCTTTACGCAACATCATGGGCATTCGAGGGAAACGACGTCTCGGATCGGAGCGTCGCTGGCGAGTGGAGAAGTCGACATGGGAGTTTTCTCGAATGGTGTTCTAGAAATGTTGGGTTTGGATTCCAATCATGTCATTCTCGTTTTTTAAAGTTGATGACTGATTATGTCCTACTCTATGAGTTGTCTGAATTGTGGCGCTTCACGTCTAAATTAACCAGCGGGCATGGATTTTTCAGGCCAAGTTCACATACGAGAAAAAAGAAAGCTAGAGGAGCTAGAGGAAATGTCTAGGCAATCCAGAACATGTACTCCGATCTCCTGTTGTTATAAAGTGATGCATACGCGTGACCGTGTTCTTGCAAATAACATATATGCGGAACGATACCTTACCCGTTGATTCTCGGAGCCATTGCATGACTGATGAAAAGGGAGAGCAATGGACACAAAGAACGGGCAAACCTGAATTCGAGCACCATATAGTATATCATGGCCATCAGAAGGCGGCCGGTGTCGATCTTCATTGGGTTCCCTGGAAGAACCACGTAATAAGCCCTTTGTTTCATGGAAGCGGTTTTTGTACGAGATGATGTCAGTTTACTTGTGTAAGATTAATCTTTGAGGTCATTTTAGTACTACCCTTTTTATTATTATGCATTTGGAGGCGGTGTTATTAGAAGAAAGAAGAGGGGCGGAGTATCGGAACAGCGTGATGGCGGGGAAAGACTTGAAAGCGCAGACGGGCCCGAAGGTGAGGCCCAGGTGACCCACCGCGAGGGGCGCAGGAGGACACGAGCTGGCAGTGCGCGGGCCCGAATCTGTCGACGGCGTGGGCCAAGGCAGGCTTTTCAAATGAGGCTTGTTCGGAAACAGCATCGTGGTGGGGCATCCATGGCAGGGAGGGGAGCGCGTCCGTCGAGTACGCACGTATGCTACGGCCGTGGCCCGCCACGATTGGTTTTGTGGCATCGTTCCGTTCGTTCTCGGTTCGGCAGCGACAACAAAGCATGATTGGGGTTTCCGTGCAGCCTTGTTTCTACTTTATCTAGATATGAATGTATGTAGTCTAAACATTTAATTAGATATATAAAAATCTAGACAAAGTTAAGATCATTAATATGAACAGAAGAAAGTAGTAGTATGGGAAACAAATCGGTTTCTTGATTAGTTGGACATATCATGAAGTGAAGTTTAGATATATTTTAGTTTAGACAAATCCATATCTATCAATTTAGATCGGATGAAGTAGTAAAACATAAAACCATGGTGTTTGAGGAAAGAACATCATGCATGCATATGCTCCACGGTCACTGTTAAGACAAGCCAAGAGTAAGTGCCAGGATTATATTGGTGGCTGATGATCGATCAATTAGTGGAGGGACAACAGTAGTAGCGGCAGCAGCAGCGGAGCTAGGATCGGGATCTGGACAACGGTAGGAGTAGCAGAGAATCAGGACCTGGACATGTATCCCCTAGCTCGTAGCATCTGGACTCGACGATGATCTATCGATGCGCCATAATTCAGGTGCTTATAGCAAGCCTGTTTTTTTCAGGTCCCACTATGAATTCACCCTAGCTCGCTCGCTCGCTCGGTTCCTGCGTTTGACATGTATATTATTCTCGTCGGGTCGAATCACGGTTGACCATACGTTGTTGGGTGGTAAAAAGAGCTCTCCTTTTTTTTCTTTTCTTGCGAGGAGTTTGGTAAAAGAGATCGTAGCAGAGCGAAGCATCATATCTATCGATCGTTGGTGAAATTTGGTAGGTTGGCAATAACTTCCACCACAATGGGGCGAGCCGACATTTGAAGCAGCAGCAGGCATGTACGAGATTTGTATGTACTTTCTCTGTTTCAAAATATAAGATATTTTAGTTTTATAAAGCAAATGTATCTAGATTTTTTTTAGTATGTAGATCACTTAGGTTTGGAATGAATCTACACAATAAAAAAAGACTAGATACATTTTCTTTACAAACCTAAAACATCTTATATTTTAAAACGGAAGGAGTATGTTACTACGTGGCTGCGCGACCATTTAATTTGCCTGATTTCAAATCCTGGTAATGATGACCGTTTGTTTAACTTGGACTCCCTTTTTCTTAGCAACAAGGGTTTATCTTATAATTGCATGAACTACAGAAAATTCCTAGAACATCCCCACTATTCCTTTTGGATCCAATGAGTAGTAGCATGCATGCGATTTGTTTGGCGTCGATGCGATCGTTGGTGTATTTTTTGGTTGTGGCCAGATTTTTGGTGCTCGATAGTATTGTAGTGCGTGTGGAGAGGGAGATAAAACATATTTGTTGGGTTTGGGGGGTGGGAGATGGTGTGAACCTGTGATTGGTATACGAGTAAACCCGGTTGAGCTTCAAGCTACTCCCTTCGTTCGCAAATAACGTTTGCAAATAAGGGTACTTCTAACTTTGTTTTAATCTATACTCTTAAAAAAATTGGGAACGTTTGTCACCCCCTCAAATTTTCCGTCTGCCATGTTATTACGATTTTGCCCCTTGTTATTTGGAGATACTACTACCACTGCCACCGCCAAGTTGAATCAATCTGTTTCCTTGTTTGTTCTACTGTCCCGAACGAATCCTATCCCCATCTCTTCCTTTGCCCACGCCGGCCGCCCCTGCAGGCCCGCAGCAGTCCTAGCTTGTACGGGAGTGCGCCGACGTCCGGATTCGTTCTGGAGGGCGACGAGGAGGCCGTCTGCTACGAGAGGGAGGGGATGCCTGGCCCCGGCCACCTCCGGAAGCGCCCATCAAGCCGCACCACCATCCCGTGCTCTGCCTCCCTGCTCCCAGCCCGCCCAGAGGTCTGACCCCCGCCGCCGAGATCTGACTCCTGCCATTGAGGTTGCCGCAGTGGACCTATTTTTTGTGCTGCTTTGTGGTTGCCGTTGACCTCCCACTGGTTGGGAGATGAGTGAGGAAAGGGAGGGAACTCACCGTGGATGTGCCAGTGGGGAAGGGAAGAGTGTCCAGAAAGGGAGGGGAGGTGAGCTCGCGCCCCACGCATGGCAGCTCCAGGTCGCGCGCATGTTGCCTTCGAGCGCAGGCTCCCCGTTTCGATCCAGTATGCTCCCCATCACGATCCGATTTCATCCCCATCTTGATCCAATTTTCTTACGTTTTCCCATCTTGATTCGTTTTCTCGGCAAGATGCTTTCTGTATCTAGGATGGTGCCGACACCATGATCTGCAACACAGGTGAGGTCAGCATTGGAAATGTCGTCGAAGCCATCATGGGAAAATGCTGGCCTGCAGGAGTCTAGAGTAGAGTGTCGTGCTGCAGGTGATCCTGCACATGTGGTAGAGGTTAGTGGCTTAGTACTCGCGTTGTCTTCCTTCCTCATTTTATCCGCCTACCTAAATGCTGCTATACGAGGTGCGCCCTGCATTCATGGTAGCCAGGTGATAGACCTGATGCTAGAAAACATTGCGAGGCTTCTGCTGTTTTCTATTTATCAAGTTGAAGAAGCCTCTTTCTTTTCAGCTGTTGCACAAGCTTATTGGTATGCTGTATCTGGTTATGCATCACATTTTAGTAGAAACCTAGGTATCAAACAACGGCCCACAATTGGAACTATTCAGCAGGATTTGATCTTTCTTTGTTTTGTAGAAATCTTATTCCGGTTCTGTTTCCGATGCAGCCATTCTACATCTGCAAAAATGCAAATCGCAGAAGTCAGGAAAATTCCAGGTGACAGTAGTAGTCCTAAACAGTTTGGCTTGAGCTTGAAAGATTTGGATCAGCAATTCACTTCTACACACACCTGACGGTACCTGTACATTCAGTTCGGTTAAATTGCTTAGGGACCAGAATTAGATCTGCTTTTACTTCTCTAGCGTGTAATGCAAAAGGGAACAAACCAAAAAGACCAGCAAAGATTAAAATCAGAGTATAAATAACAAAGTTAGGTTTAAATCACACTGGAGATTTTGTAAAAACTTTTTTGGTGGACGCGTGCTAGGTTCATATCATAGTCCGATCATCAAAATTTAGGCTTGAATATCCACATCTTAAATTTTGTGCAAACTACACTGCAGCCTTTCAGTTCATTTTTGTTTTCGATGTTGTCAAAAAACGCTTAGTTCTAGATCGATCTTAGTGGACGAGATAAAAAAATGTCCATGCATCATTGGATCGGTGTCACCATTCGAGATAAAAAAAAGCACCGGTGCGAGGCTATGATATGCCACTAATTCTCAAGGAAATTAAAGACCAACACAATGTGTCTCCCATTTTTAAAATAATTGGCAACCAAAAAATAAAGACCGGATATTTTTTAAATTTTTTGTAAGGCGTCTCCCAATCCAAAAATAATTGACACCCAAAAATAAAGATCATATCTTTTATTTATTTTATATTTTTAAGATGCGTTTATTATTGGTTGACCTATCGTAATGTACGGTATTGATTTTAGCTCCCGTTGCAACGCACGGACATGTTTGCTAGTTAAATTAAACGTTTTAAAGTTTGATTAATTATTTTGGAAAACATAGACACATTTATGATACCAAAATAGTACCACTAGATCACAAGTTGATTAATTATTTTGGAAATATAGTTGTATAACATATCAATTTCATGCCATATATGGAGCTACTCCCTCCGTTTCTGTTCTTTCTTCTAGGGTAGGAAGCATGTAACGGTGGCAGGGAGAGGGGAATCCCAGTTGGTGAGAGAGACCCACACTCACACCCTGCCTGCTCCCTCCTCTCCTCTTCTTCTATGGACCACCACCACCACGCCACCGTCCTTCTCCCCTGTGTGTGCGATAGTTGCTGCTGGCTGCGTGCACGCGTGCCTGCCCAACCGTACGTGAAATGACCGCAATGCCCCCTCGGTAGATTGCAACCATTGACTCTTTCCCGTTAAAAAATTCTTCCAAAGATATTTTGGGCAGAAGAATCTACCTTTGAGATAAAAAAAAACATTTTAAGCGTGGCCGATCGAGATTTATTGATCGAGGTACTCTTGCAAGCCTCAAATATAAGAGCTTGGGCGTTTTCATACCGAAATCCAGACCAAAATATGGCCGGACGAAACTCGTTTTCGGCCTGGGAACGCCGAGTTACCCACTCGCGTTTCCAGACCGAGTTCCCGGGACGTCCTTTTCTGTCCAAATTCGGCTTAAATTCGTTCAGTTTTTGGCATAGTTTAACATAAAATGAATATAGAGCACAGTTCGGCCCATTTTCCATCAACACGGCGAGCATCTCCTCGTCGTCGGAATCCATGGCTGAACCGGCAAAACACCGAACACTTGGCAGGCGAGGTGGTTGGAGCTCGTAGCGAAGCCGAGTTACGGCGAAGTTTGGGCGGCGAAAGGGGCGGCGACTACGGAGAGCCAATCTAGAGGTGCGAGTATGTCTCAGCGTGGAGAAGCTTCGTCGGCGAAGTCATGGTGGCAGAGGCAGCTGGGAAGCTCTTCGCCGCAGTCTGGGCGAGTGGATGTGGGGGAATTTAGCCTTCTGTCGCCGACAGAGCTGGCTCACGCTTGTTTTCGCTTCGTCCGGCGTTCTCAGGGCGTTTACAGGATGCTGGAAATGGCCTGGGAAGTCCGGGCCAAAGTTTGCCCAAATCCGGAAGAAACCGGGGTCGTGGGAACGCGACTGGTCCAATTTTCGGCGTCCGGAGCTAAATTTCGCCCCGGGATCGGCGTCCTGGGAAGCGAGTGGAGATGCTCTAAGTGAGGTACTAGTCCGATCGATCCTTTGTTGTGCATGCAAGAGATGTTGGAAACTTGTTGGAAAGCTTTCGAATCTCTAATTTTTTCGAAAGGTTGTGGAAAGTACTGTGCATGCAGAATTTGGTGAAAACATGTATGTGGCTAGTAGCTTTTTTCCCACAAATTTACTTACATGTTTTGTAGATGATAATCTATATGTTATATAGTTATACCTAACTTGTGATTTAATCTCCACCTCCTAAACAATCGAACTTCCCCCGAATTGCATATATGTGCGTCCATGTACCTATCCTCGACGGTTTGGATTATTTGCACAATTTTATTTATAAACTTATTGCTATGTCTTTTCTCCTTAAATTACCATAGAATTCTTTTGTTAAAACCTCGTCAGAGGGCGGGGAGCTCCTGCATTGTATTAAAGATAGAGGGAAAATAGTCCAGTTAATAAGGGAAACCGGACCGGCAGACCATATAGATACGATTGATTAAGGAAAACCGGCAAAAACTACGCACCAGAAATCCAACTACGATTACCATGGAATTCATATGGTTCACAAAAATTCGTTCTAGGGAATGGCGGCATGGTGTAGAGATGCAAGTGGGTTCAACAATAGGGTACCCTCTACCATCATTCTTGGGTTTTACTAACTCCATTTTCTCCTCCTGCCTGCATTGCATTGCTTGATTCATTACTACTACGTAGCTTTGAACCATTATTGGCTCGTTTGCGGCGGGGTAGCCGATGATAGCTAGGTAGTTAGAGCATCTCCACTTGCCTATCCAGGACGCCGATCCGGACGCCGAAATTCAGTCCGGACGCCGAAATTCAGTCCGGACGCCGAAAATCGGCCCAGTCGCGTACCCAGGATCCTGTTTTGGTCCGGATTTGGGCGTGTTTTGGTCCGGCCTATCCAGGCCGTACTCAGAATCCCGGGTATGCCCTGGGAACGCCGGACGCAGCAAAAACGGGCGTGTGCCAGCTCTGTCAGCGACAGAATGCTGAGCTCCCGCCACTTCGCTGAGCTCCTGCCCTGCAAGCTCTGTTATAGATTTTTCCTCAATATCTTCATGCTTGCTAACATAATTAAAGAATTCTTCAATATTATCTTTCCTAATTATGGAGCCACTACCTATTGCAAGAGTTTTCAGAGCAAACTAGGAGAGCAACATGGTGAGCTAGAGCAAGGTGGCAACTAGAGCAGGAACTAATTTTTTTATGTTTTTGAATGAAGCAAGCAAACCAAACTAGACTAATTTTTTGGGTTTTTTGAAAAGAGACAAACAAAACCAAGCAAAAGAAACAAAGCAAACTAAAAACAAAGTAAAGAGAAAGGAAGTGAAGGACTCCCCTAGTGAAGACGTCCTTAGCCTCTCCGGCAACGACGCCAGAAAACTTGTTGATGACTCCTTCATGGCGCTAGAAAACTTGGTGGCCGGTGTGGAGTCTTGTTGGGAACCCCAAGAGCAAGGTGTGAAGAGCACAACAGCAAGTCTTCCCTTAGTTGAGACCGGGGTTATCGAACCAGTAGGAGGAAGGAACGTCACACATGTGTTGCAAGCAACACGGAGACCTGCACAACACAAACTCAAGACTTTGTCCCAACGAATCAGTGAGGTTGTCAAGCTCACCGGTTTGCTGTAACAAATGATTAAACGTATGGTGTGGAAGGTAATGGTTTGCAGCAAGTAAACAAGTAACAGTGGAAGATGTATCAATGGTAAAGATTGGACCGGGTTCCATAGTTCACTAGAGGTGCTCTCCTTAGATAAACAACATGGCATGAAGGGTAAACAAATTATAGCGGTGCAATTGACAGGAACTGAGCAAGACATAACAATGCAATTACTAGCCAGAAAGATCCAATGAGGTTGATTGGGAAATACAACAATATACATAGACCGTCATCCAACCGCATCTATGACTAGAAGTCCACCTTCAGGTTATCATCCGAACCCCCTCCAGTATTAAGTTGCAAGCAACAGACAACTGCTTTAAGCAATGTGTTTAAGGTAAACATTCCACATGTTCCATGAACAAGAGACCGTTGTTTTCTCCCTAGTAGCAACCGCACATCTACAACCGAAGAGATTTCTGTCACTTCCCTTGGAAACTAGAGGCATGAACCCACTATCGAGCATAAATACTACCTCTTGGAGTCACTAGCAACTACTTGGCCAAGATAACCACTAGCAACAGAGAGCATGCAAGATCACAAACAACATAGACATGATAGAATCATAAAGATAAAATCATTAATCAAACCAACATAATAATCTCAATATCCATTGGATCCCCGCAAACACAACATGCATGATTACAAATAGATTAGATCTTGATCATGAACGGAGCTCACAAGATCTATACATGAAAGCACAAAGGAGGATATACAACCATCTAGCTACTACATGGACCCATAGTCCAAGGTGGAACTACTCACAAATCATACCAGAGAGAAGGCCTCCGGGATGATCTCCCCTCCGACAGGGTGCTAGGAAGAACTTCAGATCCCCCCGATCTAGGGACGTTGGTGGCGGCGGCTACAGACGATTTCGTGGATTTCTGATCGGGTACCCAGGGTTTCTGTATCGGGGGCTTCTTATAGGCGAAGGGGCGAGACCGGGAGGCGGCCAGGGTGCCCAAACCCTAGCCAGGCGCGGGGTTGGGCCCACCCGCGCCTAGGGTGGGTCTGGCCCCCTGGCTGGCCTTCCGGTCTCCCCTCTGAACTTCTTGTTCCCCACGAAAAGTTATTGACTTTGTCCTTCGTCCCGTCCAAATCCGAGAATATTTCTTTACTAACTTTTCTGAAACCAAAAGTAACAGAAAACAGACATCTGACACTGTTGCAACTTGTCAATAGGTTAGTACCAGAAAACATGTAAAAAATGTTGGAATTATGCCCTAGAGGCAATAATAAAGATGTTATTATTATAATTATTGTTCATTATAAAGTTTATATTCCATGCTAGAATTGTATTAAGAGGAAACTTTGATACTTGTGTGGTTTATGAACAACACCGTGTCCCTAGCACACCTATATGGACTAGCTCATTGATTAATGATTGTTAAGGTTTCCTAACCATAGACATGAGTTGTCGATTAATAATGAGATCATGTCATTAGGAGAATGATATGATGGACAGACCCAAATTAAGCAGAGCAACTAGATCGTGTCATCGTGTTCATCTTTGCGAAGCTTTTTCCTATGTCAAATATTGTATTTCTTAGACCATGAGATAATACAACTCCCTGGTATCGGAAGAAAGCTTTGAGGTCATCAAACGTCATCCTATGTGAGGGTGATCATAAAGGTGTCTCTCAGGTGATCGGAAAGTACTTGTTGGGTTGTATGTGTCGAGATGGAATTTGTCCCTCCCGAGTCGGAGAGATATACTTCGGGCCCACTCGGTAATCGATATCAACACCGCTTGCAAGCACGTGGTTAAGGAGTTAATAACAAAGTGATATCGGATTACGGAACGAGTAAAGTACTTGTAGTGAACGAGATTGAACTAGGTATGCCGATACCAATGATCGAATCTCGGGCAAGTAAAATATCGCGTGACGAAGGGAATACATATATGGGATTAATTGAATCCTGGCATCGTGGTTCATCCGATATGATCATCGATGAATATGTGGGAGTCAATTTGGGTTTCCAGATTCCGCTGTTGATCATTGATAGAAGATCATGTCTGCATATTCTCGAACCCGTAGGCTCACACACTTAACGTGCCTCGACGCTAGGATATAATGGATAATTGGTTTATGAGTTTTTGTTCGGAGTCTCGGATGAGATCCAGGACATCATGAGAGGTTCCAAAATGGTCCGGAGAATAAGATTCATATAAAGGAAAGTAATTTTTGGATTTCGGAATTGTTTCGGAGTATTCGGTATTGTACCGAAAGGTTCTAGAAGCTTCCGGAGTGGGACCAACGTGGGCCCACTTGTCCGAGGGCTGCGTGGTCCTAAAGGGGAGTTCCCTGGCCGCTTTAGGCCAGGGGAACAAGGCCCCATAGGCCCAGCCGGCAAAACCCTAGGGGAAACCCTAGGGAACCCTTCTAGAAGGATGGGCGGAAACTTGCCCCCCACTCCACCCTTGGGGCCGCCGCCCTAGGGCTTGGAGGAGGGGCCAAGGGGGACGGACAACCCCCCTATATAAGGTGGGCAGGGGCACACCCTCCCCCGACTCCTCAACCCTAGCCTCCAACTGCTGCCCCTTCCTCCTCTCTCTCTCCCGACTGCGTGTAGGCGAAGCCCTGCTGCAGAAATTCTCCACCATAAGCACCACGCCATCGTGCTGCAGATCCAATCTATCTCTCCACCATTCTTGCTGGACCAAGGAGGGAGGAGACGTCGCGGCACCGTATGTGTGCATTTCTCGGAGGCGCCACCACTTGCGGCGTAGGATCGGATCGCGAGGAGGAGACGGCTAGTACGACTACATCAACCACGTTCCGTTGAACATTTCTGCTGTGCGTTATCTTAAAGGGTATGAAGATCTCATCTATCTCTCTCGTTGATTGAATATCCTATATTAGATCTTGGCTTTCTTGTTCGCATCCGTAGAGATTTTTGATTTACTATGCCGCGGAACCCTTCAGTGGTATCAGAGCTAGATCTATGCGTAGATGTGTTTCACGAGTAGAACGCAACATGCTTGTTGTGGGCGTTGATGTTTTCTGTTGCAAGCCTCTTGTTGTGTATTTCTTATGACGCGGCATAGTGAGATCGAAGCGGTCCAGGCCAACTTTACGCGACCTCGTTCGCGAGACCGGCTCCGCACTTGACGTGTGGCTTGTTCCACACATGCGGCTGGTGGATGCCAGTTTCTCTCACTATAGTAGTCATGGGATTTACACCAGATGTTAGCAACCATAATATCACCGTTGTGGCTTTCCGTAGGTAAGAATTGTTCTTAGCTTGTTACTCCCATAAGCCACGGAAAACATGCAACAACAAAGTAGAGGCGTCTAACTTGTTTTTGCAGGGAGTGTTTTGTGATATGGTATGGCCCAAGACATGATGTGTATGATGTATGCAATGATCATGTTTTATAATATTTCACGACTTGCATGTCGATGAGTACACAACCGGCAGGAGCCATATGGTTGTCTTTATAATTGTGTATGACCTGCGTGTCAACTTCTTATACGCCATGTAATAGCTTTACTTTATCGCTAAGTATTTAGCAATATTTGTAGTTGCTATTCGTGGTGGAGGCAATCATGATGGAGTGATGGAGATCATGCTGGCGCACACAAGATGGAGATCATTGCGCGGAGATTCGCTATACCATGTCACATAAAATTATATGCATGTGATGTTTATCCTTTTATGTATCTTATTATGCTTAGATCACGATGGTAGCATTATAAGATGATTCCTCACCTAAAGATCAAGATAAAATTGTGTTCTCCCCATGTATGCACCATTGTGAAAGGTCGTCGTGTTCAAGCACCTCGTGATGATCGGGTGCTATAAACTCTATGTTCACATACAACGGGTGCAAGCCAGTTTTGCACACGCGGAAATACTTGGGTTTGACTTGACGAGCCTAGCATGTACAGACATGGCCTCGGAACACACGAACCGAAAGGTTAAACATGAATCATATGAATGATATGGTCGACACTTTGTTGTCCACCATTAAAACCACATCTCTTCTCGTGAAGATCGGATTAGGTGTGGTGAATTTGGATCATGTTCACTAAACAACTTGAGGGATGTTGAATTTAGTGGGAGTTCATTTAGTAATTTGATTAAGTTGAACTAGTTATCATGAACATAGTCTAAATTGTTTTTGCAAAAAAATTTGTAGATCAAATGGCTAAGTCCAACTTCAACTTCAACGTTTTTGCTGAGAAAGAAAAGCTTAAGAACAATGGGTCTAACTTCACCAACTGGTTCCGCAATATGAGAATCATTCTCGCTGGCGGACAAAAGGACTATGTACTAGAGAAAGCGCTAGGTGACGCCCCTGCTACTGATGCGCCGGCTGATGAAAAAGCTGTTTATCAGTTGCGCAAAGATGATTATGGAGTGATTAAGAGTACCATGTTGTTTGCTATGGAACCGGACCTTCAAAATCGTTTTGAGGAGTTCGCCGGGCCCTTTGATATACTTGAGAAACTGAAAACCATGTTTCAGACTCAGGCCCGTTCTGAGAGATATGAGATCTCTGAGAAGTTCTTTATCTGCAAGATGGAGGAAGGGAGTTCCGTTAGTGAGCACGCCATTAAGATGTCGGGCTACACTCAACGTCTTGAGCAACTGGACTGCAAGATTCTAGAAGAGCTCAAGATTGACAAAGTTCTGCAATCACTCCCTCCTAGCTACAAAGGTTTTGTAGTTACTCACAATCAAATTGGTTCCACTGATACGATCATTGAGCTCTTCGCTAAGCTGAAAGCTGCGGAAGTGGATATCAAGAAAGGTAATCATGTGTTGATGGTCAACAAGACCCCTAGCTTTAAGAAAGGTAAGGGTGCAAAGAAATCCTTCAAGAAAGGCAGCGGCAAGCGCGTTGCCCCTGCTGAGAAGAAGCTCAAGTCCGGACCTAAGCCGGACACTGAGTGCTTCTATTGCAAGGACAAGGGTCACTAGAAGCGCAACTGTCCGAAGGACTTAGCGGACAAGAAGGCTAGCACCATTAAAGGTATATTTGATATACATGTTATTGATGTTTACCTTACTAGCGCTTGTTGTAGTGCCTGGGTATTTGATACTGGTTCAGTTGCTAATATTTGTAACTTGAAACAGGAGCTACGGAATAGACGACGGCTAGCAAGGGATGAGGTGACTATGCGCGTTGGCAATGGATCAAAAGTTGATGTGATGGCCGTCGACACGCTCTCCTTAGTTTTACCTTCGGGATTAGTTTTAAACCTTAATAAGTGTTATTATGTGCCTGCATTGAGCATGCACATTATATCTGGATCGTGTTTATTGCAAGACGGTTATTCATTTAAATCGGAGAATAATGGTTGTTTTATTTATATGAATACTATCTTTTATGGTCATGCACCTGCTGTGAATGGTTTATTTCTTCTGAATCTCGAAAGCAATGAAACAAACATCCATAACATTGAGGCTAAGAGATGCAAAGTAGATAGTGATAATTCAACTTATTTGTGGCACTGCCTTCTAGGTCATATTGGTGTAAAACGCATGAAGAAACTCCATTCTGATGGACTTTTGGAGTCTCTTGATTTTGAATAATTTGACACGTGCAAGCCGTGCCTTATGGGCAAGATGATCAAAACCCCGTTCTCCGGAATAATGGAGCGAGCAACGGACTTATTGGAAATCATACATACCGATGTATGCGGACCAATGAGTGTTTCAACGCACGGTGGATATCTCTATTTTCTCACTTTTACTGATGACTTAAGTAGATATGGGTATATCTATTTAATGAAACATAAATCTGAAACGTTTGAAAAGTTCAAAGAATTTCAGAACGAAGTGGAAAACCATCGTAATAGGAAAATTAAATTTCTACGATCCGATCGTGGAGGTGAATATTTGAGTTATGATTTTCTCACGCATCTTAAAGCAAGCGGAATCGTTTCGCAACTCACGCCACCCGGAACACCACAGCGCAATGGTGTGTCTGAACGCCGGAATCGAACTCTATTAGATATGGTGCGATCAATGATGTCTCTTACAGATTTGCCGTTATCATTTTGGGGTTATGCATTAGAAACCGCTGCATTCACTTTAAATAGGGCACCATCTAAATCCGTTGAGACGACACCGTATGAACTATGGTTTGGTGCTAAACCTAAGTTGTCGTTTCTTAAAGTTTGGGGATGCGAAGCTTACGTCAAGAAGTTGATGTCGGACAAGCTCGAACCCAAAGCGGAGAAATGCGTCTTCATAGGATACCCTAAGGAAACGATTGGGTATACCTTCTACCACAGATCTGAAGGCAAAGTGTTTGTTGCAAAGAACAGATACTTTCTTGAGAAGGAGTTTCTCTCGAAAGAAGTGAGTGGGAGGAAGGTAGAGCTAGATGAGGTTATTGAACCTTCTCTCGAGTTGGAGAGTAGCACATCACCTGAAATTGTACAGTGCCGTCTGCACCACCAAGATAGGAAGCTAATGATGAGGATCATGAAACTTCTAACAATGCTACTACTAAACTTCGCAGGTCGACAAGGTCACGTGCCACTCCTGATTGGTATGGCAACCCTGTCTTAACCGTCTTGTTGTTAGATAACAGTGAACCTGCGAATTATGAGGAAGCAATGATGAGCCCAGAATCTGAGAAATGGCTAGAGGCCATGAAATCCGAATTAGGATCCATGAGCGAAAACCAAGTATGGACTTTGGTGGACCCTCCTAGCGACCGTAAGGCCGTTGAGTGCAAATGGATTTTCAAGAAGAAAACGGACGCGGATGGTAATGTTACTGTCTATAAAGCTCGGCTTGTCGCAAAAGGGTTTCGGCAAGTTCAAGGTGTTGACTACGATGAGACTTTCTCTCCCCTCTCGATGTTTAAGTCCATTTAGATTTTATTAGCAATTGCTGCATTTCATGATTATGAAATATGGCAGATGGATGTCAAGACTGCGTTCCTCAATGGAACATTGATGAAGAGTTGTATATGATGCAGCCCAAAGGTTTTGTCGACCCTAAGGATGCTAATAAGGTGTGCAAACTTTAACGTTCCATTTATGGACTGAAGCAAGCATCTCGGAGTTGGAACCTTCGTTTTGATCAAGTGATCAAGAGCTTTGGATTTGTTCCAAATTGCTACGAAGCTTGCATCTACAAGAAAGTGAGTGGGAGCTCGGTGACATTTTTAGTACTATATGTGGATGACATATTGATTATTGGAAATGACATTGGTATGCTTAACGACGTGAAGAGTTATTTGGATAAATGTTTTTCAATGAAAGACCTAGGAGAAGCTGCTTATATATTAGGCATCAAAATCTATAGAGATAGACAAATACGCCTAATAGCTTTAAGCCAAAGTACATACCTAGACAAAGTTTTGAAAAGGTTCAGAATGGATAAAGCAAATAAAGATTCATTGCCCATGTTTTCAGGTAAGACATTGAGCAAGGCTCAGTGTCCAGCTACAGTAAACGATAGAGATACTATGAGCAAAGTGCCATATGCCTCGTCCATAGGTTCAATCATGTATGCCATGCGGTGTACTAGACCGGATGTGTCCAATGCTCTTAGTTTGACGAGCAGATACCAAAGTGATCCAGGAGTGGAACACTAGACAGCCGTAAAGAACATCCTAAAGTATTTAAATAGGACTAAAGAAATGTTCTTGGTCTATGGAGGTGATGAGCAGCTCATCGTAAAAGGTTACGTCGACGCTAGTTTTGACACCGACCCGTATCATTCTAAATCTCAGACAGGATACGTTTATATTTTGAATGGTGGAGCCGTGAGCTGGAGAAGCTGCAAGCAAAGCGTGATCGCGGGATCTACAACAGAAGGGGAATACATGGCTGCTTCAGAAGCGTCAAGTGAAGGAGTTTGGATTAGGAACTTCATCACTGAGCTTGGTGTGGTTCCAAGTGCCTTGGACCCACTGGAGATATTGTGCGACAACACTGGCGCCATAGCACTAGCTAAGGAACCAAGATATCATCCAAAGACCAAGCACATCAACCGCCGTTTTCATATAATTCGAGATTATATTGTAGATGGAGATCTGAAGATTAGCAAAGTACATACGGCTGAATGTCGCAGATCCGTTGACTAAACCTCTTCCACGAGCAAAACATGATCAACACCTTAATGCCATGGGTGTTAGATTGTTGCCAGATGTAAACTAGATTATCGACTCTAGTGCAAGTGGGAGACTGTTGGAATTATGCCCTATAGGCAATAATAAATATGTTATTATTATAATTATTGTTCATGATAAAGTTTATATTCCATGCTAGAATTGTATTAAGCGGAAACTTTGATACTTGTGTGGTTTATGAACAACACCGTGTCCCTAGTACGCCTCTATGGACTAGCTCATTGGTTAATTATGGTTAAGGTTTCCTAACCATAGACATGAGTTGTCGATTAATAATAAGATCATGTTATTAGGAGAATGATATGATGGACAAACCCAAATTAAGCAGAGCAATTAGATCGTGTCATCGTGTTCATCTTTGCGAAGCTTTTTCCTATGTCAAATATTGTATTCCTTAGACATGAGATAATACAACTCCCTGGTATCGGAAGAAAGCTTTGAGGTCATCAAACGTCATCCTATGTGAGGGTGATCATAAGGGTGTCTCTCAGGTGATCGGAAAGTACTTGTTGGGTTGTATGTGTCGAGATGGAATTTGTCCCTCCCGAGTCGGAGAGATATACTTCGGGCCCACTCGGTAATCGATATCAACACCGCTTGCAAGCACGTGGTTAAGGAGTTAATCACAAAGTGATATCGGATTACGGAACGAGTAAAGTACTTGCAGTGAATGAGATTGAAGTAGGTATGCCGATACCAACGATCGAATCTCGGGCAAGTAAAATATCACGTGACGAAGGGAATACATATATGGGATTAATTGAATCCTGGCATCGTGGTTCATCCGATATGATCATCGATGAATATGTGGGAGTCAATATGGGTTTCCAGATCCCACTGTTGATCATTGATAGAAGATCATGGCTGCATATTCTCGAACCCGTAGGGTCACACACTTAACGTGCCTCGACGCTAGGATAGAATGGATAATTGGTTTATGAGTTTTTTTTCGGAGTCTCGGATGAGATCCAGAACATCACGAGAGGTTCCAAAATGGTCCGGAGAACAAGATTCATATAAAGGAAAGCAGTTTTTGGATTTTGGAATCGTTTGGGAGTATTCGGTATTGTACCGGAAGGTTCTAGAAGCTTCCGGAGTGGGACCAACGTGGGACCACTTTTCGGAGGGCTGCGTGGGCCTAAAGGGGAGTGCCCTGACCGCTTTGGGCCAGGGGCACAAGGCCCCATAGGCCCAGCCGGCCAAACCATAGGGGAAACCCTAGGGAACCCTTCTTGAAGGATGGGGGGAAACTTGCCCCCCACTCCACCCTTGGGGCCGCCGCCCTAGGGCTTTGAGGAGGGGCCAAGGGGGCCGGACAGCCCCCTATATAAGGTGGGCAGGGGCGCACCCTCCCCCTGACTCCTCAACCCTAGCCGCCAACTGCTGCCCCTTCCTCCTCTCTCTCTCCCGACTGCGTGTAGGCGAAGCCCTGCTGCAGAAATTCTCCACCATAAGCACCACGCCGTCGTGCTGCATATCCAATCTATCTCTCCACCATTCTTGCTGGACCAAGGAGGGAGGAGACGTCACGGCACCGTACGTGTGCATCTCTCGGAGGCGCCGCCACTTGCAGCGTAGGATCGGATCGGATCGCGAGGAGGAGACGGCTAGTACGACTACATCAACCACGTCCTGTTGAATGTTTCTGCTGTGCGATTTCTTCAAGGGTATGAAGATATCATCTATCTCTCTCGTTGATTGCATCTCCTAGATTAGATCTTGGCTTTCTTGTTCGCATTCGTAGAAATTTTTGATTTACTATGCTGCGGAACCCTTCAAAAATCACCTCAAAGTGTGGACAAGTAAAGCAAATTAGATACTAAACAAGCATGGAGCATAAAAAATTATAGATTCGTTTCTAACGTATCAAACGATAACAAGGCTTTATCGTTGTGCCATTGTTGGACGGTGCTCAAGGACACCAAAAATTGGGAGACTAGCTTTGCCCTTTGGAGAGAAGTGAACAAAAAGAAGAGCAAGGGAAATGCTTCGACGGGCGGTATTGCCAACCTAGATGCCGACAATGGCAAAGGCTTTGTCCCATCTGCATGCGACGGGACTGCCGACCATGCCTACTGATGACGCCCATCACTGTCGTGGGACGCTTTGTTGGAAACCCCAAGAGGAAGGTGTGATGAGCACATCAGCAATTTTTCCCACAGTAAGAAACCGAGGTTATCGATGCAGTAGGAGGAAGGAAATGTCTCAAAGGTGTTACAAGCAACGTGAAAACCTGCACAACACAAACTCAAGACTTTGCCCCAACGAATCAGTGAGGTTGTCAAGCTCACCGGTTTGCTGTAACAAAGGATTAAACATATGGTGTGGAAGGTAATGGTTTGCAGCAAGTAAACAAGTAACAGTGGAAGATGTATAATAGTAAAGATTGGACCGCGGTCCATAGTTCACTAGAGGTGCTCACCTTAGATAAACAACATGGCATGAAGGACAAACAAATTACAGCAGGGCAACTGATAGGAACTGAGCAACGCATAAAAATGCAATACCAAACAAAAGAGATCCTATGAGATTCGATTGGGCAATACAACAATATAGATAGACCGCCATCCAATTGCATCTATGACTAGAAGTCCACATTTGGGTTATCATCCAAACCCCCTCCAGTATTAAGTTGCAAGCAATAGACAACTGCTTTAAGCAAAGTGTGTAAGGTAAACAATCCACTTGTTCCATGAACAAGCGACCGTTGTTTCTCCCTAGTGGCAACAACACATCTACAACCGAAGAGATTTCTGTCACTTCCCTTGGAAACTAGAGGCATGAACCCACTATCGAGCATAAATACCCCCTCTTGGAGTCACTAGCAACTACTCGGCCAAGATAGCTACTAACAACGAAGAGCATGTAAGATCACAAACAACACACACATGATAGAATCATAAAGACAAAACCATTAATCAATCTGACATAATATTCTCAATATCCATCGGATCCCCGCAAACACAACATTCATGATTACAAATATATTAGATCTTGATCATGAACGGAGCTCACAAGATCTATACATGAAAGCACAAAGGAGGATATACAACCATGTAGCTACTACATGGACCCATAGTCCAAGGTGGAACTACTCACGAATCATACCGGAGAGAAGGCCTCCGGAATGATCTCCCCTTCGGCAGGGTGCCAGGAAGAACTTTAGATCCCCCCGATCTAGGGACGATGGTGGCGACGGCTACGTACAGCCGGTTTCGTGGAATTTTTGATCGGGTCCTTAGGGTTTAGGCATTGGGGGCTTATTATAGGTGAAGAGGTGAGGCCGGGAGGCGACCCGGGGGGCCACACCCTGCCCAGGCGCAGGCCCACCCTGGCCGCGCCTAGGGGGGGTTTGGCCGCCCTGGTTCGCTTCTCCGTCTCTCCTCTGGACTTCGTGTTTCCTACGGAAAGATATTGACTTGGGCTTTTGTCCCGTCCAATTCCGAGAATATTGATTTTCTGCCTTTCTGGAACCAAAAAAAAAAAACAGAAGGAAACAGACAACTGGCACTGTGGCAACTTGTTAATATGTTAGTTTCAGAAAAGATATAAAAACACCTCAAAGTGTAGACAAAGCAAAGCAAAGTAGATACTAAACAAGCATAGAACATCAAAAATTATAGATACGTTTCCGACGTATCACCTGCCGCCCCGGTAGCCACAAGGACACGAAGGGCGACCTCGCCCGCCAGGTTGGTTCCTTGGCTTTCCAGGAGACCTTGAAGCAGATCATGGAGAAGAAGGAAGAGGCCATCACCAAGAAGGAGGAGAGGCGACACAAAGAGAAAGAGGCCGCCGCCAAAGCCTTCGCCGACCTGCAGAAGAGGTCCATTGAGGCGAAGGAGGCCAACGCCAAGGCCAGGCTGATGGAGATCGAGGCCAAGGAGAATTTGACGGAGGCCGAAGCCAATTCCAAGGAGGCCGAGGCCAGGTCTAGGACGCTGGAGGCCGAAGGCAAGACCAAGGAGGCCGAAGCCAAGATCATGGCCGAGGAGAACGCCATCATGTTCACCGACCTGGATAGTATCGCCGACCCCGATCGCAGGGCTTGGGTTGCGTAGAGGCAGCATGCCATAAGGGCTCACGATGCCTGAAGGGCAATGGCGACGGCAGTTGCAACTTTCTAGGGAGAGAAGCTGCCATCTTTTAGACATTGTGTATGATATTGCCCCCTTTTGCACATTTTATATCCACTGGCACTTGTTGTCGATGACCAAAGGGCGATGACACACCTTGCCATTGATTTGTGTGTGTCTTTGGCCAGCGATTGCGTCATTTTCAACTAATTTGCATGCCTGTCCAGCGATGGCGCTAACGCCCGCCCTGCGCGAACAAATGGGTCGCACCGCTGTGTGCGATAGGCCGGACAGGCCGAGCCCCCTACCCATACTAGCCAAGGTCCGACCCAAACATACAGTTTCGGGGTGATAACTACGAGTTTTGATTCATAACTCTCATACATGTAAAACACCCTGGAACCCCAAAACTGTGGGCAATAGCTCATGAAAATGGCAATAAAACGCAAAAAGACGAGTTTTTCGCCAAAACTCAAAAACTTGTAAAACGCCCTAAACCCCCAAAAATGTGATCTATAGATCATGATAACGATGATATAACGCAAAAAATACGAGTTTTTGTCATAACTCTCAAACATGTAAATAGCCATGGAACCCCAAAATTGTGGGCAATGGCTCATGAAAACGGCCATAAAACACGAAAACAACGAGTTTTGATTCATAACTCTCAAACATGTAAAGCGCCCTGGAACCCCAAAACTGTGGGCAATAGCTCATGAAAATGGCCATAAAACGCAAAAAAGACGAGTTTTTCGCCAAAACTCAGAAACATGTAAAACGCCCTAAAACCCAAAAAATGAGATCAATGGATCATGATAATGGCCATATAACACAAAAATGCGAGTTTTTTTTGTCATAACTCTCAAAATGTAAATAGCCCTGGAACCCCAAAATTGTGGGCAATAGCTCATGAAAACGGCCATAAAACCCGAAAACGACAAGCTTTTGGTCATGCCCTCAAACATGTATCATTTTTAACATCATTTTAAATCACCCTACTCCCCAAAACTATAGGCAATAACTCATGAAAATGGCTATAACACGCAAAAACGATAAGTTTTTGGTCATAATTCTCAAACATGTATCGGGTCTTACAGACCATGCACATCCCCTAGAATATCAAAACTATGGGCAATAGCTCATGAAAATGGCCATAAAACAAAAAACTTTGAGTTTTTGGTCATGCACTCAAACATGTATCGGGTATTATGGTCATTGTAAATCGCCCTGGAACCCCAAAACTGTGGGGAATAACTCATGACGATGTCCATAAAATGCAAAAAAGATGACATTTTGGTGATAACTCTCAAACATGTAAATAGCCCTAGAACCCCAAAACTATGGGCAATAGTTCATGAAAACGACCATAAAATGCAAAAACAACGAGTTTTTGGTCATGCCTCTCAAACATGTAAAGCGTCGTGGAACCCCAAAACTATGAGCAATAGCACATGAAAATGGCCATAAAACACGAAACGACAAGTTTTTGGTCCCCTCAAACATGTATAGGGTACTATGGTCGATATAAATCTCCCTGGAACCCCAAAACCATGGGGAATAACTCATGAAAACGTCCACAAAATGCAAAAAAATATATGAGTTTTTGCTCATAACTCTCAAACATGTAAATGTCCCTAGAGCCCTAAAACTATGTGCAAGAGGTCATGAAAATGGCCATAAAATAAAAAACGACGAGTTTTTGGTCATACCTCTCAAACATGTAAATCATCCTGAAATCCCAAAACTCTGGCCAATAGCTCATGAAAATGGCCATAAAACGCAAAAAAATGAGTTTTTCGTCAAACTCTAAAGCATGTAAAACGCCCTAAAACCCAAAAAAATGTGGGGAATAACTCATGAAAACGTCCATAAAACGCAAAAAGATGAGTTTTTAGTCATAACTCTCAAACATGTAAATTGCCATGGAACCCCAAAATTGTTGGCAATATAACACAAAAAACACGAGTTTTTGTCATAACTCTCAAACATGTAAATAGCCCTGGAACCCCAAAATTGTGGGCAATGGATCATGAAAACGGCCATAAAACACGAAAACAACGAGTTTTGATTCATAACTCTCAAACATGTAAAGCGCCGTGGAACCCCAAAACTGTGGGCAATAGCTCATGAAAATGGCCATAAAACGCAAAAAAGACGAGTTTTTCGCCATAACTCAGAAACATGTAAAACGCCCTAAAACCCAAAAAATGAGATCAATGGATCATGATAACGGCCATATAACGCAAAAAATACGAGTTTTTTTTCATAACTCTCAAACATGTAAATAGACCTGGAACCCCAAAATTATGGGCAATAGCTCATGAAAACGGCCATAAAACACGAAAACGACAAGTTTTTGGTCATGCCCTCAAACATGTATCAGTTTTAACATCATTGTAAATCGCCCTAGACCCCCCAAAACTATTAGCAATAACTCATGAAAATGGCTATAACACGCGAAAACGATGAGTTTTTGGTCATAATTCTCAAACATGTATCGGGTCTTACAGACCATGCACATCCCCTGGAACATCAAAACTATGGGCAATAGCTCATGAAAATGGCCAAAAAACAAAAAACTATGAGTTTTTGGTCATGCACTCAAACATGTATTGGGTATTATGGTCGTTGTAAATCGCCCTGGAACCCCAAAATGTGGGTAATAACTCATGATGATGTCCATAAAATGCAAAAAAAGATGACTTTTTGGTGATAACTCTCAAACATGTAAATCGCCCTAGAACTCCAAAACTATGGGCAATAGCTCATGAAAACGGCCATAAAATGCAAAAACAACGAGTTTTTGCCATAACTCAGAAAACATGTAAAACACCCTGGAACCCAAAAACTTTGTAAATAGGTCACGAAAATGGCCATAAAACGCAAAAACGACGAGTTTCTGGTCATACCTCTCAAACATGTAAATCACACTGGAACCCCAAAACTGTGGGCAATAGCTCATGAAAATGGCAATAAAACGCAAAAAAGACGAGTTTTTCGCCATAACTTAGAAACATGTAAAACGCCCTAAAACCCAAAAATGTGTTCTATAGATCATGATAACGGCCATATAACCAAAAAATACGAGTTTTTGTCATAACTCTCAAACATGTAACTGGCCCTGGAACCCCAAAATTGTGGGCAATGGCTCATGAAAACGGCCATAAAACACGAAAACAACGAGTTTTGATTCATAACTCTCAAACATGTAAAGCGCCGTGGAACCCCAAAACCGTGGGCAAAAGCTCATGAAAATGGCCATAAAACGCAAAAAAAACGAGTTTTTTTGCCATAACTCAGAAACATGTAAAACACCCTAAACCCAAAAAATGAGATCAATGGATCATGATAACGGCCATATAACGCAAAAAATACGAGTTTTTTGTCATAACTCTCAAACATGTAAATAGCCCTGGAACCCCAAAATTGTGGGCAATAGCTCATGAAAACGGCCATAAAACACGAAAACGACAAGTTTTTGGTCATGCCCTCAAACATGTATCAGTTTTAACACCATTTTAAATCGCCCTAGACCCTCCAAAACTATGGGCAATGACTCATTAAAATGGCTATAACACGCGAAAACGATGAGTTTTTGGTCATAATTCTCAAAAATGTATCGGGTATTACAGACCACGCACATCCCCTGGAACATCAAAACTATGGGCAATAGCTCATGAAAATGGCCAAATAAACAAAAAACTGTGAGTTTTTGGTCATGCACTCAAACATGTATTGGGTATTATGGTCGTTGTAAATCGCTCTGGAACCCCAAAACTGTGGGGAATAACTCATGATGATGTCCATAAAATGCAAAAAAAGATGACTTTTTGGTGATAACTCTCAAACATGTAAATCGCCCTAGAACCCCAAAACTATGGGCAATAGCTCATGAAAACGGCCATAAAATGCAAAAACAACGAGTTTTTGGTCAAGCCTCTCAAACATGTAAAGCGCCGTGGAACCTCAAAACTATGAGCAATAGCACATGAAAATGGCCATAAAACACGAAACGTCAAGTTTTTGGTCATGCCCTCAAACATGTATAGGGTACTATGATCGTTATAAATATCCCTGGAACCCGAAAACCATAGGGAATAACTCATGAAAACATCCGCAAAATGCAAAAAATATATGAGTTTTTGCTCATAACTCTCAAACATGTAAATGGCCCTAGAGCCCAAAAACTATGGGCAAGAGGTCATGAAAATGACCATAAAATAAAAAACGACGAGTTTTTGGTCATACCTCTCAAACATGCAAATCATCCTGAAATCCGAAAACTGTGGCCAATAGCTCATGAAAATGGCCATAAAATGCAAAGAATGAGTTTTTCGTCATAACTCTAAAGCATGTAAAACGCCCTAAAACCCCCAAAATATGGGGAATAACTCATGAAAACGTCCATAAAACGCGAAAAGATGAGTTTTTGGTCGTAACTCTCAAACATGTAAATTGCCATGGAACCCCAAAATTGTGGGCAATCTCTCATGAAAACGTCCATAAAACACAAAACGACGAGTTTTTGGGCATGCTCTCAAACATGTATCATTTTTTAATATCTTTTTAAATCGCCCTAGACCCCCCAAAATATGGGCAATAACTCATGAAAATGGCCTAAAAGCGCAAATAAGACGAGTTTTTGCCATAACTCAGAAACATGTAAAACACCCTGGAACCCCAAAACTATGGGCAATAGGTCACGAAAATGGCCATAAAACGCAAAAACGACGAGTTTCTGGTCATACCTCTCAAACATGCAAATCACCCTGGAAAACCAAAACTGTGGGCAATAGCTCATGAAAATGGCCATAAAACGCAAAAAGACGAGTTTTTCGCCATAACTCAGAAACATGTAAAACACCCTAAAACCCAAAAATGTGATCTATAGATCATGATAATGGCCATCTAACGCAAAAAATACGATTTTTTGTCATAACTCTCAAACATGTAACTGGCCCTGGAACCCCAAAATTGTGGGCAATAGCTCATAAAAACGGCCATAAAAGACGAAAACAACGAGTTTTGATTCATAACTCTCAAACATGTAAAGCGCCGTGGAACCCCAAAACTGTGGGTAATAGCTCATGAAAACGGCCATAAAAGGCAAAAAAGACGAGTTTTTCGCCATAACTCAGAAACATGTAAAACGCCCTAAAACCCAAAAAATGAGATCAATGGATCATGATAACGGCCTTATAACGCAGAAAATACGAGTTTTTTTTGTCATAACTCTCAAACATGTAAATAGCCCTGGAACCCCAAAATTGTGGGCAATAGCTCATGAAAACGGCCATAAAACACGAAAACGACAAGTTTTTGGTCATGCCCTCAAACATGTATCATTTTTAACATCATTTTAAATCGCCCTAGACCCCCCAAAACTATGGGCAATAACTCATGAAAACGGCTATAACACGCGAAAACGATGAGTTTTTGGTCATAACTCTCAAACATGTAAATCGCCCTAGAACCCAAAACTATGGGCAATAGATCATGAAAACGGCCATAAAATGCAAAAACAACGAGTTTTTGGTCATGCCTCTCAAACATGTAAAGCGCCGTGGAACCCCAAAACTATGAGCAATAGCAAATAAAAATGGCCATAAAACACGAAACGACAAGTTTTTGGTCATGCCCTCAAACATGTATAGGGTACTATGGTCATGCCCTCAAACATGTATAGGGTACTATGGTCATGAAAATGGCCATAGAACGCAAAAACGACGAGTTTCTGGTCATACCTCTCAAACATGTAAATCACCCTGGAAAACCAAAACTGTGGGCAATAGCTCATGAAAATGGCCTTAAAATGCAAAAAATGAGTTTTTCGTCATAACTCTAAAGCATGTAAAACGCCCTAAAACCCCAAAAATATGGGGAATAACTCATGAAAACGTCCATAAAACGCGAAAAGATGAGTTTTTGGTCATAACTCTCAAACATGTAAATTGCCATGGAACCCCAAAATTGTTGGCAATATCTCATGAAAACGTCCATAAAACACGGAAACGACGAGTTTTTGGTCATGCTCTCAAACATGTATCATTTTTTAATATCTTTTTAAATCGCCCTAGACCCCCCAAAATATGGGCAATAACTCATGAAAATGGCCTAAAAACGCAAAACAGACGAGTTTTAGCCATAACTCAGAAACATGTAAAACACCCTGGAACCCCAAAACTATGGGCAATAGGTCACGAAAATGGCCATAAAACGCAAAAACGACGAGTTTCTGGTCATACCTCTAAAACATGTAAATCACCCTGGAAACCCAAAACTGTGGGCAATAGCTCATGAAAATGGCCAGAAAACGCAAAAAAGACGAGTTTTTCGCCATTACTCAGAAACATGTAAAACGCCCTAAAACCCAAAAATGTGATCTATAGATCATGATAATGGCCATATAACGCAAAAAATACGAGTTTTTGTCATAACTCTCAAACATGTAACTGGCCCTGGAACCCCAAAATTGTGGGCAATAGGTCATAAAAACGGCCATAAAAGACGAAAACAACGAGTTTTGATTCATAACTCTCAAACATGTAAAGCGCCGTGGAACCCCAAAACTGTGGGTAATAGCTCATGAAAACGGCCATAAAAGGCAAAAAAGACGAGTTTTTCGCCATAACTCAAAAACATGTAAAACGCCCAAAAGCCCAAAAAATGAGATCAATGGATCATCATAACGGCCATATAACGCAGAAAATACAAGTTTTTTGTCATAACTCTCAAACATGTAAATAGCCCTGGAACCCCAAAATTGTGGGCAATAGCTCATGAAAACGGCCATAAAACACGAAAACGACAAGTTTTTGGTCATGCCCTCAAACATGTATCATTTTTATCATCATTTTATATCGCCCTAGACCCCCCAAAATAATGGGCAATAACTGATGAAAATGGCTATAACACGCGAAAACGATGAGTTTTTGGTTATAATTCTCAAACATGTATCGGGTCTTACAGACCATGCACATCCCCTGGAACATCAAAACTATGGGCAATATCTCATGAAAATGGCCAAAAAACAAAAAACTATGAGTTTTTGGTCATGCACTCAAACATGTATTGGGTATTATGGTCGTTGTAAATTGCCCTGGAACCCCAAAACTGTGGGGAATAACTCATGATGATGTCCATAAAATGCAAAAAAGATGAATTTTTGGTGATAACTCTCAAACATGTAAATCGCCCTAGAACCCCAAAACTATGGGCAATAGCTCATGAAAACGACCATAAAATGCAAAAACAACGAGTTTTTGGTCATGCCTCTCAAACATGTAAAGCGCCGTGGAACCCCAAAACTATGAGCAATAGCACATGAAAATGGCCATAAAACACGAAACGACAAGTTTTGGGTCATGCCCTCAAACATGTATAGGGTACTATGGTCGTTATAAATATCCCTGGAACCCGAAAACCATAGGTAATAACTCATGAAAACGTCCGCAAAATGCAAAAAAATATATGAGTTTTTGCTCATAACTCTCAAACATGTAAATGGCCCTAGAGCCCAAAAACTATGGGCAAGAGGTCATGAAAATGGCCATAAAATAAAAAACGACGAGTTTTTGGTCATACCTCTCAAACATGCAAATCATCCTGAAATCCCAAAACTGTGGCCAATAGCTCATGAAAATGGCCATAAAATGCAAAGAATGAGTTTTTCGTCATAACTCTAAAGCATGTAAAACGCCCTAAAACCCCAAAAATATGGGGAATAACTCATGAAAACGTCCATAAAACGCGAAAAGATGAGTTTTTGGTCATAACTCTCAAACATGTAAATTGCCATGGAACCCCAAAATTGTGGGCAATATCTCATGAAAACGTCTATAAAACACGAAAACGACGAGTTTTTGGTCATGCTGTCAAACATGTATCATTTTTTAATATCTTTTTAAATCGCCCTAGACCCCCCAAAATATGGGCAATAACTCATGAAAATGGCCTAAAAACGCAAAAAAGACGAGTTTTTATCATAACTCAGAAACATGTAAAACACCCTGGAACCCCAAAACTATGGGCAATAGGTCATGAAAATGGCCATAAAACGCAAAAACGACGAGTTTCTGGTCATACCTCTCAAACATGTAAATCACCCTGGAAAACCAAAACTGTGGGCAATAGCTCATGAAAATGGCCATAAAATGCAAAAAATGAGTTTTTCGTCATAACTCTAAAGCATGTAAAACGCCCGAAAACCCCAAAAATATGGGGAATAACTCATGAAAACGTCCATAAAACGCGAAAAGATGAGTTTTTGGTCATAACTCTCAAACATGTAAATTGCCATGGAACCCCAAAATTGTTGGCAATATCTCATGAAAACGTCCATAAAACACGGAAACGACGAGTTTTTGGTCATGCTCTCAAACATGTATCATTTTTTAATATCTTTTTAAATCGCCCTAGACCCCCCAAAATATGGGCAATAACTCATGAAAATGGCCTAAAAACGCAAAACAGACGAGTTTTAGCCATAACTCAGAAACATGTAAAACACCCTGGAACCCCAAAACTATGGGCAATAGGTCACGAAAATGGCCATAAAACGCAAAAACGACGAGTTTCTGGTCATACCTCTCAAACATGTAAATCACCCTGGAAACCGAAAACTGTGGGCAATAGCTCATGAAAATGGCCATAAAACGCAAAAAAGACGAGTTTTTCGCCATTACTCAGAAACATGTAAAACGCCCTAAAACCCAAAAATGTGATCTATAGATCATGATAATGGCCATATAACGCAAAAAATACGAGTTTTTGTCATAACTCTCAAACATGTAACTGGCCCTGGAACCCCAAAATTGTGGGCAATAGGTCATAAAAACGGCCATAAAAGACGAAAACAACGAGTTTTGATTCATAACTCTCAAACATGTAAAGCGCCGTGGAACCCCAAAACTGTGGGTAATAGCTCATGAAAACGGCCATAAAAGGCAAAAAAGACGAGTTTTTCGCCATAACTCAGAAACATGTAAAACGCCCAAAAGCCCAAAAAATGAGATCAATGGATCATCATAACGGCCATATAACGCAGAAAATACAAGTTTTTTGTCATAACTCTCAAACATGTAAATAGCCCTGGAACCCCAAAATTGTGGGCAATAGCTCATGAAAACGGCCATAAAACACGAAAACGACAAGTTTTTGGTCATGCCCTCAAACATGTATCATTTTTAACATCATTTTATATCGCCCTAGACCCCCCAAAATAATGGGCAATAACTGATGAAAATGGCTATAACACGCGAAAACGATGAGTTTTTGGTTATAATTCTCAAACATGTATCGGGTCTTACAGACCATGCACATCCCCTGTAACATCAAAACTATGGGCAATAGCTCATGAAAATGGCCAAAAAACAAAAAACTATGAGTTTTTGGTCATGCACTCAAACATGTATTGGGTATTATGGTCGTTGTAAATTGCCCTGGAACCCCAAAACTGTGGGGAATAACTCATGATGATGTCCATAAAATGCAAAAAAAGATGAATTTTTGGTGATAACTCTCAAACATGTAAATCGCCCTAGAACCCCAAAACTATGGGCAATAGCTCATGAAAACGACCATAAAATGCAAAAAACAACGAGTTTTTGGTCATGCCTCTCAAACATGTAAAGCGCCGTGGAACCCCAAAACTATGAGCAATAGCACATGAAAATGGCCATAAAACACGAAACGACAAGTTTTGGGTCATGCCCTCAAACATGTATAGGGTACTATGGTCGTTATAAATATCCCTGGAACCCGAAAACCATAGGTAATAACTCATGAAAACGTCCGCAAAATGCAAAAAAATATATGAGTTTTTGCTCATAACTCTCAAACATGTAAATGGCCCTAGAGCCCAAAAACTATGGGCAAGAGGTCATGAAAATGGCCATAAAATAAAAAAACGACGAGTTTTTGGTCATACCTCTCAAACATGCAAATCATCCTGAAATCCAAAAACTGTGGCCAATAGCTCATGAAAATGGCCATAAAATGCAAAGAATGAGTTTTTCGTCATAACTCTAAAGCATGTAAAACGCCCTAAAACCCCAAAAATATGGGGAATAACTCATGAAAACGTCCATAAAACGCGAAAAGATGAGTTTTTGGTCATAACTCTCAAACATGTAAATTGCCATGGAACCCCAAAATTGTGGGCAATATCTCATGAAAACGTCTATAAAACACGAAAACGACGAGTTTTTGGTCATGCTGTCAAACATGTATCATTTTTTAATATCTTTTTAAACCGCCCTAGACCCCCCAAAATATGGGCAATAACTCATGAAAATGGCCTAAAAACGCAAAAAAGACGAGTTTTTGCCATAACTCAGAAACATGTAAAACACCCTGGAACCCCAAAACTATGGGCAATAGGTCATGAAAATGGCCATAAAACGCAAAAACGACGAGTTTCTGGTCATACCTCTCAAACATGTAAATCACCCTGGAAAACCAAAACTGTGGGCAATAGCTCATGAAAATGGCCATAAAATGCAAAAAATGAGTTTTTCGTCATAACTCTAAAGCATGTAAAACGCCCTAAAACCCCAAAAATATGGGGAATAACTCATGAAAACGTCCATAAAACGCGAAAAGATGAGTTTTTGGTCATAACTCTCAAACATGTAAATTGCCATGGAACCCCAAAATTGTTGGCAATATTGTTGGAGATATGCCCTAGAGGCAATAATAAATGTAGTTATTATTATATCTTTGTGTTTATGATAAATGTTTACATTCATGCTATAATAGTATTAACAAGGAAACCATTAATACTTGTGTGAATTGTAAACTTAAATTGAAGTCCCTAGTATAGCCTCTATACTTCACTAGCTTGTTGGTTGATTAAATGATTGTGGTTTCCATATCATGAACATTGAGATGTTATCAACAACAAGATAATATCATTAGGAGAATGATATGGTGGACATACTCCTATTGATAAGCGTAGCATACAGATCAAGTCATTTCAATAGTTCAATTGCTATATGCTTTCTGATACATAGTAACCTAATTCCTTCGACCATGAGATCATGCATATCACCTTTACCGGATGGATGCTTTGATGACATCAAACACCACACCGTAACTGGGTGGTTATAAATGTGGCATTGAGTGTTCGGAAAGTATTGGTTGAGACACATGGATCAAGAGTGGGATTTGTCCATCCACATGACGGATAGATATACTCTGGGCCCTCTCGGTGGAATGTCATCCAATTAGCTTGCAAGCATGTGACTTGGTCACAAGGGATCACATATCACGGGAACGAGAAAAGAGTACTTATCAGTAACGAGGTTGAACTAGGTATGCAGAGATACCGACGATCATAACCTCGGATAAGTAACATATCGTGAGACAAAGGGAAATTGGTATCGTATGTAAGTGGTTCATTCGATCGCAAAGTAATCGTAGAAATATGTGGGAGCCATATGAATTTCCAGATTCCTCTATTGGTTATTGTTCGGAGAAGTGTCTCGATCATGTCCGCATAATTCACGAACCGTAGGGAGACACACTTAAGGATTCGACGTTGTTTGAGTAGTTATGGTATTATGAGAAAGAGACCGAATGTTGTTCGGAGTCTCGGATGGGATCCGGGATATCACGAGGTGATCCGGAATGGTCCGGAGAATAAGATTCATATAAGGAAAGTCCCGTTTCGGAGTTCGGGAATGATTCCGGTGTTTTCATCGGGAATGTTCTAGAAGGTTCCGGATTGTCCGGCACTCCGGGGGGGGGGGGGGAGGGTACATGAGTGTGTCATTGAATGATTGCATCATGTACTAAGTGTTCTTGCTGTTCCAAAAAACATGAAAGTCAAATTGCCAGTTTGAAAGTCAAACGGCTAAAACAGGAAACTGTGGGAAACAGGAAACTGTGGGAAACAAGCAAGAGGAGTTGGAACCAACTTGGAGGAGGAGTCCCACTCCTCCAAGCCGGCGCCCAGCCCAAGGCCAACTTGGGGAGGGACTCCCCTCCCCTGGCCGCGCCTCCCCACCCATAAAAGGAGGGGCAGGGCTCCCCTCCTAGAACACACAAGTTCCTATCTTCTACCTCCGGTTTAGAGCCGTTTTGGTTTAGAGCTTCTAATTGCTTTAGCCAGCGGTTTAGAGCCTTCTAATTGGTTTAGAGCCTTCTAATTGGTGTGTCTAATTACTAGACCACTAATAGCCTCTCTCATAAGCTCCACCATACTCGCACCGGCTTAAGGCGAAGCCCTGCGGGATTTCCCCTCTACTTCCGGTACCACGCCGTTGTGCTGCCGGAATCGCGAGGAGAGTGCTACAACCTCCGCTGCCTGCTGGAACAAGGGAGAGGAAGGTCTTCGTCGAGTACCGAACGTGTGACCGACTGCGGGAGCGCTGCCGGAACGTGGCGCCGGAAGGATCGTCTACACGATCTTGAGATCGGAAAGAGTACGACTACATCACCCACGAGAATCCGCTCTCGTTAAACGCTTTGGAATCTTCGAGGGTAAGTTATACCATCGACTCGTTGCTACAATCTAGTAGATAGATCTTGGCTTGTTTGTTTGTATGCGATAGAAATTTTTTGTTTTCCATGCTACGAACCCCTTCAGTGGTATCAGAGCCGTGTCTATATGTAGATCTGTTGCACGAGTAGAACACAATGGTCATTGTGGGCGTTGATGCTTTTATTGTCGATTACTTCTTGTGTACTTTGCATCTTGCGGTATGTTGGGATGAAGCGGCCCGGGCTAACCTTACATGACATCGTTCATGAGACTTGCTCCACGCTTGACATGCAACTTGTATTGCATAAGTGGCTTTGCGGGTGCCTGTTTCTCCTAGCATAGTTAAGATCCAATTTACAACGGGTGATCAACAATGCTAGTATCAATGTTGTGGTTCTTGTTCGTAAGTTAGAACGACACTTATTGAAAGCCCCAAACCACGTAAAATATGCAAAGAAAGTAGAGGCGTCTAACTTTGTTTTGCAGGGGTGTGCAGTGATGTGATATGGCCATGATTGTGATTATATTTGATGTATGCAATGTTCCTTATTGTAAGTTGGCAACCGGCAGGAGCCATATGGTTGTCTTTAATTTATGTTAAGACCCGCGAGTCTATTCAAAGTAGTTGTAATAGTTGAAGCCGGTGGACGACAACCATGGAGAAGCGTCATTGACCTTGATGCAATGCCGGTGATGATGGAGATCATGTTCGTGCTTGAAGATGGAGATCAGAAGCACAAAGAAGAAAGGCCATATCATATCACATATATATTGAATTGCATGTGATGTTAATCCTTTATGCATCTTGTATTGCTTAGTAGACGACGGTAGCATTATAAGATGATCCCTCATGCACATCAATTTCAAATCATAAAGTGTTCACCCTTAGTTAGCACCGTTGCTAAAGCTTGTTGTTTCGAAGCACCACGTGATGATCGGGTGTGTTAGATTCTGCAAGTGTATACAACGTGAGCAAGCCAGATTTGCTCATGCAGAAACTAAGGTTTGATCTTGACGAGCCTAGCATGTACAGACATGGTCTCGGAACACGGATCACCGAAAGGTAAAGCATGAATCATATAGTAGATGTGATGAACATGTCGATTGTTCGCCATTGAAACTATGTCAACTCTCGTGATGATCGGTGTTGATATGGTGGATTTGGTTCGTGTGATCACTAAAACAATGTGAGGGATATTGTTTTGAGTGGGAGTTCACCTAGTTTAATTTTATTATTAATTTGAACTCAATTTGTCATAAACTTAGTCTAAACTATTGCAAATATGTTGTAGATCAATGGCAGCCCCTGCCATCAATTTTAATGCGTTCCTAGAGAAAGAAAAGTAAAAAAACAATGCAAGCAACTTCGCGGATTGGTTCCGCAATTTGAGGATTATCCTCACAGCTGGTAATTTGACCTATGTGCTGGATGCACCGCTGGGTGACCCACCTGCAGCTGATGCTCCCGATGAAGTAAAGAATGTTTACCTCGCTCGGAAGAATCAGTACTCCATAGTTCAGTGTGCTATCTTGTATGGTTTGGAATTAGAGCTTCAGAAAAGGTTTGAGGATTCAGACCCATATGATATTGTCGAAGATCTCAAATTGATTTTTGAGACTCATGCGGCAATTGAAAGCTATGAGGCTTCTGAAAAGTTCTTTAACTGCAAGATGGAAGAGGGCAGCTCCGTCAGTGAGCATGTGCTTAAGATGTCTGGGCACGCAAACAAACTTCAAATCTTGGGTATAGTGATTCCTAATGCTTTGGGGATTTACCGTGTCCTCCAATCACTACCACCAAGTTACAAGAACTTTGTGATGAACTACAACATGCAGAACATGAACAAGACGTTGCCAGAACTCTTTGCCATGTTGAAATCTGCAGAAGTGGAGATCAAGAAAGAGCACCAAGTGTTGTTGGTCAATAAGACCACCAAATTCAAGAAAGGCAAGTCTAAGCAAAAGGGACACTTCAAGAAGGGTGGTAAGAAAGCTACCACGCCGACGAAGAAGACCAGGGCTGGACCTAAGCCTGATACTGAGTGCTTTTACTGCAAGGGAGAAGGTCACTGGAAGCGGAATTGCCCAAAGTACTTGGCGGATTTGAAGAACGGCAACATCAAGAAGAAAGGTATATCTGATATACATGTTATTGATGTGTATCTCACTAGTACTCGTAGTAGTGCCTGGGTATTTGATACTGGTTCGGTTGCTCATATTTGTAACTCGAAACAGGTGCTGCAGAATAAATGGAAGCTAGCGAAGAACGAGGTGACGATGCGCGTGGGAAACGGATCAAAGGTTGATGTGATCGCGGTCGGCACGCTACCCCTTCATCTACCATCGGGATTAGTTTTATACTTAAATAATTGTTATTTGGTGCCTGCGTTGAGCATGAACATTATATCAGGATCTTGTTTATTGCGAGACGGTTACTTGTTTAAATCTGAGAATAATGGTTGTTCTATTTATATGAGTAATATGTTTTACGCACATGCACCTTTGATAGATGGTCTATTCTTATTGAATCTCGATAGTGGAAATACACATATCAACAACATTGAGGCTAAACGTTTGAAATCAAGCGATAATTCGACCTATATGTGGCACTGTCGTCTTGGTCACATCGGAGTGAAACGTATGAAGAAACTCCATTCCGATGGACTTCTTGAATCACTTGATTTTGAATCACTTGAAAGATGCGAAGCATGTCTGATGGGTAAAATGACTAAGACTCCATTTTATGGTATGATGGAGCGAGCGACGGACTTATTGGAAATCATACATACCGATGTGTGTGGTCCAATGAGTGTAGCATCGCGCGGTGGTTATCGTTATGTTCTTACCTTCACGGATGACTTGAGTAGATATGGGTATATCTATTTCATGAAACATAAGTCTGAAACTTTCGAGAAGTTTAAGGAGTTTCAAAGTGAGGTAGAGAATCAACGTAACAAGAAGATTAAATTTCTACGTTCTGATCGTGGAGGTGAATATCTAAGTTACGAGTTTGGCGAGCATTTGAAGAAATGCGGAATACTTTCACAATTGACACCGCCGGGAACACCACAGCGTAATGGTGTGTCCGAACGTCGTAATCGAACTCTCTTAGATATGGTTCGTTCTATGATGTCACTTACAGATTTACCGCTATCATTTTGGGGTTATGCATTAGAAACAGCCGCATTCACTTTAAATAGGGCACCGTGTAAATCCGTTGAAACGACACCGTATGAATTATGGTTTGGGAAGAAATCTAAATTGTCGTTCCTTAAAGTTTGGGGATGCGAAGCCTATGTAAAGAAGTTACAGCCGGACAAGCTTGAACCCAAAGCGGAAAAATGCGTCTTCATAGGATACCCGAAGGAAACTATTGGGTATACCTTCTATCATAGATCCGAAGGCAAAACATTCGTTGCCAAGAATGGATCCTTTCTAGAGAAGGAATTTCTCTCGAAAGAATTGACTGGAAGGAAAGTAGAACTCGACGAGGTTGTCGAACCTTCTCTCGAAATTGCGAGTAGCGCAGCACCGGAAGAAGTTCCTGTGGTGCCTGCACCAATAAGAGAGGAAGCTAATGATGGTGATCATGAAACTTCGGTTGAAGTTGCTACAAAGCCTCGGAGGTCAACGAGAACTCGTACCACTCCAGATTGGTATGATTCCGTTATGAATGTCATGGTGGTGGACAACACCGATGACCCCGAGACATATGAGGAAGCGATGATGAGCCCAGATTCCAATAAATGGCAAGAAGCCATGAAATCCGAGATTGGATCCATGTACGAAAACCAAGTATGGACTTTGGTGGACTTACCGGATGGCCGGAAGGCTGTCGAGAACAAATGGATTTTCAAGAAGAAAACAGATGCTGATGGTAATGTTACTGTCTATAAAGCTCGACTTGTCGCAAAAGGGTTTCGACAAATTCAAGGAGTTGACTACGATGAGACTTTCTCACCGGTAGCGAAGCTAAAGTCTGTGAGGATTATGTTAGTAATCGCTGCATATTATGATTATGAGATATGGCAGATGGATGTCAAAACAACATTCCTCAATGGAGACATTGATGAAGAGTTGTATATGATGCAACCCAAAGGTTTTGTCGATCCTAAAGATGCTAACAAGGTATGCAAACTTCAACGGTCCATCTATGGATTGAAGCAAGCATCCCGAAGTTGGAATCAACGTTTTGATAAGGTAATCAAAAGTTTTGGTTTTATACAAACTTATGGAGAAGCTTGTATTTACAAGAAAGTGAGTGGGAGCTCTATAGCATTCTTAATACTGTATGTGGATGACATATTGTTGATTGGGAATGATGTAGACCTTCTTAATAGTGTCAAGGAATATTTGAATAATAGTTTTTCAATGAAGGATCTTGGCGAAGCAGCTTACATATTAGGCATAAAGATTTATAGAGATAGATCAAAACGCCAAATATCATTGTCACAGAGTACATATTTGGACAAAGTTCTAAAGAGGTTTGGAATGGAAGAAAGCAAGAAAGGGTTCTTGCCCATGTTGCCCAATACGACCTTGAGTAAAACTCAAAGTCCGACATCGGCAGAAGATAGAGAAAGGATGAGTAAGACTCCCTATGCATCAGCCATAGGATCTCTAATGTATGCCATGCTATGTACTAGACCCGACATCGCATATGCTGTTAGTCTAACTAGCAGATATCAAAGTGATCCAGGAGTGGATCATTGGACAGCGGTCAAAAACATCCTTAAGTACTTGAGAAGAACTAAGGATATGGTTCTTTCTTATGGAGGTGATGAACAGCTCGTTGTTAATGGTTACACCGATGCTAGTTGGAACACCGATCCGGATGATTCTAAATCACAATCTGGATACGTATTTATTTTGAATGGTGCAGCAGTTAGCTGGAGGAGTGCAAAGCAAAGCGTTGTGGCGAGATCTTCAACTGAATTGGAATACATGGCTGCTTCGGAGGCTTCACAAGAAGCAATATGGATGAAAGAGTTCATTACAGAGCTGGGTGTGGTTCCTAGTGCGCTGGACCCAATGTCTATCTACTGTGATAACATGGGCGCCATAGCCAATGCGCAAGAACCAAGGTCACACAAGAAGCTGAAGCATATCAAGCTACGTTTTCATGCTATTCGAGAACATATCCAGGATGGGGATATAAAGATTTGCAAAGTACACACAGATCTGAATGTGGCGGATCCGTTGACTAAACCTCTCCCGAGGGCAAAACATGACCAACACCAAACTGCCATGGGTGTTCGGTATATTACCATGTAATCTAGATTAGATGACTCTAGTGCAAGTGGGAGACTGTTGGAGATATGCCCTAGAGGCAATAATAAATGTAGTTATTATTATATCTTTGTGTTTATGATAAATGTTTACATTCATGCTATAATAGTATTAACAAGGAAACCATTAATACTTGTGTGAATTGTAAACTTAAATTGAAGTCCCTAGTATAGCCTCTATACTTCACTAGCTTGTTGGTTGATTAAATGATTGTGGTTTCCATATCATGAACATTGAGATGTTATCAACAACAAGATAATATCATTAGGAGAATGATATGGTGGACATACTCCTATTGATAAGCGTAGCATAAAGATCAAGTCATTTCAATAGTTCAATTGCTATATGCTTTCTGATACATAGTAACCTAATTCCTTCGACCATGAGATCATGCATATCACCTTTACCGGATGGATGCTTTGATGACATCAAACACCACACCGTAACTGGGTGGTTATAAAGGTGGCATTGAGTGTTCGGAAAGTATTGGTTGAGACACATGGATCAAGAGTGGGATTTGTCCATCCACATGACGGATAGATATACTCTGGGCCCTCTCGGTGGAATGTCATCCAATTAGCTTGCAAGCATGTGACTTGGTCACAAGGGATCACATATCACGGGAACGAGAAAAGAGTACTTATCAGTAACGAGGTTGAACTAGGTATGCAGAGATACCGACGATCATAACCTCGGATAAGTAACATATCGTGAGACAAAGGGAAATTGGTATCGTATGTAAGTGGTTCATTCGATCGCAAAGTAATCGTAGAAATATGTGGGAGCCATATGAATTTCCAGATTCCTCTATTGGTTATTGTTCGGAGAAGTGTCTCGATCATGTCCGCATAATTCACGAACCGTAGGGAGACACACTTAAGGATTCGACGTTGTTTGAGTAGTTATGGTATTATGAGAAAGAGACCGAATGTTGTTCGGAGTCTCTGATGGGATCCGGGATATCACGAGGTGATCCGGAATGGTCCGGAGAATAAGATTCATATAAGGAAAGTCCCGTTTCGGAGTTCGGGAATGATTCCGGTGTTTTCATCGGGAATGTTCTAGAAGGTTCCGGATTGTCCGGCACTCCGGGGGGGGGGGGGGGAGGGTACATGAGTGTGTAATTGAATGATTGCATCATGTACTAAGTGTTCTTGCTGTTCCAAAAAACATGAAAGTCAAATTGCCAGTTTGAAAGTCAAACGGCTAAAACAGGAAACTGTGGGAAACAAGCAAGAGGAGTTGGAACCAACTTGGAGGAGGAGTCCCACTCCTCCAAGCCGGCGCCCAGCCCAAGGCCGACTTGGGGAGGGACTCCCCTCCCCTGGCCGCGCCTCCCCACCCATAAAAGGAGGGGCAGGGCTCCCCTCCTAGAACACACAAGTTCCTATCTTCTACCTCCGGTTTAGAGCCGTTTTGGTTTAGAGCTTCCAATTGCTTTAGCCAGCGGTTTAGAGCCTTCTAATTGGTTTAGAGCCTTCTAATTGGTGTGTCTAATTACTAGACCACTAATAGCCTCTCTCATAAGCTCCACCATACTCGCACCGGCTTAAGGCGAAGCCCTGCGGGATTTCCCCTCTACTTCCGGTACCACGCCGCTGTGCTGCCGGAATCGCGAGGAGAGTGCTACAACCTCCGCTGCCTGCTGGAACAAGGGAGAGGAAGGTCTTCGTCGAGTACCGAACGTGTGACCGACTGCGGGAGCGCTGCCAGAACGTGGCGCCGGAAGGATCGTCTACACGATCTTGAGATCGGAAAGAGTACGACTACATCACCCACGAGAATCCGCTCTCGTTAAACGCTTTGGAATCTTCGAGGGTAAGTTATACCATCGACTCGTTGCTACAATCTAGTAGATAGATCTTGGCTTGTTTGTTTGTATGCGATAGAAATTTTTTGTTTTCCATGCTACGAACCCCTTCAGTAACGTCCATAAAACACGGAAACGACGAGTTTTTGGTCATGCTCTCAAACATGTATCATTTTTTAATATCTTTTTAAATCGCCCTAGACCCCCCAAAATATGGGCAATAACTCATGAAAATGGCCTAAAAACGCAAAAAAGACGAGTTTTAGCCATAACTCAGAAACATGTAAAACACCCTGGAACCCCAAAACTATGGGCAATAGGTCACAAAAATGGCCATAAAACACAAAAACGACGAGTTTCTGGTCATACCTCTAAAACATGTAAATCACCCTGGAAACACAAAACTGTGGGCAATAGCTCATGAAAATGGCCATAAAACGCAAAAAAGACGAGTTTTTCGCCATTACTCAGAAACATGTAAAACGCCCTAAAACCCAAAAATGTGATCTATAGATCATGATAATGGCCATATAACGCAAAAAATACGAGTTTTTGTCATAACTCTCAAACATGTAACTGGCCCTGGAACCCCAAAATTGTGGGCAATAGCTCATAAAAGCGGCCATAAAAGACGAAAACAACGAGTTTTGATTCATAACTCTCAAACATGTAAAGCGCCGTGGAACCCCAAAACTGTAGGTAATAGCTCATGAAAACGGCCATAAAAGGCAAAAAAGACGAGTTTTTCGCCATAACTCAGAAACATGTAAAACGCCCAAAAGCCCAAAAAATGAGATCAATGGATCATCATAACGGCCATATAACGCAGAAAATACAAGTTTTTTGTCATAACTCTCAAACATGTAAATAGCCCTGGAACCCCAAAATTGTGGGCAATAGCTCATGAAAACGGCCATAAAACACGAAAACGACAAGTTTTTGGTCATGCCCTCAAACATGTATCATTTTTAACATCATTTTATATCGCCCTAGACCCCCCAAAATAATGGGCAATAACTGATGAAAATGGCTATAACACGCGAAAACGATGAGTTTTTGGTTATAATTCTCAAACATGTATCGGGTCTTACAGACCATGCACATCCCCTGTAACATCAAAACTATGGGCAATAGCTCATGAAAATGGCCAAAAAACAAAAAACTATGAGTTTTTGGTCATGCACTCAAACATGTATTGGGTATTATGGTCGTTGTAAATTGCCCTGGAACCCCAAAACTGTGGGGAATAACTCATGATGATGTCCATAAAATGCAAAAAAAGATGAATTTTTGGTGATAACTCTCAAACATGTAAATCGCCCTAGAACCCCAAAACTATGGGCAATAGCTCATGAAAACGACCATAAAATGCAAAAACAACGAGTTTTTGGTCATGCCTCTCAAACATGTAAAGCGCCGTGGAACCCCAAAACTATGAGCAATAGCACATGAAAATGGCCATAAAACACGAAACGACAAGTTTTGGGTCATGCCCTCAAACATGTATAGGGTACTATGGTCGTTATAAATATCACTGGAACCCGAAAACCATAGGTAATAACTCATGAAAACGTCCGCAAAATGCAAAAAAATATATGAGTTTTTGCTCATAACTCTCAAACATGTAAATGGCCCTAGAGCCCAAAAACTATGGGCAAGAGGTCATGAAAATGGCCATAAAATAAAAAACGATGAGTTTTTGGTCATACCTCTCAAACATGCAAATCATCCTGAAATCCCAAAACTGTGGCCAATAGCTCATGAAAATGGCCATAAAATGCAAAGAATGAGTTTTTCGTCATAACTCTAAAGCATGTAAAACGCCCTAAAACCCCAAAAATATGGGGAATAACTCATGAAAACGTCCATAAAACGCGAAAAGATGAGTTTTTGGTCATAACTCTCAAACATGTAAATTGCCATGGAACCCCAAAATTGTGGGGAATATCTCATGAAAACGTCTATAAAACACGAAAACGACGAGTTTTTGGTCATGCTGTCAAACATGTATCATTTTTTAATATCTTTTTAAATCGCCCTAGACCCCCCAAAATATGGGCAATAACTCATGAAAATGGCCTAAAAACGCAAAAAAGACGAGTTTTTGCCATAACTCAGAAACATGTAAAACACCCTGGAACCCCAAAACTATGGGCAATAGGTCATGAAAATGGCCATAAAACGCAAAAACGACGAGTTTCTGGTCATACCTCTCAAACATGTAAATCACCCTGGAAAACCAAAACTGTGGGCAATAGCTCATGAAAATGGCCATAAAATGCAAAAAATGAGTTTTTCGTCATAACTCTAAAGCATGTAAAACGCCCTAAAACCCCAAAAATATGGGGAATAACTCATGAAAACGTCCATAAAACGCGAAAAGATGAGTTTTTGGTCATAACTCTCAAACATGTAAATTGCCATGGAACCCCAAAATTGTTGGCAATATCTCATGAAAACGTCCATAAAACACGGAAACGACGAGTTTTTGGTCATGCTCTCAAACATGTATCATTTTTTAATATCTTTTTAAATCGCCCTAGACCCCCCAAATATGGGCAATAACTCATGAAAATGGCCTAAAAACGCAAAAAAGACGAGTTTTAGCCATAACTCAGAAACATGTAAAACACCCTGGAACCCCAAAACTATGGGCAATAGGTCACGAAAATGGCCATAAAACGCAAAAACGACGAGTTTCTGGTCATACCTCTCAAACATGTAAATCACCCTGGAAACCCAAAACTGTGGGCAATAGCTCATGAAAATGGCCATAAAACGCAAAAAAGACGAGTTTTTCGCCATTACTCAGAAACATGTAAAACGCCCTAAAACCCAAAAATGTGATCTATAGATCATGATAATGGCCATATAACGCAAAAAATACGAGTTTTTGTCATAACTCTCAAACATGTAACTGGCCCTGGAACCCCAAAATTATGGGCAATAGCTCATAAAAGCGGCCATAAAAGACGAAAACAACGAGTTTTGATTCATAACTCTCAAACATGTAAAGCGCCGTGGAACCCCAAAACTGTAGGTAATAGCTCATGAAAACGGCCATAAAAGGCAAAAAAGACGAGTTTTTCGCCATAACTCAGAAACATTTAAAACGCCCAAAAACCCAAAAAATGAGATCAATGGATCATCATAACGGCCATATAACGCAGAAAATACAAGTTTTTTTGTCATAACTCTCAAACATGTAAATAGCCCTGGAACCCCAAAATTGTGGGCAATAGCTCATGAAAACGGCCATAAAACACGAAAACGACAAGTTTTTGGTCATGCCCTCAAACATGTATCATTTTTAACATCATTTTATATCGCCCTAGACCCCCCAAAATAATGGGCAATAACTCATGACAATGGCTATAACACGCGAAAACGATGAGTTTTTGGTTATAATTCTCAAACATGTATCGTGTCTTACAGACCATGCACATCCCCTGGAACATCAAAACTATGGGCAATAGCTCATGAAAATGGCCAAAAAACAAAAAAACTATGAGTTTTTGGTCATGCACTCAAACATGTATTGGGTATTATGGTCGTTGTAAATCGCCCTGGAACCGCAAAACTGTGGGGAATAACTCATGATGATGTCCATAAAATGCAAAAAAAGATGACTTTTTGGTGATAACTCTCAAACATGTAAATCGCCCTAGAACCCCAAAACTATGGGCAATAGCTCATGAAAACGACCATAAAATGCAAAAACAACGAGTTTTTGGTCATGCCTCTCAAACATGTAAAGCGCCGTGGAACCCCAAAACTATGAGCAATAGCACATGAAAATGGCCATAAAACACGAAACGACAAGTTTTGGGTCATGCCCTCAAACATGTATAGGGTACTATGGTCGTTATAAATATCCCTGGAACCCGAAAACATAGGGAATAACTCATGAAAACGTCCGCAAAATGCAAAAAAAAAATGAGTTTTGCTCATAACTCTCAAACATGTAAATGGCCCTAGAGCCCAAAAACTATGGGCAAGAGGTCATGAAAATGGCCATAAAATAAAAAAAGACGAGTTTTGGTCATACATCTCAAACATGCAAATAATCCTGAAATCCCAAAACTGTGGCCAATAGCTCATGAAAATGGCCATAAAATGCAAAAAATGAGTTTTTCGTCATAACTCTAAAGCATGTAAAACGCCCTAAAACCCCAAAAATATGGGGAATAACTCATGAAAACGTCCATAAAACGCAAAAAGATGAGTTTTTGGTCATAACTCTCAAACATTTAAATTCCCATGGAACCCCAAAATTGTTGGCAATATCTTATGAAAACGTCCATAAAACACGAAAACGACGAGTTTTTGGTCATGCTCTCAAACATGTATCATTTTTTAATATCTTTCTAATTGCCCTAGACCCCCTAAAATATGGGCAATAACTCATGAAAATGGCCTAAAAACACAAAAAAGACGAGTTTTTGCCATAACTCAGAAACATGTATAACACCCTGGAACCCCAAAACTATGGGCAATAGGTCACGAAAATGGCCATAAAATGCAAAAACGACGAGTTTCTGGTCATACCTCTCAAACATGTAAATCACCCTGGAAACCCAAAACTGTGGGCAATATCTGATGAAAATGGCCATAAAACGCAAAAAAGACGAGTTTTTTCGCCATAGCTCAGAAACATGTAAAACGCCCTAAAACCCAAAAATGTGATCTACATATCATGATAATGGCCATATAACGCAAAAAATACGAGTTTTTGTCTTAACTCTCAAACATGTAACTGGCCCTGGAACCCCAAAATTGTGGGCCATGGCTCATGAAAACGACCATAAAACACGAAAACCACGAGTTTTGATTCATAACTCTCAAACATGTAAAGAGCCGTGGAACCCCAAAACTGTGGGCAATAGCTCATGAAAATGGCCATAAAACGCAAAACAGACGAGTTTTTCGCCATAACTCAGAAACATGTAAAACGCCCTAAAACCCAAAAAATGAGATCAATGGATCATGATAACGGCCATATAACGCAGAAAATACGAGTTTTTTTTGTCATAACTCTCAAACATGTAAATAGCCCTGGAACCCCAAAATTGTGGGCAATAGCTCATGAAAACGGCCATAAAATGCAAAAACGACAAGTTTTTGGTCATGCCCTCAAACATGTATCAGTTTTAACATCATTTTAAATCGCCCTAGACCCTCCAAAACTATGGGCAATAACTCATGATATTGCTATAACACGCGAAAACGATGAGTTTTTGGTCATAATTCTCAAAAATGTATCGGGTCTTACAGACCATGCACATCCCCTGGAACATCAAAACTATGGGCAATATCTCATGAAAATGGCCAAAAAAACAAAAAACTGTGAGTTTTTGGTCATGCACTCAAACAAGTATTGGGTATTATGGTCGTTGTAAATCGCCCTGGAACCCCAAAACTGTGGGGAATAACTCATGATGATGTCCATAAAATGCAAAAAAAGATGACTTTTTGGTCATTCCCTCAAACATGTATAGGGTACTATGGTCGTTATAAATATCCCTGGAACCCGAAAACCATAGAGAATAACTCATGAAAACGTCCACAAAATGCAAAAAAATATATGAGTTTTTGCTCATAACTCTGAAACATGTAAATGGCCCTAGAGCCCAAAAACTATGGGCAAGAGGTCATGAAAATGGCCATAAAATAAAAAACGACGAGTTCTTGGTCACACCTCTCAAACATGCAAATCATCCTGAAATCCCAAAACTGTGGCCAATAGCTCATGAAAAGGGCCATAAAATGCAAAAAATGAGTTTTTCGTCATAACTCTAAAGCATGTAAAACGCCCTAAAAACCCCAAAAATATGGGGAATAACTCATGAAAACGTCCATAAAACGCAAAAAGATGAGTTTTTGGTCATAACTCTCAAACATGTAAATTGCCATGGAACCCCAAAATTGTTGGCAATATCTCATGAAAACGTCCATAAAACACGAAAACGACGAGTTTTTGGTCATGCCCTCAAACATGTATCATTTTTTAATATCTTTTTAAATCGCCCTAGACCCCCCAAAATATGGGCAATAACTCATGAAAATGGCCTAAAAACGCAAAAAGACGAGTTTTTGCCATAACTCTGAAACATGTAAAACACCCTGGAACCCCAAAACTATGGGCAATAGGTCACGAAAATGGCCATAAAACGCAAAAAACGGCGAGTTTCTGGTCATACCTCTCAAACATGTAAATCACCCTGGAAACCCAAAACTGTGGGCAATAGCTCATGAAAATGGCCATAAAACGCAAAAAAGACGAGTTTTTCGCCATTACTCAGAAACATGTAAAACGCCCTAAAACCCAAAAATGTGATCTATAGATCATGATAATGGCCATATAACGCAAAAAATACGAGTTTTTGTCATAACTCTCAAACATGTAACTGGCCCTGGAACCCCAAAATTGTGGGCAATGGCTCATAAAAACGGCCATAAAAGACGAAAACAACGAGTTTTGATTCATAACTCTGAAACATGTAAAGCGCCGTGGAACCCCAAAACTGTGGGCAATAGCTCATGAAAACGGCCATAAAACGCAAAAAAGACGAGTTTTTCGCCATAACTCAGAAACATGTAAAACACCCTAAAACCCAAAAAATGAGATCAATGGATCATGATAACGGCCATATAACGCAAAAAATACGAGTTTTTTTGTCATAACTCTCAAACATGTAAATAGCCCCGGAACCCCAAAATTGTGGGCAATAGCTCATGAAAACGGCCATAAAACACGAAAACGACAAGTTTTTGGTCATGCCCTCAAACATGTATCAGTTTTAAGATCATTTTAAATCGCCCTAGACCCCCCAAAAACTATGGGCAATAACACGCGAAAACGATGAGTTTTTGGTCATAATTCTCAAACATGTATCGGGTCTTACAGACCATGCACATCCCCTGGAACATCAAAACTATGGGCAATAGCTCATGAAAATGGCCAAAAAAACAAAAAACTATGAGTTTTTGGTCATGCACTCAAACATGTATTGGGTATTATGGTCGTTGTAAATCGCCCTGGAACCCCAAAACTGTGGGGAATAACTCATGATGATGTCCATTAAAATGCAAAAAAAGATGACTTTTTGGTGATAACTCTCAAACATGTAAATCGCCCTAGAACCCCAAAACTATGGGCAATAGCTCATGATAACTCTAAGCATGTAAAACGCCCTAAAACCCCAAAAATATGGCGAATAACTCATGAAAACGTCCAAAAAATGCAAAAAGATGAGTTTTTGGTCATAACTCTCAAACATGTAAATTTCCATGGAACCCCAAAATTGTTGGCAATATCTCATGAAAACGTCCATAAAACACGAAAACGACGAGTTTTTGGTCATGCTCTCAAACATGTATCATTTTTTAATATGTTTTTAAATCGCCCTAGACCCCCCAAAATATGGGCAATAACTCATGAAAATGGCCTAAAAACGCAAAAAAGACGAGTTTTTGCCATAACTCAGAAACATGTAAAACACCCTGGAACCCCAAACTATGGGCAATAGGTCACGAAAATGACCATAAAACGCAAAAAACGACGAGTTTCTGGTCATACCTCTCAAACATGTAAATCATCCTGGAACCCCAAAACTCTGGGCAATAGCTCATGAAAATGGCCATAAAACGCAAAAAAGACGAGTTTTTCGCCAAAACTCAGAAACATGTAAAACGCGCTAAAACCCAAAAATGTGATCTATAGATCATGATAATGGCCATATAACGCAAAAAATATGAGTTTTTGTCATAACTCTCAAACATGTAACTGGCCCTGGAACTCCAAAATTGTGGGCAATGGCTCATGAAAACGGCCATAAAACACGAAAACAACGAGTTTTGATTCATAACTCTCAAACATGTAAAGCGCCGTGGAACCCAAAAACTGTGGGCAATAGCTCATGAAAATGGCCATAAAACGCAAAAAAGACGAGTTTTTCGCCATAACTCAGAAACATGTAAAACGCCCTAAAACCCAAAAAAATGAGATCAATGGATCATGATAACGGCCATATAACGCAAAAAAATACGAGTTTTTTGTCATAACTCTCAAACATGTAAATAACCCTGGAAACCCCAAAATTGTGGGCAATAGCTCATGAAAACGGCCATAAAACACGAAAACGACAAGTTTTTGGTCATGCCCTCAAACATGTATCAGTTTTAAGATCATTTTAAATCGCCCTAGACCCCCAAAACTATGGGCAATAACTCATGAAAATGGCTATAACACGCGAAAACGATGAGTTTTTGGTCATAATTCTCAAACATGTATCGGTTCTTACAGACCATGCACATCCCCTGGAACATCAAAACTATGGGCAATAGCTCATGAAAATGGCCAAAAAACAAAAAACTATGAGTTTTTTGGTCATGCACTCAAACATGTATTGGGTATTATGGTCATTGTAAATCGCCCTTGAACCCCAAAACTGTGGGGAATAACTCATGATGATGTCCATAAAATGCAAAAAAAGATGACTTTTTGGTGATAACTCTCAAACATGTAAATCGCCCTAGAACCCCAAAACTATGGGCAATAGCTCATGAAAACGGCCATAAAATGCAAAAACAACGAGTTTTTGGTCATGCCTCTCAAACATGTAAAGCGCCGTGGAACCCCAAAACTATGAGCAATAGCACATGAAAATGGCCATAAAACACGAAACGACAAGTTTTTGGTCATGCCCTCAAACATGTATAGGGTACTATGGTCGTTATAAATATCCCTGGAACCCGAAAACCATAGGGAATAACTCATGAAAACGTCCGCAAAATGCAAAAAAAATATATGAGTTTTTGCTCATAACTCTCAAACATGTAAATGGCCCTAGAGCCCAAAAACTATGGGCAAGAGGTCATGAAAATGGCCATAAAATAAAAAAAGACGAGTTTTTGGTCATACCTCTCAAACATGCAAATCATCCTGAAATCCCAAAACTGTGGCCAATAGCTCATGAAAATGGCCATAAAATGCAAAAAATGAGTTTTTCGTCATAACTCTAAAGCATGTAAAACGCCCTAAAACCCCAAAAATATGGGGAATAACTCATGAAAACGTCCATAAAACGCAAAAAGATGAGTTTTTGGTCATAACTCTCAAACATGTAAATTGCCATGGAACCCCAAAATTGTTGGCAATATCTCATGAAAACGTCCATAAAACACGAAAACGACGAGTTTTGGTCATGCTCTCAAACATGTATCATTTTTAATATCTTTTTAAATTGCCCTAGACCCCCTAAAATATGGGCAATAACTCATGAAAATGGCCTAAAAACGCAAAAAAGACGAGTTTTTTGCCATAACTCAGAAACATGTAAAACACCCTGGAACCCCAAAACTATGGGCAATAGGTCACGAAAATGGCCATAAGATGCAAAAACGACGAGTTTCTGGTCATACCTCTCAAACATGTAAATCACCCTGGAAACCCAAAACTGTGGGCAATAGCTCATGAAAATGGCCATAAAACGCAAAAAAGACGAGTTTTTCGCCATAACTCAGAAACATGTAAAACGCCCTAAAACCCAAAAATGTGATCTATATATCATGATAATGGCCATATAACGCAAAAAATACGAGTTTTTGTCTTAACTCTCAAACATGTAACTGGCCCTGGAACCCCAAAATTGTGGGCCATGGCTCATGAAAACGGCCATAAAACACGAAAACCACGAGTTTTGATTCATAACTCTCAAACATGTAAAGAGCCGTGGAACCCCAAAACTGTGGGCAATAGCTCATGAAAATGGCCATAAAACGCAAAAAAGACGAGTTTTTCGCCATAACTCAGAAACATGTAAAACGCCCTAAAACCAAAAAATGAGATCAATGGATCATGATAACGGCCATATAACGCAGAAAATACGAGTTTTTTGTCATAACTCTCAAACATGTAAATAGCCCTGGAACCCCAAAATTGTGGGCAATAGCTCATGAAAACGGCCATAAAACACGAAAACGACAAGTTTTTGGTCATGCCCTCAAACATGTATCAGTTTTAACATCATTTTAAATCGCCCTAGACCCTCCAAAACTATGGGCAATAACTCATGAAATGGCTATAACACGCGAAAACGATGAGTTTTTGGTCATAATTCTCAAACATGTATCGGGTCTTACAGACCATGCACATCCCCTGGAACATCAAAACTATGGGCAATAGCTCATGAAAATGGCCAAAAAAACAAAAAACTATGAGTTTTTGGTCATGCACTCAAACATGTATTGGGTATTATGGTCGTTGTAAATCGCCCTGGAACCCCAAAACTGTGGGGAATAACTCATGATGATGTCCATAAAATGCAAAAAAAGATGACTTTTTGGTCATGCCCTCAAACATGTATAAGGTACTATGGTCGTTATAAATATCCCTGGAACCCGAAAACCATAGGGAATAACTCATGAAAACGTCCACAAATGCAAAAAAATATATGAGTTTTTGCTCATAACTCTCAAACATGTAAATGGCCCTAGAGCCCAAAAACTATGGGCAAGAGGTCATGAAAATGGCCATAAAATAAAAAACGACGAGTTTTTGGTCATACCTCTCAAACATGCAAATCATCCTGAAATCCCAAAACTGTGGCCAATAGCTCATGAAAATGGCCATAAAATGCAAAAAATGAGTTTTTCGTCATAACTCTAAAGCATGTAAAACGCCCTAAAACCCCAAAAATATGGGGAATAACTCATGAAAACGTCCATAAAACGCAAAAAGATGAGGTTTTGGTCATAACTCTCAAACATGTAAATTGCCATGGAACCCCAAAATTGTTGGCAATATCTCATGAAAACGTCCATAAAACACGAAAACGACGAGTTTTTGGTCATGCTCTCAAACATGTATCATTTTTAATATCTTTTTAAATCGCTCTAGACCCCCCAAAATATGGGCAATAACTCATGAAAATGGCCTAAAAACGCAAAAAGACGAGTTTTTGCCATAACTCTGAAACATGTTAAAACACCCTGGAACCCCAAAACTATGGGCAATAGGTCACGAAAATGGCCATAAAACGCAAAAAACGACGAGTTTCTGGTCATACCTCTCAAACATGTAAATCACCCTGGAAACCCAAAACTGTGGGCAATAGCTCATGAAAATGGCCATAAAACGCAAAAAAGACGAGTTTTCGCCATAACTCAGAAACATGTAAAACGCCCTAAAACCCAAAAATGTGATCTATAGATCATGATAATGGCCATATAACGCAAAAAATACGAGTTTTTGTCATAACTCTCAAACATGTAACTGGCCCTGGAACCCCAAAATTGTGGGCAATGGCTCATGAAAACGGCCATAAAAGACGAAAACAACGAGTTTTTGATTCATAACTCTCAAACATGTAAAGCGCCGTGGAACCCCAAAACTGTGGGCAATAGCTCATGAAAACGGCCATAAAACGCAAAAAAGACGAGTTTTTCGCCATAACTCAGAAACATGTAAAACGCCCTAAAACCCAAAAAATGAGATCAATGGATCATGATAACGGCCATATAACGCAAAAAAATACGAGTTTTTTGTCATAACTCTCAAACATGTAAATAGCCCTGGAACCCCAAAATTGTGGGCAATAGCTCATGAAAACGGCCATAAAAACACGAAAACGACAAGTTTTTGGTCATGCCCTCAAACATGTATCAGTTTTAACATCATTGTAAATCGCCCTAGACCCCCCAAAACTATGGGCAATAACTCATGAAAATGGCTATAACGCGAAAACGATGAGTTTTTGGTCATAATTCTCAAACATGTATCGGGTCTTACAGACCATGCACATCCCCTGGAACATCAAAACTATGGGCAATAGCTCATGAAAATGGCCAAAAAAACAAAAAACTATGAGGTTTTTGGTCATGCACTCAAACATGTATTGGGTATTATGGTCGTTGTAAATCGCCCTAGAACCCCAAAACTGTGGGGAATAACTCATGATGATGTCCATAAAATGCAAAAAAAAGATGAATTTTTGGTGATAACTCTCAAACATGTAAATCGCCCTAGAACCCCAAAACTATGGGCAATAGCTCATGAAAACGGCCATAAAATGCAAAAACAACGAGTTTTTGGTCATGCCTCTCAAACATGTAAAGCGCCGTGGAACCCCAAAACTATGAGCAATAGCACATGAAAATGGCCATAAAACACGAAACGACAAGTTTTTGGTCATGCCCTCAAACATGTATAGGGTACTATGGTCGTTATAAATATCCCTGGAACCCGAAAACCATAGGGAATAACTCATGAAAACATCCGCAAAATGCAAAAAAAATATATGAGTTTTTGCTCATAACTCTCAAACATGTAAATGGCCCTAGAGCCCAAAAACTATGGGCAAGAGGTCATGAAAATGGCCATAAAATAAAAAAAGACGAGTTTTTGGTCATACCTCTCAAACATGCAAATCATCCTGAAATCCCAAAACTGTGGCCAATAGCTCATGAAAATGGCCAAAAAATGCAAAAAATGAGTTTTTCGTCATAACTCTAAAGCATGTAAAACGCCCTAAAACCCCAAAAATATGGGGAATAACTCATGAAAACGTCCATAAAACGCAAAAAGATGAGTTTTTGGTCATAACTCTCAAACATGTAAATTGCCATGGAACCCCAAAATTGTTGGCAATATCTCATGAAAACGTCCATAAAACACGAAAACGACGAGTTTTTGGTCATGCTCTCAAACATGTATCATTTTTAATATCTTTTTAAATCGCCCTAGACCCCCTAAAATATGGGCAATAACTCATGAAAATGGCCTAAAAACGCAAAAAAGACGAGTTTTTGCCATAACTCAGAAACATGTAAAACACCCTGGAACCCCAAAACTATGGGCAATAGGTCACGAAAATGGCCATAAGATGCAAAAAACGACGAGTTTCTGGTCATACCTCTCAAACATGTAAATCACCCTGGAAACCCAAAACTGTGGGCAATAGCTCATGAAAATGGCCATAAAACGCAAAAAAGACGAGTTTTTCGCCATAACTCAGAAACATGTAAAACGCCCTAAAACCCAAAAATGTGATCTATAGATCATGAAAATGGCCATATAACGCAAAAAATACGAGTTTTTGTCATAACTCTCAAACATGTAACTGGCCCTGGAACCCCAAAATTGTGGGCAATGGCTCATGAAAACGGCCATAAAACACGAAAAACCACGAGTTTTGATTCATAACTCTCAAACATGTAAAGCGCCGTGGAACCCCAAAACTGTGGGCAATAGCTCATGAAAATGGCCATAAAACGCAAAAAAGACGAGTTTTTCGCCATAACTCAGAAACATGTAAAACGCCCTAAAACCCAAAAAATGAGATCAATGGATCATGATAACGGCCATATAACGCAGAAAATACGAGTTTTTTGTCATAACTCTCAAACATGTAAATAGACCTGGAACCCCAAAATTGTGGGCAATAGCTCATGAAAACGGCCATAAAACACGAAAACGACAAGTTTTTGGTCATGCCCTCAAACATGTATCAGTTTTAACATCATTTTAAATCGCCCTAGACCCCCCAAAACTATGGGCAATAACTCATGAAAATGGCTATAACACGCGAAAACGATGAGTTTTTGGTCATAATTCTCAAACATGTATCGGGTCTTACAGACCATGCACATCCCCTGGAACATCAAAACTATGGGCAATAGCTCATGAAAATGGCCAAAAAAACAAAAAACTGTGAGTTTTTGGTCATGCACTCAAACATGTATTGGGTATTATGGTCGTTGTAAATCGCCCTGGAACCCCAAAACTGTGGGGAATAACTCATGATGATGTCCATAAAATGCAAAAAAAGATGACTTTTTGGTCATGCCCTCAAACATGTATAAGGTACTATGGTCGTTATAAATATCCCTGGAACCCGAAAACCATAGGGAATAACTCATGAAAACGTCCACAAAATGCAAAAAAAATATATGAGTTTTTGCTCATAACTCTCAAACATGTAAATGGCCCTAGAGCCCAAAAACTATGGGCAAGAGGTCATGAAAATGGCCATAAAATAAAAAACGACGAGTTTTTGGTCACACCTCTCAAACATGCAAATCATCCTGAAATCCCAAAACTGTGGCCAATAGCTCATGAAAATGGCCATAAAATGCAAAAAATGAGTTTTTCGTCATAACTCTAAAGCATGTAAAACGGCCCTAAAACCCCAAAAATATGGGGAATAACTCATGAAAACGTCCATAAAACGCAAAAAGATGAGGTTTTGGTCATAACTCTCAAACATGTAAATTGCCATGGAACCCCAAAATTGTTGGCAATATCTCATGAAAACGTCCATAAAACACGAAAACGACGAGTTTTTGGTCATGCTCTCAAACATTTATCATTTTTAATATGTTTTTAAATCGCTCTAGACCCCCCAAAATATGGGCAATAACTCATGAAAATGGCCTAAAAACGCAAAACGACGAGTTTTTGCCATAACTCTGAAACATGTAAAACACCCTGGAACCCCAAAACTATGGGCAATAGGTCACGAAAATGGCCATAAAACGCAAAAAACGACGAGTT